>CM042045.1:53983456-55282456 GCA_023525975.1 Smallanthus sonchifolius
TGTCAATAAACCGATCTGCTCCTGCAATAAACCTTGCAGACAAATCTAAACCCGAATACTGAATTTCACATAACCCGGAAAACACTGTTCATGCCGGAAACACTGTTCACGACGGCGACGGTACTGTAGCAGCAGATCTGAATCAACCCTCGATCAGCCTCTACCCTTTTTCTCGATCGAAAACCGTGCAGACCGTGTGTAAATAACGAGCCAAAGCTCTGATACCACTTGTTAGGAACAACGTGGCGCAGCGGAATCAACACACACACATGCACAAACGATAATCACACGGTACAGAAAAATAAACGACACAAGAATTTTACGTGGTTCGGTCCCAGTGGGGGACCTACGTCCACGGGCTGCAACTAGGTTATTTCAATAAGCTCTAGGCGCACAGATTACAGTTACAACATAGGGTATTTATAGATTAAAACTAGGGTTCCTAACTTGTTCTCCAAGTTAGGCCCAAACCGTAGAGATAGGCCCATTAGGGCCGGCCACCTCTAAACGAGACTCCACACCTAACACTTTTGGGACCTAAACGACTTGTAGCATCTCGCGCTTTTTAAAATCAGGGTCAATAATATTATGATTTCAGGAATAGGAATAAGAATAAGATAATTATTTGGCTAAAGTTAGGAATAGTATTGTAATATGTTTGGATCCATTTAGTAACTAAAACCAGATATCAAATACAACTATACATCTACCTATTCTCTTATATTTTAACATATATTTATAAAAAAAAATGAAAGCAGTGAACAAAGTCCCAAGGTTTGGAGTTTCTTCCACAAATTTCTGCTTTCAAAATCAACAACTTTTTTTTTACAATTTGGTCAAAGTTATTCAGGTTGACCTTGACTTATAACATGGTCAAATGAGGCCTTCCCCTCTAGTAAGACACTTTTTTATAAATTTGTGTGTAATTATATTACTAAACCTTTAATATCAACAAATGTGCAGATAAGAAGAAAGAGTATGCTGTCACAGTCAGTGGAGTAGAGATCAATCCTGACCCAATAACAAAAGGCCAAGAGACCTCCTTCACCATTTCTGCATTTACAGGTATGCTTTCGTTTCGTTAATCAACAGTCAGAGATTTATTTATTATATGCTTGAGTTTTTAAGAAACCATATTTTCATTGGATAAGAGGGTGTTTGGATATGAGTTTTGGATGATTATTGTGATATGACAAACAGTCAAAACATATAATTATTAGATTATTAAAGCTTCAAGCAACATAAACACATCTTCCGTCTTCTAAGTCTATTTTATTACAACTGATTATGATTATTCAATATCTTAGATAAGCCGTTATCCGGAGGGAAAGTTGTGATTGGTGTTGCCTATTTTGGATGGAGTGTTTTTAGTGAAACAGGTGACCTTTGTGCTAGTATATCTTGCCCTATTCCTGCTGGTGACCTCACCATTTCTTATTCCAAACTTTTACCTGCATTAGCTCCCCCTGTAAGTGATTTTTTTTTCTTTTTTTTCCACTTTATTCTGTTTTTATTTTCGTTCCAACACTCGTCATTCGGACAAATGAAATTAAAAAAATTTGTTCCAACTTTGACTGTCAACTATAAGACAAATGCATTGGATAGTGGGTACCCTGTGATGATACAACATAAGAGAATCTTGTGGATCCAAGTCAATAGCCAATAATAATAATGATGACTATAGGCAAACCGGCAGTTATAGTGATGGGCAGCAGTGGCAAAATGGACGGGTCAGACGGGTTTGTGTAAAACAGGTCGGGTTGACCGTGAATAACTCTACCCCTCCAAATTTTTTAAGCTTTTTAAAATTAACTAATAGTTCTTAAATCTGACTACACCAATACATTATGACAATAATAATCTACAGTCTGGAATGAAATTACACTTTTTATCTAATTTTTTAAACTTGACCAGTTGACCCAAAGTCCAAACATTATCCAAATTTTGGAGGATTTTTGACCCATTTGAGTGTTTGAATAGTTTCCTTTTTAGCTTTATTTTCATTTGACCCAAACATTATCTAAATCAACCCATGTATGAGTAAAAAAGATGTACTTGAATAGATAAAACTTTAAATCAAATAATGGTGATTAATAGTGTTATACATGTATTTGTGTTTCAAATTTCTTATTGAGTCAAAATGTGGTTTCATCAATACAGGGTTCATATACACTTACATTAAAGATCCAAGATGGTAACAAAAGCGAGCTTACATGCATCAAGTTTGATTTCACCATTGGTTTCTTCGGGTCAAGTGAGGGACTGTTCGACGGTTGACTAACAGTTGGTTCAAACAGATAAATCATTGCGCGGGTATGCTTATTATTGTCATTGACATAACTTATTATTTTGGGTCGGGTATGTAGCATATAAAATGGCCCGAGTGTAATCAGCCTATAGTGACTCGTATGGTTATTAGAATCATTTATATTTCTCAAGTAAACATGGAAATTTTAAAAGTATAAACTATCAAGTATGATTTATCATCAACATGGATAGAATGGAGTCTACACCTTTTGGAATTCAAAAGATAAATATCATCATGAAACTACATTAGCGTACAAGTTCCATTGCATGTTGTACAAGTCATTACAGCACAAATCAAGAAAAAGAAAGACTTAATATTGAACATCATTAGTTAGACATATCCACAGTTTATCTTTTTAGTTCTTTTCAAAAAGTCACCTTCCCAAAAAAGGGAAAAGTCAACACAAAAGTCAAAAGACTTGTTAGAGAATCACAGAGGTTTCTCCACTGGGATGATCCTTCTCTTATCAGAGAATCATATTGGCATAAGATGGTGGTTGTTTCAACTCCATCAAGCCAAGTGCTATTCTCAAATTAAATTGAGATCTTGCACTGCACAAACTTGAAAATCATCTCAAACACATGAACCCGAACACGAAACGAGTTTTCGTGGAATGAACACTACCCGTTTAACCCCTTTTTATTATTTTTTTCTTTTCATACTAATACTCTAAAGTTACCAATTTACAGTAAAAAATAGAAATATATAAAAAATAATTAAGTTGAAGTTATAAAAATATGTCTTTTATCTTTTAAATTTTGGCATAAAATACCCATGCTAAATTTATAATATAAAACAGGTTTTTAGAAAAAGTAAGAATAAAATTAAATGAGTCAATCGGTGAACCCGTTAAGCCGACCCAAACTAACCTGAACCTGTCTAGACTAAACCCAAACCCGTGAATGTCGAGAATGTTAGAGGAAAAGAAGCGAATTTAATAAGATTTAAATACGCCTTTCCAGTTAAAGCAACCTTGCACGTGTTTGATCCCTGAATCAAAGCAAAATGATTCGATCTCTTAGTAAAAACATATTACAAGATCATAGGAAAATCACTTTTTACCATCAAGATGCACAAGTTTAGGCTATTTTTACCATTTCCACAATTCCATTTAGTGGATCCTGTTTATAAGATGCAGACAAATCAATCTGTGATTTTGGGTTATATTTACAATGTTTAACCTAATTTTGCAAATTTTCATGATAAATTTGAAATCCATATCAAGAGCTGCTCTATTTTGACCTCAAAAGTCAAGAACTGTGTCTTTTGTAATGAAACAACTACCAAAATTCCATATGCCATATGATAAAATGGTCAATTAGAACGAATTTGGAACAAATCATAGATTCTTCAACATCAAACATATTACACATACATGCATATACACATAGCATAAGGTTCATTCCTAAATTACAGTTCTACTCGATTTTATATGACTTTTACAAGATAATATTGTTGCACTCGTCAAGAATCCAACCCATTCTGGAATATATATAGTCAATAAAGGCGTTTTTAACGAGTAAATTTATATGGTTTCTATAACACGAAGAAAATTTCTAAAAAAACTTCGACTTGTAACCATATTATCTCACAAGATGAATCATGTTAACTCAAATTCTCTTCTCATTTTGTTGATCAGACAAGTTTGTAAATGTAATATATCTTATTTGATTAAAAACTTAAAAGTTAATGATAACTTCAATGTAATCCATCAAATTAAAAGGTAATTGATTTATACACAATAAAATTAGCCATAAGTAACAAATTGTATTTTATAAACTTATATACAAACAAACATACCTTGTAAAATCTTATTAATAACAAAGTTATTGGTAGGCTCTGATGAGGGTGATATTAATTTTTAGGCTTGTAAACCACCGAACGAACACGAAAAAGGCATGTTCATGTTTGTTTAACTTTAACCGAACAAGCGATCAAACACGAAAAATTAAACGAACCAACCTTTCTTTTTCATGCTCGTTAGTTAGAAAAATGAACGTGTTCGTGTTCGTTCGCTAACAGTATAAAGGAAAGGTTCATGAACGTAAAATGACCAAACACATGGGTGAATCTTTCTTAGGGCCCGGAGGGGCCCCGGCCCCACCCGATTTTTCGCTCAGTAGTGTTAATTTATACGTATTCGTTCGATTTTTCGCTCAATAGTGTTAATTTATATGTATTCGGGTGAAAATTTTATAGTTCTGGCCCCCCTCTGATAGGGAAAAAAATCCCGAGCCCCGCCGGGGTCTCCTTCAAGCTTCGCCACTGAGAAAACATAATTAAACATAAATGAATGAATATAAACGAACATAATTAAGCAAATACCAATTAAAAGTAAACGTGAACATCAATCTGTTGGGTCTAAAAAATTTAATAATACTTGGCTAAACTATGATGGGTTATATTTTATTTTCATAAAACTAGACTAAAGTGTAATTGACCTATAAAATTTAAATGAATATATAAGCGAACAGATTTAAACAATCGTAAACTAAAAAAATAAACGACACAAACGTAAACAAATTTAAATAGACGAACGTTCACGAACGAGACAGATGTTCATGTTCATTCATTTAATTAAATGAACAAAAATGTCGCTCGAATTCGTTTATTTATTAAATAAACGAACTTTCCGTCGAATGATTCATGAATAGTACACTGAATATTCAGTTCGTCTACTGATAGTTTTTATCTCCTTTATATTTTATGAGTTCTGATTCTATTAAAAAGTCTATAAATTTGTAAGTGCGAGAAAAATTATGGATACAAATAACTACCTAAGTTATGATAGGAAGGAGTTAAATGGGTAACAACGACCACCATTATTGACTTTTACATTAAACCTCAATAACATTTATATATATTATTAATTTAAAAAAAAAATCTATACTATATAATAAATAAAAATTTTAAAATGACACTTGTCACCCACACATACATTTTCAACATTTTTTTTCGCATCTCTCTTATTAATTATATAATTTTCATTAATTTTTTAATAACTTTTGTTTCCCGCCTCTCTCTCCTATTAAATAATAATGATTTCTATAATTATTTTAAAAAAACGCTTTTTATTTTAAAAAGATATATTTTTCATAAAACATTGTTTTTAATTTGAACACTTCTTCATTATTTTTATAAAACATTTAAAAAAAAATAATTATATAACATTTTTAGAATTTACAAATCTTCATAAAAATTACTGTTTTATAACAAGTTATATTTATTCAACTCATGTAATACATGGGTTTTAACCTAGTATACCATAAATTAAAACATTTTTTTTCCTTTTTAATTCAAGTATAATACTGTTATATATTTTAAATCCTCTTAAAAGCGTTTTGAACTCGGTGCGTCAGGTTTTTTAACAGTGCGATTAGCTTTAGCCCACACCCAATACATAGTGGTTTACGTCGCATAACCGTGCATTGGGTTTATATGTCTTTGCGTCCGGATTTTTGCTGTTTTTTAGACGCATAAACACGTAAAATCTGTATCTCATGGATTTAAGTTTTTTTTAGTATAACCCACCCATATTCTTTATATCTATTATATATGGTTAGTTTTACTATAAAAAAATCACCTCATAAACTTAAATCCCTTGAAACAAAAATAAAAAAAAGGTTTTGTGAAATGCTACAAAAACAAGTTACATCTAATTAAATTTACAACACATACAAACATTCTCATATTGGAACCTTTATAACGCAATAAATAAAAACGATTTGAAAATTGCAACAGAAAAACCCGTCACGTTCCCCCTATCACCCACCGCCTTCCGCCCATCCCTTTCCGCCATAGCAGTACTCCATATAAATTTGCAAAATGCAGAGCAGACGATCGGGGTTCAAACCCCAAAAGATTCATTTTAACGACCAATGACCCGCATTTTCTTCTTCATACGGACATGGTAAAACCATATAAACTACCCATCAAATTCACCTTATATTCCCCTCGTATGATCATGATCTCCCATATCCGGGGTTTTGTAAATTTTCGCCTTGTTCTGCGAGGAAATAATCAAGGTCTAATTGGAAGATTTTCGCCTTATATTCCCCTCGTATGATCATGATCTCCCATATCATGATCTCCCATATCTGAGATTTATTTGAATTGGGTTTTTTTTTTGTTTACGGGTATTGCACACCACCTGTTTGTTTAAATGCCTTAACCAATTGCACACCAACTGTTTGTTTAAATGCCATTACCAATGCACCCTTTTGTGAAAAGGGAAAGTGGGTTTAAGTGATGATTGCTGCTTGAAATTAGATGGGAAATGTATGCTTAAAGGGTTTTCAATCGATATATAAAGCATTATGCTGGCCTTATTCAAAACCTCCAAATAAAACTCAACCGGCATTGACAGACAAACAGTGTAAAGACCCTCCACCTGTTCAAACAACACCTCCACAAACTCCTAGGTTAGCGAAAGAAGAGAGTAAAAATGAAGTCAAAGTGGAGGTCAAACAAGGAGTCAAAATAGAGCCCAAGCCGTCTAGAAAGGTTTCGATAGTGAAGCAACAAAGCAAACACACGCCGTCTGTTAAAAAGCCTCATGAAATGAAGAGAATGTTAAGTGCAGGGCTTCAAGCTGACCGCTTATTGAAAACCAATAATGGAAATTTAAAAGATTTCTATATGTTAGGTAAGAAGCTAGGAAATGGTCAATTTGGTACGACGTATCTTTGTGTGGAGAAAACAACTAGTAAACAGTTCGCTTGCAAATCCATTGCGAAGAGGAAGTTGCTAACAGATGATGATGTGGTGGATGTTAAGAGAGAGATTGAAATTATGCATCATTTATCAGGACACCCGAATGTAGTTACGATTAAAGGGGCTTATGAGGATGCGATTTCAGTTTATTTAGTTATGGAACTTTGTGCTGGTGGTGAGCTGTTTGATCGAATCATTGATAAAAGTTATTATTCAGAACAAAAGGCTGCTGATCTTGCTAAAACTATTGTTAGCGTGATTGAGGGTTGTCATTCTCTTGGTGTGATGCATCGAGACCTAAAACCAGAAAATTTTTTATTTGTTGATGATGATGAAGATTCACTTATGAAGATCATCGATTTTGGGTTATCAAGTTTCTTTAAGCCTGGTACCTTTTTAAATCATATATTTATCTTGAACATTAAGGGGGTGTTTGGGATTTTCTTGAAAGTGATTATGTGATATGGAATCATCATAGTCAGATAATCAGTTTTAACAAAACGGGCTGCAGGAGATAATGTGCTTCTGTTGTTTTGAAGTTGTAAAAGTTAAAAAAATTAGCTCTTTGAATGTTTGAAAAATTCTGATTATTTAAGGATTTACATGCAAGACAATCCCTAAATAACAATCAGATAATCAGAATCTTTTTTGTCACGGCTACTCCCAAACTGATTATTTGACCCCTAAATGAGTTAAAAGAATAAGTTTCGCAATACCCAAATACTAGAAACTGATAATCTGCAACTTGAATATACAATACTCAGATAACCACTTTCAAAATGCAAGTACAAACATATGCTTCAATAATTTTATACTTTATGTTGTGCATAATTAGTTTTTTTTTGTATTTCACTTGATATTTTATCATTTATTCTGTAGGAGAAGTTTTTACCGATGTTGTTGGAAGCCCTTATTATGTTGCACCAGAAGTTTTGCTTAAATATTATGGTCCAGAAGCTGATATCTGGAGTGCTGGTGTGATTATTTATGTTCTTCTTTGTGGGGTACCTCCATTTTATGCAGGTGAGACATAACAGAGTTTAGTTTTGCAATATTCTTTCCCCTTTGGTTGATCATAAATAGTTATTTTCTCTTTTTTTTCACTTACAGATACTGAGGAGGATATATTTGAAGAGGTTTTGCACGGTAAACTTGACTTCAGTATAGATCCATGGCCTGATATTTCTGAAAGTGCTAAAGATTTAGTTAAAAAAATGCTTGTTAGAGACCGCAAAAAGAGGATAACAGCTCATGAAGTTCTTTGTACTTTTCTTCTCTCCATTTTGCTCACTCACAAGATCTTTTCCATTGCTTTATCATTTTTTTAATATTGTAGGTCACCCTTGGATTAGTGTTGATGGTGTTGCTCCAGACAAGCCTCTTGATCCTGCGGTTTTGGTTCACTTAACTCGGTTTTCTGCCATGAATAAACTAAAGAAAATGGCTCTTAGGGTACGTGTTTTTAGAATTCTTCAGACGTAAGGCAGTTAAGTTGTTTTAATCATCCAAAAGGGGGCTAATTGCATTAAAAGGTAGCGATCATTTTGCAGGAAAAACCATTAAAACTTTCAATAATTTTGATTTTAGGTATATAGGTTACTATTCCAATAATGATGACATGGCATCTAACATGCCAGCAATTTTAGTCATGTTAAATGTTTTTTTCTGACATGGTGCTGGGTTATGTGCTGACATGTCTATGGATTACCTTAAATGAAAAAAATTCAAACTTTGATGGCATTGTTATTTGTCAGTTCAATTTTATTGCACCATTAACCTATCCAAAAGCTTGTTTTTTTAAATGATGCTGGCCCCACAAGTTCATTTCACTCACCAAAATAAGACTATCAGATCAAAATTCAACCCTGTTTTTGTTTTGGTGGCTGCAGGTTATTGCATCAAAACTTTCAGAAGAAGAGATTGCTGGCTTGAAACAAATGTTTAAGATGATAGATACAGATAACAGTGGTAACATCACTTTTGAAGAACTCAAGATTGGATTGAAAAATTTTGGAGCTAATCTTGAAGAATCTGAATTTCATTATCTAATGCAGGCTGTAAGTATCCTTTTATCTCTATAATAATAAGATATGATTCATGTTTACATATAGAGCGCATTAATTTCCTGTTCATTGATATCTTTTTTTACCTATAGGCGGATGTAGACAATAATGGTATAATTGACTATGAAGAATTTGTAGCTGCAACCTTGCATTTGAACAAAGTTTACAAGGAAGATAGTATGTATGCTGCTTTTTCATATTTTGACAAAGATGGTAGTGGTTATATAACCGTGAATGAAATCCAACAATCTTGCAAAGAATTGGGTATAGATGATGCACATCTAGAAGAAATTATCAAAGAAGCTGATATGAATAATGTAAGTTTTTACACAGTTTTCAATTTCAATTTTCCTTGAGTAGTTGATCGTATTAAAAATCTTAGCATGTTAATATTATGGTAGCCAAAATTCTATAATGTCCAAACTCCAAACTAGTGTTTTAACAGAGCTAAGAAGGGGGTGTTTGGATGTGCTTTTGAGAGTGATTGAATGGTATTTAATAAATAGAATATGATAATTATGTATAACAAAACAGTTCGTTGGAGAGAATTTTTGGACGTGTTTATGCTGTTTGAAGTCGTAATAATCGCATAATTAGATGTTTGAGTGTTTGGAAGATCTGATTTTTAAGGAATTATTAGATAAAGGACACAAAAAGACACTATTTTGGAAAAAGGAAAGATGTTTTAACTTTTTAATTAGGTAAAAGGAAAAAAAGATTAGTAGGCAATTATATTATGTTTATCCAAACACTAAAAATTGTTTACTGCGACTTCAAGTGGGTTCCATTTATTCGACTAAAGATGTGATTAGGTAAATAAAGATTAGTTGCCAATGATCAAATGTTTAAAACTGCAAATCCAAACACCCCTAAATCATGAGCATTTTGGCCATTTTCCATGTCGGTATCAACTGAAGATATGATTATAGGTCCCATTTATTTGTTGCATAAAGAAAACTAGAGATAGGCAACAAAACAGAATATAAAAAGACGAAAATATGATGTAAACAGCTAATGGCCTTCAATTATCCCATGGTTGCAGGATGGGCATATCGATTACAGCGAGTTTGTTGCAATGATGCAAAAAGAAGGCGCCACTGTTGGAAGGAGACAGCAAAAGAACAATCTTAAAATTGGACTCAGAGAAGGATTGCCAGTTTGTTGATACTAAAGTTCGGCTTTTTCCCATTTTTTTTTATAATTTAAAGTTTTTATTCATATTCTTCAAAAATATACAAGCAAATCGACTTAATTGTCAACAAAATTCATCTAACATACTAGATCCTAGCAAGATTTTTAGAACTCAGAAGTGTCCAATGAATTCAAGAATGTAAAATGTTCAATGTAAAGAAATGATGGGGTTTGTAGGAAATGATAGTATTTCTAGCCTCCTTCACTTGTGATTTCAAACAATCTTTTATATCCAAACTTAGTGCAAGTTGTGTTTTTTTTTTGAAAAATATGGTATGTACACCTTTTTTTCTAGTTTTTGCAGAGTTGTTATTTTACATTTTCTGGCTTGGATTTGTACATTTTTAGTATATATGTACATGCCTGTGTTTTTGTATCACCCATACTTTGTATTTTACTAGTTAAGGTTATTTGCTATGTATTTGAGTTGTTTTTATTTTACTCTAACCTTCCATGCACATGTGATGAATCTTTTTTTGATAAATTCATTCAATATCATCAACATTGTTGTGGGATAGGCTTCCAGTTAATTATAGTACTTGTAGACAAAAGAGAACTACTTGACACAATGGATCATAAGATAAGATATGCTGCTCTAATCTAACACCTTCATCATCATTAATCTTAAAATAAGTTGGATGGTGGATTCCTTGTGGATGTGGCAGTCAGCAAGGGTAGGGCTATCCTCCAGGTGATTTCTGTTAAAGATGAGTCTCTGCTGGCTTGCGGGAACAACTTCCTTATCAAGGATCATGGATTTTACCTTGTGGATGGTGTGTGGTGGTTTGACATCCAAAGTAATGGTCTTTCCGGTGAGGGTCTTGACGAATATACGCATGTATCCTGTTGATATATGCATAAGTGTTAGTGTGGATTCCTTGTTGATGTAAAAGTCAGCAAGCTTGCTCGTGTTTTCAAGAACCATTTCATTGAAAATCAATTCCTGCTCGTAATGGGGGATACTTATCTTATCTTGGATCTTGGCTTTTATGCTTTCGATGGTGTATGATGGTTTGACTTCCAGAGTAATGGTGTCGTCTCTTATGAGGTTATTGATGAATATACGCATGAATCCCTTTGATTTACGCACAACTGTGAGTGTGGATTCGTTGGTGATGTGAAAGTCAGCAAGAGTACTCATGTTGTCAAGAACCATTTCATTAGAGATCAACTCCTGCTCGTCACAAGGAATATGCAACTCATCCTTGATGTCGGCTTTTATGTCGATGATGGTGTATGAGGGTTTGACTTGTAGAGTAATGGTCTCTTGGGTAAGGGTCTTGATGAATATCTTGATGAGCCCAAATGATCTATGCAGAAGTGTGAGGGTTGATTTCCTGTTGATGTGGAAGTCGAAAAGGGTACCATTGTCTCCAAGAACCATTTCGTTGAAGATCAACACTTGCTCATGAACATGAATATATTCCTTACACCTGATATCTAATTTCACTTTGTTGATGGTGTCTGTGGGCTTGACCGATAAACATATAGTCTTTCCAGTGAAGGTATTCACAAGTTGCACACTTTAGTCGAAATATTACATGAAAATAAATAGATTTTTAATGTGAATGTTATGTGTAGGTTGATTCGGTTTACTTGTTTGTTTAAACGGGTCATCTGTTGGTTTGACATGTTTAACTCGTTTACAAATTAGTTATAACAATTGAAACGATGAATCATGAATTAAACCCTTTATTGAATGAGACTTTTGTAATTACAGACTTTGATCTTTGGAACCTTGTTTATACTTGGCCACCATTCATAACTCTCACAACCTAGGGTTGCGAATCTTGAAAGGCACCGATTCTAATCTCACATACATCTACCATGTGATATATGGTGGTTACCGTTTTGGTTCTTCCAATTTAACCCCTAGACTTTACATACATGTATAATACATAATGAACAATGTTTGTGGTAATTACTCTACGACCCCTAAACTTTAACATTAATTGATGAGCGGAATTAACTCCCGTTTATTCGACTGAAGATGTTATTATAGGTCTCATTTACTTAATGCAAGATAAACTAGAGATAGTGCCTACAAAACATAACATAAAATCAAGAAAAATACTATATAAACAAATGACCTTCACTTATCCCATGGTTGCAGGATGGGCATACCTATTACAACTAGTTTGTTGCAATGATGCAAAAGGAAAGCGCCACTGTTGGAAGGAGACAACTAAAGAACAATCTTGCAGTTGAGTCAACTCAGGGAAGGATTGATATTTGATACTAATTACCAAAGTTGGCTTTTTTCCTTTTCTTAATTTTTAATTCATATCCTTCATAGAATCTACAAGCAAATTGACTTAATTCTCAACAGATTTCATCTAGCAAGATTTTAGAACTCCAACTAGTCCATTGAATTCAAGAATGTAAAAAAATGATGGTGGTTAGTAGAGAACTATTGTGCCAAAACAAGTAACAAAAGAGAACTACTTCAAAACATTCAAACAGAACTACTTCAAAAAGACAAAGGATCATAAGATAAGATATGCTGCTCTAATCTAACACCTTCATCATCCCTCCCCTTAATCTTAAAACAAGTTTGAAGGTGGATTCGTTGGGGATGTGGTAGTCAGCAAGGGTAGGGCTATCTTCCAGTAGCTTTCCGTTAAAGATGAGTCTCTGTTGGCAAGGGAGAATGCGTTCCTTATCATGGATTTCAAATTGTATATGGTATCTGAGGGTTTGGCTTTCAGTGTAAAGGTCTTTCCGGTGAGGGTCTCGATGATTATATGCATATATCCTGTTGATATACGCATAAGTGTGAGGGTGGATCGCGTGTTGATCTTACAGTCAGCAAGGATGTCCATGTTGTAGAGTGCCATTTCGTTGAAGATCAACTCCTGCTCGTCATGGGGATTGTACCTTATCTTGGATCTTGGCTTTTATGTTGCCGATTGTGTCTGAGAGTTTGACTTTTTCCAGTGTAATGGTCTGATCTCCGACAAGGTTATTGATGAAGATCTTAATGAATTTCTGCATGGCTCTCCTTCGTATGAGAGTGAGGGTCGATTTCCTGTTGATGTGGAGGTCGAAAAGGGCACCGCTGTCCCCAAGAACCATTTTATTGAAGATCAACACCTGCTCATCAAGGGGAATATGTTCCGCACTCTCAATCTTCAATTTGACTTCGTCGATGGTGTATGTGGGTTTGACACACAAAGAGATGGTATTTCCGGTGAAGGTATTAACAAATATTTCCATCAATTCATCTGTTTTATACCTAAGTGTGAGGATGGATTGGTTCTTGATGGGCAAGTTGACAAGAGTCAACAACCTTTTCGTTGAAAACCAGTTCCTGGTGGTCAAAGGGAATACATTCCTGAGCCTGGATCTTCTGATGCTGCCAATGGTGTCTGACCCTTTGACTTCAAGAGATATGATCTTGCCGGTGTAGGTCTTGACTAAAGTAAAGTGAAACAACAAAAAAAACTCAGGAAGTCTAATAAATCACATGTAGATTATAGCCCTTTTGCTTATACTTCTTTTTGCATAAGGCCCCTTCATCAACAACCAGAAACAAGCCTAAACCACCACCACCACTTCATCCTATATGGCAGAAACCTAGCCGCCGCCTGGTTGATGCCCCTGTGACATATTGTGTCAAACAACAATAGTTTTTTTTCTTTTACAATATTTTCAACACTATTGTAGGATAGGCTTCAAGTTAATTAAAATACTTGTAGACAACAAGTAACAAAAGAGAACTACTTCAAAAAAACACAATGCATTTGTCTTTAACTAATGGATCATAAAATATGCTGCTCTAATCTAACACCTTCGCCATCCGTTATCTTGGAATAAAATTGAGGATCGACTCCATGCAGATGTTGTAGTCCGCAAGGGTAGGGCTATCGTCCAGTTGCTTTCTTCTAAAGACCAGTCTCTGCTCGCAAGGGGGCCAAGGCCAACCTTCCTCATCATGGATCATGGATTTCACATTGTGGATGGTGTCAGAGGGTTTGACTTCCAGAGTAATGGTCCTTCCGATCAAAGATGTGATTACGGAATTTTTTGCTAAAATGGGCTACGAGAGATTGTGTAATCACATTTTTTTCTCTCTAAGTTGATACATATGGGGTTGTCGCCATTTGGAAGGGCGACAGCTTCCTCAAACTCTCACTCCAATCATTTGATCTGTCAGGGCAGTCAGTGAACCTAAAGTTGTCGCCCTTTGGAATGGCGACAACTTCCAGTCACACATCCATATCAACTTCAAGATCCTAGTCACTATGCATGTTAAAGTTGTCGCCATTTGGAATGGCACCAACTTTCTTAATTGAATACAAAAGCTGTCGCTTTTCCAAATGACAGCAACTTTTAATAGTTGTCTAGTCAAACAGCAATTGTACAAGCATGCCTACATTATTAAAAGCTGCTGTCATTTGGAATGGCGACTGTAATATGCAGGGTTTTCTGATGTACCAAACTTCTGTTATCAGTTTCAATCCATTTTAATCAATCTATTTCAAGTCCTAATGAACGTATCATTTTATTAAGTCTCATTCTTACATAAAAATAGATAAATAAATATACCCAAATATAGGTGTAAATAAAGATATATGTGTGTGTGTATGTATATATATATATATATGTGTGTGTGTGTGTGTGTGTGTATTCTACGAAAATAAATAGATTAAACCCTTAAAAATTAGAAGTTATATTATGTAAATAATATAAACTTATTTAAATACCTAAACTTGTAAATTTATAAACCCATAAGTTATTACAAACTTAAAAAGGTATGAAACTTATATGACTTTATAAAATAAGACATTTTATTTATTTTATAAAAGTCCAGGGGCTAATCTATCAATTCTAGAAACTTGTTTTTAAACTAAATCTTAAGTTTTAGCATAAAATAATAAAGTTGGAAACCTCAGGGACCGATTGTGTAATTAGCCCAAACCCCCGGAACCCAAACCAGTCACAGGTTCGATCCCCGCAACACCCGGTTTTTTTCCTTCATTACTCGAAATCGCGATTCCGGCTAGATTCATCGAACCTCAAACTCCCCTTCGCGCATGCGACTCGAATCCAAGAAACATTAATGCTCAATTTCAACTGTATCAACGCGTGGGTTCAGATTTGAATCTGTTCGGCTCAACCATAAAACTTTCAACCGTTGAGCATTAATTGACGAAATTCGCTATAAATAACAGTTGAAAAACTTCAACGACATCACCCTCAAACCACCTAAACACTCAATTTCGTCATTCGTCACCCACACTACTCGATTGAAGCCGCGACTGCCGATCGGAAACCCAGAACCCGTTCACCCTCAATTCGACTCCGTTTCAAGTAATTCTGATGACCATTGTTCTCGTTTACATCACATAAGCAAAAGCCCTCTGTTAATTCGCAATGACAGAGGGATCTTCGATGCATATTTGGGATTGAAAGATCTAGGGTTCATACGGGGATTGGGGTTGGTTTGGGATTGTGTTTAAAAGGTTTCTTTTCCGGATAAACTACCAGCGAGGCCCGTAGCCGGGTGGTTAGTGCGTGTGTGTGGACTTGGGTGGCCCGGGTTCGAATCCGGCCAACCCAAGTTTTGGTGTTTTATTTTTTTTAAGCTTTTCTGATCAGATTTTGTAATTTCAATTATTTTTATAAAATCTGTTAAACCTTTATAAACTTAAAATCGATTTTTATTTTTATTTTCATTGTTAGAAAACATTTTAATTAAATAAAAACTAAGTTAAAACTATAGGAAATTAAATGTTTAATATTAATTTTAATACTTAAAATCTATAAAACCACCTTAAACTTCTATAAAACTTATATACTTGACATAAATCATTTTATAAATTGAAAACTTTGTACTTATACAATTTCCTTTATTTAAAACTTAAAACATAGGTGTAAATAAAGATATATGTATATATATATATATATGTGTGTGTGTGTGTGTGTGTGTGTATTCTACGAAAATAAATAGATTAAACCCTTAAAAATTAGAAGTTATATTATGTAAATAATATAAACTTATTTAAATACCTAAACTTGTAAATTTATAAACCCATAAGTTATTACAAACTTAAAAAGGTATGAAACTTATATGACTTTATAAAATAAGACATTTTATTTATTTTATAAAAGTCCAAGGGCTAATCTGTCAATTCTAGAAACTTGTTTTTAAACTAAATCTTAAGTTTTAGCATAAAATAATAAAGTTGGAAACCTCAGGGACCGATTGTGTAATTAGCCCAAACCCCCGGAACCCAAACCAGTCACAGGTTCGATCCCTGCAACACCCGGTTTTTGTCCCTCATTACTTGAAATCGCGATTCCGGCTAGATTCATCGAACCTCGAACCCCCTTCGCGCATGCGACTCGAATCCAAGAAACATTAATGCTCAATTTCAACTGTATCAACGCGTGGGTTCGGATTTGAATTTGTTCGGCTCAACCATAAACCCCTCAACCGTTGAGCATTAATTGACGAAATTCGCTATAAATAACAGTTGCAAAACTTCAACGACATCACCCTCAAACCACCTAAACACTCAATTTCGTCATTCGTCACCCACACTACTCGATTGAAGCCGTGACTGCCGACCGGAAACCCAGAACCCGTTCACCCTCAATTCGACTTCGTTTCATGTAATTCTGATGACCATTGTTCTCGTTTACATCACATAAGCAAAAGCCCTCTGTTAATTCGCAATGACAGAGGGATCTTCGATGCGTATTTGGGATTGAAAGATCTAGGGTTCATATGGTGATTGGGGTTGGTTTGGGATTGTGTTTAAAAGGTTTCTTTTTCGGATAGACTACCAGCGTAGCCGGGTGGTTAGTGCGTGTGTGGACTTGGGTGGCCCGGGTTCGAATTCGACGAACCCATGTTTTGGTATTTTATTTCTTTTTTTAAGTTTTTCTGATCAGATTTTGTAATTTCAATTATTTTTATAAAATCTGTTAAACCTTTATAAACTTAAAATTGATTTTTATTTTTATTTTCATTGTCAGAAAACATTTTAATTAAATAAAAACTAAGATAAAACTATAGGAAATTAAATGTTTAATATTAATTTTAATACTTAAAATCTATAAAACCACCTTAAACATCTATAAAACTTATATACTTGACAGAAATCATTTTATAAATCGAAAACTTTGTACTTGTACAATTTCCTTTATTTAAAACTTAAAACTAAAATAGTTATTTAACTAAAACAGGAAAAATAAATACATCTTTATTCATTTAAAAAGAAAATATTTATAAACTTAAACTTTAAAAAAAGACTTTAAAATACTTTTAAATAGAACATAAACTTATTTTAAATACATGTGCATTTATAATTAACAAAAAAAAACCATTTTATAAACTTAAAGTCAGAATTTATTTATTTAAAATCTTAAACACTTTCTAATTATTATTTAGAATAATAACAAGTTATTTTTATTCTTAATGATTAAACCCTTTAACAAATTTTAAATTGATTAATGCTAATCATTTTAATTAGATAAATTATCTTTAATAATTAATAATTATCCTTAGTAATTATTTACTCTTGGAGATAATTATTATTTATATTTACCCTACTTAAATAAATGGTTACTTATCATTAATAATTGTCTATTTGGATAGTTATTATTAATCAATAATAATTATTATCCTTTTAGTTAACTATTATATATTTTTAAAATAATTATATAACCCTTGTGAATAATTATTTATTAACCTTAATACTTATTTATCCATTACTCAATTTATATCTTATTTATGATACTTAGGAAATCTATTTAATTCACTGTTTTATAATACTTGATTTAACACTTACTATAGCTTAAACTTTATAACACACTCATTCCTGCCTTCCCATTTGAAACCCTAGTCAATCCTAAATCTTGAAATCCAAGATCTTTGTCATAGACTTCTATAATCAAGTCCTTAAACTTTAGACTTAGCATTTAAGTTTGTTGTGAGGATATCTTTCCTCGAAGCTTTACTACACACATTCTTTGTCGGTCACTCTTACATCCTTCTCAAGGTAAGTATACTTAGCCCCCTTTTGTTTTGTTTTTGATTTATAAACTTGGGGTGGAACATGTTCAAACTTTTAGACTTATGCAATTCAAACATAACTATGCTTATATGCTTTCTATATGTTATTGCTTTGAGACTTGCATGCTTAAATTAAACTTAAGACTAGCATGTTCATTAACTTTGGCCGAGTCTATGGTAACAATAATAGATCTATTGTATTTGACCAATCCACCTTGATTGATTGATCATTCGGGGGGAGCCCATGGTGATTGTTACTAAAACTTTAAACTTTTAAGGGTAATCCTTGGGTTATGCCTAAACTTGGTTAGAGGTTTGAAATGCACAATGTTTAACTTGCCTGTTCTCACATTATTACTTAGATGCATTAATCATAGTGAATTGTAAAACTTTTAAAGACTTTATTAAACGGTGTCAAAACCTTTGTATCTCACCAACTATTTTTAGTTGACAGTTTACTTAACATGTTTCAGTGCACAAGTTTGATGCTTATCTTGTGAACACGTATGATGCTTGGACCTAGAAAGACTATCAAAATTAAACTTATGTTTTCATTTTCATTGTTGAACAACATTTTATTTCTCTTGTGTTGAACCTTTATATTTATTAATGGAATATTTCAACTTTATTAGTTAACCTTGTGCTTTTGAACAACCGCGTCCGCCCGACGTATAATCCGTCGCCGATTGAGGTGTGACAGATTGGTATCAGAGCCTTGGTTATAGGGAATTAGGTTATTAGACACATGACCTAGACTATAACTTAGGATTCCCAAAACATGAGTCATCTCATGTGCTTACTAGGAATCTCTTCTCTATTCTATTCTTCAACCTTAAACTCTACATATACATGCTTATACTTGGGAAACTTACATCTGCTTACAACAAGAGTCTACTGCATCAAATCTATATACTTAGGTTTCCAGTCTAAAAACTAACTCTCGTCAAAAGTAATTAAGCTCTAAATAATGTATTAAAACTTGTGCGGACCAGAAGGGTGGATGTCTGTATTCTGGGAAATTCTGTCAAGGAAAGCATTTCGTACAAATCCAGATCAACTGTTGGACCTGTATGCTTTCCTAGGAATTCTTGGGATGAGTGTCAACTTATAGGAATGCACGACTTCTCTAACATTAGTGAATTTAAAACTACTTCTGATATGTCAAAGTACCTATTTAGTAACATGAACTAAGTGGGTACCATCTAAAAGTCTTATACTTCATGATTTATATCCTCATCCTATAATCCTTACTCTATGATTCTTACGTCCAAACTTTTCATTTTATAGTATGCCTCCCCATCGTAGCCGAAGCAAAGTCATGGCAACTCTCATTGCCCAACAGATGGCTAAGGTCCTACCTACCCTAGTCACTGAACTAAACCAAGTAGCAGCTAACAACAGTGCTAACTCTGGATCTCTCCAGTCTGGTTCAAACCCTCCGTGCACTTTCAAGCATTTCAACTATTGCAATCCTGCCAAATTCTTTGGGACTGAGGGAGCCATTGGCCTTCTCCAATGGTTTGAAAGCATGGAGAGCACATTCCTAAACAACGATTGTCCGGATAACCTCAGAGTCTGTCATGCATCAAGTGTCCTACAGAAGAGGGCATTAACCTGGTGGAACGGAGAGAAACGTAATCGAGGTGCTGACGCTGTTATGTCACTAACCTGGGAGGAATTCAAGGAGCTAATGATCGAAGAGTTCTGCCCGAGAAACGAGATGAAAAAGCTCTAGGCTTAATTCTGGGATCTTGCTCAGGATAGTGGGGGAGAACCTAGTGTATACAACCCGCTTTCACGAATTGAGTCTACTAGTACCCCATATGGTTACCCCTCTGTCTCGGGGAATCGAAAAGTATATCAGTGGACTACCGATGAAGATTCAGGACACAGTGTGGGGTCGGAACCCTGCCACTCTAGAAGACGCCATCCGTCTCTCTGCTACCCTGACGGATAATCACGTGAAAGTAGGGACCCTGTTCATAAAAAGCTCCAAGAAGCCCGTTGACACCCCTACTCCCGAGCCTCTCAAAGCAGTCAAGACTGAATCCTTGTTCAACAAGAAACGTAAGGTCAAAAACTATGTAGTGGTCACACCGGCTGCCCCTTTGGCACAAGTTGCTCCGGTCAAAAAGCCATATGTGGGAGCACACCCTCAGTGTAACACCTGCAAGTTTCGTCATCCGACCACCATGCCATGCCGTTTATGCACCCGTTGTAGCCGCTATGGACACATGTCCACTACCTGCTTCGTCAATAGGCCTCCGGTGGTTCAAGGAAATCATCCCAATGCTCCTGCACTACTAGCTTTGGCAAATGGTCGAGCTTGTTTTGGATGTGGTGATCCAACCCACTTCCGTAACCGGTGCCCAAAGCTCACCAATGCAAACCCGGGAGCACGAGGACGTGCCTTTAACATCAATGCTAACGAAGCTCAGGCCAACACAGAGGTGGTCAACGGTACGTTTATAGTAAATCAACAATATGCTTCAGTTTTATTTGATACCGGTGCCGATAAGAGTTTCGTTTCTTTGGAATTTGAGTTATTGCTTGCTAAAAACCGCTCTAAGTTAGAAAAATCTATTACGATAGAAGTAGTTGATGGAAATTCTGTAACTATTGACTTTGTTATCCGTGAACGCATCCGTGACTGCGTTCTTAACCTTAACGATCACAACTTTCCAATTAACCTTATCCCGATGCGTCATGAAAGTTTCGACATAATAGTGGGCATGGATTGGTTAGCCGAGCATCATGCAGAAATCATATGCTTTGAAAAATGTATCTGTATTCCCCCTATCATCCGGAAGTACTTTGCAAATCTATGGTGAAAAACCATCAAGCGGTCTAAAACACATGTCTTGTACCACAGCCCGTAAGTACCTACGGAAGAATTACGTGGCATTCCTAGCTAACATCGTGGAAAAAAAGGGAAAGGGAAAGAGCATTCAAGACATCCCTGTCATTCGTGACTTTCCCGACGTATTCCCTGAAGACTTACCGGGCCTTCCTCCCGTACGTCAAGTTGAATTCAGAATCGACCTCATTCCGGGAGCAAAACCTGTAGCAAAATCACCTTACCGTCTTGCACCTTCGGAGATGCAAGAGTTATCAAGCCAGCTTCAAGAGCTTTCTGAAAAGGGTTTCATTCGTCCTAGCGTCTCCCCTTGGGGAGCACCCGTTTTATTCGTAAAGAAGAAGGACGGATCCTTTCGTATGTGCATTGATTATCGTGAACTCAATAAGCTTACCGCCAAGAATCGTTACCCATTACCAAGAATTGACGACCTTTTTTTATCAACTCCAAGGTTCTTCATGCTTTTCCAAAATTGATCTCCGTTCTAGCTACCACCAACTTCGTGTCCTCGAGGAGGATATTCCTAAGACAGTCTTTCGTACAAGTAATGGTCACTACGAGTTCATGGTTACGTCTTTCGGCCTAACTAATGCACCCACAGTATTCATGGACTTAATGAACCGTGTGTGTATGCCATACTTGGACAAATTCGTAATCATTTTCATTGACGACATCTTGATCTATTCTAAAACTAAAAAAAACCTAGGATTCTAACCCGGGGTGTTAGGAGCTTCAAAGAAAAAGTTGCATAGTTGAACAAGTTGGGATAACCCTTTATAGTGTTAATCTTCAAACCTACAAATTTAAAACACAAAAAAAAGGTGAAAAAAATAATACCCCATCCTAGGATTCGAACACAGGTGGGGGAATAGAAAGAGCAATGGCCATTACCACTGGAGCAAAAATCTGAGCTTTAAACCAAACTATTTAATACAATAATGTTTAATACAAAAATCTGAGCTTCAAACCGTCAAATTAACCAATAAGAATCGTACTATTCACTCCTTTGTGAATTGTATGTTATCCAAGGGGAGTGTAAAAAAAAAAAAAAACTCATGAAATATTTTTTTTACCCGATTAAAACGTGTTATTTTTATTCTTTTAAACCCTCTTTAACTCTAAGATGAGTGTGTAGAATCAATAAGCCCTTGATTTTTTTAATTATTTCATTAAAAAAAATAAAAAACCATATTTTATTAAATAAAAATTAAAATAATACACATTAAAAACCTAAAATTTAAAAACAATAAAAAGAAAAAAAAAGCGTCAAACATCAAAATAAAAAACTAAAATAACCTAAAAATTACACTGTCAATTGTATTTTGTCGCAATTTCTCGTTTACGTTTGAGTACGATCGAAAGAAAAGGTTCGAGGATATCGTCATGTTTTTTATAAAGTATTTCAAGTCGTGGTCTTGTTCTTCTTTGGAAAGCATTTATTGTTGTTTCTCCAAGAGTTGCAACGCGAGTTCATTCCGTCTTTGTTTTGTTTCCTCCATTTTCTTGCGTTATTCCAATTTTTTCTCTCTTTCAACATCTTTAGACGCAGAAACAACCTCCAACAAACTATTGCTTGAAGACTCGGCAGTTTCTTTCCTTTGCTTTTGCGAGTCGGTAGGGATTGTTCGTTTAAGTCGGGGAGGTCTCTCGAGGAAGGGTTTTTTGAACCTTCATTTCCGGAGTCGGATGTTTTTATTTCTTGTACGATTGTTGTTCAAACTCCTCACCCATAACCGCGACGACTTTCCATTTGGGATGGTCTTTGATAATTTCTCATGCCTCGATGAAGGTGAAACCTTTCCTCTGGTAGAGGATTCGGTAATTTTTTTGTGCTTCATTAGTGATGTTTGCATTCGACATCCCACTACCCCAACGGCGTTTCTAAAAAAAACATAAAATTAAAAAAATATGTTAATACATTACAAAAAAATAAGCAATAATTAAAAGAGACATTCTTAAATTTACCGCTTGCGTGTATAGTTCATTGAAATTGTTGATCTTTGTGTTCATTGACGTCCACTTTAAATTCAATTGATCTTTAGTACGGGTGGTTCCACCCATTAGCCCGTCGAAATGATCTAGCACACGCTGCCAAAAAGATTCGGCTTTTTGTTGATCACCGATTGTTGGGTCCTCGGATACATGTATCCACGCTTTAGGTAGAGCCAAATGTTCCTTTTCGGTCCAAGGCCTCTTGTCCGCACGGTTCGGGAACTTTGCTTTACCTTTACCTTTACCTTTACCTTTACGTTGTTGAGTTTCTTGTGCTTGAGTTTCTTCGTCTTCTTGATCAATATCAAAATAGACATTTTCAAACGGGTTAAAGTCTTCTTGAGCAAACCTTTCGAACTCTTCCATTGGAAGCGGAGTTTCTTGTACATCGGTGTCAACATGTCCGGGGGGACTAAAAGGTTGATTTTGATATTGAAACGGTGGAAAGGGTTGATTTTGGTATTGAAACGGTTGGTTTTGGTATTGAAACGGTTGGTTTTGGTATTGCGGTTACGGATGAGATGTCCAAGGTTGACTTGAGCGCGGTCGTTGCGGTTGCGGTTGACTTGAACGAGGGTTTTGCGGTTGAGAGGCACGCACTTTGGGACGGTATTTTTTGGATGAGGATGAATCCATTTTTTTAGAGTTTGAAAAGAGAGTGTAAAAAATTATGTATGTAAAATGTATATTTATAGGTAATTTTTTTTATTTAATTACCCAACCCACCCCCTTCCAACGGTCCTCTCCAACGGCTAGAGTAGGTGAACGGCTCGCGGCTTCAAACGGGTATTAAAACCCGTCCCACTTAACCCGTGCGCAACCCGCGACTGATGCGGCGGTGTTACCCGTCCTACCCGCCCAACCCGTACGAAGCCCGTCCTCCCTAATATTTGAATAGCACCCTACTGGAGATGAATAATGTAGGGATGTATTTAGTGACAATCAACAAAATGGTCAGTTTGACCTGTTAATTTACCATATTGCTTAACTTTTAAATTTTTTTAATGAACCTGATTCTCTCTCCTCGACACCGTTTTATTCTTTCTTGCGTCAGCTCCTTCTCCATGTGTTTCACTTGCAAGCCAATTAGAATGCGACACATAGACGTAGAACTAGGAATCAATATTTTATGTTGTCTTTACCATAAAAATTATAAGTATTTTGTAACTCTTTTTTGTAGGAATTTCACCACCTATATTACTACCCAAAAGTCCATGATACGATAACAAGGGAGTGATGAGATTTATTATATCCATGGACCATATATGTTGGCTCAATTATTGTCTAGCTTAAAAAGCAGGCCTAACTCATATGTTAAAGGGTTTTATTATATTGCTTAATAACCAAGCTACTGTTATTAGGTTTCTTGGTTATCAAGTTTGGGTGATTCTGTAAACAGATGTTACCAGGTTAGGGTTTATTATGAGGGTTATAGAGTTATTGTAATATGTTTTTTGAGTTATATTTTCCGGTTATCATAAAAAGTTGTTTGAGAGTTAGCTAAATTAACATGTTTTTATTTTTCATATCGAATTCACCACTTGAACATAATGTGCTAAATCCTTGTTTTAATCATTTTTATATAGGTTCTCTGAGGAACAATAAAATATGTGATTGTATGTCTCGTTTAATATATCAATATATTAAAGGATATTTACAAAACGGTCCCATTTAAAACCATATTTAGCTTAAGCGGTTTATCAAAGTTTACATGTTAGTTTTAGAACGAAGAACTCACACATCACACACCCTTTAATCTACTCTTAAATTTATATCAGTATCTACAATGAGACTTGAACCCTCAACCACTTAAAAAAGAACGCATTTTCAACACATCTTGATATCACTAGGCCAAAGCCCCTTGCTTACATTTTAGTTATATACAAAAACTTTACTAAGGATGAGGTTAATGTGTTGGTAACATCACGTATACACATTTGGAAAAACCCATCAAGTAAGAAGGGTTATTACCGTACGATTTACTTCTATCCCAAGACACGATCCCACCAACCATCCATACAAACCGTTTTACCAGAAAATATTTAAACTTCAATCATGTGTAAATCTTGACCTATTTAAAATTCATTGAAATTTATTGATTTTAATAAAATGGGTGAAGTTCACAACTCAACCATGGTGAGACTCATGGTCTTACTGAAGGTTCATCTTCTCTCATTTCCCGTGATGTTCTTTTACATCAAGAGCAGTGCGTGGACCCATAAATTTTTTGGGTCGGTTGACTAGCGATATATAACGCGTATATAACACTACATTTATTTCATGGGGGCGAGCGGGGGGCAATGGCAAAATTTTATGGGGTGATATCAGGATTTTAACAAATATATAACATTAATATTTTTTTTCATGGAGGGCGTCTGCGCCCCCCCCCCCCCCCCAATTTTACTAATGTAGCCTATGAATTCAAGAGAGTTAACACTATCACATAATACAATGAGAATTGTTTATGTAAACCAAATTAACTCTATCACATAACACACTAAAAATTGTTCATGTAAACCAAATTTCATACACAAGTAGTCGAAACTACACTATATTCTACTACATAGCATGAGCAATCGTATAGTCGTGACAGTTGAGTCACTTTATATCATCAAAGTCTAAGTATGAACTCGCCTCGATTTGTAGAAGTTCATATTTCTTCATCCTTGTTGACCTCCTAAAAGTTAACATGGTTAATCGTGTGCATTTTGTGCACTACTGCAAATCTATTAACCATTTGGATAATTTCACCACATAAGCATCTATAAATACTCTAATAATGTTTACTTAGATGTTTCGGATTCCTATGATTCTAATTAGTATACATCCAATTACACTTCCATCTCGAACACTTTAATTTTATACGATTAACCCCTTAAAACTATATTTGATCAATTAAACATGCCAATTTGACATTTGGTCAATTTTAAGGTCAAAATGGTATAAAACACCATATTCACCAATATTTCTCAAGTTTCCAATTTAAACTCATATCTTTGTACAAAACACATTTCTTTAGTGTTCTTTATTCATTCTAACTTAACCACGATGATATAGTCGTTTTATGTAAAATATTAACCCCGTCCATAGTTATGATATAACTGATGATAACATAAACAAGCCGATGAATATTAAATTTAATTGAAACCTATAATCTAGAAAAATTAAACACTTTGACGATCATCCTTTTGAATTTCGGATCCTCCTGTTTATTATTGCCTCATGTTGCACACCCCTCACCAGAACCGCTTCAATTATAATAAAAAATAAAAATATATACATTTTATAAAGTCAACCCGGTTTATTACGATATGTCAATAAGTTTATAACTTATTAACCCATTTGACTCATATAGAAAAAGAAGTTACATGAGTCAGGTTTAGGTTGCATAATTTTAAGTGTGTCTAAATTAGGTTTAACGTATTTGAAATGAATAAATATATGGGTTGGGTTGGGTTGGGTTAGGGTTCATCATCATATCAACCCTCAACCCGACACGAATATATGGGTTCTTTAAAATTCTAGATTTAATTTCTTTAATTTTTAACTCATACCAAATCACTAGGCATAAAAAGTAAAGTCTGTGTTAATCTCGTAACCTAGACAATCCAAACATAACTACTGAAAATTCTTTAAATAAGGTGAACATAGGAAGCTCTCAAGCTTATTTGCATATTGTTGGAAATTTAGTGAAAAATGTTTTTCATTTAATTTGGACACAAAAAATTATGTGTTACTAATATAATTATTATTTGGTACGTGTGTGTACTACTATGTGAGAGGATCACAACAAATTAAACTGTATACAAAACGGAGCTAAGATGAATGGACATCGATGCTCCAAGTTATATGTTTGAAACTTAAAAGTTGTGAAAATTAAACATGTGAACTTGTCCAACATTGGAAGAGAGAGAAACTTGGATGGATTTATAAGTGGAAGCTCTTATAGAATCTTGTTCTCTTATAGGGATGGCAAAATAACCCGAGCCCGACGGGTATACCCGAAAACCGACGAGTTCGGGGTGGGTATACCCGAAACCCGACGGGTACGGGGCCGGGTATGGGATTAATTTTTAAAAATTTCGCGGGTATGGGACGGGTATGGGATTAGGTGATACCCGACCCGATTACCCGAAATCACATACCCGTTTACCCGAATCATATACCCGAAAATTTGTAATTTATAATTTTATTTTCTCTTAACCCATGGCTATTAATGCTTCATTTTAGTAAGTATATTATGTGAAAAATTACTTTTTCTTTTAAAATATGTATTTATAAATATAAAAAGTAGAGTCATAGAAAAGTACAAGACACATACCCGACGGTTATTGGCCGATACCCGCGAGTATACCCGATACCCGATATCAACGGGTATACCCGTTACCCGCGGGTATACCCGATACCCGACGGGTAATGGGCCGGGTATGGGACACAATTTTACAACCGGGTATGGGTTTAGGATTACCGATACCCGGCCCGAACCCGACCCATTGCCATCTCTCTCTTATAAGGAGTGACACAAAGTGGCAGACAGAAGGGTGCGAAAATGCCCCCGCACCCGGGACGAGGGGCGTAATGTGGCATTTTAATGGTGCACTTGACAGTTATGTATCTCATGACATGTACCCAACCAGATTTGGCATATGCCATGAGCAGACTAAGTAGATATATACTAGTAATCGTACCTCTGAGCATTAGAAGAGTATGACAAGACTACTTATGGACTGCATTATGGGCAAGATCCGACTGTCATGGAAATCTGATATGAAAGATTCGAAATCCACAAGTGGTTATGTGTTTACCATTGAAGGAGCGGCTATAGCTTGGAAATTGTCCAAGCAAACTCTCATATTGGCTTGAGCATTGGTGGGTGGTCCAGACCCGGTCTCTGACCCATTCGAAGAGTTCTCCATGGTTTTGCAGATCTTAGTCAAGATGGAGAAGATGAAGTGTGACTGATTTATCTCCATAGTTGTTATGACGAGCCTAATTTCCATCTTGGCGAATCCATGTAGCAACAACAGCGCCATCTGTGGGACATGACAACAAATCTCATTGTATATTCTCCACGCTAACTTCCAAATATATTCTTCTCCAAGTTTCTATCTGTCAAAAATGGTAGAATAAAATCAGAGAGAACATTAACAAATTAAACATAAAGATGACGAGACGATTACAATACTAAGAAACAACTCAAACGAAGATAGAAATCGATCATTATGAAGTTCTTGTTACTTGATGACTTCGAAGCATGGAGACGAGATTAAATAGGGGAGCAGACCAACGTTAACAAAGCAATCACGCATAATCATCGGACCTTCCTTCTAGAGAGACCATGGAAAAAGGGGAAACCCTAGCACCAAAGAGAGAGAGACGACACCGTTTTTTTTTTTTGAGATGGAGGTTTTGGCCCGAAAGCTCATATAATCCAAAGAACAAGCCAAGCCCAAGAGCTCATTTAATCCAAGAAGCAAATCGAGATCGGGGCCCAATATGCAATAAAAAGGAAAAATTAGGATTAGCAAATTGGAAATAAAGTTGAATTTTTAACACCCCCGTCAATTTGATAATCCAAACATATCAAGCATAGATAATTTACCAATTTAGAAGTCATGTTGGAAGACAAACAAACCTTTAAGGAAGCCAAAATAGAATGAACGACATTTGGGAAGACTTGAACCCATATAGCAGCAACAAGTAAACTCTTAACCCACAATAAAAAGAGCCCAAAAACAAGATCCATGAAGTTCATTGGCTCATACGTGAGAAATAACAAGAACATGTTAGATAATAATATAAAGATGTTTTAATATTGAATTGGCAAACATGTCAAAACATATTAGTAAGACAGACAGGAACTTGTAGCTCCTTCAAGACATTCATATAATTTAACTCGTTTTGTTTAGAGAAATTTTTATAAGACAAAAGTCACACGACTTTTAGAAAAGACGAATCACAAGATTCATATAAGACTATCAGAAACATATCCGATATGAAGAATAAAATGCACACACATTTTAAGAATTCAGAACCAAGACTGGAAGACAAGAAATGTGAAGAACTTAAAGATTAATTTAAGTTGATCAAAAACTTTTACAACTTTACGAGAATAATAAAATAAGAGAGAATCATATAAGAAGAAAACTCGCAAAGAACATAAAGACTAATTTGATTCAAGTAAAAAGTTTTACAACTCCACAAAGAATACCGAATCACAAGATTCAAGAGACAAGTATGATAATAATAAGAATAGCATAAGCTATATCATACAAGAAAGACACAACCAAACATATTTTAAATGGAAAACAAATTCATAGAATCTCTTACACAGAGACAAACATAAAAGGTTGCGAAACATATTAAAGAATAATCTTGATAATACTACTGGTTAATAACATGAACAATATGGTTCGTCAAACCAGACAACAAGAATATAGAAAATAAGACAAACGGGTCAAGTAAACTATCATGAAACCAAACATGCTTATTAACCCAACCATGATTTTTCATGGCACAATTTTAAGGAATGATACAAGGCATTAGGCCAACATACTTTAAAGGCATTAGGCCAACATTTTTAAAGGAGAATGGGCTTTGCGGCAGAAAAATATTAAAAAAAGAGTCAAGATTAATAAACCGAGAAACTCGGTGATACAACCGAATTATGGAATCAAAATCTCGGTAAATATCACCGTAATACCGGGACCGATATTTTTACATAGGACCGATAACCGATATATCACCAATATTGACTGCATAACATTTGGTTGGTGATGAAACAGAGAAGTTAGCTGATTTTTTGGGTGAAATCTATTATCTTCCACATTCAATAAGAGTCTCTTAAACTGGCATGTCTTCAAACATACTAATTATTAACCAACAGGAGAAGCATCATGTAAGAAAAGATATTCAAATAGTTTACTTCACATTCATTCAAACACTTACGTAGCAAAACACAACCAAATCAAAAGACAAAACACATCATGTTTTAGAACAGTAATAGATCACAACAAGTGTTGCTCTAATCTAGCCCATCCATCTCCATCTCCATCTCCATATCCATATCCATCCCCATCCCCATCATCCCTCCCCCGAGTTTTACAGTAAGATCCAAGGTTGATTCCTTGGGGACGTGATAGTCGGCAAGGGTAGCATCATCCTCTAGACGTTTACCGTTCCAGTGCAGTCTAAACCCACATGGGGGAACACCTTCATTAACCTGGTAGTTAGCAACAGGAATACATTGTTAACATAATAAGTTATGGGCTTTAGCCTTGGCCCAATTATCTTTCTATTTAATATTGTTTTCTTCTTCATTTGTAAGCTAATCTTCATTTGTGTAATATAGAGACTCCATCCTTTCTCTGTCATGTTTATTTGTTAACATGGTATCAGAGCCTACTCGATTCATGCTTGATTGAAGTTTTTTGTTGTCGCTTCCGCTCCGTTGTTGATTCGTTGTTTGGTTTGTTCGTTGTTGAAGGGTTGTTTCGTTCGTTGTCGCGTCTGCTCAGCTTACAACGGTTTTCGTTGACTCGTGAGGTATCAAAGTTACGGATTCTGTTTTAATTGAACTGACTTGTGTATTTGGAAGAGCTTCTGGACAGATTGACAGGTTTTGACCTCGTTTTTGTCCCGTTTTATGAAGTTTGCGGTTTGTTCACCAAGTTTGCGGTTTCACAAAGTTTGCGGTTTCACAAGGTTTGCGGTTTCACAAAGTTTGCGTTTTACCAAGTTTGTGGTTACCAAGTTTGCGGTTTTACCAAGTTTGTGGTTTTACCAAGTTTGCGGTTACCAAGTTTGCGGGTACCAAGTTTACGGTTTTACCAAGTTTGCGGTTACCAAGTTTGCGGTTTTACCAAGTTTGTGGTTTTACCAAGTTTGCGGTATTACGAAGTTTGCGGCTACGAAGTTTGCGGTTACAACATTTACGGTGTTTGAGGTTTGCGGTGTTTGAGGTTTGCGGTAATTTGAAGTTTGTGGTAATTCAATTTTGCGGTTATTTTGTTTTGATAATATGGCTAGGAAAGATGAATCTCTTCAGTCTATTAGTACTCGTCTGGATGGTAAAAACTACACTTACTGGAGTTACGTAACGAAAAACTTTCTTCGAGGGAAAAATATGTAGGGTTATGTAACAGGTACTAAGAGAAAGCCTACTGATAAGTCTAAGGCTACTGGATATGCTTTAGCTCTAGATACATGAGAAATAGATAACTCTAAAGTTATAACTTGTATCAACAACTTTGTAGGTCAATTAATTGGTATTCAGTTGGCTAAATATGACACAGCTAAGGAAGTTTGGGATCATTTGAAAAAGTTGTATACTCAGTCTAACTTTGCTAAACAGTACAAGTTGGAGTTTGATATTCGTGCTCTTCAACAGAATGAGATGAGCATTCAAGATTTCTATGGAACTATGTCAGATTTATAGGATCAATTGGCACTTACGAAATCTGCAGCATTGAAGGGGTTTAAACCTTATATTGTTCGAAGGGAAGAACAACGTTTGGTACAATTTTTTATGGCATCACGTTCATATTTTGAAGGACTGCGTGGAACGATTCTTCATCGTTCCCCTCTCCCAACAGTTGATTCGGTTGTTCACGAGTTGACTGCAAAGGAAACTCGGTTAAAATCTCAGGTTGATAAAGGTCCTAAAGTAACTACTACTCCAGCTGTGTTTGCCGTTCCCCCTAATCAGCCTAGAAAAGGTGCTAAAGTTGCATTTGATGATGTGCATTCTGTAAAGGGAAAAATCATTGGAAGTCTCAGTGTCCATTATTACTTATCAAAGGTAATTCTACCTTGCAGAAGCCCCCACAACAGAACAAATCAGTTGGACAATTTTCGTCTCGCACGTCCACTTCTGCTGGTTCACCTGGTCCATCTTCATGGACATATAAACCGCCTTTGTTTACTGCTGCTGCTACACCACCATCTGTAAAAATGAACAAACCACCATCTGCTCTGGATCCGCAAGTATTTGAACAATTCAGACAATTCCTTGCTGCTAACTCTACCGCTATGTCTACTGCGGGACTGTCTTCATCTGGTACCTCAGGTATTTCATCATCATTATAGATTTTGGATTCTGGTGCCTCACATCATATGTCTCCCTATCTGTCTTCTTTTCTTTCTTTGTCTCATGTTTCACCTGTTTCTGTCATGTCTGCTAGTGCTACATCCATGTTGGTAGAGGGAGTTGGATCTGTGTCTACCTCTCATGTGTCTCTCAATGATGTCTATTATATTCCGAATCTTGCCTTAAATCTTGCTTCAGTCAATTAGTTGTGTAAGTCTGGAATTTGGGTTTTCTTTTGTGACACTGTTTGTGTTATGCAGGATCAACACACTCAGAAGGTGATTGGGATCGATCGTAGGGTGGGAGATTTATATGTCTTAGAAGAACTCAAAGTGCCTGCACCTTGTATTACTACCTCTAGTGTTGATTTATCTTCTTTTCGTTTAAGTCCTTTGTCGTCTGAATTCTATATTTGGCATTCTCGTTTGGGACATGTGTCCGCATCTCGTTTAAAATTTTTGGTTTCTTCAGGTGCTTTGAGTCAGTTGCAAACTTGTGATATTTCTAATTGTAGTGGTTGCAAACTTGCCAAATTTTCTGCTTTACCTTTTGATAAAAGTATTTCTCATTCTGTTGCACCAATTGATATTGTTCATTCTGATGTGTGGGGACCATCACCAGTATCCACTAAGGGCGGTTCATGTTATTATGTTTCCTTTATTGATGATTACACTCGTTTTACCTGGGTGTACCTTATGAAGCGTAGATCTGAGTTCTTTGACATTTATAAAACATTTAGGGCTTATGTTCAAACGCAACATTCTGCTGTGATAAAGTGTTTTAGGTGTGACTTAGGGGATGAATACACCTCTAATGATTTTATTCAGTTGCTTGCATCAGATGGTACCATACACCAATTGTCTTGTACTGACACTTTTCAATAGAATGGTGTTGCTGAAAGAAAACATCGCCATCTTATAGAAACCGCTCATTCATTCCTTTTATCTGCTGAGGTACCTAGTGTCTTTTGGGGAGAAGCACTGCTGACCGTCCAACATGTGATTAATAGGATCCATACTTCTCACAATGATGGGATGTAACCATTTGAACGTCTTTTTGGTGAACGCCAAGATTATGGTGAGTTACGGGTTTTTGGATGTACTTGCTTTGCTCTCCGTCCTCATGTTGAACCAGACAAATTGACAAATAAGTCAGCATTATGTGTTTTCTTAGACTATGCTAGTGGTCCCAAAGGATATGGCACGGGATAAAAAGGATATCGTTGTTTTAATCCTGTAAGTCAGAAATTATATGTATCAAGACATGTTACATTTCTTGAACATATTCCCTTCTATTCGATTCCAACTAAGTTACATGATTTAACAAAGTCAGATCTTCAGAACATTGATCCTTTAGCGACACTGATATCCCAACCTCTGATGTTCCCGATTCGTCTGTTGAACCTAATATGCCTGCCCCAGATACTTTTGTTGCACATGATGTGTCAGTTCATGAACCTTCCACGTCATCTGGCATCAATGTTGATTCTCCTCCACCTCCGAGAAAGTCTATTCATGCATGTAAGTCTACTCAACTACTAGATTTTGCAAACTTTGCATATTCTGCTTCGTTTAGTTCTTTTGTCGCGGGCATTCATCATCTGTCTGAACTAGAATCATATAAGAGATTGTCTCTGACCCTCTATGACAGAATGCTATGGCTGAAGAGCTCACTGCTCTTCATCAGACTCACACCTGAGATTTGGTTCCTCTATCACCAGGTAAACATAAGGTTGGTTATCGTTAGGTGTATAAGATTAAGACAAAGTCTGATGGCTCTGTTGAACGATACAAGGCCAGACTTGTGGCAAAAGGATATTTGCAAACGTATGGTATGGATTATAAGGGGACCTTTGCCCATGTGGCAAAAATGATAACAGTTCGTACTTTAATTGTTGTTACGTCCGTTCGACAATGGAAGATCTGTCAAATGGATGTCAAAAATACTTTTTTGAATGGTGATCTTCATGAGGAGGTTTACATGACTCCCCCCGGGAATAGCTCATCAGCCCGGTGAAGTCATTCGGCTTCGAAAAGCTCTATATGAGCTCAAACAGGCCCCTCGTGCGTTCCCTTGGCTTTCTTCCTAGCAATCATGATTCGGCATTATTTGTTCGATGTACGAATGCTGGACGCATTCTCTTGTCTTTATATGTGGATGACATGATTATTACAGGCGATTATTATGATGGCATTGAATCCTTGAAACGTGACTTGGCCCATCGTTTTGCTATGAAAGATTTGGGATTATTACAGTATTTTTTTGGGATTAAGGTAGCTCAATATAAAAAATGATATCTTCTCTCTCAGACGGAGTATATTTCTGATTTGTTTCAACGTGCAAGACTTTCTGATAACAGAATTGCAGACACTCCTCATGAAACCAATGCACGTTACTCTCACACTGATGGTGTTCCTTTATCTGACCCGAGCCTATATCGTACCATTGTAGGCAGTTTGGTTTATCTTACTATTACTCCCCCTGATATCGCTCATGATGTTCATGTTGTTAGCCAGTTTGTTACCGCTCCTACTTCAGTTCACTGGGGAGCTGTTCTTCGTATTTTTAGATATCTTCGTGACACTCAGTTTCAAAGTCTTTTATTCCCTTCTACGTCTTCTCTGTAATTGCGTGCCTATATGATACAAACACCAAAACCTTATATAAGGAACACCAAACAGGAAACCAAAACATGAAACAACAAAAACTACAAACAAAAATTAACAAATTCCAGTGAGGGGATTGGTTGTTCATGAACTTCAAGCAGTAGCCTTGAACTTGCACCTATTGCATACCCATTCATATGAGTGATTGAAATATCAAATAATACAATTTGACTGCAAGTACTAACACATATATAGATCATTCAAACAAGTTTACAAAACAGAACTACATCAAAAGACACACACATTGTCTACTATCGAATCATAAGATATTGTGGTCTAATCTAACAACTTCACTTCATCATCCCTCCCTTTAATTTTAAAACAAGATACACAGTTGATTCCTGAGGGATGCGGTAGTGCGCAAGGGTAAGGCTATCATGCAGCCGGTTTCCCTTCCAGATCAGTCTCTGGTGGCATGGGGGAATACCTTCCTTATCATGGATCTAGGATTTCACATACTCGATGGTGTGTGAGGGTTTGACATCCAGAGTAATGATCTTTCCTGTGAGGGTCTGGATGAATATATGCATTAATCCCCTTGAAAAGCATGTAAGTATGAGTGTAGATTCCTTGTCGATGCCAAAGTCATCAAGGCTATCGTCGTTGTGGAGAACCATACCGTCGCAAATCAACTCCTGCTCAATAAAGGGAATATCTACCATCTTTTTGATCTTTGTTTTTATGCTGCCGATGGTGTCCAAGTGTTTGACTTTCAGAATGATGGTCTGTTGGGTGAAGGTCTTGATGAATATATGAATGAATCCTCTTGATTTATGCATAAGTGTGAGTTTGGATTTCTTGTTGATGCGAGAGTCAGCGATGGTATCCTTGTCGTGGAGAACTGTTTCGTCGAGGATCAAAGCCTGCTTGTCACAGGGAATTTCTAACTTAGACTCGATCTTCAATTTCACATCAAGGATGGTGTGTGTAGGCTTGACTAACAAACGTGTCGTCTCTCGTGTGAAGGTATTATTAATATATATTTTCCTCATTCCCTTTGACTTATCAATGAGTGTGAGGGTGGATCCGTTGACGATGTTGAAGTCAGCAAGGGTACCGCTATCTTGAAGGACAGTTCCATTGAGCATCAGCACGAGCATTCTACCATACAGCCTGAGTTTCACGTCGCCGACGGTGTCTGAGGGTTTGACATCAATAGGCGAGGTAGTTCCTTCTGGTCTCTTGATAAATATAAACATGATTCCCCTTACTTTACGCTTAAGTATGAGGGTGGATTCGTTCTTGATGGGCACGTTGGCGAGTGTATCCATGTTCTCAAGACCTTGTCCTTGAAGAACAGTTCCTGCTGGTCAAAGGGGAGGTGTTCCTCAGCCTGGACCTTGGATTTGATGCTGCCAATTGTGTCTGAGCCTTTGACTTCAAGAAAAAGGAGCTTTCCACTGGGAGACCGGACTAATATAAGAACAATAAAAAATCTCAAAAAACAAGAGCAAAAACTAATACTAAAAGTTGATTTTTTTCCTACTATTAGTGATGCAAAAAACAAACAATCAAACACCATGAGCAAAAACTAATACTAAAAGTTGATTTTTTTTTCTACTATTAGTGATGCAAAAAACAAACAATCAAACACCATGAGCAAAAACTAATACTAAAAGTTGATTTTTTTTTTCTACTTTTAGTGATGCAATGAAAGACAACAGTCAGGGTTTACTTTGAATTGGAACTTAAATTCTATTCATTTTGCATGTTTGGTTGGCTAAGAGAAGTAACTGCAATTAGAATCATTCAATTGATGAAATTCAGAATCCTTCAACATTTCGAAGAAAACTTAATGAATGTTTATAATCTACGTGATAAGCCTAGCCATTTTTCATTTTCTTAAAACATCTTTTGAAAGCGTGAAATTGGATCCTTCAAATTATATTTTGCTAAATTTTAAGGGGCAATTTTGTTATTTTTAAATTTAAATTCCAATTACAGTATATTTTGTAAAACAAACGCCCACTTGGTGTTTGGTTACTATTAAGAGGGTATTTGGGATTGCGTTGGAAAACTGTTTCCTGACTTATTGACTCTTTCAAAAGCCAATAAGCTAAAAAAAGTGTTTGACAAATATAAAAGTGTTTTTTGTTTTAACTTTTTGATAAAGATAAAAAGTTGTTTTTTAAGAAGCCCACAAATTCCTTTTCAAATGGCTTTTGGCTTTTGCAATAAAATATTACCAATCTACCCATCATTTACCATACAATAAATATAAGTTAAGTCAAACACTTTTTAAAAAACAACTTATTGATTTATTGGTTTTTTCTCACCACAAAACTAATTCAAACACTTTTTTAAAAACTAATTTTAAAAAAGTTATTGACTTATAAGTACTTTAAAAAAAAACATTTTTCGAGTTAAATAAGCAATCCCAAACACCCTCTAAAAGGGAATGTGTGTGTATAAAACTAAAACCCTAACAACTGATCAGAATTTAAAAAAAATGACAGATTAGCCCTAATTAAAACAGCAAAATGTAGCAAATGTGCAAACAATGACGATGAACGGAAGTATCCTTACTCCTTATCTTGACATCGTCGTTAGACCCGTTCTCCTCGACTTCAACAAAATCGAGGTCACTCGTGGTTTTTCTCTTCCGATTACCAGACGTAAAGTCTCCGTCATCGTTCCGTTTCCTTGACGGAGAACCATCAGCTGTTCCGTTGCCGTTATCCGCCATGTTTAAAGCCCCCTGTTTTTTCTCGATTTTTGTTTCTCCTTTTTTTTAAACAGAGGAGGTGTATTTAAGAGGTAAAACTGAAAATTTTCATCATGAAATAGTTACACGGATGGTCCTCTGGTTTACCTTGTGTTGCGGTTTTTGTCACCAGGAATTAGAAATTACACCTTTAGTCTAAACGTTCGTAAGCGGGTAACACAAACAGTAGTCCGTTAAGTTTTTTTTCTTTTGTTAAGTAGGTGTATAATGATCAAATTACCCTCTAGTATTAAAAATTAAAAATTAAACTAATAATTACTTATGAACCCCACCCCTTTTAAAGTTCCAATATATATAAAATTTTTGCCTTGTGCTCTGCGGCGAGAGTGGGACCTTAAACGGTTGAGGCGGCGGTATTAATGTGGCTAAGCACAAAAAGAATCGTAGTTAAATACATAAAAGAAACGTATGAAGTTACGGTGAGTCGGATATAGATAAAAGACAGTTAGATAACGATAACGATGTTTTTCAGTCGGTGTCGGTTTCATAAGGAAAAAAATAAACAAACAAACGCGAAAGTTAATAAGGAAAAATCAGATGAGTAAACTCGAAACTTTAGAAACTTGAGTAGGTCAAAGTGACATTTTACAAAGTTTAGGATGAGTTTTATCATTTGAAGAAATTGGGGGGAAGAAGTGATGCTCCCTCGTCTATAAAGTAAAAAAAAGAAAAGTTTGTTATTCTTATTTTTAAGGAGTTCTTCTTTAAAGCTTCTTAGTAATATGTAACGAATCCCCCACATCGTTTCTTCTTCAAGGCTGATCTCTCACTAAATCGACATAAAAAAGTGATTAAATATGAACAAATTGGAATTCAGAAGTTGTGTGATTAAGCATCTTTTTACTTGTTCTTAAACTACCTTTGAGATGTCAAAATGATCACATGGTAAGTTTGCTGGTGCCTTTCCTAATTTCTATGTAACTGACTGTGATGCAAAATGATCTTCGGTTGGCCGTATAAGACCAAGACCGACGAAGACAATACACTTTTAGAGTGAATTCCATTCCAAAGTAAGCTCCCAACATGATACAAACCTGTGATTTTAGCTCCTAAGGTAAGTCTATAAATATGAATCTTGTTTACTGATTGTGATTTTAGCTCCTAAGGTAACGTTTGCCAATTCGAGATGGCAATTCTCCAAATACAAACCAAATACTTCTAGACTAATTCAAACACTGCAGAACTGAAGATACTCAAACTAGACAAAAAAAAAATAAGAAGTTACTACTCCTAAACATCAGCACCTACTCCCCCCACTTCACAAACTGCCTCTAATTTGAATGGGTCTAGCCAAAATCTGGTTTATATAAACTAACCCTAACTTGTTAGCCAAGACATTACCATACTAATTATAATGCAATTAGGAAACTTAAATAATTTAACCACAACTTGTCAAACTAGCCCCTCCATATTTACCTACACGTAAATACGGTCCTCCCATATTCACCTACAGGCGAATACGGGTCCATAATTTCCAACAATCACTCCCGTATATTTGGACTCGTATTGGACAAATCTTTGACTCCAAGTAATCCACTAGCTTGTAGATTAAGTAATCTGCCAATCTTGCAGATTAAGCTAACATCTTGTAGCTTGGACCAACCGAACCCAAACCGACTTGTTTGAGTAGGTACATAAGCCCAACAATCACCCTCTAATTTCCGACTCGAAATAAAGAAGTCTTCAACTTCAAACACGCCTTCTTTGCCTCGATTCTCTTGGAACTCCTCTTGATCTCTAGTTGTGTTATTCGGCTCCTTCCTAGCTCGAACATTCTTGCGACCTTGTACTCGACTAGTCCTTTGGTCATAAGAGCTCGCACCACCATTGACTCGGCTGCGATCTTGAGCAAACACCACTAGCTTTCTTGGATCATTACATGTTCCCTTAGAATGTAGGCTTATGATGACTCTATCAACTTTGTGACCCCGTCCCTGACCATACACTTGGCCGAAAGAACTCGCATAACCACTCATCTGGCTGTGACTCTGGTCATCTGATTGAGCAAACACGAAGCACATCTTCCGTATTGAAGCTTTAAAACATACCGGTCAAAACACAACTCGTTCGAACCGTATGAAAATCAAATCGTGAATTGAACCCGCTTGTCCAATTAAAGTTTAATGGTTAAACCAAAACTTGTTAAACCAAAAAATAATAAATCAACTTTTTTTCTTCTTCCGTGACCACCCAAAAAAACAAATGCTTTTGTTTGACCTTTTTTTAAAGCAAATCGACTTTTCAAAAATAGTTTTCTTCGTCACCACTCACAACAAAAGAAAACTCTGAATCAAGAAACTAGAGATATCCTTCTTGCAATCTGATCACAAACTCCTTAGCCGCCAGATCACCACTTGCTAACTCCTTAGCCTTGATCAAGAAAGAACCACAACCACACAATATTTCTGATCGTTGACCAAGAACGCACAGCCAACACCACCGATCCTAAAATTCAGAACCGACGATCGCTATTCCGCCGTAAACTAAACACCGTTGCCGCTGATTGTCGTTATCACAATTGCTGCACCGTCGTCGATTGTAAACCCACAGAATCACCCTTGATCGATCCGTGAAAACCGGTGGATAAGAGCTGAACCTTGCTCTGATACCAATTTAAGGATTGAATCGATTATAACTCAACCGAAACAAACGATATTGGAATAACTCTCCAAGAATTTTATTATAACTGAAAAATATAACTCAAAAAACCAATTACAATATCTCTCTAACTCTCATTATGAAACCCTAACTCGGTTAACACTTAACTACAATATCAACCCAAACATGGTTTATATAGACTAACCCTAACTTGTTAGCCAAGACATTACTATACTAATTATAATGCAATTAGGAAACTTAACTAATTTAACCACAATTTGTCAAACTAGCCCCTCCATATTTACCTACACGTAAATACGGTCATCCCATATTCACCTACAGGCGAATACAGGTCCATAATTTCCAACACACTACACCAAACCTAGCAGTCTGTTATGCAAGATTGGTTCACCATCTACATTAAGCTTAATATTATTAACCATCCTTACTGCATGAAAACCATCACCCAAATATGCAAAAAAAAAACCCAAATAACAGAACTGCACAATCAAGAAACAAGTGAATTCTTTAGCTTTATAGAGAATCATAGCATTTAACTTGGGTTAAAAGAGTTGTGGCAGTCCAAAACCAATAGCAATGGATTTAACTTTTTTTTAATGGTTTAAAGCATTCAATAGTGTAAACACTTGTAGGCTTCCAGTTAACTCAAATACTTGTAGCGAACGAGTTTACGAAAGAAGTTAGTTACATCAAAATACACAATGCATCGTCCTTTTGTATTAATAATGGATCATAAGATACGCAGGTCTAACCTAATACCTTCATCACTCCCTTTATGATCTTGTAAAAAGATTGATGGTTGATTCCTTGTGGATGTGGTAGTCAGCAAGGGTAGGGCTATCCTCTAGAAACTGTTTGTTTAAGACTAGTCTCTGATCGCATGGGGAGTAACCTTGCTTATCAAAGATCTTGGTTTTCACATCACGGATGGTGTCTGAAGGTTTGACATCTAGAGTAATGGTCTTTCCATTGTTGATCTTGATGAATATTTGCATGAATCCCTTTGATATACACACAAGTGTGAGTGTGGATTCCCTCTTGATGTTATAGTCAGCAAGGGTATCTTCGTTGTGTAGAACCATTTCGTTGAAGATCAACTCCTGCTCATCACAAGGAAAATTCACCTTATGAATATGCACATTATCCTGGATCTTGGCTTTTATGTTGTTTATGGTGTCTGAGGGTTTGACATCCAGAGTAATGGTCTCTCCCGTGAGGGTCTTGATAAAAATCTGCATGAATCCCTTTGACAAACGCACAAGTTTGAGTGTTGATTCCTTGCTAATGTTATAGTCAGCGAGGGTATTGATGTTATGGAGAACCATTTCGTTGAAGATCAACTCCTGCTCGTCACAAGGAATACGTACCTTATCCTGGATCTTGGCTTTTATGCTGTCAATGGTGTATGAGGGTTTGACCTCAAGAGTAATGGTCTCTCCGGTGAGGGTCGAGATGAATATCTGGATGAATCCCCTTGATTTACGCATAAGTGTTAGGGTTGATTTCCTGTTGACTTGGAAGTCGAAAAGGGTACCACCATCCCCAAGAACCATTTTGTTAAAGATTAGCACCTGCTCATCAACAGAAATACCTTCCTTAATCTTGATCTTCGCTTTCACGTCACCAATGGTGTCTGTGGGCTTGACTTGAAGAGAGATTGTCCTTCCTTCGAGGTTCTTGATGGATATATTCATGAATACAGTTAATTTAGCCATAAGTGTGAGGGTGGAGCCCTTCTTGATGTGCAAGTTGGCAAGGGTATTGATGTCCTCAAGAACCATTCCATTGAAGATCAATTCCTGCTCGTTAAAGGGAATACGTTCTTCGGTCTGGATCTTGAGTTTGATGCTACCAATGGTGTCCGAGCCTTCGACTTTAATAGAGATGATCTTACCGGTAGCGGTCTTGACTGATATACACGCAGAAGGAAAAACAAAGAAAATTTCAAAATTACACATTCATTTGAGTCAAATAATTACTTGTTGCAATTAAAATTAACATGGATTGCATCACAATAACTAACATCACATATTCAAATGCAAATTCCTCCATAATTTCACAAACAAAAACATCAATATAAGTCAAGAATAAACACTGTAACACAGTGATCGAAAAATGATATCATTCAATTGTTGAAAATTAGGCCCAAGAATACGAACACGAACTTTGATTTCAACAAACGATCGACTCTTTCTGTTTATTATTTCTTTACTAACAAATTACATAAACCTAACCATCTATTTATAATAAATAAACCTTGCTAACTAAGTCTTCTGATCCTACTCAAATACTTAAGATAACCCAAACATGCTTGGTATTATCCCTAACCTACTAGATAATTACCAACTATTAATTAAATAAACATTCAAATAAAACAAAGACTCATACTAGAGCTCAAACTTGTAGCCGTCACATGTGAACTCAATAATTTACCCAACATAGTGATGCAATGAAAGATACAGATAATTTAGCCCTAAAACAACAAAATGTTCAATATATTCAAACAATCACGATGATCAGAAGATATATATGTTTACTGTAAAATAAACCAAAGAATCACAAGCAGATTAGCCCTAATTTAAACAACAAAATGTAGCAGACACTCAAACAAATCGAAAGATCCTTACTGTTAATCTTGTCGTTGTTGAAATAGTCTTCGTCGCTAATCCCCTTCCCCTGGGCTTCAAAATCATCGTTGAATAAATCAAGGACTCTATTGCGGTTATCTGCCATTTTTCCTCGATAATAATTTGGAAAGAGTGATACAGAGAAGCTGGAGAGGGTGTATTAGAGCATTCCGGGCCCGTTATTTTTATTCAATATCCCTGTACTTATAATTATACTAAAAAACACTATTTTTTCTAACTTTTATCTCTATTTTTCTCTCTCCTTATCCTTATCCTTATAATTATACTAAAAATCACTACTTTTATCCTTATATTTACAAAAACCTTATATCTTTTCTCTCCTCCACTCACGACTACTTTAAACCATTCCATAAAATATACAAAACTCACTAACATAATTATAAAGAACGGGTTGTGAATACTATTAGGTTCACTCTTCAGATGAACAGTTATTAAACACTGCAAAAGCTCCTATGACGGACGTTACTAAAAAATGGTTGTGTGTGATTGTGATGGTCACGTTTGTAAAATTATATCATTGACTATGTTGACTAAATCAATAATCATGCTCACAATTTGTGATGGTCACGTTTGTAAAGTGTCATTTTTATTTGGTTTGACCAATTTTATTCAAAAAGATTTTTTTAGCTTTTCCGTCTCTGTGTTTTTAAAATCTAGTCATTTTCATCCAAATAACTAACTCAGTTAAATATTTAACTTTGAAACAGGGGCATTTTCGTCTTTTCAAATTTCCTTTTTTCAACCCCTTTTAATACTTCTCCATCTTCATACCCCTCACACTTATCAGACCTTTTCTAAACCTAATCAGAAGATAAGCTAATCGTTAAATATTTAACTCGTCGTCGGGAAAGATCCGACTAGTTGATTTATCAGGAACCTCAAAGATGATTAAATATTTAGTAAACCTTATCTTTTTTGTTCTTTTTATTTAAATGGATAATCAACAATTTTATGTAATATCTTCAAGACTAGGATGATTAATATCAAAGCTGAAGCAAGCTAACGACATCTGTACTCGGGAACCTCAGAGACGAGTTCAATGGCCAAATGAAACATATGGCAAACAAAAACTTACTACTATAGAATCCATTTAGCCATCTAGGGCATACACATAACCAAATCGGGATATGAGAACAACTTACATACGAACCACCGTCGCTTTGCCTCCGCCACCGAGGCTTCGCCGGAACCTTGATATGGGTTTGCAAAAAATCGTGTTTGGCCGGTTTTGGCCATGTAACCATCACCGCCTCATGTTATGTTGCCTGAGTCCGTCTGAACGCCAACGCCATCGTTGTCTTCCTCTTTCAGCCGTCACCCGGCGCTGTTGATTGAAACCGCTGTTGTTGTCACACATACCCTTGTCCGGATTGGATCAAAACTCGCCGGATCTGGCAGAGATTAGAACGTGCAGCCACCGCGACTGCTGCCACCTGTTCAGTCAATTCGTCGGGAAAGAAGATGTAGAAGTAATAAAAGGGCTTAAAAAAGGAAATTTGAAAAGACACGAATATGCCCTGTTCTAACGTTAAATATTTAACTGAGTTAGTAATTTGGATAAAAATGACTATATTTTGAAAATCCAGGGACGAAAAAGTTAAAAAAAACTTTTTGGATGAATGTGACTAAAATGGCTAAACCTCATGGACAAAAATGACACTTACTCTTTTTTAAACATAAGTTATTATACAAGGGTTTTTAGCGTACGAAGGTACCAGCATGTGACACGTATACAGTGTACGAGAGGTAAATGTGTTTGCGTCATAATAATAATGCATGTCTTATAAATAATTACAAATGTTTTATAATAACGCATGTTAAAGTGATAATAACGCATGTTTAAAATGAAAATTACGCATGTTTTATAATAACACATGATCATAATCACGTATGTTTTATATTAACACATGACCATAATCACACACATGATAATCATGCATTTTTATAATAAAGCATGACCATAATAATACATGTTATATGCACAACATATCGACATTTTTTTTTAAAAGGTTGATTTTTTTAAAATATATCATGACTATACTCAAATTAAAGAGAATAAAATGATCGATTTCATGGTGTAATTTAAAAAAAATGTCGTATAAAAAAGTTATACGTGTTTTTAAAAAATGAGAGAACTTAAAAAACGTCAACAAATGTAGGCTATTTCAATTTTACCCTTTTAAAAACAAGTCGACAGACACACCCCTACATCTTAACCCTTGAATTCCTAGATCAATGGTATATAATCCTTTGTGCATTCAAACCATAACAATCAGTTGTATTTAAAACTTTTTTCTCTCTATATATATAGACTAGGACACTAGGTTAGAAACATAGGCGGGCTTATTCATTAGTTATCTCCATGAAAAAAATATATTATTAGTGTTATATACACATTAAAATCCCGATCGCCCCCATAAAATTTTGCAAAAGCCTCCTTATCGCTCCCCATGAAAAAAGTTTTACTGTTATATAAGCATTTTATATCGCTAGTCAATCGGCCCCAAAAATTTCTGACTCATGAAAAAAAAAATTGGGTCCGCCACTGGTTAAAAAACCCGGTGTGTTACACGGGTTAAATAAATGTAATGTTATATTTAGTAATAAATATTTGGGTAAATTACTATTTGAGTCATTGACGTTTGTTCATTTTAAATAGTTGAGTCCCTTATATTTCAAAACCTCGGTCTGAAACCCGACTTTTCATTTTTGACTCCATTTGAGTCCAAATGACTAACGTCGTTAGATTTAACAGTTAACTTTTTTTTAAATCGACAAAAATACTCTCAACTTGAGTGACTCAAGACTCAAATGGTTAAAACGTTATATATTCCACCACCATCTCCTCCATTTTCTTCCTCCTGTGGTTTGCCCTGTCCCTTTCAATACAAAAATGAATATTTTAATATATCAGCCCTGAGGTTGTATTTTTGTAACTAATTCAGCTCCTGTTACTAACTCTGTTATCTTTTTCTGTTAAGATAACCCATTTTAACTTAAACTTGTTACCACCCACCGATTTTATCATGCTTAATTCTAGTGTTTAAACAATGTTTAAAACTCTCCATATCACAAATATACCATATATACTATAAGCTTTTCAGTATATTTGATGTTTTTGTGTTTAAAATAAAGATGATCTTAATTCCAAGCTATAACATAACTATGCAATAGGAAGGGGCTTAATGAAACATTAACATTTCACAATTGTTCTATTCAAATCATTTGAGTGACTGAAATATCAAATAACTCTATACACACACATACCAAACCTATCAACCTAATTTGGATCATAAGATATGCTCCTCTAATCTAACACCTTCATCATCCCACCCCTTCATTTTGAAACAAGATGCACGGTTGATTCCTCGGGGATGTTGTATAGGGCAAGGGTAGCCCTATCCACAAGCTGTTTTCCGTTCCAGAACATTACCTGCTGCCATGGGGGAACACCTTCCTTATCATGGTACTTGGATTTCACATCGTGGATGGTGTCCGAGGTTTTCACATCCAGAACAGTGATCTTTCCAGCGACGGTCTTGATGAATAAATGCATGCATCCCCTTGACAAAAGTGCGAGTGTGGATCTGTTGTTGATGTGAAAGTCTGCAAGGGTGCTCATGTTGTCGAGAACCACTTTGTTGAAGTTTAACACCTGCTTGTCATGGGGAACATGTATCTGATCCTGAATCTTAGCTTTTATGTTGTGGATGGTGTCTGAGGGTTTGACTTCCAGAGTAATAGTCTCTCCGGTGAGGGTCTTGATGAATATCTTCATTAATCCTCTTGATTTTCGCATTAGTTTGAGGGTTGACTTCATGTTGATGTGAAAGTCAGAAAGTGTAGAGCTGTCATCAAGAACCATTTTGTTGAAGATCAACGCCTGCTCGTCACAAGGTATCTGTTCCATCCGCTCAATTTCGGATTTCACTTTCACGATTGTGAATGTGGGGTAGACCGACAAAGAAATCGTCTTTTTGGTGAAGGTTTTTACAAATATTTCCATGCTTCTCATATATTTAGGAATGAGTGTGAGGGTGGACCCGTTGGAGACGTTGAAGTCAGCAAGCGTACCGCTTTCGTCGAGGACAGCTTCATTGAAGGCTAGCACGTCGTCTAAACAACATATTGGCTTTCACATTGCTGATTGTGTCTGACTGTTTGACTTTAAGAGAATGGAAGATGCGCTTTCCTTGGAGGTTATTGATATTTATAGTTATGAATACAGTTAGTTTTCGCATAAGCAAGAGTGTGGAATCCTTGTTGATGCGCAAGTTGGCAAGGGTATAGATGTCTTCAAGTACCATTTCGCGGAAGATCAGTTCCTGCTGCTCGAAGGGGATACGTTCCTTAGCCTGGATCTTGGCTTTCAAGTCGCCGATTGTGTCTGAGCCTTTGACTTCAAGAGAGATGGTCTTACCGGTGGTGGTCTTCACTAATATACCTGTAGAAAGAAAATCTCAACATTACACACGCATTTGAAGTCAAATCATTACTTGTTGAAATTAAAATAAAGATGGATTGCATCACAAAATTAACACAACTTCACAAACAAAAACAACTTGAAACATATAGTAACGGATCTTTGCATTCGCTCGTGGAAGCAGAGCCGTCTCTATAGTACAAGCAACTAAAGCAACCGCTTTAGGCCTCCAAAAAGTATTAAAAAATAATAATAAAAACTTACTGTAATCTATATTCTAAGCTGAAATATGTGATAATCCATAAATTTTTGTGTTTTTAGAAAGAAATGAGATGAGAAAAGATAACAAAATGAAGAAAAAAAATTATTTACAGGGTTACTATAATAACATTATGCCTAAATAACATGCGTTTTGACGCTCTATAAAATTACATTTAAAAACTTTCATATATTTAGAAAACTTTCACAAAATTCCTCAATTTTAATAAAGTTCGTTTTATGCCCCCAAACTATATACACCTGTGAAAAAAATTCATGGATTTTATCTCATAACTTAACACATCTAACATCACATATCAAATGCAAATTCTTCTACAACACATATAAGCCCCAATTAAAACAACAAAATGTAAGCCCTAATTAAAACAAACAAATAAACCCTAACGACTGATCCTTCAAAGACATGCAGTCCTGTGTTACATCTTCACAAAATAAACCCAAAAACCTAATAAATCACTAATTGTAATCCCTATTTAAAACAACAAAATGTAGCAAACAATGAAGATGATCGGAAAAACCCTTACTGTTTATCTCGGCAGACCTCTCATCGGCATCAACATCATAATCGATAGACCACCTCTCCTCCGGTTCAACATTATAATCGATAGACCAGTTCTCCTCGAATTCAACATCATCGTCGCTAGACCCTGTATCCTCAACTTCAGTATCATCGTCACTAGACCCGTTCTCCTCCACTTCAAAGTAACCGGTGGTTTTTCTCTCCCGTTTACCAGATCGATAGTCTCCGTCGCCGTTCCGTTTCCTCGATGAAGAACCATCAGCTGTTCCGTTGCCCTCATCTGCCATTTTTGCTCTGGTATTTTGTTTGGGAAGAGAGTGATAGAGATTAGAGAGGGTGGTGTGTTGTGAGTAACGTACGGGTGAATCAATTGGGTTTGCGAATGGGTCAGGTCAGGTCAGGTCAGGTCGGGTCAGATCCAGTTATGTTGGTCTAATGGGCCGGGTTTTCCAAAAACGGCCTGTTGAGTCTTGGACATACTTTTAAGTTTTAATCATATACTAGTGGAAGTCCCCCCGGCGGGCTACGCGACTGGAAATCGTTTGGTAGCGATTAGGTCTAATACGATACCGGTATGGAACCGGCACATGTTATAGCAAACGAAAAATAAAACCTAAACGATAAAGTCGTTAAATGCTTAAAGGGATATCAACACATGTTGCATCTACCGGAAAAAAATCGGTACATGTTTTGATGATACCGATATTGGCACTGATGTTGTTCTGTCGGTATCGGTTAATGGTGAAAGTTTGTAAGGCTCGGTTTCGACGACCCATACTCAGGCGGTGGAAAAAATAAAATCGGAACGTTGATAAAAAAACATGTTGAAACGGCATAAAGGTTGTAAGAGGAAAAAAACCTTAGAGCAGCTTCGACGGCTTGTACGTTTGTGATTCGATAATTTGTACATTATAACGAAGTTATATCGAAAAATGGATAAAAAGAAGAACGTTGCAATGGTATACTCGGAATTTTCTAAAACATCAAATTTTAAAAGTTATATGAGAAAAACAAAATATGACCAAAATTAATTATAAATATTAAAATATACGAAAATAAATTAATATAAAACTTGAGAAGGAAAAAAGTATATTATAAAGAATACTCCGTATCAAACAAAAATTATATCGAAAAGTGGATAAAAATAAGAACGTTGTAATGGTACATTCGGAATTTTGTAAAACATCAAATTTTAAAAGTTATAAGAGAAAACGAAAAAAAGACCAAAATTAATTATAAATATTAAAATTCTATAAAAATAAATTAATACAAAACTTGAGAAGAAAAAAAGAAAAGAAAATCTAAAATGACAACTTCACCCCCTCTTTATTGAAATTTAAGGGAAAGTATAGTAATTGAAGATAGTTGGTAAATGTAGTATTAATAATGTGTTCGGTGTTGTCCTGGAAATACTTTAATTTTAATCATTCAAGTTTAAGCAAATAATCTAGTGACGTACTTTCAAGCAGGGTCGGCCCTAAGGGTGTGTCGGGTAGGCTATTCGGTATTGATCGGCCTCGGTTAGGGTAGGTCGGGTGGGCTAATGGTTTTCACTAAGATGCTATTCTAATTCCGTTTTATTACCAAAGGAACGAGCTCCGCCGATTAAAGCTATTTCCCGAGGACCGGACCGCATAATAGCTTCTCGGGTCAATTCTCTGGGTTTAATCAGACCGGCCCGATGATAACTTTACACCCTTGCTTCAAACATGTAAAAAAATAGGTGTCTATATGTAATAACATTTTTTTTCTAGAACTACGGGTATAAACAATGCGAGCCAAATTCGTCTAAGCTCGAGCTCGACACGTTATATTAAGAGAACTCGATCTTGGTTTGCGAGTAGTTTTTCATGCTCGAGTTTTGCTCGGTCTCAACTCGTCTATGTTTAGATATTATTTAATTATTTTTTATATACATTTATAGTTACTTATATATGTATATAATTTTTATATGTTATATAGTGTTTAGTTATTTTTATAATAATTTTATATGTAATAAAATAATAATTGTTATATAATATATATTTGACATATTAAATAAAAATATACATCAATAACATGTTTTCAAGTCTAGTGAAGTGAAACTTGAGATTGAACTTATTAAATGTGTTTCAATATAGGTTCAAGTTTGTTTAGATCCGTCTCAATTTTAGCTTTTAGCGAGACAAGTTTAAATAGTTTACGAATGACTCGACTCCTTTAATATTATTTAAAATTAAATTAAGAGCAAAACTACAATGTTCATTGGAAATGTTTGGTGACAAGATGTCAACGGGTCCTTTTGTTTACAAGGATCTAGTACAAAACCTAATATAATAACGTCAATATCCCCTATTTAAAAGACAACTCGGATTCAGATAAAAAAAAAGTGTCCAGTCGTGGAGTTGGAGATGGTGTCGTCAGTTTGAGTATGTCAATATAATGATCTCATGTAAAGTTTATAAGGCACCGATGCACCATAATAAACTATCGGATGAATCACAATATTATTTACACTAGTTTCTTGTTGCTTAAAAATAAATACATACATGCAGTCTGTTCTGTTCACCATCTACATTAAGTTTAATATATATTATTAACCATCCGATCCTTACTACATGAAAACCATCACCCAAATGGGCAAATCTGAAAAACCCCCAAATAATAGAACTGTCAAGAAACAGGTGAATTCTTTAGCTTTATAGGGAATCATAGCAATTAACTTGGGTTAAAGCAGCTGTGACAATCCAACACCAGTAGCAATATATCCTGCATAGTATTTGTTTGCAAGAATCAATTGACCTAATTAAGCAAAAAACTCGGGTTGGTTTGGGCTTTGTTCGGGTCAGGTCGAGTTTTGGTTATATACAACCGTCAAAAACAGAATATATATTTAATCTATTATTCTTATTGGCTAAATGGAATTAACCTTTTTAACGCGTTTAAAACATTCAATAACTTAAAAACACTGGTGTAGTGTAGGCTTCCAACTAATTCAAATACTTGTAGCCAACAAGTTTACAAAAGAAAGCTACATACATCAAAAGACACAAAGCATGAGAAAGCTACAAACACCACGCATAAGAAAGCTACAAACACCAAAAGACGCAAAGCATAGTCTATTCCTATTAATAAAGGATCATAAGATCTGCAGGTCTAATCTAGCACAGGTCTAATCTAGCACCTTCACTCCCTTTATGGTCTTGTATAAAGATAGACAGTTGATTCTTTGCAGATGTGGTAATCGGCAAGGGAAGGGCTATCCTCTAGAAACTTTTTGTTAAAGACGAGTCTCTGATCAGACAGGGAATAACCTTGCTTAACAAAGATCTTGGCTTTCACATCGCGGATGGTGTCTGAAGGTCTGACTTCAAGAGTAATAGTCTTTCCGGTGTGGATCTTGATGAATATTTGCATGAATCCCATTGATATACGCACAAGTGTGAGTTTGGATCCCATCTTGATGTTATAGTCAGCAAGGGTATCATTGTCGTGGAGAACCATTTCGTTAAAGATCAACTCCTGCTCGTCTTTAGGAAAATTTAACTTATGAATAGGTGCCATATCATGGATCTTGGCTTTTATGATGTCTACGGTGTACGAGGGCTTGACATCTAGAGGAAAGGTTATTCCCATGAGGGGCTTAATGAATATCAGCATGAATCCCTTTGATATATGCATAAGTGTGAGTATGGCTTCACTATTGATGTTATGGTCAGCAAAAGTAAGGATGTTATGGAGAACCCTTTCGTCGAAGATCAACTCCTGCTCGTCACAAGGAATATGTACCTTATCCTGGATCTTGGCTTTTATACTCTTGATGGTGTATGAGGGTTTGACTTTCTGAATAATGGTCTCTCCAGTGAGGGTCTTGATGAATATACGCATGAATCCCCTTGATTTATGCACAAGTGTGAGGCTTGATTTCCCGTCGACGTGGAAGTCAAAAAGCGTACCACCATCTCCAAGAACCATTTTGTTGAAGATCAGCACCTGCTCATCAACAGAAATACCTTCCTTAACCTTGATCTTCGCTTTCACGTCACCAATGGTGTCTGTGGGCTTGACTTCAAGAGAACAGATGATCCTTCCTTGAAGGTTCGTGATGGATATATTCATCGTTCTCCTTGACTTACGCACAAGTGTGAGAGTGGAGTCCTTGACGCACAAGTTGGCAAGGGTATTGTTGTTATTAGATGATATATTTTAGCTAGTATAGGCCCGGCCCTATAACTATTATAGCCGGCCCTAGTCTATTGTACAATCTCTATTTATAGTTCTCTATTGTATTCATAACATCTTCTCTTTCATATCAACCAGATCCCTCTCACACTGATCAGCCCACGACTACCTACTCCCGTCGGCCCACACATAACCCGACATCCTCCCTTCCAGCATTTGACCGCTACTCCACACATCCCGAACACACCACTTCTACAACGTCTGCCACGTCCCCACCACAAACCCAAACCGTCCCAAACCCATCTCGTCAACGCCCACCAAATCTACGTCCTAACCCGAAACAAACTAATCCTTATAAACCTACCTCCTTTTATACCTCAACTGCTTCCCCTGACATTGAACCAACCTCGTTTACCATTGCCAACAAAGAATCTCACTGGCGTAAGGCTATGGCAGATGAATACTCTGCACTTATTCGAAATGGTACATGGTCTTTGGTCCCTCGTGCTCCAAATACAAATATTGTTGACTGCAAATGGGTGTACAAAGTCAAACGAGATCAACATGGGAAAATCAAGCGCTACAAGGCGCGTCTGGTTGCCAAAGGTTTCAACCAGCAGGCAGGTTTAGATTATACTGAAACTTTCAGTCCAGTGGTCAAGGCTACTACCATTAGGGTTGTTCTTTCCTTAGCCATTACCAAGCGGTGGTCCCTAAGACAACTTGATGTTCAGAATGCATTTTTACATGGGGATCTAAAGGAGACAGTTTATCTGAAACAACCAGAAGGATTTGTTGATCCTAAGAAGCCGAATCATGTGTGTCTTTTACGTAAGTCCTTGTATGGTCTTAAACAGGCACCTCGAGCATGGTTTGAAAGGCTCTCGACTGTCTTGACTGGTCTCAGCGTCAGGGGTTCTAAAACTGACCCTTCTTTATTTATTTATTCACATAATGGGATATTTTTGTACATGTTGGTATACGTCGATGACATTATTTTGACAGGAAATAACAACCGTGCCATTGATCACATTGTTCGGTGTCTTGGTCAAACATTTGCTATACAAGACATGGGGCTTTTGTCTTATTTTTTAGGAATTGAAGTGGTTCGCAGCGGGTCTGATATCATTCTCTCTCAAAAGAAATACATTACTGACCTGCTAGTACGTGCAAATCTCTCTCAGTCCAAACCGGTTACATCTCCCTGCACTACCAGCACTTCTCTTTCTCTTGGTGATAGTTCTCTTTTTGCTGACCCGGTTAAATACAGACAGATGGTTGGGGCATTACAGTATGTTACACTCTCTCGACCAGATATTACTTATGCGGTTAACAAAGTTTGTCAGTTTATGCATTCTCCTACCGAAAATCACTGGTCTGCTGTTAAGCGTATCTTACGCTATTTACACGGGACAGCTGACCATGGGCTTTTAATTTCCAATTCTTCCTCCACCGTCCTGCATGCCTACACAGACACTCATAACTTAACGGCCTTTTCTGATTCAGACTGGGCTAGTTGTCCAGATGACCGTCGATCCACGGGGGGATATGCTATCTATCTTGGATCAAATCTTGTTTCTTGGTCAGCCAGAAAACAAAAGACTGTTTCTCGGTCATCTACTGGGGCGGAATACAAGGCCCTGGCTAATACGGTTGCTGAACTGACTTGGCTTGAGACACTTCTAACAGAACTGCGGGTTCCTATGAAAATGTCTCCAATTCTATGGTGTGACAATTTGGGAGCCACTTACTTATCCGCCAATCCAGTGTTCCATGCCAGAACAAAGCATGTGGAAGTAGACTTTCATTTCGTTCGCGAGAAGGTTGCTCAAAAGAAATTATCTGTCCAATTTATTTCCACACAAGATCAGATTGCCGACGTGTTCACAAAACCTTTACCATCAGATCGCTTTCTCTTTTTGAAGTCCAAGCTGAAAGTCTAGTCCCGGCCTTAGCTTGAGGAGGAGTATTAGATGATATATTTTAGCTAGTATAGGCCCGGCCCTATAACTATTATAGCCGGCCCTAGTCTATTGTACAATCTCTATTTATAGTTCTCTATTGTATTCATAACATACACAATTACAATAATACAAAGCTTAAATGTTGTCCTCAAGAACCATTCCGTTGAAGATTAGTTCCTGCTCGTCAAAGGGAACACGTTCCTCAGTCTGGATCTTGAGTTTGATGCTGCCAATGGTGTCCGAGCCTTCAACTTTAAGACAGATGATCTTACCGGTAGCGGTCTCAACTAACATATGTGTAAAAGGAAATGTCAACATTACACATGGATTTGAAGTTAAATAATTACTTTTTGAACTTAAAATTAACATATCTAACATCACATATTCAAATGCAAATTCCTCTATAATTTCACAAACAATAACAGCTTACAACATCAAACATGTCATGAAATAACCACTGAAACATCTAATAAAACACAGATAATATAGCCCAAAGTGGCGAAGCTTGAAGAAAAACGCAGGCCGGGATTGTTTTTCCTACATGGGGCGGAACTTAATACCTAAAAAATTTTCGGCCGAATACGTATAAATTAACACTTGTGAGCGAAAAATCAGGAGGGGCCGGACCCCCGGGCCCTCACTAAGCTTCCCCCTTGCCCTAGATTAAACATCAAAATGTAGCAAATATTTAAACAATCACGATGATCGGAAGATATACATGTTTAATGTAAAATAAAGCCAATAACCTAACAAATGACAAGCAGATTAGCCCTAAATTAAACAACAAAATGTAGCAGATATGCAAACAAATCGAAAGATCCTTACTGTTTATCTGGCCATTGTTAAACTCATTCTGCTGGACTTCAAAATCATCGTTGAAAAGATCAAGGACGCTATTGTTTTTTCTCTTCCGGTTTTAAACTTTGCTGTTATCTGCCATTTTTCTTCTGGTTTTCTCCTTTGGATAGAGAGGAGGCTGACGAGGCATGGGTGTAATTAAAGAGATGTTTTGGATTATTTATTAAACCTATTCACTTATTAATTTTTATAATAAGTCAATAAGTTATAACTTTTTAAAATAAATTTTTAAAAAGGGATAATAAGTTGTTTTGAAAAAGTTATAATTTTTAACTTTTCATTTCTCTTTATTACTTTTAATGAGTTATTTTTCATTAATAAGTCAAGCCAAACAATTTTTAAAAAATAACTTATTGACTTTTTCCACCACATCAGTTAATTCAAACACTTTTTTAAAAGCTTCTTTTAAAAAAGTAATAAGTTAATAAATCATTTTAAAAAAATAACTTTTGAGGTTAATAAGTAATCCCAAACACCTCGTGAGAGCTAAAATAATGAGTTAAGAAGGTCTTGCATTGATTCCTGCGCTGACGTTTCGTTTCGTAAGGGAAAATGGGAAACTATTTGACTCGGACTCTTAAAAAGCTTTGCGTAGATCTTGAATTGAAATGGTTACGTCGGGCTCGGTTCGTAAAAAGCTCGAGTTAGCTTATTGGTCGTCGAGTCAGCTTCTTTATTTTTAAATTTAATATTTTTTCAAATTTTAAATTGTACCCCGCGCTTCACGATGGGAACTGAACCTTAAACGGTTGATGTGGTTACATTAACGTGTTTAAACACACAAAAAAACGTGGTTAAATAAATTTTGTTATGCGGCTGTAGACGGACTTTAAATGGTTTAGGCGATCACATTAACGTGGCTATGCACAAAACGAAACGTATGAAGTTACGACGACTCGGTTGTGGAGGTCGAAACATAGATAAAGGACAGTTAGATAACACCGATGTTTTTTCAGTCGGTCTCAGTCTCATTCTTCACGGTTGTAAGTCGAAATAACCAACGATACCTAAAAGATACTCTATTTTGAATATGACTTTGTTTACACCGGGACGTTAACAAACGCGAAAATTATTAAAGAAAAATCAAATTACATATACTAAGGGGGAAAACTCAAAATTTGAAAAACTTGAGAGTGTCAAAGTAAAACTTTACAAAATAGAGGGGTAAGTTTTACTATTTGCTCAAAGTCAAGGGAAGAAGTTGTTGGTGACAAAAAGCACCGACACTTCTAATCTAATTGAGTTAATTGTAATATTAACATATTTAAAAATAAGAAAAAAAACATAAAAGACCCCCAAACGAATTCTCGAATTAACGAAATCAAAACCGTTTACAAATTATTGGTTCTATGAATGGTCTTTGTTAAAACCGTTGTCTTCGCCGGTAGACCCGTCCTCCTGGACTTCAAGATCATCATTGAAAAGATTGAGGACACTAATGCTTGTTCCCTTCAGGTAATGTTGAAAACCGTTGTCTTAGCCGTCTATTGTTCTTGATGATCATGTTTTAGTAGGCTAAAAGTTAATGTTTATTTTAAAAAGTAGGTTGGTCAAATGTTCATTTTAGTAATTTTTCCTAGTTTAAAAGTTTATCAAACCGCTCACTCTATTAATTTTAAATAGTGTTTGTGAAGGACGTTCACATTGTGAAGCTCTCTCCTTGAACGTTTGTGGAGAGCGAGTCCATATTTGTTAAAAATATATATAATTTTAATAGATATATAAACTTTCATAAATTATAAATAATATTAAAAAGCAAGTTAGAGTTGTGAGAGGAAATCACTATTTAAATTTTACATGTTATTATGCATAATGTGCAAGCATGTTATGCATGCTTTTGGTATTTATTTTTTATTTTCTCATTCACATTTGTTTAAAAAATTACTTAAGGAAATAAAAACAAAAAAATGTGTGTTTGAAAGAGTGATAGGCTTGGTTTAGAATTATTCAAGGGATATGGGTTCAAAACTCACAAGCCACCCCCTTGATGCAATTTCAATTCTTTTTAAAGCTTTTTTTCATGTTATTTTCTTTTTTTTTTCTTGCTTTTAATCTTATACGCTCTTTTCGCGTTTACGTAATTTTTTTTTGCTTTATCTTATAATCTTTCGAGCACGTTAATTTCCGCCGCAACGCATGAGACGTGCTTATTTCTACCTACATTTCATTTTGAATCGTCACAATGCGCCACCCGCCGCAACGTGCGAGGGTATAATTCTAGTTTAATTTGTTAAACAAATAGTTTGTTGTAATAAATAATTTTGGTATGAAAAATCCTTGTAAAAGGTAATAATTTGCATTACAGATGGCCTTAATGATGGATAAATCGCTCAAGGTGGTTACTAGGCAGTTTGTGGGTATGTACATTAATGGTCTCAAGGCCTTCACGGACACGGCTATAGTTATTCTTGACATAAATCCGGGTTGGTTCAGGAATCCAGGTTGAGACGTCAATGATTACTCATTTGACCGACTAAGTTAATAAGTAGTTTCAATAAGTAATCCCAAACACCCCCTTAATTATTTTCAATATACTGTAGAAGTATTTTTTTTATGAACATAATAATTATTTTATATATCTATGACATGTTGGGCTTGAACTTAGTAAGTGGTTCAAAGGTTATTGGGCTGTTAAATAAATGGGCCAGTTTGTTGGGTCTAAAAACCAGACATTGGTGTTGTGGCTTTGGAGAGGACCGATAAGGTTAACAATGAAGAGTTGTTTTTGATAAAGTCAGTACAAACAAATATGACGACAATCACGTATACAGTCGCTTGAAGGCGACATAAATGATTATGCGTAAGTACCATGTGTGTTACACGCAAGCTCTGGTGACAACGTTAGCAAAAAAAAATGTCGGTTTGACTGGTTGTGTTGGCCCATCGAGAAATCACATAAATGGTTATTTTGATCAAGTTTTTCTTACATCAATAGCCATTTTGATCAACTTTTTAAGAACATAACCATTTATCTGAGTTTTAACTATTGCACGAAATACCCGTAACTCTTACCAAAATAAACACATATCATCGGCCATCTACTAGTATGATGACACATGACAGCGGGAGTGTATGCATGGAAATTTCGCGGTCACACGCTTTAGCCAATAGGGAGATGACATGTATGAGCACATATAGTAATTTCAAATGTTTTCACGACCAAAAAGAGAAGATTGCACTTCAGTTATAGAGATATAGAGATGACATATGGTTGTACCGATGGTGATTTTTTATGTCAGAAAAGGTGTGAGTAGCAATATCAATGTCCACACGACGTCTTTTAACTTGGTTAACCTTTGAGGTAATGGTCTAACAACCATTAATTTATATTTTTTACAGGTTTAGTAAAATGACTATTTAGCTAAAAATGTTTAGTCAAAATACATTACCTTAATTTTTCCGTCACGTTTCATCTTGTTAAAGGTATTTTTTTGACTTATAAAACATAAAGCTTTTCAGTACACACTTTCTACTTTGACTTTTATTTTACTATTTATCATATCATAATACAATTATTTTAAATATCTTTTTATTATTTATCTATTTGTTTACAAATATTATTTTTAATTGTCACCATTCTAATTATGAAGTTATTATTTCTCTATATAATTACAGTAATTTAACTATTTACTTACTCTAACTTAAACGGAATAAACTTAAGATTTTGAAGGATTGATATACAAATGAAAGCAAATCTTATTTTTAATATTATATATTTTATTTATTTATTTTGCAGGCACTTTATTGTATGCCTCGTTTACTTGATATAAATACTAAATAGAAATGTAGAAGCGGATTAGAGGGTTTTAATTAATAGGATTGATGTTCTATTGGTTTTATGTTCGGGGTGTGATAAGGACCCAAAGACTAAAGATCATTGTCTAGGTTCTTGTGACATAGTTGTAAACACTTGGGATGCGGTCAGTCGATGGTTGGAGTTAGTTGTTCCGGGTTCGAGAAGGCCCGTAAAAGTCATTGCTTGGGTAGAGGCGTTGCAATTGGAGAAATTGAAGAAGGTGGTCGTTGAGGCTATAGTTTTTACGACTTTGTGGGTTCTGTGGCGGTTTAGGGGTGATTTGGTTTTTGGGATCAAGAACATAAGAAAAGAGACAATTTTTAATGATATTACTACTTTCTCTTCTTTATAGGTTGGTAATAGGAATCGAAAGTTAAACTTAAGTTGGGTGGAGTGGTTAATAAAACCCTTTTGTTTATGTAACTTTCTTTTCTGCCAGCTAGCTTCTTGCTAATGGTTTTTTTAATAAAATGTCGTCGTTCTAAAAACAAAATAGAATTATAGAAGGGATTACACACTGAATATTAAAAAAACTGAAACATATTGTTATTTTCATATGCATCTATAGTTCCCTCGATTTCATTCATCCATCCATGTTTCTCCACGAATCAAGATTCTCTTAAGTCAAAATAAGTTGAATATTTTCTGGTTTTTTGTTCCGTACCATAAAAAACTGTGGCTTTAAGGCATTATCGAGTCAAGTTGTTCATGTCATTTGCAGGTTCGGTTTTATTTCTTGCATTATAGGCATGTGCAACATGGTGAATGATATGGACTTATAATCGAATCACATTAATATCAAATGGTTATTAACTTATTATGAATAGGACTTATTATGAATAATAGTCACTAAAAATGGGAAACTTTTGGTTTTATTCGTAGGAATAATTATTAGAAAATGAATTATTGATGGGGTTCTTATCCTCATTGATTTTAATGGCGGTTCACATTTAAGTACATAAATTAGGTGATGTATGGTCTTCATAATCAAAGTACCATTAGGCCCCAACCCCATTTTTCCATTTAATATATAATTCAATAAATATAAAATTTTTCCTTTCAATTCCACAATTATTCCATGCTCATCAAGTTGTCCTAGTGTTACTTGACTGTAAATATAAAAAAGTTGTTATCTTTTATCCGAGATTAAAAAAGTAGTTCAACTTTATAGACTAACAAGTTAAAAGGTGGTGTTATTCAAACACTTACTTTTGAAAATTATGTTTAAACCATTAAAAGATATCCCGTTATAATTCACAAGTTAATCATACTTTTCTAGAAAAAAATCATAAAACTTTTAAGGTCGGGTTACAACAATTTCACACGATTGCGTGACTAAGAGTCATTTATCTAGTTTTACTCACGTATTAGACTTTTTCGCATTAATAATGAGTAATGACTTAAACTAATGTGATATACGATATCATATCATGTATAGATTCATGTATTTGTTATTATTATTTATTATTGTTCTATATACAATAAAAATATAAGATATGAAAACATAAAGACGGTAGAAGAAGGAAACGTGAAGATTATCATCATTAATATTATTAATTCCATGTAATTGAGAAGCTAGCCCAACTCAAGCCAGTGATTGGTCCGCCTCTTCATCCTCTACATGTAGGGGAATGATCTTTTGAGAACTAATATATACTTGGGAACCTGCAAGAACTCGTGTAAAAAATAATCTAAATCATTTTTTTTGTTTTTACTAACTTTATTATTAAATACAACATAAAAAGTGATTTATCTATTCAATTAATTCATATCTCATATCTAAATTATTCTTAAAAAGATGTGTACACTATAAACTTACACATGCGTAAATGGTAAACTTACACATGTGTACATATTTTTAAAAATATGAATATATGTAAATTTACATATATAATTATAGGATTAAGTTCAGGTAAAAATGATTCTAATTCTAAGAATGGTAAGAACGATTTAAAGTAATTAGATCAAATTGTAGAAAAGATTTAATGGTTTAGATTAAATTGTATAAGAAAAAGTTGTTAGAATGGTATTTTAGTGTTTACCTATTTTGTTGACTTTTTATCAAGTTCCCCCCTTATTTTTAAATGTTCATAACTTTTACATACGACATTATTTTTTCAAAAAAATTACACCATAAAAACGAGCGTTTTTTATCTTTAAAACGAGTATAGTGTCGTTATAAAAAAAAAGAAAAAAAAATACGTTTTCCAGCTCATTGTGTAATACAAGTTCATTATGTAATACAAGTTCAATGTGTAATACAAGTTCATTGTGTTATATGTATTTATCATTGTGTTTTACGTTTTTCAGCTCATTGTGTAATACAAGTTCATCGTGTAATACAAGTTCATTGTGTAATACCACGTCTGGTCATTGTGTAATATCTGGTCATTGTGTAATACAAGTTCATTGTGTAATACAAGTTCAATGTGTAATACAAGTTCATTGTGTTATATGTATTTATCATTGTGTTTTACGTTTTCCAGCTCATTGTGTAGTTAGTAAGGTCATTGTGTAATACAAGTTTATCATGTAATACAAGTTCATTGTGTAATACCACGTCTGGTCATTGTGTAATACAAGTTCATTGTGTAATTAGTCAGGTCATTGTGTAATACAAGTTCATTGTGTCAAATATTTTTTATCATTGTGTTATATGTTTTCATCATTGTGTTTTACGTTTTCCAGCTTACTGTGTAATTCGCTCATTATTGTGTAATTCGCTCAAATATGTCAGGTCATTGTGTAATATGCTCATTGTGTAATATCAGTTCATTGTGTAATATCAGGTCTGATCATTGTGTAATATCAGACCTTGTATTACACATTGACCTGATGTATTACACATTGACCATTATGCCCTCCCTTGACCTGGTATATTACACATTGACCATTATGCCCTCCCTTTAAAAACAATAAAATGACACATGTCAAGCTTAGAATCTTTCTTATTTTTAAAACCTTTTTTACTATAACCTAACCCTATAATTACATGCGGGAAAAATCATAGAATAGTAACCAAGTTTGATAAGTGTTTCAATTAAGTCACTCTAACTTTTTTGTACCTCAAAAACCACTTAACTTTCAACTTGTGTTCCAATCTTGTGAAAAATGGAATCTTTTATAAGTTAGTGATGATGTGTCATATTTTTTTATTTTTTTTAGTTAAATACAATATGACATTGAAATTAAAAGTGATTAGGTGGCTTTTAACTTACAAGAAAAATATTGGTTTCAACCCTTTTTTTTCTTGTTTTAATGTTGACAAAAACTAAAGAATGCCTGTTATTTTTTTATATTTTGATGCTGGAATTTTTTTTATTTTGGTTATACCCATTTCTTTGTTGAACTCGAAAAATGCATAAGTGGCGTTGGTTATACCATTTTCTTAGACGTAATTTTGGATCACATCATAATGGTTTTTATTTTTTTTACATAAAAAAATAAAAATAAAATTCAAAATAAAATCTAATCCCACCTTTAGTTGGCTTGTTTCAATTATGAATTTTATTGATTTTTTATTTTTTAATAAAAAAATATATAATGATTATCGTTCTTTTTTCAATTTAAGATTCTTTTTCCCTTTCAAATATTATGACTTTTTTATAAGTTAAAAGCCACCTAATCACTTTTAATTTCCATGTCATATTATATTTATCTAAAAAACAAAAAAAACATGACACATCATCACTAACCTATAAAAGATTTCATTTTTCACAAGATTGGAACACAAGTTGAAAGTTAAGTGGTTTTTGAGGTACAAAAAAAGTTAGAGTGACTTAATTGGAACACTTCTCAATCTTGGTTACTATTTCTATGATTTTTCCCCCATACAAATACATGTTTTATGTTATATTCCAAAAATAAAGGTAGAAAAAAAATGATTTTGATTAGTTTTTCACAAGTTCTCACGATATTTAGAAATTCTTAAATGAATTTATCTGTAGTCGCGTAATCCTATAATTATACGCCTTAAATTGTTATGGCATATAAAATAACTAATTTCATGATATTCTCTTATTTTGATCGTGTTACAATTATTTTACATATTTAATTGCTAATTTTACCTATTTTTTCTATTAAAAACACATAACTCAAAAAACGGTGGTGGGCAATTTTGTCAATTTATAAAAATATTACCCCCAATGTCGTCCATTTTCATCCATGATCGCTTCCACTCTCCCTGAAATCTCTCCGTCACTTTCATACCATTTGAATTTCAAACACAAAATCTTCATTCTTCTTCTGCAAATCCAAAATTCAACGCTCCAAATTCATTCAACTTCTCAACCAAGGTACCCTTTGTAGTTCTTGTCAATATTTCATCATTTTGTATCGAAAATTGCTTCATAATTTAGACTGTTTCTACATTTGATTCTCAGTTTTGTTGGATCTTTGTATCATATTTATTCTTTGCATGTTCAATTGAAAGTTAGTTTGAAAAAAAATAGTGATTGTTCTTGATGTTCTTTGTTTTGTGTAGGAAGAAAACGACAACACTGCCTTCTTAATTTCCATGTTCTGAGATTCAAAATTGATTTAAAACCCTGAAATAAAGTTGGAATTTTGTAATTTTTTAGGGTTTAGTTAAAATCAGAAAATTAAGTGATCAAAAGTTGTGAAAGACTTTACATAAGTGTTCTTGATCCACATTTGTTCATATTTCTCATGTTATAATTAATTGAAGTTCATCTGTCAGAATCTTTTAATTTTTTAGGGTTTGGTTAAAATCAGAAAATTAAGTGATCAAACATTTTATAAGACATTATAGAAGTGTTTCTTGATCTACATTTCTTCATATTTCTCATGTTATAATTCATTAAATTTCATCTGAACTTCCTTAGAATCTTGTAGTTTTTGAGGGTTTGGTTAAAATCAGAAAATTAAGTGATCAAACATTGTATAAGACATTACAGAAGTGTTTCTTGATCCACATTTTTTCATATTTCTCATGTTATTATTCATTAAATTACGGTTAGGATGGAGTCTGGAAACGAGGTTGTTCAAGAAGATGAAAGTGGTATTGCTGTTGATGTGAAAAAAGAGGAAACTGATTCATCAAAAGTTGAAGTGACTGAATCTTCTGGGAATGCTACTAATGGGGCTACTTCAAAGAACAATAAGTTAGCGAAAAATGGCCCTAGTACTAGTGCTACTAGTGCATCGGTTCGAAATCCGAGGGCAAACTTGTCTCAAAGTTCCTCTTTTTCAGCTAAAACCCGAATCTCTGATGGGCAATCAGTGAAACCACGAGGCGGGTCAAAGGGTGAATCCACGTTAACCAATGAAGCTGCCACATCAGGTTTGCATCCCGCGACTAGGAGATCAGTGGGTGGAGTGAAGATAGTGGAATCAAGTGCAAAAGGCAGTGGCACAGCTGCCCGAAGAGCCACTTTAGATTCGGTTCCAAGTGCGAGCAAGTCAAGGGTAAAATTTTTATTTTTGTTTTGAGTACCCTTTTAATTCTTTGATGAATTTATGTGTTGTTGTTTGTTTGTTTTAGGCTAAGAAAACCAATGGAAATGAAGATGACCCTCCTTCTAAAGACTTGTTGTAAGTTTAACAATATGCTATGCACTTACTTGATCAAGAAATGCAATTGAACTATTTTGGTCATTTTTGTAAATGTTAGAAAATCTATTCCATTTTTGTTAGACAGAAATATAAATTAGGGTCGCTCAAGGAATATATCATTTTACTACTCCAGATTTAGTAACACCATTATCCTATAATCATTTTATGATTATTCTAAGTTATTCTTTATTTATATCGTATGGTAACCATTCTGAAATCTAATCATGTTTTTACCCTTGTAAGCTTTGCAACATTTAAACTCCCTTCATAGAGATAGAAAGAAATATCAGGGGTATTTATGGAAAATGTGTTATTTGATTGCTTCTAGAGTCCTAGCTAGCCATTTCAGAAATGCAATTGAACTATTTTGGTCAAGAAATGCTAGTGAACTATTTTGGTCATTTTTGTAGTTGTTAGAAAATTTAGTCCATTTTTACCCTTGTAAGACAGAAAGATAAATAAGGATTACTTAAAGAAAAATATTATTTGATTGTGAACACAATTATCATATATTCATTGAACGATCTTCCTAGGCTATCCGCTGTTATTCCTTATTTGGCCTTGTAAGTTATGCAACGTTCAAACGCGCTTTATCTATTTTATTTCATCTTGTAACCATTTCAAAATCTGATCCTGTTTTCACCCTTGTAAGCTATGCAACAATAAACTCCTTTCCTAGAGATAGAAAGAAATACTAGGGGTATCTGCGGAAAATGAGTTATTTGATAACCATTTGGCTGTCTGATTGAGGAATGTATTTATTTGGTAACCATTTAGGTTATGCCAAAGATAAATTTTCTTCTTGGGAAAGTGGGAAACCAAGATAGATTAGAGGGTACTTAAGAAAAAAATATAATCTTAATCCTCCTAATTAAATTAGTCTAACAATTTAGATTATGAAAAGTTTGTAAATCTTATATTGTGATCATAATTGTCAATTGATATTTGAGGTTGTTTTGCAATTGCAGATCATCTGATCAACACTCAAAAGCAACCAAAACCTCAGTGCCAGTTAGAGAAGATGATGACACTCATTCCACTTCCTCATCGTATTATCCTCTACTTAATTGCTTATGTTTCATTGTTTGACCTTCTTTTCAAAATGTTGACTTTTTCATTGATGTCATACCAAGTGGGCAACGTAGGAACAGTACCGGCTTTTCATTCAGATTGGATGAGCGTGCTGAAAAGAGGAGAGAATTCTTTTCAAAGCTAGAAGAAAAGAGTCTTGCAAAAGAAGTGGAAAAGACTAATTTGCAAGAAAAGTCAAAGGTCTTAGATTTTGACCTTTTTAGTCATTGAAATTTCTAACAGATCAACACTGTTAAATTATTGGGGTATAAGTGCAGGAAAGCCAGGAAGCTGAAATCAAGAAATTAAGGAAGAGCTTGACTTTTAAAGCAGCACCGATGCCAAGTTTTTACAAAGAGCCCCCTTCCAAAGTTGAACTTAAGAAGGTATTTTATGTGAATTTTTAACAAATTCCTGAACATAGATGAGAATTAATAATGACTAATAAGTTAAGCTCAATATGTTGGTGTTTATTTGAAGTTTGAATATTAGGCTTGACCCCAAAAGTTGATCAATTTTTGTGGATGTTTTGTGTAACTTGGATCCTAATTTGTACCATAGTAGTCAAAGGCTCAAGGTGCAAAGGGTGAGCATGTCGCCTAGGCGCAAGGCACTTAAAAAGTTTGGGTTCGAGGCAAGCAAGCGCACGTGTATTCCAATCCATTTTTCGCTGTTTTAGGCTTGTTTTGGGTTAGTTTAGGCTGTTTTAGGTTGGTTTGAGGCCATTTTTATTGTTTTGCACCAGTTTAGCTGTTTCAGACCTGCTCATACCGGTTTTTTGCATAAATTGGCTGGAATTTGCACCTGGGCGCCTTTGACTACCGTGTACTAATTTAGTTTACTAACTGTAAGTTCGTATAATAAGCCAGGGTGAAGTTTGACTCTTTATGGAATAAATTACTATGGTGCCCTTGACCGAGCATTACACATCAAATTACTATATTGCCCTTTTAGTCTTTTTTCTGATTTACATATCTATATGCATCTATGTATAAGTAACATGTTTAGTTCATTTTCTGGTTTATCTTATGTCTTTATATTTGTGCCAATAGATACCAGTCACACGTCCAAAATCTCCGAAACTAGGCAGAAATAAGAGCTCTGCGGCTTCAGTAAACAGATCCATGGACCGAACCGTGACTGCTATGAGGGAACAGCCTACATCAAGTGCGATCAACCTTAACAAAGACACTGCTGCTTCCGAAAAACCAGTTGGAGAACTCGAAACCAACACCCCACCTTCAAAAACTGAAGTCAAACCTGAAAAGTCAACAGAAGTACCTGCTAAACCAGAAGATCAAGAAAAGGACCAAGATTCAGATGAACAGTTTCAAGAAGTTCAAGTCCCACCAGTAAATCCTCTCGATGTTGAAGATTGGATCGAAGTTAGCCCTCAAAAGAATGCAGTAGCAGAGGAATCACCCAATCAGGATACGACACCTGGAGACGGTGTGGTCGTTGGAGGTTAGAATGCGCCAGCAAAATTCTTCTTTCTGAATACTTGTAGTTGTTAGGTTTATCATTTATGTGTTTGTGAGGAATTTAAGGTTTTTGTGTTGTGAATAGTGTGCTAAAAGTTTGTTTGTGTATACGGGTGTCTACAGGTTTAAATGATTCTCGTTTGTATGAGAATCACTACAGGTTTGCATGAAACTTTGTTTGTTGAACTTTAAGGTTGTAATATGCAAAAAAAGGAACTCTTATTTTTCTTGAATAATTTGTCTGTTTTCTATTTCTTAATTATTATGTGAATTTTTGCAAAGACAAGGGTAAATGTGACAAATGGATGTTGATTAGGAGGCAGACCTGAACATCAACATCAGCGGTCTAATGGAGGGCGACTGATAGAACTCGAATACAATGAAAGAACAAATAGGCTAGCTTTTTTATTAAAAAAGAAGGAACAAAGGATAGGGACCCGATTCGAGATGGGTAAGTCTCCAATTACATAAGAGATAATTATAAATTATGTGATGCCTAATAAGAAACTCAGCGTATTATTTATACTATGAATTCCAGCAATCAAGGTCAATCAACAATCCCATAGAATTAGGCTAGTGATGGTAATTGATTCTGATTGAAGGGATCAAATATATTTCCAAGAATAGATTTGAATTCCCTGTTCTCCTCAACATTCCTTTTAGTAGATCTTCTAGAATATACTTGCAGTGGGGTCTTAGGGATCGTATCATTACTACCGTCCCCGTAAAACGCCTTGTCCTCAAGGCGAAAATCCGGAAATTGTTCGACCACTAAATCATAGACTTCCCATGTAGAATCTTCAACAGGACGATTCTGCCACCAAATTAATACTTCGAGAACTGGTTGACCCGCTTCACGAACCCAGCGATGTGACACAATGGATTTGGGCTGTAGGTTGATTTCCCAGTCCTTAGTAATTGGCAGTGAGGCAGTTGGGATTGTAGGGAAAGAACCATGAGCTGGTTTAAGCATAGAAATGTGGAAGATTGGGTGAATCTTGGCCTCGGCTGGGAGTTCCAACTCATAGGAGACGGCACTAATGACTTGCTTGACACGGTAAGGGCCAAAAAACCGAGGAGATAATTTCTCATAGCGACGTTTAGCCAAAGTTTTTTGGCGGTAGGGTTGGATTTTCAGGAACACGTAGTCTCCGACTTGGAACTTCAGGTCACGCCGTTTCTGATTGGCTTGGTTACGCATGCGGTCTTGAGCTTTCTGAAGGTTTTGGCGCAGAAGTTTGAGCATATCATCCCGGTCAATAAGCTGGTGTTCTAAGTCAGCGTTTTTTGTCTCCCCAGCGACGTATGGTAGTAAAGCAGGGGGTGCTCGGCCATAAACAATAGAAAACGGAGTTGTGTCTGCTGACGTGTGGTAACCAGTGTTGTAGGAATATTCAGCCCACGGTAGGTACGTACTCCATTTATGTGGTTGTTCACTGGCGAAACAACGGAGATATGCTTCAAGGCAACGGTTTACGACTTCCGTTTGGCCATCCGTTTGAGGATGGTAGCTGGTGCTTAGCTTGAGCTTGGTCTGACTTAAACGGAACAATTCTTGCCAGAAATTGCTAAGAAATACCACATCGCGATCTGAAACTATCGAACGGGGGAAACCATGTAACCGAATGATCTCCTTACAAAAAACTGTTGCGACCACTTTTGCTGTGAAAGGATGGGCTAAGCAAATAAAATGGGAGTATTTACTTAGGCGATCCACTACAACTAGTATAGTGTCAAATCGGTTTGATGGCGGTAGGCCCACAATAAAATCCAGAGAAATGTCTTCCCAGATCTGATGTGGAATCGGCAGAGGTTGAAGTAAACCTGCTGGGGACAGTGTTTGGTATTTCTGTTTTTGGCAAATAACACATTGCTGGACAAAAGATCGAACATCATTTTTCATTTTGGGCCAATGATACCGATCTGCCAATCGTTTATATGTCTTTAGGAAACCCCCGTGACCACCCACTGGGGTATCGTGGGCTTCTTGTAGCAGTTTTGGTCTGATAGTCATCCCTTCAGGTATCACGATTCTACCGTGATGGAACAGCAGCTGATCGACAAAAGAGAAACCATCTACAGCCTTTGGGTTGTCTTTTAACTTGCATATGATGTCGCTGGTATACGGGTCGGACAACAGTTTCTCTTTGATTTCTGAAAGTTCCACACAGTAGGGAATTATAAGTGTTAATAATTCCCCAAATTGGGGTCGACGAGACAGCGCGTCAGCTCCCCGGTTCTCTTTCCCTGCCTTATGTATAATCGAAAAATCGTAAGGCATGAGTTTCAATAGCAAGCGCTGCTGTTCAGTAGATGTAATGCGCTGTTCAAGCAAAAATTTGAGTGTGTAATGATCAGTGCGAATAAGGAAGTGTGTACCCAAAAGATAGTGATTCCATTTTTGTACAGCCATCACTAAAGCCAACAATTCCCTGTCATAAGCTGATTTGAACTTGTTGGAGGGTGAAAAACCCTTGCTAAAATAAGCCACCGGATGTTCTTCCTGTGATAAGATAGCACCTATTCCATCTGATGAGGCGTCACATTCAATAACAAAGGGTTTCGAAAAATCGGGCAACTTGAGGACGGGGGTAGAAAGTAATGCTTGTTTCAAAGTTTGAAAAGCTTTGAGGGCTGTTTCTGACCAAACAAACCCATTTTTCTTGGTTAAGGCAGTAAGAGGTCGGGCAATAATACCATAATTTCGAACAAAGCGTCTATAATATCCCGTTAACCCCAAAAAACCCCTTACTTCTTTGACGTTTGTGGGTATTGGCCATGACTTAACTGCTGCGATTTTGTCTTCATCCACACTAACTCCTTGGGAATTAACGACATGTCCAAGAAACACAACTTGAGATTGTCCAAAGCAGCACTTGGACAATTTGGCGAAGAATCTGTGTTCCTGGAGCAGTTTTAAGGCCTGTTCCAAGTGTATCTGATGATGTTCCATACTTGGGCTGAAAATTAAAATGTCATCAAAAAATACAAGTATAAAACGCCGTAGATAAGGTCGAAACAAATCGTTCATGATGGCCTGAAATGTAGACGGAGCATTCATTAACCCAAATGGCATAACCTTGAATTCGTAATGGCCTGAGTGGGTCCGAAATGCTGTCTTTTCGATGTCGCGGTCTGCCATGCGAATTTGGTAGTACCCTGATCTGAGATCAAGTTTAGAAAAGACTGTTGCTCCGTGCAGCTCATCTAATAACTCATCCACGTTTGGAATAGGGTATTTATCGGCTACCGTTACTTTGTTAAGTGCCCGGTAATCGACACACATTCGCCAAGTGTTGTCTTTCTTCCGTACGAGTAGTACCGGGCTGGAGAATGGGCTATTACTTGGCTGAATAAAACCATCGGACAGAAGCTTGGTGACTTGTGTTTCGATTTCGGTTTTTTGGGAGTAAGGGTACCTGTAAGGCCGGATATTTGGTGGTTGTGCATTAGGTGTCAACAGAATTGTATGGGTTTGGGACCTGGTTGGGGGTAGCTGTTGTGGTTCTTCAAAGATGGTACTATATTTTTTAACTATAGGTTGTAATGGAAGGGGGATATCAAGTGTTACCTCCGTTTCAACAGCAAGATGTTGGAAGCTAGATGACTTCTGTGGCCCCGATGAAACACCCTGCAGCTTGTACCGCTTCCCTTCAATCGTGAATACCATGAACATTTCGTTCCAATTAGCTTGAACCGTATTAAGAGTGGCTAACCACTGGATTCCCAGCACCAAGTCAGCTCCTCCCAATGAAAAGGGATGAAAGTCTTGGGTGATTGTAAGGTCCTTAACCTGCACAGATAAGTTTTTGCATATGTTGCCACAACGGATTATATCCCCATTACCGATTTGGACCCCAAAAGGTGCTACCTGCTGTGTAGACAGCTTTAATTCACTAACCAAGACATCAGAAATGAAGTTATGAGTCGATCCTCCGTCAACTAAGATCAAAACTCCGGTGGAATGCAACATACCTTGCACCTTCATCGTGGTCGGGTGAGTTTTTCCCAAAATGGCATGTAGACTGATTTCAGCAGTCTCTTCTTGGTCCCCATCGATTATGTCAACCCCTGGAAGTTCTTCTATCTCTTCCTCCACGTCTAAGGTCTTAAAAGTGCCCATTTTACACCTATGTCCAGGGCCGTACTTATCCCCACATCTATAGCATTCTCCCTTTAAAAAGCGATTTTGTTTTTCAGCCTCAGTTAATCGATTTGTAGTGCGTGGTGGGTTCGTGAACTGGTTTGAAGGAGGATGCGCCAGTTTCGGGTCAGTTTGGACAGATCTGGGGCTTGGCGTCCAGGATGTAGTTCTCCCCGGTTTAGTAGTTGAAAGCTTGGATTCAAACTCCAATGCAAGGCTCATTGCATTGTACACACTCCGGGGTTTGTGAATTCTCACATCCGACTTTAAATCATCTTTGAGACCATTCAAAAAGACACCCAACAAGCAATGATCAGGCCAATTTGATACACGGGCAGATCGCTTTGCAAACTCTTGCCGGTATTCTTGCACCGAACCGGTTTGCTTTATACTACAAAGAAATTCATCCGGGTTTTGAAATTCGGCTGGTCCAAAATTTTTGGTGAAGAGCTGAACTAACTCTTCCCAAAAATTAATGGGTTGGTCATTCAATAACCATGAATAGAAATCTAGTGCGTCACCCTCTAAATGCATTGCAGCCACCTCCACTTTCTCTTCATCAGGAATTTGATAGTACCTAAAATACTTCTCTGCCTTCAACAGCCATCCCCGAGGATCTCCCCCTTGGAACGTGGGAAAATCAATTTTATTATATGGCTTATAGTGAGGTCGACCACGCCATGAACTCTCTTCATCCTCATTCCTGTTGCCACGTGAACGATCTCCAGCCTTCAATGCTGCAATATCTTCTTTCATAGAACCAAATGATTCTAACAATGCTGCTAGTTGAACTGCAATTGGGTCTGTTTGACCATTTCCGTCTCCAGTGTTACTCCGGGTATTGACCATCGTCTCAATCGTTTCCCGGCAATGGAACCAAAATGATAGAACTCGAATACAATGAAAGAACAAATAGGCTAGCTTTTTTATTAAAAAAGAAGGAACAAAGGATAGGGACCCGATTCGAGATGGGTAAGTCTCCAATTACATAAGAGATAATTATAAATTCTGTGATGCCTAATAAGAAACTCAGCGTATTATTTATACTATGAATTCCAGCAATCAAGGTCAATCAACAATCCCATAGAATTAGGCTAGTGATGGTAATTGATTCTGATTGAAGGGATCAAATATATTTCCAAGAATAGATTTGAATTCCCTGTTCTCCTCAACATTCCTTTTAGTAGATCTTCTAGAATATACTTGCAGTGGGGTCTTAGGGATCGTATCAGTGACTCAGCTGGTTCACTCGCTATCCACTCATTCAGATCCTTAATCAACGATAAAACTTTTGCCAATGACATCTACAGGTACCCGTGGTTAAGTTGGATACCAAAAAAAGTTAACTTTTTTGGTTGGAGGGCAGTCCTAAATAAGTTTACCGATTTTGGATAATCTGTGTTCATGAGGTATTCTGCCTCTGTCACTGATGTGTTCGGGCTGTAACAATGCAGAAGAAACCGCAGACCAGGTCTTGGTTCGATGCGCATTTGCAGCTGCAGTTCTGGAAGGTGGCTTGACTTAGCAATCACTACACAAAGACCTCAGTTTTGGGCCTTTTGCAGCTTCCAAATGAACTAAATGTACAGGTACCAATCAAAAGGATGTATCAAGCTATCATAATTGCTTCTTTATGGTCAATTTGGAGAGCTCGAAACGATAGAATCTTCAACAACAAAAGAAGCCAGTTCAACAAAACTGTGGGCGAAATTAAAGTCGATATTTTTTTATGGGTCAAAAGTAGATCGAGGTCTAACAAGCTAGATTGGGCCGATTGGGCCGATTGGTGTTGAATTTCGATAACATGTAATTGTTTTCCTTATTTCCTACAGTTCTCATTATCTTTTGATTTGATCGAGCATCTTGCTAGGTCGTTTTTTAATGCAATATTGCCGATGTTAAAAAAAAAAACTAACCGTGTGTTTTGCTCTCAAAACTCCTGATGAGGACTTCATTGTTATCATCATGACTTGTTACATCATTTTGACATCATTACTCATTTAAAAGTGTATGTTCTCCATAAAAAGGGAGGAACTTCTTAAAAGAAAAGAGTGTTATTATTTGCACCCATATTAAAGAAAAACATGTGGGTGAATATAATAGATACCGGAGAAAAAAAATATAAAAAGTAAAGAAAAGAGATTATACAAAATTAAAGTAGAGGTTTATAAAGGCGTGCATATAATATCACATAAAGAAAAAAATAAAGAGAAAAAGAAAAAGGAAAATGATAATTATTGTCAAATAATTAACTCACTACGTACTACCAGGCTACCATTAAATATTACTTTTTTGTTGTTAAATAAATATAATAATAATAATCTTGCTTTGCATATTTCAAATAAATATAACACTTTCTTGTCAAGGCATGTATGTTTATTTTACAATAAAACATGATTCTTGCACAGTTGCACAAATAAAATATACATATTTTGGAGTGATTGTGGTTTCTTAATTTCAGCAGTTATAATTTGCATGTGATTAACTGATTATTAATCCAACATTTGTTCCTCAAGTTGTGCCATGATCTCACATTTACAAATTCTTGAATCAAGTCAACAAAAACTATCAACTATATAACTTATTCAAAACTATTAAAAACAAAAATAAATACATAAAAAAATCATTTATGGTAGTGGCAATAGTTACAGTATTTATAATACCAAAAAAAATATTAAAAAATGGACCAAACTTTGTTTATCTTTAGAGAAATGCATTATACACCGTCCACTTCCCTTTTAGCTTTGGTATGACAGAATCTTCCTAACAAAAACTGCAAAGGAAAATAATATTAATTTTGATAAATAAATGATGGACAAATAATGTATAATTAAAGTATTTTTTTAAATAAATAGATACAAACCTTTCTCTGTCTCTTTCCCCTATTTTTCTGTAATTTTCTTCAAAATTGGAAAATGAAAATGAAAACTCAACAACAATGTCCAAGTGCTCCAGCGATTGTACAACCCACTTCCATTAATTTTCCTGCATTTAAAATTTTTTAATAAAATTTAGTTTAGTTTAAAATTAAATATTTTTGTCTGATGCAATTACATATGTACCTTATGCAGCAACAGTTGTACACTTGTACTACAAGATATTGCAACGGGAAAATAAGATGGTTTATGGTTGGTATTAACGTACAGATCTTGATGCATAAAGTACCAGTCAAAATGAGTAGTGATGTTAAATGTACAACTACTAATGCATGAAAGTACAACATGTTAATGCATGAGATAGTGTCCTATTTTGACTTTTGATAGTCAAATAATTTCCAAAAAAGCGTACCTTTTCTTTGCTTTGAGACAGCCTTCGGCGCCGGCGTCGGTGCAACCTTACTGGACGGTGTCTCCGTCGTCTCCACCGGAAACAGAACCCCATCAATACCCTGCACCGATATCCTCCCGTCAGTGTAGATATCCGGGTCAAACAAATACGCCAATTCCTCGCCTTGACCAAACTTCACCGACCCATCAGCCTCCTCCGCCACCACCTTATGCGGCAGCCGGAGCGTATCATACCGGACTTTCCCAAACCGCCGGACGGAGTTATACATACTCTCTTCAGTCTGATACTCAGGTATTATATGATAATACATTATTTGCTCCGGCGCACCGGGATCACTTAACTGGTCAGTGGTCAATTTAGCCATGGCTTCATCGTTCGGTGCCAACACCGTTAAAACATAACCCTCCGAAACTAACTTTCCCATCTCCGTCGCTAACGCCGTTAAATTCACCAAAATGTCCGCTAACTCATTATAACCGCCGTAATGGAGAAGCGTTTGGATAAAATCTTTCACCTGGCTCTCGCCGTCGAAGTGGTGGCGGGGCCCACCGGGACCCGGAGCTGGCGCCGGAGCTAGTGAAGGACCCGGAGCCATCGCGTCGTAAACCGGAAGTGCCGGTGGAGCACCTGCAGGAACCGGACTAGCCGGTTTTTTCAACCGGTGGGTTATCGGATCCACAACCGGTGCACCTTCGGGTAAAACCGCGGAAATAGAACTCAAACTCCTTCTCCGGTTGAAATCCTCTTGCACCGATCGGGGCACTAACATCATCTCAATCCCATGGATCAACCCGTCGGGTCGGATGACGTCATCCGGCCGTACAACTCTAGCAATACCACCGACAATTTTCTCGCCTGAATTTGCATGTGACAACAGCAATCGATTATCCAGTTCGTCAACACAGAGTGTGTTATGATGAGCCACGTCATCTCCGGGCCATTCCTTTGACCCGACCCGAGACGGAATAATATGGTAAAGCAACAGATTTTGAAGCGATTTCAGATTCCGTGGCTCAAGTAAGAAACGTTTGAACTCCGGATCCATCTGTCGCTCAAGAGCTTCATTATTTGGCGCGAAAATGGTGATATTATGATGAGAAACTGCTTGCTCCAGCGTTTGTAGAAGAAGAGCTTTCTCAACGAGCTCCGATAGCTCTGTGTAGTGTGAATCGAGAAGAGCTACGAGAACTGAGTTTGAATTTATCTGAGTTGAGCTCGATTTAGAGGTTTGTAGCTGCAATGCGTTGACGTTAATGGCGGTCAGGAAGAACACAATGAGGTTTAATGCACCATAGATCTGAGAATCCATATTGAGAGGATATATCAAAATTGCAGGTTAGCTGAAGGAGATAATGATTTTGATTCGTGAAATGTGTGTTGAGATGGTATGAATTTTGACTTTCTCTGACTAAAAGTTGTTTCTCTCTCTAGGGTTTGAGTGGAATGAAAAGTGGGATTAAACAGGTGGTTGGAAAAGAGGAAGGAGAAACGCCTAACCCCTCGCTGTGAACCCGTGAACCCGATTTAGACAACGTATTGATCAGGTATTAATAAGGGGTGATGTCGGAGATGCGACTTCCACTTAAAAAAAATGAAAGTGTTCAAAAAAAAAAAAAAAAACGGCAAGCGGTGATGTCGTTTTAGGAGGTAGGAATAGGAAGAGAAAAGAACAGGCTGGGTGACAGGTGGGGACCACATGGTGGACAAAAAAGTCTTCTTGCGGTTTGTTTACGGCTTCCTTATTCGGCTTGTAAGTTGTAACGGCTTGGGACCTCACGCATGGAGGAGGCTTGTGACCGATTTGCTTCTTGTATAATAATCACTCTTATAATAAAAAAACTAAATTTTATGTCATTTATTATCATTATATTCTTTCTCATATCTATTTTTCTTTTAAGACCATATTTACATCATAAATCTAATATTTCTATATTTAGCTCATTTAAAAAAAATACAAAAATAAACATCTTTACCAAATCAATTTCATTATTATAACCATTAACTCATAATTTTTTTAAAATATCATCAAAAATAAATATTAAAAAAAACAATAATAAAAAAAGGATATTTAAAAAAAACGAGTTTTTAAAGTTTATTATCTAAAAGCGAGTTTTTAAAACTTTATCAATAAAAACCAAAACTTTAATTTTACATATAAAATTTAAAATTACTACTTTTGTATTTAAAAAAATATGTGTTTGAATAAAGTTTGCTAATATTTAATTAATAGTTTTTTAATTAAGTTTAATATTAAATTTGTATAAAAAAATGTGTTAACATATTTATCAATAATATTAACGTTTCACCTCGTATGTTACACGAGGTTTAAAACTAGTCATTAAATATATAGGTCTAATAAATTTACAAAAACTAACAACCAATATGCATATGTTAAATAATTATATAAATAACTATCAGTCTTATTTTACGCCTATTAATTTATGACCTTTAAATAAAATCCATAAGTAAAAAATATTAAATAGTCCAAATCATACAATATATTACTTTTTACGTACAAACAAAATGTCCCTGTCTATGTCTAGAACATATTTAATTTATTTTATTTGTGTATGCGTTTTTAGTAATGTTTTCAAAATCAAATCAAACAGTAAATTGGACACATCGGAGGTTCACTCGTTGAACCGGATTTAAGAATCGAATGAGTTCATAAAATTTATATATCTTTAAACTGTATCACTTGTGTATTTTTTCTTTCAATATATTCATCCATATATACTATTTAAAGTATTCTAACAAAAGAATTCACAAGTCGCTTGGTAGTAACTGGTGTGTGTTTATGTGCTTATCGTTTCACTTGGCAGATTACAGGTTCGATTTTTGCCTGCTGCTGACAAGTGGGTTTTTAATACTCCTTTATCAAATTTCATTTCCTTAAAATTGCATTTGTCCCACATTGCTTCCTTAACCAAAACTTTGAAGTCTTCCTTCTCTATAAAAGAAAGCAACTCTCAAGCTGGTGTCTAAAACATTGATTTAAATCTTCCACCATTAATCAACCGGTTCGACCCCCGGGTTGCTACAAGACTGTTTCAACATTCCTAACTGGACTGGCCAAGCCTCCGGTTCCCAGTCTGATCCGGTTTTCAAAACAATGGTTTTTGGTTCTTTATATTAGATTAGTATGTTAGATTCTCGTGTATTACACGACGTTGAATCGTGAAAAGAATATATCTAATATGTGGATTTTAAGTTGACTTAATTTTATTAGATTTTGTAAAAGAAAATGTCAAACTAAATCTTATATAGTGAAATTTAATTATAAATAATGAATTTAAAAAAGTAAAGTTACTCGTCAACCAAAAGTTATGTTTAAAATTTAAAATCAAAAGAAATATGAACATGTTTAAACTGTATTAATCAATTTATGAGTTAAAAAAAAGAAATCTATACTATATAATAAATAAAGGTTTTTTTCATGCCACGTATCGTCTCCATATTCATTTTTATCATTTTTTTTGTTTATCTCTCTTATTAAATACACTCCTATCTTTTATTTCAAAATATCCTTTATTATTATTTCAAAATATCCCTTATTATAATAAAACTTTGAAATATAATTATTTAACTTTTATTTTCAATCAAATAATAAATGAAAGTCAAATTAAATTAAATTGTAATTAACGTATTTTCTAAACCCAATTATATATTAACTTTTACATATTTTGAATTTTGTTTTCTATTTTTAGTATGTGTAATATATTTTTACACTTGTAAAATATATACATAAAAATTAGTTTTATTTACTGATATTTTTCACTCCTTGTCTAAACACAAGGTTTAAGCTAGTTAAAATAAATAAATGAAAAATGTTTAGGCAAGAAACAAATATCTATAGCTTCTATAATGATGACATGTGTCACCTCAAAACCTTTATTTATTATAACTGATAGATTTATAGTAAAAAAATCGTAGTAACGAATTAATAAAATAATAGTTGGACAAAAACCATAGCATTATCGTTTGTTGTTAAAAAATAAATAACTTGGAATATTTTTAAGGGCATAAGGGGCGCCATCGAGATGAACCTTCGGGTGATTGGGTTTGGTTACCATCACAATCAATTTCCGATGCATTTTAGATGGAAATTTTTTATAGTGAACTCGAGTTTGATACTGAATACAACGGTCTATTTTTTGACCGGTTTGGGTGTCGATGGAATTTTGGTCTATTTTTAAAGTGCTGTTTACAATTTGGGTTCGTTTTGATAAAAATAAGATGACATTCTCTTGATAACTTTATTTTAGTTCATTTGGTTCAATTTAAAGGGCCCTTAGAGATGAATCATTTTCTAGATAGTGTTATAGGAAATTAAACATCCATATAATAAAAGTGAGTTTTAAAAGCGCAAAATTTTACTTCAAATTATAAAATGAAAAACGTTAAGTTTTGTAAAAATATAAAAACTTTGAAATTCGATATAATAGATCAAGAAGCCGCCTTTATATTTTTTTTGATAGGTAACTTTCATTTTTTACGTGGCAGTTACATCTTCAAATCGGAGACCCGTACCCCACAACCTGACCACTACGTTGTCTGAACCGGGCCTGCGCGGTCAGAACGAGAGGCATAGGCTATCACCGGGAAACCATGGAGCCTGCTGCCACTTGACAACAGTTGCGCTGCTACACGGGCCGAAACCCGCTAGCGAATTGCACTCCGGACTAAAACCCGGGGTGGCTCGGACTCGAACCTGCGTGGGCAGGTTGAGTCTTCATTGCCATAACCACTAGGCCAAAGCCCAGTAGTTAGAAGCCGCCTTTATATAATTTAAAAAAAAACCCTACTAGACCCCCTCCTCTCTAAGGCCCTCTCAACCCCATATATGCTTCTATTTTTATTTCATTTCTATATATCAGAAGCAAAACATAACTACAATAATACATTCCTACACATGGAGCAAAATGTTTGCATAAATTAATGATTAAAAAGATACCCTAAACTTTCATAAAACATGTTAATGATGATACTAATAACGAGGTTAACTAACTACCTAGCTAAGACAAGAAACGTGCTTCTGCTCCATCTGTTGATGTTAATAATTATATTTGAAACCTAAATAATGCAATATTTGCAAGTAACCTTGTGTTCCCGAGTTCACTAAAGGAAGGAAAAGAAAAGAAAAGCCTTCATTTTCCTTCTTTTCTTTTCTCTTCCTTTTTCTTCTTTTTCTTTCTCTTTAAATCTTTATGATATGGAAGGATAAAAATAAGTCTTTCTTTCCCTTCAATTCCCTCCCTTTCCCTCAAAAAATCTAAAGAACACTCTTTCTTTTATTTTCTTTCTTTTCCTCCCTTCAAAAAAACTCTGAAACAAATGTTTATTTCTCTTTCATTTTTTTCCCTTCTCTTCCCTCCTTAAATGAGACTCGGGATGTAACACTCTTAATTAAAACACAAATTATTAAAACATTTAAACGCGCGGAAGCATTTATCCCAAGAATTTTTTTTTTATTTTTTTTTATTTTTATTTTTTATAAATATGTGGCCTCAAGCTTCGCGTACCGTGAGGGAGCCTAAAAAGGTTTATCCGGAAATCAAGTCTTTCGCGTGTCGCGAAAGACCTTCGCTTGACTTTCGCGTACCGCAAGAACCCCAGTAAACAGAAAGTTTACTTTTATGTCCAGTTCCAACACTTAACCATTTTTCCAACATTTTTCAATTCAACATGACACAAAAAATTCCCAACACTTGGGTATTTGACCAAAACATTCAAAAACTATTTATGTACACCAAAACACAAGTTTATGCATCAATTAACATCCTTTTAAGGATTTCTAATTACACCTCAAAAACAACAATTTCGCATACGAGAATCCGTCAACGCCTTGGACTTGACTTAGACTACATCAGAGCTTTTCCTACATAACACCACATGTATCACCATTAGTAATGAAGATAAAACATATCAAACAAGTAAATATTACTTGTTTTCACCCATTTGACCCGTTTCCATCCAATTCGTCATTAGGCTACATATCACTTGCATAACACCTACAAGTTTCATTCGTTTCATTTATCATTCATAAATACACATTTCCATTTCCATTATGGCTCATAGGCCATAACTTTATCACCACATTTCCATTATGATTCTTATATCATAACTTCATCACCCATTTCCATTATGATTCTTTGATCATAACTTCATCACCCATTTTCATTTTGATTCTTAGATCATAACCTCATATACACATTTCCATTATAGTATGCAATTATAACTACATTCATTCACATTCATAATACTTAACACATATTGCACACAACATAGCATACAACACCATTTATCAACAATACTAAGTAAGTGCAAAAGCACTTACCTTTCGGGTTAGAAGATCCCGCACCACCTTCTCGATTGACAATTTGATTACCTAAACATTTACATCTAGTTTAGTAATATATCATACATCAAAATCACATTATAATTGGGTTCACAACCCAATTTTCCATTTCCAACCCAAACTGACCCGTTTGGGTTATTCCAATATCCAAACACCATCTTTCTATCCAAACTCACCTACTTGAGTTTCATTTCCAATTCCTTGACAGTAATTTTTCATTTAATATTTTTCATTAGGTTAATTTGGTGTTCATTCAAGTGTCTAACACCATATAAACACTTAAACATCACTAATTCAACATCCTATCATCATAATCCAAAAACCCCCAATTTTCTCCATATAAACCCTAATTCTCATAATCAAAATCAAAGGGTTCTAGGATGTTAATCACCATTCTTTACCTTTAGTTTAGCTAGATTATCAACAATCTAACACCAATTAACCACATGCATCATAAATTTTGGATTTCTACAAAACCCACCAACTAACACATCAAGGGGTGTAATCAAATGGAAGATTATCACTTACTTGATGTTAGGAAGGTGATGTGTGAGCCAAAACCTTCACAAAACAAGCTTCAATGCACGAAATAGCTTCAATTTCACTTTTCTTCTTTTTCTCTCTTGCACATAAACGACCCAAAACACACAAATGACTCAATTTTGACTTCCTTAAGTCAAATATGGCAGATTTACCATATTTACACCTTTAGCCCCTCAACTTCCATTTCACCAATTTCATTCCAAAATTAGTTAAAAAAACTAATTTAACCCCAACATTAACTTGAAACCCACTTGTTTCAACTTATTTTTAAAATATTATTTTCACCATAATATTAATTAGAATATATATTTATTTATAATGAAACCCGGATTTTGGTTCGTTAGGTGAATAAATGGTGCAATCATTAGACGTAAGTTCAACTGTTAGGGTTTGGAGATATATATCCTCACCACACATAGAAAAGAAGCCCAAACCCAAGCCTGACAACCAGAACAAACTCAACTAAAGCCCAACAAGTGAAAAAAGAAAAAAGAAAATAATGGAAGCCATAGTTTCAAGATTGCAACTTTTTACCATATCTTCTTCTTTGTCACTTGTACAAATGTAAGGGTACACATGATATTCTCCACTAACATAACACTAGCATTTTCGGATTCAATCGCAAGCCATGGTTTCAAAATTGCCAAGTTCCAACTCATTTTGTGCACTCATAAACCAATTGTCCATTAACCGTTCCTATAGTCCAAGTTCGGCTTATGAGTAATGTTACAAGTTCAAGCTTATTGAAATCTAATCGTAAAACTTAGGTTATGTTATTATTGTCAAATGGGCAAAAACTCATGGGTCAGATGATTGAAATTATGCACTAAAGTCAAAGAGTTCGTCAATTAGGTTAGGCTCGTACATAGTTATATTAACGCCTCTTCCTTTGAAACGTTTTGTCATTTCAGTTTGTATATATAGGGTGTCGAACAAGAATATAAAATCACTGTATGCATATCAGTTTTGCATATTAATCAAGAACACAATTTGTATAATTCTTTGTTCAATTCTATCTTGTGATTTTGGTTCTTGAATACCAACATTTTTTATCAGAGCCGAAAGCTAAATCGATCAATTGTTCCAGAAGCATATTCAGAAATTAGTCAGGTCTATTCTATCATAAAACTTTGAAAATTATAGCATCTCAAATTTTGATGTATTATTTTAGAAATATCTTATTCTATAGAATAATAGTAAATTCCTATTCAAATTCTTTTTAAAAAAAATACTAAAATGTCGATAAATGTTAAATTGATTAACAAAAGGTTATGTTTTTTTATTTTGGTGTTTTATGTCTAAACTAAAGGACTTGAGGGATCACTGGTGTCCATTTAAAAGCTTTAAAACCTCCTCCATATTTGCTTTAAGGTCTTAAATTAGTTATGGAGTTCTAGAAGAGCATGAGATAAACTCTTTTGAACCAAGAAATAGTCGATAAACGTCTTCGGCCATGGCTTGACGTCACTCCGGATGTTTGTTGGTAATGGTAAAAGAATTTGGTTCAATAGGTGGGTCGGCTTAGTAGTAAAGTGACAAAATGCTTTGAAAGGAACTCGTTTTTTGGGGTATGGACGAAGGTTAGGAGGGAGCGTATGAGTAGGAGGAGGTGTTGGTTGTGATGGTCATATGAGTGGAGATGGGGACACCAGGGATTGTGATGTTGGGAAGGGGAATGAGACAGGTGAGGTAGAATCGGGTGCCATGGGAGATGAAGTTGAATGAGTGTAGAGGCATATGATATGTGGTAGTGATGTTGGTTTGTTTCTTTCTAATGGTAAAAGGGAAATAATCTATACTATATAATAAATAAAGGTTTTTTAGTGCCACGTGTCGTCTCCATATTCATTCTTATCATTTTTTCTCTGTTTCTCTCTCTTATTTAATACACTTCTATCATTTATAATAATATATATTTAAAGTAAATACTAATATATAGTATATAATAAAGGAAAACTATCGGGGACACGTGTCACTCTCTGGTTACTCCTCATCTTTATTTTCCCGCCTCTCTCTGCTATTAAATATTATTTTTTCTGTTTCTCTCTCCTATTAAATAACAATCTTTATATTAGTAAATAAAATTTTATGGACACGTATCACTTTCTGGTTCATTTGTATCATTTTTTTTCACATCTTTCTCTCATATTGAATAATGATATTAAAAGAATTAATTTTTAGATTTTTAATATAAATCCAATTACGGATACTTATTATTTAATTATAAATAGTTTAACCGATGTAATATACCGGTTTATTCAACCCGTGTATTACACGGGTTTTAAAAAATATAAAACTTTTATTACTAACTATATAATATTTTTATTTATTCAACCCGTGTAATACACGAGATTTTAACCTATTATACTAATAAAACACAATTATTTTAAATTATCCCTTATTATAACAAACTTTGAAACTTAATTATGTAACTTTATTTCAATCAAATACTAATTGAAAGTCAAATTACATTAAATACTCATTAACGTATTTTCGAAACTCAATCATATATTAATTTTTATATATTTTTAGGTTTGTTTCTATCCTTAGTATATGTAATATATTTTTACACATGGTTGTAAAACAAGGTCTCCGAGGCCGAGTACTCCCCGAGTAATCGCTACAAGGCAGGTTGCCGAGACCGAGTACTCCCGACTCTGACTAGGGAGCGCCTAGCGACTTTTGCGACCATGTTTTTACACATGTAAAATATATACATACATATTTAAAAATTTTATATAATGATAATTTTCAATTTTCACCCCGTGTGTAGACACATGATCTAAACTAGTTTTCAATAAAGCGAACATGGCAAGCAATGTAAAGACGGTCGGTAGACAATCAAGGCATCGATAGCTATGATGATGAGGGTTATGGTTTAAAATTCCAACACATGTCTTGCATTGAGCTTTTTTTTCGGCTGCTTGACATTTCAAAAAATCAAAGTTTTGCCAAATACCCATATTCCTAGTTGTAGGTATAACCGCAACAACCGTTAAGTTGCTTGGCGAAGATCTAACACCAACGGAAGATTGTGGTTTGCCACAATCAGATGCCATTTGTGCGTTTTTTAGTTTTGAGAGATTAGAGAGTATTTTTTTAGTGTTGTGATTAGACCATCATATCAAATAAACTAACAAATAGGAGCAAAATGGTCAAAAAGTAAAAAACAGTCATATAGCCGTTTCTAACAGTGACTAATGGCTAGTTCATTTCTAACGGCTATAACTAGTTTCTAAACTTGTTCCCAAATAACCGGTTTTTGACCCAAAACGGCGGTTAGGATGGTTCCAAACTGGTTTCCGGATGGATTTGGAACCAATTTTAGCTCACATACTAGTTTTTTTTTCACCTCTGCATGTCACGTATAATATTGTAATTTTCTAATGACCCCTTTTAACCATTATAACTTGTGAGTCTAAAACACTTTATTTAGGCTTTTTTAATTCGTTGGATTCATTGATGATGTCGGGTTGAGTAGAAGTAGAAAATGTAGCCATTGGGCTTAACATGTGAGCCCAGTTTAGCCCCATATATGAGATATCATCACCAGAGAAGTTCGAGTTTTTGACCGTGTGTTACTTCCAACACCTGTTTGATCTGGCTCAATACTTCAATGTTTCATATAAATCAATGCGAAAACGATGCCATGGAGCACATAAATCAGTGTTAAGAATATTTGAATAGTCCTGGGTGGTTAACAATCATTATTTAAGCATAAGAACACTTTTAACTATAGCGTTTAGGGTTATTGTTATGAAAAAAATGAACTTTGGATTTTTGTAGTTTAATATTACGTTTTAAGTGATTATTTAACGTGAAATTATTAGAATTAGATGATTATACGAAGAACAACGGTTATATGAAATTATATTAAAGCATAGAGCTCGCTAGAGGTGCACGTAATAACCGGTTCCGGTTCCTACCCGCCCAACCAAGAACCGGTCCTTGCCCGACCGTACCCGGTGGTTCCTACACGGTTCTAGAAGTTTTATGCTCGACCGGTTCCTACCCCGACCTAAACCGGACAAGGTTCCTACCCGGACCCGGCTAGAACCGGTTCCTACCTGGTTCTAGCTGTTAAACATGCTTAAAAAGCGTTTTTAACGGGTATATGACCGTTGGAGGCTCCATTTGACCGTTTTTTTTTTTTTGTATTTTAGTCCTCCTAAGTTAGTATAAATAGATGTTGGATGAATTGGCTGAGTACCCCACTTGAAAACGCAAAAAATACTCGTTTTACTCTCATTCCCGACTTTCTACTCTCAATTGCTCATTCACAATAACAATCATCTGTTGCTCAATCGTCAACTGTTGTTCGGGTGATTCCGTATATTAGGAACCAAGAATTTTGGTGCATTTGGGATTTGGTTGAGTTGAGTGACGGGTCTCAAAAGGCTCGTTGCAAGTTTTGTGGCACTTTTCTAAATGACCAGAATACCCTTAGGGACTCAAATGGTTAAAAAAAACGTTATATATTCTACCTCCTTCTAATCATCTTTTAAATCGGATGGTCACCTCCCGTGACTCTTAGGGCATGAGGTATACCCTCACAAGAGGGCTGATGTGAGGCCTCTCACGGCGTGAAGGATATGGGAACATTACCCCCATCTTGCGTGAAGGGGGCGTGAGAGAGTACCCATGAGGGGTTCCACGCGAGAAAGGGAAGAAGTAGCCGTTGGAGGGGCTAGTGACCGTTTAAAAAAATAAAAAAGTTTTAATTTCTATATAAAAATTCGTTACACCTCTCATTCAAAATTAGGAACATAATATATGCTTATATTATTCTTTATAATATGATTGTAGATGACACCGGCTTGGAAATTTTTCAATATAACCCAAATGAAGAGGAGCCTACGTACGAAGAAACTGACGAATATAAATAGCGAAGCAACCGTCTAGAAATACGAAACCGAGAAGTTCATCACGCTCTGAAAGCGGATTTGATTGACCATATTTTTGAACGTTCGCAACATTAGTTTTTTATGTAACTTTTATTTATGTAATTTTATTAATAAAGTTTTATTTAAAAATTAATATTTTATAATATATGTATTTAATGCTTATTTGGGTTGGGTATTTTCCTTGACATGTGAGAACCAAGTGAGAAAGCAATAAATCTGATGTGATGTACACGGAACAGAAAATGTACTCTTACTTAAGAGAGTCAAACAAAAGTATATCTCGTACTCTTAGAGCCGGTTATTCTCCATTATCATGTCCTCTGTAGCCAAAAGTAACACATTAATGACAACCTCATCCAATTAAAAAAGGGGAATTTTAGAGACACTGTCTCATTTTTGAAATGCACCTGCCCTAACCGTCACGTATAGGGCTAAATGTGACGTTTAGGGCACCAAATGTCACGTATAGGGCAATCCGTCACCCTTATCATTTTTGAGACACCGTCTTATTTTTGAACTGCACTTGCCCTAACCGTCACGTATAGGACTAAATGTGACGTTTAGGGTACCAAATGTCACGTATAGGGCAATCCGTCACCCTTATCCACCAGACTTTGGAATCAGCACGCCAGAGAATGTCGGGATATGTTGGTGGGTTTTTTTTATGGTTGAGTTGGGTTTTAGGGTTTTGGTGGTGTATATGTCACATATAGGGGTAAATGTCACCCCTTACTTATTTTTTTTAAATTATATATGTATGTTTTTATCACGTTAAGAGTTTGAAAAAATCGGTAGTTATAGTTTTTAAAATCTGGTCACCTTCATTATCGGTTTGTGATGTAAAAAGTGAATAACGACTTTTTTTTTCTTTTGGTTTTTTGTTTTTATCACGTTAAGAGTTTGTAAATATAGGTAGTTATAGTTTTTAAAATCCGGTTACCTCGATTATCGGTTTGAGATGTAAAAAATGAATAACGATTTAGTTTTTAAAGCCCATGGACGTGGACAACTGGTGTCCACACGTACCTCCTGTATCCAGCATCCTTTCCATTATCGTCATTTCTTTTTCAAGAAGTTCAAGACACCTAATAGACACCTTATAATGTAATCCGGAAAACACTTGCAGTCGATGGACCTTTAATATCTTAATGCAGGACTCCTCGAAGGTTTTGGAGATTTCAATCTCCTGGCCCCGTACAACTTTAATGACATATCCGACAAGTGTGTGCAACGTATTGTTGGTCCATGTAAGATAACTCTTAAAGTTGGCGTGTTGGCCCTCGACTCTATTAGTTGTATGTTCACCAAAGTTGAGGCGGTCGTACATCCAACAAGAAACCAAATTTTGTTTGTACGGACCCAACCAATTATTACAAATATATTCCCAGACCTCTGAAACAAAGAAAAAAGAAAAATTATGAAATGAAAAAAATAGATTTTTATAGAAACATTAAGTATGAAAATCTTACCCTATTTACCGTCTTCATTTAATTTTTCCTCCATCTTCCTGCAATTATAATCGTGCAACGCGTCCATGGGAGACTCATAAAGAACCTTCCACCAGTATGAAAAATCTTTCCAAATGTTGACTTTGAAAAGTCCTTTCCACCTTCTGGTAATATTCTCCATGATGTGCCACCTGCATAGGTTTTTAGAAGCACCCGGGAAGAACAAGTCACACGAACTCATCAGGGCTAGGTCCCTGTCTATGACAATGACGTGTGGCTCCACACACCCATCGAGCATATATTTGATCCGCTCAAGGACCCATGTGAAGTTGTCATGTCGTTCCCTCGATATAAATGTGTGCGCAATACAAAACGACTTCGATGTCGACGTCACACCAATAAACTGAACAAAATGAATGTCGTACATGTTGGTTTTGTACGTCGTGTCTACCACCATCAAGTGCAGGAAGGCGCGCCACATTTTATAGGAGGTAGGATGAAAAAAGAAAATATCTTCCACGACATTAGTGGAGGGATTCTCCCGGGTGTGATACACGAACTCTTCAGATTGCAGTAAGTTTTCAAGTTCCTGCATTGGTGTCAGGCCTATTTTACTTTCGGCCCTAATCTTCACTGTGGCGTTGTATATGTCCTGAACAACACATCTACTACCGGGAAACTCTTCCCGTACGGCTGCAAGAATGTGACGTGCACGCACGTGATGCCGGTGTAACCTCTCAACCAAATCAATTTCCCCGGCGGACATCTTCCTAAGCTGCGCGTGGCCCTCCTCAAATACAACAGGATCGTGGTTGTGTGTCTCGTCTGTCACATACAACCTCCAGCTATTACTCTTTCCGATGTACCTGATCGGTGTCGAAGGGACCGGTCAAAGATAAAGAATTAGAGTGTCCTAATCACCTTAAACTAGTTAGGGTAAGAAGGGTGTCGAACCACGAAGAGTTTGTGGTCGGTGCTTAACTTCAATTAACAATGTGATTTATGAAGTTGCAATGGGTTTTTCTGACCAAACACAAGCAATGATTGAGGTGAAATTAACAAATCCAACAAGCAATGATTATCAACTAGCTAAACGATCATGAGTAATCAAGTAGCAAATAAAAGGTTTAGATTGTAACAATAATTAAAAAGGAATCACACCCGGGTTTCAAGTTCACAAGTAATTAGGGATTATTACGCCAACATATGAGTTCAAACAATCAAATGGTTATCCAAATCAAATTAACCAAATCTAACCAAGAACATCAACATTCATACATCATCGGCAAATAGTGTAAAACAATATTCACGAATGAAATCGAGACAAATGTATGCAATATAGAATTAGATTCATCAATAGATTCAACACAAATCAAAGTTCATAGCAATTATCATCTAACGGGGTCAATGGTGCAAGAATTTATCGACTCTCGTGAGTTCATAATCATACTAAACACAAAGATTCAAGTATTTCAAACCAAACGATTACAAGAATTGTTTCTCAAAGCTAGCATATGATAAAACCCTAAAAACTTACAAACAATCCACTCGGGAATGATTACCGGTGGATTAGCCGCTCATGGTTGTGGAATTCATCTTCGATTCTTCAATGATTCGTTATTAATCTTCACAATCGATCTTGGAATGGTGTTTCCTAGCCTCCATTCGCCCCCAAATCGCCCAAGAAGTGTGTAGAAAAAGATGATTTTGAATTTTGGGAAGAAACCCCCACTTAAACTCTCAAAATCGGCAGTTTCCCGAAAATCCGCGTCAAAATAATGTAACCAGCGTAAGCTTACGCTGGGGTGGCGTAAGCTTACTCCGCAACACAGAAGTTTGCTGTGAATGAACTGGTTCGGAGTAGGCCTACGCTGGGCGGAGTAAGCTTACGCCAGGTGGAGTAGGCTTACGCTGGTGGAGTAGGCTTACGCCAGGTGGAGTAAGCTTACGCCAGGTCCTGAGTTTCTGCCCCGTTTTCTCCGTGTCTCTTCCGACTCTTGCATCTCTCACCTAATATCTTCCAAAATCATACTTTATGCTTTCAACACCTGCACATGCATAGCTACACAAAACTTTTGTATTCCCCATATTAATTTGCATAAATAAAACATATTGCACCCTTTAATGTATGAAACTTTGGTCACTTATCAGTACCTCCCTACGAGCTTAAAGGGGCATGATTTTTTTATGCTCCCAGTACGCCTGCCTGTGCCCCTGCATTTAGGTTCCCCACCACGATTGCATCCGAGTTCCACATATTTTTCCTTGACCGACTGACCACAATGATGCACCCATGCTCGCGTCCTCTCTTCTTAGCCCAATCCACCAAATCCTCACGAGAATTAAAATACTGAAATAGTTACAAGGTCATACTTAAAACGTAGTACATAAAACAAATAAATAAACAATTTAAACGAACGAAAGAGTTGTTGTCATACTTTGCTTGTTTTATATGAAACTTTCGCCTTGCGTATGCGATCATCGTCCAATGCATTCTCCGCATCCCTATCGTTTCCTTTCAAATGAACGAAAGACTCACTGTCATTTTTGTCATTCCTATGGAAACTATCCGACACGTGTGTAGGTTTTGGTTGTGACAGGTACGAGAAATGTTCATAATCCGTTCTGGTTGTGACCGGCACGACATATGTACGTAATCCGGTTCTGGTTGTGACTGGCACGAGAGATGTACGTAATCCGGTTCTGGTTGTGACCGGTATGAGAGATGTCCGTAATCCGGTTCTGGTTGTGGCCGGTACGACCCTTGACCGTAATCCGTCGGTCCAAATAGTGACATGTACGCCTCTTGACTGTAATTCGGTAATGGTTGCTGCTGCGACGACTCTTGACAGTATGTATTCAACAGGTTGGTTCCCCCCCCCCACGAAGGGTGACTCCCGAATACGAAATACTCCTGAAAACGTAATGGCCGGTTAGATACCCGACGTAAAATAAAAACTTGCACACCACTAAGTTTACCCGTCCCAGTAGAACCCTTAATAAAATAAAGACTTGTTAAACCTGGTTCAGATCTTCGAAGGTTGGCTCCTCATTCAAATCTGGAAGCTTCGACTTCTGATAAGGATCACCCAAACTCGACATCGGTGTCAGGCGTTAAACAAATATTACTTGGGTGTCCCAACAACAAATAACCACAACCAAGAACTCAAATACTTTATGTTCTTTTTAATTATGGTGAAAATGGTAGTGTCGGGTTTGTGTATGATGGTGGGTTTAGTGTGATGAAAGTGAGTGGTGAGAGTTGTGGATTGTGGGTTTAATGTGATGAGAGTTGTGTTTTTGGGTTTAGTGTGTGAGTGAGTGGTGAAAGTTGTCTTAATATAAGCTGAATCTGCAACCTAACCGTCACATATAGGTCCAACGGTGACGGTTAGGTGTCCGACAACCCTGTCAACGTTAACTTTCTGTCAAAACAACCTCGTACACAACCGTCACGTATTGGCCTATACGTGACCGTTAGGGTTCCCTTTTTCCAGACTGCAAAACCTCGTATCATCAGTGTCCTTTTTATTCCTGGACTCACGAGAGACATACCGTCACGTTTAGGCCGAAACGTGACCGCTTGTGTCACAACCGTCACGTTTAGACCTATATGTGACGGTTAGGTCAGGTGTGGAAAAAAAAACCCAGCGGTGTCCCTAGCACAACCTTTAAAAAAAGTAATTTAACCTTCTTAATAATTTAAATTTATTTATCTTTATACAAAACTTTGTAGTGCATCATAATAAATTATATAAAAAATTATAATTGATAAGCTAGGTCAAAACTTTGTACAATACAAAACTTTTTTAACTATAATTTTTACAATACTCTTATTTGGCTAGGTCACAAACAAAGTGGTCAATCTAAAGTCACTAACCAAAGTTTTCTAAAATCGACTTTCTACATTTTAAAATAGTACATCTGAACTTTCTTCATTTTCAAACGATACCCATTAACTTTCTACATTTTGAAATATACCCCTCAAGTTTATAACGTTTCAAGTTTACACAGAACAAAATTCTCAACTCTACCGTTCAAATTTATAAACTATTAAATTTACCCTCAAATTTCGTCTCTTTTTTTCTTTTACTTTTTTATATTCGTTCATAAAATTGATTTTTTTCCTATTTTTATTTTACTTTGTTCTTAACTTGTTTAACGAATTTATCTTTTTCATGTTAACTCTTATTTGTGCCATAATTTATTTATTTTTCGATCTCCAGAACCGAGTCATGACAACTTCATACATTTATTTTATTTACTCTGTCATGTTCTAGTACTAAATAAAGCATCATAAGGTTTTTTTTAGTAAATCAACAACCGATAACATTTAGAAAATATATTTTCTTATTTATTTGTTTTTTCTTTAAATAAAAAGAGATAAATACTAATTATAAATATAATAATAATAATATGAATTGACGGGATATAGGAAAGACATCAATCATAACCGTATTTAAAACTCGAGACACGTGTACGGACGGATGCGCCTTCACCTAACAGAATTAGGGCTAAATTCGTAGTTTATAACAAAAAATCGTTCGTCTTTATTTCAAATACCCGCTCACTAAACACACTTTCAAGTTCTTAAAAATGGCTGAAATCACGGTTCAATTGGAGGAAGAAGAATGGGTTAAAAAATTGGAAGAATTAGATAAACGTGAAGAAAAATTACTAAAGAAGATTGCAGAATTGGATGAAGCACGTGAAGTGCTTAAAGAAATGAAAGCGAAATTGCTATTGGATCAAAGTATGAAGGATATTGCAAATAGAACATTAAGTAATCTGCATGTAGCAAAAACCTCCACATCTTCAACTTCTTTTTCTAAAGAAGAATCAGGTAAATTGGTTGACTATTTTGTTTTGGATTTACTGTTTCTTACGTATTTCAATGCCTGCACTAGATCCAGAGCCAGAGCCAGAGCCAGAGTCAGGAGTGGACATTGATGGAGTTGCAGAGAAAAAGAAGAAAAAAAAGAAAAATAAGAAGAAGAAGAAGAAGAAACATGAAGGTAAAATTCAATGAGGAATGGAATTTCATTGTTTTTACTTGTTTTGGAGTAGAATTTCATTGTTTTCCTCACTACTGCTTCCTTGCTAGGTCTATGTGCTCCTGTTAATATTGTTCATAAAGTAAAAACAAGATTAGGGTTCTTGATCATGGTCAAACCTGAAAAGTTTGACTTACCTGAAAAGGGTTCCAATATTGATTTTGTTTATTATAATTTCTGTTACATAAAATGATATAGGAGGTTAAATGCATTTTGGTTGACTACTTTGTTTTGGATTTACTGTTTTTACCTATTTCAATGTCTGCACCAGAGCCAGAGCCAGAGCCAGAGCCAGAGCCAGAGCCAGGAGTGGACATTGATGGAGTTGCAGAGAAAAAGAAGAAAAAAAAGAAAAATAAGAAGAAGAAACATGAAGGAGGTAAAATTCAATGAGGAATGGAATTTCATTGTTTTTACTTGTTTTGGAGTAGAATTTCATTGTTTTCCTCACTGCTTCCCTTGCTAGGTCTATGTGCTCCTGTTAATATTGTTCATAGTCTTGTGGATTTGATAACAAATATGGAGTTAATAAAGTAAAAAACAAGATTAGGGTTCTTGATCATGGTCAAACCTGAAAAGTTTGACTTACCTGAAAAGGGTTCCAATATTGATTTTGTTTATTATAATTTCTGTTAAATAAAATGATATAGGAGGTTAAATGCATTTAAGGTTACTCACTGGTTGACTTTCAACCCCTTTGACCCGCTTCTTTTTAGCCCAATCTTTTTTATACGACCCATTTGTCCCATTATAGATATAACACAAGTTGACCCGTTTATAAGAAATGGGTCAAAATTAAGATACATTATGGCTGGCTTTCAACCCGTTTCCTTTTTACCTAATTGTTTTGATACAAACGGTTTGTCCCATTATAGATATAAAACAACCAAAGTTGACCCGTTTATAAGAAAACGGGTCGATATCACATATTATCACTTACTTTCCATTAACAAAAGGGGCACCCTTTTCAGAACCATCTCCTTGTAAATGTGGTATGATTTCAGTCATTAATCTAACAATCTCAGTATCTTCACTGTAGCTTTCATAACAACGACCCCATCTGGGATCTCTACAAACCTGTTTAGTTGCAAATTATTATATCATTTAAATATTAAATTAAAAGTAGTAAATAGTAATGCATTAAGTTTAATCCACTCACTGCAATACAAGGTGCAAAAGCATATTGTATGGTATTTTTGTATGCCAGTTGCTCTAACTTCAAGTGCTGTAGCAGCCCAGCCCAATCTTCTCAATAGGATCCCTACTGAAATGTGCACAAGATCAATCAAAATTAAGTGCATCACAATATGGGTTTGTGCTAAACGTACCCCACCACCTCCCCTTTCAACTTGTCCCCCCCCCCACCCCACCCCACGCCACCCCCACCCCCACCCCCACCCACCCCATTTTAACACTAAAAGACAAAATAATTCCTAGTACAATGAAACTTTAGGAGGAAAGATTGTTGCTTTATAAACATTATCATGTCCATGAACAACATCAATCCCATAAATGAAAGGTATCCCTAAACGGGTCGATAGTTAGCCCTCTTGGAAATCCTTGACCATGTTGACCCATGTCTCGGGGGTTGCTTGTTTAGATGGAACACACCCTCCCCACATAAAGATGAATTTAGCATGTGATATGGTTACTATTAGTAGCTAATACACATGATATTGCTATAAAGTTTAAAACTTTATAGCTCAAACAGATAGTCAAATCAGGTCAAAGAAGAAACAAGATTCATTCCAAGACAAAAACAAAGGGTTTTTATCAAGAAAATATGTATATCCATTTGCATATGTTCATTTTTATTAATGAATGTGACATAAAGATGAATTTAGCATGTGATATGGTAGTTTTTAGCAGTTGATTCACAGGATATTGCTATAAAGTTCAAAACTTTTTAGTTAATAAAATAAAATAATGAGGGTCGGTTTGGTGCACCAAGACTCGAACCCACGACATAATGGTTCCAAAAGATTCAAGCCCGTGGCTCAGCTTGGTGTACCAAGACAACACTACAACAAAAACTGCACCAGTGATTTGAACCCATTACAAGTTGTAAAATCTGAACTGTTTTCGAGCTCGTTGTTAGCTTCAAGCTGTTGGCCATAATTATCTGATCAACTTTAGGTGAAAGTTACGGGTCAAGATTGTAAATAGTCTAAAGTTAAGTTTAGAGTCTATTTATGTATTTATGTTTAGTCCAAGGGTCTTTGTGTACATAACGTATGTTAGAAACTGATTATTAGAAAATATGCCGTTTAGATTAGGGTCAGAATGAATCGTTGTGTCGTATGCTTGACACTGCATCATCAGGTATATAACGGGTCGACATTTGTAATCTCAAGAACGAATTCATATTGAAAGTTCAGTGTTTATCAATCTTCTTCTTTGTTCTTGTTATTTTATTCTTGATTGAATGTTTGTTTCAATCAAGCAACTAACTTTTCATAAAAATTGGAGCTTTTTGTTAGCTCAATGTTAAATTTGCAGAGGATTAGTGAATACTTACAAGAGATTCAAGGAGAGAGAGAGAGATGGAGAATGAGTCTGTTAAGTTGAAAGATGGATATTTGTAGGGAATTTATTTATTTATTTTCTGATTTTATATATTTTTTGCAGGTAATTCGTTAATTAATCACACATTAAAGCTGAATTCTATGAATTTTTATGTTTCTTTCATATTGAATATGAGTACTATTTGTTTTCGTCGGACAAAATTGTAGTTTTGAGAATCTTTGTTGGATCAGGCCCCAAAACACACATAACTTCATGTATAGAAATGTTTGTTTACTACTTGAAACTTGCATATTTCATTTAACCTACTTGACTCTTTAAATAGCCACACTGTTACAGACTCATACGTAAAATAAAGTAAATAAAAATCCAAATACCTAATACCCCTAAAATTTGCTATTTCAAAGGAGGACCAGGACTCTTTCTGCATGACTCGATCAAAATATAAACATGTGCTCAAATTGACTTTCCAATGACCCTTCACGTGATTTTTATTTCCAAAGCATGCAGACCCATTTGACCCATCCAATCAAAATTACCCAACAATCATTTAAACCGATTAAGAAAATATTTTATGCAGTTAGAATACAAGTTGTGCTGAAAACATGTTTTTATTTGGACTTTTATTCATATACAATGTTTTCATAACTCAACAAATGTAATAAATATACTAGGTAGCCTCTTGTTGTTTGGGTTGGCAACTTGTTACCTCTAATTTCTGATTTTTTTTAACGGCTTAAATTACACTTTTTTTGGGATTTGAACCCTCGCCACATGGAAAGGCTAAGCCTTAGCCAACACCATGATACCGTTAGGCCAAAGTCCCTTTCTGATAGTAGAATAGAATTTCACTTATTTCAAATGATGATAACCAGCTCCTCTTGCAAAAGAATTGCAGTATTGCAAGAATTTGGATTAGGTATGCCCAAATCGAAAACATTTTCCACGTTTAAACAATCAACAACATGCATGTGTACAACTTCGGTACATGATGGGTGTCGAATCCAACAAACAAATAAAGTAGTAAACCTACTTGACACATTAAGAATAATATGAATAGAAGTAACATTCGTGTCCTCATGGATACAGATTAACTTAATTATACTAAAAATCGTTTGAGGCAGATTCAATTATTGTTAAAATCAAATGATTGGGAGGGGTTTTTTATTATGAAAAATTGAATTCAAATATTTAAAAATAGTTTCAACACGAAGGTAATTTCTTTGATTTGATTCGTCTTACAATCATTAACAATTATGGCGCAAGGATCATTTAATTTAAACGGTTTGTATCGATACAAGACATCGCACTGTTCGGTTATCCACTCAGTCTAATATCTATCCAAACGCAGTTCGTTGATTAGAGCCAATCCGCTACTCTAAGTTCACTTCGTTCGAATCTTAGCATGCAGGTTGCAGTGACAGAAGTACTGATTAAAATTAAACACTCACGTCATTCAGAATGTTCAATTAGATTGAATGACTCTATAATGATTTTGGGTTTATAGACAGACAAAAAATATTATTTGTTCCTTGAATCAAGAATTAAAATCCGATTAGGGTTTTAAACTTGAAGAACTTTATTATATAAATCAATAAATTGACAAGGTTTATTAATAATCTAAAATACACCAGAGTGGATCCGGGTTTATGATCAAGAATCACACAAACAAGCCATTCGAATAAATGGATCTTATAATCGTTTCACATAAGATTCAAATCAAACCATTAAAATAAACCCTAGTGTAGGAATTAAAACGAGTTAAACGGACATGACCCCAAATCAATCGATATAAATATGAAAGAAAGCATGAAACTAAAAACTTACGAAGCCATATTAATAATTGTTCTTGAAATAAAAAAACAAAAAATGTCCAATTGAAAGAACCCAAACTGGGAACCTCTCATAGTTGGCACAAAACGTTAATAACATAGTTCTTAAACTTCGAATCATTCATTAATCAGAAATCATAACAGCGGAAGTCTTAAACATTACAATAATCCAAACGAATCAAAACATTCAATTGTTCATAAATTCATAGATGTCAGTCATCGCAGAGGTCGACCTTTCATCCCATGTAGATCAAGCCCTCGCGACTCCATTCATTCTTCTACCGTAATTTACGTGAGGTGCATGTTAAAAGTCAGATATACTGAATGAGTTCTATTTTACTTTTATAAATAAGCATTCCATCGTTTCCTTACAAAAACAGTTTGATTTCAACAAAGTAATATTGACTTGTCTTTCAAAACATTTTCTTTTCATTCAACATTCTAATTCCCGAGTGGGAAACTATTCGTTCTTTAAAACCTTTAGAAACATTCGTGCTAGCATTCTTTTCAAAACATTCACATTCAATTAACATTCAAGCTAGCCTTTACATTCATTCATTCCTTCATTCTTCTATTCATATTCTATCATTGAGTGAACTAGCACTCGAATGATACCATTCCGATTTAATCGTCCCAAGTCTCGGAGGCTTGGAACGTTGTGCTTGCACGAATGCAAGGCTCCTCTGTTGCTTATCACAAAGATAAGACTCCTATGTTTGCTTATCCGAAGACAAGTCTTCCACTGTTGCTTGCACAAGACTTTCCGTTCCTTCTTTATATCTCCCCCGGTATAACATGCACAAATAGTCACACACGTATTTTGACATGCTACCACACAATTAACTACACTAACACGTTCATAAACATATATATATATATATATGTATATTATAACATAAGTAAATAACACGGATTTGTCATAAATGTTTTATAAAACATTATCCCTTCGTTTCATTCAAAAGCATGCACTTCAACCCAAAACTTCTAAAGGGAAAACAGGCAATAGAAACTCACCAGTTCTGCTCTTACTATTTAACTTCTACAATGTTTTTGTTAGGCGGGGCACTTGGTTTCTGTAGTAAGTCAACGAGTGAAAACTGTCAACAAAAGACTAGTGTCGCCTATAGTGTCACCGGCAATGTTTTAAAAACCGGTTTAAACAGGCCGGAAATACCGGTTGAACCGGGTCTCGGCCACTAGCCCGGTAAGTTTGAGCCGGGTAAATTAGAAAACCGGTATGTTAGTTGAACCGCCGGCATTACCGGTAATACCGGGTTATACTGTTGTACCGGTTTTAGTTACAAGTAAAATTTAATGTTTAATCTTAAAAAAAATTTGTTTAAAAACATTTAAGCGATAAAATTTCTTATTTAATATTGTAGGAAACGAAAATAGTTATGCTCTTGTTGATGAGGATGACGATGATGATAAATTTTTATCTTTTAAGAAATCACAAAATTAATACATTCAACACTCAAATGACATAAAAAGCAATTATGCACCGTTACTTAAAAAAAACTTTATTGAAAAATTGAGTGCTTTTGGATTATATTTTAATTATGGATTAATTTTTATCATAGAATCATGTATTTTTGGATTATTTTTTGAGTTAGAGTTGTATTTTTATGAAATTATAGGTTTACTAGTCAACTCGATTGAACCACCCGGTACAACCCGATACAATCGGTTAATACATTTCTGAGCCTAATCCGGTACAATTTAAAAACCGGTTTTTAAAACATTGGTCGCCGGAAAGGTTAGTGTCGTCGGGACAGTGTCGCTAGTGACATGGTCAGTGTCGTCAGAACCTGCGTTCTGGACTTGTGTCTTGCATTAACACATTCTCTTCTACTGTCGCCGACATGGAGTGTCTCCAGGAGAATGACACGTGTCCTTAATCATTGAACCCTTGGTATCCACGACCCTCCCCTGCCAAACCCGACTAGTGTCGCCAAATGAAGGTGGCGACACTCTCAAGAACACTTTGTCAAACAGACTTGTTTTTAATTCAAGCTTTCAACTTTTTACGTCCAAATCGTTTATTTTACTTCCATGAAGTCATATCTGGTCTTATTTCATCTTTTAAGATGTAAAAACCCTACTTTTAGATGAAAACCCTAGTTTTACCCCAAAACCCCATTTTTGAACAAAAACGAAAATTTAGGTTCGATCCTTACCTCAAAGACGGCGATTCTTCGTGTTTTCTTGTTGTAGTGAGTTGAAGAAACAAATTGGGAGGATCCTTAGATCTAAATTGATGATTTCTTGACTTTCTCTCTCTAAATGAAAATAGGGTTCTTGTTTGATCAGGGCTGGTATTGAGCCCAAGTCCTCAAGCCCATCCCTTATCCTTATTCCTATCCTTCTTCCCAATTTGACCCATTAAAGAAGTGTTGGTTTCGTGAGCGTTACACCAATTCTCTCTCAATCTCCTCTGCCCCGTCCTCCCCGAATTGTCTTCGTACTAACTCCACCATCCCCTTTTCTTTTAATACCCACGTGAATTCTTGTGGGCTTGTTGCTTTAGTTTAACTTCAGCCTAATTAATGGAAATTAGCTTAAGTTTGAAGCCCACTTGTAGCCTCCTTCCATTCTCGTGGGATTCTAGATCTAAGGGTATGTTTGGTATTAGGTAATGAAATGAACAAGAGAATGAAATGAATGAGTGAATAAAATGAACAAAGGAAAGAAATAAAATGAATCATTAATTCGTGTTGTTTAGTAGATAGAAAAAATACTTTATAAGAAATATAATATTTTTAACTAACAAATATATATTATGGGTCAGGTGACTTGGGTCATGGGTCGGGTTAAGGGACGAGTAATGGTTCGGGGCATGGGTCAGGTCATGGGTCGGGTCATGAGTCGAGGCATGGGTTGGGTCATGATTCGAGTCATTAATTAAAAAAAATCATTCCACTCCTTAAAGGAATGAAAAGAAAACACCCCTCCACCAAGGAATTAAAATCATTAGTAAGGAAATAATTACATTTCTTATGTGATGGTTCATTCCATTCTTATATGATTACCAAACATGTTTTGTTTCATTATAACACAATAACACATTTCATTCAATCATATATTCATGCATACCAAACAGTATATAAATCTTTCACCAATCTAACCCGTTTTATTCTTTTTGATGTTAAGTCAACTGAGTTTAGAATTATTTTAATTAATTCAACCTTTCCATAATTCCATGTTGAGTTCTACAACACTTGAGACTAAAGGTGCACAAACCGTTTTTTTTTACCTGAACCGGTTCAAACCGAACCGAACCGAACCGGTTTGGTTTGACTTTAGAAAAACCGGTTTAGGAGACTTGAAACCCCAACCCTGTTGAACCGGTTCGGGACGGGTAGGGACCTGTTTGGAGTATAAACCAGTTTTTTAAAATATTCCAAAAAAAAAAATTGAACAAAATATATAAAAAATAGAGTAAATTACGGATATCGTCCTTTATGTTTATACCATTTTTCAGATATCTTCCTTTAGTCTAAAAATTGTCAGATATCATCCTTTATGTTTATAAATCTTGCACGTTACGTCCTTTGACTCTAACTCAGTTAAAATTTTCAGTTAAGTTTGGTCATATGCAAGGGTACTTTGGTAACTTTACCTATTTTCTATCATTTTCTCCATTTAACACAACCAACCATACCCATTTGCAGCTGAACCACCTCTTGGGTCGTCTTCCCCGGCCAACCACCCCAACATTCTGACACAAAATCCAACACCGGGAACTCGCCGCCTTCATCCTCCTATCATCATGACTTGTTGCCTAAATCTGTCGACATTCCTCAAATCTGAAACCATCCTCTGATCAATTTTTTTAACCCCTAATTTGAATAAAATCTATAAATCTGTCGAATCCATACGTTTATTCATCTTCGGGAAGTTCGGAAATTACAAAATAAAATTAGAAAATTGAAAAACAAGAGAAAGTGACAATATATATGTTTTACTTTTTGGAGTTTTTATTGTTTATTCTTGTACGTCATGATCCGAATGCTCGGAACCGGAGTGTAGAGAGCGGTTTTTGAGATTAGGGAGTGTAGAGAGCTGTTTAGAGTGTTTTTGAGTGTTTAGAGAGCGGTTTTAGAGATTAGAAAGTGTATAGAGAGGTGTGATTAAACCTAAACACCCCGACCTATTTATAGTGATTTATGGGTGCAAATTGGGCCAAAAGAACGGCCAAAAACCTCTCAAACGGCTTATTTTCTCGTCACCCTTCAAACCGGTTTGCTGAACCGGCTTTGATGAACTGGTCCTTAACCCATTCTTGTCAGAAATCCTTAAACCGGTTTAGAACCGGTTTGCCTTGAACCGGTTTATGTTGAACCGGTTTTCAGGTTTTGTTTTTCAAACCGGTTTTTTTGACCACCTCTACTTGAGACCCCATAAAAGATCTCATCACGACAAAAATCTTTTTGTGTCTCCAATGATTTCTGAACTCCATTATTATATCTCGCGACCGCTTCACGACCTACAAAAACATTAAAAACATCCAAAATAGACTTCTTCCCAACAAAAACACGTGATGCATAAAAGAAATACGCGTATGATAAATGCATGATATGTGGTAAAATTGAGTCAAATTAGGTTATGAAACATAGACTAAAAATGCAACTAATAAGTGATATATGTACAACATCTAAGAGAATATTTTGTATAAGTTAAAAAGATAATAAACGGATAAACTTGTTACCTTTTAGAAAATAGTAAATATCACGTAAAAGGTTAATGTAATGTGAGTTCAAATAGCCATTAACCACGAAATTCGATATAATAGCATCAAGAAGCCGCCTTTATATAACTAAAACCTCATATATGCTTCTATTTTTATTTCATTTCCATCTATCAGAAGCAAAAAATAACTAGAATAATACATTCGTACACATGGAGCAAAATGTTTACATAAATTAATGATTAAAAAGATACCCCAAACTTTCATAAAACAAGTTAATGATGATACTAATAACGAGGTTAACTAACTACCTAGCTAAGACCAACTTGGTTCAATCCACGCATGAGGGTAGGCATGGTATTTAGTTCCAAATAAATTTTGTAAACCTTGTTCGATGTTTCGACAGTTGAATGTGTGATACCTGCATGTTTCAAGAGAATAGAACACTATCTTCCCATGCTTGGAATCTAATCGTGGAAAGAAGATCTTGTTCTTCATTTCTGGAGTTTTGGCTTCCATGTAGAGAGACATAGTACCACAAATGTAAATCATATGCATTCCTAAACTATCTATTTTCTCCCATACTTGTGCAGACGCATTCAGCTTCAGTACCTCAACAAACTCTCCCAACTCATCCAAGACGACTAGTAGAAGAAGTGGATCATAACTTACCAGAATATATTGTGCAGATCTTCCTCTTGGGGCTTCAGCTACAACAACGTTCCAAAAGATATTTCTTTCCTCATTTTCCAAGAAAATATTAAGCGCTCCCTGGTTCAAGGCAAAAATAGAATCGCAACACATTGTTGGAAAAAGAAAGGAATGTGGAGCGGTATCACCAAAATCCACACGAAACCTAGTCCAAGATGATGATTCCCAAGAGTAGATGAAATAATTCATGGGCAATGATGCCGATAATCCAACAACCATACAATTAGGGGAAGTTGGTGGTGCTAAGAAATATAAGCTATCGAAATAAGGCGCATCTGGAAGCTCACGAATATCATTTGTGAACGGGTTATAGAAGAACAATTCTCCAGGTCCATTTAGTTTGTACAAAAGCAACCAACCAAACCTAGAACAGTATAATCGCAAGTCACCAATCAATTTTTGAGGCATATTTATAAAGTACTTGTCGCCAAACACAGGATCTGTAAAAGTGATGACGCCTCGATGTTTGTCTAACACTATCAGCCATGGTGAAATTAATGAATATGTCTGTAATCTCCTTATAGGTGCTGCTAATTGACAATGTTTGCATGTTGCACGCAGTTTAAGGTATTCGACACCAACACAAAACTCCATAATCCTTTTCAAAACATCTAGCGGAATATTGAGAAGGTGTGGCTCTTCATTCCTTGTGTTATTGATATCAACCTCGACATCCCTAACTGGTCTTACCATGATCTCATCTTCTGGTCCAGTTCCACACTCGATTTCTCCATGATCACCGTGTAACCTACACATGCATCAAATTACTTTTTTAAGAATTCTTTTCTCGTGCTAAAAATAAAACATATAATATAGATAGATAAATAAATACATACTTGCATTCCCACAAAGACAAATGGGTCGATTGCTCTAAACATGACATAGAAGATAGGGAGATGGTTTTATCTTTGACGCCAAACGAGTATATTACTTTGCCCATCTCGCCAAGAATGTGTATGTAACCCCCTAACTCTGAGGCAATCGCATCGCGGTAAAATACGGAGCAATCATTAGCAAGATCTAAAAAAAATAACGCATCTTTGAGGTCTTCCATTTCTTCCCAAATCATACTAGTCGTGTCCAACTTAAACAAATAAACAACACCAAGTGTTTTCTCTGCCATCTCATCAAAACCTAATTTGATGTAGAACAGGTCTTTACCGTGTCCTTTCAAGAAAGGCTTCATGGTGGAACAACCATTGTTGAAAGGAAAAGGGAGTTTTCCAAATGCAAATAGACTTATCACAACTTCTTTATCCTTGACCACAATGTCAACTTTTATAACAATACGCTGGCCACTAATCAAGGCGTATACTTTACCATTGCAACAAGTCAGGCAATGTAAGAAACCGTTGTCACCGGTTAAGCTCCTGAGTTGTTTGGCATATGTCATTTCCTTCCATCTTAACCTCTTCTTTTTACGGTCTAGCTGACAAAAAACAATAGTAGGTGTTTTGGTTCTCGTTAACATGAGAATTGAAGCTGGATCATCGGGAGGGGACGACAAACAACATTGTTCGACTGATTCCAAATCCCCATCTTTCAAAGTCAAGGGGGGGAGACGTATCGTCTTAGAAGTGACAGGGTTCCAAAGAGACCACATGACGTTGTGTGGATGTTTGGAGAGGATCACCCATCCATGGAAGTACCCTCGGATACGTCTCCCGAGCAACTCAAAGATTCGGCACCGATGAAGAGACGGTGGGTCGTGCATGGTATAGAAAATCTGGTCTTTGGTATCGTCTTCTTCGGCTTCGAGTTTTTGAGCAACCAACCATGGATATTTTATAGACAGGGTAGGCAATCGATCACATACTGAACCACAAGAAACGAGCTTCTGCTCCATCTGTAAGATGTTAATTATTATATTTGAATCCTAAATAATGCAACAATATTTGCAAGTAAAAGAGATAGGTGAATAAATGGTGCAATCATTAAACGTTAAGTTCAATTGTTAGGGCTTCAGTTAGAATGCTCCAAACTTTTGTACAACTCTTTAGCTTTACATTGTGTTTCTCCAGACCAATTACCCCTTATTCAGAACCTGCCTATATTATTTATGGTAAATATAAATGATTTTAGAGCTAGCAAATATTTACAAAAACACAGTTATCTATTAAGAAAAAGAATCTTAAAACCAATTTCATATAATTCAATAAAAACAACTTTATAACAAGAAAGATGAACTATTCACATTACAAGATCATAGTAAAATATAAAGCTTCAAAAACAATCATGATGTTCTCCAAAAAAGATCTCTACCACAGTTAATATAGTTGAAATATAACTTTTTAAAAGGAAGAAGACGAATTGAAACATAAACACATTACACAACATTCTTAAACTCTTTAGAAGCAACTTATGTGTAAGCAATGATTACAAAAAAATACTAGAAGAACCAACATCTTTCGACCCATTTCCACTTTTAGCAAAGATTTTAGATTGAGATAAAATGCAACCCAACACATTTGTAAGTAGGAAATCTATGACATCACAACATTAAAACTCAACTAACATGGTCTTAATTTTTATAAAGATAAAAATCCCATCTTTTATCGATTTTTAATTCCCCAGTCACCTAGAAACAAATTATACAAAAAAAAAAAAAAAAAACACTTAACTAGGTTAAGTTCCAACTCATTTTGTGCACTAACTAAACAGAAAGGGGAAGAATCAAGGTGCTAAATTCCTAAATAATACCTACTCAGATTACCAAATATTCAAGAAATTTTTGAACGATCGGATAAAATAGAACGAAATAGTTCAATCGAAAGAGGAACTCACAATAATCCTCGATTTCACAACCTCCTGGATCAATTCTTCATGATTAAATTGGAGAAATCAGCACAGCGATCGGACACCGGTTACAATCCGGTCATGGTTGAAGAGAACTATGTTGTCACAAACGGCGTCCCTAAGTTATCACCCACGGTTTGGAGATATTAATAAGGAAAAGAAGCCCAAGCACGACAACGAAAACAAGCCCAACAAATGAAAAAAGAAAAACAAAATAATGGAAGACATAGTTTTAAGCAGAGGTGTAAAAATCGGGCATTCTCAAGAACCGGTTTTGGTTTTTACCGGTTCTGGTTTTAGGTCCGGTTCTTGGTTGAAAAATCGGAACCTATGTACTTGTTCCGGGTATTCAAGAACCAGTTTCGGTTTTTACCGGTTCCGGTTCTTATTGGTTCCGATTCTTACCAGTTCCAGTTCTTGGTTGAAAAACCGGAACCTGTGTACCAGTTCCGGGTATTCAAGAACCAGTTTCGGTTCTTACCGGTTTCGGTAATTCAAGACAGATATTTCAAGAACCTATTTCCGGTAACCAACTTTACTTTTTTTGTTCATGTTTCAGAATTATTAATTTAAGCCAATTTGACCCGGTGCACTGTAAATAAGGTTGTTGTGACACTAAAGTGTGGGTAACTTTTGACCATACATGTTATCTTTGGTAATTAATTTATATTAGTTTTTTGAAACTAACTTAGTGAAGTTGCTGAAATATATTAAAGATAGTAATATGATACACAAGGTGATTAGCTTTCTTGTGATTAGTAAATAGTAATTACATATCTATTTTTTTGCAAAATTGCTCATCGTCTTGCTTTTTTGTCTCTTAAGTTGGTGGATATGGAGATAAAATAGTTAGCTTACAAAATGATACTACAAGCACCGGTTCTGGGTAGAATAGGTTCTAAGTAGAACCGGTTTCAGGTATTTTTAGAACCGGTTTTGACTAGAAATATTGGAACCTGTCTAGACCCTGCGGGTATGGTCGGTTCCGGTTCCTTGAGCGGTTCCAGTTCCTATTTTTTTGTTCACCTCTAGTTTCAAGATTTCAACTTTTTACCATACCTTCTTCTTAGTCACTTGTACAAAACTAAAAATGTAAGGGTGCACATGATATTCTTCACTAACATAATGCTAGCATTTTCGGTTTCAATCGCAAGCCATGGTTTCAAAATAGCCAAGTTCCAACTCATTTTGTGCACTCATAAACCAAATGTCCATTAACCGTTCCTAAAGTTCGAGCTCGGCTTGTGAGTAATGTTACAAGTTCAAGCTTGTTGAAATCTAATCGTAAAACTTAGGTTATGTTATTATTGTCAAATGAGAAAAAACTCATGGGTCAGATTGGCATTATGCATTAAAGTCAAAGAGTCCGTCAATTAGGTTAGGGTCGTACGTAGTTATATTAACGCCGCTTCCTTTGAAACGTTGCGTCGTTTCAGTTTGTATATGTGGGGTGTCGAACAAGAATGTAAAATCACTGTATGCGTATCAATTTTTCATATTAATCAAGAACACAATTTGCAAATTTCTGAATATGCTTCTTGAACAATTGATCGATGATTTAACTTTTGGCTCTGCTCTGATAACAAATATTGGTATTCAAGAAGCAAAATCACAAGATATAATTGAACAAAGAAACTATGAAAATTATAGCATCTCAAATTTTGATGTATTATTTTAGAATTATTTTATTCTATAGAATAATGGCAAATTAATGTTCAAATTCTTTTGATACAATTCTAACCTAATTATTTAAAAAATGACTAAAATGTCGATAAATGTTAAATTGATTAACAAAAGGTTATGTGTTTCATTTTGGTGTTTTATGTCTAAACTAAAGGACTTGAGGGATCACTTTTGTCCATTTAAAAGCTTTAAAACCTCCTCCGCATTTGCTTTAAGGTTTTAAATTAGTTATGGAGTTCTAGAAGAGCATGGGATAAGCTCTTTCGAACCGTGCCATGACATATGAGTTTAACGCTTACGGTAACGGGGGCATAACCTTAAGTATTCTAACGTCTCTAACCAATGAGGGAGTGTTAAGTGGTGGGGGCGTAACCCTAAATACTCTACATTTCTTTTTCATTTTTAAATTAAAACTAATTATATATTTAGACTGATTTCGTTTACTAAAAAAATAAAAAGAACATAACAATAAAAAATATAAAAATGTATAAAAGTTAGAAAAAGATTACATAAAATAAATAAAAATAAAAACAATAATTTTCATTAAAAAAAACCATAAAAGTTAAAGATGATAAATTTCATGCATATCTATACTACTTTACTCATTTGAGATAGAGTAAACTGTCATTTTCGTCCCTGTGGTTTGGTCAAAATTGCCACTTTCATCCAATGGTTTGTTTTTTTGTATCTGGGTCCTTGTGGTTTTAAAATATTGCCATTTTCATCCTCGTGGTTTTAAAATATTGCCACTTTCATCCAGTCAGCTAACACCGTCCGTTTTTCTCAATTAAATGAGGGATATTTCAGTCCTTTTACATATTTGTTTTATTTATTCATCTTTTTTACTCTCACTTTTTAATCATAGAAACAAGCGACGGAGGTGTTCCAGTGGTGCTCGTCGGAAACTGGTCAGGAAAAGAGGAAGAAGGCCAGCAGGTGGATGATTAAATTAGAGGTTAAATTGGGGATGATTAAAAAGTGAGAGTAAAAAAGATGAAAAAATAAAACAAATAAGTAAAAGGACTGAAATACCCCTCATTTAACTGAGAAAAACGGACGGTGTTAGCTGACTGGATGAAAGTGGCAATATTTTAAAACCACGAGGATGAAAATGGCAATATTTTAAAACCATGAGGACCCAGATACAAAAAAACAAACTATTGGATGAAAGTGGCAATTTTGACCAAACCACAGGGACGAAAATGACAGTTTACTCTTTGAGATATATATAATCTAACAACCATACAATTAAGGGAAATCAGTGGGGCTAAGAAATTGTCCATTTAGTTTATACAAAAGCAACCAACTATACCTAGAACAATATATTGGCAAATCACCAATCAATTTTTGAGGTATTTTTATAAAGTACTTGTCATCAAACATGGGATATGTAAAAGTGATAATGCCTCAGATGTTTATCTAACGCTATCAGCCATGGTGAAAATAATGAATATATATGCAATCTACTTATAGGTGATGCAAATTGACAATGTTTGCATGTCGCACGCAATTTAAGATATTTGACACCAACACAAAACTACATAATCCTTCTCAAAACATCTAGCGGAATATTGAAAAGGTCAGGCTCTTCATTCCTCATGTTATTGATATCCACCTCGTCATCCCTAACTGGTCTTACCATGATCTCATTTTCTGGTTAAAACCAATTCCACACTCGATTTCTCCATGATCACCGTGCAACCTACACATGCATCAAATTATTTCTTCTAAGAGTTCTTTTCTCGTGCTAAAACTAAAACATATAAGATAGATATACCTATACTATCTAATAAATAAAGGTTTTCTATTGCCACGTGTCGTCTCCATATTTATTCTCAACAAATTTTTTCCCGTCTCTCTCTCTCTTATTAAATGCACCTCCAGTTTTAAAAAATATATTAGTTATAATAATAAATCACATTTATTTTAAATTATCTCTTATTATAAAAAAACTTTGAAGTTTAATTATGTAATTTTAATTTTCAGTCAAATAATAAATGAAAATCAAATTAAATTAAATAGTAATTAACGTATTTTCAAAACCCAATTATATATTAATGTTTACATATTTTGAATTTTATTTTCTATCATCAGTATATGATACATTTTTACACCTGTACAATATATACACATAAAAATTTAAGAATTTATATATTGATATTTAACACCCTGTGTGTAATACACGGGATCTAAGCTAGTAAATAAATAAATACATGTGTGCACCCCTCGAAGCCGAAGAAGACGATTCAAACACCATATTTTCTGTACCAAGCACGACCCGCTATCTCTTTATCGGTGCCGAATCTCATAGTTGTTTGGGAGACGTATCTGAGGGTTCTTCCATGGATGGGTGATCCTGCCGAACCAACACAACTTCATGTGGTCTCTTTGGAACCCTATCACTTCTAAGATGATACGTCTCCCTCGTTGACTTTGAAACATGAGGATTTTGAATCAATGGATAAATGTTGTTCGTCGAAAACAGTTCATATTGATCTTTATGGTAGGCGTATTGGCTTACGTTAACATGAGAATTGAAGCTCGATGATAAACAACATTGTTCGATTCAATCAAAATCCCCATATTTCAAAGTAAACGGGGGGAGACGTATCGTCTTAGAAGTGATAGGGTTCTAAAATGATTTCTAACTTGACAATACTGATAAAAACTTATAAAAATATTTACAAACTGGTATATAACTAATTTTAAGTTATATGTCATATTTAAGTTTATGTAATCTCATAGATTACCCAGATTCTTATTTAATATTTGTTTTTTTAATAAAAGATAACTACAAATTATAAGTCTAACATGGATTGACTAGATTTTATTTCAAATAACGAATCTATAATAAAACATCTCAATCATAACCGTAGTTTAAAATTGATCTATGGTGAACACACCATATATAACGTGAGACATATGTGCTGTTGGATGCACTTTACCTAACTGACGCTTGAATGTTTGGTTAATATTAGGGTTAAATTTCTCGTTTATAACAAATAAGTTCGTCTTTCTTTCAAACTTCAAACAATACCCGCGTACTGAAAACACTTTGAAATTCTTGAAAAATGGCAAAAATCCAAGTTGAATCGGAGGAACAAGATAGAGAAAAATTGGTTCAAGAATTGGAGGAAATAGAGAAACGCAAACAAGAACTAATAAAAGAGATTGAAGAATTGGATGCTGAATATTAAATGCTTATAGAATTGAAAATGAAACTTTTATTGGATCGAAAGATAAAGAATTCGCATAAGCCTAGAACATTAAGTAACTTGAATGTAGCAAAAACATCGACACTTCAAATGCCAATAGAGTTATCACAACTTCTTTATCCTTAACCACGATGTCAACTTGTATAACAATATAATTGTCACTAACCAAGGCATATACTTTACCATTGCAACAAGTTAGGCAATGTAAGAAACCATTGCCACCTGTTATTGTAACACCTTAGGCAAATCTCATATCGTTCTGTTTTGTTCTGTACACGGGAGAGATGTTGGGTTCCTAAGGAATGCATCGCCTCAAATATTAACAACGCGTTTTGGGGCTTAATGTAGTGGATGAGAAGAGAACTCCACAATTAAGTGTGCTCGGGTGAGAGTAATCCAAGGATGGGTGACCCCTGTGAAGTTTTCACCCGGGCAACCAAAAACAAATTCGTGAGCTCTTAGGGGCAAAGCGGACAATATTGTTGGTACGAGAGGTCGGATGTTACAGTTATGCTCCTGAGTTGTTTGGCGTATGTCATTTCCTTCCATCTTAACCTCTTTCTTTTACGGTCTAGCTGGCAAAAAACAATGGTAGGTATTTTGGTTCTTGTTAACATGAGAACTGAAGTTGGATCATTGCGAGGGGATGACAAACAACAATGTATGATTGATTCAAAATCCCCATCTTTCAAAGTCAACGGGGGGAGATGTATCGTCTTAGAAGTGACAGGGTTCCAAAGAGACCACATGACGTTGTGTGGACAGTTGGAGAGGATCACCCATCCATGGAACCACCCTCGGATACGTCTCCCGCGCAACTCAGGGATTTGACAACGATAATGAGTAGACATCGAATCGTGCATGGTATAGAAAATCTGGTCTTCGGCATCGAGGTTTTGAGCAACCAACCATGGATATTTTAAAGACGGGGTAGGCAATCGATCAGATACTAAACCACAGGAAATGTGCTTGTGCTCCATCTGTACAATGCTTATAGGTTCATAGTTAGGTAAAGTTACAAACAAATGTTTCCAAAGTATAAATCTTGGATGTTTTGAGAAAACTTGAAATAAAAACTGTTAATATTTAACAAGAAACACATTACAAGATCATAGTGAAATATAAAGCTTAAAAAACAATTATGAATCATGATGTTCAAAAAAGATCTATACTACAGTTGATATAGTTCAACCAGTAGGTTCAAATGAGGACGGGTTTCCGGTCCAACCAACCGGTAACATTATTATAAATGTTAGATCGATGGATTATAGATAGAAGTTTACATGTTTGGTTTCGGTGTTTTGGTTTAAACTAAATGACGTGGGGGACAATTTGTGCCCATTTAGTAGCTTTAAAAGCACTCGAAATTTACTTCAAGACCTAAAATCAGAAGAGCAATGAATAAGCTCCGATGAATGTGAAGTTAGAGGCCATTAGTTCTTCAAATTGAACAAGGACACGTGACTTTGTTGGATTTACACGTGATACTGTAAGTCTCATAAAATCATATTGGGAGTCTACTTATTAGACACAAATGTAATCATGTAATGTTAAAGGTAGTTTGTTTAAATATTATCTTGTTAACCTAATTACGGTCTTTAACCTAATAAATGAATGCAATTTTTGTCATGTGTCAACACCTCCTTCATTCTTACACAAGTTTTCCCGCCCATTTTCACCCTAACCTGTTTAAAAAAAAAGCGCGGGTCAAAACCCGACCCATTACCCATCTATCGGATCTAACTAAAAGGAAATTACCCGATCCTTTTGTTTATTCGTAACCCTAAATCCTTAGCAGCCGCAACGTTCTCCTCCTCTCTCTGGTATTTCAAATCCTTTTCTCTGAAACCGATCTTTCTTTCGATCCGTATGATGTCATCCTCTGTTCCTTGATTCCCAATCAGAGTTGATTGCGTGGTTTCTTGGATCGTTGGTCTGAGATTTCAATTAAGGTAAATAGGCGATTTCTTAATTGTTATGGTTATGTTTTTGGATTTGGTTTAGAGCTTTATTCTGGATGCTAGATGAACATGCTTGAAAACCCTAAACTGAAAACCCAAATTGACGATGATTCCTTTGTGGCTTTATGGACCTTCGATTTCAGTTGGAGAAGGTTCATTTCAGGTGATTAATGTTGTGAGTGATGCGTATCATCAACAATCGGTCAAAGAATTCGGTGATTAGTGGATCGATTTATGCTCTTAGGAAGGGTGCGGCGGTGTTCTTGAGTGTTCAGGGCTTGTAAGTGTCTTTTGAGCGCCGACAATAAGGTGAAATCTCCTTTCATCTAACTATGTTTTTTGTTCTCAGATCTATGAGTATGCAAGTATTTTTGTTGATTTTATGCATTCTTATGGGCTAGCAAAGTTATGAATTAATTTTAACAAGATAACTTCATTTATGGTTTAACTAGATGATTAAATGATTATATTGGCATGAAAGAAGAAGAAATCTAATGGTTTGCTGTCACATATATTTTTTGGAGTAGACGGTTGTGATTATGTAACATTAAATTACTTATTTGATTTGACCTATAAACCACATCAAGCTTACCATATGATATTTTACAAGTAATTTCTTAATGGTACTTTATATTATGAATTCATCATGCTTAGTTGCGGCTGTAGAGTCTCGGGTTGCCAATTTTTTTCTACAGGTGGCAATTTCGACCAATTTGATAATGATTGGGTAGATTTGGGTTTTGCTATATTCGAAACAGGTCAAATCTAAAAAGTTAGCTAAAGACTAACATGTCGAATGGGCCAAATGGGTTGAAGATTGATTAAAGTCCATTTTTATGCTAGAAAATGGGAAGAACTTTCTGGAGTCTTATCTGTTGTGAAGAACAATGCTTTAGAAGGTTCACCAACAATGAACCTTAGCTTCTCATGAACTATAAATGCAGAAACCCATTGATTTTTATAAGTTTAATAATGCAATGGACTATGGGACATCATTAAGTTCATATCATACACCAAATGCTACACACCCCAAATGCTACATCCTGTTAGAAGTCGGTCGGTCTAAGATCTACATGGTTCAGTTCACAGTTTCAAAATATTGGTTTAACGATTTGGTTCAAAGAACCGATTGTGTGAGCAAACTGGCCGTTTACCTTTACTACTTGTTTTTTAACCACTTTTGGAATGTGCAATTATGCATATGTATAATAATGGTGAATCTTTATCATTTATAAATATTTTTTTTACAAACTATTCGTAGTCTTCAGGGTACGCCTAAAATTTTTATGTGGCCGGGAAAATAGATATAATCGGTGGTGGTGTGCATAGCTCCTTTTCTGACTCATATCACATTTTTGTGTGTCGTAAGCAGGATCTTAAAACATTTATAAGTAGTTGATCTTGGTAATTGTATTGTATATTGTTAATGATAACAAAGGATTACAAGGATATAAATAGGAAACATATTTACACATTAATCCCTCTAATATAATAAAGTATATATATATATTTGTCTAATATTCTCCATCAAGCTAAGGTCGGGAAACGAGCTGTAGCTTGTCCCGTAGAGTCACAAATATTTCTGAAGGTAGAGGCTTGGTAAAGATATTAGCTATCTGATCATGTGTAGATATGAATTGGACGGAGAGTTTCTTTTGAGCAACCTTTTCTCTGACAAAATGAAAATCAACCTCTACATGTTTTGTACGAGCATGAAAGATAGGATTTGCTGATAAGTATGTAGCTCCTAAGTTGTCACACTATAAGATAGGAGCAGATTTGAAAAGAACGTGAAGTTCACTTAAGAGGGCTTCAAGCCAGGTGAGTTCAGCAACAGTATCTGCTAGTGCTTTGTATTCAGATTCAGTTGATGACCGAGAGACAGTTTGTTTCTTAGCTGACCAAGAGACAAGATTGGAGCCGAGATAGATTGCAAAGCCCCCGGTGGATCGACGGTCATCAGGACAACCGGCCCAATCTGCATCAGAGAAACCTATAAGAGACCGATGATAAGCATTTGTATAGGCATGTAAAGTGGATCCAGATGCCTGTTGAATTAGAAGTCCATGAGTCAAGGTTCCCTGTAGATATCTGAGGATTCTTTTCGCTGCAGCCCAGTGATTTTCGGTAGGTGATTGCATAAACTGACAGACTTTGTTGACTGCAAAATTTATGTAAGACCGTGTAAGAGTAAGATACTACAAAGCCCCCACAACCTGCCGATATTTTACTGGATTGTCAAAAGGCGGACTGTCACCAATGGACAAGTTTGCTGAAGTGGAGGAAGGTGAGTGAACCGGTTTGGATTGAGATAGACCAGACTTGTTTAACAGTTCCAGAATGTACTTTTTCTGCGATAGAATCAAATGGGATCCTGTGAAAATGACTTCAATACCCAAAAAATAAGACAAGGTACCCATATCTTGTACTGCAAATGTGTTACTCAGATTCTTGACTATGCTATCAATGGCTATTGAACTGTTCCCTGTCAAAATTATTTCATCAACATATACAAGCATGTATAGAAGAGTGCCTGCAGACGAGTAAATAAAGAGGGAAAGATCGGTTTTTGATCCTTTAAAGCCTAATTTGTGAAGAGCTCCAGACAAGCGTTGGAACCAAGCCCTCGGTGCCTGTTTCAGGCCATACAGAGACTTGTGCAAGCGACATAAATGATTTGGCTTAGTTCGATCAACAAATCCAGGAGGCTGGCGCAAATAAACTGTCTCATGTAGGTCACCATGCAAGAAAGCATTTTGAACATCAAGTTGTGGTAAAGACCAATTTCTTGCAACTTCAAAAGAAAGAACCACACGAATCGTTGTGGCTTTGACAACTGAACTGAAGGTTTCATGATAATCAACACCAGCTTGTTGTTTAAAACCTTTGGCCACGAGACGGGCCTTGTACCAAGTGATAGCACCATGTTGATCCTGTTTAAGCCTGTATACCCATTTATAATCAACCACATTAGCATTAGAGACAGGTGGTACCAATGTCCATGTACTGTTTCTCATTAAGGCTTGATATTCATCAACCATGGCTTTTTGCCACTGAGGACTCTGATTGGCAACAGCAAAGGTAGTGGGTTCAGTTTGGGTGGTGGCAATGTAGGAGGAGTGAGTGTAGGATTTGTTTTATTTGGGATTTTGGCGAAGATTAGCTGGCCGGGTGCGAGTGGGAGGATTAATTGGATCGGTGGTTGAGGGCTGGGTTGTGGCGGACTGTTTGGGCCGCCGGGTGTATGTTTGAAGGGGAGAGGTGGACTGAGTTGTGGTTGTAGGCTGGTCGGGAGGGCTGGATGGTGCATTTGTGGCTGTTCGGAGGGAGGAGGTTGTTGGGGAGAGAGTGGTGGTACAGTTTGAGTTGTGTCTAGGTGGTTTTGGTTATTGGTGGTTTGGGTTGTTGGTGTTTCAGGATTGAATAGGGTTGGAATAGGGAAAGATGAGACATAGGGAGAGGGAGAAATTTGTGAGGGTGTAGAAGATGTAGGAGGAGGAGAAGTGAACGGAAAGAGTTGCTCGTTAAAATGAACATGACGGGGGATGTAGAGACGATTAATGGTGGGGTTAAGGCAACGATAGCTATGATGGGAAGGACTGTACCCAAGAAAGACACAAGGCAAGGAACGAAAATCCATTTTGTGTTTGTTGTAAAGACGTAGGTGAGGATAGCATTGACAACCAAAGACACGCAAGAAGGAGAAGTCTAGTTTGACCTTAAAAAGGTGTTCAAACGATGTTTTGGAAGCAGTACGAGAGGGCATTCGGTTTATTAGATAGACCGCTGTGTCAAAGGCAAAGTGCCAAAATTTCATTGGGGCACCTGATTGAGCCAAGAGGGTAAGGCCCGTTTCCAAAACATGGCGGTGGCGTCTTTCCATGAAACCGTTTTGCTCACTGGTGTGAGGACAAGAGAGACAGTGAAGGATGCCAAGAGAAGAGAAGAAAGGGGAGAGATTTCTGAATTCTCCACCCCAATCGGTTTGGACGGATTTTAACTTTGTTTGAAATTGTCGTTCAACCATAGCATGGAAGTTTTTGAATGTAGCATAAACATCAGATTTGTATTTTAACGAAAAGAGCCACATATATCTAGTAAAATGATCAATACACAATAAAAAATAGTTATGACCATCAAAAGATTGAACGGGTGCTGGACCCCAAACATCATAGAAAAGTAAATCCAAAACACGATGGCTTTTTAAATTTGAAGATAACAAATAAAGTTTTGAGGATTTCCCCATGTGACAAGAATTACAAGAGGTACTCAAACTTTTATCACTAATAGGAAGAGAATAACTAGATAACATAGACTTCAAAAGCTTTGGATGAGGATGCCCAAGTCTTTGATGCCATGTGTTGGAAGATGCACGAACAACTGAAAAAACAACTTTGTGAAGTGGACGAAGAGACAGAAGACAAATGGAGTAGAGTCCATCCCTACTTGGACACGTGAGGAGGGTATTGCGTGTAAACGTGTCCTTCACAGCAAAAAAGGTGGAGTGAAATTCAAAAAACACTTTATTATCATGGCAAAAATTTTTAACAGAAAGAAGATTTTGTTTTATTTCTAGAACATAAAGTATATCAGAAAGGGAAAAAGGTTTTGTTTGGGGAATGAAAATTTGTGGAACCAATATGTAATATAGGTAAAGCTTACAGTTGCCAACATGAAGTGAGTCCTCACCATAATAGGTTCTGAATTGTCAAAGCTGTTGAGATCCAGTGCACGTGACTGTTAGCACCAGTGTCTGGAAGGCATGTAGTTGATGCTTGTGAGCGATAGTCAGCATAGTTTGCTAATGGTTGTCTTGACCGGATAGTGTTTGGGTCACGGTTAGGACATTGAGATGGAATATGACCAATTCCACACCTGTTACATGTTCCGTAAACTGTATTTTGATTAGATGCCCAATTAAACTGACCTCTATTGCCGCCATTATTGTTTCCACGGGTACTGTTGTAGCTAAATTGACGATTGTTTCCTGAGTTAGAGTTATATCCACCAGTACCTCGGCCACCATTATTGTTGTATCCACGGCCATGATAAGAGGAGCCACGACCACGTCCACGAGAGGTATAGAAAACCTGGGACGGCTGAGTTTGTTGCTTGGCTTGAACTCCAATCTGAGACAGGAGCTGTTGTAGGGCTTGAAGTGTCTCAGATGGTACCTGATTAATGGTGGTTGCAGTAGAGGAGAGCAGGCTGGTGGTGGAAGTTAACGCCTGTACAAGGGCTGAATCTGTGGGCTTTACTACATATTCATGATCAGACAGCAGGTCATAAAGTTCAGCAAAGGCCGTGGGAAACTGACGAGCCAGTATCGTGGTCTTCAAGCCATTGTATTCATCACGAAGGCCGGCTAACACGAGCATCACTAAGTCTTTTTCCTTTACATGTTCACCGATATTTGCTAAGGAATCAACATATGTCTGTGCTCTGGTGAGGTAGGCAAGTATGTTTCATCATGGGTCATTTGTAGCTTGAGTAGTTGTGTTTTTAGGGTGTATTCCCGAGAGGACGTATTGGGTGCATAAGCACGCTCTAAAGAAAGCCACAATACACGAGAAGTGGTGCCATGTACATGCTGGAAAGAAGATTCTGAGATGGTGGACAGAATCAACATGCGTACATGTGCATCATTGGATACCCATGAAGAGAAATTAGCGTTTGGTTGAACAGCAGGGGCGGCATCCTTGTCAGAGGCTGCTGTTGGTTGTATGGTTGGTGAAGGACATGGAATGGTACCATCAACATAGGCAAATAGATTATTTGTAACAAGAAACGGGTGTATCATTGTGACATCCAGCATTTCAGGTCAATATCCACATTACATAAACGCACGTTCATATTTATTATTTCCTGATATTTTAATTTGACTAAGTAAAGTCAAGAAGTCTAGCAAAGGAGTTAATTCCAAGTCTAGTAAATCTTAAAGAATTACTAGAAAAAGTAAGCAGTATAACCCGACTAAATACGAACGTAAATGGTTAAATAAAATAACCAGAGAAAAAATATATATATATTACACAAAATCTACGTTGAACTATAATTTATGGTTAAGACTAAATCATATAACAGATGTAAAAGTAAAATAATAGACTTTTCAAAGACGTTATGAGGTAGCGCCACTTTTAGGTACTCTTACCTACAAATAATCACCTCAACGAATTATACAAACCAAGATTTTAATATTTTCTTCAACGAGCCATAAACTGGTTAAAATCATAATACCGTGAAGAATCGAAACCGCATTAAATTACCCCTTTAAAACTCTAATTGATACTAATACCATAATAAATTAATACTTAAAAAATTGGTTATCATTAACCCCAAATCATTTTCTTGACTTTCTCGGCCGAGAGTCAGGGGAGCCATTCTCCCACTTGCAAATTTACTCAAATTTCCGATAAAAACCATACCTCCTCAGTACCAAATCTCTCAATCCATTTCAAACCTTCTCATTTTCTTACGGTAAATTCCCAATATCTCCTTCAAATCGAAGTCCAGTTCAAGGCAAAATTCACCAGATTTCGGTGCTATAAGAAGAGTTCTCAGTGTGTTCTCAAGAATCGAGCTAAGGAGCTCAAGATCATTCTCTGTTTCTCTAGAAATCACCATTCTCTGTTTGAGGTAAAAACTCAATATTATCCATTTCATTTTCTTTAAAAACCGTAGCTAAACATGCAAATCGTTCAAACGCAAGTAAGATAACAATAAAAGTGTGTCAAATTCAATATTTGAACATAAAAATATACAGGACGAATTCTGTCAATCAAAGTGCAGTAATCGAAACTATAGTTTCGATATCTGTTATTCAATCGAAACTAGGAGTTTCGATACCTGTCAATCGAAACTGGGAGTTTCGATACCAGTTGTTCAATCGAAACTAGGAGTTTCGATACTTATTTACTCAATCGAAACTAGGAGTTTCGATACCTGTTTACAATCGAAACTAAGTAGTTTCGATACCGATTGCCCAATCGAAACTAGGTAGTTTCGATACTATTCTTGCCAATCGAAACTAGGTAGTTTCGATACCCTGTTTTGCTCAGTCGAAACTAGGAAGTTTCGACATCTGTTCTGTTTAATCGAAACTAAGAAAGTTTCGATACCTGTTCATCAGCCCCATGGAGCAGTAACTCAAAACTATTTTTATAACGAAACAAGTATTGGAAAAACTAAAAAGATACTTAAACAAAAGCAATCAGATCTGCTAAGTCGGGTGAACAACTTGCGTATAAGACGGGTAGTCTTAACGTGTACGTTATCCTTGTGTAATTAGGATACGGATAGGCGAATCTGCTGTCATTCAAATATTTGCTAGCATTCATACTGTCAAGGTGAGTTTCACTAATCCCCCTTTTTCTAAAGTTTTGAAATGATTTGGGGTGGAAACATACTTGTAAAAGACTTTTGTTATAAATGAATTGAACTAATGATCTGACCGTATGTGTGTATTGAGGGAAAAGTAAAGCGCTTAAAGTCCTCGGAATAAATTAGTAACCATTAGCTATGGATTTAGCCCGGGATTATATGAATAGCACTATTGGGGGTGACGCCTCCGGTCATGGTTAGTCGCGCTAACCAGGGGTCAAAATGGCCGAATGACCGCATATTGTCTTACTCGCAGAAAGGCGAGGGGAGGCACAGAATGTTGGGGTTTGGTTACGGTCTCGTACATTACATACTATTTTGTATTCCTTGCAAGCTTACAAATGGGGTCAATAGATCGGATTAGTAATCATATTCATTGGTAATACATGCAAAAAGAGTTCTGATCAGGGTAAAGTGATCAGGTTTAACAAAAGAGTATTGATCAGGTTAAAATGATCAAGTTTAACAAAAAGAGTTCTGATCAGGGTAAAGTGATCAGGTTTAACAAAAAGGTTTTGATCAGGTTAAAATGATCAAGTTTAACAAAAAGAGTTTTGATCAAGCTAAAGTGATCAGGTTTTAAAGAAAAGAGTTCTGATCAGGTTAAAGTGATCAGGTTTTCACAAAAGAGTTCTGATCAGGTTAAAGTGATCAGGTTTAACAAAGAGTTTTTGATCGGAAAATAATCAGATTTAAACATTGGGTTTATGATAACTCTTTATAATAACTTGTGAACTCACCAACCTCGTGTTGACAATTTTAAGTATGTTTTCAGGAAATTGAACGTGGTCATCAGGTTAGCAATGTAGGATACATGCATGCACGTGGATACGGCTTTTGGGAGGATTTCTCTTGTATAACTCATGGTCTTGAGTCATATTTGCGAAATCTTAACCTTTTGTAAACTCAAGTTGATATTTTGTAATGTAAATATTTTACACTCGATTATGTATCCAATTACATGTATGTGTTTGCGGTAATCATATGCTTTGGAAACCAGTGAACGTCGCGCCTCGCGTTTCCGCCCTGGCGGGGTGTGACAATCATAGTCTTGCAATAGCCATAATTGGTTGGAGACAAGGTGAATCCAAACTTGTGAGAATTGTGGGTAGTCTTCTCGGTGTGAGAGAAAGCTTCAAGGAGGGCCATCGCAAAACAGAAAAAGAGGAGCAGGCTGTTGCCTTCTGCTGCTGTCAGAAAAAAAAAAAAAGGAGCAGGCTGTTGCGATCGGAAAAGGGAGAGGGGCAGAAAAAATTTGTGGCGGCTTTTAGGGTTGGGGAAAAGCTCTGATACCAAGTTTATCTTGGTAATTGTATTGTATTATTGTTAATGATAACAAAGGATTACAAGGATATAAATAGGAAACATATCTACACATTAATCCCTCTAATATAATAAAGTATATATATTTGTCTAATATAAGTACACCATACATAGTATACCAATGACTCCATAATACAAAAGAACAAAAAAAAAATAGCAAAATATTTAACGTTGACTGTCATTGCAAGTTCTTTTATAAGCAATGCACAATTTTACAACAAATTACTAAATTATGTAAAAAGATTTACCTAAGAAACCCAATTGAACTAATGGCATTGTATCTTGAAAGTAATCACCAAAGAAGGTATATCGTTATTTTGCTGTAGCACCTGAACCAGACCATTGCAGGAGTGGAGAAGGGTAATGATCAAGTAGGCTTTCTTCTGATGCATTAATGTTGATCCTTATTCTGTATTTAAAAGAAAAATAATATCTATACTATATAATAAATGTAAGACCTCAACCCGGGCATCCTACAGTTGATTCTCATAACGGGTCATTCTCATTTAAAATACATTTATTATTACTCAAATTACGGCGGAAGTCTTTCTAAGAACATTTATTGCTATTTAATGTTATTCAGTTTACCTCACGAATGTCTGCACACCGATCCGAGTAACACCGCCTTCAAGCCAAGATAGGTCAACGCTACGCTTACGTGCAAAACAATCTAACGTACACACAAAGTCAGCTACGCTGAGTGAGTTCTAATAGTTTAATTTAATTAAAAGCCAACTCGTCACAAAAGTTATTTAAACTTTACTCAAGATTCTCGGTCCTTATAAAATAGTTTCATAATTAATTAAGAATAGATAACCAATGTTATCACCTGATATCCCATAACCGTTCACCACCCGAGACTCATCCCATAATAATAATAATCCCGCAGTTTCATCGACATAGGTTGAACTTACTATATTAATAACTAGTACTCTAGCACACATATTACCTCAACACCTGGTTAACCACAACAAAGCCTTAGACCTTGACTTACTCGGCCTTAACTAAGGCTCTTACTAATCAACTGACACAACAATTATCAACACCGCATCAAAATCCTGACACAACGGTTAATCTAACTCTACTTGCCACATTAATATCATCTACACATCACATTAATACTATCTCACGCACAATAAATATAACGTATCACTTGCATGCAAATCAACACATATGTAAGCATACAAACACATACATCATCACTGCACCCTCGTCAGGGTTACCCTCTTCAGGGCGTTCGACGCACCCTGAGCTCATCATTAACCTGTTAACAAATGTCACCGTTAGTGACTTCCCGACAAACCTCATCCTTCACAATTCCTGTTTGTCGTGTCATAAGAACAACGAAGACAACGACATCATCATTTTGACTTTGACTGGGTCACACCGGGTTCACCAACCATGGTGTCACGAATGACGGGTCTGACCCCGAAGACAATGAATTCCAAGATTTTAGTTTCCAAAAATCTGGTAATTATCTTGTATTTTAAATTAATTAACGCATCATCATTTTGTACTGGAACGAATTATCTGACATGCATGGTTCTTCAAGCAGAACCATCTTTCAAGGTGAAGTTTGCTATTGGAAGACAAGATCCTAAATCAAAGACCGGAAGGCATAAAAAACGTAATCTGAAGAGGGAGAAGAAGGAACAAAGACTGATGACTGAACATATGGGTGTAAGCGGTATGGTTGAATCACCGGCCGCGCCGCTGTGGGTCTTGACCCGGTTTCCTCTGCAGAGAGGGAGGAGAATGAAAAAAGGCTGACTGAACATATGGTTGAATCACTGGGTTTAAGCGGTATGGTTGAATCACCGGGTGTGGATCTATGTGGTCGTGACACCATGGTTGGTGAACCCGGTGTGAGCGACCTTGACCCAATTCAAACTGAGTATGCTGCTGAGAGGAGGAAGAAAGAAAAAAGGGAGGAGGAGAAGCAGCAGAAGAAAGAGGGGAAGAATAAAAACACCAAAAATCTTGTTAACATGTCTTTTCAGCTTTTATCATTGTTAAGATTTTGAATTACTTTCTAGTTTTCTGTACGTATCATGCACCTAATGCTGCTAATATACCTTAAGAGTTTTTGGTTTTAAATCTTTCAAATTGATCTGTCGTGGATTACTATTATTATTTTGGTTAAAAAAAATTGACAACCATGCATGTGAAAAACAAGAGCTACGAAGCGAATATAAAAAAACCGTTCAAGTAAAACAGCATTGTCCACACCATTACACATGCAAGATAACTTGATCAGTGAATACAAGGTATGAACTCGCTCAGCGACGCTTGTATAGCACGGTTTCAGTTCAGGCCATTTAATCTCCTTGCTAGAATTGTTCTTTGCCTGCAAAAAGTTAAAACAGATCAGTTGATGAACCAAGAAAATGAGGTGTGTAACCTTTTTTCCTGAAGTATGAGCATTTTATTTGAGAAGTCCTTTGAATTGAGACATACATTAGCATGGAAACATGATGATAAATACTAGAGGTGGAAATTCTGGCTTGCACTTTAGAGAAAATCACATTTTCGTGTGTGTGTTATACCTACCTATACAACCATGTCAGAAACAAATCACTCATTTAGTCATAAGATGCGCTAATAATAGTAGCTTATCTACTTTCACTCGTGTATCAGACCTTTTCCCACCACTACGTGACACCAAAACGCGTATAGAGTTGCGTATGTATTCACGTATCAAATGGCTATATGCGTGAAATTATTTTATAATGACCATAGAAGTATAACACCTCAGAAACATGATTTTTTCTACTGCATATCAAATGGGTAAAAAAAATACTATAAAAGAAATGGGACGCCCAAAGTGTGCGTTTATGTATACAACCTCCTAACACATATGTAACACACTATATATTCATAATAATTTTACAAAACTGATGAAATAGTGTTGAAGGTTAAATCAACCTAACCGGCCAACCCATTTTCATATGTGCTAAAAGTTGCCCTATTTTGACCCATAACCCAACAGGTATGACCCGAACCCATTTTGCCACATGCGATAATTACCAAAGGTTTTAGAGAAGATGAAGAAACCTTGGATACAGAAGTAAACCCTAAGTCACAGACAGCTTGAGAAAACCTATCCGGATCTGCTCCACCATTGTTAGGATTAAATCTACTCTTCACCTCTGCTATCAAAAGCCAGCAACTGTGACAGAAATAATGACTTAAAACAAGAGCTCTATGCAAGTAAGGTCTATGAAATGGTGCTATGCAGTTCATTACCTTGGTTTAAGTACTCTGTGTGCTTCCTGAAGAAAGCTCGGGAAGTTGGTGCCCATCAATGAAAGGCAAAAAAACAGCAACATCTATTGACAAAGAATCAAGGGGTGTCTGCAAGATTTCAGATCATTACTTTAGAGACGGCAATTTCAGCCCATTTACTAGTTAATGGGTCCCTTCTGGTAATATTTTATCTCCAACCGGTAAAACAGGTAAGATGAAGAAGTAGCTTAGAAGGAAATGGGTCAAATGGGTAGAGAGTCCCCCCAACATGTGTTTCTAATGTAAAAAACCTCATAAAACATTTTATTAAAAAAGAGATAATTGTCAAAGATAATAATAAAATGTAGCAATATATGGCAGGCAACTTGTCAATAATAAATTAATCATTTTACACAAGTGTTTCCGGTTAATACAACCTGTTTCAACGGGTACCAAAAGTCCAAAAAGTTATCCTTTTTGACCCCTTACCCAACCTGCCTTACCCGCCCATTTTGCCACCTCTAAAGATCCTACATGCGTGATCAATGGGGTTTTCCCAGGTCTAGAATCTTGCAACTTAATATGTAAAACACTAAAACTTTAAAAAAAATTAGGAATTCTGATGGGCGGCTTACTTTCGACATGTCACAAGCGATTACCGAGGGATCGTTCGAGACAAGGTCTAAAGAAAAGACCTTATTTAACACCTTTTGCAAGACGTGCGTCCCCTGTCATACACCAAAATGTTATGGCCTTGTAGATTATTAAGTAAAAGAACACTTGGGAGATCAGACCTAAAACACTCAATATAAATACTAAACATGTAAATGTTTTATCATGTTCTTACCACACCCAAAATCAGCTACAATTAAAGAAGAGTTGTGATCCTTTAGCCACTTCATGATAATATTTACAGGTTGCTCAGGCCAACGTGACATTTGCTCTTGATATACTATATGATACTGACCGGATGAGTTAGATATTAGTTATAGACACAGTTGTCAAGGCACATAGGCGCACTCGAGGCACAAAGGCCTCCCAAAGCCTAGTCGCAAGGCGCAAAAAAAACGAGGGCTTTTTAAGCTAGGCACATAGTATAAGAATACCATTTTTAGGGGTTTTAGACAAGTTCAGACGACTTTTAGCCGGAATCTGGCCGGAAAACGTGCCTGGGCACTCGCCTGAGCTCGCTTTTACAAGAAAAGCCCAAAATCTCGCCTAGGTCTCCACCAGGCACTACCCATGCGCCTCACTGTTCTCAGCGCCTGGGCGCGTGCGATTTTGACAACATAGGTTGTAGAGACACTAAATCCAATATACACATAGAAGTGACAAAAATGGGCAGGTCGGATACAAATGGGTTGTTTTAGTCCCTTGAAGGGTTGACCCGCAAACATCTTTTTGTTAGCATTTTTTTCTAAATAGTTAATGCTTTATAAATGACTACAAAACCATGTTATTACAATAATAATCTAATTTCTGAGGATTAAATGATTTAGGATAACATAAACAATAAAAATACGGGTGGCTTTCAAAGGCCTCGCCAAAGCCTAGTCGCAAGGCGCAAAAAAAACTAGGGCTTTTTAAGCTAGGCTTATAGTATAAGAATACCATTTTTAGGGGTTTTAAACTTGTTTTAGGCTTGTTTAGGGCTAGTCTAGTCTTTTTTAAGCTGAATCCAGGCTTGATTAGGAGTTTTAGACAAGTTCCGGCGACTTTTAGCCGGAATATGGCCGAAAAAAGTGCTTGGGCGCTCCCCTGAGCTCGCTTTTACAAGAAAGGCCCAAAATCTCGCCTAGGTCTCCACCAGGCACTATCTATGCGCCTTGCTGCCCTCATCGCCTAGGCGCGTGCGCTTTTGACAACATAGGTTGTAAAGACACTAAATCCAATATACACATAAAAGTGACAAAAATGGGCAGGTCGGATAAAAATGGGTTGTTTTAGTCCCTTGAAGGGTTGACCCGCAAACATCTTTTTGTTAACATATAAATGATTACAAAACCATGTTATTACAATAATAATCTAATTTCTGAGGATTAAATGATTTACCATAAACAATAAAAATACGGGTGACTTTCAAGTTTCAATCATTTTGACCTCCGTTTCCCTTTTAGCTAAACTTTCTTTGACCTGATAGACACAAATCATAACCCAAAACCAGCCCATTTATAAGAAAATGGTTAAAAGTGTCACATCTATCTAGACAGGTCCTAATAAAAGAGCATGACAATAAAGAAATTAGCAAGCTACAGGTTCATTATTCAGATAAAGGATGTTGGCAATCTAAATACCTAGTATGGTTGTGACAAACATCCTATACAGATATGGCCTGAAAAATAATATGCAATTCATGTGGGAATACATATATTACCATGTCAAACAATGAAGGGTCTTCTTTAAAGTACTTGAAGGCTTCATCTCCACTGCATGCATATAATATGAATTATCACATACCCCATATGACAATAAATGCGAATTTCTAACATGCCAAAAAGAGAAGTCAAAAGTCACCCTTTGACTTCAGTTGTCAAAGAGAGAACCATGTGTATCAATGGAGCCAGTTAATCAAATGTCAATCACTTTACACCTCCATAACAGAAAACTGTGATCAACAGATTAAATACTAACCAACAAAAAAACGTTCAGAAGACAAGCATAGGGTTCTTCCCGGAATATAATAATTTAATTGAATGATCGCGATAAAAATCAGTTGAAAATAAATGGTTTAACATGCAAATAACGAAACACATAAAAAGGGGAGCTTTTACGAGCAGGTATAAAGCTTATCATTAAGCATCCGAAAATGACCTCCTGATAACTTTGCTTTCATCTGAAAAAACAAAAACAAATAATCAAATTTCATCTAGTACAATTCATAAAGAAACGAAGTTCTTTTATCCGTCTAATTAGAGCAGGACCTTTTCAAGGAAAGATGAGGGTTTGGGGGAACTTTTAACAACAGTGGAAGCAGAAGGCGGCTGTTTGACAGTCGAATTGGTGACACCAGGGGCAGTGGTGCTCTGCTCTGTTGACGTGATTTCAGGTTTCCGGCGGTTTCTCCTCTTACGCTTTCGACTGCAACCACCCGCATCTTGAGTCATTGTTCTCTCCTCTTTATTTGTGTTAACCTACCATACCACCATGACGTTAATAGCTTAGGTTTGATGTTTTTTACAAAGCTCGGATGACAAAGATCGGCCTATCTTGGTCATCAACACCAACCCGACATATCTAGTTCGCAACAAATAATAAAAACAAACAAATCCATAGCATCTTGGGGCTTACTTACCTGAATCAGCATTATATTTATCAAACACAAACCACATAGAATTTGAGCAAAATAAATCCTTAACAAATGAATCATGAATGCAACATTGCTAAAACTTCAAACAATAAAGATGTGAATTATTTAAGTCCATACTAACAACTTTAAGTTACATTCTAGCTTCTCATAACACAGAGACCATCCCTATAGCATATTCAGTTCTAATTCAATATGACCTAATGAACATCACAACACTCAAATTACAACAACAAAGTATAATTTCACCTGAACTCTAGAATGTGAAAACTAAATTTCAAACATCATAACTAAAATACAATAGCACCTGAATTATAGCACATCATGAGATTAAATCAGACGTCAATTCATCGATAAATTGAAATTATTAGCCATGCGTAAGAGGACGAACCTGTAATTTTCCTCCGGCCGGCGGCGTTTAGCCGTTGTCTGCTGAGGAAGAAACGGAACCTAAAAGAAATTATTTGGTCGGTGATGAAGAACCAGAAGATAACCCTGTGGAAATTAATTGAGTTTATGAATAAACTCAAGTGTTATGGGTTGGACTCATAATGGGCTTTGTTTTTCTTTTTTAACAGTTCTTTACAAAAATAATATATATATACTATATAATAAATAAAAGTTTTTTCATTCAACGTGTCACCTCCACATTTATTCTCATCATTTCTTTTTCGTCTCTCTCTCTTATTAAATGCACCTCCGTTTTTTAACAATAATATGTATTTAAAAAAAATATTAATTATACTAATAAAATACATTTATTTTAAATTATCACATATGAAACTTTGAAATCTAATTATATAACTTTTATTTTCAATCAAATTATATTAAATAGTAGTTAATGTATTTTCAAAACTCAATTATATATTAGTTTTTACATATTTTGAGTTTTGTTTTCTATACTTAGTATATGATACATTTTTACACTTGTAAAATATACACATAAAGATTTAAAAATTGTATTTATTGATATTTTCACCCCGTGTGTATATACGGGATCTAAACTAGTTAGTTTCATAAATATACACAACTTGTATTTTCTGCCTTTCAAGATAAAAATAAAAAACAATTTGTAAACCGCAAAACTTTTATGCATAGAGTATGATTTTTTTTTACACTTAAGCCTCTTAATTATGTTAGATTTACATTTAAACCCCTAAGCATTAAAAAAGTTTTTTCTACTTTTCTTTTAACCAATTTATACTATAGCCTCTGAACTTTAATAAAGTTATTATTTACACACTATATATTTTTTTCTCCTTTTTACCAACAAGGTTATGAGACGCAGCACACACACAATTGTTTGGTTTTTTTTCCTATTATAACTTTGAAAATATAAAGTTTTATAAAAGTTTAAAATATGAGGTTGTATAAAATTCTGAATATGGTGTTTCAACGTTCTTGTTTATATCTATGTTTTGATGTACGTTTTTTCAACAATCCAATTGTGCATGATCATGTACAGTTATCAAAGCACAAACATAGAAGTCATTAAAGTTGCTTCAAGGGATGTGATGTAAGGTCAAATGCCCTTTGTTTAAGTGTCATTTTTGTATAGTTTTATGCGTTTTGCTTTGTTTATAGAGTCGGTTTTACGTTGGTATTTGTGTTTGAGTCTATTACAGGTATTGAGTGCTAAATGAGCGGATAACGAAGTATAATCGAGAAGGCACGAAAGTACAGTGGTCAAAGTGTAAAAGTATCAAAGTTTTCTGGAATAGTGAGTCTTCGCGTACATCTTTGCGACACGCGAAGAAATGGAAAACCAGCCCGACTAGTTTGTTCCTCGCGTCACGCGAAGAACTTGGTCCGGAAGTTCGCGACACGCGAAGACTTGCTGAATTAGGAAAAAAGCCTTAATTCTCATTAAACCCAACAGCAGCCCCATTCTCATTCATTCTGGTTCCAGCCGATTTCAGAGAGGAGAGGGGCGATTTCCAGGGTTCCAAACCATTCCAGGTCAAGGATTGAAGCCATGCTCGTGTGCATGACAAGCATGTGTGGCTAAGCTGCGTATGGCTTCCTCCCAACAGATGGTTCGTTTAGATTTTCTTGTTTTATTCAGTTATTGTATGATTGGATCTTGTTAGCTTTTGACAATAGCTTGATAGATTGATGTATTGGTTGAATTGAACAGTTTATTTGTATGCATTGAGTTTATTTGCTTTACAACTTTTGTTTGGTTGATGACAAAACCTTGTATCCGGGTTGAGTGACTGAAGTGAGTGACTTGATGTTCATAAATTGGGTATTTGAATTTTGCTAGTTGTGACAAGCTAGTCGTATAGGTTTTCTGACAAAGAATCTGTCTTCAATTACTGTTTCAACACTATGTTTATGTGGTGTCCATTGAATAACTGAGTATTGCATAAGTCTTGAACCTGAAATTGGGAGAGAGTTACATCTTTGTTTGATCTGTGTGTTTATTCTAGTTTATCAACTAAGCAATTTCACTAACCATTGATTTCTCGTGGATACGATACTCTTCTTGCCCTTACTAGTTAAGTGTTTAAGGATTGTTTTTTACCGACCAAACGACATCGATCAGGATCGTTCTACAATTTTTTTTCTATTACACTATTTTTATCAGTGGTTCGACGTTAATTATTGTAGTGTTTGACATGAATTTTTTCGCGTGCCTAATACTAACGTACATGTCGTCAAGACCGAACCTTACAAATTGTATTACCTGCCACATAGCGCGGGTTACACACACTAGTTTAATAAACAAATATTAGTTTATATATTTTTTATGTTAAATATGAATTTGGTTGTATTTTTTTCTTCGGTTAGTGCATTATTTAATAAATATAAAAAAAAATTTATTTTCGAAAATAAAATAAAATCTGGAACAATATTAAGAAACCACATATAAGATATAATAAAAATGTCTTTTAAGTAAGTTTTGAAAGTTAAAAATATTTACTAAAATTGTTACTGTTGGAGAAATTAATTTGATTATAAGTTTTTAAAGCAAAATGTTTAATTAAATTGTAAGATATCTTTTATTTCTTGAAGAAATCATAAAATTATTAAAATGAATGAAACTAAATGGTTTATGAATGAATAATGTCATTCCTACGTAGTTAAACAAACACGTTTTCTTTAATTGTTAGAATGGTTCGTTTCATTCCATCTTTCATTCTCACGTACCTAACTTCTACAAAGATTAGCAATTTTGGATAAACACAATGATATAGGTATCGTAAGGACAAAGAACTTTTGTGAATATAGTTATCATAAAGTGTATTTACATGATTTAAATTGGACTTTAATAATTTTAACTTTGACTTATAATAATTCATATTGACAATTTGATTGCCGAGGACAGTTCCCTCTTGACAGATAAGTAATTTTGTATGCCCCTGATGACATGGCATATGATGTGTCAATGACGTAACATCTACTTATAATTTATATTTAACAAATTCAATTATAGTAATCTAAACTATGGCATTGTTGATAATAATACATATTGACAATTTGATAAATGACATCCTAACTTTCACTTTCTGTGGCAAATGTAATCCCACTTTGACGGATAAGTAACTTCGTATACCCATGATGATGTGGCACAAGACATGTCAATTACATGGTATCTTTTTTAAACATGGAACTGTAAATGTAAGATGCTTGAAGGGGAAATTTAAGTTAGTTAACGTGGAATTCGAGAAGAGGTCGTTGGAAGAAGAAAAAAAATTCCCGTTTATTTTATCTCAGTTATTTAATATTTTTTTATTAATACTATCAACTATTTACTAACTAGTTTTGGGGGCAAACGGGCATCTCTCCGATGGTCGTTTGAAAATCTTAAGTGTTCAAGATACTTATGGGCAAAAAATAGAAGGTATACGGGGGTAGTAGATTGGAAGAGTTGGAGCTCTTTTAATTTCGAATGGGTGATTTTATGTTTTTTGTGGTTTCTAATTATATGTTCAGCTTTTTTCTTTCGTTGTTTGTTTCCGTTTGTTTGCTAGATCCTTCTAGCACAAGTCTGACTTTCAAAAAAAAAGTTGAAGAAGAACGGTCTGAAATTTAAGAAGTCGAAGAAGAAGAGTATGAAATTCAAGAAGTTGAAGAAGAAGTGTATGCAATTCAAGAAGTTGAAGAAGAAGAGTATGCAATTCAAGAACTTGAAAAAAGATTGATTTCTGAAGCGACCAATGTCAGTCGGGACTCTTATGCGGGAAAATCCAATTTGAAGTCAAGGTTGATTTCGGAAGCGACCAATGCCAGTCGGGACTCCGACTCCGGAAACGATGGATCTGATCCCGAAGACCTTGAAAACGACGATTTTAATTCTAAAGAATCTAGTAAGTTTCATGCATTTTAAATTAACACATCATCATTGTTTGTTTAATGGAATGAAACTGACATGGGGCTCCAAGCATAATCCTCCTTCAAGTTACCCAAGATGAAGTTCGCTATAGGATGTTAAGATTCTAAATCGAAGAATGGAAGGACTAAAAAACATCATCTGAAGAAGACAACTAAAACTAGTAATTTTTAGTTAACATATTTTAATCTTCTTTTCTTTTTTTAATTAATAACCCCTAATGAATTTTTTTATCAGTTGTTGTTGGGCTGAAAACTGGAACTTTCGTCACCGGTGGACACCAAGAAGTTGTGGGTGTAAACGGTCGTGACACTATGGTTGAAAAATTGAATGCGGGTGTAAGCGGTTGTGACCCTATGGTTGGCAAACCGGGTGTAAGCGATCTGGACCCGGTTTCAAATGTGTACGCTGCTGAAAGGGAGAAGAAGGCGAAAAGGGAGGAGAAGAAGCAGTAGAAGAAGAAGAAAGATGGAGAAGAATAAAAACACCAAAAATTCTTCTCCCTCTTTCTTCTTCTACTCCTCCCTTTTCGTCTTCTTCTCCTTCTCAGCAGCGTACGCATTTGAAATCGAGTCAAGATCGCTTACACCCGTTTTGCCAACAATAGGGTCACGACCGCTTACACCCACATCCGATTTTTCAACCATAGTGTCACGACCGCTTACACCCACAACTTCTTGTTGTCCATCGGTGACGATAGGTTCAGTTTTCAGCCCAACAACGACTGATAAAAATATTCACTATGGGTTATTAATTAAAAGAAGAAAAGAAAATTAAAATATGTTAACTAAAAATTACCAGTTTTAATTGTCTTCTTCAGATGATGTTTTTTAGTCCTTCCATTCTTCGATTTAGAATCTTAACATCCTATAGCGAACTCCATCTTGCGTAACTTGAAGGAGGGTTCTGCTTCGAGCCCCATGTGAGATTCGTTTCATTAAACAAACAATGATGACGTGTTATTTTAAAATGCACGAGACTTATTAGATTCTTGGGAATTAAAATCGTCGTTTTCAAGGTCTTCGGGATCAGATCCATCGTTCCCGGAGTCGGAGTCCCGACTGGTAATGGTCACTTCCAAAATCAACCTTGACTTCAAATTGGATTTTCCTGCATCAGAGTCTCTGGCATTGGTCGCTTCAGAAATCAACGTTTGTTCAAGTTCTTGAATTGCATACCCTTCTTCTTCAACTTCTTGAATTGCAAACCCTTCTTCTTCTTCAACTTCTTGAATTTCAGACACACAATTACACCCGCACGCACAGAGGATCCTCTCCTTACATCCGTACTCAAAGCCTCGTGTGAGAACATGTAAAATTTTTAAACAATTTTGTTTTTGTATTTACTCTTTGTTACAAAATATAACACGTGTTTATTTAAATTTGTGACTCGGCAAAGCAAACAGAGTTGATGGAGGTCAGATATGATGTGTGAGTTACTATGATGAACACCATTTTTTGTTGATTTGGAGTAGAATATATATTGATTGATTGGATTTCATATCTTGATTTGTGTAGTTTTGGAGTTTGATTTGTGTTGTTTTGGAGTAGAATATGCATATGTTTTGATCTAGTGGTGAAGAAAATACCATACCCGAAACCGGTTTTAAACATAGATACACTGCAAATTCAATTCAAGAAGATAGAATTGGACTTCGAGATTATGATGCAGTTTTCAATTTGAATATGAGGTTGAATCCTAAAGAAGAAGAAGAAGCCTCCAATTCAGTTAAAGAAGATGGAACTGGATATTACACGTGTCGTCGGGACTCTGACTCTGGAAATGATGGAGTTTTTGATCACCTAGAAATTTACAACTTGAATTTTAAAGAATAAAGTAATTTTGTTACTCTTTTGTTATTTGGAAAATAACACATGTTTTGTTTACTTAATTGCTCGAATATAAAGAAACGTAGTTGTTTAAATGCTTGAATCAGACCCTGAAGTGGATGGAATTTCAAATAACGCTAGTGATACAGTTGTGGGTAGCGATGAAGGATAGAAAAATAAACAAGAAGTGGAAGATAAACCGATTTTCAAATTTGAAGTTGTATGACTCTTTTGTAAATTGAAGAAAGCAATTCAAGAAAAATTGAAGACTCAGTGAAAACAACATACTTGTGAAGCGTCCCTTAACAACTCAAGAACTCCTTATAAGCTTTTTTTCTTTTTTTTACGACTAACTCACACTTTTTAAAATGTCCACCATGGGACTAGAAATTTCAACCATTTGGGGAGGGAACATATTTACTACATACTTTGATACCGTTATGCTACAAGCCTTTTGATACTTATTCAAAATGATCTGAACAAATGAAACACTCCCTTGATATAGGCTATCACCTTCAAAATGAATGGCCATGATTACTCTAATCTAATGGCTATAAATATATCTTTGAAAAAGAATTCTATAAATTATGGAAATTTCTTACACACTTGAAGATCATTGCTTGAATATCCTTTCATTCTCTTCTCTAAGATCTTTGAGTTTTCTTTAAACATCTTAAATTGTTTACAATCTTTTGAAATTCCGATTTAAAATTTATGTGCGACGTCTTAAACTTGACGGGTCGGGTCATGATACGGGTGTGCTTAAACTGAAATCACCAAGCCAAAATAACCATACCAAAAAAAGGCTTGGTCTAGGTTTCTACCAAAAACCGAACCTAACTAATCTAAACCGACTCAAACCTATATATATATATATAGGTTAAAGCCTATGTTTTACATGGGTTGAATAAATACAACTTGTTATAAAACAGTAATTTCTGTGAAGATTTGTATGTTTGGTGTTATTAGTCATCTGTGAAATAAGAAATAATTAAAATTTTCTTATGATTTAGTAATTTTTAATAAAATATTAGAATATATGTTAGATATTTAATTATTTAACATCATCATTATTTAATAGGAGAGAAAAGCGAAAAACAAAAATCTAGATTTCATCAGAAGTCGTCACGTAGCATGTATAGTTATTTCATTTATTATAATATAGGTTAGAAACCATGTATATTATACACAGTGAATAAATACAGTGTTATATATACTTAGTAATAAAGATCTAATATTACATATTTTTAACATATTACGTAATTTTTTAATACAAATTTTAGAAACGTTGTATAGTTGTTTTATAAAAATGTTTTATAAAAAGAATGAAAGAAATTTTCAAACTATAAAAATGTTTTATGAACAAAGCTATTTTTTACTTAAAAAATGTTTTATAAAAAATAGTTATAAAAATAATAATTATTTAATAGGAGAGAGATGCGTGAAACAAAAACTATAATTTTTTTTATAGAAACTTGTGTCATTAAATAGGAAAGAGAGGCGGAGAAAAAAATGTTGATGATGAACATGAGAATTACATGTGGCATCCCAAAACCTTTATTTATTAATATGTATAAATATTTAAATTATAATATATTTTTATAATTTTAGATGTAGTATATTGATAACTATGTTAGAAACTCATGTATTATACGGGTTAAATAAATCCAACTTATTGTAAACCATTAATTTTTATGAAGATTTGTATGTTGGATGTCTTCAGACATTGATAAATAAGAAATAATGAAGATTTAATAATTATAAAATTATATTGTAAGATAAGATATAAATGAAGTTTTATTACGATTATGATTTAGTATGTTTTAATAAAATATTAGAATAAATTTTAAATATTTAATCTATACTAATAAATAAAGATTTAAGATTGACACTTGTCACTTCATTTTGCCTCCTCACATTAGTTTTTCCGTCTCTCTTTATATATCTTATTAAATAATAATAATTATATTATTAAAGAAAAATACTAATTATATTAAATAAGAATATATAATAGGAAATCAAAATATAACTAAGTAAAGAAAAATATTAATTTGTTATATACACACATTTTCATTTGATGTATCTTGAGACGATCATAATAGTCTGACAAGTTACGATGTATTTACAAAATTATAAGTTATATCTTTTTTAATATACAATCCGTACACGGGATTCTAACCTAGTTATTTAATATCATTAGGATTTAATAAGAGAAATAGTTATTTACTATGAGAGAGATGTAGAAAACAAAAATCTAGACTTCATCGAAAGTTAACACGTGACAAGTAAAGTTATTTATTTATTATAATAAGAAAAAAGATATGATCAAGTAATTCAAGAATCCATGGCATTTATATTATTAATTTATTTTGGAACTTACCAAAAGTCATTTCTAAAAATTGTATATAATTATATCTATATTTTTAATATGTATTTAATCATTTCCAATATTATAGTATGCTTTCCACAATCATTTTCAATTCAACCACGATATTTTTTAAACGAATTCTTTAGGCAATTCATGCATCAAATGTTGAGTATTTAGAAACCGAAGAAGCGTAAACGAAATCTATACTAATAAATAAAGGTTTATTTTGTACACTTGTCACTTTTTCATGCTTTCTCACATTGTATTTCCCGTCTCTCTCTCCTAATAAATACACATCCATCTTATTAAATAATAATGATATTATAAATATATTATTAAAGAAAAATATTAATTTATATTAAATAAGAATATAGAATAGGAAATCAAAATATAACTAATTAAAGAAAAATACTAATTTGTTATATATACACATTTTCACTTGATATATCTCGAAATGATCATAATAGTCTTACAAGTTAGGACGTATTTACAATGTTATAAGTTATACGGCTTTTAATATACAACTCGTGTAATACACGGGATTCTAACCTATCTATACTAATAAATAAAGGTTTATTTTGTACACTTGTTATTTTCTCATGCTTCCTCACATTGTTTTTCTCGCCTCTCTCTCCTAATAAATACACATTCATCTTATTAAATAATAATGATATTATAAATATATTATTAAAGAAAAATATTAATTTATATTAAATAAGAATATAGAATAGGAAATCAAAATATAACTAATTAAAAAAAAACTAATTTGTTATATACACACATTTCCACTTGATATATCTCGAAATGATCATAATAGTATCACAAGTTAGGACGTATTTACAATGTTATAAGTTATACGACTTTTAATATACAGCTCGTGTAATACACGAGATTCTAACCTAGTAAGGAATAAAAAGAAAAAAACAAAAACTAAGATTGTGTTTGGTATGTATGAATGGATAATGAAATAGAATGAGTAATTACGTTGGAATGAGTAATCACATAATTACAAAATGGACCATTACATAAGGAAGAATTGTGATTCTTTTATTTATAATGATTTTCATTGCATGAGCATGGGTGTTTTCTTTTCATTTTTTTCAAGGAATTAAATGATTTTTTTTAATTAATGACTGAATCTTGACCTGACCCAAGACTAGAACCACGACCCGACCCAAGACCGAAATTATGACCCGACATAAGACCGGAATCATGACTTGACCCATGACCCGAACCATGGCCCAACCCATGATCTGAACCATGGATCGACCCATGACTCGACCCGTGACCTGACACATGACCCGTCCCATGGCCTGAACCATGACCCATGTCGTGACCTGACCCATGTCTGGGTCATGACACCAACCATGACACGTCTGATGACCCGTCCAATAGTATAACTTTGTTAGTTATAAATATTTTATTTTTCATAAAATCTTTTGTAGTCTATCAAACAGCACGAACTAATGATTTATTTTATTCTCATATGGTAACCAAACATGACAAGTGAAAGGTAATGGTCTATTTTTTTTCCATTTTGTATTTCATTCACTCGTCTTTTCCATTTCTTTGTTCATTCCATTTTACCTCATAACAAACACATCCTAAGTACTATAATAGATGACTTGTACAATAAAAAAGTTAAAAATTTGCTAAACAAACCCCATAACCGACCTTACTCCTGCTCAAAATTTACACGTGCTAAATTCTAGGGGTGTTTACGGTCCGGTTTTCGTGGTTTTAGGTCAAATCGTAAACCAAACCGTTAGTAACGGTTTTTTATTACTAAAAACCAAAACCGGACCGTTGAAAATAAAAACCAAACCAAATCGTTGCGATATTGACTTGCAAGACAGAAACTAAACAAAACAGATATGAAAAATCAAATTGTGATATTGACTTGCAAAACAAAAACTAAACAAAAACCAAACAAAAGAGAAACTAAACAAAACAGAATTAAACTTATGAACCCAAAGTCCAAACAACTCATTTTTTTATTACCTGCCCAAAGTCCAAACACCTCAAACTTGCTAGCTTATTTGTTTCTAAATAGGCCTAAGCTCAAAGTCACAAACAACCCAACTTTTATACATACATATATACGGTCTGGTGTGGTTTTTTACGACCTTTTTTTGGTATAAACCGTAAACCAAACCGTTAACTACGGTTTGAAAACTTTGAAACCGACCGAAAGTTTTGGAGAAAAAACGACCGCGAGACCAAACTGATGACCGGTTTGGGCGGTTTCACATTTTGAAACCGAACCGTGAACACCCCTACTAAATTCAAACAATTTTTTTAAAAATACTTTTAAACAAGTTACGAGACGCAAACTATTTTAACCTATATGCACAACTAGGGGTGGCAATCTTGACCCACCCTTAAACAAAATAGGTTCATTTGAGCAAAAATCAATTAAATATGGGTCAATTTGGGTTACCTCAAATTAGTCAACGGGTTAATTTGGGTCGACTTAAGTTAGTCAACGGGTCTATTTTGGTCACCTCAAATATTCAATACGTTAATTTGGATCACCGTAAATAAGTCAATAGGTCAAAATAATCAAGTATTATAAAATTTTGTTAACTTAAAATAAAAAATAGTGCATATAGATCCCCAACTTTGTCACCCCACCCCCCTGCCCCCCACCCGTCGCCGCCCAGCCACCGCCCACCCCACCACCATCCCCTCACCTCACCCCACCCCACCCCACCCGCCCAGCTCCACCACCGCCGCCACCCCGCCCGCCCGCCCATTCTCTACCTGTGTATTTTCCACCCATTCCCATTTTCCTTCGATCTTGGAGGCCACCGCCCCAAGCACCGCCTCCCCTCCACCCGGACCCCAATCTCTCACCCCCACCCCCACCCCCACATACCGCGCCACGCCTCCCAAACAGAATGATAAATATATTCGTTAAAACCACCCAAATTTGCAAAATGCAACAATTTTCACATTGTGTAATCTGAAGATGAGTTAAGCAGACTATGCATAAATTGGCTTAAACACTTGGCTATATATGCAATATCATGTCTAGTGAGAGTTATATTATCAACTTCCCAGTAAGCACTTGATACTCGGTGATATTGCTAAGCAAAAAAATCATCTTTTGAAGCATTCTCTTTATTAGTACCCAAGTCTTTATCGATGTCAAAGAGTTGTTCCGGAGACGTATCTAAGGTTGCTTCCATGGATAGGTTATTGTCAAATGTATTATTGTACGGTCGTATTGTGCATTTATGTGCCGGGTTGTGCTGCTAGAACAAGCTTACAAAAGGCAAAAGCAATTGACAACCATATAATGATACATGTGAAAAACAAGTAAAAAAGAGCTACAAAGCAAATATAAAAAATCGTTCAAGTAAACAGCATTGTCCACACCATTACACATGGTATGAACTCGCTCAGCGACGCTTGTACATGCATGGTTTCAGTTCAGGCCATTTAATCTCTTTGCTAGAATTGTTCTTTGCCTGCAAAAAGTTCAACAAATCAGTTGATGTCATTTCATCATGAACCAAGAAAATGAGGTAAACAAGGCTGTGTAACCTTTTTCCTGAAGTATATAAGTATGAACATTTTATTTGAGAAGTCCTGCGAATTGAGACGTACGTTAGCATGGAAACATGATGATAAATACTAGAGGTGAAAATTCTGGCTTGCACTTTAGAGAAACTCACATTTTCGTGGGTGTGTTATACCTACCTATACAGCCATGTCAGAAATAAATCACTCATTTAGCCATGAGATACGCTACTAATAGTAGCTTATCTACTTTCACTCGTGTATCAGACCTTTTCCCACCACTACGTGACACCAAAACGCGAATAGAGTTGTGAATGTATTCACGTATCTCATGGCTATCTGCGTGAAATTATTTTGAAATGACATTGACCATAGAAGTATAACACCTCAAAAGCATGGCTACTATCATGATTTTCTCTATTGCACATCAAATGTGTAAAAAAAATACTATAAAAGAAATGGGGCGCCCAAAGTGTTCGTTTTTGCATACAACCTCCTAACACATACGTAACACACTAAATATTCATAATAATTTTACAAAATTGATGAAATAGTGTTGAAGGTTAAAATGTTAAATCAACCTAACCGGCCAACCCATTTTCATACGTGCTAAAAGTTTCCCTGTTTTGACCCATTACCCAACAGGTATGACCCGAACCCATTTTGCCACATGATGTGATAATTACCAAAGGTTTTAGAGAAGATGAAGAAACCTTGGATACGGAAGTAAACCCTAAGTCACAGACAGCTTGAGAAAACCTATCCGGATCTGCTCCACCATTGTTAGGATTAAATCTACTCTTCACCTCTGCTATCAAAAGCCAGCCACTGTGACAAAATAATGACTTAAAACAAGAGCTCTATGCTAGCAGGGTCTATGAAATGGTGCTATGCAGACCATTACCTTGGTTTAAGAACTCTGTGTGCTTCCTGAAGAAAGCTCGGGAAGTTGGTGCCCATCAATGAAAGGCAAAAAACAGAAACATCTATTGACAAAGAATCAAGCGGTGTCTGCAAGATTTCAGATCATTACTTTAGAGACGGCAATTTCAGCCCATTTACTAGTTAATGGGTCCTTTCAGGTAATATTTATCTCCAACCGGTAAAACAGGTAAGATGAAGAAGTAGCTTAGAAGGAAATGGTTCAAATGGGTCGAGAGTCCCCCCAACATGCGTTTCTAATGTAAAAAACCTCATAAATCATTTTATTAAAAAAGAGATAGTTGTCAAAGATAATAATAAAATGTAGCAATATTTGGCAGGCTACTTGTTAGTAATAAATTAATCATTTTACACAAGTGTTTCCGGTTAATACAACATGTTTCAACGGGTAACAAAATTCCAAAAAGTTATCCTTTTTGACCCCTTACCCAACCTGCCTTACCCACCCATTTTGCCACCTCTAAAGATCCTACATGTGTGATCAATGGGTTTTTCCCGGGTCTAGAATCTTGCAACTTAATATGTAAAACACTAAAACTTAAAAAAAATTAGGAATTCTGATGGGCGGCTTACATTCGACATGTCACAAGCGATTACCGAGGGATCGTTCGAGACAAGGTCTAATGAAAAGACCTTATTTTTAACACCTTTTGCAAGACGTGCGTCCCCTGTCATACACCAAAATGTTATGGCCTTGTAGATTATTAAGTAAAAGAATGGGAGATCAGACCTAAAACACTCAATATGAATACTAAACATGTAAATGTTTTATCATGTTCTTACCACACCCAAAATCAGCTACAATTAAAGAAGATTTGTGATCCTTTAGCCACTTCATGATAATATTAACAGGTTGTTCAGGCCAACGTGACATTTGCTCTTGATATCCTGTATGATACTGACCGGATGAATTAGATATTAGTTATAGACATAGTTGTCAAGGCGCATAGGTGCACTCAAGGCACAAAGGCCTCACCAAAGCCTAGTTGCAAGGCGCAAAAAAAGCAAGAATTTTCAAGCTAGGCACATGGTATAAGAATACCATTTTAGGGGTTTTAAACTTGTTTTAGGCTTGTTTAGGGCTAGTCTAGTCTTTTTTTAAGCCGAATCCAGGCTTGATTAGGGGTTTTAGACATGTTCCAGTGACTTTTAGCCGGAATCTGGCCGGAAAACGTGCCTGGGCGCTAGCCTGAGCTCGCTTTTACAAGAAAAGCCCGAAATCTCGCCTAGGTCTCCACCAGGCACTAGCCATGCGCCTCGCTGCCCTCAGCGCCTAGGTGCGTGCGCTTTTGAAAATGGGTTGTTTTAGTCCCTTGAAGGGTAGACCCGCAAACATTTTTTGTTAACATATTTTTCTAAATAGTTAATGCTTTATAAATGATTACAAAACCATGTTATTACAATAATAATCTAACTTCTGAGGATTTAATGATTTAGGATACCATAAACAATCGGGTGACTTTCAAGTTTCAATCATTTTGACCTCTGTTTCCCTTTTAGATCAATTTTCTTTGACCAGATATAAACAAATCATAACCCAAAACCGGCCCATTTATAAGAAAATTGTTAAAAGCGTCACATCTATCTAGACAGGTCCTAATAAAAGAGCATGACAATAAAGAAATTAGCAAGCTACAGTTCATTACTCAGATAGAGGATGTTGGCAATCGAAATACCTAGTATGGTTGTGACAAACATCCTATACAGATATTGCCAGAAAAATAATATGCAATTCATATGGGAATACATATATTACCATGTCAAACAATGAAGGGTCTTCTTTAAAGTACTTGAAGGCTTCATCTCCACTGCATGCATATGATATGAATTATCACATACCCCATTTGACAATAAATGCGAATTTTTAACATGCCAAAAAGAGAAATCAAAAGTCACCCTTCGACTTCAGTAGTCAAAGAGAGAACCATGTGTATCAATGGAGCTAGTTAATCTAATGTCAATCACTTTACACCTCCATAACAGAAAACTGTGATCAACAGATTAAATACTTACCAACAAACAAACTTTCAGAAGACAAGCATAGGGTTCATCCCGGAGTATAATAATTTAATTGAATGATCGCGATAAAAATTAGTTGAAAATAAATGGTTTAACATGCAAATAACGAAACACATAAAAAGGGGAGCTTTTAGGGCTTACGAGCAGGTATAAAGCTTCTCATTAAGCATTCGAAAATGACCTCCTGATAACTTTGCTTTCATCTGAAAAAACAAAAACAAATAATCAAATTTAATCTAGTACAATTCATAAAGAAACAATGTTCTTTTATCCGTCTAATTAGAGCAGGACCTTTTCAAGGAAAGATGAGGGTTTGGGGGAACTTTTAAAACCAGTGGAAGCAGAAGGCGGCTGTTTGACAGTAGAATTGGTGACACCGGGGGCAGTGGTTGTGCTCAGCTCTGTTGATGCGGTTTCAGGTTTCCAGCGGTTTCTCCTCTTACGCTTTCGACTGCAACCACCCGCATCTTGAGTCATTGTTCTCTCCTCTTTATTTGTGTTAACCTACCATACCACCATGACGTTAATAGCTTAGGTTTGGTGTTTTCTACAAAGCTCGGATGACAAAGATCGGCCTATCTTGGTCATCAACACCAACCCAACATATCTAGTTAGCAACAAATAATAAAAACAAACAAATCCATAGCATCTTGGAGCTTACTTACCTGAATCAGCATTATATTTATCAAACACAAACCACATAGAATTTGAGCAAAATAAGTCCTCAACAAATGAATCATGAATGCAGCATTGCTAAAACTTCAAACAATAAAGATGTGAATATTTAAGTCCATACTAAGCTACATTCTAGATTCTCATAACACAGAGACCATCCCTATAGCATATTCAGTTCTAATTCAATATGACCTAATGAACATCAGAACACTCAAATTAGTAAATTACAACAACAAAGTGTGCACTATAGTAATCTAAAACATGAAGCTGCTAACATGTACACAAAGTATAATTTCACCTGAACTCTAGAATGTGAAAACTAAATTTCAAACATCATAACTAAAATACAATAGCACCTGAATTATAGCACATCATGAGGATTATACTCTAAATCAGACGTGAATTCATCGATAAATTGAAATTATTAGCCATGCGTAAGAGGACGAACCTGTAATTTTCCTCCGGCAGGCGGCGTTTAGCCGTTGTCTGCTGAGGAAGAAACGGAACCTAATAGAAATTATTTGGTCGGTGGTGAAGAACCAGAAGATAACCCTGAGGAAATTAATTGGGTTTATCAATAAACTCAAGTGTCATGGGTTCGACTCATAATGGGCTTCTTTTTTTTAAATGGTTCTTTACAAAAATAATAATATTATTTTCATTTAAGTCAAAAGGCATAATAACAAAACGGCATCTTGGTGGTGGAATAAGGCTCAGTGACCATAAATTTCTGGGTTCGAATCTCACAAGGGAGTTTTATCAAAAAAATGGGTTTCCTCCTGAATTGATGACTTAGTGTTGGAATATAATCGGGTGGTACCACTGGTGGCACGATGATACTCCAGTGGTTCGTCAGTGATCCAAATTTAACGTTCAAAAAAAAAGTTTCATTTAATATACTTGCAATTTGTAAACCGCAAAGCTATTATGAATAGAGTACAATTGCATGTATTTTTTATTCTTTTTTTATTTTTACTGTTAAGCCTTAATTATTTTTTTTGTTTTAACCGATCTATAGTATAGCTTCTGAACTTTAATAAAGTTATTATTTACACATATTTTTTTTCTTCTTTTTTTATCAAAAGGTTACGAGACGTGTCACACACACAATTTTTTGATTTCTTTTTTCTCTTATAACTTAAAAAATATGAAGTTCTATAAAATTTTAAAATACGAGGTTCTATAAAATTCCAAATATGACGCTTCGACGTTTCTTATTTCTATCTATGTTTTGATGTACACTTTTTTAACAATCCAAATAATGCATGATCATGTATAGTTATCGAAGCAAAACGTAGAAGTTGTTAAATTTGCTTCAAGGGATCGTTGTACAATATTTTTTCTATTACACTATTTTTATCAGTGGTTTGACGTTATTTACTTTAGTGTTTTGACACGAATTTTTTCGCGTGCCGGATACTAACGTACATGTCGTTAAGACTAAATCTTACAAGTTTCACCACCCGCCACATAGCGCCGGTTACGCACACTAGTTTAATAAACAGTATTAGTTTATATATTTTTATGTTAAATATGAATTTGGTTATATTTTTTTCTTCGGTTAGTTCATTATTTAAAAATATAAAAAATTTATATTTTCAAAAATAAAATAAAACTTGGAAAAATATTAAGAAACCACGGTGAGGTTCAAATGCTAACCAATATTTATGTGATAACCATGATAACCACTCTCAAACATTGTGTTACGTATACTTACCAAATAATGTTACACATACGTAAACACTACGTGTCACGTATATGTAACATTATTTTGTACGTATATATAAGCCTCATCATTTTCTTATTTATGTTCAAGATATATGTTCACGATACTTAAATATTCTATTAAGATTTAAAAGAAAAAATAATTTATAAATTATGTTATTGTTTGATAGTGGTTAGCATTACTATCACATAAAAATTGGTTAGTATTTAAACCCTTCCCTATTAGTCATAAGATATAATAAAATGTCTTTTAAGTAAATTTTGAAAGTTACAAATATTTACTAAAATTGTTACTGTTGCAGGAATTAATGTGATTATAAGTTTTTAAAGCAAAATTGTTTAATTAAATTGTAAGATTTCTTTTATTTCTTGAAGAAATCATAAAATTGTTACAATGAATGAAATTAAATGGTTTATGAAGGAATAATGGCATTCCTACGTAGTTAAACACACACGTTTTCTTTAATTGTTAGAATGGTTTGTATCATTCCATCTTTCATTCTCACGTACCTAACTTCTACAAAGATTAGCACTTTTGGATAAACACAATGATATAGGTATCGTAAGGACAAAGAACTTTAGTGAATTATACTTATCATAAAGTGTATTTACATGACTTAAATTGGACTTTAATAATTTAAACTTTGACTTATAATAATCCATATTGACAATTTGATCAGTAACACTTCTAACTTTCACTTCCAGACTTTCGTTGCCGAGGACAATTCCATCCTGACGGATAAGTAACTATGTATGCCCCTGATGACATGGCGTATCATGTATCAATGACGTAACATCTACTTATAATTTATATTTGACAAATTCGATTTTAGTAATTAATATAAATTATGACATTGGTCGATAATGATACATATTGACAATTTGAAGAATGACATCCTAACTTTCACTTTCGGTGGCAAATGTAATCCCACTTTAACGGATAAGTAACTTCGTATACCCCCTGATAACGTGGCATAAGACATGTCAATTACATGGCATCTTTTTTAAACATGGAAACTATAAATGTATAGGGTTGTAAACGAACCGAACGTTCAACGAACAGTTCGTGAACCGTTCGACGGGAAGTTCGTTTACGTTTGTTTAATAAATGAACGAACATGAACAAGGAATTCCGTTCGCTTAACTAAATGAACGAACATGAACAGAGGTCTCGTTCGTTCAAGTGTGTTCGTGAACGTTCGGCAACGTTCGTTTATTAACATTCGTTCGTTTATGTTCGTGTTCGTTCATGTGTGGTTTGTTTATGTTGTTCATTGAATATTTTTGTATATTTCTATTTTATTTTATCTAAACTTTTTATATTCTTTAATTTTTATTTTATTGTTTACCTTAAAATTAACTAAGTAAAGTAAGTTCAATACAAGTACAAAAAACTTGATATTAAAAGTCAGGGTTCACATCAAAAGTCCCAAACTAGCCTTCGTTCGGTTCCGTTCGTGAACAAATCCATTTCCTTAATGAACGAACACGAACATGAAATTTCGTTCGGTTAGTGTTCGTGAACCGTTCATGAACAAGTTAAATGCTTAACGAACGGACACGAACAAGGCTTCGTCCGGTTCGTTTACAGCCCTATAAATGTAAGATGCTTGAAGGGGAGATTATGTTAGCTAACGTGGAATTCGAGAAGAGGACGTTGGAGGAAGACCGTTTATTTAATCTCAGTTATTTAATATATATTTTTTTATTAATATTATCAATATCAAGTAGTTCTGATTATTACTAATTATTTAATATTTCTTTTATTCAACTCGTGTATTAAACGGATTTCTAACCTAGTTATATATTATTATATCGATGTTATATTTTCTATTTGGATGGTAGTTGAATGAGATTGATTCGGCTATATGTGATAGGATCACCACTACCATACCTGCACTCATATCTGGTTTCAATCTCAAAATCCGATCCAACCAACCAACTACCACCGACTGAATGTATAAATATTTTTTTTTATACGTTGAATTTAGCCACTGATGCGACACTTGCCTCTAAAAGATCTACGTGCATAATATTACAAGCATTTCGACCGAATGAAATATGATAGGTAGTATTATAATAACTAAACAAAGAGGACCAAACATGCGGAAGAAAACATACACACTAGAGAGAGATGGAAGAACACATGGAAAAATATCAACACCTAAATCAAACGAAGTGTATATGGGCGGGCTTGAGGCCACCCAAAAAATAGGGCATATAATCACGACAAATTCACTCGCATAGCTATATCTACTCTGATTTGCACCAATTCCAAAAAGCAATTGTCATTTGTTGGCTCAGATTGGCTGTTCGTGTTCGTTTTGAAGTGAACATTGGCTCTTTCGAATCTCGATTGTTGGATTCTGATTTCTGAAGTGAACATATCGTGTTTAAATTGGCTCTGAAGTGAACATTGACGCCTCATATAAGCGAACTGTGAATTTTATTGGCTCAGAGCCTCAGATTCTGAAGTGAAATGTGAACATTGGCTGGCTCAGATTGCCGTTCGTTGGGTACTTGGCTCAGTCAAATTGGCCTCATTGCCTAAATTCTCAATCTCAATTGCATACAACTATGTTTTATTGAATTTGGTTAGTTTCACCATTTCCTCCAATTTGATTAGTTTGATTTGGTATAAATTTAGATTAGTTTGTTTAATTTGGTTTGGTTAGTTTGGTTATTTCAGAATTTGGTATAAATTTAGATTAATTTGGTTTGGTTATTTTAGAATTGATTAGTTTAATTATTTGGTTATTTTAAAATTAATTTGGTTTGGTTATTTGATTATTTTAGAATTGATTAGTTTGGTTATTTTAGAAATTTATATTAATTTGGTTTGGTTATTTTAGAAATTTAGATTAATTGATTAGATTATTTTGCTTTGATTATTATTGATTAGTTTGGTTTGGTTATTTAAAATTGATTTGTTTGGTTATTTAGATTAAATGTCAAACCGTAACCGTAAGCATGAATCGGGTCATCAAAAAGGGCAAAAAAAATTAAACGAGATGGTTTAGATGAATCTCTAAAAGGTTCACTACTAAAGTTCGTAAAAAACATAAATAATAGTACTGTAAATCTAGTTTATTATGAACGTTTTAGTTTATTATTATCGGTTCCAAACCCAGATAAAGATGAGGGTTTTCTTATAATGTCTTTTAAAAAAGGGTCCTAAACTTTTAATTCACTCGAGACCATCAAATATGTTCTGTATATAAGCGATTGGAAAACAATTGTGTTTTTGTGTAATAGTATACTAGGTTAGAACCCCCGTGGTTGAATAAATGCAATGAATAAATGTAACGTTATATAGTTAATAATAAATATTTACATATTACATAGTAGGTCGGGTTAAATAAATATAATACTATATATTAATTAATAAAAATTTTATTATTTAAAAACTCATGTTTTACACTGGTTGAATAAACCCGTGAAATACAGTATAATCTGTTAACACATACACTCATCAAAATATATCAGGAGATTTATTAATATAAACATTAGTATTTTATTTAACTATATATATTACTATTAAAAGTTAGAGATGCATTTAATAAGAGAGAGATAGGCGGGAAAAAAATGATAAAAATGAATATGGTGTCGACACGTGCCATTAAAAAACCTTTATTTATTATATAGTATAGATGAATCAATAGGAGAAGTGGTGGCTGATGTCTAGCCGTGTTTCGTCTATTTAGGGGTATTTGTTAGAGGTGAGCAAAAAACCGAAATAACCGAACCGAAACCGAATTAACCGAAAAAACCGCACCGAAAAAACCAAACCGAACTAAAACCGACGGTTTTGGTTTTGTATTTTTTGAAAACCGAAAATTACGGTTTGGTTTCGGTTTTGTATCTTTTGAAAACCGAAAAAAACCGAACCGAACCGAACATATACATATTTGTGTTACACGTATTTGCATTTATAGTAGATTATTATTTATATTTATTAAATTTATAGATTATAATGTTTTTTTTATATTGAGTATTTTTTAAGAAACTAGTAATTTTTGTAGTTTAAAATATTTAGTCTCAAATGTGTGATAATTATTAGTTAATAAAAATAGTTTAGATCCAAAATTTCGAACCAAGTTCATTATTTTGGGTTATTTTTCTTTTACACCCAAAAAGTTTAAGCTCAATTGGTTTTAAAACCGAAAAAATCAAAACCGAACGGTTTTAAAAAACCCAAAACCAAACTTTCGATTTTTGGTTTGGTTTTACCCCAAAACCGACCCAAACCGACCCATGCACACCCCTAGTATTTGTGGGGCCTCACACAAGGGTTTCTCCCGCTATAAACATTTCAATTGCCTTGAAGGTTTTGAAGGATTCTCATACGTGTTAATGTTTCCAAACACATATACACTACACGTTTTTAAGCTTGTCAAAACAAATGGAATGTCAACTAACAAGTTCAAACATGTTATTTTAAAAATATTTTTCAGGTTCGGATAAAACCAATTATGCCTAAAATTGGTTGGAGTTGAAAGTTTTGTTAGAAAAAAAAAACATCAGAATTGGCTCACATGCTATATTTGTTTTTACGGTGACTAACGATGACGGTGCCGTGGAGGTGTAAATCAGCTAAGTTGCCCGTGAGCAACCTGTGATGGGTTCGTTAAAATCTTAAATTATACCGAACTTAAATGAGTTCAAGCATATATTGAAGTTCGTTCAATAAACGAGCTTGACCCCGAGCTTTACATATTGATGTTGACTAAGCTCCAAAGCTTAGAGAGGCATATTATATAAAGATAACTAAATAATATACATTATGGCAAAATAATTATAATTATATTATATATAATTAAAATAATTATAAATGCTAAACAAGTCGAGCCCGAGTAGATTTTAAGCTTTAGAAATAGAGCTCGAAACGAACTCTCGCTTTCGATCTTTTAAATTAAATGAGATAGGACGAGCTCGGATTCGGCTTGTTTATATCCCTAGGCGGAGGTTGTAGTGCCGACGAAAGTAGAGCAATACGCGACAGTGATTGTGGTGTGAACGATGTCTGAGAGATAGTGACGACAGACAACAACCCATTTAGACTCGTTCTAAATTAACAAGTTTTATACGAGTGATTGTTGTATAATTGAAGTTACCCACATTAATTTATCTATTAAACAAAAATTACCAAAATCAATCCGGTTTCTAAAGAAGTGTAGTTATTGAATATTGACTTATTGCCAAGGAGGTCTAACCAAATGTTCGGTACGAAGATAAAGATATGCGTACACACACCATCGCCATGCGATAAACCCACGACAATAATAATTCTTCTTATAACATTTTTCTATATAATAACCAATCTTATCTAGGCATGTAAATGAACCGAACGTTCATGAACTGTTCGGCGGGAAGTCCGTTTATGTTCCGTTCATTTAATAAACGAACGAACACGAACATATTTTTTTATTCATTTAATTAAACGAACGAACATGAACACATGTCGTGTTCGTTCATTTATGTTCGTTTATGTTCGCTCATATATGTTTATTTATGTTCGTTTATTAACCTTTGTTTATGTTACTTTGTTTGTGTTTATTTGTTTTTGGATGAATCATGTACATTTAAACAACTAATTTACATGTGTTTTTGTATGAATCATTAAGTATTAGACTTGTTCATATGTGTTTATTAATGTTCATTTGTGTTCGTTTTATGTTTGTTCATTTGTGTTCGTTTAGATTTTTAACGAACGAACGCGAACATTTCCATTTTCTTAATGAACGAACATGAACAAAAAAATGTGTTCAGTTATGTGTTCATGTTCGGTTAAAATTAAATAAATGAACACGAACACGCCGTTGTTCATGTTCGTTCGGTTCGGTTCGGTTCATTTATAGGCCTAATCTTACCGATTGATGATGATGGACTTCTGGAAATATTTTTGAAGAAAAAAACCAAACATGTAAATGCTAATTGACAATTGGGTATGGATATATTGGTCAAAACAACCAACGTCGGAAACACAACTAATTGCTAGACATTTTCGTCAAAAAAAAAACAATTAAAATACGTGAACTGGGTCACCAAGTGCCACAAGTGAGAGTTTAATATAATCTTTATATCATTTAAACTGGATTTTTATTTTTTAATTATGCTAAAATTTAAAAACTATTACAGGAAATAAAAATACGTCATATTAACTATTGTATATTATTAGACAAATAAAATAATATGTAAAATCATAAATAAAAAGAACGTGTCAAGTTGTATAATATTGCTGATTACAGCCTTATAATATGTATTATAATCAATCTTATTAACTAATGATTAATGATAATAGACTTCTGGAAGTGATGACTTGTAACACGCGTGGATATAATTATTCCCACTAAAATAATCCACGTTCTTTATGAAAATGACAATAAACACTGAAGAATACAACTCATTTGTTGATCTAGTCAACCTTCTCATTCTAAAAGACTAATGGTAATTTTGCATATTCTTTTAAGAAGAAAAAATGATTAAAAAATACGACAATTTAAGTGTGTTTATATTCTGATAAAAATCGAAAAAATCAAACTGAATCCGGATTTTTGAAAGTGAATTCAAAATGGTTTTAGGTTTCGATTTGAATAAAGATACTTTTGAACTTATTCAAAGTGTAGTATACAAATTATGGGGTGTTTAAAAACTATTGAAACCAATCGAACTGTCTAAACTAAAGCAAGTCGGCCGATTTGACCGATTTGAGATTCAAACCGGTCGGTGCACAGTTTGATGATTTAACAGTTTAGTTTTGTTTAAAACTTGAAACTAATCGTGTAAACCGAACTGGTCGTTTGACATATACTATTTATATGCTTTATTATTTTACAAACTTTAAAACTAATGATTTTGAAAAGTGATAAAAAAAAACGGTTTAAGCCGACAAAATTAATCTGTTAAAACCAACCCAACCCGAACGGTTTAATTTGTCGTGTCATGAATTCTTAGTTAGTTGTTTGATAGAAAATTTTCATTAAAACCGTTCAAACTAGACTTTGAACACCATACAAAATAATCAATTTGAAGGTAATCCCTACTTGAAACCATTTTAATTTTTTGTTTGAATTTTAACAAATATAATAATTACTTATTTTTATATTTTACAACAAATATTTTAACAACAATGAAACAAAAATCCTCTTTGTTGATCAAAACCGGTACCAAAACTTCACTAATCACTAGTTCAAATTTGGAAGAATCAGAATGGCAATCAAGGTAATTATATACACAAAAAGAGGTCAACTCGGTAATTTTCCATCACCCGAGAAGGCCGGCAATCCGGCATCGATGTTCAGCCCCACGACGTCGTTTCGTAACATTCAATCAATCGACTCTTTGCGAAGCGCTTCTCCAAAACCCCGTTCCGTAAAACTTATCCCACATTTCATTCTCTAATTCAATCACGTCGCTATCAACCTCCATCGGCTTCATCACAAACCTCCCCGCCGCCGGCGAACCAATCAACACCTCCGTCGCGTCGTACCGGATCGTCGGATGAATCAGCCACTCCGCTCCGTCGCAGCTGCTCCGATCGTGACTACTTAAATCACCGTCCGCATCACCGCCTTCGATCAGCAATCCTTTCTTCAGAAGCCTACGGCGGCGCCTCTTCTTCAACGCCTTCCGAAACAACTCTGCCGGAACACCGTACACCGCCAGAACGAATAAGTTCACCAAGGACAACGGAATACAGCAGCAGACCACCGCACACTCAGCCGTCGTTCCACCGGCGAACTCCGCGAACCGATTTTTCGACGAATGATGTACTTCTAACAACGGCTGCGGCCGATCCACGTTATACTGATGAATCACAATTTTCTGAATCGACATGATAACCTAATCTTCAACCAGCGATCAATCGAAAGAATGATATGAAATTGATCTGCTATATCGCCGGAGAATTATATATCTCCATGAAATTTAACAACTCCGGTGCAATTATTTTCTCTGGTGATCATCCGAGTCTATCCAATTAGGACTATTGAAGTACTTATGGGGTCAGGGGGGAAGAAGGGGCATGGTTGTAATAATGGAGTTATCGTAAGGGTGTTTATTGATGGTTTTCTTATAGTCCAAAATGGTTGCTATATTTTAATAGAAAAAATACAAAAAGGAAAAAACCGTCTTGGGACATTTTATCCATGTTCTTTTTTTTATTTTTTTAATATTTTTTTCTTGCAAGATTGAATCGGATGTATCGAGGATCAGATCGGACGGAAAAGTATAAAGGATCGATTTGGAATGATTTGTTTTTGTTTAGATTCTGTTCCGTTTTTAACACGAGTATTGAATACATCTTTTATATTTTATTTTAAAAAAATGATATAGTTTTATACTTAAATGATAAGTTATAGTTTTGGTTTCTAAACTGAACTAAAATGTTTATAAAAGTTGAAGAAAAAATAAATTAAAATGATGTGCGACGATCTCGATCTCACCCTCACCGAACTTGCAGTAGGGTATAACACATATTCTTACTGATTACAAGATTTCTTAGGAATTGAAGGTAGAAGAAGTGAATGATTAGTTGACAAAGTACTCTCTTCTTATTTTAGCTTTTTGGTCATGGGACTCGTGTGACGGGACGAACCATTTTTAGTCAATGTGTTGTCTCCTGCAACGAAAGCTCGGGCACTCGATTTTAAGAGGCCCTTGTCGATATTGCCCTAGAGTCTTGATCCGCTTTCACTAGTTCGTGTTGTTTACTAACAGGAACCAACGCTAATATAGCGGCGACCACCGCCACCTTCAACCGCGGTGTGTTGTGTGTATATATCCCTCTTTTGATCACGTTTTAAAAGTATTAATAGCTTTTTGAAGAGTGAAAATGAAAAAAAGAAAAAAAAAAAAATGAAGGTATGAAAGAGGAGCCATTTTTCAACAACTAAACGATAAACATTTTCCCTCTCATTAGCCGTTAGCGTGTATTAAAAAGGTTTATGAAAATTTGATAATCTTTCTTAGCAAGTGCATACTAAAAAATTAAAAAGGTAACTAACGCTGTTAGAACACATTCAAGGATCAATTTTATACACTTCTGAAATTTCAAAAGTTGCCATTTTTTCACATAATTTTATAATATGAACTTTATATTTTAAAATATTAAAAAGATCACATTTATTCCTTTTATTAATCACACTAACTATATAGAACATGTTTAACTAAATAAACGAAGATTTATGTGCTAAGTGTAATATCCAGGATTTTTTCGATGTATCTTTCCCTAAACCCGTGCACGTATTGAGCATTTAAATCTTAGAAACTTATTAAAAATACATTTTTTTTAATTATTAAATATTAATTCAATTAGCAAAAACAATTATACTTGGTATATATATATATATATAGATGTATCTTATAAATAAAAATGTTTGAAATTCTTAAAACTTTATAAGTTTTAATTATAAAAATAAAATAATTTATAAACTTATTTTTTTTATATACTTAAACATGTAAGCTCTAAATCTTATTAATTATTTTATAAAAAGTATAAAATAATAAAACCTATAAAACTTAGGTAGTTTTATAAATAAAACATATTATTAAGTTATAAAAAGTCCAGGGACTAAACTGTCATTTTTCAAACTTGGTTTAAACCAAAAATCGTATTTAGTACATGAAATGATAAAAGCCTGAAACCTCAGGGACCATTTGCGCAATTACCCCAAAACCCCCGAGACTGAAACCAGTCTCAGGTTCGAGTCCCACAGAAGCCGGTTTTCACCTCCAAATTCCCTAAAACGTGTTTCCGGCCAGATACGATGCACCTCGGGCATCCATACGCGCATGCGACCCAACCCCAATGACCATAAATGCCTGACTCCCAGCCGTGGTCACGCATGGGTTCGAAATTGAACCCGTCGGCTCAACCCCCACCCACCTAACCGTTAACGTAATAAATGCCAAAATTGGCTATAAATACCCACTCGAACACCTCAACGACATCACCCCTGATCTCAGTGAACTATCAATTCATTCGATTCGAACCTGCAATTGCCGATTTAAACTCGTGGAACAGTCGACCGAAACCCAAACTGGTTCTCCCTCATTTCGAAACCAATCCAGGTAATCTGAATAACCATCTTGTTCGTTTTCTCTTGAAGATCGAAGGCCCTCTGTTTAATTTCATTAACAGAGGGCAAATCGATACGTATTTGAGGATTCAAATTCTAGGGTTCATACGGGGATTAGGGGAGGTTTGAGATTCTGTTTAAGTATTTGATTTTCCATGTATTACACTAACGAGACCCGTAGTCGGGCGGTTAGTGTGTGTGTGTGCACCTCGACCCGGTCAGTGACCCGGGTTCGAGTCTATGCAACCCAGTTTTGCTTTTATTCATTTTTTTTGCCTTTTTAACAACAGATTTAAACTTGGAAAATTTTTATAAATTCTGTAAAACTTTTGTAAACTTGAATCTAAATTTTATTTATACTTTTATATTCCAGAACTATTTTTAATTTATTAAACTTAGCTTAAACTCATAATAATTAATTCTTTAAAATAGTTTTAAAATTCTGAAAACTATGAAAAATACTTTTGAAACTTTACAAAGCTTTATTCTAAATAAGAATTTATTTTAATAAATCAGAAAATATAAAATGTTTCTATATTTTCTGAAATAAGCATATTATTTGGTTTTTAAACATTAACTTAAATTATAAACTTTAGTTTAACATTAAATCCAAGATTTATTTATTTATTTAAATAAAGCAATAAAGTAAAAACATGTTTTATGCAAGATTAGAAGAACATAAAGATATAAACTTATAAACTTAGAAGTTAATACTTATTAAATTATGGTTTCTTTTAAACTTTAGTTATTTATATACTTTTAATTAAGGTAAACTCTATAAGAAATTCTATTTAACTTGTTCTATACAAACTTATAAATATAAACTAATTAAACGTACAACTACATTCTATGCATTACTTTGGTTATAAGTTAAATTGTAAAATAAATGTCTATCATTCGAACACGTTATTAAATCTAAATAATCTATATTGATTAAATTAGATAATCATATTTTTATATAGATAATTCTTTAACTTTAATAATTTATTGTCTTTACAATTATTATAAATCTTTAATAATTACGTATTTCTTGAATAATTATTGTTAAAACTTTAATAATTATTTGGTCTTTCATTTTACTTCAACTTCATTTACGAATACTTAGAAAACTATTTTATTATTATTACCTAACTAGAGTAATTATAAAACTTCTAAGTAATTATTTTAATTAATAATTATTCTAATCTACAAACTTATGAAACTTTGATATTCAAGACTTGTGTTAATTATTCAAATTTTTGTTATAAACTTGATTCAAACTTCATAAACACAATCAATCCCATCTCCCATTGGAACCCTAGTCGAATCTTGAAATCCTAGATCTTTTGTCTTAGACTTTTACTTAAATCTTTAGACTTGCATACTTAGGCTTATCGTGAGGATATTCTCCCTCCAAGTCTTGCAAATACTTATCCGTGTCGGATACTATTCATCATCCAAGTGAGTATACTTAGCCCCTTTTTCCTTTTATACTTTTGGGGTGAAACATGTTCACAATTCTTAAACTTATACAATTCTTGTACAACTATGACTACGTGTTTATTCTTATGTTAAACTTGAGACTTGTATGCTTAGATTAAACTTAAAATTAGCACATTCATTAACTTTGATCAAGCCGATAGTAACAATGATAGATCTATTGCATTTGACCAATCCACCTTGATTGATTGACCCCTTCGGGTGGGAGCCCTTGGTGTTTGTTACTACATTAAACTTTAAACTTGAGACTTATAAGGGTAACCTGCGGGTTATGCCTAAACTTGGTTGGAGGGTTGATGTGCACAATGTTTAAGATACTTGTTTTCTCATACTTACATTATAGAATGCATATATCATAGTGAATTGTAAATTCTTCTCAAATACTTGTTAAACTGTGTCAAAACCTTCGTATCTCACCAACTATTTTGTAGTTGACAGATTCTCTAACATGTTTCAGGTTCTACAACATGAGACTTTATCGTGGTCACATAGGATGCTTGGACCTAGAATTCTTAATCAATTAGACTTGTATTCTTGCTATGTATTTGATTTATTCTTTGTATTGAACCTTCGAATCTATTTATTAATGAAATATTGAAACTTTAATAGTCAACCTTGTGCTGTTGAACAACCGCGTCCGCCCCGACGTATAATCCTCCGTCGATTGGGGTGTGACACTAAGATTCTCTAAAAGTTACCCAATTTGAAAACAAAAAAACAAAAATATGTTTGACCAGTCCATTTTAAAAACGGAAAAAATACCAAAGTAGACATTTTGACCATACGTTTTACCAAAATAGACTTTCAATTTTAGCCTACGAAAAATAGACATTCACTCACAACTACGGGATAAGACTTCTTGGTTTAGCCGGCGTATAATTTTAGTTAACAGACATCTCGGCCCCATTTCCAACCAATCATTGTCCAACATGTGGCGTAGAGGTGGGCAAAAAAACCGGTTTCAAACCGGGTCCCCGGAACCCGACCCGAACCGGGTTCACAACCAAACCGGTTTCACCCAACCCGATCCGAAACCCGATCCAAACCGTAGGTGTTTTACCAGTTTTTAAAAATTTTTTGGATACCGGTTCTTAACCCGACCCAGTTCCGAACCGGTTCGGACTTTTGGAAATTTCGATTTTAACGTCTTTATAGCCGTTCCAACGGCTATTTGATCGTTTTTTTTGGTTTTTTTTTGTATTTTGGAGCCCATATAACTTGTATAAATAGGTGTGGGTTGTATTGGTTCAACCACACAATTCCAAAACGCTCTCATTTCTAAAAAAACGCTCTTATTTCTCAAAAACGCTCACGCTCGAAAGTCGAAACTCTCAAAATGGCAAACGAATCTCAACAATCTAATATTCTTGGTGCTTCTCAAAGTGTTAGTGCTCCCACGGTTGTGCGGGTTATTCCTACAACAAGGAATCCCAATGTTTGGCAACATTTCGATTTATGCGAAATGTCGAATGGTGGTCATAAGGCTCGATGCAAGTTGTGCGGGCATTTTTTTGGAAAAGACGCAAACACAACTTTGAAGAATCACATTGAAAAAAATTATTGTTCGGTTAAAAAGTCTCAAGCTTCACAAGGTCAAACAAGTATGACAAACGAAGGTAATATTTTTGCGTATAATGTTGACTTGGTTCGGGAGAGGATGGCGCATTTTGTGATTCAAGAGAGTCTACCTTTCAAACACTTTGACAACGAGCGTTTGACTCGGCTTATTCAACAAACGCTCCAACCTCGCTACACTCATGTAAGTCGTGCTACTCTTAGACGAGATTGTATAAATATGTGGAAAAAAGCTAAAGTAGAAATAATAAATGAATTTGAAAATTTAAAAACCGGTATTAGTTTAACTTGTGATGTTTGGTCGGCTCCCCACAATTTGCCGGATTCTTACATTTGTGTTACCGCTCATTGGATAAATCCGGAAAGTTGGCAAATGATGAAACGTACTATTGCGTTCGATATTTTTGCATACCCCCACACCGGTGACAATTTATTTTATATTTTAGACAAAGTTATAACAACTTTTAAAATAGAAACTATAGTTTTTTCAATATCGTTTGATAACGCCTCGAATAATACCGTCGCGGTAAACCAACTTATTTTAAAATATAACCCGATTTGTAATGGTATTTTTTTCCATAGCCGATGTGTTGCACATATTATTAATTTAGTTGTGCAAGATGGTCTTAAACACATTGACGATGTTAGAAATCAATTTAAACAAATGTTGCGTGACATTTTTCATACAAGTCAAAGAAGATATCATCGATATATAAAATTTTGTAAAGACGGGCAAACCGAATGTTTAGGTCCAAATTGGGACGTTTCAACACGTTGGAACTCAACGTGTAACATGTTCGAAAAAGCCATTCAACAAAAACGAAGTTTGCAAATGTTTCATGCCCAACTAGCAAAGCAAAATAAAGTAACAAAATTTCCGACATCGGGTTGGGGTATCATTGAAGGTGTAGCCGATATGCTCCATATTTTTAAAACCGCTACAACCTATTTATCGGGAGTTTACTATCCCACAAGTCCTTTGGTTTTAAATCAACTTTTTTTAATGGTCGAAAAATTAAACGAATATTCCATGCGAGGCGGCATATTTAAAGAAATGATACCGCCAATGAAAGAGAAATTTAAAAAATATTTTAAAGAAATGCCTCCGATTATTACTTGCGCCGCCGCCTTAAACCCGTGCTTAAATGTTTCGGGTGTTGAAACTTTAATTGAAAAAATAATTTACGGTTTGGATTTATACGAAGAAGACGTATTTTTAACGGATAGAGCAAAAACTATTTTTACACAAAATTTGTCTACTTTATTTACTGTTTATGTTGAAAAATATGGTACAACATCTACCGTTCATGAGCAATTTAGAAATGCTCCATCAAGTGCAAATACTAGTCGGAGTTCAATGTTAAACTTATTTAATACTATACTTAATGAAAATAGTAAACGTCAACGGGGTAATACCCCAAGTAGCGAATTAGGTAGATATATCGGTTCAGATTTTTTAACCGGTATGAATGCTCATGATTTTGAGACATTTGATATCTTGGCTTGGTGGAAAGGGAAGGAAAACCAATTTCCCGTCCTATCCGCTATGGCCCGTGATCTACTAACCGTCCAAGCTTCTACGGTAGCTTCGGAATCTGCTTTTTCTGTTAGTGGCAGGGTTGTTTCTTTACGAAGAACAAGACTAACTCCGCCATCGGTGGAAACGTGCATTTGCTTAAAAGATTACTTGGACGCGGCGGAAAGAATACAACATATATCTTCCCTTGAAGGCGAACTCGAAGTCGAGGGAGAGATATACGAGGACGAGATGGAAGGAGGATTGATTGAAGCAATCGACGAAGACCTCCTACGAGGGAGTTCGGGATCCGACTAGTACCGACTACATCCGACTAGTACCGACTACCCGGATTTTCAATATATCCACGAAGAAGACTTTTATATTTAATGTATTTTTAATTTGTAAACTTTTAATTATTTGTTTTGTAATTTCTAAACTTTATCTTGTATGTTTTATAATTTTTAAGTTAAGTTAATATCTTTAACGGTTAATTTTTTAAAAAATTAACGTTTTTTTTTTAAAAATCCGGGTAAACCGGTTTTGGACCCGAACCGGTTTAGTAGCCAACCCAGTCTCAACCCGGTCCGATCCGGTTTGGTAGGGTTGGGTTCGATGATCCTGGAACCCGGTTCGTGACCCGAACCGGTTTGTACGTCGACCCGGTCAAAGCGGGTTAGGCCCAACCCGACCCGGTTTTAAACCCGAATCGGTTTAGCTTGAAAACCCGATTTGTACACCTCTAATGTGGCGTGTGTCTCCCGGTTAATTAGACTGCCTCCCACTGGCTAACCATGAAAAAAACATGTGGGTCCAACTTCTAACAAATCTAAAGGTGTCATGTGTACATCCGCGGGCTAAGCCTTCAAAAGCGCCGGCTAAGCCTTCAAATCCGCCGACTAAGCCTCCACTTTTTTAGGTTTACCCTACACTATTACACGTGGCGCATCATCATTGGCTGCAACTTGTTCTTAACTACATTAGCGCCGGCTAAGACTAAAGGCTTAGCCGGCGGTTGTAGAGCGTATCCATGATCTCATAGGCTAAAAATCAAAGTTTATTTTGGCGAAATGGGAGGTCAAAATGTGTATATTGGTAACCCACGTACTTTTCACCAACCATAATCATAACAGAATCACTCAAAAGACCAAAACGAATTTCACAAGCTAAAAGCTATAGCACCTTCTAAGTATATACCTATGCTACTTTATAAAAAGCTATAGCAACTTGAACTTAGTATATTCTTCCCATAACCAATATGCAAAAAGTAGAGCTTGTTAAAGAGTATACTATAACAGAAAACCGCCTTCAACATATAACACGCGAGAGATCAAAACGAATTATAAAAGCGATTTTTCTACTTTATTTTTAATGCAACTTATTTATCCAAGATATCTCAGAGGTGGGCCAGACATACAACCTTAAAAGAACCAATCATCGCAAGTATTTTGTGTCGTGCCATCTATCCATGTCTGGTGCACATGAACCCAGGTGAGCCCTTCAGTATGTTTAACACCCTAAGAGCAACAAAAACAAATCACATGATCAATAAACATTATTAAAGACCATTAATTTGTGGCATTAGTGATTGTTTTAATTACCTTTGAGCTAACTATAACCGTGGTCAAGCAACCCTGTTGCTCTTCACCTGCATTTTTGGTCATTTTATGTATTAGTTCTTTTTCACCGCATATATTTATGGGGGGAACTTTGTGTTTAGTAGAGTAGGATTTGCTATTCAGAAGGGGGTAGCGGCGCAGCTTGTTGCCCGTCTACCTGCCATTAGTTTGTAATTGTGGCGGTCATCTCGTATTCGATTTATGGATTCCGATTGGAATTGAATGTTTATTTTCTGTTAAAAAAAAAAAAAAAAAAAAAAAAAAAAATCAGAAATTGTCACAACAGTTTTTATTAAAAATGATTATTTGATTCTAATTAATCAAAATCATATAATAACTTACCAGTTAGCTCCCACTTCTTAAACTTCACAAGCCACGTGTCAGAATCAATCTGTGAAGGGAAAACTTGATCAACCCAAACTCGATAATGTTTATCTTTTTTGTCCCCACAACAACCTTTTAATCTATCAATGCAATCATGAAGAGATTGCTCAACACTTGATGGATGAACAAACACACCAGAAGGAGACTGCAAAAAAGGAAATATAAAAAACTGACGTGTGGTTAGAAACCTGACATTTATTACCTTAAAACTTGAATAAGGAAATTAATACGGTTAATGAACATACACAAACAGATTTCAGATTGCTCAAATAGACTTCAGGATTTTCGACTTCTGCACGTCTCCATCTTTCAAAAAACAGGTAAAATTTGACTATTTCATATGCAGGGTCAAAATGGTCCAATTTAGCATCTGATAGATCGGTTACATCTCTGGATGAAATATTTGGACCCAAATTAAAATGACCAATAGCTTCTATAATACCGGCTGCACATCTTTCAGTTGCATGAATTATCTTAGGGTTATCTTTGGCATTTTCAGCATGCCACTTCAACAATTCTTCCTGTGCATTTTTCACCTGCATGAAGGAGATCATTGACACTCATTAACACAAGCATATTTGTCATACAGAGGGTTGAACTATATTTTAAAACTAGAGATGGCAAATTCTACTGATCCACGAATAGTAGGTTCAGGTAATGTTTCTTAATGCATATCACCTCCTAAATTATGTTATCCAAGATATTAGATTAGTCTTGAAATAATATTAATTTTGTAATCATATTTGATACTCTAATGATCTGTCAAAAACATTAGGAGCAAGCGTTTCTCATGAGCCCAACAACCATTTTCACCCACACATAATTACCCATTTTGACCCCTTACACAACCCATCCAGCCCCCATTTTGCCATCTCTACTAAAAATGATTGAAATGAGTTGCCCACCATGACACCATGCACATCTGGAATGGTAAAAAGCTCGGCATCATTCCCAGAATCTCCGCATGCAAGGGTATTTTTTGGTAATTTTCCTGCATCCTTTAACTTTTTATGCAAATAAGCAAGAGCTTGTCCTTTACCAGCACCTTGAGGTAGTACATCCAAATCCATCCCTCCACTGTAAATTATTTTGACATCTAGCTGCAAAATTTTTTCTTAAAATCAATGTGAGAATTAAAATTAAAGAACCATCCTTTTCAATATTAAATATGTCACTAAACTTATCTTGTCTTCATTAACAACTGCAGAACTACACGGGTAAACAATTAACTGTAATGATTAAAAAGAAAAATTCAATTCTCACCCCTCGGCTGGCTAGACGTTCAGAAAGAGTCTTCATTACTTCCTGAGCCTTCTCTTTCTCGACATGAAAGCTAGCTTTGTGTTGCCGTTGCTCAGTTTCAGACTGCATTACCATAAACAAAAATACATTAAATTAATTTTTATTACAGATTAAAGTTTTAATTTAGTGGAAATAAACATTTGATACAACAAAAGTAATCATACCTGCAAAGTGAGTTCAGAAAACTTGCTGGTTTCTTCCGAGACAATCTTTTTATTCCATTTCTGATTTAAAAACTCAACCCAACCTTCATCTGGCACCATGTCATTACCATATGTTATCTCAGTTCCCACAGACATAATTGTTATGTCCGGGGTTAACATAGGCTTCTCTTTCCTTAACTGCTTGTACAATACAGGCGATCTCCCCGTTGAGAACACGAGTAGTGAATCATGACGGTATTTAGCCTCCCATAAGGCGTTAAATCGTAGTATTGAAAGATTCTCAGGATCATGATGATCAACCTGAGAACAAATGTATCACATAAGGCTAAATAAGTAGCAGTTACCATTACAAGATGTGGTTTATTTGGTTGTATAGCATATATTGTATGGATGCAGCACACTTACCATCGTGTGATCCAGATCTGAAACGATCATGAGGCGTGGAGAACTCATGAGCCGATCCATGATTGTGTTTGTCACTAAACCCTGTAAATTCTAAGTCACCAGTATCATCAAACTGAAAATATAAATGCAAGTCAACTTTTATCCAAAATTGTTCAAACTTCACTCCAGCAAACTGTTGATTTCTACTCTTAGAACAATGTTTTGAAAATCAACAACACATCTAGTAAACGAACTTGCATTTTAATATTCAGAATTCTAATGTAACTAAATGATGTGATAAAATTTAGGTATTTACGGGAAAACAATTCACATTGCAAGCACTGACATAAATTAAACCTAAAATCGATTCATTGAAATTTCTGATTGCAATCATTCATTCTTACAAACGTTTAATTTGGGGGAAAATTAGGGTTCTATAGACTACTAACAGAAACGAAAAGCAAGTCGCGGAAAAGCATGAATGGATCAAAAAGCGTATAGATGTGAACAATTGACATGAAAATGATCGTCGATCAATAGGTTTACAATCGAAATTCAAATTGCATGTATGAGTGAGGGAGATTTCTTACCAGTTGAAATTTAAAATCGGATGTTGTGAATATAAAGACGATGAGAGTGATAACGAACGAATGGAAGGGTGAATTAGGTTAGGGATATTGATTGATAAATTGTGGACCTTTGAATTTAATTAGCCCTAGAAACACAGAGATAGATGATGGATCCAAGTTCTATGGAGTTGTTTTGTGACTGTTGTCACCCTCGCCACTCAACTTTATATCAAGACGGTTACAAAGTTTTTACGACAGTGACCCGTTATCTATCTTTTTTAAAGGGAAAATTCCCAACTTATTTTTTTGAACAGTAACAATGAAAGATACTAATAGCGGAAAACTAATAAAAAAACCTCATTACAAACATCCGCCAATAGACATACACCAAAATAGAAAGCATAATTAAAACAAGTTACCCTAAATACCCCAAATTCTATCGCCCTGTTAACCAATGCCCGACATAGGATTAACTAACCAGTCTTCCCAAGTACAATTATTAGACTTGCCCCGAGCCGCTATCCACGAGAAGATAGAACCTTTATATCATCCACCATATTTTCCACCGATGATTTAGAGTTAGAGAATAGTCCATTGTTTCTAACTTTCCATATTACCCAGCACGTGCAATATCCAATTGAGGTCCATATCATTTTGCGCTTAGAAGATCCATTAGCCCGAAAAAACCCATTGGCTAGGTCCGTTATATTAGCCTTCCCTGTAACATCGAGATTCATCCACATAGAGATTTTGCACCACGTACCTTTAGCCACCGGGCATCGGATGAAAGTGTGATCTTCCGTCTCATCCTCAAGAAGACATAAGGAGCATTTCCCTGAAGGAAAAGGGATACCCCGATTCCTCAACGCCACCCCCATAGGCAATCTATATTGGAGGAGACACCAAACAGAGCATCGAACTGTGGTAGGTACCCATTTCAGCCATAAAACATCCACCTTAGATTGAAGCATTGAATTATTCTCAATCCATCTCCTGCACTCGTCAGTGGAGAAAGACCCCGAGGGGCCACCCACTTATCTGGGCCATCCAAGAATTTGTATTCTTTTATCATGTTTTCCAAATCTTTAATTTCTTCAAACCGAAATAGCAAATTTTTTCCACTCCCACTTGAAAATCAGAGTACCAGGTATGGTCTCAAAATAAGATACTTTTCAAGTTTCACAAAATAAGCATCTTAAATTATGTGAAATATTCACTAGAGAGTGTGAATTTGTCGGAAATGTGGACTAAAAGTGTATTTTACCAGGCGAAAAGCTAAAGTTAAGCATTTCTAGATGAAATTTCATTTTTTCTAGGTGAAATCAGACGTTTAAACTTTTTCAGCTGAAAATTTCACACTTTGTAGCCTAAAAGCCAACGTTTACAGTTTTCTAGGTGAAAATCCGATGTTTAAATTTTCCTAGGCGAAAAGTCGAGATTTAAACTTTTATAGGCGAAAAGCTGACGCTTATACTTTCTAGGCAAAAAGTTCACAATTTGTAGGCTTTTCGACTAGAAAAGTTTTGAATTCATTTTTCTCGACAAATTAGCCGAAACATTTGTACATAAAATGGAGATGACGCCGAGAAATTTGTACAGTGACGTCAAAATAATGGTAAGATAAATACACGTGTCACGTCCCTGAGTTATCCACGTGTCCTGTTTTCACACCCTTTTGTTGAATGTTCCAGCGAATTTGGGATATTCATTTAAGGGGAGTTAAAAAATCAATGTTTATTTTAAGACATTTGAAAAGTAGTATGTCAAGTTTGAAATTCTCTTTTTTAAATGGCCATTTTATAATCAATAAGGGTGACATAGTATAATTTCTATAACGTTACAGATTTGATAATCAATTCGCTTTCCTCATATTAACTAATTTAAAACCTCATATTAACTAATTTAAAACTAAATATTGTAGGACTTTACTCACAAGGAGAGTCCTTCCAGAAATTCTCGATGGCCAAGGGATACCCAAAGCCAAGGAGGGGGTTTGGAAATAGTTTTCAACCAGCAATTGACGCGCCTCGGTTATTACCTCATTAGTTGCGTCATTGCCCCAAGCGCAAAGATACTTTAATCAACACCCCCAACCCCCATTTTATACACCCCAGTCCCTGCTTCCTCTCATATCCTCTCCCTATGTGGGATCACTCACTATGTTCATTAATATGCTAATGAGACTTAAATCTTGTAAGCTTCTTGTATACATATGGACGAGGTGTAATTTTTTCATGTTTAGTGTTGGGATAAAATTATTATCTTAACAAATTGGTTTATTAACATTTTTTTTAACATTCTTAATGTCTTAATAATAGTGTTATGTATATATTTTCAAGCAAGTTACATACATAGATTAATCTTCTTAATCTCAATTATGAAGATCAACAACATTAACAACCATTGATTTGTTTTTGACTTTTTGTTACAATTATGTTACATTTTTCTTGATTATAATTTCATAACTTCATAGCAGATGTCTGAGATTCCTCTTCCAGTTACTGTGACAAAAATGTAATATATGACAGTTGACCATCAAAAGTCAACCAATCTTCATTCTCCTCAAAGATATGTAAGCCAGAAGACGATAACCGAAGACCATAATCGCGAGTGCAGTAGCTTCCTTCAAACCGTTGTCTAGTCTTATTCCATCAATTACAGGACTAATGGTTTCATACTGCACTTTCAACAGTAATCTGTATGTGTGACAATTAAACGACAAGTAACGTAACCATGCTATGAATATTGGGACATCCTGCAGAAATAACATCACCTTAGTTCAATAATTGTTACTTTTTTTAATAATTTTTCTTTTAATATTTGTACTTACCTTCACAAAGAACCCACCAGACAGCGTGAAAGCCATTACAGTTACAGAAGCCAAAGTTGTTGCTTTCTTTAAGTCGGTCAACGTAGCACCAATTGCCAGCCCAAGCCCCTGCCATTTTCTTTTCTTTTTCGATTAATTTATATTTTCAACCATGAGAATCTGTTACTGGAAATCTCACAGTACCATGCTAAGCAATGAGATCAGGTAAAGCGCAACTTGCGCTGGGCAGGTGGCCTTCAAGGGGCGGTTAAAGGTAGAAAACCAGTTGAAGTTGGATTCGAACCTGAGATCTCTACTAGAGAGACTCAAGCACTTTCCACTGTGCCACCCTCTTGAAGGTTTAGTAATTCATTTTTTTGGTCATGGTAACCATGGTTAGAAAAAAATAGCATACCTGAGCTGCAACAATGCATAGGAAGACGGTAACCATGGTTAGGAAAAACGACTCAATGGTTAGCCTCAAGCCCGCCATGAAATAAACAACAAGGAGAAAAAGCAATGGGAGAAACAAATCAAGTGGAAGATCACTTGTTGTTCTTGCCATAAAATATGCGCTTAATCTGTACATATCTGCTGCTCTTTCCTTGTTTAGCATCGCTCGTTCTTGAGGGAATGTGAAAATCGCTGTAAAAACTGGAAAGAACGCCCAAAATACAGCAATGAAAAACAACAATCCAGCCTGCAAGATAGAAATACAAATTAAAAACGAGTCATATGTATCACGTTTAAAACAACAGGTACAAGTGTCTAAGCGACTCTTACAATTTTGTACTTAAAACTGGTTATGTATTAAACAACCCTCTATGTGTGTATATATGTTTCTTACTTGATTATCGAGTTCTTTGGGGCTATGAACTTGTGATTGCCACCATAAAAGTCCCAAAATAACTGCAGTCACAAGAACTTGTGTAATTCTCAACCAACTAAAATAATCATGTTGTCTTTCCTTAAGTTCTCTCTGAAACAATATGGAATATTGCTCTCTCCAGCTTGCTCCCCATTCACGTTTCATCGTATGAACATTCGACTTTATATCTTCATCCAGTGGTGCAGGAATCATAAGTTGTTTCTTTGTTTCTTCAGCCACTTGTGTCTCATAGGCCTCCACTAAATACTGCAATTGAAAACCCGAATTCTTTCAAGAAATCTTGATCATTTTCAAAAATTAGATATGCATCATGTATCATGTAACAAGTTTCATATATCATGTATGGCAATTTCTGACATGACCAAAAACACGACAAGAAATAACCAGGTCTGTCATATATGACCCGTCTAATAAACGGTCATGTTTGGGTTGACCTGTTTAACCCATTTAATTAAACAGGTCGACCCAACCCATTTATAGCCCGTTTAACACATCTGTTACAACCCACCAACCCGATTAACACATTTACAACTTGATTACTACATGTCAACCCGTTTGACATGTTTAGATAAATGGGTTAAACGGGTCATGTTTGGGTTACACTCTTTTAAGTGTGCCCAGGTTAATGTTGATGCTTTTGACACGAATGCAAAAACAATTCAACCCACCAGCCCGACATGATTTACACCCCTAAAGTCATGTATCATGTAGCATGATGATATGTTACATCATGTACAACTGTTGGTGTTGGTTTCCCACTTTTTGTTTCTCTTTGTGAGTTTCCTACCATGTCCTCTAGTTCTGAAGGAACAGAAGCTTCATTCATGTTCCCATTTGCAAGATCTAGCAAAAACTCTGCAGGATTCATGGCGATTAATGGAGAACATCCTATTGATGAAAAATATACCATAGCTTCTGATGCTTTCCCAAAATAAAGCAAATTCCCTTTTCCATGTAGGATTAGTTTGTCGAATTTATGGAAAAGCCGGCTCGATGGCTGGTGAATCGTTGTAATCACTGTCTGTAACGAATATATAAACGAATGGAGACCATGTGATTAAGTATTTAAGATCGTATTAAGTGTTTCGAGTCATTTTGGATAGATCTGGTTATTTCGACCCGTTTAATTACAGGTCGTGTTTCATCTCAAACAGGTCAAAGAAAAGAAATAACTAAAAGGGAAACGGGCTAAATAGGTAGAACAAGTCAAACTGGTTGGAAGTAGGGATGTCAATTCTCAACGCGACACGAAAATAATCAAGTTTTGGGTTGTCATGTCTAACCCATTTAATAAACATATCGTCTTAGAGTTGACATGTTTAACCCTTTTAATTAAACAGGTCGACCCGTCAACCCCTTTAATATTAGAGTTAAAAGAACTTTTTTCTAATAAGGTCAACCCGCCAACCCGTTTTGACCCGCACGAGCATACCTCAGCTATGTCTTGTAACAGTTCTATGATCCTCAAAGCAGTTGTGGAGTCTAAGCCAGAGGTAGGTTCATCAAGGAACAAGAGAGAAGGATTCATTATTATTTCGAGCCCGATACAAACACGTTTTCTCTCTCCACCTGACACTCCCCGAACAAAGGAACCGCCTATCATTGTATCTTGACATCTGTTTAAGGTACTCGGTTAATCTCTAAGTTGTTTACAGATATGCTGATGTAGTTACAAATGTTTTGAGAAACCTGTAACTTTCAGTTACCTTTCTAGTACAAGTTCACGAATCACATCGGATGCTCGTTTTTCCTTTTCTTGTTTGGTTAATGTCTTTGGTAGTCGTAGAAGCGCAGCGTATGTTAATGTTTCCCTCACTGTTAGATGAGGAAATAGGATATCGTCTTGAGTCACAAACCCGATCCTGCATAAACATTTTAATAATTTCAAGTAACAGTATGTCTATAAATTAACCTGAAAGAGGTTTTTCATATTAATATATTTGAAAGCTGATTATATTAACTAGTAAAATCGCGTTAAACTCGGGAAGTAATGTTAAGTCTGTTACATGTGTTTGATAAAAAAAACCAACAATATTATAGATATAGTATAGATAAATTAATGTTAAGATAGTTTTTTTGTCTCTTCCTCTTTGACTACTACATATAGTGTAAGATGAGTTTCTTGAATCTGGTTCTCTTTGATTGCTTAAGCGAATGGAGCAGGTTTGGGGACTGAAAAAAATAATGTTAATTCTGTTACATTATTATGTGGACTTTGTTTTGAAGTAATTACTATTTGTGCCTACTATCTAGTGGGGTCGCGCCATGCGGCGCGGAACACAACACTTAGGTTGATGGTTTTAGTGGTGTGCACATAGTGGTTCAAACTAATGTTGGGTTATTTTTTAATTTATTATTTTTATTATTGTTTGAGTAAATTACGTGATGTGGAAGTAAAATGATCAACTGTCCCATTTATCTTATCAACTTGAGTTTAGAAAAAAATGTTGTCTTATTGTTTTCATTTTATTAATATCGGAGACTTAAATAGCTTTTTCAAACAAGTTTTTAAATAAGTGATTAATGATTTTTTTATAACTTTTATAATCTTAAAATAATTTAATATTTTTTTAATATTATGGGGGTGTTTGGGATTACTTTTCAAACCTACTTATTGACTTATTACCTTCTACAAAAAGTCAATAAGTTAAAAGTTTGTTTAGGTAAGAGTAAAAAAGTTATAAGTTAAAAGTAAATGAGAACTTATTTTTCCAAAAAGTTATAAGTTGTTTTCAATAAGTAATCCCAAACACCCCCTATATATCACAATAATTGATGAATATCTGGTTCACAAAAGTATAATGTATAACTAAACTTACAATAATTTTGAAGAACATAACTAATAATATTGTGTATAACCATATAATTATTTTTAACATATTTACTTTTTTAACAAAAGTACTCACTAATACATCAATAACAATTCAGATTAAGACATGTTAATATAAATATAAGTTCGACATGTTCAATTATTTATTAACATTGTTGTAAAAATCGGGATTAATCGATAATCGGGGGTCTACCGATGCGATTTCATCTAATCGTACCAAAATACACGTAGACAGTCTAAATCGGCCCAACGATTTTATTTTTTTATTTTTCATTTGTCACTTATTCTTTAATAAAATTCTAAGTTTCGTATCAATGTTTATCGGTTGGACTGAATTATGGTTGTGTCGTATCGATGTTTATCAATGTTCCAATATATATATATATATAGAGGGTGCCCGCAGGATACGACGAAAAACACAAACACTCGTAATCACGTGACATGTTTTTTTTTATTAGAAAAAAAACTATAACAATACCATACTCAAATTAAATAGAATAAAATGCTTGTTTTTATATTGTAATTTTTTTTAAAAAATATTAACGTATGAAAAAGTTATGACCGTTTAAAATCATGATGGGAGAAGGAGGTTACTATACAAATAACTTACATTTTCAGTTTTTTAAAGTATTAAAAAGTTGTACCTTATGCTTAAAATAGTGTGTAAGTAAATTTTTAAAAAGTGTTAAAAGACATCTTTGTTCTCCTCAAATCTATATCTAAATCTATACATACTAATAAATAAAGGTTTTGGGGTACCACATATCATTCCCATGTTCATCCTTAATATTTTTTTTCCGCCTCTCTCTCCTATTTAATGATAGAAGTTTCTATAAAAAAAATATAATTTTTGTTTCTCGCTTCTCTCTCCTATTAAATAATACTGATTTTTATAACTATTTTTATAAAACATTTTTTAATTAAAAAATAGATTTGTTCATAAAACATTTTTAGAATTTGAACATTTCTTTCATTCTTTTTATAAATTTTTTAAAAAAATAACTATATAACGTTTTCTAAAATTTGTATTAAAAAATTATGTAATACGTAAAAAATATGTAATATTAGATCTTTATTACTAAGTATATATAACACTGCATTTATTCAACATGTATAATATACAAGGTTTTCAACCTATATTATAATAAATGAATAACTATATTTGCTACATGTCGACTTCTGATTAAATCTTGCTTTTTTTTCGCCTTTCTCTCCTATTAAATAATGATGATGTTAAATAATTAAACATCTAACATATATTGTAATATTTTATTAAATCATAAGAAATTTTTAATTATTTCTTATTTCACAGATGATTAATAACATCAAACATACATATTTTCATAGAAAATACTATTTTATAACAATTTACATTTATTCAGGCTCATGTAAAACATGAGATTTAACCTAGTGTATTATATATAGTATAGATATTAATTGACTCCTAGACGGATTATTATCAATCAGTCAGGGTCAGGGGTCAAATACTTAAGATTATTATCCTTTTTTTTTTCTAAACACCGATCCCAAATAGACACTATAACTGCTATTCACTCGCTATAATCTGTCGAACAAATATTTTAGCGACTGAAAAACTCGCTTCTAACCAGTTACAGATGACTTTTAGCGACGGATTTATGACCATTAAATACAGTTTTTGTAATTGTGAAAATGAGGGTCCAGTATTCAAATCCCTGTAAACCCAAGTATCTTTAAAAAAATACAAAAATATAAAAAAAGAAACACAAACCTGCTCTTTAAGAACTTTGAATATGGCTGATCATTGTAAGTGATTGAACCCCCGGGATCAGGATCGGTTAGCCTGCCTCCGAGTAAGCTTAAAAGTGTCGTTTTTCCGCTTCCCGAAGGCCCCATTAACGCCAAAACTTCCCCGGGGTTCACCGCACCACTTATTCCATTTAAAACATCCTTCTCTACTGTTGATGTCATTCCTTTAATCACCATCTTGTATGACACTTCCTTAAACTGTATATCGTATAAAAATATAAATAATTACACAACTTATCGATAACCATGACGTGTGATTATTTATAAGCGTGACAAGTTTTAATGGTCGATATGAGACCATTTTTGTTCGTTTCCTCGAGTTTATGATATAAGTTTCTATATCGGTTTAAACTAGTCTTGTACACAAAATCCAATCAATATGAGACTATGTACAAGACTAAACCTGTTTAATAATTGGGTCGTGTTGATCTCATAAATAAACCGCCATCCTTCCCTGTCAAAATAAAATGTTCATCTGTTTGTAAACACGTGTTTGACAGCGGTTACATTGTTTTGTAAAATTGTGAAATTTATGTTACTTGATACCTTTAGAAATATTGGCAAGGTCGGTTCGGTCTGAAACTTCCTACGCGTGCCCGCTTCGATGTCTTCGGCTGTTAGAAGCATGTTAAAGTCATATATGTGCCACCAAGTGCTAAATTCTATCATGGTTTGTTTGTTATTGATCATCAATTTTTTGTTTGTCATTTGGCTTGATGGTTCGAACCTTGGTTGACGGTTGAATTTTCAAGTGAGTAACTAAGTCTGGCAAAACGGGCGGGTCGGGTTGGATTGAAACATATTCGAGTGAACCAGGAGATCAATAAATGAAAACCCATAGAGATGATTGCTATGAGAAGTTAGGTCAATGTTTTTTAAGGGTACATAGCAGATAATAAAATTGGGGCTTTTTTAGTAAATTTTTTTTTTGCTTTTGATCATATGATTCGTAGATCATATGTGTATGCATAATTATAGACTAGATACTCCACTTTTAACGATCTCAAAACCCAAATTACCCACATATAAATTATTTAACTTTTTGAAATTAAGGCCCGATACCCTTACTTTATTTCACTCCCCCTTAATTGTCATGAATCTAGTAAGGATAACAATAAGGTATTGTTTATTATTGGACATGTGTTTATATAAGAGTAAACCAAAGATAATCATAAACTCATAGTTGTTGTACATATAATCATAATAAATCTTATATTGTATGTCATAATCAGATGTAATCACGCCTTCAAATCTGTGTAATTGGCATATGTTTTGATACGCTCAACGCGCACTTTTGGGTTGTTATCCATATTTTTTCAACATTCGACCTCACAGTTATCATATAAGTTTATATTTTTCGGGTTCGTTACGATAAATTAAGGTGGGACCCACAAAATGAAGAAAAACAAGAACAAAAGGATTAAAGTTTTCTTTAAAAGGAGAGTTTTTTTTTTCTTTTTCTCTTACATGCATGATGCATCATGATGATGATGCATGGTCGAGACCAGGGGAATAAGATAACGACACCCATTTCGAATAGGACTAAGCAGATAAACGGTGGGTCATAACTCATAAGGCCCACTTTCTAGGTGATATGGGCCCATTTCTGTTGACGTCAAAAGTATACTTTGGGCCCATTCCAGTACAATAGTAATGTAGTACTGCAAAAGTACCTAGCTGTCGAGGTGCACAAAACGGTTTTTTAACCCGAACCGGTTCAAAACCGAACCGAACCGGTTTGGTCAACAAAAAGTCAAAACCGGTTTGAGTTCAAACCGGACCGGTTTGAAACCGGTTTGAGATGGTCCGTTGACCGGGTTTGACCGGTTTAAAAACCGGTTTGACCGGTTTAAAAACGGTTTGAAACCAGTTTTTAATCGGTTCGGTTCGGGTTAAACCGGTTTCAAACCGGTTTAAATGTATAGGTTTCAAACCGGTTTTAAACCGGCGGTTTGAACCAGTTTGAAACCGGTTTGGTATAAACCGGTTCACGACCGGTTCGGTTTTCGGTTTGAAACCGGTTTGGTTTTTCAAACCGGTTTTTTTGTACATCTCTACCTAGCTGGTTCATAGTTGTAGACAGTTGCGACAATTATTTGCTTTTTAAAAAAATAAAAAGTTGTTAGTAATCTTCATCTTTATAATTTAATTAAATATTATTTTTTTAATTTATTTTTAAATTTATTTTAACCTCTCATATCTCATTATCTATTTTTATCTTACTCAGAAACACTTATTTCATTATTTTTCTCTTTCATAGACGTACACAAAAAAATATAAAGATTTATTAAAATGGTTCTCTATATTTAGAAAAATTTTATTTACTAAACTATAAAATTTAAAGATAGAGATGGAGATAGATATCCTGATACAGGTTCAAAATAAAGAAAACAATAAATAATAAAGATAGAGATAGAGATACCGATATAAATGCTCTCATGACAATTATTTTCAAATAAACTTTAAACATATTTTTTGCACACGTTTTATTTGCTATTTTAAATTTAGTTAAATAGTTAAACATATTTTTAAGAACCAAAAGAAAAAAAAACATATTTCGGAAACATGAAAAGTAATGATATTTATTTTTAGGCCACTTTTTCACTATAGTTGAGGTCTTTTTAGTGTTTACCCTTTGCCAACAAAAAAAAGTTTTGATCACGGGAGCATGTAAGTTGGATGATGTGCAAGGTTTCTAAAACCCAAACCGATATTTCGAACCAGCGGTTTAAGTGAAGGGTGCAGGCATCTTCATCTTTACACTGGTTCATTTGTACCCGGTCAATTAACTCGTAACCAAAACAACTGTTCCAGTTTAACAGGCCAGACCTGTTGATCCGGTCTGGTTTTCAAAACACTGCCTCTAATGGCTTATATGCTTATAAGACTATGTTACCCTTATGGCATTGCTTTAATTATTTGTATCTTAAGCTATTAAAGTTGTTTGGCATTTTGAATTATCCACTTTATGCCAAGGACAAGTGGCTAGAAACAATATCAGATTACTTCCTACTCACGTAATCTTTTATCAACATGAAAAGTGGGACTAAATATTAAATCAAAGAGTTAGAAAATACTCACGTATATCATCACCACTAAAGTTTCTTGAATCTGCAATATCATCAGGAGGCATAGTAAACCGGTGAACGAGAACGAAAACCCTAAGCTAGCACTCGAAGCTCGACTTAAGGCGGCCCCGCTACCAACATCATCAAGTTCAAACTTCATTTGAGCACTTCTTGTCTTTCTAATGTGTGTGTTACCACCACTTCGACCGGGCGATGTAAGCACCATTTGTCTGCTAGACTTTCTTGAATGTGTACCCCCACTACCGACGCCACCACTAGTGTCGCCAGAGGTTTCGCTTAACATTTGGGCAAGTTGATTTGATTGTGTTCTACATAACCCTAAATTCGAATTAGGGGTCTCCATCTTTTCCCTAATTTGATGATCATCAATAACATGTTAATGACATGGAAACACAATAACTTGTAAACTCTAGACCATTTACTTGCAAAAAGTGTTTGCATGTGTTCTTTAAGTATATGAAAAGTTGTTAATGATATTTAATCATGTTTAGGACATAAAACTACTAAAGAATAAAGATAGAGTTATGAACATGGGTGGAAGTAGAGGGGGTCTGGGGTGTTGATCAGTAACATAGGGTTTTTACTATCATTGTTTTCTTGTAGTTTCATCTCTCAAGTCAAAGTAGTTAAAACGAATGTAGAAAACAGTTTATATTGTAACCTTATAGTTAAAAAGTTTAGCGAACTTCGGCTATGAAGTAACAAAAATAAGTAATTGTGTAATATGAGGTCATAAACTCTCTACTTACCAAGAAAAGGAATGGAGACTTCTTGGATCAAATTGAGAGAGGGGAGACTAAAGTGAAGTTGGATTCACTTACTTTGCTAACTAGGTACCTCCAACTATCTCCTTTTATAACCCTTTCTATGAAATGACGAAAATACCCTTTCATTAGACAATCATTTTAAAACAGGAAATGAAATCATAATTATTATGGTTATGATCAATCACTTAACAAGATGTAAATGTCTAGATGTTCATAAGAAACATTTATTGTAACATCTTAGTCTGACTTAGCTGTGTTCTTTACTTTTCGATCGCAATTGCCCGTACACGTGTTTAAGACAAAATAATTGTTCGATTTTGTTTTATGTTAGCTTTCGTTTTACGATTTGGTTTTTTAATTAAGTCGGGTTTTCAAACTTTTAGCAATAAATTTGGTAGGGTTGATTTTGTAGCTTAATAGAGATGGAGGTAGAAAGGTACATAAGCCATGGATCTCTTAGTATATGCCTCTATATCGTGAGGCCTTCATTCATTCTGAAGTTACCCTTTTGTTAGGGTACCAAAAATCTTTTGGAATTTTCCTTAAAATCATTGCACATATACACTAATACATCATCATCATTATTAATTTGTTATCATCATTATCATTTACTTTTATTATTTTTCATTTATATTATACTATTAGTCAGATTTTTATACACTAATAGTGATTTTATTTTAACATAAAAATGAGTTTTAAGCATCATAATATGTAGTATACATTATACAATAGTTTTCTTTAAATTTTTTACGAAACTTATTTCTTTTGTTTTAAACAAAAGGTGAATTATTTCTATAAAGTGACATGTACAAATCTTTTGGGAAACGACACATGAATTGCTAGTTTTTTCAACCTTTTTATTACCTACCACTTCAAAAAGAAAGAAAATGACGTATTTTTTTTTCTCTAATATTAGTTTTAAAAATTGATATATCATGCGGAGAAATGCCAGTTGGGCTAGTCCAGTGATAAAAGTTAAAAACTCTTTGGAGAAAACCAGGGTTCAAATACTGACATTGAGTAAATTATAAATTAGTGTAGTTTAAAAGTAAGAGTAGATAAGTATGAGAGTCGCCATTATAAAAAAAATAATTATGTGGAGAAGATAACAGTTAGATTTGGAATGGATTTTGGTATTCTTCATTCTTTTTATGATATAAGATTAAGGGTCAATTACATATATCCTCCTAAAAACTTCACTAGTTACATATATATCCAATTCAAAACTTTATTTTCGGTGTCGATGTACGGTACCGATATCATCTAGAGATGAACATTTTGTAACAAGTACCGGTACTGTACCGATACCGTACCGAACTGGTATCGGTACCCACTTTTTCATAAATTCGGTAACGGTATTTTCGGTATTGGTACGGTACCGATCTCATCCCTAAACATGTGAGGGTTTAGAAAAGAAAATTAAGCACTAAGGTGTCTTGGTTGGAGTGGTTTTAGGCGTGCCCACCACTAACCCGGAGAGGGACTTTTCTTACCTTTTTTTTTAAATCAAAATTTTCTTTTACATTTGTTTTTGTTTCTAAAAGAATAATTATGCTGTTTTACTTTTAGGTTTTTTTAGTGGTTGAAACATTAGTTTTTTTATTGAGTCAATAATATTGGAGTGGTCGACAAAAAGAAACGTTTCAAATTTTAACTTTTCCGTTTCAAATCGTAGGTTTATATATTTTTTTTCTACGTTTGCAAACGGAGTTTTATTTAACATCGGTTTATTTTTGTATCATAGCTTCCGCCTAGCTAAGGAAAGAAACTAGTTTAAGTTGAAGAACCATGATAAGTAGAAATTCGAAGTATTTCATTTAAAAGAAATACACCATTTTTAAATAAAAGACATTTCACAGGTTAGATTAGGGATGGGGTTGTCATGAATAGAGAGGTTAATGCTAAATTGGAGAGACAAAGTGGCCCCTAAAAGGGACAAAATGTCGGTGCACTTTCCTAATTGGTGTTTGGGATTACTTATGAAATCTACTTATTGACTTATTCTATAAGTTAATAAGTTATAAGTAATAAGTAAGGGTGGACTTACTTCTTGAAAATGAAATAAGTAGGCAAATAAGTAGCTTTCCCAAACACCTTATTAACTTATATAAGTTAATAAGGTAATAAGTAGGGTAAATAAGTAATCCCAAACACCCCCAATGAGTTTATCTTGTGTTTACTTTTTTTTTCTCCCAAATTAAAGGAATTATTTTTATCCTTACAAAATTAATTGTAACTTAAATTAAACTATATTATATAATAAATAAAGTTTTTTTAGTCACACGTGTCGTATCCATATTCATTCTCATCATTTTTTTCTGTCTCTCTCTTATTTAATGCACTTCTATCTTTTATAATAATATATATTTAAAGAAAATATTAATTATACTAATAAAACACATTTATTTTAAATTATCCCATATTATAACAAACTTTAAAATTTAATTATGCAATGTTTTAAAAACCGGTTTAAACCGGCCGGTAATACCGGTTGAACCGGGTCTCGGCCACTAGCCCGGTAAGTTTAAGCCCGGTAAATTAGAAAATTGGTATGCTAGTTGAACCGCCGGTATTACCGGGTTATACCATTGTACCGGTTTTAGTTACAAGTAAAATTTTTATGTTTAAACTTCAAAAAAAAATTTGTTTGCCGGGATACACACAAAGTCACAAACAGAAGGCTTGTTGATCAATTACCTTACCTACAACCCAGTTTAGAAAAAAAAATCAATTGATATGCTCCTCTTCAGAAAATAGCGGCTCATGTAAAAACTATGTTTAACCATCAACATTTTGCTTGCCTTTAAAAACATTTAAGCGATAAAACTTCTTATTTAATATTATAGGAAACGAAAATAGCTATGCTCTTGTTGATGAGGATGACGATGATGGTGAATTTTTATCTTTTAAGCAATCATGAAATTACTACATCTAACACTCCAATGACATAAAACAATTATGCACTTCTATTTAAAAAAAAACTTTAAATTAACTTTTGGATTAATTTTTGGATTATCTTTTAATTATGGATTAACTTTTGGATTAATTTTTAGCATGGAATCATGTATTTTTGGATTATTTTTTGAGTTAGAGTTGTATTTTTATGAAATTATAGATTTACTAGTCAATCATGTTGAACCACCCGGTACAACCCGATATAACCGGTTAAACCATTTCTAAGCCTAATCCGGTATAATTTAAAAACCGGTTTTTAAAACATTGTAATTATGTAACTTTCATTTCAATCAAATAGTAATTGAAAGTCAAATTATATATTAATTTTTACATATTTTAGATTTGTTTCTATACTTAGTATATGTAATATATTTTTACACATGTAAAATATATACATAAATATTTAAAAAATTTATATAATGATAATTTTCAATTTTCACCCCATGTGTAGACACGAGATCTAAACTAGTTTATTAATAAATAAGATTGAAGTAACACGTTGTATAGAAAGAAAGAAAAAAATTCAGAACAAATAAACAATAATCGGCTATATTCTTGGTATTCGAGCATTCACATCAGGATTGGTATATATACCATATCATTAAATTATAAGGGAAAAAAAATAAGATTTAAATTAAAAAAAAGTCTTACACCAGTTTCTTTAAAACCTTATCTTTATCCTTTAAATTTTAAAGAAAATGTACACTAGAATTTTAAATATACCAATTCCATAACAATTTCTTTAAAATTATAAAGATAAGAAAGGAGATGTGAGGGGTTTTTAAAACATAAACAAATTTTTTATTAAATCATGACATTTAGTTAAATTATAAAGATAAGGATAAAAAACATGATGCGAATGCTCGAATGTGACCTTAAGATAGAGTCAATTACTCTTGATTCTCTAATCTCCCTCTCTATTTATAAGTCTATCAAACTTTAGAAACAAGTGAAAGTTTTGAATTTTAAATCCAAAATTCATATATTTAAATATTAATTATACCAACTATATAATTAAATTAATTAATAACCCTTTTATTAATTTATTCTAAATAAGTTAATTACTTTTTCGTAAATAATTTATTCCCTACACCATCTTTCGTGTCTAAATGTTTTCTTAAACATTATATGATTGTTGCTCGAAGTGTAACTCTTTGGATCATACCTTAATAGCAGCATTATTATATGTGGGCATACTAGTCCAACACGACCGATTATGCTATACGGAATGCTATAAAGAAGACATAAGTTCGAAAGTTGGAGGTAGCAGATATGAGGACGTTGAGGTGGATGTGTGAGCACACATGTTGGAGCAGATAAGGAATGATTTTTTAAGGCTAGATTAAGGGCAACAAGTATCTCATATAAGATAAAGGACTGAAGATTGAGATGGTTCAAATATGTGCGGAGGAAACAGATGACAACATTGGTAAGGTGCATGTAAGCCACACAGTGGAGGAGAAAAGGAAGAGAGGTAGGCCAAGACTGACATGGGACGAGCAGATTAGATGGAAGTGGTTTGAGTGACGTGTCTTTCTGAGGACATGATAGGTGATATGAGTTCTTAGAGACGCCGAATAAAGGTTAAAGGTTTTTATATGAGCATATAGACTTGGGCTTCGCATGACCTTTGTATCTTGCTTTGCTCTTCACTTAGATCATCTATAGTCGTAGGTGTTAGTGTGAAATACTTAGTCTTAGGTTTTGCTTTTAGGCTTAGATGTGCCTTGAGTCTTAGACATGCATTTAGTTTTAATATGCCATTAATATTATTTGTGGCTTTAATTTTTCGATGTGCCTGTGATTTTTAAGGTGTGCCCTTAGTTTTTAGGTGTGATTTTAGTCTAAGCTACCATAGAACTAGGGATATTTGTGTATTTTTGTTCTTTTTATCTTTAACTTACATTAAACTTCGTTTTGGTACTATGCTATGATTCTTTCTCATATGCATAATGTTTTCTATGTAAAAAAGAGGTTTTTTCGAGTCGGGCATCTCTATATGAGCGGCCTCTTTATCCTACGGGATAGGGTAAAGTTTGCCCTCATCTCACCCTCCCTAGATTCAACTGTATGAGTGAGATTTTGCTGGGTATGCTTATTTGTTTATATTATTAAAAAGGATGTCAATAAAAATATGATCATGTAAATGAAAGATTAAACTTAGTAAAGATTATATTTATACAATATATGGTTACTTTTGTTACTTGACACAAAAAGACGAGTTGTACTAGAGCTGGCATAACAGGTCAGACCCAACACGATAAGACACGATCACCTGAAGTACTAGACACGAAAATGACATGATAACTAACCGTGTCAATTTTTTCCAGACACGAACACGTACATATTTAAAAACAAGTTACACGATAAGACCTATCTAAGGACCTATTTAGGGACAAAAAAATCAAACACTGATTTCTTACCAAAAAAAAAAATTAAGCACTAATTACATATCGGTCGCCAATTGAAAAGATGAAGGACCCGAGACGATGAGGGAGCTAGGGTCATCAGCGGCAGGAGGAGTGAGGACTGAGGAGTGTGTTAAAAAGTCACGAGTCGTTAACAAACTAATAAACATATATAAGAATACAGGTCATGTTTGGTTATATTAATTTAACCTACCAACCCGATACGATTTTTAGATGTGAGCGAATGAGTTTAACAGGTAACGGGCGAATATCTATTAATAAGCGGTGATACGTGGTGACGGCCGAATTAATTTATGGCATGCATATCTTGTACTTTTTTTTCTTGCTTCATATCTTCAATTCTTTTGTAAAAAGATGGCATGCATAATTGCATATCATGTGAACCAAATGAATACTTCTCATGTGACCAAAAGAATGCAAACACATTGATAGATGTATATGCATAGCAAATGCAGCTCATACAAGTGTTTGTTCCAACCGTTACGATATGTAGCAGTGTTTATAATACGTTTTGTTATGATAAACGCGTTTTCAAAAAGCAATATCCACGCTAGCGAGTAATCGGAAACAAAAAAAATATAGACAAACTGGTTTGATTGAAATGAAATGACATAAAGTTAAGTCAAATTTCATTATCACATTACCTAGAACTAAAGACATCTATAGTGAAAAGAAATAATTTGAAGAAAAAAAAACATTCTAATTTTTTGAATATATAAATGAATTCAAAAAATCAATTAGAAGAGAAAAAAAAACTATGAATAATCAAGAATTACTATTCTACCTTTAACCGAAGGCTTATGTTCCTCCCAAAATCGCCATCTTGCATCATTGCCACAAATTCACCATAATCTATCCGCCCATCCTGAAACCATAGAAAGAAAACAAGTGTGAAAGAGAATTGGGTTATTCGACCCGTTTACCTAGAAACATGTTGATTTGGGTTATATTTTACCTCTCAAATGGGTAAACTTTAATAAACCGGGACAAATGAACATGATGAAAGAGAATTGGATTATTCGACCCGTTTATCTAGAAACGGGTTGATTTGGGTTGTATATTTTACCTCTCACAGATCAAATGGGTAAACTTTAATAAACCGGGTCAAATGAACATACATTAATGTTTTGTAAAATTCAGAAATAATAGGCAAAAACATGTTTATGGGTCAGCCAAACCTGTCTTGACATAAATTAACGATTAAGAGATTAGAGAGGGAAAGATGTACGTTATCTTTATCGATGTCACGCATAAGTTCATCAAGATGTATATCACCCAAACCGAATTTATCAAATGCCAATTGGAGTTCATCGGCGGTGATGTATCCACTGCCATCTTTATCAAAATATGAAAAGGCAGCATACATATGATCTTCTTGACTAATTTTATTTATGTGGAGCATTGCTGCAACAAATTCTCCATAATCTATGGTACCACTATTATCAATATCCGCCTGAAATGCTATTAAATATGTGTTATAAAAAAGATGAAGGGATAAAATTAATCCAAGTTTAGTATTTAGTGATACTATTTGAACCCGGGTGTCTGGATGTGTCTTCTAAAAGTGAGAATATAATTGAAAATAATCAGAATCAAGTGTGACAAAACAGGTTGTATCAAATAATGTATGGATGTATTTTTTTACTATTTTATGCTGTAATAATACATAAAATAACCAAGAAGGGCATTCTTGTGAACAAAGGAGATTGGTCTAGTGAGATGGAAGTAAAAAATCTCACAAATTAGGTCAAAATAAGGGGTTGTTAGGTAATTTTATTTCACCCTTTGCAGCTAGCATGAAACTGATTTTGTGATCCTTAAATAACCAGATGATTAGAAGCAAGATTTGATTATCCAAACATTTAAAACTGATTAACATGGATAATCACTTTCAAAACCCAAATCCAGACAACCCCATAATCAACACACACAAATACTACACCAGTTTATAATTACAAAAGTTTACCGCTTCCATCAGGCGAGTAATTTCTGAATCTTTTAAATTGGTGCCAACTTTCTCCAAGCCTTTTTTTAGTTCTTCTAATGTGATTTGACCACTGCCATCAGCATCTATCATTTTAAACATATTTTTAAGTCCAGCAATTTCCTCTTCAGACAGAGTCTCGGCAATAACCTGAAATCAGATAAGAGGGCGTTGAGTGTTTGATAATAATGTAAAAACTAAAAAGAATCAATAATTCGGATGAATATCAGAATACATACAATGTTTAATGGTTATAAAGGAGTGGAGAGAAAATAGTTATTAAAAAAACTCACTCTGATGGCTATCTTCTTGATTTTATTCATGGCAGAGAATTGCTTCAAACGAGTAAGAACAGCAGAATCAAGAGGCTTATCTGGAGCCACACCATTATCTTGAACCCAAGGGTGGCCTACAATGATGGTAACAAAAGAATATTAGATTTGATAAAAAGAAATTAAAATGGATGCTTTGAGAGTTATATCAAAACTAGAAGCATGTTAAAATGGACGCTTTGAGAGCTATATTTACAAGCATGTTCAAAGCAAAATCCAATAGGAGTGTTTAAAAGGCATAACTAACATTCAAGCCTCTTTCAGAAAGTTGGTTAGTAACTAGCAGATGAAATTAAAATGGATTTTACACTAAACTTCTTTTACATTGAACTTGCAATGGAGGCCGCTAGTATTTTACACTTATGCCCAATGCCATTAATGACGATATTGGCGCATTTATCAAACTAGTTGTTTTGGATTATATTTTATCTCCAAATGTCATATGGTAAAAATAAAGTTTAACTAAAAAGGAAGTGAGCCAAATAGCAAAAGTGTATATGAATGCTTACAACCTCCTAACCTGTTTTATTAAAAATATGATTTTTGCTTTAATAAATATAGTTTTTATAATATTTCATAAATTAATTATGTATAAATTACGAAAGGAAAAAAAAACATTGATAGGTGAAACCAACTAGACCAGCTAGCTTTGCCCGGCATTAAAAAATTACGCACGGACTATTTTGACCCACTTCCCAACCTGCCTTTTATGCCATCTCTATTTTGGAGCTTTCTCTTCTCTAATATACAGAACCAGTTTTAAGTAGAGAACTAAGAGGGCCGCATAAACACTTGTGCTATTGCTTTAAATGTGATACATAGAGCAGTTATGTAATAGATAACTGCTTCTCTTTCTCTCTCCCACTATATCTGCACTGCACTATGTACAAGTGTTTATGCGATTATCGCGGTTCTTTACTTAAAACTGGCTCTGGAGTGAGCAAGCCCCTATATATACATATATAGTGGGCAATTTAATATATACCCCAATAATATCGTATTTATCCAACCAAATTAATATCAAATATATCCATCAAAACACTTAAAATTCCATATCTACCCATTTCATTAAATATAGTTTATAATATGACCATTATACCCTTCTACTTCTTCTTACACTTCAAACTCTCATAACCTAAATCCTTACATAATGGAAGGGCGTAAATGTCATAGATATAAAAATGAGTATATACGATATAATGATTTTTTGTTGGGTAAATATGATATTATTAATTTTTTGGGAGATCTATGAAACTGTCCCATATATATACACATACACACACGTACTTGTGTCTGTATATTTTAACGATTATGATATCATGTTTAAACTTAATACATACATACATAATGATTAACTAGAAACATGATATCATAATGGTTATTATACCTATCATGTATATGTATAAATTAACTAAAAACATGATATCATAATGGTTATTATACCTATCATGTATAGCTTATGGCATTTTTAAACAGAAGTAAACCTTAGGAGATGAAATGCGGGATCAATTTAATGCAAAACTTTTCACTGAAAGACCAACATAGTAGGATTAAAAGTTGAGTGACTAAAACTAAAAGTTCAGGAATAATTTATGGATTATTTGAGTTGCTTGTTTATTTTTTATTTTTTGAATTTTATCCACTTTTTGCTTGATCAAGTTTAAGAGTGAATGAGTTCTATTTTCAAACTTGAAAGGTGCTAGTAGATAGAACTATTTAAGATTCAGGGGTCTTAGTTATATTACTCTTGGAATTTGATATTGTGATTGATGTGTTTACTTGGTTACGTACCTATGCGTCTTAGTTCCAATATATATGTCAGTCCATATAATATACATGGACAGCTGTCAAGTTATTTAAACAGCTTGTGTGAAAAACATTATACAACTGGTAATGTATATGAAGTTTCTGTATTATTATCATCAAAAGCTTATATCACGTTGTGTAAAACTTTTCCTTACAAGAGGTTTCAAAACTTGATATTTTTTCATGAAGGAAATAACTGAGGAATAACATTCAACAAATTAAAGCATGAGTAGATGCATGCATGTTTTTGGAGCCACTTGTTGAAAAAATTACATCGATTTGTTGAAAGACTCTATGAAAATAACAATAATAATAACAGTATTAGTATGATAATAAAGATTAATATTACTAGTATTATAATAAAATAGGGATCTATACTCACGAAGAACTTCAGGTGCTGTCAGCCTCCTTTTGGGATCTCTCACAAGCATTTTTCTTACCAAATCTTTTGCGCTTTCCGATATGCTTGGCCATGGTTCTGATGCAAAGTCAAGACTACCATTCAAAACCTGCTCAAATATTCCTTGCTCCGTTTCTGACTCAGATCACAATTCAACAACAACAAAAAGTAAATGCAACCTCAAGATAGTATCATCATTTAAAAAAACTACAAAAACAACAAAGCAGAAGATGATAGAATTCTCACCATCCCAGAATGGTGGGACCCCAGAGAGTAAAATATATATTATAACACCAGCACTCCAAATATCACATTCTTGGCTATAGAATTTCCTCAGTACCTCTGGGGCCACATAATAAGGGCTCCCAACCATATCAGTGAACATCTCACCTGTAATAAACACTCCAAATATCACCGATTACATATATTAAATTGGAGGATTTAAGTATCACGATATCAGGGGAAGATCTTAACCATTAAGTATCAGACTAAGCATTACACAATTAGACTTAATGAAATCACTTTTGAACGATCAAGCCCACCTTCAAACTAGCTACTAATAAGCTAATTATCCCATAACATAGCTAATCTACACAAATTATTACCAACCATACATAGAGTTGTTCTCTTTTCTAGGGAATTTGTTACAATCATCTATAATCAACATTGATATATCATCACAAATTCTTTAAAATCATTCAAATCATTGTAAACACAAACAATTATAATCATACCAGGCTTAAAGAACATTGAAAGCCCAAAGTCAATTGTTTTAAGGGGAGCTTCTTCCTGCTCATTATTAAACAGAAAATTTTCAGGCTTCAAGTCTCTATGCATAACCCCTAAAGAGTGGCATGCTTCCACAACCCCAACTATTATTCTAGCAAGCTCAGCAGCCTTCTTCTCTGTATAATGCCCTCTTTGTATAATCCTATCAAACAGCTCCCCACCTCCACAAAGCTCCATTACAACATGAACCGCAACCGCATCTTCGTAAGCACCGACGATCGATATTACATTAGGATGTCCTGCTAAGTGATGCATTATCTGTATCTCCCTCCTAACATCCTCCACGTCATCCTTCGTTGTCAATTTCCTTTTCGCTATTGATTTACACGCAAATTCCTTTCCGGTGGCCTTCTCTGTACATAAAAATGTGGTACCAAATTGACCTTGCCCTAATTTCTTACCCAAACTGTAAATATCCTTCAAATTCTCTGTTTTCCTCTGCAATACCGAATCCTTTAGTCCCATACTTTGCACACGTTTAAAATTGCTTGGTGGATTCGGATTCGGCTTCTCCTCGTGTGGGGCGCTTTGCGCATCATATCCCTTAGATCTCGAATCATCCGGTTTATTATCAGTGTCGTTGTGTTTATTCGCATTGTTCTTGCCCTTGGTGGATTCTTCGGTGGAATCCGGCGGGGGATGAGCGTTCTCCGGTGGCCGTTTTGTCCAGACCGCGGCTGTAACAGATTGTATGAAGCCGTTACGTCCGGCATTGGGAGCGGTGCTCTTATTTCCCATTCAAAATTTGCACCGAATCCGAAACCCTAATCCTCTCGGACTTAAACGTCCAGATCGCATTTGCCGCAATAGAGTTGCAGCTGTGTGATCCGATCATACACCTCAAACACGATGTTATGAATTTACGTTTCCGAAGGTGAAATTCTGATGCGTTTACATCCAGGAAAGAAATTCGAAAGTCTCAAATATAGAAATGAAATTGATGGAAGATGTGAAGTGATTCTGTGAGGAATTGCACGTTATTACCGATCAGAAACCCTAATTTCTTAAGAATAATGGAAGTTGGCATATTATTAGTGCCGGTAGACGAAGTGGAAATGAGAATTGGAAACGAAAATGGGGGGAAATGACACGGACGAGTTAACTCAATTACTTCTGTTAATGGTTGTTGAGTATATTTCAACGTAAAACCAATTTTAATTTTAAATATAAACCAGTTCTTTTAACCCTCGTTTCGTGGTGTGAGTTTGGTCGTTTTTCTCCCGTGTCACACGGTTGGTCGTTATCGGTTCGACCGACCAAAACACACATCACAACCACTATTTCCTTTTTGTATTTTATTATTTTAATAAAATTTAAAAAATTACCGGTCCGGGTCGTCGAAAACTATAAAAGCGAATACAAATACGGGTTCCGATAATATCAATACCGACAATGATGTTGTTCGCTAACAATAGGTTATGCTCGTCACGGTATCACTACGGTTACGGCATTCGATATAGGCAACGGTATAAAAAACTCGATTTTGAATACAACTCCGTTTTAAAAAAAAAATTATATCGGAATGCTGACAAAAAACTAAAAACAATCGCGTTTTTCATATTCTAAAAAAAGTTAACGAACGAAAGTTATTAAAGAAAAACAAAATTAATAGAAAATGAAACGGTTAAAAGCGTATATTATATATAATATAAGGGTTAAAAATGAAAATATTAGAGGTTGTGTTAGTATTCACATTCGTTGTAATTTAAACTTACTTTATAATATTACAATAAGAAGTAGAGGTGGATAAACGGTTTTTTTTTAATAAACCGGTTCGGTTATAAACTGGTTTGGTTTTTTCGCACCCCCGTCACATGGGATTTTTTTTTTTTTTTAAAGGCGAACATTGAATGATGTGACGTCGCACCCCCCGTCACATGGGAGAGCCTCGTCCAACTCCGGCCAATATGTTGTCTTAATCGGGCCCACTTGGTGTCAGAGTTGGAGAGCTTTAAAGGAAAAACATCACCCAATACGACCCCTTCCGGGCTTAAGGGAGAGCCGAGGCTCGAACCCTGGACCGGCGTGGGTAAACCCATGGTGCATCAACCTAAGAGCTAGGCCTCATTTGCGATGCCGCAAAAATTAATTAATGGTGGTGGCAGGGATCGAACCCGAGTCTCTTGGGACTGCGGGCCTTACCTCAACTACTACACCACAACCTCTTTGGCTTTTAATCAATGATTTATGTATTATTAAACTAGGTTAGAATCCCGTGCATTACACGGATTGTATATTGAAAATGATATAACTTATAAGTTTGTAAATACGTCATAAATTGTCAGACTATTATGATCGTCTAACTTGTCAGACTATTATGATTGTCTCGAGATATATCAAGTGGAAATGTGTGTATATAACAAATTAGTATTTTTCTTTAATTAATTATATTTTGATTTCCTATTATATATATATATATATATATATATTCTTATTTAATATAATTAGTATTTTTCTTTAATAATATATTAATAATATCATTATTATTAGTTAATAAGATACATGTGCATTTATTATGAGAGAGAGGCGAGAAAACTAATGTGAGAAGGCATAAGGAAATGATAAGTGTTCAAGTTAAACTTTTATTTATTAGTATAGATTTTGTGTTTGTTACTTGTAAATACAACAAAAACGACAACAACCATACCTAATAAAATCACATTGAATGGCAAAGCCACTGGTAGGGTATGAGAAGGGTGTCATGTAGACATACCATACCTCTATCTTAAATAATAAAGAGGTTGTTTCCTAAAAGACCCCTAACTCCAAAGATATATGTATGAGCATGAATTTTTTATAAGAAACCGGTGAAGAAAATAATTAGCTAAATACAAAGATCGAATAATATAACGAAAATAAACTACAAATAATAATGAATGGTGAAACCGTGTAAGTGCTAAGAAAGGTAAAACAAATATAACATACATTTATACCATTTCTTTTCATTTTTAATTATTTTTTACTGAAAAAATAAAAAAGGTTCATTTTTTTTCTATCCTCACAATAATTTGTTTTATGTATAGTTACAATACATAAACATTTGCATCTTGTTCTACTTGCTCTCTATTTAAACTTATTCATATTAATGATGTGATTATAATTCCTTATCATCAATATATAATACTTTTTAAAATAACTGTATAACTAAATTTGACAAATGCTTGGTTCCAAATTAGCTTCAAACATTTCTTGAAGAACAAGAAATCATCAACACACCAACACAAAATCAAGGGTTATACAAAGAGGATTATTTCACAGAGAAAAAATATGTACATAACACTTCACAAGCTAACCAGACACCTGATGCCTGATGGTGATAAAAACAGATCCAGAAATATATGTGAATGTTAATTTGATACAAATAAAAATTAAATATTTGTTCAAGAGTTGAAATGGATGACGTCAGCAGAGATGGGTAAGCCAGTAAGGGTAGTTTTGAGATTGATTTTAAACTTGTGTACTTGAAAGGCACCTCCATTGCCCCATCTGATGTCCCTTGTCAAGAAGCATTACCAAGCCTGGACTGTTGGCCAACACGCTAAAAATATGCCTGAAAAAACCCCGAAGAATTAGAGGCGGGTTCGGATTAAAACGGGTATTTATTGGTACTGATTAGATTGACCTAAAGCATATTTGTCTAAAATATTAAGTTTTTTTATATAATTAGTGTGTCAAATATGATTGCAGCGGTTATACTATTTCAGTAATAATCTATTCATAAGTATATATGGTCAAAAATGCCACCTCTACAAAGAATAAATAGAATATAAAAGCATATACTAGCCGGTAATCGTGTTGTTTCTTAAAAATTTGATGTTGAATTTACAGTATGTTTGTAATTTTTTAATTATTGGTTGCCTTATTTTTGAACAAATTGAGGTGCTTGGATGTGTGTTCTGAAAATGATTATTTGATAGTGAATAATTAGAATCAGATAAAAAAAATATTATCATTACTATACACATCAAACTAAACAACTAAACGTATAACTAATTTAAATTATAAAAAATATTATCATTACTTACTTGTTTCGTTGAGCTCTCCTCCTCAAGTAACCAAATGATACGATCCGCTGTCAAAGAGATAGCAAAGATAATTATCATGTTTTAACAATATAAAAAGCTCATTTAGGTTCGCAAGCCTGCTCGAGCTCGATATGTGAAGCTCAGGCTTGAGGTCATTTATTAGATGAGCCCCAATATAAGCTCGAGCTCAGGCTTGAGCTCGTTTAAGCTTGGCCCGATCCGAGTTTTTGCGAGCCGATCACAAGTAGCTCACAAGCAGCCCGGCAATGTTTTAAAAAAGGGTTTACCTTAAACACTGAAAGGAAAGACAACCCCACACCATTATAGGGTTTATATACATAAATCTTGGTAGGTGGAGACATATCTTTGCATAATTGTTGGGCTATTTCCTTCAATAATACCAATTGCGCGTTATCAGTCCTCATAGAAATAAGTGTTTGCCTCATGGACTCCCTATCTGCCTCTAGTGCATGAAGTCTTGCATATAGTTTCTTGACTTCTGGATCTTCAACTTCATTATGGAAATATGACTCTTCATGACTACTTGTAAAATCATCATAAGTACCAATATTAGCCTTTTGATCATTATTCACATTATGTATAGAGTCAATAGTGTAAATTCTATCACTCATTTCATCCCCATATTCTGATACAGTTTGCACCTTTTTAAAACTAGGAAAATCATGTATGACCCTAGAAGAATCCGGTACAAAATCTTCTTTAACGGTATCGAAAAATGAGCCGATAGTGTCACCAGATAATCGCCTTGAGTGTTTCTTCATTGGAGAATAGCCAACTATAACCTTTTCAAGAACAGGTTGACTTTGACCAGGACTTCTTTCCAACTGATTAATTCTTTCTTCTAGATCTTTTAAAGAATGTGGTGTTTCACCAAATGCATACTTCTCTATATCAACTGTTTCATTATCGTTATCCGGGTACTCATGATTTTCATTCAAATTGTTGCATTTCAATGGAGGGTAATCATATGATGGGAAATCAAATTGGTTTTCTAAATTTGTAGCAACGCTATTTTCGCGTGTCAAGAAACTTTTCTCGCCATCTGCTTCTGATTCCGTGAGCCCAAAACTAACCATTCTATGTTTATATGCTTGCACTTCACAAGTTAAAGATTGGATAGATTGCTCACGCCTATACAACAATTCCTCCAACACCAACAATTCTTGTTGATCATGAGCCATTTTTTCTTCAGAAAAACGTTTAAACTGTCGAGCTTCCATTTGAATTTCGGCCTTTTCACGTTGCAGTTTCAAGATCATCGACATGGCCTCATTTGCAGCGGATGACGAAGCGTATCGTTCTTCTTCCAAATCAGAAATCAGATCTTCAACCGTGCGTTGCTGGTTGCTAACCATCTCACGCAACACATCACACTCGTTTTCAATATCCACACGCGCTACAGAAGGAATTACAAAACCTGGTATGATGAACTTATCACCATCTTCTTCAAATTCATCCACTTTTCGTTTCACGGACCGTAACCACGTCCCAGGATACGACCCCGTTCTCGGATCATGATAACTACAACCACAATCACAACACTTGACCACACTAGTGCTTTCTGAATCCATATTTCCACCAAAAGTGCATAAAAATCAGTTAAAATAGTAACAAACACAAAACCAGTTTATTAACCAAAAGATTTCAGTATTCCCCCCTTGTCTTAATTCCTCAAAAAATCATCAACCCTCCTCCACTATACAAAACACCAATAGGACCCTGCAATAACCGGTTTCTTCACTGATTAACCGTCACAAATTTAGATTAATTCAATAACCTAAATTACATACAATATATACAAAATGACATAATTTAGGTTAATTCGATAACCTAAATTACAAACAATATGAACAATATATACGCAACAACATAATTTAGGTTAATTCGATAACAGTTGAGAGTATTTCAACACATAATTTGGCAATTTCAATCAACATAGAGATTAAGTGAATGAATTACAAATTACGATTACAAGCTCAGAATCACAACCAGTATGAACAATATATTATACGCAATGACGTAATTTAGGTTAATTCGATAACAGTTAGGAGCATTTCAACAAATAATTTGGAAATATCAATCATAAATCGAGATTAAGTGGATGAATTTACCGTGCAAAACAAGGGCCCGTCTGGTCATGATAACGATGACATTGATTAGAAGATTGATAAGAATAAGGAGGGGAAAGTGGAGGAGGGGAGTTCTTGAGGGAATTGTTCAAAGGGAGGGAAATGAGGAAATATTGGGGGTTGAAAGATTAAAAAATTGAAACCCAAGATTTATAATTTTGCTTGCTATTAAATTCGTGTTTCTCGCCAAACAAAAAAAAATGCATAACATATTTTAAATAAAAAATAATTATATGTACGTAATTTGGGTTTTCAGATTTTTAACGATGAGGTTTTATGGTCTGTAATTATTTATACACACAACTGACATAGGAATCATAGAACTGAAAGTAATTTTTTTTACGAAAAAAAGGTTCAACTTTTATCATCTGCTTTGGCCCACATAAAGCTTGAGACGACCCTGATTACAAAACCGATGAAACCGAATCGAGGTACCCCAAAAGGTCGAGTTAATGAACACCATCCTTGTTAAAATTAAAATCGGGTGTTCATTAAAGTGGGTGATTTTATGTTCTTTTTTAATTATGCAATTTTATGGTGTTTATAAAGTGGGTAATTTTACAGCGTTTTTTCAAGCATTTGTATTATTGTTTTGTTGAGTGTTTGTGAAAAAAAAACAATATTTTTATGGTGTTTTTTAGATCGTTTGCCAAAAAAAAAAACAATCGACCGTTTGTCTTTGAAGTTTGTATGGTGTTTTTTTGAGCGTTTGTAAGAAAATGAGTTTGTATGACGTGTTTATGGTGTTTTAACGCTGTTTTTTCATGTGTTTGTATTTTGACATTTTATGGTGTTTTTCGAGCGTTTGCAATAAAAAAACAATCGAGAGTTTGTATTTTAAGTTTTTATGGTGTTTTTTCGAATGTTTGTAAAAAATGATTTTATATGACGTATTTATAGTGTTTTTATAATATTTTTTCATGCATTTTGACATATATAATAGCGTTTATCCAAGCTTTTGGAAAAAAAATTTGTGTATCATATATTACAATTATTTATTGTATCTAACGTTGATTAGGTGGGAAAAGGTGGGAACGACTTTTCATAACGCGAATGCACGTCTTTCTTGTTATTTCAAAGAATGGAAAACAAGGTCGGATCGTACAAATAAAGCTAAAATATTACTTGGTAAAACAAGATTATTAAATTAAAACAAAAAAACAGTATTTTTTTTTAACGACGTGGGCTCAACTGGAACGTCTCATAGGGGAGGCTCATACATCAGTCCAGGAATTCGAATATGCAGAGGGTGTTCTTAGTTTTTATAACGTGCACCTTACAAGATTCGAACCCAGAAAGGAAACCTTTTGAGAAAACCCCTGACCAACAAAGTAAAATTTTGATGACAAAAAAAAAACAGATGGCCGGTATATTGTATTTATTGGATATGAAAAGAATAAATCAAATAAAATAATAATTACAACAAAAATAAAAGTATAACAAAATTAAAAAACTTTACTCGATGTTATTTAAATAAATCAAAAATTGAAAACTAATGTTTCATAAATTATTTTTAGTTAACGTGTCATTTAAAAATCAATATGATTTCATTCGCAGACAGGTCTTTTATATTATGCAAAGAAAAAAAAAACTTAACATTTACACTCTTAATTGTTTTTGAATTAAGACACTAGTCTAGAAAACATTTCTAATGGTTGAATAAAGAAAAAAAGTAAATACTAATTAGTAATGATGATCGAATAGTTTTATTAAACTAATACTTAAGTCAATTAATATAATCTCAAAGTATATGAAAATACCATTAAATCTAAATGGAATTAAATATTACGAGTTTAATAAAGAGAATGAAAAAAAGTCATTTATAAAGGTCAAAGTAGCTCTAAAACAACATAATAGAATCATGTACAATGATTTTTGCAGGTTGATTGAACATGAAGCATGAAAAAATATACACAAAATTAAGTAAAATTAAACAACAATTTTTAACAATGATTATATATAACCAATGTTGTTCATAAGGAAACATGCACACTTCGAAATCGTAATTAAGAAATTATGGTTAAAGGTGGAATAACTTTTTAGTTTCAAACATTTTTCATACAAAAACATTGTTCACAAGGAAATTTGTCTAAATTATTTTTAGAAAGGCAAATTTCAAATAAACCATTACAAAATTATAAGAAAATTGAAATGCACCCAATCTAACCAATAGATAAAATAAAACTTAGAACTATTTTTCACCCATAAAAGCCTAAGAGTCTTAATATCTTTAATAATCTTCTCGACCTTGACAGGTTTATTAGAGAAAATTACTTTATTTCTAGCTTTCCATATACACCACACCGGTGTGAGAATAATTTTCTCGAGATTGACAGGTTTACTAGAGAAAAATTGTCTAAATACTTTGTCACTTGCTATGTTGGTGAGTGAGAATAGAATTATAATAGTAAGATAAGATAACTTTTAAAACACCGGCCAATAGGAATATTTCAAATAGACTTTGATTTAGTATTTGAGACATTTTCAAAAGCTAAAATGTACATGAACTAATAATAACATTTACAAATTTATAATAGCAAAACGTGAACCACTGTCGATGTATCATGTACGGTACAATCATATAATGTGACTGGACACCCTATTAAAGTAGGAAGATTAATTATTAGATAAAAAGAAATTATAAACGCGCCAGGTAGGGGTCGAACCTACGACCTTCTGCTTAGGAAACAGACGCTCTATCCACTGAGCTACAGGCGCTTCGATGTTTTTTAATATGAACTAACATCTAATAAACAGCTATACTTCATTTTGTTCAAATTTTTTGACAATACCCGCCTAAATTAATATTCAGTGAATATTTATCGACAAATCGCCAACAGTATTTGAAAATTTTGAATCAAATTAGCGGAAAATAATGGAGGATTCGATCACTCAGTTCCGGGACACCGTAGCTCGTTTCTGTCACCACCTTGAATCCAGCTCCGGCGCTCTTCTTCAGTCCGTCAATCGCCGTCCGATTCCTTTCGGTAATATTTGATCGCTTTCGTTTACGACGATTTATACTTTAGATCTAACTTTTAGATGATGATTTTACGTTACTAGATTCCGCTTCGTTGTCGTTCGTACAATGCCTGAACCGCCGTGTATCCACTGCAACCAGTGATCTCAATCTCCTCGAGTCGATGTCGTTTGATACGGTGTCGTTTGAGGAGCTGCTTGGTCACTGCAACGAGATCTACAAGAAGAATCAGAATGATATTATTGAGCTTGAAGATAGACTTTCGGCATTTGGATACGTTCCTGGTACGCGCTTATATCCAGAAACCCTAATTTAATTATAAAGTTTTTTTTTATGAACTAAATAGTCAAACTGATAAAAACATTTTTGATTCGAATTCGACTAATTTGATAAGAGTATGAGTTGAATTTTTTTTATATAAAACCTAACTTTGATTTATTAAATGTTTTGAGCTCAATGTTCAATTCACTTGATTTTGAATAGAGTGTGAGCCCTAAATACTTGATTAAAGCTCTAATAGATAGATATTTGTAGTGCTAATGCTTCACTGTAGGGTTGGAGATTGATGAGCAGGAAGAGGACTTAAATGATTCGCAAGCAAATACTAGTTTGGGTTTGAAGAATACCGTGGAAGATGACTCTTTGTATCCTTTTTTTTCAAGTCTCTACCCTATAATACACAGTTTTGTGCATAATTTATGAAAATTTTATTGGTATTTTAATATTTAATCTGGAACTTTTTAGCAAAATGGAGTATATATTCAAACTAATTTGGTTTCTGGGTAGTCCGCTGGTGGTGGAACTGGACTCATCCACCGGAGTTCATGGTTTCTGTAAAATCATAAAAATGGTCCACGACAACGAAGTCAAGCTCACAAAGTCAGAGCCGCTTGTTCAGGAAACAGGTTTGATAAAAAAACCCAGAAACCATTTCGAATCTTGATTTTTACACCATTTTGCCAAAAAATTCTTTGTGTGATTCAGATTCATAAAATTGTGTCAGTTAGTTAACATCCTCTGCTTTTTTTTTTGGGGGGGGGGGTTCTGTTTTCATTTATAAAGTTTATATAATGTTAACTGTTCTGTTTTACAAGTATTGATGATAATTGTCAAGTGTGTGATATCAATAATCATTACATTTCTTAACTGCATTTAGATTTGATGATACATTGAGCTTGCAGAATTTTGGAATTTCTAATGCTTCTCTTGCGACTCTTGAATCTGAAGGTTAGCTTATGCCAAGAACCAATATCAATGATTTCTTTGATTCATATTTTGTGGGTCAATTTTGAATATGATGGTGTAAGCAAAAGGCTTTTAGTTAACTGACACAACGTTAAGTAGAATAGCGCCATTACAAACTAATCAATTTAAGTCGGTAATTCGGTATAATCATATCTCTTAATTTCCTGAAAGGATGATTTTCACCTCTAACTGCAGGTAACAATAAGATTGAGATGGATCCTCTTTACGAACCAGCAATGAATATCGCGGAAATAGAAAGTAAACAACTATATGAAGCTCTTTTTTGTGTATCCCATTATTTTCCTCCATTTTTTAACATAATCAATGACTTTTTAACTCCATCATGTTAATAGAGGCTGGACAAAATGAGTTGAAACCATTTGAAGATTTGAAGTCTTTAATAGATGTACCTAAAAATGGTTATGAAAGTCTTCCTTCATACATGAAATGCTTAGTATCTTGGAAGGTACATATTTCAAAACTTTACGTTATGATATGCAGAGACTTACTGGGATTAAGATATTTAACATACTGATTCTGATTGTATACTTTTTATAGGATTTGCTTGCTGCTGTTGAGAAGATGAATGCACACCTCAAAAAGAAAACCAAGAATGACAACTTCTTTACCCAAGATGAAGTTTCAGCACTGGATTTAGGTCAGCATAACACATCCTTTCTTGTCCATATAAAAAAATTAGCTACAAACAGAAACGGGTCAAGTGGGTAAAAGTGTTTTTCGTTAAATTCTGCTGTTTGTGAATGTAGGCCCTAAAACGAGATCGTATTTGTTGTTACTCATGAAGATGAACTGTTTAGTTGTGGAGACCATCGATGGCTTGATTTCTTATAAAGTACTCAAGGCAAGTGGACCTTGACTTGAGTTTGTAGTTGTGGATCAGGTAGTTTGCAAACCAAACAACATATAACTTCCTTACAGTTATTCTTTAGGGTTCAGCTAGTGAACGGGTTTGATACCAGATTGTGAAACTACAAGTTTGAACAATTCATTTTTTATATGAACTGAGAATGAAAATTTATAAACAGTTTGTCTTGTTCACTGTTCTCAAAAACTGGCTACATTATTGGTTCAATTAAGTACTTTTGAACTGCTTCCATTTGAACTGGGTGGTTATGGGTTGAACTGGCCAATCGGACGGGTTGTTTGACCGGATATTCATTTATTTATTTATCTTCCTAAAATCTCAGTTACCTCCATGTTTGTTTATTGTAAGGCTTCATATTTTATTAACATTGCAAATTCGGGTGGGTTAGGTAACGGGTCAAGATGAGATTATTACCAAAATGAGTTCCTGTCAATACGGGTCGTTTTAAAAAAAAATCAATTTGCTTTGGATAAGAATGAGTTATAAACAAAAGTTGGCTCGTGTTGAAATAAGATGTTTTAGAAAAAAAGTACCAAAATTTGGTACCCGTTTGAACCTATTATAAATATACATAGTTTTTAAGTGACCCAAATTGTTTTAAAGTGTTACCTGTTTCAACCTGGTTTGTGTTATGATGTTGTCCAATTCAACCCAAAAAACAAAAAAAGTTTTATCCAAACCAACTCATTTTCCCTACTTTGGGTCAAGATTGCCACGTGTGTACTAAAGGATAAAGTACATATTTTGTTTATATATGTGTGTGTAAACATTTTAATTTTTTTTATGATGACATCTAGTTTTTGAAACTGGTATGACAAGTGAACTGGTAAGATAGCTTGTTCGATGACTGGTCCGATTATGAAATCATCGGTTTTATTTGATATTTTTTTTGCTATAGATGATTAGATGGTGTGAGTATGGGACATTATGGTTGTGAATGAATTTAGAAGCATAATATGGTGGATTTGTTGTCATAATCAAACAATGACATTTTGACGCACTTTGGTTGACTACCGTTCACATCACCACCCTCCTTCCTCTTGAAATGGGAAGTATGAAGTTTTTTTTTATGGTTTTTAGTTCTGATATGGATTTAGGGTGTTCCGTGAATGACATTCACGGAACCATCCTATGTGGCATAAGCTGGTCCAATTCCGGTAATGGCATTCGCCCGTCAAAGAAATAAAAATGAAAGATAGAGCTTATGTGCTAGCAATGTTAAGCAGTGGAGCAACTAAAATTGGTGCATGGTTTTTATTTTTTCCTGAGTTTACCACCAAAGAAATAAAAATGAAACGCGCCAGGTAGGGGTCGAACCTACGACCTTCTGCTTAGGAAACAGACGCTCTATCCACTGAGCTACAGGCGCCTTGTTATGTTTTTTAACAATTTAAAACATCTTAAATAAATATAAATTCATTTTGTTCAAATTTAATGAAAGAATAATTGAGAATTTATAATCAAATTAGCGGCAGATCATGGAGGCACATTCATTTCATCTAATCATTTAAGTTTAAAATGATATATATATTTTCAAGTAAGCAATGAACAAGCTATCATAATATGTATAGTTATAACCGTCAAGTGAAACATTGTGAAGGTTCGTTACTTATATAGGAAATGACTTTGCTCTAATTTTGGTACATGTTTTCAGAACAAAACTTTCATACTCGTTCTTGTTATTCTCTTTGAATTATACAGTTAAACTTTTGATAAGTACCATTGAGTCATTGACATATTTCAATCCGAAAGTATCCGATCATTAGTCAAAATTCATTCATTTATTAATGACCAAGTTAATCCCGTTGACAATCAATTGCGATTCAAGACTAATTATAGTAATACTTAAAAGCTAGAGTCGGTGGCTTTTTGCCATTTACAGCTTCCCCCTCTCCACTTTTAGGACTTGACAATATTAACTCCTTACTTTGTAAGTTGAAACTTTAACCCCCTTAAGTTTCTAAAATTTTGCGTTTACATCCTGTAGTATATATATTCTGATTTTTTCTTAATAACTTTCGTTTGTTAGTTATTTTTTTCCATGACGTCCCAGTATAAATTTCATTAAAACACATAGTCGTATTCAATGTAGGGTATTTTTTAAGCGTCGTGGGTTATATCGACTAACAGTAACGCGCTGATACCATGAAGAATGAGACTGACACCGACTGAAAAACATCGGTTCCGTTATATAATTTTCCTTTATCTATGTTTCGATCTACACAACCGAGTCTCCGTAACTTCATAAGTTTCTTTTATGTATTTAACCGCGTTTCTTTTTGTGTTTAGCCATGTTAATGTCACCGCCTCAACCTTTTAAGTTCCGCTCTCGCCGCCGCGGAGCGAAGGGCTAATTTTCTAGTTTAACTATTATTTTACAAAATGACCACCTTCATAAAAATGGAACAAGTAGTTCCAAAACCGGGTTAATCCACACCCGTATTTATCTACGTTCATAGCGGCCTCGTGTGCCGCCCTCTAGCCCGGGCACAAACTAGTGCATTCAAGCATGTGATATCTTCATTGAAGCCCTCATATCCTGATTAGTTGATGCATTTGATGCGAGTGTATAAAAGTTTCCTCCACATGAAGATAAGTGTGTTTCAAAAATGGATTATCTATATCTATATCTATATCTATACTACTTTATAATACGAATTACGAGGATAACAATGTAAATACTCAAAAAATTAAGACACCCTGTACCATTGTTATTGCATGATGTACACATTCATAAAGTCTCAAACGAGTATAATTACTTTTTAACCCCTATTTATAATTAAAACTTATTAATTACCATTTAACTCATTCTCTTAAACATTAACCAAAACATGTTCAAAGGGTATACATATCTTTTAGCAACTCAAATAAACTCACTTAATCAATGATTTAAGTGAATTAATAAATCCCTAATAAATAATAATTAGAATTAATTCATTTATATAATATTATTGTAGTTTACCTAAAATTTTAAGACACCTAAATCAAATTATTATGCATAGATACAACTTACTAAAGGATAAAATTTCATTTAATCTCATGTTTGTCAAATAAAACCCTTCTACAATTAAAGCTCAATCAATTTTGCTATTTACGTTTACAAGCCCAACAGCCATTCCCCTTAATAAGGGGGTGTTTGGGATTACTTATTAAAAACTACTTTTGACTTTTTACAAAAGTAAGAATTATCTACTTTTTCAAAACAACTTTTTCATCATTTTAAAAATGACTTTTTCACCATTTATTCAAATGAACTTTTGAATTATTACCTTTTTGGAAAAGGTAATAAGTTAATAAGTAGTTTAAAAAGTAAATCCAAACACCCCCTAAGGCTTTCCGCAACGCACCGCCCGTCCACCGCCCTTCCAATCCACGTGGCCGCCCGTCTCACAGGCCGGCGTTGAGGGCTTGCCGCTCGTTGCTGGTCGCCCGCCCCCAAGGGCACCATTTGTTGAATGTTTGTAGGCCCCATTTCATTAATTTCTTCATTATTTATTTTGTTATTTAAAATATAATTGAACATTAATTTATTAATTTTATTTAAAACCTAATTACAACTTAATTTAAATGTAACTTAAAACCTAATTAAAACTTAACTTAAAACATAATTAAATTGTATTTTTCCTAAAGGTTAGTTTTGTTTTTGTATTTTTTCTAACGGCTAGTTTTTTTGTATTTTTCCTAACGACTAGTTTTTTTTCCTCTAACGGGTAGTTTTTTTTTATTTTTCAAAATACTTTTCATCGACACAAGCCATATGGATCAATACCAACGAGCAGAACATGAATCTTTGTGTAACGAGATCAGAGAGAAATATAACATGGCTCGACGCAATTAGTAGTTTCAATTTTTAGGTATTATTGTATTTTTTTATTTTTAATTTAAGCCTCATTGTCGTTTGATTATGTATTATTGTATTTTTTTATTTAATTTAATGTAATTTTAATTTTTGTTTTATTATTTAGTTATTTAATTATTTATTAATTAATTTAAGTTATTTAATAGTAATTTAAATAGATAAATGAAAATAAAAAAAATGATGTGGAAATAACGAGGTTGTTTGTGGGATGGATGAGTATAGTAGTGTTGAGGGTAAAATGAGTTTGTGAGAAGAATGAGAGAAAAGCTGATGTGTCATGCTGACTACACTGTTTATGAAGTTTCCTCCTTAATCACCCTCCTGCGATTCCTCCTCTTCATCTTCAACCTGGGTTCAACATCTCTCCATCGAGGTAGTCAATAGTTCTTCCGACATTTACATCGATGGAGATTTGCACCGCTCTCTTCCGGCCATCCAGGTACCCGCCCCGTTTTTCTTTTTATTTTTTTCTTCAACCTCAATTTGGTCACCGATTTTGTTTTCTAGGAAGAAGAGGATTACGATGCACTAAAGGAAAAGAAGATTCAAGAATCAATCTCTGAATTAGGGAAACGGAAATGAAGCCAGAGGTAAACAAAGGTTCACGCAGGTCATTGGGTGAGATTATTAAGCCTTTTAAAATCTTTTTCCTTTCTAAGTTCTTTAGCATTGGGGTTTTAATGTTTTGATTTGGGATTAGAGGATTGGGAGAAGGGGTTTATTACTTTTCATTTGAATTTATAAGGAAGTTGTGTTGTGCAAGCAGAATTCACTTGTTTGTATTGAATGGACACAAATTGGGGTTTATATGGGTTTTGTTGTTTTGAATGTCAAACCCTGGATACTTATTGATTAAACATCAAATCAATTATTTACATGATATTAGTTTGGTTGTTGATTTGATGAAATTTGAATGTTGCTCTGTGTAATTTTTTTAGCTTATATGTTTGAAAGATGAATTTCAAAATCAGCTATTTTGATTCAAAATTTCATTGATCAAGCCTTTTTTCTAGACCGTACCTGATTGAGCCGATGTACTCGAATCAAATCCAGATATCCAACCTCACTTTATTCGACTCGCCTTCATGGTTCATCCATCCGGTTTATAGCAGGTTGGTTCATAAATAGAAAGGCACTGATCATACTATGTGTTTTGATTATAGTTTCTTTTAATTTAAAAGCTCATACGTGTTCTGAATTTATTTTCAGTGGTATAATTATTCAAGATTAAACCATTTGTGCACCTGTAGATTCTCCTAATACAGATGGAATTAATCCAGGTTTGAATTTGATTGCTCTTTTCTCTTGCAATTGCCACTTTTTTTTTTCATTTTTGTTTCTTTTATCTATTAATTTTTTAAATTCTAAATAAAGCAGAACAATTATTTAGCTACAATTATTAATCCATTGTAATCATTTTCGGAACGCACGTTTAAACATTTGTGAAATATCATATAATGAAAATTAAACAAAGTTCAACCTTAAAATTTGGGACCCTTTTAAATATGTACCAAAGCTTCAACCTTTTTTATATAGCAGAGTCACCCCTGCATATTATGATGAGGCTTTTTGTCTGTGATTATGCATTCATATCTTATTGCCATTATTGCGAAAACATTAATTGTCAATTTATTCCCCAAGATGCAACATCCTTGATACTTGGGCAAGAGTTCAGTGTCTATACCACACAAGTAAGCTTTGCCTGCTCGCCCTTTAAAAATTAGTTTGGCTAATAGTTTGAATTTGGAAGGATAAAACCAAATATTTTATGGTGAGGAATAAGTATTTTGTTGTTACAGGTAAAGTATGGAATTGATCGGATCATATGCACTCTCCCTCGTTTGTATCAGGTTGCCAATCATGTCTTTTACGTTAACATATATATGTGAATCCTTGTATCTCTGTATATGTCTGTTATGTGAATGAAACCTGACCGATATAGGTTTTCATGTTTTCAGCTGGTGGCACTGCTGTAGGGACAGGATTAAACACAAAGAAAGGGTACTCGATTTTTATTTTTAAATTTTCTCATTCTTCAATATATTTTTCTTTCCTTTTATATGGTGAGATCATTGCTGTACATATTTGATGAAAAGTTTGCTGCAGCAGTAGCTGATGAAACAAGATTAGCATTTGTAACAGCTGAAAATAAGCTTGAGGCGCTGCTTCGTTTCATTTTTATAATAGACGCCTTTTTTTTAAAACATAGTTAACTATGGTAGACATATATTATTCTATTATTTTCCTCATGTTATATTTATCAGGCCGCACATGATGCCTTTGTTGATTTTGTTAGTGTTTTTGTGTTGTTCAAGCTATAAGTTTAACCATACTTTTGTTCAAACAAAGAAATATACACTTTAAACCTTCTAACTTATGTAATCGAAAGATTATATATATACTCACACATTCTTGTTAATTTGGACCAGATTTACTTTTGTAAATTAGGTTACCATTGCTCAGGTCTACAATTGGGACGTCCATCAATGAAGACTTGAACACACTTCTTCTTGCTCTCAAGATTCATGAGGAAAAAGAATACAAGAGGTGCGTGAAATTACTTTTGAGGCTATTAAATTAGGTAAGCTTCTTTCATTAAACTTATTGCATCATCATAGAATTATTTATGAGTTTTGATGTCCTTTGAGCTTATTGGTTTGTTGATATGTTAATATTTTTCTTATTGGTACATATTGGCCATATTATGGGTGAAAAAATGTTCCAGTTGAAAAATAGGTCCTTTTTTAGCACGTGTTGAAAAGGCCACATTGGGCAACTTTTAACCCACTCTACACATTTAAATTGTTCCTCTTCTAGCAAATTTTTTATTTGATCTATATGAGATAAAATAGGACCCAAATCGACCCATTGACAAGTTGATGGGATTGCAACCTTTATTGTAACAATATGCTTTCCATTTTTGTAAATAAAACAAGGTTCGTCAAGTTCCATGTATTACGAAATAATCAAGGATTCAATTAATGATTTTAACATTACAGGTTCTAAATGAGGATTTAAGGTTTGTGCTTGAGCACCAGGAAAGGATGATCAACGGGGCGAACGTGTGGAACCGGCCAGTATTATATGATAAGTTAGGAGTAAGATACAAGTTATGGAGAAATGCAGTGGAGAAAGGTGTTAAGCAGTTACCCTTTAGCAAATGAGCTTATAAACCAGGACTTGATGAAAGAATGATATCCGTGTGTTGGTTTTATTAGTTAAATGAATAAAACATGTTCATGGTGCTATGCCAGTTTATTTTTTTTTAAATGAACATAAACAATCTTCCCGCCAATGGTTCACTAGAAGTTTGGTTTGTTTACAACCCTAGGCTGGGGCCAAGGATCTATTATGGGAATTACATACTCATGACCTCCCCCCCCTGAATTACAGCACAATCCTTGTTCATACTCATTAGCCGATTGCATTATAGTTAGCAAACAGATTGCAATTTCATTTGGAAATCATGGTTGATAATTGTTACTTATGTAGATGTGGCAATTATGACCCGTGTACTTCTAAATGGGCCGATTTAAATTATGTTCTATCCCGAATGTGTCATGTAAAAATAGCTAATATTTGGTTGAAATTGACTCATTTCTAGATAGCTGGTTTGAAATTGCCCCCTCTCATAACCCCCCACCCACCCCAAACAACATACACACACACCATTGTTAATTACTAGAGGTGGCACCATGGAGTGAGAGTATTTCATATCAAGACGAGTTCAATCAAAACGGACTGGGTTGGGTTGACCCGTTACTCTCTTTTTTCATTAGTTTATTTTCATTCAATTATTTTACCAGTGATTAATTTGTTTTAAACAAATCAATTTTTGGTAGGTTACATGCCCCTAACATTACACTTTGGACGACTTCCACTATGATTGAGCCATTTGACATTTTGACCCGTTTCTTGTTTAGCTATTTTTATTTTATGCACTTAATTTTGTTGGAATAGGTCGGATTCCAAATGTATGTGTACAAAATACCCACCGCAGCGAGTACTGCGTCGCAAGTTGTCGTCGTTGCATAACCTAATAATACCAACAATATTGTCGTCATAGCATCACCAACATTTAGAATGCGGGGAAGTGTAAAACTGAAACCTAATAATACTAACAGTATTTTCGCCACATTTCAAGCCCACCGTAAAACTCCTAAGTTTATGCACTGCCGCAACGCGCAGGCTCCCCACTAGTACTATAATAATCTAAAAGTATTGAATCTGGTTAGGTGTGTTCCAATCCAAGGTAATGATCCGAGTGATAAAAAATTAATCGCGCCAGGTAGGGGTCGAACCTACGACCTTCTGAGCTACAGACGCTCTATCCACTGAGCTACAGGCGCTTCGATGTTTATATCTATGAATTAAAATTTAATAAATAGTCCTTACAATCGCCAAGAATATTTGAAACTTTTGAATGAAATTAGCGGCAGATGATGGAAGATTCGTGACACCGTAGCTCGTTTCTTCCCCCACCTTGATCTCTTTTTTTACGATGATTGATCCAACTTTTTCATAATATAGATCGTGGTGAGTGGTGAGTGGTTGTAGTTGTGGATCAGGTAGTTTGCAAACCAAACAACATAAAACTTCCTTGTAGGGTCCAGCTTTGATACCAGGATTGTGAAACTACAAATTTGAACAATTCATTTTTTATATGAACCGAGAATGGAATTTTATAAAAGTTTGTCTTATTCACTCGAACTCGAATGGAAATGATTTCACAAAAACATACCAAGTGGGGTACATCCCATCCACAAGATATTAGCCACGTTTGTATTCACGACCGTTAACATGGAAAGGACACTTCGGGGCGGTTCCATGCATTTCGTTATTGAACAACGAGGATTGATTGAGAACATTTATATCGTTATTGAAACCGGCAGGACCACAAAACGCATGCCAAAACCATAAGTCATTTGACACCACTGCTTCCATCATGATCACAGGATATTGGTGATCACCTCTCATAAATTGGGAACACAAACTAGTCGGACACATCCTCCAAACGACATGCGTACAATCGATGCTACCGATCATCCCTGGAAGGCCCCATCTAGTTTCATGCACATTATACAAACGTGCAATGTTGTGGCTTGTAGGTCTACGTAAAAACTCTTTGCCGTATAACATAATAATAGAATTGCAAAAGTATTCTAAACATTCACGAGCAATCCTACCGGACATAGATAAATATTCATCATATTCGTCAGGAGGGTTACCTGTAGCAAGTTGACGAATAGCAGAAGTGCATTTTTAAATCGGCTTGAAACTCTTCTTTAACCTCCCGTCATACCCTTCGTGAAACCAAGAAAACCTTGAATCTATGCTTATATCCCTTACAATGCTTAAAAACAACTCTTTCGGAAAGCGAAATCTCGCTCTAAACGTATCTGCGTCGTACCTGGGGAGTTTGACGAAGTAATCCTTCAACAAAATTGTGTTAGCAACTTCACGATCACGATTTACACATTTTTTCTTTGATTTTGCCGTATCCTCAAGTTCACTAGCCGCAACTTTGGACAAAAACTCAATGCCACTTGATTCAGAAATGTCGGAACGAAAAATATCAAAAACACTAGAATCGGATAATCCCGAAGGCAAACCAAGAATGCTAGAATCGGATGAAGACATTTTGTCAAAAGAATTGGAAAGAAGAGTGATTTGTTTAAAGAGGAGAGTGATATATATATATATATATATATATATATATATATATATAGATAAAAAATTAATTTTTTTTTAATCACCCAACCCACCCCCACCCCCACCAACGGCTAGTTCTCCTCAACGGTCGCCTCACCAAACCGAGTAAATATACTCGTTCAACTCTACTCGGCCAAGTTACCCGACCCAAATCAATTCATTGGGGGCGGTGTACCCCCCTTACCCGGTCCACTCTCACCTACTCGATACCCTTCGGGTTAGACGCCCCCAACACCCTTATATCAAATTGTTAGCAATTTGAGCATTAAAAAAATAATAACCACATAGAAAAAATTCATAACTCCATCATTGCTCGTCACACCTACCTCGCTCCCTCTCTCTTCACATAAACATCGGTGAGAATAAAATCTTTTGTTACGGAGATGCTTTTATGATTATAACACTTCGTAACATAAAAGAAACATACTGTAATAAATTTCTTTATATTTCTTATCATCATTATCATTGTTTTTAAATCTGGACCGGACTGGGAATCGGTATCTCCGACAGTCCTGTTGCAAGTTGTGAGACCGTTTTACAAAAAAACCGGTCGAACCGTGAACCGGGGTGGTCGAACCATGTCTCTAATTATTATTTTTTGTTTATTTTTTTACTTTTTAAGTTTTTTAACAAATAAATAGTCACAAAACAATTAGTTGCCATTAAACTTCCTTGTATACAACTGCTAAACAGAATGTATACTAACCAATTGTCATTAATTGGCTGGTACATAATTTATGTTTTTATTGGCTAATGAACTTGGGAAGAAAATTAGTTATATGTATATAAATTAATGTAGCTATTTATCTTTTACTAATTTATGATTCTGATACAAAATGTACATAATTTATGTTTTTTACTTTTTATAAATATTTATATTATTTATTACATCATACAGTTTTTAATCAAGTCTGACCAATGAATCTCTAATACGTCCGGTTCATTGTCCGGTCCCATTTTTAAAAAAAATCATCGTTATAAATTAAAAGAAAAATACAACTTAAAAAAGAAAATTTAAGTTCATAAGATTTTTAATCAATTGTCATTTGCAAAATAAAATATGTTTTCATATTGTTTATTTTTGTAATGCATGCGCGAACTTTCCACATAAGAATATAAAAGTGCCACGTGTATACCTGTGTTGCCACGTACACGAATAGATTGAATATATATCATACGAATCGCGCATAAAAGTTTAAACCAAAACTTAAATGGAAGAAGAAAGAACCGGCGAGACAAGTGACGTCGGAGAGCGGCTGTACACGACGGAGCAGCCGCCGTTGGTGGCAGAGGGAGGAAGGAAGAAGAGGCTGAAGGTGATGGTGGCAGTAGACGAGAGTGATGTGAGTTTATACGCTCTAAAGTGGACCCTAGAAAACCTCTTAAAAAACCCCGTTGCCGGTGAAGAGATTCCGGTGGTGGAATCCGACCCGGAACAGGGGATGGTGACCGTGGTTCATGTGGTGCAACCGTTCGAGCGTTACACTTTTCCGGCTGAGCCGTGTTAGTGCTCTTAGATGATTTACAGTTTTAGACCTTTATGTTTTACTGTTTTGTCAAAATACCCCCATTGATTTTTTGAAATTACTGTATGCAGCGATGTATACATCTGCTACTATGGTGGAATCGGTGAGGAAAGCACAACAACAAAATGCTGCACAACTTCTTTCCCGCGCTTTTCAAATTTGCAAAGAAACAAAGGTGATAATAAACTATGAGCTTTAGTTATGTGTATAAAAGTATATTTTTTTAGAAATATACTATGTTATGAGTCAAAATTTTGTTATAGTTTAATAAATAGCATATTACTAAGTACTAACACACTTTTTTTATTTATGAATTATTCCTTTTTGGTGTTTAGTTATAACCATGATTAGACTCATTAACTAAAATGAGTTTAAATTCACCTACATCTGACTAAAAACAATTCGAATTCGATAGGGGTGTAAACAATTCAAGCCGGTTCGAGAGCTACTCGATATCGGATCGGTAAAAAGCTCGAACGAGTTAATCCTTACGAGCCCGAGCTCGAGCCTAAAGTATGGCTTGTTTAGTTATCGACCCCAAGCTCGAGCTTTGTCTTCTAAGATTGTTTAGGCTCGCGAGCCTAGTAAGATTTTCTTTTATTTTTTATATATTTAATATATTATTCAACTTAACCCCTCCAATTGAGCTCAAGCCGAGTTTAGCCTCGTTTAAGGCTTCCTGTAAACGAGCTCGAGCCGACTTTTATTTGTTATGAATGAAATCAAGCCTTACAGAGCCGATCTCGAGCTTTATTTTCACTCCACGAGCTGAGCTCGATCCAAAATTTATAGGCTCTAACCGAACCGAGCTTGAGCTCGAGGTTCAGTATGATCCAACGAGCCAAGCTCGATTAGTGTTAGGCTCGGGCCCGGCTCGACTTTACACCCCTAGAATTCGAATCGAACTGAATTGAATTCGAATCAAGTTTTCCTAAACAAAATTGAATAGGTTTTCCAACCTATTCGACTTGAATATTTCGAGTTATATATAAACTTGAATTATATATGGTTTTTTTTAATTTATTTTTAGTTAAAAATACAAATAGATTTATATATACACTATATTATTTGTTTTTGTATCTTTTTTCTGATAATTCAGTTGAATCAACCCAAATTCTAATTCACTCGAATAAGTTAGAAAATAGATTTGATTAGCATTGTCAAATGTGATGTGTAGATAAAAGCAGAAACCTTAATTTTGGAAGGGGATCCTAAAGAGATGATTTGTCAAGCTGTCGAGGAAATGCATTTCGATCTTCTTGTTGTTGGTAGCCGTGGCCTTGGAATGATCAAAAGGTAATTCTTAAATAAATTAAACGATGCCGTTATAAACTTGTAACATATATATTTAAAAATCCAAATCGGAGAAGATTGAAGTCTTTGCATGCTGCAGTTTTGTTACAAATACTGGAACTATAATTTAATAAACACATTTTTGAAGTTTTACGAGTAACTTGGATGCAGGGCTTTCTTGGGAAGTATAAGCGACTTTTGTGCTCATCACGCGAGGTGTCCGATACTCATAGTGAAGCCTCCTCACAAGTAGTGAGCGATCGATCGATGTACATTTGCTAGACTCGACTTGAAAGATTTAACATAGCTAAGGTTTTCGTTTTCAATGGTTTTTTGTAACTTGTATTCTGTCTTGCATGTCACTTTGTTATTTTTCAATGTAATTAGCAAGTCTTTGTTAAAACTATCAATATTACCCCTATAAAGCAGAATTTTATGTTTTATTTCAATTACAAGAATATTCTGTCACACATGTACCATTTTGAGTTCCACCACTTTCTAAACAAAATATTCTATCATATTGAGTTTCACCACTTTTTAGTTTTCATAAACCAGTAACACACGAGCATAAAGTAATCTATTTAGTGATATTAATAATATAACAATTGTAACTATATTCGACGTTTTATAAAACAATAGTGTTGTTTCAAGTCAAAACGACTGACCCATGTATCAAGAGTGATCCGTTTTGACTCATTGATCAAAGAGTGACCCGTTTCGACTCATTGATCAATCAGCCAATTTGGCACCTCTAGAAAACCAATTGTGGATTAAAGGTGCGGTTTTCACAAGCATCAAACATATACAACCATTTTTAAGTACATGAAAGGTACGGTTTCCAACAAGCAATCACTGCATACTCATCCTAGATCACATTGAAAAGCCATCATCAACACAGATATTTTCCATTTTTTGATTGTTCAAGTGTTACTACTGCATAAAATCCTATTAACAGAAACTAAAAAGATGGGAAAAAAGGTAAAATTAGAAAGATCATTGGACATGGAGGCAGATACCCGCAAACATGGGCCTCCTTGAGCTGCATACGTGTGTCGTATTAATGTACTCGTCAACAACCAGCCTGTACAAGTCATCCCTGCACGATCACAACAAATAGTAGCACTCAGTAGAGAAAACGACTTCAACCAATTTACGAGTCGATTTGGGTTATATTTCTTCCTCTAACAGGTCAAAAGGATGAACTTAGAAGTTCAACTTGGCAAAAATCGTCCAACGTGTATTCAAAATGTATAAAACCTCATGTATTGTTTTATTAAAAATAAATAAGATGATTATTGTAATGAAGCTTAACACATTAACTATTGATGTACTATACAGAAAGACAAAAGTGTGCCCAGCCTGAACCGTTTGGCTTCAAAGTTCAACCCATCATAAGTTTTACCCGCTCCAACTGTTACCAAACCCCACCATTTTGCCACATCTACCACCCAGATACTTACCTCTTGGGTCATGAGTATTTCAACTGCTACATTCAGATCCCCATCAGCAGCTGCTAAGGCGACTTCGACCTGTGTCTGAAACAACCCCAAAACCTCTTTCAGAAACCAGGGGGGATGTAAAAGATTTTAGAGTTAATTACATAGATAGTCCTTGTGGTTTGCGGAAAGTAACAGGTTTGGGTACTAAGGGTTTAAAGTAACAGGTTTGGGTTTATGCTTTCAATTTTGTAACGAGTTTGGGTATTAAGGCTAACTTCCGTTAACTTTTCTGTTAACTTGGGATGAATTGACCAAAATAACTTTAACTTTAAATCCTTAGTACCCAAACCTGTTACTTTCAGTAAATGGTATTTTAGTCATTTTACCAAAACTTAACGGAAGTTAGCCTTAATACCCAGACTCGTTCTAAAATTGAAAGCATAAAACCCAAACCTTCTACTTTAAATCCTTATTACCACAAACCACATGAACTACCTCTGCAATTAACTCAAGATTTTATATCACAAAAACTTGAAGGGGTGAGTATATTTTTGTTTAGAAGATCATTATTTTACCTTATCAAAACCCATTGCTATAAGCTTTTGAATCTCCTCATCGGATGAAATGGTTTCCTATATAAAATTAGATAATATAAATATTTTCATAAGGGATCATCACATACTACACCTGTTACTAAAAAAATAACCGGAAAAATAAAAAGCTAAGTGGTAGCTTTTTTGCTCAGGGATAAAAGATAGGATGTATAACCTGACCGAGGGGGGCGTTAGTTGCTGCTGATCTGGCATCTATCCCTGGCTGCCTAAATTATAAACAAGCAATAAAGGTGATTCAAATTTCAAATAACTTTTAAACTGATGAAACAAGTAGCTTTTTGGTGCAATTTCAACCCGTTTACTAATATATGGATCAAATTGGGTTATCTTTTATCTCCATGGGTCAAATGAGTAAAATCAGAGAAGTAAAACTAAAAAGGAAACATGACAAAAAATAGTTCAATAGGTAAGCGAATTTTCAATGCATGAAACGTCCTACACTATTTTATTCCAAAATTTAGTTTGTTATAAAAAATAATATATATTATTTAAGCATATTTTATATTTGATATTTGACACAATAAATTACAAAGAATAAATTATTGGACAAAATGTTTCAGGACAACCTGGCCCGACGAATTTCTAACATATAAAAAATTACTTGTTTTGACTTGAACCCATTTTGACACCTCTGGCCCAGAAGTAAATTGCAAATACAAACTCACTAACTTAGTCTTGTAATACCTTCTATTGTTTCTCTGTTGTCCTGCACCTATTGGTTCCTGACTAGAAGGGTGAACCGGGCTGTTGCCACTTTCCAAAAGTCTAGCCTGCAGGCTTGAGTCAGAACCATTGGCAGGGCCTGTTTCAGTTTGAGTTGCACCAAGTGTCCTTCCACGCCCAGGGAACCTGCTATTTTCTTCGGTTGACTGTATAAAATAAAATAAAATAAAAAGACAAGTTTATGATACATGCATAAGATGATACATTTTAACACCAACACTTCATGAGGGTTAATATAGTTATTAGTTTTCCTAATATATTTAATGTGATTACATCGATTTTGAAATCACAGGTAGTTTGATACCTGGGGAAGCACCTCTCTACGAGGCATCCATGAAGACAAGTTTGTCCACGTATTCCCGGAAAGAGTATCACTGATAATTTTATAAATACATATTAGAGAAAATATTGCAAACAGGGGGAGAAATAGTCAAATATAGAGAAATAAGAGACAGACTACCTGGATGTTGTGTTACGAGTAGAATATGTAGGGATGTATCCGGAAGGATCACCACCTGTGCACATTATATATTTTGGTCTACGCACACAAGTTGACTGCAAAACAACACAAATTGGAATTAACATCAGCAACAGTTGATATGTTTTGGTCTACCTCTAGGCTTAATTAATTGTAATAGATAATTAATTTTGGTTTACGTCAGTTGGTAATTCTTTTGGTGATGTCAATTGAATGTGAAGAGTTCATGCTATTAGTGCTAATGTTGGTTGTATATCAATGGTATACACAAGTTGTTAAAACATTGTTGAACTGTTTATAATCTCCAACTCTCCATGTAGCGTGTGGATGTTACACGATGTTATAATAAATTAATACTTTAAGCACATATGTTTCTTCATCCCCTTTGAGAGTCCGCTATGTATACATATGTGTATGTGTCAGTGTGTGCATATTTCTTCAAACCTAATAAGGCTATATTAGTAAGCACTAAAATAACAAAAAAATCCGATTTCAAGAGCCACTCGATCCAATGCTACCGAGCAAATATTTTTAGCAAGAGGCTTTTTATAATGGAACTTGAATAAAATATAAAATAGAAATGAAAATTCTGGATATAGAAAGGAGGGAGAGTCTATAGCATCTTTCAAAATATTTCTCCAACTTTTTTGCTGAAGATTTCTTGATATACTTGCTATTCATTTGGATAAAAATAATTTCAAAAACTGAAACGAGAATATTGTGCACTTTAAACGTTACAAAACTGTTCATTTAATTACATAGGTATTTTGAAAAAAACTATCGTTACTTGGTACATCATCTACTTGTGTTTCATTGCTTAAGCATCTTGCTTGAAAATATTAACCTTACAACACAATCAAAACTCAAAATAACCCGAATGGTACTTACAAGCCATGGAGCTGATTCTATGCCCGAAAAGAAAGAGCTGCCCGGAATTATAAAGTTGAACAAACCATAAGTATCTGAAATAAAAAAAATTGTGTTACAATAACAAAAAAAATACAGAAGAACACTTTTGACGATGGGTGGAAAAAACCTACATGCAAATCCAGATAAAATCCCACATAAGTGTCCAAGTAATGAGATGTTTGTCATAAGAAGCTGGAACAGCACCAATAACATCCATGGATACCTATTATACGTTTCGATAATGAAATTCAATTGAAGTAATGCAAAAAGTGAAAACAAATTAATTTAAGTGATAACAGATACAACTGCAAGTACTTACAACTTAGCAGGTACATTAAAAAGTCCAAACACACTGCAAAAAAAAGGAATAAACAGATCAGTACCAAACTACCCAAATATTTATCCAGCATCGATATAAAAGAAACTAACCTTCTAGATTGGACTCCACTTAAGCTTGTTTCTATAACAATCATAGAGAACAGAACACCAGAGAAGCCAATGGCACACTCGTCCATGAACTGATAATACGAGTAAATTGGGTTGTAGGCAGCTATTAATGTAATCAAAAGGTGAAAAACAGCACTACTTATAGCCAACAGAACAATCATGTATGACAGACGAATTGAACCCATAACTCTTTCCAACTCTGAGCCTAAAGGAACTAGGGCCAACATATTGAAAACAAGATGGAGCATTGAACCATGAAAGAATATAGATGTGAAAACCCTGTAAACTGCAAAATAAAAAGAGACCATTCGGTTTAAAAAAAAGTAAAGTAAATATATACATTCTAAAACTTGAATTAAACCATGCATAATAACATAAAAAGGCTATGTGTAGTGATTTCATTAAAAAGTGAAAACGCACGTCAGCAGAGGGCAATCACTAAGGGGTGTAATGGTTTTACTATTCATATATACATATACATAACACACACACACAACTCACTCCACGCCCAGTGATTTGCCTCATGGTTGCACCCAATCACGCCCGAGGAGGGCGGTGTTCCACGCCCAATCACAGACCACGTGTTCCATGCCCCCCTCATCCACGCCCGTTACACATAGCCTAAAAGTTAGTTATCTTGGGTTAAAGAAGCGTGAGGCGCTCCGAGGCGTTTAGACTCCAAAAGCCAAGGCGCTGAGAGCGCACCATATGCATGAGGCGTTGCTTAATGTACAACCAAATAAGCTTTATTTACAACCAAAAGCTACCTCTCTCTTATCCGTTTTACATATCAACCTTTTTATAAAGTAAACCTTTCATAATTTCTTCATCCCTTTGGTTGTTTTTACATATAAGCCTCTTACAGTCTACAGATCCTATTTTTGAACAATTTTTACTCAGAAGTACATGAGGTGCTGCCTAATGCCCCGCACAGAGGGAAAGAAGCATATACTCAGTTCAGAACCAAGATAGCACCCGCGCAGAGGGCAAGAAGTACATGAGGTGCTGCCTAAAGTCCTACAGATCCTTTTAAAACCAAGATAGTTATTCATTTACTCAGTTTAGAATCAATACAAACCTTGAAATTTTGAAATAACAGCAGAGGGCAAGAAGCATACTTCTACAAAAGAGTCGTATCCAATCAAAAGACAAACCAGATATATCACAGAACAAACTGCAACCACTACAGAAGTAAGGAATGGTATGCCTTCCCACCATTGCTTAAATCTTGTAGGCAAACCTGCCTGTTCACACCAGAAATTAACTCAGTACCAACATGAACACCAAACCAAACTTCACTATCTAAAAGGAAATAAATCATTCAGTTAACAATTATCCATTTCCCCTACAGCTAGGGTTTAGATCCAATATTTACATTAATCAACAGTTCAACACAAAATCATAAGAACAATCGAGAAATCACACAATCAGAGAATTCAATAGATTTTACGCCAATTCGATTAAACCTAAAAGAAATACTGACAACAGATTAGAAACTGCAAGATAGCACCCCAATTACCCAATTTCCCTACACATTAGTCTTACAATAACTTTAAAACCCTACTACAGACTCTCAATTTCTAGATTCTTATCAAATTCAGAACTAATTTTTCTCAGCTACTAAATCCCCTTCCATTTCTTGCTAAAAAGGGAAGAGACACGAACACACACACACGCGCGCACGAAGAGAGTTAAATCGAAATCCAAGCTACTTCTTACTAGCTGAAGCAAACGAGCGCAAGGTGTTTGATGAATTACCTCAGAGACAATGTTTGATCTCATCGTTCGGTGGAGATTGACGGGAAGAAATCAGTAGTATGTTTTGAACGTTATTAGTTAGTTCGGTTTCCGCTTCCCGACGGTTCTCGGCATTCGTGGACTTTTGATCCCGGAAACGGACCTTGTAAGAAGAGGTTTTGGGCTTATCTACAAAACAGGCCATTTTGGACACAAAATAACCAAAACAAAAGTGTTGCTTTTTAGGCCCAAACCAAGTACATAGCATTATAATAAGCTAGACCTAGAGGTGTAAAAATCGGTTTTTCAACATAACTGGTTTGGTTTTAATCAACATAAGGCTGTGTTTGGGATTACTTATTTGAAACTCCTTATGACTTATTCAAAAAGGTAATAAGTCATAAGTCATAAGTCACAATTTGTAACTTTTCAAAAACTTTGAGATTTTCTTTGAAAACTACTTATTGACTTATGCTATAAGTTAATAAGTTATAAGTAATAAGTAAGGATGGACTTACTTCTTGAAAAATGGCATAAGTAGGCTAAATAAGTAGCTTTCCCAAACACCTTATTAACTTATATAAGTTAATAAGTTAATAAGTAGAGTAAATAAGTAATCCCAAACACCCCCTAAGTTGAACTCGGTTTAAAACCAGTTATTTGAGGGGTCTTTGACCGGTTCAGTTTGAATTATACCGGTTTTAGCCTAAAGGATTACAAATTGATTTCAAACAGCCGATTTTCAATTAGTTTCAAACTGGACCAAGCTGGTTTTGTCAAAATTAGCCTACTGTGTGTTTACTGTGTGTTTACGCAGTAAACCGACTCGAAATCAGCAAACCCTAGCAAATGGAAGCCGTGAAAAATCAGAACACCGCCTCCGGCGCCGATGACCATGACACTCCGATGCTGAGTGCTCATGCTCTAGAAGCTCTCAGAGAGTTTCTATCGGAAAAGAACGGCTCACTCGTCGGAGACAATGATGGATCGACGGCGTCGGAGGAGAAAGAGGTGGCGTTAGTATCGGAGGATTGGAGACTGAGCCAGTTCTGGTACGACAGTGAAACGGCGGAGACGGTTGCGAGAGAAGTTCACGCATTGTATACGTCCATGGATACTCCACCTTCCGTCGCTTGCATTGCTTGCCCTACTCTCTACGTTTATCTCAAGGTACCTTCACATACTGCTTAACTTCCAGTATGTTTGAGTTTTGATTTAGAATTAGGGTTATATTGATACAACATGCCTTATCTGAGTGTTCTGCATTGGTGATTGTATAAATTGTCGTCCAGTATAGTCATTGAACTTGATAAAGTGTACCGGTTTCATCATTTGATACAACATGCCTTATATCTGGACCTGTTGAGTTGGAGATGTTGATGAAGTTCTGTAGCATAAGCTATTGACAAGAAAATATTGTAGTCAAAGCCAGGCCCAGCAAAACCGCCTGGAATACACGTTTGCCTTGCTTGTCTCTGTCGCGCGCTTTTTATGCCCCTTGCGCCTAGGCGGCATGCTCACCCTCTGCGCCTTGAGCCTTTGACTACTGTGATCTGGTTCAGAACAGGGGTGTTCATAAATCGTCAATACTGATCGAACCGCCCAGTCCGAAGCAAATCAGCTAGGTTGATCGGTTTGAGATCCAAACGATTTGGTTCACGGGTCGGTTTTTGTGGTTTAACGGGTTGGTCTGGTTTGGAACTTGGAATCGACCGTGGTCCGTGTAAACTGAACCTGCTGTTTTGCCTTTATTATTTATATATTTTGTTAATTTTATAGTATGTAGTTACGTATATGTATTATAATGATGAACCATTTATTATCATTTTGTAAATTTTAATACAAACTAATGAGCTTGAAGAAAAAATCGGTTCAAACCGCCAAGTCGGTAAAACTGGCCCGTTCGGCCGACCCACCCAATCCGACCGGTTTGGTTTGTCGTTCCCCGAAAACGTAGACAACGGTTCGGCCAAGCATTTTCGTCAAAAACAGCCGAAGCAGACAGTGAACACCCCCAGATCACAAATGGCTGGATATGATGTTTGTCGTAAGGAAGAGTACATAAGAACATTAACATTTCTTCTTTTCACTTTGTTTTCAGAAACTGCACCATGATTTGCTTGTGCAACTTCTGGAATACGACAAGCGATTTGAGCAATATGGAAGTGAATTCACTTACTATGACTACAATGAACCGTTAGAGCTCCCATCATCAATGAAGCATTCATTCAGTATCATTATTGCAGATCCTCCTTACCTGGTAATTTCTTACCTGATAGTACATGTCATTAATGCATCCCCTTAATTTTGTAGTCTCCATTTGATCTGGCCGATTACCGGTTGAACCTGCAACCGGACCGGGTGGTAGGACCTGTTTCATTTTTTTTTGTTAATTCTAGGCTATATGTATATATATAGATGGGATCTCTAAAGAACCACAAGTAATGTGAGAACTCGCAAGAACCAATCAAAAATCATTGATTTCTCATTAAAAAATATATGAAAGAGGCATAAATGTAAAAGAATACATGAAATCTTCTGACTGCTATTTCTGGCTTCTGCATTATGACCATCTCTCTTAGAAAAACAAAATCTTCAAACTTGTAAACTTCTTTTTGCAATTTTCTTTTATTTTCTTTTTTTCAAAATGAAGTGAGTTCAAGTTATGCTGGTATTTATGTTGGCAGAGCCAGGAGTGCTTGGAAAAAGTATCCGAAACGGTTGGTTTTCTTAAGAAACCCGGAGAATCATATGTGCTTTTACTTACAGGTCAGACTGTTTTCATTCATTCATTTTTCTTGCGGTCTTATGCTTTTATCCCTTTTTATGCATTTGTAATCATCCCCTGTGGGCTAAAACAATGTATTGTAGCTAATGTAGTTTTTTCGGGTTTTACTGATTATGCTTCATGGATTGCCAAGCCCAAGCCACACTTGTGCACCTGGCTCATATAGTCAAACGAGATGGCTTGACTTGGCTCTGGGGATGGAAATGGGTCGGGTTTTAGGTAATCCCAACCCCACACCCGATTTTAAAAGTTTGTCCCATACCCGGCCCAAAACCCGTCGGGTATCGGGTATACCCGTTAGTTTGTAAAAAATACCCGTTGGGTATACCTACCCAAAATCTGTCGGGTATATATAAAAACAATAATTAAAATAAAAAAGAAAGAGAATCTAGTCGGGTATATATATTTAAAATAAATACAGTATATATACTTAAAATAAATACGGTATATATACAAAATAAATAAAAAAGAAAGAAAACTATGTCGGGTATATAATCGGGTAAACGGGCTCGGGTATATAACCGGGAAAACGGGTTTATGCTATCGGGTAATCGGGTCAGGTAAACGCGTATATCACCATATCCCATACAAATTTCAAAAGTAATCCCATACCCGATTACCCGACCACATACCCGTCCCGAATGTTTCGGGTTTTCCCATCGGGTTCGGGTTTCTTAGCCATCCCTACTTGGCTCATGCTTGCCATACTTTTTGATGAGCTACGTTATCTTTGTTAGCAGAGTGTAAACATTATCTATGGCTATTTCAACTCATTTACTTATGGATACGTCAGTTTGGGATTTTTGGCGGTATTTCATCTCTAACGGATCAAATTAAATAATTAAGCATTTAAACGAACAAGGGGAACGGGTCAAATGGGTTAACCCTTACAATCTTCTAAATATTATTAATTTTAAAGATTTTGTTTATTATTGTTATCATAATTAACGTATTAATTGTTTAAAGAATTTTTTAAAAAATGGGCAAAAAAGTGTTTGCAGGTCAACGGTTGACCCGGTTCGTACTGAAAAACATAGATGGATTATATTCGAGCCCGTTAACGAGAAATAGTTGACAACAGGATTCTGCTTCTTGTTTACCATGTTAGGTTGTGTAAATGAATCTGTGGTTTATTTGAACAGGTGCAGTGCAGCATGATAGAGCCGCCCAACTCCTAGGGCTGCGCCCATGTGGGTTCCGCCCACAGCACTCTAGCAAGCTTGGAAACGAGTTCCGCCTCTTCACAAACTACGACCCTGGGTTGAGATTAGGAGGTTGGGAGCAACAACAATCGTGACATCTTAATTTTGTTCAGACTCCAACTGTCTGTCTTGTTAAGTGTTTTTGAATCTTCATACATATGTATCCGTTGTTGTTAGTTACTTAGTTGTTAGTTTTGTTCGTGTGTTGGACCATCAACATCGCTAAGCTCGTGAGGTGCATTGGCTGGGGGCGCCCGCCCATGGGGAGAGTTTGCAGGGTTAAAGAAAAATTAATGTTTGTTGAAGAATGAGCGGCGAAGTCTTAGTGAATAGTAATTATTAACTCAAAGTGTATGCTATGTTTTAAAAAAATGATAGGTTAAATCCCACGAGCCTCTTATCCATTCTCATTCTCGGGGTAGCAAATCAAAATGAAAAACTCATATTGGGTTTAGGGATAATCAGACTTGAACTGATCACTTTCACCACGTCAAGGTGACACTCTTCCGCTAAGTTATATCCCTTCCATGCCCCCATCGAAAAATAGAACCGACTAATCATAAGACAAAGGGTTGAGAAACTTAACGACACTATTCTTGAAAAACTTGGGGTCGGGCCTTCTTTTCCCACTATTGTTGATATGAAAATAGTGGGAAAAATCGGATTCAGTTGTCAAGGTGTCCAACGGTGATGAGTTGTGTGTGCTCTATGCAGCGCGTCTAAGCCGGCCAACAGTAAGTTGGGGTTTAATCAGCCCAATACCTTCCTAGCCATGGGAAAAGCATAAGCATAGATTTCGTAGGACGATTGCCCTATCTCTTGAATTCCAAGGGTGAATCACTACGTTTTTGTCGTAGTCGACCTTTCGGATTCAGTAAGATGGCCCATCTGTACATGGTCAACGCGCTGGCCGAATTTTGCTTAAAAAATGTACAGGTCTAATGTTGTCTTTATCAAAAAGATGTTGCAATCTTCACTTGTCGTTCATCGAGCACTTTCTCTCATTTGCCTTCTATGTGTCGTAAACGAGAGAGCATGTGAAGAAATAGGTGGCGTGATTTGGAGGACTACGTGGGATGAAAGGATGAAGACGGCTTGCTAAAGACGTGTGGCTAGTAAGGTTAAATAACTATATTTATACTATTCACAAACGTTCTTAACTCATGTTCATGATAATTATTTTATTAATGAAGTATTTGTTTATCGTAACAAGTTAATTAAACTTTTAAATAATTTGATTTATTATTAAAAAAAATAATTAGAAAAAGTAAGCGTAAAGTGGTCATAATGTGAAAATGTAAGAAAGTTTGTAGGGTTAAAGAAAAAATAAACGTTTTTTTAAGAATGGGTGGAGAAGTCTTAGTGAATAGTGATTATTAACTCAATGTGGTTTATCAAAAATTTGGATTTGGTCCCTAAATTTTCAAAAGTACATGGATGATATCTGTGGTTTGCACTTTGTAACGTATTTAGTTTACAACCAACAAATCTAAAAGTTTTAGAAGGTCCAAGTTAGAAACTAAATGTATTACAAACTACAAAGTGCAAACCACACGGACCATGCATGTACTTTTGGCAAAGTTTGGTGACTAAATGTGTTACAAAGTGCAAACCCCATTGACCATCCATGTACTTTTGGAAAACTAGAGACCAAATCTAAAATTTTGGTAAACCACATGGACCATCGTGTATTTTACTCTATATTTAACTAGGTTAAAACTCATGTATTACATGAGTTGATTAAAAACTTGTTGTAAACTTGTAATTTCTATGAATGTTTGTATATTGAATGTTATTGGTGAAATAATTATTTTTTAAAATTAATTTATAAAAGGAAATGAAAAAATGTTCAATATATAAAAATAGTTTACGAACATGCATATTTTTTTAAATAATAAACGTTTTATAAAAATCATTATTATTTAATAGGAGAGAGATGCGGGAAACAAAAAAAATTAAAGCAACTTGTGTAATTAATAGGAGAGAGAGTCGGGAAAAAATGTCGAGGGTGAATTCTAAAACCTTTATCTTACTTATCTAATAAATGAAAATCTCAAGTGACACGTGTCATTCATTAAGGGCATGAGTAACTTTTTTTTCCTGCCTAAACTACCACACCACAAAATTGGGTCAAAGATTATTCATCTTACTTACTCTAATAAATGAAAATTTTTTCAGGACACGTGTCACTCTCTAGTTACTCCTCGTCTTTATTTTCCCGTCTCTCTCTCCTATTAAATAATAATCTTTATATTAATAAATCTAATTATTAATACTTATTATTTAATTATAAATAGTTATTATATTATCAATCAAATCTTATCTATACTATATAATAAATAAAGATTTTTACATGTCACATGTCGCCTCTATATTCATTCTCATCATTTTCCCCCGCCTCTCTCTCATATTAAATACATTTCTATTTTTAATAATAATATATTTTTAAAGAAAATATTAATTATAATAATAAACTTATTATAAGAAACTTTGAAATATAATTTTGTAACTTTTTTTTAAATCAAATAGTAATAAAAGCCAAATTGTATTAAATAGTAATTAACTTATTTTCGAAACCCAGTTATATATTAGTTTTTACATATTTTGAGTTTTGTTTTCTATCATTTGTTTATATAATACATTTTTACACATGTAAAATATATACATAAAAAAAATCAAAAAATTTATATATTGATATTTTTTACTCCATGTGTAGACATGGGGTTATAAGCTAGTTTCTAATAAATGAAAATCTTAATTGACACGTGTCATTTATTGAGGACGTGAGCAATTTTTTTTCCCGCCTAAACTATCACACCACAAAATTGGGTCAAAGATTACGCGTTTAAAAAATATAATAATCAAATAAAAATAAAGAAATTATAAGATTCTTTATTATATTTTTATATTATTTACGTTACAAGTCCCTCTATTAAAATTATTAATTTCTCATAGTGTTACGTATTCAACCATTATAATGCACTATTTATTTTATAGTATATTTCAAGATTCTAGATATTTTTTATTGTGTACACAGTTTATCATTTCACATTTTAAATGTTTTTAACTCGTGTAATACACGGGTAACTAACTTAGTTTAAAGAATATATAATAATAATTTAAAATAAAGAAATCATAAAAAAATTTATTATATTATTTACGTTACAAGTCTCTCTATTCAAAATTATTTTTTTTTTCAATAAATAAAACTACATAATAAAATTGGAAAGTAATGATGTTGAATTTAAATCAATATTTTGTGTTTTTAAAAAGAAACCTCGAAGCTTATAATTTTAATATTTTATATATTTAATAAACCTTTTAATATATTTTGCAAAATTTTAAAACTATGTTATATTATAACCTTTATGAACAGGCCAAATATTTTGCAAAAATAGTTATTTTAGAAACGTTATATAATTATTTTTTAAAAATATTTTATGAAAAGAATAAAAGAAATATTCAATTTCTAAACATGTTTTATGAACAAACCTATTTTTTTACCTTTTCTTAATAAAAAAGGTTTTATAAAAATAATTATAGAAATCAATATTATTTAATAGGAGAGAGAGACGGGAAACAAAAAAATAAAAAAACAATTAATGAAAATTTGTATAATTAATAGGAGAGAGAGGCGGAAAAAAAGTGATGAGAATGCATACGAAAGTGACAAGTGTCCTACTAAAACTTTTATTTATTATATAGTATAGATATAGATAATTAAATTAAATAAAATATGATCAGTACATTTTCTAATGACTTATTTTTTTTAATTTAAACACAAATTACTAAACAAATTTCTATTTCCGATGATACATTATTATTTCTTAAATCATGCTGATTTAATTAATTTCATTTATTCCTTTTAACTTTTTTATTATGTACACAGTTTATCATTTCATATTTTCAATATTTTTAACCCGTGTAGTACACGGGCAACTAACCTAGTTTAATATATAGTATAGAGATGTAAATACTACACATAAGTCACTAACCCGATAGCAGTTAGAACTTAGAAGGTAAATATACACTTTTGAATAATAATAGGACTAAATTACATAAAACAACCTTTAGGTATATACCAAATTACATTCGTAGACCTTAATCTTCATTAATTACACTGGACACCCTTTATCTATATGGTTTGTATCAAGTTATAACCTTTAGACTAACCGGCGTTAGATTTTTCAGTTAAATGACATGTAAATGACTAATTTACCCTTCATTCTTATACTAGGTTAAAACCCATGTATTACATAGGTTGAATAAATACAACTTGTAATAAAACATCAGTTCCTATGTAAATTTGTAGATTCTAAAATGCTATATAGTTATTTTTTAAAAATGTTTTATAGAAAAGAATGAAGAAATGTTCAAATTATAAAAATGTTTTATGAATAAACCTATTTTTTTAAAATAAAAAACGTTTTATAAAAGTAATTTTAAAAATCATTATTATTTAATAGGAAACAAAAACTTTAAAAAACTTAAAAATTTTGAATAGTTAATAAGAGAGAGAGGCGGGAGACAAAAATTATAAAAAAATTAAAAAACTTGTATAATTAATAGGATAGAGAAGCGGGAAAAAAGGTTGAGGATGAATGTGTGAGTAACAAGTGTCCCCTCAAAACCTTTATTTATCATATAGTATAGATTAACAAATTAATATGTATATATAAGGGACGATTATCGTACAAAGAGCCTAAATCGTACGAAGCGTACGAAGGGTCTTCAACCGTCTGATTAATATGATCTAAGGTTGGGGATAACGCAGTGGCATAAACGTAATTACTTTGAAAAAATAACGCGTCGTCCAGATAAAAAAGGGCATAAATGTCAATTTTTTAAAAATAATCACACTTCATACGTGCTTTTTTTTACGTTTACACAAACTATTTATATTCTAACATGTATTTAAAATGCCTCCTGACACATTTTCATGAACAACTAAATAAAAAAAAGAAATTAATTATAATTTTAGTTAATTATTCGAATTAAACCATAAGTCTTTCGTTATTTAATTAATCACTTTTTACGTAACTTTTTTTACGTAATCACGTTTTTACGTAATCACATTTTTTCATAAAAAAATTACCGTAATCACGTTTTGTGTGATTGCAACTAATTTTAAACATGAATAATCGGCAAAAACATTAATCAAAGTTTCTATCGAATGTGTGTGGATCTGGAAACGAAAACGGATAAGAACAAACAAAACTAACTAAAAAATTTAACCTCTGTTAGTCTAAAGGTTATAATTTGATACAAACCATTTAGATAAAAGGTTTCTAGCGTAATTAGTGAAGATAAAGGTCTGCCGGTGTAATTTAGTATATACTTAAAGGTTGTTTTATGTAATTTACTCTAATAATAGTAACAGAAAAAAAAAACCTTTACTGTCTGAATCATCAACGAAGTCCCTATATAATGATATGGAAAAGATACACATCAGTAGACTCTTCACAAAAAAATGAAAAAAAAGCATTTATATTTCAAAACTAAAATCATCCATTTCAGATAACAACAATCAACAAACCAACACAAATCAAATTTAGATATGCGGATGATGTACACATAAGATTTCTAGCCTCCACTTATAGGAGGTATAATCGCCAACTCATCTCGATTCTTAACCAGCGTCGATTCAGGCGAGTATTCCTCATTCAAAGCCAGAACCATGCATCCGCGAAGCTCTTTCAAGCCCGGAAACTTTGCAATAAGTTTATCCAAGCAATCACCAGCAGTGGTACCAGATGCCACTTCCAGTTTCATATCAGTCATCCCTGTTAGATCTCTCGCTCGAGCAAAGAACAGTATCTTAACTTTCGTTCTCGCTTTCAACATGTGAAATATCTGTTTTAACCTCGCCTTTTTGTGATGAACCCATGACACAAGGCCTGCATATGCATGTTATATTGATACAATCTTGAACATATTTGAATTATTCAAATGAAACTATGTTGATCAAGGAACAACATGTGATGATATGTAAAGATCCATAAAGGGTGTAATAAAACACTAGAAATAAGTCTGTAAACGAACCGAATGAGGTTTGTGCGTGTTTGTTCGTTTAACTTTAAGCGAACAAATGAACGAACACGAAAAAACTTTATTTTCATGTTTGTTTATTAAGAAAATGAAATTATTTATGTTCGTTCAATAAATTCTTTTCTAAACGAACACAAATGAACGAACGTAAACGAGAAAAATGAATGTTTTCTTGTTCGTTAGTCGATTATCCAAGGCCTGGTTCTAAAATTTGATTGGGCTGATGGGGCGACGAGTTAATATTACTAATAACTAACATAAATTTAAATCAACAAACATAAACGAACGAATGTAAATCAACAAACATAAATGAACGAATGTAAATCAACAAACATAAACGAACGGGACATGTGTTCATGTTCGTTCATTCAACTTCCTGTTCATGTTTGTTCGTTTATCAGCAAACTATTGAACATTCGGTTCATTTACAAGCCTAACTAGAAGTTAGTTATCTCTTACTTTTAAAACACAGTAATCAACCAAACACCTCCAAAAGCTGATGATTAACTGTTTGTTCTAAAAGTTTTGGTGATCAATTTTGACTTTCCAAGAAAAAAGTCAGCTTGATTTGGATTTCCATACAAATACCTTTTCAAATACCTTTTCAAATACAAAATAGCCCCAATCATGTTTTAGTTATAGCAACAACTCAATTTGACCTAATTGAAATTCAAAACATAATCATCAATTCAATTTGGGGATGAATGGAGTTCAACTTAACACACAACTTTGATTTCCGGAATCAATTTTGACCCCAATCGAAATGAATCTTCAATGAAAAAAAGAACTGTAAGCTCGAATCAAACCTAATTCTCCGAAACCCTAAGTAGAATTTCAGAATAAAAGAAACACAATGATTGATAATTAATTAGATACTAGAAACAAAAGATTTACCTGTAACTGAATTAATCAGCAAGATCAGTGTTAACAACTTCAAACTAAGATTTTATAAAATTTCTGAGAGTTGTGATGAAGATTGAAGGAGATGTTTGACCTCAAAAGGAGAATATTTGAATTGAGATATAACGGGTATGGATCCGAATAGATAGATGACCCGGAAAGTGTTTGATTGAAAAAAAACAAAAAGGTTCCATTGCCGGGAATCGAACCGGGGTCTCCTGGGTGAAAGCCAGATATCCTAACCGCTGGACGACAATGGAATTGTTGAATGCTTTTGTTACTTATTTTTAATAACCTACTATTTCACAAAATAAAATGATGAAATATGCATGTATATTCAGATTATAATGAAAAATTAGGAAAATGTTAGAAAAATACTCAAAACCTATTATGATCATGAACGGATGGAACCTATTTTATGTTTTAAGCTTTTATTTTGTTTTGTTTGTACATATTGCATTAACAAGAGCAACAGGTCATACATGAAAACTGTGGGTTTGTTATGTTTTGCATGTACATATTGCATTAAGGAGAGCAACAAGGTTATACATGAAAACTGTGGGTATCCTGGAATTGAATTTATGGTCAGAATGACATGCTTGCTACCATGGCAAGTCGCATGAAAGTTGTTGATAAATGGGTTTCAAGTCAATATCAGATTATCAGGTTAGCAGTTCTTTACACTTTAAAATTTGTTTAACCCTAGCAATGGATAGTTATATTTGCTGATTAAATTTGCTTATTTACTGTTTAAATTGGGGATAAAGCTACTGTTAAAGAATGTTTTCAATCAAATGCTTCATCTTCATATTGGTAAGTTGGTTTCATTCGATTTATAGATTAAATAGGATATCTAAGGTCAAAAACATTGGGTTTGTATATTATAGTTTATAACTTAAAGTTGTTGGTTTTACATTATTTCAATCATATGTTATCTAGATTCCTAAACCTTAATTAATATATATTTAATCTAATATTTAGTTTTTTTTTCATTCTACCCGTCTTTCTGTCATAAGTATTTTGGCCACTTCAAGGTATTTAATGTTGACAAATTTCATATGCCATGAACATACTTCAACCAATTTAACATTTTTTCCCTTTTAGCTAATTTTTGTTGACCTGTTTGAGATGAAACACAATCAAATCGACCCATGAGTAAGTAAATGGGTAGAAATTACCACATCTAGATTTAACTTATTTTAGTTTATGTTGCTACAGAAACTAAAGAACCCATGGATCCATGTTCGCCAAGAGGATACAGATGATGTGAGGTAGTAGATTACGCCAAGAGGGTAAAGTCACAAAGAAATATTTACAGATTTGAAAATTGTAACTCTATTTAGATATTTATAAATTGTAATTGTAACAGTTACGATTTTTCATTATTAAATGTAATATATAATTATTTATTATAAAAAGTATTTACAGATTTCTTTATTGCATCTTTTTAGTACTCAACTCCGTGTAATAAATGGGTATATAACTTAGTTACATATATACACAACCTAGAACTTAAATTGCATATATCTCCTTATTTTATAAATACACTATGACAAAATAACAATTTAATCTTACAAGAAAACACGGCTTTTCTGATTCAAACATAACTGACGATTCAACTGAAGATTATTTCCCAACCGACGATCAGTGATTTCGATCCATCGATCCCAGTACATCGGTTGATTCCAAGTTGGCTAATTCCAGTGATACGATCTTCTGATACAAGTCGGTTGATTCCAACATGTGATTTTTTTTTGTGATTCTAACGTCTAAACATGTCGGTTGATTCAGGTTATCGAGTTTATATTTGTTTAGAATGTTTTGCTATTCCGCATCCAACATCATAACTTTGGTACTTATCATGTACATTTCGATGATTTTTGAAGAAAAAAAGAGAGTAAAAACCGATAAAAAGGGGTGGGGGTGGGGGTGGGGGTGGGGGTGGGGGGAAGAAGTAAAATAAAAAAAATAGGCAAAAAAAGACTTAAAAAAATAAGTAAAAAAAGCTAGTTAAAAGGGTAAATTTGAAAATTTTAAGTTTTAGTAAAAAATGGTATTCTATAATTTATTATTAATAAAACAAATCAAAATATGTATATTTGATATTTGAGTAAACTTTGTTTTTGCTCCTTCTGGTTTGACCATTTTAACCATTTTGCTTCAATAGTTTGAAAATTGCCATTTTGCTCCCTGTGGTTACAGTTTTTACTCCAATATGCTCCCCGCCCCTAACTCCATCCATAATGCGGTTCATTGTTACCCACATGCCCCTCACATGAGGGGCATTTCTATCTTGTCTATATCCCTCATATGGGTAACATTTAACCGGAATTATGGATGGAGTTAGGGGCAGGGAGCATATTAGAGTAAAAATTGTAACCGCATGGAGCAAAATGGACAATTTCAAACTATTGGAGCAAAATGGTTAAAACGGTCAAACCACATGGAGCAAAAACCAAGTTTACTCTTGATATTTTTAGTTTTAAGGAAAGTGATGTATGTAATTTATATTGGGTTGAGAATATATGTAAATTATAACGTTTATAAGAGGATGTATGTAATTGCCTCTTAAATTAAAGGTGTGCGTGAATATTTTCTTTTTTTTAACGACAAGCTCACACTCATTCAATCTACTCCTAAATATATACCACTTGTCCATTACGGGATTTGAACCCTCACCACTTTGGAAACACACCAATTCAACACCTTTATATCATTGAACTACAAGCCATTTGGTGTGAGTGAATAATGTTAATAAGGGATTTTAATTTCTGCAAAAAAAATTGTTAAAAATTGAAACTGAATCAGACCAGACCAAACTGTTGTTGTTGTTTGGTTTTAATTGGATTTCATGGTTTGAGCTTACTAGATCATCAAAACTAGCAACTATCACTAGTTGGGTTGACCAAAAACTTATAGGAGTATGCATTAGATTTTAAAGGAAAAACAAACTTTTAAATTAGGAGAATAAAACAAATTTACACCAAGTAAAGATAACCTTGTAACATATTATTGATGTTAGAGTAAATTACAGAAATCGTCCTTTATGTTTATACTCTTTTTCACTTTATGTCCTTTAGTCCAAAAAATGTCAGAGATCATCATTTACGTTTACAAATCTTGCACGTTACGTCCTTCATCCCTAACTCAGTTAAATTTCTCAGTTAAGTTTGGTCATGTGCAAAGTATTTTGGACCCTTTAAGGATTATTGTGTAATTAATTCAAAGTTTTATACTTAAATGGATAAACCCAAATCAAATACCCACCCCACCCTCTCCACTTCTTCTCTTCCCATTTCAATTTGCAGTGATCCAATCACCATCATCGGCCACCACCATCCTCTTCACCTCATGTCCACCCAGTTCTAGTCGCGACCTAGGGTTCCGGCGAAACAAAGCATCGAAGGAAATAACAAACCCCTAAACTGCCAGACGCGCGCGCATCTAGAGTTCCGGCGACCATCGCCTGAAACTGCCACCATCGCCACCCCTTTTCCAACCTTTGTTCATCCACATCGTCACCCCCCTCTCATCTCTGTTCATCTACATCGTTTCATCCAAGTTCGTCCCTATTCAAATGATCAATCGACAGATTTGGTGTAATAATCAAATCAAGAGATGGGGGTTTAGAGGGAGAGGTCTGCGGTTGCGTCTTCAACCTCATCTTCCGCCCCATTGAGAATTTGGAGAGGTTTTATTTGCTGAAGGATCAATTTCAGCTTAAAAAAGTAAATGCACATGACTGGAGTCAAACCCCCTCCTCCGATCTGGCCTAACTGGAGGGTGGTGGTAGGTGGCGACGGCGGCGATGATGGCGGTGGTGTTGATGGTGGGTCTGATTTGGTGATTGGGTAAAGGTGGAGGATTTGTGGTGGTGGATTTTATAAAACTAGGGTTTTAAATTTATATTTGTGGGTAAAAAGACTAAAATACCCTCATGTGTAAAGCACATGACTGGAGTTAACTGAAAAATTTAACGCCCGTTAGGCTAAAGGACGTAAACCGCAACAAATTTAAACGTAAAGGATGATCTCTGACATTTTTTTGGCTAAATGACATAAAGTGAAAAATGGTATAAACATAAAGGACAATTTCTGTAATTTCATATTTTTAGAATTAAGTGAAATGTCATCTGGTCCGGTTTAAAAAATGACCGAACTTGAAAAGTTACAAAGAAAAACATTTTGAAAACCAAACCGATGACCGATTCAGACGATAAAGTAAACACACCTAACATGTCATTGTTTTATATTTGAGGAAGGACATGAAAATTTTATGATACAATGTGTCATAAATCAAAGACTTAGATGACTAAAACAAATATAAATATATATACACACATAAACATAGAAAGAACATCAAATTACAAAAGGGCAAGCAAGTCAATGGCACATGAAAACAAAATGCTCTCAATTTACACAAGAATAAGGAATATAATGTTTCTGTAAATAAGACCTCAATACAAACTCTCAAATGCAACAACAAAATATCACTATCTTAGAAATCCGAACGGCTGTAACGTTCATCACCAGGCGGGCCCAAAAGTACACGTAAGCTAAGCACCATTGCCACTTTTCCAAGGTTTGAGGACACCAACAACGACGACTGCAACGATTATGAGTAAAATTAAAATAGCAATGCACATCCATTTCCTCGAGTTTTTTTGTAAACTCTTTGCCTTGTAAAGAGCTTTGTTTCCATCTTGTACATGGTCTACTGCACTTGACACCTGTAACATGCCATTGTTAATCCGGTTAGGAAGAAACAACGGGTTAAAACTCAAAAGCCTTGGGTTTGACCGCAAGAGGTCAAACGGGTCGTCCATAGGTGTTTGATGAACATAATGATTATTTTGAAGCTAGTAAAAAGGGTACATTTGGATCAAAGTTAAACTTGTTGCAAAACTAAATTTGGTTAAAAATTTCAAAAGTATTGGAGTTGACCACAAAAGGTCAAAAGGGTCTACTTGCTATAAGTGATTTCTAATCACCTGTGTCTCTATGTTGTCTAGCATTTCCCCTTGAGCATCCACCAGTACAGCCATATCCATAAATATCTGTGCATGAGAAATGATAAAATCATTCAAATAATTAAATACTAAATAAAAATATTAAAAATTTTATCGGTCATGAACGTTTGCAGATCAATTAAGTCAGATCTCTAAGAGACTAAAATACCCCTTATATTTAACTTATATCTACGCTAGGACCGTCATCTTGGTGAATATTCTTTTAACATTGTTTTCCAAAATTCTTGACAATTACTTTGGCAAGAATCGTTATTGGGGCAAATAAGCAAAATAGACCAAAAAGATCAGGTCAAACATGAAGATTAATGAAGAATCTGTAGTAATGATACTTTTGGGGGGTAAATAGGTCATGTATATGCTTTGAATGTGGGGCCAACCAGCTGTATCATGATAGCAAAATCATTGGCCAGATGAACTAACTGCCAAGGGCAAATAGCTTAACTCCAAAATTAAAATATTTATCAACTGCATTATTTGCCTCACATGGATTGAATAGAATATTCATTTATCATTATAGTTTTATACACACCTGTTGCAACTCAAGAAGCTTCCTTTCTACTTCTCTTACTGCATCATGACGTTCTTGGATCTCGGCAAGGGTGTCAAGTACCTACAACAACACAAGAAAAAATAAGACGAGATCCGGAAAAAAAACACATTAAAAACCCACCCACGTCCCCCACGGAGAGGGGGGAGGGAGGGAGCGAAGAAACTAACCTGTCCTCGACCGTGTTCCCGGATTGCTTTCTGAAAAATTTGTTCACTATCCCCTGTCTCTATCAGTCGATCAATTGTCTGTAGAATTATTTCATTAGAATATGTGTTTGTATATGTTATAATCAAGATTGCTTGAGAATAGATAAATAAACCACACCTCTTCATCAGCCTTAGTTCCCGTAACTGAAATCGTAAAAAAAAATAATTATAAAGTTATATAAGAAATGTGATTGTGAATACATAAAGACCGTAATGTGTATGTTCAAGTAAGTTTAAACCTGTAAAAATACGCCTCTCGACCACCTCACGGTGCTCTTGATGGATGCTTTCTCTTAGAGCCTAAAAAAATATTGTAAAAAAATTGAGAAAATACATACAAAGGATGAATAATAAAGGACCGAAAAGTATATACATGCATATGCAATACCTGAAATTCAGACATCTTGTCTTTAAACTTTTTCTTCAGGGAACTGAAATGAAAATTAAGTTAAATTATCACTCAATTTCAACCATTCGTAAAAAATTAAGAGAGAGGACATAGTAGGTTACACTGTTGTTGCAGTTCTTGATCGGTCTACTCCCGTTCCTTTTCCACATCCAGGCTTCTGTCTGCTGGCCATGTTCTATTTGATGATTAAAAGCAGGAGTTACCGGTTAAATTCTTTCTAAAAAGAAACAAACTCAAAAATCAAAATAAACTGTATATGATCTAACCTCTTTGTCAAGTTCCTCAATTTTTGATTTAATAAGCCGTGCAATTTTTCCAACTTCATCCACATCTTTCTCCATATGTTGCTTAATTGCTGCACATTAACAAAAACTTAACCACCAGTTCTATACTAATAAATAATAATTGAAAAGATTAATATCTTATTTTTAAAAATCGGGTCTGTGTGATACGGGTATAAATAAATGAACAAAAATAAAAGAACAGAAGTTTACCTTTCATAGCAGCAGCCTTGGTTACAGCCTTTGATTCCTCGTGAGCATCCTGTATAGAATTTAGTTAACATAATTACTTTGGTAATAATTATCACAAAGCACAACATCAGGAACATTTTTATTCTAAAGATGGCTCAAAAAGTAATTTTTTTAAAAGGCGTGCGCGTACACACACGGTGGATCTGTGTATGAGAGGGAGCGAACCTGTAGTTTCTTTAGTAGTTTATTCAGCTTCTCATATTGTTTCTCAATGGGTTGAACCTAAGAAAAAAAACAATAAGCTCTATGAATTAAGTTAATCAAATTAGACATGTATAAATAAAAAAAATATTTATAAATAAATTGGAAAGAAGATTTGTCACCTTCTTGAAAAAATCATCCAATCCCGATTCTCCAGTACTCGTGTTACGTTGTGTTCCCATTTCAAGATCTCCTCCGCCATAGTCTTGCTCCCGAGGGTTCTCAAATGATTCCTACAAAACAGCACACTTTCAATAAATTCGCTTTAACACAAAATAATCAAATTATGAGAAACCATGCAACTGTATATATATCCTCAACAAAAGTGAATGACAGCATAGACTTTCTAAGACTAACTAGAGAAAAAGCAATAAGCATGAAATTCACTTTTTTCGTTTTGAATATCGAGCTCATACAAGCAACAAGACTTTCTAAAACTAAGTGAAACTTCTTTGATAAACTTGTATCAAAAGCAATTATTTTCGTTTTGAATATCGAGCTTTTTTCCATAAAAGCAACAAGATCTCATCGTCCTTTTTTCCAATTCTTTTGGAATACATTTTGTTTTATTTAGGAGGTGTTAGGTTGGCTGGTATCGGTATGGGTATGGCAATGAAGGAATGTACATCGTTCATTATATGAGTTTTTGGCTGATGGGTATGGGTTTTAAAAATGGGAATAAAAAACAAAGATTATGGAATGCTTCAAACCTCCAAGTGCTTGAGTCTCTCTAATAGAGATCTCAGGTTCAAAACCAGCTTGTGTGTGTAACTCCCTTGAAGGCCACCTGCCCATCCGATCCCATTGGTTAGCACGGTACTGGTGGGTCCCGTGAGTTTTCCGGTAACAGGTTCTCATGTTTACAAAAAAAAACCCTAGGGTTGTGTTTAGAACATCCATTCCCTTTCTTTCACTCCTAAATCGGTTTTTCTTCGCAAACGGTGGCTTCTCTACTTGTCGATAATCATACGCATTCCTGTTCCCTTATGAAACCACAACCCATAGTGATTTCTAACTGAAAACCAACTCAAAACCCTAATAACTGTAGCAGTCTCTTACATAGTTCTGAAAAACAATTGAACACCTTACAAACTACATTCTTTGATTTCTGATTAAGATTCAGAAACCAGATTAAAAGAACAAGAAGTACCATAAAATAAAATAAAATAAAATAAAATAAAATAAAATAAAAAGGATAAACTAGCTATGCAAATTTGGAATCTGAAACCCTATTATATTGAATAACGCTTTCCCCCCCCCCTTTTTTATTCTCTTCAAAGTGTTTAAATTCAAAGATTAAATTGAGTCCAAATTCCAATCAGACTACACAGTTGATGATGCACAACGCATACATGAATTCATAGACTCCAATTAATAAAATCAAAGCGAACATGAGATCTAAAACATCAATCTAAACCATCGTCAGAGTTGTAAGTTTTAAGCAATGCCGCTTTTTTTGCTCAATTATTAAAAAGAAGTAAAAGAAACTTACAGATAAAAGATCGTTCATGGTGGTTGAAGCTAGATCTTGCGATGGTTTTTGCTTTGTATAATTGATTTTCGGGGATTAAAATTGGGGTTTAGGTCTTCTGGGGAGAGAATTTGGGTGACAGATCGTGAAGACAACCAAGGTTGCTTTTCTTAAATACTTTCTTCTTTTATTTATTGTGTTTTTAATTCCAACTTCTACGTTTGAAACTACAAAAGAAAATTAAGAGTATATATAAAATAGTAGGTTAGATTCCCGTGTATTACACGAGCTGAATAAATGTAATGTTACTAAGTCATGAAAATTTATGTCTTTAAAAACCTATGTATTACACCAGTTGAATAAACCTGTGTATTACACATATAATATAATTTGTTAAAACATACACGCGTCAAAATATGTTTTTAAAAATCTATTTTGACGTGACAGATATAAATTCTGTTAAGTTGATTTTTAAAACATTTTTTTCCGGTCAAGTATTATTTTTTTATATAATTGATAAATGTTAGTTAATATTAAATTCATTTAGTTAATGTATAATAATTATTATCTATAATTAAATAATTAGTATCCATAATTAGATTAATCTATACTACTTAATAAAGAAGTAAAATTATATGACACGTGTCATCTTCTGGTGCATTCTTAGCATAATTTTCTTGACTCTCTCTCCTATTAAATATTATATTAAAAGAATATATTTTTAAATATTTAATATCAATCTAATTATGAATATTTTTTATCTAATTATGGATTGTTATTATATCATTAAACAAATAAATTTAATATGGGTTACCATTTATCAATTACATAAAAAAAATTAATACCAACTTAAAAAAATTGTTTTAAAAATTAACTTAATATAATTTATAACTGTCACGTTAAAGTAAACATATTTTGACGAGTGTATGTGTTAAAAGATTACATTATATTTTATTCAACCCGTGTAAAACACATATTCCACAATTTAAAAACGTAATTTTTTATTTACTAATTATATAACATTATATTTATTTAACCCGTGTAATACAAGGGATTCTAACCTAGTATTTAATATGAGAGAGACGGGAAAAATATGATGAGAATGAATATGGAAGCGACACATAACACTAAAAAACTTTTATTTATTATATAATATAGATTAAGAAGAGTGTTTAAATGTATAATAATCAATTTTAAATAAAAAAGATTTTATAAATATTTAGAGGGTGTTTGGGAGTGTGATGGAAAATTGTTTATTGACTTATTGACTTTTTCAAAAAGCCGATAAGTAAAAAAAATTAGCATTTAAAAAAAAAGTCAATAAGTCATTCTCAAAAGTCAAGAAATCCTGACTTTTGGAAATGACTTATTGACTTATTAGCTTTTTAAAAAGAATAAGTTAATAAGTCATTTCAGAAAACACATCCAAACACCCCCTTATTACAGTTTGTATATGTTGTTTTAACCGTTATTTTTTAAGAATTATAAAAAACATCTTATGACTGTCATGTTTGGCTAAACCATTTTCATAATTTTCTTGCACAAATAAATTTTGTAGTATGATTCGATGGTGGTTATTTTTTTGTGATACCTTTCAACTTTACATATGCTCATACATATCTTTATATCCTTGATGTAGATGTTGTTGAAGTCAAGTTATTAGACTTGATTTTCTTGAAAATTATATCAGTCGGGTCACATTTGATGTACAATCAAACAATGGCATCGAGCGTGGTTCTTGCATGAAAAGTAGTTACCTGTTTGTGATTTGTGTATCAACAGTCGATACATAATACGACCATATGATCGACCGTGATTATTTGTTCTTCAAGTAAGGTGATTCAACAGCTCTTTCCTATGAACAAAGACTTGTGAAAACGTATGTTGATAGTTTGGGCAATTTGTTTTCGGCCGGCTTAATCCTATATTGGACCCTTCTATATCGAAAAGAGAAACCTAAAAGCAACCGAAAAAATGCATTTTTGGTTCAGTATCAGGTCGATCACCTCTCATACCATTGGTTGAGTCGATCCTAATCACATATTCCACAATTCTATATGCACGGTTTGACCGTGTAACCAACTGTCCATGTTGAGGCGGATTTTTTGAGATCTCTGTCAACCCTATTTAAACAACAATCCTTCAAACACTTTGACTTAGTTCTCGCACTAGTAAAATTGGTACACAATCCTTTCTTGAGTGATTTTTTGCTGACACATTCAAATCAAAACTTAAAAATCCAAACCAAAGTAAAATAAGAAAAAATAAAAGAGCTGATATTAAATACTTCATCGTTAAAACACTTTTTAATAGGTGATCACTTCATTAACGGTGAGAATTATGGTGATTGCTTCCATTTTGCTACAAACAATATGTTAGGTGATATCTAGATAGAAGTAATGTTGCTATCTACAATCTAAAAGAAAAGATTCTATACTAATGATCTCTATCGTATTTTGAGATAAATTTACTAAGGCCAAAAGGTAAACATACCTTGAATTCTTTAACATCCACATGAATCACAATAAAATCTTTGTGCTTATTTGGTAACATTGCTATGAGGAAATGATAATAAGTTTTATAAAATTAAAAATAACTTACTCCCCTTTTGTATATTTCACACAAAACATCAAAGCGTAGCGTGATTGCACATTTGCTATAAAAATTATAAATTATTGTGTATTAAGCAACCTTTTTAGTATATATAACGACTAATGACACTCTTTGGTGATTTGTATCCCTTTACATCTATAAACAAGTATTAAACTCCTCATTGAGTGTGTTGAGAGGTTTCTCTTGTATTTGTGTTATATATATTTCTTATTTAAATTATACAACATACATCATGTTGTATTTTATAACACATAATTCTATAATACCCATGAGATATAAAAACAAACATATATGATGATTGATTGATTGTTCACCAAATACAAAAATTACTGATTAAGTTGTTGGCATGTTCTTCAACATGATGCTTATTTGATGGGTCCCATCAACACTACATGATTGCTCATCAAATACAAAAATATTAGATGATATATTGTTAACTTATTATTTCACTTTATATTTAAGAGTCGTGTTTATACTTTTTAGAACATATTAGTATTTGTTTATTACTTTTTTTTTATCCTGTTTCATTTAATAAAAAATAATTACAATATTTGTACGATAAAAAAATTACGAGATCATTAATATTAAATGTGATTGATCACAAAAAAACCAGTGTATTTTTTAATTTTGTGTAAAAAAGTTTCTCAACCTAATTTTTGTATATTAAAGTCTATTAACTCGTATAAAATATCCTAAAAAATCACTAATTTCATGTTTAATTCTACTTCTTGTACAATTTTTGTATACAAATAAAAAATAAAAGTTAAACATAATTAAAAGAAATAAAACATTAAAAATAAAAATAAAAACTAAAAAGTGGGCTACGGCAACGATCAGATTCCACTCCCTGTCCACGGCTTCACGAACATGTGAATATTACCCGTGCCACAACCCTATGGGTTGCGACAATGTTGTCGTGAAGCTCTTACAAGCCGAACCCGACCCTGAACCCGACCCCTCCACCTTGAAGTAGATTAACGTTGTGTTCTCGAGTTGACTAAAAGGAGGAATAGAAAAGAAATGATCCATTCCCTTTCTTTTCTTTTCCCATCTTTTCCTTTCTCTCCAATTTAAAAGGATGAAAATAAGTTTTCTTTTCCCTTCATTTCCTTGCTTAAAAAAATTCCGGAACACTCTTTTTTCTTTTCTTTTCCTTTTCTCCTCTTAAAAAAATACTCTGGAACAATCTTTCCTTTTATTTCTTTTCCCTCTTTAAACGAGACTCGGGAACGCAACGTAAGTATTTCATCAATTGATTTCTTTTATCTAGTTTGCAACTCTTTTTATGGTTTCTTTTACCTTTTCTTACAAATTTATGGTTCTAACATAGTGAATGAATATAAGATAGTAAGCAATGTTTTTAAACCAGACCGGACCGGTGGAACCAGGACTCGGAGACCACAGTGGTCTGGTTTAGTGTGTTGAAACGGGTCAGCAGCGACCCGGCTGGTCGGACCGGGAACCGGTGTTCGAACCGGAAACCCGGTATTAGCGTGCGGTCGGATCGGGAGTCGCCGGATCTGGATTCTTAAAGGATTCGCCGGATGATAGAGGATTTAACCAAGAAAAGAAGTGACTTTGTAGTTTTAGAGTTGATTTGTTGCTGCAGTGGTGAGCGGTGGTGGACGGGGTCGCTTGGTAACGAAGCGGATGTGGTGGTGTTTGGTGAGACTCCCTGCATACCTGGTGGTTAGCGCCGGCGGACAAAGGGTATTAGTTTGCTGACGACAGTAGCAAAATAAGAAGTGAGTTGTGGAAACTTTCAGGAATTAGGGTTACACAAGTGACAGAGAAAATGCAGTTTTTGAATTAGGAGTAAAAATGGTCAAACGTATTTTTTTGTGAGTAAAAAGGTTATTTAAAAATAAACAAATACATGTAATAATAAATAAATTAGTTTAGTAAAGAATAAATAAATTAGTTTAATGAAATGAAAATAGGAAATGGATGACGACGCTCGCACAATATTATAATAAATATATATAAAATAAATTAAAAAGTGAATAACTTAATCGGTTCTTAAATCCGGTCGGACCGATCTGACCAGTGAACCGGTAGGCATTCCGGTTTTGAAAACATTGATAGTAAGGTTTGATTTTGACTTTGAAACAAAAAACTGAATTCCTTAACAAACAAGCATTCTAGCACTTTCCACACTCCAAAAGCAATAACTTTGTTAGATCTATCCACAAAATTCCACCGACCGACCGACACGTTTCCACCCCCGATTTAAACCCCGCGTTGGTTTCGTATCCGCCAACGATCAAAACATAACTGCTTATAAATAGGTTTATTCCAACACCCCCTTCCTTCATCTCAATCGGATTCATATAACCGACTGCTTCTTGGGTAAGTTTTGTTTCTTTTATATTTCATTGATTCTTGATGTTACTTGTTTCTTTGGTGATTCTAATATCCAATTTTATATATTGACCACCAACTGTTTGAACATTTGGCGTCGCTTTTCGTTGTCATGTCATGTGGAAAATCATATTCTTAGGTGGAAATTTAGTCTTTTTTTTTGCAAGGTGGGTAGTTTAAAAAATCTTTGTTGTGAAGTTTTTAAGTTTTAACTAACTAAATTTACTCAGAAAGTTTATATGTTTTTCATTTCTGAAGTTGAGAAGTAATATTTAATCTTGATTAAAGTGTCATTTTCGTTCAAGTGGTTAGACCTTTTTAGCCACTTTAATCTAAAAACTTTTTTTAGTTTTTTCGTTCTTGACTTTTCAAAAATCTAGCCATTTTTATTCAAATGACTAACTCCGTCTACATTTTAACGTTAAATAAAGTGTCGGTTTGAAGTTCATAGGTTTAAATCTAACCAAATTACCTTTGATTCAACCAATATTGCTTTTGATTTAACGTTAAAATGTAGACAAAGTTAGTCAGTTGGGTGAAAATCACCAGATTTTGAAAAAGTTATGGACGAAAAAGCTAAAAAAAAAGGTTTTTTTGATGAAAGTGGCTAAAATGACCAAACATAGTGACAAAAATGACACTTTACTCTTTAATCTTATATTCTTAATTGTACAAGTTTTGGTGGGAAATCTAGTCTTTATTGTTTCAAATTCAAAATAAATAGTTTTTTTGTTTTGTTTTGCAAGGGGGATAGTTTCAAAAGTCATTGTTATGAAGTTTTAACTAACCAAACTTACTCAGAAAGTTGAAATCTTCATCATTTCTGAAGTTGAGAAGCAACATATCTCCAATATTCTTATATTCTTAATTGTACAAGTTTTGGTGGGAAATCTAGTCTTTATTGTTTCAAATTCAAAATAAATAGGTTTTTCTTTGTCTATACCTCTATATAGTTATGATATATTTAGTAGTTCACATGCCATACATGATACAAATCATTTATGCTATATATAGATGTACCGCTCATAATAGCTTGTAAAACAAATTTAATAGAGAAAACAAGAACTCTATATGACATGTTAAAACATCCTCCGAAGTCAAAGTGTAATTGTAGTCCAAGCTCATTGAATTAGGTCCCTAGTTTTTGCCATGATCTTCAATTTTCTATTATTAGAAACTAGATTGTTATGTTATAGTGTTCCATAAGATTAGTAAGATAGCATATGTGGGATGGGAAGTTAAGTTTGAAATCCTTCAAATTGTAACGGATAATTGCATTGCTGATTTGCTGGTGAAGTTGGTGATCTTGATGGTTTTGGTTTCAACTGTTTGACATCTAGTCTATTGCATATTCTGTTTTTATGTATTGGGTTTGTAATCTTGTACATTTATCACTGCAGAATACTATGGATCAACAATCTGAGCATGTTGTGAAGGAAGAGGTTCATCTGAAAACCGAGTGCAAGATCAAAGGGACTGATGAAGAGAAAGGAGAGAAAGTTGAAGAAGAGATGGATTTGAAAGTTAAATCAGTTGAGAAAGAGAAGTCAAAACAGAAAGATGATGAAAAGAAATCAAAAAAAGAGAAGAAGAAAAAGCAGTCAGACGGGGAAGATGATAACGCTGACATGAAAGAGAAGAAGAAGAAAGAAAAGAAGAAGGATGATGGTGGAGAATTAGAGGAAGGAGAAAAAGAGTCAAAAAAGAAGAAGAAAGACAAGTGTGGCAAATCTGATGATAAAGAGCATGATGAAGAAAATAAAAATAAAGAAGAAAAAAAGAAGAAGAAAGAAAAGGACGAGGATGAAGAGAAGACGACGAAAAAAGATAAGAAAGAGAAAAAAAAGGATAAGGAAGGCAAAGATGAAGAAGATGATGATAACAAAAAAGACAAGAAAAAACACAAAGATGATAAAACAAGTGATGCTGAAGTTGAGTCAAGGGAAATTGCAATAGATGGAAATGATAAGGAAGCGAAGAAGGGGGAGAAAACTGGCAAGGAGAAGAAAGATAAGGGGGATAAAAAGAAACTTGATACAAAATACAAGGATCTTGACAAGCTAAAACTTAAATTAGAGAAGCTGAACACTAAAGTTGAAGGTTTACTAGAGAAAAAGGTGGAAATAATGAGGTTGATAAAGGAAAAGGAAGAAAGCCATGGTCTTGTTAAAGAAGCCAGTGAGAGCAATGCAGCTGCAACAGAAGTGGCGTAAAGCGTCGTCATGTACTCAGTAGCTCTACTTTTCCAACTTTACCGTTCATGTTTTGTGTGTATGGATGACAAGATAATATACATGTTGTAATCTATGAATAACTTTTTTTTATCATGATAAAATAAAATGATTATGGTTAAAATCTCATTAGCATTGAACTGATGCACAACTAGCAAATGGACTCTCATGATTATGGTTTAGTACTTTACTTAGGGTTGAGGGTTGGTAATTTTTCTAAGACGTTAAACCGAGAAGTCAAATGTGCCTGGTAGATAAAAAACCTTATGAAAAAGTAAGATCTTGTATATTTAAGTTTATTATCATCGAACAACAAATAATCGTCGTGTTTGATTATAAGTGACACATTATACATTTATGTGGTCTTGGGTGGTGCAGTTGTCAGTCCGAACCCGAATGGGAATAACGGGTCATAATGTGAGTCCCCAACATTCATGGGTAGCTGGTCAACCGACTTAAACCAAGTGCGGGCCAGCTTGCCTGTGAAACCATAATCACCAAACAAAACATCTGTGACACCTTGGCCTTCTGTTCCAGGAAGCCAAGCGGCTACAAGTGCATCTATGGTGTCGATAAATGGCTGCACCACCACTGGCCGCCCAGTGATTAGGACCACCACACATTTTACTGAGCCACATACATTTTTGACAGTGCTGGGGCCCGGATCGAGGATTGTAAGATTTGAACTATCTCCAAAAGTCTCTGCATATGGTGGCTCTCCTACCACGATTATAGCGTAGTCAAAATTGTTTGACTTTAGGAAATCTTGGCTGGGATTCTCGTTGTAGATTACTTGAGTGTTTGGATCAACGGTTTTTTCCACAGCAGAGAGGATTGTGGTACCTGTAAAATCAGTAATTTTAAGGTGTTAATTCAAAAGTTCAGTAGAGGTGACAAAATCGATGGGTTTAGGCGAGTTGGGTGATGGGTCAAAATGGGACAGGGCCAAACAGGTCATCTTCAAATTCGGGTTAATATAAGTTACCTTTATGCAATTTGCCCTTAAAGTGATCATATATTAGTAATTTAATCAAAGAATTTAGTAGGTTTTACACATTTGAGTGCAATCGGGAAAACTAACTTTTGACCCGTTCAACCTGTTTGACCCGTTTCCTTGTCATCTAATCTTTTCTAATTTACCCATTCGACCGTTATCAATAAAAATCAATATTTTCATATAATCGGTTAAAACTTGAAATTGTCATCTATAAAGTTTCGGACTTGTGATATTAATATCCATACCAACAGTAGAATTGCCTGAAACTCCTTGCCATTCAATTGTCCAACCACCACATTGATAACCAATATTATCAGCATGTGATCCTGCAACTAATATCTTTGATGTCCTTTTAGGAAGTGGTAACAATGGCTTCATTGAAGATTTACCATTCTTTAACAACACAAGTGTTTTCCTCACCGCTTCCCTTGCTAGGTCTCTATGCTCCTGTTTAATTTCGAGTTAATAAAGTAAACTAAAAACAAGATTACGGTTCTTGATCATGGTCAAACCCGAAAATTTTGACTTACCTGACATCCCAAGTACTTGGTCATGCTGTAATCAGCCAATGGGTTTTCAAACAGACCCATTGTAAACTTCACCCTCAAAATTCTCTCAACCGCATCGTCTATTCGGCTCATGGGTATAAACTTGTTTTTGACCAGGTTCGTCAAACCGTCAATAAACTCTGTGTAGTTGAATGGGATCATGAACTGCAGTATTCCATCAATGCATTAGGTAATTGTAAATTACTGCAGAACAGTGAGAGGTGACAAAATGGGTGGTTCCAACCCGTTGGGAAACGGGTCAAAACGTATCAGATTGGGTACTTAGGATGACCTGAAACACTATTTGTTCATAGTTTTGAACTTTTTTAATAACAATTAGTATGCAAATATGATTACAAAATGTATATTGTTTCAATATATTTGTAACTTTTTGAATAAAATGATTTTGAAGGTTTTATGGATTAAAAACACACTTTTGGCGAGTTTTGACCCCTTTGAAGTTCTTTAACCCATTTTCCTTTTCTTCGACCCGTTGGAAATAAAACATTACCAGAATTGACCCAATCATCAGTAAATGGGTCAGTATTGTCACTTTTAACTAGTTTTAAGTACAATTATTACCATGTCAATGCCAGCATTAATTCCAGCTAATATGGAGTATGTGTAATTAGAATATGGAGGATTGGTGATCCTGTCAATGCCCTGCCAATCAGATATCACAAATCCCTGAAATAAAATTAAAAAAAGGTTCAAAATTCATCTTAGTTCTTTTTTTTTAACTTTTTGCTAGATAGGTCTGAATTCAACTGAATAAAAGAATATACTTTGAATTTGAGTTTGCCTTTGAGGTAACCGGTAACAAGATTACGGTTAGCGTGCATTTTAACCCCGTTCCAGCTAGAATATGAGGTCATAATAGTAGCCACACCCTTGATGACTGAATCATTGTATGCTGGCATGTGTATACTGAATAACTGTTTACTGTCTAATATTGTGTTGCCTTCATTTGTTCCCAGGTGAGTTCCTCCATCACCTAAATAATGCTTAGCACAGGCTGCAATTTTTTGTCTGAAAAAACAACAAATATTCAATGGATGTCAAATTAAATTAGATATTTTAAGTTATGCTGTTCAAAATTGTAATAATTAGATAGTCATATTTTTAAGTGATTTGACAAAATCTGTTTTTATTAAGGGATTAATAAAAGATTAAATAACTATCCAGAAGTTGAATCATGATAGGATACAGTCAATCTGTTCTATGATTTTTAATTTATAATATTTGGTAAGTGGAAGTGTGGAACCCATGATCCATGCCAATCAACATCTTAACCAAATATAAATAGACCAGTTGACCAGAATAACAAACAAATTATCAATTAGGACAAGAATAATTAGGTTTTCTAAATGCAAGAACAATAACAAAAAACCAATAAGCATGTCACTTAATTTTGTCCACAACCTCTTATCCTTATGTTACTTTATCTAAAGCATCAAAATGGGTGGGTTGGTTGGGTTGACCGTTGACCAAAACACCTTTTGTCCGTTCTTTTTAAATTTTTTCAGATAACTAGCGTGTCAAATATAGTTATATAAAAACTATGTTGTTACAACTTTGATTTTGCTTATCATTATTTTTTTTACATAAAGTGATTTAGGAGGTTGTATGCATTAAAATTACATTTTGTTGACTTTCAATCCGTTTGACCCGTTCCCATTTTGCCTAATCTTTATGATACGACCCGTTTGTCCCATTATAGATATAACATAATAGAAGCGACCCAACTCTAAGAAAACAGGTTGAATTCACCACCCCTAGAAACTAATAATTGTGGCACATGAACATGATAAGCACATAGTATCACTTACTGTCCATTAACAAAAGGAACACCCTTTTCAGAAGCATCTCCTTGCAAACCTGGTATGATTTCAGTCATTATTCTAACAATTTCAGTATCTTCACTGTAGCTTTCGTAACAACGACCCCATCTGGGATCCCTACAAACCTGTTTAAGCGAGAATAATAATTCATTTAAGTATTAAACTAACTGCAATTAACAGTAGTAAACCGTAATGCATTAGTTTAATCCACTTACTGCTATACAAGGTGCAAAAGCATATTGTATGCCTGTTGCTCTAACTTCAAGTGCTGTAGCAGCCCCAATCTTCTTAACTAGTATAGGATCCCTGTTTAAATGTGCACAAAGATCAATCAAATTTAGTGCATCACAGGGTTGTACTCCATATGGATATAGGGCTTCATATCCATATGGGGTTGTGCTAAACGTACCCCACCCCCTTCCATTTTTATTTGTTACACCCTCCATTTTTTACTTTTTGCACCCCCCTTGTCACATTAGTAATATTCCCTTCTTTTGAGACTATGTGTAGTGGAATCGCTAAAAACTGAAAGACGCCCCGCCACGTCAGTAGGAGGATAATCACTAAACCGAATCACTAAGATATGTAATGGTTTCACTATACACATATACATAAAACACACAAAATTTCCCCCCACGCCCCTTGAATCTGCTCACGGGCGCGCCCACGCCCTGAATCACGCCCCTGGGGGTGGTGTACAATGCCCCTTCACGCTTCCACGTGTCCACGTCCCTCCATTAACGCTCCCACTACACTCAATCTAACACTAAAAGACATAAAGATTCCTTTGATTTGATGTTTTCAGGTACAATGAAAATTTAGGGGAGGGATGTATGTTTAGCCAACCCCATCTGATATTATGAACTTACCTTGTAACTCCAAGACCAACATTATGAGGAAAGATTGTTGCTTTATAAACATTATTATGTCCATGAACAGCATCAATCCCATAAATTAAAGGTATCCCTAAACGGGTCGATAACGAGCCCTTTTGGAAATCGTTGACCATGTTGACCCATGTCTCGGGTGTTGCTTGTTTAGATGGAACACTTCCTCCTCCACTTAACACACTCCCTGAAATCACAAGATACTTTGATCATAAAAATGGAACCAATAAAGGGTGAATCATAAATGTATGATACAATTCGGTTTTGATTTGTATACCTATAAGATACTTCTTCATGACCTCATTCGATGCAACTGATCTTTCAATTTGAGTCATTTGACCAATCTTTTCCTCTAATGTCATTCTCTTCATTAAGTCGTTTATTCGAACATTTGGCGGTTGTTTGGGATCTTTGTACAGCATATCTGCTTCAGCCATTGAAGCCCAGCACCACATCATAACCATCATCAACAAAACTGAAGATTTCCCCATATTGCTGAATCCCATAGAACAACAGTTCTATATTACAGGCAAACAGAAAGTCAAATCAGGTCAAACAAGAAAAAAAATCCAATTCAAGATTTAAAGACAAAAACAAAGGGTTTTCTATCAAGAAACTATGCATAACTCAAACCGTATCATATACCCATATGCATATATTCCTTTTTTTTAAATGAATGTGACATAAAGATAAATTTAGCATGTGACATGGTAACTTTAGCCTTTTATTCACATGATATTGCTATAAAGTTCAAAACTTTATGCCTCAAACAGGAAGTCAAATCAGGTCGAAGAAGAAAAAAGATTCATTTCAAGAAAGGATTTCTATCAAGAAAACATGTAAAATCCAAACATTACCATATACCCATTTGCATACATTCATTTTTTCTTAATGAATGTGACATAAAAGATAAATTACTTTTAGCAGTTTATTCACATTATATTGCTATAAAGTTCAAAACTTTAGTTAATAAACTAAAACTGAAGATGGGTCTGGTGCACCAAGACTCGAACCCAAGACATCATGGTTACAAAAGATTCAAGCCCGTGACTCGAACCCATAACAAATTGTAAGATTTGAATTAATTTCAAGCTCATTGTTAGCTTCAAGCAACCAACTTTTTATCAACAATTAATGAAGCTTTTAGTTAGCTCAATGTTAAATTTGCAGAGAATTAGTGAATACTTACAGGAGACTCAGAGAGAGAGAGAGATGGAGAGTGAGTTGGTTTAAGTTGAAAGATGGATATTTGTAGGGAATTTATTTATTTAATTTAATCTATTTTTCTTTTCTTTTTTAAATATTTTTTGCATTTCCATTTTGATATTTTTGCAGGTCGGCTGATTTTTTCTTTGGGGCAACTAATTATTTTGGAGGTTTTCTTGAAAATTCAGACAACCACCATTTAAACAAAATCTGGCCGTCTGCATTTGATTGACCACCCATAATTCGTTAATTAATCACACTTTAAAGCTGGATTCTATGAATATTTATGTTTGTTTCATATTTGAGGAGTATTATTTGTTTTTCTTGGACAAAGTTGTAGTTTTTATGATTTTTTTATAAAGAAGAAATGATTAAGAAAATATAATCTGCATATAGAATACAAATTGTGCTGAAAACATGTTTTTTTTTACTTTTATTCATATCACATATATTATGGGTAATCACAGGCGGAATTAAAATGTGATGTATAATGGAAGCGAGAAAACATAACTAATTATGATATGAAAAGTTTATATGTTTATAGACTAACAAAATATTAACTTCGTCGACATATTGACTAAATGTTATATTAAATAGAAAATATAACCAAAATATTGAATTCCTTAAATAACCAATACTCTAAAGTTAACTTTAAAAAAATAAAAGCCAACAATCTAAAATTAAAGTTAAACTATTCAAAAGCTTTTATAATAATTAAAATTTACGAGTTAGGGACATTTTTTCACTTTCTTTCACGTCTTCAGCTCAGCGATTCATATACGATACGAGTCAATCATTCATTATCAGAATAAAGGGGCTTCACCGACGAATATTTACCGTCGGTAACGAGTCAAACTGTGGAGGGAGAAAAGGCGTCGGTAACTTAACCGTCGGTGATCCGTTTACCGCCGATGGAGTTCCATCGGAAAACGTATTACACACGTCCATTTAGCCGACAGAGCATCACCAACAAATTCTCGTCGATGATGACTATCACCGCTGTTTTCTGACGGAAACTTCCATGGATGAAGCCCCTATTTTCTAATAGTGATTCGAGTTATTAGTTCCCATCAAAGTATGACAAGTTTTTTTAATTAATAAAGGTATTCAATATCACGGTTTCTAGTTTGATCTCAAATTATCGTAAATAAAAAGATTCAAAACCAATATAACTTTTTTTTAACCCTTAACATGAGTAGATTCTTGGATAAGGGGGAATTGCATATATCCCTCCTTTAAACTTATAAAATTGTATATTTCTTTAAATTATAAGTTTTCAATGCATAATATACAATGCTCTTAAAATATGATTTGAGAAAAATATACAATTTTATATGTTTAGTGAAGAATATATGCAATTGTCCATTGGATAATAACGTTTGGCATGTAGTGGCAACTTTTCGGTTAAATATGTTCGAGCTATGTTTTATGATCAAATGCAGGCAAACGGGTCAGAAGTTTTTAAGTGGTCCAAGTGGCTCCCCTAAAAGTTAACATCTTTGGTTGGAGGGCGATGCTTGACCGTCTGCCAACTAGGGATGCTTTGAGTAGAAGAAACGTGTTTATCATTAATGATTTATGTCCGATTTGTTTAGACAGAGTGGAAAGTATTAACCATCTGTTCACGGCTTGTAGAGTGGCGCATGAGGTATGGTCCACAATTTTGAGTTGGTGTAAGTGCCACCAGGTCCTTGCTTTTTTGTTTAAAGACATTTTAGCTTTTCATGAATTATTGGAGGGTTCAACGACTTACTCCAAAGTCATGCAATCCATTATGCTTCTGTCATGCTGGACAATCTGGAAGGCTAGAAACAATGTTGTTTTTAGGGGGAATAAAGTGGTGGCTCACAATATCGTGGATGAGGTAAAAGTTTTGGGTTACCTTTGGATCAAGCATAGAGCTCGAGATTTAGATATTAAGGAGGTTCAATGGAAAATTTTTGAATTTATGTAATTTCCTCTTCTTGTTGTATGCGTTTTCTAGCGGCTTGCTAGTGCTCGTGTGATATAATATTAGCCTTTAAAAAAAAAATTACAACATGATTAAATAAGTGGGGGAAAATGGTTGACTTCGTCAAAATAAAAAACGTGTCAACCTTAAAGATGTATTTGATATTTCATATTTGATATTTCAATACTTGACATAAAGGAATGAATCCAAACCATATCACCGACAATTTTTTATATGATTTTAGCCGCTTTGATTTGGGGACCGGGTTCATAAACTTTAAAAGAATGTGGAAATTATCTTTCATATAAACCCTATAAATTTTAGGTTTTTAAATTAAAAAACATAATCTATTGATCATAGATAGATATTTAACGACTCTTATAAACAGTTTAGATCATGTTCTGACCCACATTAAGTCCTAAATTAAATACAAGTTTGGTAACTAATAATTTAAAGATATGGTTTTGATATACATAATAGTTTGAGTAAACAGTCATTTGGTAACTAATAATTTAAAGATGTGGTTTTGATATACATAATATTTTGAGTAAACGGTCATTTTGGTAACTAATAATTTAAAGATATGGTTTTGATATACATAATATTTTGAGTAAACGGTCATTTTGGTAACTAATAATTTAAAGATATGGTTTTGATATACATAATATTTTGAGTAAACGATCATTTTCGTCTTTTTGGTTTAGTCACTTTTGACAGTTTTATCTAAAAAGTTTATTTTTCTCATGTGTATTCTCGTGGTTTATAAAACTTATCATTTTTATTCAGTCAGTTAACTTCATCCATATTTTAACGTTAAATAAGGAATATTTAGATTTTTTTATATATATTTCCTTTATGTTACCATTGTTTTAAACCCTTAATTATTCCACTCATCCCTTAAACCACGCTTTAGTTTGGTTGTTGACTGGGGAATTACAACCGTAATTCAAGAAGGGGAGCCACGGGGAAGATCGTAATTCAAGAAGATGATGGGCACATTGACGATCGTAATAGGGTAATTAGGGTTAATACGGTTTAAGAAAATCTATATCTATATCTATACATACTTGTAAATAAAGGTTTTGGTGAGTCAATTTTCTCGTCTCTCTCCCCTATTAATTGCACAAACTTTCTTTAATTGTTTTTTTAATAAGTTTTTTTGTGGAAAAGTAATTAATATCTATACTATATATTACAGGCAAACAGTTCTATATTACAGGCAAACAGAAAGTCAAATCAGGTCAAACAAGAAAAAAAATTCAATTCAAGATTTAAAGACAAAAACAAAGAGTTTTCTATGAAGAAACTATGCATAACTCAAACAGTATCATATACCCATATGCATATATTCCTTTTTTTAAAATGAATGTGACATAAAGATAAATTTAGCATGTGACATGGTAACTTTAGCCTTTTATTCACATGATATTGCTATAAAGTTCAAAACTTTATACCTCAAACAGGAAGTCAAATCAGGTCGAAGAAGAAAAAAGATTCATTTCAAGAAAGGATTTCTATCAAGAAAACATGTAAAATCCAAACATTACCATATACCCATTTGCATACATTCATTTTTTCTTAATGAATGTGCAATAAAAGATAAATTACTTTTAGCAGTTTATTCACATTATATTGCTATAAAGTTCAAAACTTTAGTTAATAAACTAATACTGAAGATGGGTCTGGTGCACCAAGACTCGAACCCAAGACATCATGGTTACAAAAGATTCAAGCCCGTGACTCAAAACCATGACAAATTGTAAGATTTGAATTAATTTCAAGCTCATTGTTAGCTTCAAGCAACCAACTTTTTATCAACAATTAATGAAGCTTTTAGTTAGCTCAATGTTAAATTTGCAGAGAATTAGTGAATACTTACAGGAGACTCAGAGAGAGAGAGATGGAGAGTGAGTTGGTTTAAGTTGAAAGATGGATATTTGTAGGGAATTTATTTATTTAATTTAATCTATTTTTCTTTTCTTTTTTAAATATTTTTTGCATTTCCATTTTGATATTTTTGCAGGTCGGCTGATTTTTTCTTTGGGGCAACTAATTATTTTGGAGGTTTTCTTGAAAATTCAGACAACCACCATTTAAACAAAATCTGGCCGTCTGCATTTGATTGACCACCCATAATTCGTTAATTAATCACACTTTAAAGCTGGATTCTATGAATATTTATGTTTGTTTCATATTTGAGGAGTATTATTTGTTTTTCTTGGACAAAGTTGTAGTTTTTATGATTTTTTTATAAAGAAGAAATGATTAAGAAAATATAATCTGCATATAGAATACAAATTGTGCTGAAAACATGTTTTTTTTTACTTTTATTCATATCACATATATTATGGGTAATCACAGGCGGAATTAAAATGTGATGTATAATGGAAGCGAGAAAACATAACTAATTATGATATGAAAAGTTTATATGTTTATAGACTAACAAAATATTAACTTCGTCGACATATTGACTAAATGTTATATTAAATAGAAAATATAACCAAAATATTGAATTCCTTAAATAACCAATACTCTAAAGTTAACTTTAAAAAAATAAAAGCCAACAATCTAAAATTAGAGTTAAACTATTCAAAAGCTTTTATAATCATTAAAATTTACGAGTTAGGGACATTTTTTCACTTTCTTTCGCGTCTTCAGCTCAGCGATTCATATACGATACGAGTCAATCATTCATTATCAGAATAAAGGGGCTTCACCGACGAATATTTACCGTCGGTAACGAGTCAAACTGTGGAGGGAGAAAAGGCTGTAATATCCGGTATTTTTCCGACCTATCTTTTTTTTCTAAAACCTTTGCACGTATTATTAATTCAAAACTTGAATTAATATCAAAACTATTTTCTTGAATAAAAAAATGTTGATTTAATGGATATGTATTTAAGAAAAACAATAATACTTGAGGTATATATATAAATATATATATATATATATATATAATATATATATATATATATATATATATATATATATGAGACTTATTTAAGAGTATATACCTTGTAAATAAATTATTAAAAACTTTATGAATTTATAACCATATATATGTATAAACTCATAATAAAAGGAAATAAAAATTTTAAGGCTTACTTGGATTTTTATAAAATAAAACATTTTATTTATTTTATAAAGTCCAGGGACTAAAACTGTCAATTCCCGAAATCTGTTTTAAACTAAAAACTTCACTTGATCATTCAATGCCAAAAACTCCAAACTTCAGGGACCTGTTGTGTGGCTATCCCAAACTCCCAGAACTAGAATCCGGTCCCGAGTTCGAATCCCACATCAACCGGTTTTGAGCCCTTTTATCCGAAAACGCGAAATCCCTTCCAGATTCAGTGAACCTCGGGTTCGACTCACGCATGCGACCCGTCCCCGAGATGCCATAATGACTTATTTCAACCGAGGCTTCGCGTGGAGTCGGAATTAACTCCGATCGGCTCAACCGTAACCCACCCACCTAATCTAGCAATTAATGCCCAAATCGTATATAAATACCAGTTCCTATTGCTTAACAACATCACACTCAAACTAAACAAACACTCAATTTAGTCGATCATCCCCTGCATTTGCCGATTAAAACCCACGACCGCCGCCGACGAGGCCCGACTCGTTCTCCCTCGTCTCGACTCCATTTCAGGTAATTCTTGAGGCAAAACCTTCGTAATCTTGTGTAGAACAAAAGCCCTCTGTCGGATTACAACGACAGAGGGATAATCAACGCGTATTTAACGAGTTTCGATTCTAGGGTTCATCGAAAGATTAGGGATGATCTGAGTCCTTGTTTAAAGGATTTCCGTTTCATAGTATACACTAACGAGCCCGTAGTCGGGATGGTTAAGTGTTTGTGTGTGATGTTGACCCGGGGCAGACCCGAGTTCGATTCGGTCTGGCCCCAGGTTTTTGTTTTTATTTTTTTTTATTATCATTTTAAACAGTTTAAAACTTTTAAAAAATTTTATAAATTCTGTGATACTTTTATAAACGTGAATATGAATTTTATTTACACTTTTATTTTCTGAAAACATTTTATTTAATTAATCTTAATTAAAACTTACGATAATAAATTTATTAAAAATAGTTTTAAACATTTAAAAGAATACTTCCGAAATTTATAAAACTTGGGCATTCAATAGAAATCATTTTATAAAATTCGAAACTTAATTCCTTATTCTTTTTTTTATATACAATAAACTTACTTTTGTTTAAAACCTTAATTTAAACTTATACATTTTTATATTTCATATAAACAAGAAATCCATTTGTTTATATAAATTTAAATCATAAGAAAATAAATATACTTCGCTCATTTTCTTTATGAACTTATAAACTTTATAAAATAAAGTAGAAACTTTAAAACACTTGTAAACTTTATTTAAAATACTTATAAGAAACTTTATTTAAGACATCTATAAACTCATAATTTTATTTAAACTTTAAACGTATAATTTAAACTTTATAAGAAGTTCTATTTAACATTTTGTAAGCTTATAAATGCTCATTATTATTTAAACTTATAACCACATCCTAAACATTATTAAATTACAAATTATTTTGTAAGATAAATACTTAATTCTTAAATACTTTAAATCTTGAATGATTTATAAATTATTCTTTTGGGATAATTATTTGTCCTTAGTAATTATTTATTCGTAAATAATTATTATTTATCCTTAGAAATTATTTATTCTTAAATAATTATTATTTATTCTTAATAATTATTTATCTTAAATAATTGATATTGATCCTTAATCATTATTTCTTTTTATATATCCTTCCAACTATATTATTAAGATACTTAGAAAATTTCTTTGAATTATTATTACCCATTTTGAGTAATTAATAATGATAAAACATTTAAATAATTATTCTAATCTATAAATCTATTAAACTTTGACACACAAGTCTTGTATCATTCATTCAAAACCTTTATTTTAAACTTCACAAAACGACCATTCCTATCTCCCATTGAAACCCTAGTCGAATCTTGAAATCCCAAATCGTTGTCTTAGACTTATAGAAATAAACTTGAAACTTTAGACTTATATTCCTAGGCTTATTGTGAGGATATTCTCCCTCTCAAAGTCTTGCAAACTTACTCTTACCGGATACTCTTTATCAATCCAAGTGAGTATACTTAGCCCATTTTTCTTTTATGCTTTTGGGGTGAAACATGTTCAAAGTTCTTAAACTTATACAATTCTTGTACAACTATGACTACGTGTTTATTCTTATGTTAAACTTGAGACTTGTATGCTTAGATTAAACTTAAAACTAGCACATTCATTAACTTTGATCAAGCCTATAGTAACTATGATAGATCTATTGCATTTGACCAATCCATCTTGATTGATTGACCCCTTCGGGGGGGAGCCCTTGGTGATTGTTACTGAATTAAACTTTAAACTTGAGACTTATAAGGGTAACCTGCGGGTTATGCCTAAACTTGGTTGGAGGGTTGATGTGCACAATGTCTAACATGCTTGTTTTCTCATACTTACATTATAGAATGCATGAATCATAGTGAATTGTAATTCTTCTCAAATACTTGTTAAACTGTGTCAAAACCTTTGTATCTCACCAACTATTTTGTAGTTGACAGATTTTTTCACATGTTTCAGGTTCTACAACATGAGACTTTATCGTGATCACATAGGATGTTTGGACCTAGAATGCTTAATCAATTAGACTTGTATTCTTGCTATGTATTTGATTTATTCTTTGTATTGAACCTTTGAATCTATTTATTAATAAAATATTGAAACTTTAATAGTCAACCTTGTGCTATTGAACAACCGCGTCCGCCCCAACGTATAATCCGCCGTCGGTTGGGGTGTGACAAAGGCGTCGGTAACTTAACTGTCGGTGATCCGTTTACCGCCGACGGAGTTCCATCGGAAAACGTATTACACACGTCCATTTAGCCGACAGAGCATCACCAACAATTTCTCGTCAATGATGACTATCACCGGCGGTTTTCTGACGGAAACTTCCATGGATGAAGCCCCTATTTTCTAATAGTGATTCGAGTTATTAGTTCCCATCAAAGCGTGACAAGTTTTTTTAATTAATAAAGGTATTCAATATAACGGTTTCTAGTTTGATCTCAAATTATCGTAAATAAAAAGATTCAAAATCAATATAACTTTTTTTTAACCCTTAACATGAGTAGATTCTTGGATAAGGGGGAATTGCATATATCCCCCCTTTAAACTTATAAAATTACATATTTCCTTAAATTATAAGGTTTCAATCCATAATATACAATGCTTTTAAAATATGATTTGAGAAAAATATACAATTTTATATGTTTAGTGAAGAATATATGCAATTGCCCATTGGATAATAACGTTTGGCATGTAGTGGCAACTTTTCAGTTAAATATGTTCGGGCTATGTTTTATGATCAAGTGCAGGCAAACGGGTCAGAAGTTTTTAAGTGGTCCAAGTGGCTCCCCCTAAAAGTTAACATCTTTGGTGTCTGCCAACTAGGGATGCTTTGAGTAGAAGAAACATGTTTATCATTAATGATTTATGTCCGATTTGTTTAGACAGAGTGGAAAGTATTGACCATCTGTTCACGGCTTGTAGAGTGGCGCATGAGGTATGGTTCACAATTTCGAGTTGGTGTAAGTGCACCCAGGTCCTTGCTTTTTTCGTTTAAAGATATTTTAGTTTTTCATGAATTATTGGAGGGTTCAGCGACTTACTCCAAAGTCATGCAATCCATTATGCTTCTGTCATGCTGGGCAATCTGGAAGTCTAGAAACAATGTTGTTTTTAGGGGGAATAAAATGGTGGCTCACAATATCGTGGAGGAGGTAAAAGTTTTGGGTTACCTTTGGATCAAGCATAGAGCTTGAGATTTAGATATTAAGGTGGTTCAATGGAAAAACTTTGAATTTATGTAATTTCCTGTTCTTGTTGTATACGTTTTCTAACGGCTTGCTAGTGCTTGTTTGATATGATATTAGCCTTTCAAAAAAAATAACATGATTAAATAAGTGGGGGAAAATGGTTGACTTCGTCAAAGTAAAAAACGTGTCAACCTTAAAGATGTATTTGATATTTCAATACTTTTTTTTTGACAGGTAACTTTCATTTTTTACGTGGCAGTTACATCTCCAAATCGGAGACCCGTACCCCACAACCTGACCACTACGTTGTCTGAACCGGGCCCGCGTGTTCAGTACGAGGGGCATAGGCTATCACCGTTGACATAAAGGAATGAATCCAAACCATATCACCGACAATTTTTTATATGATTTTGGCCGCTTTGATTTGGGGACCGGGTTCATAAACTTTAAAAGAATGTGGAAATTATCTTTCATATAAACCCTATAAATTTTAGGTTTTTAAATTAAAAAACATAATCTATTGATCATAGATAGATATTTAACGACTCTTATAAACAGTTTAGATCATGTTCTGACCCACATTAAGTCCTAAATTAAATACAAGTTTGGTAACTAATAATTTAAAGATATGGTTTTGATATACATAATAGTTTGAATAAACGGTTATTTTGGTAACTAATAATTTAAAGATATGGTTTTGATATACATAATATTTTGAGTAAACGGTCATTTTGATAACTAATAATTTAAAGATATGGTTTTGATATACATAATATTTTGAGTAAACGGTCATTTTGGTGACTAATAATTTAAAGATATGGTTTTGATATACATAATATATTTAGTAAACGGTCATTTTGGTGACTAATAATTTAAAGATATAGTTTTTATATACATAATATTTTGAGTAAATGGTCATTTTGGTAACTAATAATTTAAAGATATGGTTTTGATATACATAATATTTTGAGTAAACAATCATTTTCGTCTTTTTGGTTTAGTCACTTTTGACAGTTTTATCTAAAAAGTTTATTTTTCTCATGTGTGTTCTTGTGGTTTACAAAACTTATCATTTTTATTCAGTCAGTTAACTTCATCCATATTTTAACGTTAAATAAGGAATATTTAGATTTTTTTATATATATTTCCTTTATTTTACCATTGTTTTAAACCCTTAATTATTCCACTCACCCCTTAAACCACGCTTTAGTTTGGTTGTTGACTGGGAATTACAACCGTAATTCAAGAAGGGGAGCCACGGGGAAGATCGTAATTCAAGAAGATGATGGGCACATTAACGATCGGGTAATTAGGGTTAATACGGTTTAAGAAAATCTATATCTATATCTATACATACTAATAAATAAAGGTTTTGGTGAGTCAATTTTCCCGCCTCTCTCTCCTATTAAATGCACAAATTTTCTTTAATTGTTTTTTAATAAGTTTTTTTTGTGGAAAAGTAATTAATATCTATACTATATAATAAATAAAGGTTTTTTGATGCCACGTGTCGCCTCTATATTCATTTTCATCATTTTTTTTCGCCTCTTTTTCCTATTAAATACACTTTTATTTTTAATAATAATACATATTTAAAGAAAATACCAATTATATTAATAAAACACACTTATTTTAAATTATCGCTTATTATAAGAAACTTTCAAATATAATTATGTAATTTTTATTTTCAATTAAATAGTAATTGAAAATCAAATTACATTACATAATAATTAACGTATTTTCGAAACCCAATTATATTATAATTTTTACATATTTTGAATTTTTTTTTCTATACTTAATATATGTAACACATTTTCACACCTTTAAAATATATACATAAAAATTTAACAATTTTATGTATTGATATTTTTCATCATGTGTGTAGACACAAGTTCTAAGCTAGTACTATATAATAAATAAAGGTTTTTTCATGACACGTGTCGCTTTCATATGCATTCTCATCATCATTTTACCGTCTCTTATTAAAATCCTCAATCTTTTAATAATAATATATATTTAAAGAAAGTATTAATTATACTAATAAATAAAACACATTTATTTTAATTTATCCATTATTATAAAAAAACTTAAAATCTAATTATTTAACTTTTATTTTCAATCAAATAATAAATTAAAATTAAAATTTTATATTAAATAGTACTTAAAGTATTTTCGAAACCCAATTATATATTAATTTTTATATTTTTTGAATTTTGTTTTCTATCGTAAGTATACTGTAAAATATACACATAAAGATTTAAAAATTTTATTTATTGATATTTTTCAACCCGTATGTAATACACGAGGTGTAACCTAGTGATAGCAACATATAGAGCATCCCACTAATCCTGGACAATTTTAAATGTTTATGTAGTTTCACATGTCATGTCATCAACAATATATACCTTTTCATTTCATAGACATATGGTCGTTATGAATTAACTTTCTAAAATGAAATGAATATTAAATTAGTATTAATGATTTATTCACATTTGATTATCATAAGGTCCATAAACTTGCACCTTTCCTCACGTATCCTTATTTTAATAAATAATTATAAATAATGGTATTTGTCATCATCATATTTTCTTTTATTAAAATCTTTTAATTTTTTCTATTTTAAATAAGTTTAAATTTTGAAATTTAATTATCTTAATATTTTTATTTTTTAGAAAAATAATATAAAAAAAAATTCTAATTATTATTTAATTAAGGAAACAAAGAATTTTATTTTACACGTTATTGTACTTTTATTTTTCTATTAAACAACACTATGTAATACATGTGTATATAACCTAGTGAAAGAATAATTAAGGGTTTAAAATATTAAAAAAAAATAAAGAAATATACATAAAGACATAAATACCCCTTATTTAATGTTAAAATAAGAATGCAATTAACTATACGGATAAAAATGACAAGTTTTGTAAAATAGAGAATACCCAGAAGAAAGGTAATCTTTTAAAGATATAAAAACTAACAAAAATAACTAAATCATATAGATGAAAATGACAGTTCACTCTAATATATTCAGGAGTTATTTATTTTTTTTTTTAATCAATCTCAAAATTTTGTATTTGTTTAACCATCAACTAGGGGTGTCAATTCCTGACACGAACCCGAACTCGACACGAAAAAAAAACAGGTCTTGGGTTGGAGAATACATCCCGTTAAAAAACGGTTCAGGTCCGGGTTAACCTATTTAGAAAACAGGTCGGGGTCCGGGTTGACCTGTTTAAAAAACATATTGACCCGATAACCCGGTTATGTTTCAATATTTTTTATATATATTTCTCTTTCTAGAAACGTTTGTTCAATTACTTTTGTATTTGGTGTTTACCTTAAAAGAAATTGATTTAAACCAATTTTTTTCTTTTTTTTCTTTCAATATATGAATATTCAATTATTTTTCGGTTTACGTTAAATGAATTAGATTTTGAATTTAATAGTTCATGATTTTAATTTAGAAACAGGTCAGGTTCGGGTTGACCCGAATTTAATGTATTCAGGTTAGAGTTGAAATTTTTGACACGAATAAGTATATGGGTTAGGTTAGGGTTGAATAATTCAACCCGCCAACCCGTCAACCTGAAACCCGTCAACCCATCAACCCAACACGATTGACACCCCTACCATCAACCAAGAAAAAGGTCAAACCGAGCAAGGTTGATTTTATTGGTTGAACGTATGTTTACACACCCCTTACCAATGCATCAATCACGGGTAGCAAATGAATATTTCTTGTCTTTTCCTAATTTGATAAATTTATTGAGAATATATTATAATTTTCATATAAAAATATAAAAGATCCATGTGACATAAACAGGGTCGGTCCCGAAAATCATTAAAACGTTTTGGGCCCGAGACATGTTAAAAAAAGCGGGTCACGTAATATAAACTCATAATGACATAATAAAAAACTACAACAAACGAATAACGATTAACGATCAAACATAACGAATAATGAATTACGTTGCCGAATGCCGTTCTTGCCTCCTGCGTCTTCTGAGTTCCCTACCCGCTCAATCCTCTTATTTTGTAATTTTTTAATAAGTTTGAAAATTTGGTGGGCCTTTTTTAATTTATAAGTGGGTTGATATGATAAATGGATAATAGAAGTAGTGAGCCTTTTTTTAATTTTAAAGTGCGTTAATAAGATAAATTGATAATACAAGTTGGGCCTTTTATAAAAATATATATAATATATAAATTTTTCTAAACTACGGGCCCCTTAGAAGATCGAACCCCGGATGGTCGCCCTCCCCACCCCAACCCCAACCCCCCTAAAGGGCCTTCCCTGGACATAAATAACAAGAATATAAACGATATGATAAAGATTTTATGTATAAACTAAAAGTATATGTAAATGTAAACGTTAATATAAATATAGATATAAAATAAACGTATCATATATTGTTAGAATAATCAAAATAAATATTGTAAAAAAGACGGGTTGTTAAAAAATTGTTTGGGAGAATGTTTGTTTTGGTATGTGTGAATGGCATGTTAGAAACGAATCAAATTTCTGATTTTCCTTTATACCGATCAACAAATAAATATTAAAATATTTGCTCATTGAAGAGACCTTTTCGTATCCCTAAGATTCCCCTCTTAATTTTTTTTATTATATTTTATATTTATTATACTTTCAAATTAATAAGAAAAATAATATGATCAAACTCATTTTAGCAGTAACTTACTAAACATGTTTAGTCCGTTGGTTTAAATCACTGTAGCAGTGGGCTAACGTTTATGTACACATCAACCAAATGAGGCGTTAATCACCGTAACAGGGGCACCAAAGGGCGGGGCGTGAGAGGTTTAACGGGCAAGGGGCATGAGGTGGCTCTGTGTGTGTTGAGGTGGGCCAACCAGAGAAGAGGGAAGGGGCGCCATAAGGGTGGGGGCAGGAAGGGGCGCCATAAGGGTGGGGGCGTTGCCCCACTACACCCAGTCTCATCTTTTACATTTTTCTTTTCTCTCACCTGAGTTTTATAATTATAAAATACAATATAACCTTATAATACAAACAAAACACATATAGCGTGTAGTATTATGTAATGGAGTATAACCTTTCAATACAAATAAGACTCATAAATTATGAAAATAGACATTAGATCTCATCTCCTAAGATTGAAGCATAAATACTTTACATCTCTTAAGTTAATTTTAGGTTAGAAGTAATAAACTAAAAGGTGCAAATCTAATTCTTTATCAAAGATGTGACCCTTTTAGCTATTCCAAACCAAAGTCTAAACTTCATAACTCTTTTATTTCATAGTCACATATTTTCATTGGAAAAAATGGATGCCTTGGACAACAGGTAAAAGCAGCTTCGAATTGGTATTAGATGGAAGACAAGTAGAGAATGTGGGCGAAAAATTGAAAATGACAATCATGGAGGTTCGGTCGAGAATGGATGCATAGTTCTCGAGAACAGAAGCACAACCTTCTTCCATAGAACGTGTTGCATCGGTTACTAAAGCCCCACACAAGATTAGAGAGAAGGGCCATCAAGAACTTTTGAATCTAGATTGGAAAAGAGTTTGAGTCTTTTGTACAATAAAGTTTTTTAAGTTATGTATTGAACAAACTTATAAATGTTATGGTATAAAAAAATGAGATGCTCACATGGTCAATGTGCTAAATGGAATGATGCTAGCTCATCATCATGTATAATGAAATATAAAATACAATACCAAAAGGCTTCAGCCTGACGGTATTGTTGCCCCCTCTATCTTAAGGAATGAGGGTTTGATCCTGACCATGAGGGTAGGGGTGGTTTAGAAGTCGTTAAATAAAAAATACGGTACTTCATAATTTATAAATTAGAAAATAACAACTAAAATTTCAAATCATCTGAACCCTAAAACAAAAGCAAAAAGGAAAACAAACCCTAGTGTTGATCTATTGTTAATTTCTATTTTCTTATAAGAAAACATAACATGATGATTCAATCATTTAAAACCGATAAACCAAACCACCATGTTCACTATAAATGAAACGAATTCGACTTCCAATATAAATGAGACAACATATAAAAGCAAATATAACCAAAAGAACTCGAAACAAAATAAAAAATGTGTAGAGACGAAGAATTACAAAAGCAAAAACCCTCAAAACTCGTAAAGATACAGATAAAATTGTGATCCAAACCACCAAATAGAGTCATTCCAACAACCAATTCATATAAAAACATATAAAGAACCTGAATCAAGCTTCATTTCAAACATCTGAAAAGACGAATGTCAAGAATGAAGCCTGGTCCGAGATCCCCACGAATCCCAAAAGGGATCTTGGATCAAACTTCATTCCAAACAACCCCATTTCTTTCTTTTCTCTATCTCATGATTTCAAGAATCAAGAAACCCACATGTCAATCTTTGGTGTTATGAATATCATGGTGTCATGATACACATCTATATATAAAGTTGAGAAATTTACAAAAGATTTAAAATGAGGGAAGCACATGAATTGACAGGTCACTTTTCCACATAAACAAATGGAAAGCTGGAAGATTTTGGAAGGAAGGGGTTTGTCTTGTTTCACTTTATTCACAGGACAGACAATGGAGAGTGGTTGCCAAATTTTCTGACAATTTAGAAAGAAATATAAAGATTGAGAGTGAGAGCATGGGCCTCCTCTCTTCTAGTACAACTCATCAAGCAGTATGTACAAGTTCTTCTATAGAACCTCTTTGTTTCTTTCTGAGTTTTCCAGATCTACCCTTCTGCAAAAACAGGATTTTCTTCATCATCACGTGACTCCCAACCAAATAAATGAGGTTTGGACCAGTTTCTGGTGTTATTAATCAGCTTTTGATTATCATACTTGAAACTGTTTTCTGGGCAGTGTCTTTAAACCTGCAATTAGTAGCATGAGAAATTACTATTTACCCCTCACTAACCAGACAACAAAGGGTAAGGTTTCAGTCTTTCAGAGGGTACATTAGTAATTTTACCAGTTTAACATTCAGTTGAAAACAGTTTACCTCCAAGAAAAACTCTATGCAAAGCCAACAAATAAGATGATATCATCACTACTTTCTAACATAAAGGGTATGCTGGTAAATTTACAAACTGAATGTTCAACCTTGTACAGGTAAGGATTCTGTTGTTGACAATCTATATCAATGGAGAAAACTACAGTGGTGAAATATCAAATATGTGCAGTTGATTTATAAAACAATTTTTAAAATTTCTAGAAAATGTAAACTAAAAATAAGAAAAAAAGATATATAGATATCAGTTTTATAAATAAAAGTTGTTTGTGTGACATCCAAACTGGAACTAGGACAACTATAAGAGAACAAATGGAGTAGTTATTTTCTATGCCCATTCTTTTCATGAAAGAATTAGAGGTGTCAACATGGTGGGTCGGTTCAGGCCAGTTGGTCTACCCAGCACCCGCAAACTGACCATTTTGCCACCTATAATTAGTCCAAAGGAACAAATATATAAATACGGTCACGACATTTCAAGAACCTGTAACATGTTTCTTGGCTCCAATATCATCAGCCGCGACTTTCTCATAAAGGCTTTTTAAATTCGGGACAGATTTGTTCTCAACATTATCTTTACGAATACTTAACTACATTAGATAAAAAAAATATAAGAGGGTAATATAATTGTGGGTATGCGGTGGTGTTTGGATGTGGTTATGTTGTTTGAAGTTGTAATAATTATTTAATTAGCTATTTGGGTGTCTTAAAATTCTATGTTTATAAAAAGCTAATAGAAAAAAATGACAAAAATAATATTCTTATGAAAAATGAGGAGATTTCTTGTGAAATTGGCTTAGGAGTCTCATAAAGGGCCCGGACTTTTAAAAATTGAGAAAAGGGTCTTTTCTATAAAGTTAGGAAACTAATAATATAAAAAGGAACCTTCCTGTTATTTTTTAACATAGTTGAAGGAATTAATCAAGTTAAAAAATTAAAAAAACAGAGTTTTTTTAGAAGAAATAAAATCCAAAGGAGTTTATTGCTAAGTTCTAAAAGTTTAGGGATTTAATCATGTCAAAAAAAAAAAAACATACGCAAAAATTGTTTATCCAAACTGTAAAAGTTGGTTGTTACAACTTCAAGTAACCAATCAGTTAGTTCCAATCCAACTTCCCAAACGCACATCCAAACACTCCCTAAGATTGATTTATGATAAAGATTGAAATTTGAAAATAAAAGATATCGAGGAAGAAATTATTACAATAATAATATAATTTTCTAAATCTTTGAACAAAACAATTTAGGAGGTGGATACTTAAAAAAACAGAATATGGATGACTTTCAACCTGTTTGACCCGTTCCCCTTTAAGCTAAGTGTTTCAATTTGACCCATATCAAATAACACACAACCCAAATCGACGTGGGCCAAAATTAGTACAACTGCTTATACTTGTTTTTTATTGCAAACGAGCCACTGTTCTTGCAAGAATCAAGAATGTAAAAAGAATTCTACAGTTTGCAATAACAAGCAATTTTGAACAAGTGCCAAACTCAATGTTTCTTTTTGCAAATCACTCATTCTTGCAAACTATAATGTCCTATCACCATTTTCACAAGAAAGATTGCTAGTTTTACCATAAAAATGTATAAGTGGCTTACTGAAGCCAATCATTCATTCATCTTTTTTCCTTTATTTTTTTTATTAATTGTCTGAAATGTACCTTTCCACGCCTAAAACCATAGTGTGATACTTGCTGCAGCAACAATACAACACCACAAAAAAAATTCCATTTTTAAGTATTCAACTACTCTCGGGGTGTAGTTTGACCTTCTTTGTTGAAGGCTTGCAGCCCCATGTAAAACCCTCACCGGAATCAGAAATTACAGCAGTGTGCTTGTTTGCAGCAGCAACAGTAATTCTTTTTTACTTTATAGAGCATACACTTTGCGGAGTTGATTATCAACAGAACTATAACCAAGTTGACCCTCTGCAAGTCAACAGGAAAATATCAAAAATGCATGAACTTTCCACATTAACTAGTGATGGAACCTCGTGTACGAATAACTGCAAGATGGTCAGAGTAGGCGGGTTAGGTAATGGGTCAAAATGGGATCGGGTTAAGAGTTCATTATTAGTACAGATTGAACTTTGCCCATTTTGTTTAAAAAAAATAATGTGTTATTTATGATTGCAAAACCGAAGTATTAGAATAATAATATGAATCTTTTGATAAATGTATGCACTAAAGATAGACTTTGGACGACTTTCAACTCATTAACCGTTGACAGTATTCCGTTTTGCTATATTTTTTTATCCAACCAGCTTGAGATAAAACATACATATCAACCCATTCGTAAGTAGAAAGGCCAAAACAGCTACATTTACAAAATAATGTCAAGGGACAAGAAAAGTTTGCTTTTTTAATCACCTAACTATGAGAAACAGAAAAATATCAAATCCTTCAAATGAAATTTTCATTCTTAACACACCCTCTGCCCAGTGGCGGATCTAGAATAAAAGTTTAGGGGTAATGAAAATATTTTTTTTTACCGTACTTTCATATAAATAAAAAAAATTAATCGTACTTTCTTATAAATAAAACAAAATTTTTTTTTACCGTATTTTCATGTAAATGAAACAAAAAATTTTTTTGACTGTACTTTCATGTAAACAATTTTTTTTTACAGTAACATGCAATAGGGTTTGGCGGAAGCGGCGCTGGGCGGTGGTTTCAGCTCAGGTCGAGCGACTGATTGAGTGGTCGGTCTATGACTCTCACAGTTCCCGCTCTCTGTCTTTCTTCATGGCCGGCCGTTTGGGTAAGTTGGGTTTGAGAATTGAGACTTTGAGGTATTGGTTTTAATAAAACATTTGGGCTGGCTAAAGCACAAATGTTTTATTGAAACCCAATACCTCAAAACCTTTAATAAAATGTGGGGACTTTTTATAAAGTATTAGGTTTTTTTATATAATTTTGAACTTTTTATGAAGTGTTGAGCTTTTAAAAAAATTTGAGGGGTAAAGTAAACGTAATTTTTGTTCGGGATTAACGTAGCGGGTAACCGGATACGTAAAACCGTAAAAAAAATTTGCACTACGCGTAAAAGTTGAGGGTTAGCGGGGGCTACCCCTACCTATAGGGTAGGTCCGGCCCTGCCTCTGCCTAAAAGTAAATGCAACAATTCCCTTTTTGGCATGTCCCAAAACTGTTTAATTTCAAATATAGTTTTTAATAATCATATCCTTTCACCTTAACAAGATGTTTTGCACTTAAAATCACCTAATTTGACCCAAGTCTGTTATTCATTTTCAAAATGGCATTTTGCATATGTTGATGTATGACAGAATTAATATATGATGAAAGTCACCATGGAATCATACATCTTCAAGTGTAAGTTTACATATAAATATGCATGCATATGGAATTTAAATTTGAATTACAACTAACTTTCTATATGAATCATGTTGATACAAATATCTAACCAAATCCCATATCAATAGTTGACCTAAAGTTCTGACTTTTCATCACACAAAGAGATACCTGAATTTTTAGTTGAACCAAATGCTTAGAATTTTGGACTCAAAAGTAGGGCTCTAAAGGAACCAAAAACCACAAATGGAGCATTTAACCTTAACCTAACAAATAAGCGAACATATTTACTCTACGTGTTCGTTCGTTACGAAAATGAACTTGCACATGTAATATTCTAAATGAACATAAACGAAAGAAACAAAATTAATAATTAAATCCAACTGATAATTTGAATAGGCGAGACTGCAAGCTTAGGGCTTACACTTTCTCAAGTCGGCTTTCTAATGGCTCTTAAAATGGCTTCAACCCAATATATTAGTATTATTGTTTAAATCAATGAGGGCAGGTCTTGGAGCAATCGGTAAGGTTGCTGCTTTGTGACCTTGAGGTCACGGGTTCGAACCATGGAAACAACCTCGTGCACAAAGTGTAGGGTAAGGCTGCGTACATCATATCGCAAAGCGATCCAGCCCCTCCCAGGACCCTGCACAATTGCGGGAGCTAAGTCAAGCACCGGGTACGCCCTATTGTTTAAATCAATATGTAAACATAAATGAACCTTAATGAGCTAACGAGACATATGTTCATGTTCTTTCTATTGACTAAATGAACAAAAAAAAATATTCATGTTCGTTCATTTATTAAATAAACATACAACAGTCATTCATTATATGTTCAATTCGTTTAGAGTCCTAATAAAAGAATCTTTTGTGATTACAAATTAACCAAGTAAAAGCAAAATCTCAAGAGACATGAACATTAGAATGCAACTTATAAATCACTCAATTTCTCTAAAATAAGAATTTGTCCCAACAGCATACTTAAAATTTGCATTTGATACTTTTAGTTTACTTGCGCCTGGGCGAGTTTCTTAGTCGTGTCCAACGGGTTGTGCATAATTATGTTATGACCCCAAGATCTAATTAGAATGTAGTTTTTAAAAAACTTGGTTTTGATATTCAAAAAAGGTTTGTGCCGCAACTTGTTGCTCGTTTACCTTATATTTCGATATAATTTTTAATCTTTCTAACGAGTCGAATCATTACTAATTTAAATACTAATATTTTTTTATTATTGAATGATTGAACTGTTCAACGTAAACGAAATAATTTAATTGAACCACGTGAATAAAGTCCTCTTCTTTCTCATAGTCAAATACAGAATCGTCCATTTTTATTGATTTTAAATCATGTAACTTGCTTTTTATTTTAATACTAATTAACAAAATTTATTTATTTGTAACAAATATCAATAATATTTAACATATAAACACATTAAATGTAAATTTAATAAACAAATTTGTTAAAAGAATTAATAGAAGTGTTAAAATGAATGAATAATGTTCCAATATTTAGAGAGTTTAAATTTGTGAACTATATTTCTATCATCAAATTAAACATGACGATGGTATTTTGAGTATTCCATGTTTAATACATAATCAATTTTAAATAGAAAACTACTAAAACTGCATAAGCATTTTTACATGGCGCATGAAAGATAAACGTATGTAGTGAGAAAGAGAAAGAAAGACTAAAAATCAGCCTTACATGTCACATTTAAAGCAATGTGTACAAGTATACATGTCGTTCTTGTAATTCTCTGCTTAAAATTTATTATGTATTGAAGGCCCTTCTAATCCCTAACATACGACATTTATCTATTTTTTATTCAATGTTTTGAAAATCAGAATGAACCAATCGGTTAAATCACGAAGCACTAATGTCATCAATTCAGTTACAAGCCAATGGACCTAGAACAAGTAAACCAACTGCTTTTGAGCGAACAAGACAAAACATGTGACACTGGAGTGAAACAATCAAAACCAGCTTTAGGTTCACGCGCATTAGACGATCATCCCAAATTACATCTATAGGTTTTTGGATCTTATGATTTATAAATTGTGCATTGCTTGATTGCCTTGAATCTATAGATATAGTATGCAATAATCAGAGCTCAAAACAATGTTTAATTTTCCTTGATGTTTTACACACTTTGAACATTAATAGGCTTACAGATGAAAAACACTGATCATAAATCAATAAATGAATCACAAAACTGACCATAAAACCAGCACAACAGAAGAACATTGAGGTACCACACAATCTGATTATCGGATTTCAAATTCGATAGCTATAAACTCCAGTCCCCAGGCTCATGCTGCAATGCTAGAATCCTGCATATCAGAAACTTTTGACTATAAATTCATATAAAAATTTAGTCACTTTTTTAACCTTCATACACTACATTGGGCGAGAATAAACAATTTTGAATTAAAATTTCAAGTACAATGGTTACTTTTGCACAATGTTTTCATAAGGTTATTAAACCGGCTGCCTTACTTGTCCACGGTTTGACTGGTTTTAAAAACTAAATGACGCCATATATAAAATACATATACAACTAATTTAAAACAAAAATATGGAACTAAGTGTGGATTTGTGATGTTAAAAAAATATGGAGACTGAAAAAAAAATGCAAAGCCTGAAACAGTAAATGAATCAATAAATGAGATTTTGGAAGGAAAAGGGTAAATTTCTTTTGGAAAATCCGGTCCAACCACCGATTTGGTTAGCTGGTTCAACCAGTCGGTTCAAATGGAGGCGCTCAAGGTCAAGAGTCTCAGCAGGACCCGTTTTATGAGTGGTTCTCAGTCCAACGTGCTAATTCGGCTATGAAAACATTGCTTTTGCATTTACATTTCCCAGGTATGACGAAATCCCTCTTTCTAGAAAACCTTGTTTTTTTTAATTTTCACGTTGATTTGTAACAAGAAGTCAAAGTTGATTAGGAAAACAAAGAAGTGGTGATTTCAACCCATTTAGGCATTTATTTATGAATGGATCGATACACGAAGTATTATATCTTAATGGGGTATAATGAAAAGATAGTGGCAAAAAGAAAAACAAGTCAAATGGGTCAAATAGTCATAGAACAGATAGAAAGTTGCCTAAAGTATATTTTATAATCCATAAAACCTCCTAAATCCTTTTATTCATATAATATATTACTACTGAAATTAGCATGGATGCATACCTTTGTAGTTAAATTTGACACTGCCAAATTCCATTTGTGTCTAGTTTTTGTACCTGCCACTTGCCCAGCCTTCGCCACTTTACCAAAAGCTCCGTTTAGCCAAGCTGCTCCAGCTGTCACATATCTGATGAACCATACAAATATTATAAATTTTAGCAACAAGCTAAGTATCTAACTATATTTTAATGTTTCCACTTGACAACTTGTACTCATATTTCAACAGTTTAATTCAGAATTCTTGTGAACTTGGATGGATTAGCCTAGAAGATAGTGAGGGAAAGATAAAACAAAGAACACTCCAAAAACAATTTTGCACATGACCCGTGCTTTCTAGGTGATATAGCAGCAGACTAACCCAAATTCGTGTGAAAAATGGTAGGTTTATGTTCAAGAAACAATCAAGTTAGCTGCACACTTTTTTTTTTATCATATAGAGCAATTTGTAAATGGGCATAAGAAACTAGATGTGGCAACTTCAACCATTTACTTATGAATGAGTCTACTTGAGTTGTCTTATCTCAAACGGGTCAAGAAAGATAACTAAAACAAGAATGGGCCAAATGGGTCAGAGTTGAAAATCAACCAAAATCCATTTTTAATTTCTTACCTCCTAAATTGCTTTATTCTAAAAAACTGATTACTATTGTAACGATACTGTTTTGTTAACCACGCTTTAGGATAAAAGTGGACCAAAAATTTTCTGTGGGCCAAACTGAAACGACCTGGTTCTTTCCGACCCGTCTTAAGAAAAACCCATTTTGACCCGTTACACAATCCCCTGACCCTCCCATTGCCAACTTTATAAGAAGGGAAATTCTTCAAACCTGCTTGATTTGACAGCTGATCCTGTGTCATTTAATTTCCTCTCTGCTGCCATTAATGCCGCCATAGTTTTGTCAGAAACTTGAAGTCTTTGATCCACAGACTTAACTTTTTGATTCACCACCGAGATCCCAACACTAAATTTGTCTGTGAGTCCTACTTTTTTATCTAAAGAAATTACTCTGGCAGATGCATTGGCTCTTAGTTGATGTTTTTCATCAAATGCTTTAGCTTTATTTATGGCATCTTGACCAATAGCCGAACCTTTAGCCAACACACTTGAAACAACATCTTGTGCTTTACTTGCATACACTCTTCTAGGAGATGTACCATTGGCCTGTTAACATGAGAACAAAGATATTAAATCTTGAAAACATATAAAAATTCTTGAACTGGAAACATTAGTGTGTTCACTATTAATCAAATATCCAAAGTGCCCCTTAACAAGACAAATAAGATGATATTTTTGGATCAAGATCATTGCCATCAATGTAGCTATGACAAAGAATGTCATTTTAGCTCCTTGAGGTGCATGAAAAGATATTGAAATGATTTTGGGATAATCCCAAAAAAAGGAAATTGTTGCATTTATTTTCGAAGGGAGTAACACACTCAGAGTCTTGCCTCAGCATTTGAAAAAGAATTTTGTCGAGCCATGTTCACGGCATTATCAACTGCACGGACCTCCTGCAAGAAATGAATCACAACATAAGTTTTAACTGCCATATGTGTGTGTATGTGAGTGACAGAGAGAGATAGTGTGTCACTTGTATAAAACATACCTGAAACTCAGGTTTCGGCACATAATTTTCAACTGGAGTGATTTTAACAACCTGATCCACTAGGGTTGCTCCCTGTAAAATGGTACACATAACACACAACTTGAACTTCCTATAAGAAAACAACTTATAAATATCTGTTTTACAAAACAACAAATGATTATAAAACATACGAGGGAGAGAAAAATAAGAACACGAAGAACCCTAAGGCTCCGGTACCATATAGAATAATGAAACACATGTCAAGTAATGTATATCATTGATCAACTATTTATTAAGATTACAACCAACATAATTACAAAGGAAACCTAATCAAATCATATCTACTGTATATGGTAAACATAACTACAATTAATCATATCTAATATTTTCATGTTCAATTAATCATATCTAAAAGTGATTAGAAAGTGAATTACCGAAAGCAATAATGCAATTTCAAGAGCTTTTGGATCCCTAAACGTCACAAATGCAGTCTTCTTCCTTTCAGAATCACTAAATCAAAACGAGCATCACCGTAAGTTCATTCAACAAAAACAGAGAACGTTTAATCACACACTTGATGAGAAATCATTGCATCAACTAACCGGCAGATCTGGATGTGCTCGATTTCGCCGGAGAAGGAGAAAAACTCGTGAATTTCTCTCTCGGTAGCTAGATCTGAGAGTTGCTCCACTTGCACTGTTCTTGTCTGCAACAAATTCAGCAATTCAATAAACAGATTGCGGAAATTAGGGTTTTAACAGACGTATGAATGAAATAGGGAGTTTGAAAGTTACCTGCATTGTACGTATAGTGTTCAATTAACGATTCTACGTGCAGGTGAAGATGTATGATTCAGGGGATTTAAGGTTGAAGAATGGAATCACGCCATTAAAGTGTTCAGCCCTGATGATGATGATTAGAAATGGCATGCTTGGTCTTATATCTGTCAGTATCTGATATCTATTAAATATTAATATATTTTTATTTTTTGAACGGCGTGGGTTCAACCGGCACGTCCCACCAGGGATGGCTAGTACATCAGTATACCCAAACAACCACCAAGGAATTTGAAATCTGCAAAAAGTGTTTCTAGTTTTTATAAAGTGCAACTTACTAGATTCGAACCCATAACCTTCACAGAGGAGAAACCCTTTGAAAAAACTGTCTGACCACCAAAGCATAACCTTGATGTCAAATAATACATTTTTATTTGATGAGTACGGTAGTAAAGTTAAAGGAACTAGTTGGTTATACTCGTGCTTTGCGGCAGGTATCGTTTGCAAAGACGTGTATAAATAAGTAAATCGTTTTACAATCGAATTATATGTTTTGCTCTTGTTTTTGTCAATCAATTTTCTTTTAACCTTTATTTTGTTAAAATTAAAATTCTTTTCGAACTTTCTGTTTTTTGTTTTTGTAGTGCTTATTTTTATCATTGTTTAGACGTTATTTTTCTAAAATGTTGCCTTCTCACGACAACACGTGGACATAACCAACTAGTGTTAAAAAAGCTATAAGCTATGTACACACTAAATTTGTGTTAATCACTTATATACAATAACCTCTTATAAAATCAGGTCGGGTTACGAGTTTTGGGTTACTTGGTTTGGGTTATTCGAGTTGGGATTTTTTTTGTTGAAATCACAATCAGAACCGAACCATATTTGAGGAAACCTAATCCGAACCTAAAAACACATTTTAATTCGGTTTGGTTTTCGATTTGAACTTAGCAAACCGAATTAGCAAAAAACAAAAAAAAAATACTTCTTTTTGATAGCCATAACTTATTCGGTTTAAAAAACACAATATTTTAGAAAAAGTTTAAACAAAAACATACTTTCATCAAATAATGATTTATAATTCATACATAGGTATTAGTTATTGATATAAATGAATTGAGTTAACTATAAAATATGGATTAAAATAATGGTATAACCCAATTCGAAACTTTCGGTTCAAACCGAATTCAAACTTTTGAAACCTAAACCAAAAACCAAATTACATATTCGGTTTTGGGTTTGAACCAAACTAAAAACCAAATATGTAATTCGGTTTGGTTTTAAACTGTTTCAGTTTCGATTCAGTTATCGGTTTAATCGGTTTGAAACCAAATATTAAACACCCCTACTAAAAAACTAAAAAATGTAAACACGTTCTTGCTTGATGCATATATGATATAGAATTAATTACACGGATGACCCATGTGGTTTACCCTGATTTCACTTTTGGCCCCTAATAATGGAAAACTACAGGTTTGACCCAATAGTTTGCACATTTGTAACAAAGATAGCCCCTAGGTTGGATGACTGTTAAGTTTTCTGTTAATATTTTATAAAATGACCAAAATACCTTTTATATATCTAAAAAGAAAAAAATAAATAAAATAGTGGGTCCCACTAAACATATTTCATCTTCCCCTTCCTTTTTCGGCCATCTCCTCCGACGCTCCAGAAAATTCCGGCTACCCTTTTTTGCACCAAATCCAAATCCGACTCCACTTTCATTCATCTCCTTCTTCGTTCACCTCCACCTTCGTTCTCAAACTTCACGTCTTAACCCTTTTCTTATAACGGATCTAAACCCAAAGCTTCCAGGCTTATAACAAATCCAAACCCAAAGCTTCGGTTCATACTTAACAAATCCCCAAATTAATGTTTATATTCTTGAATTTGCAGATGTCTTTGTAGGAATAAACATTGACACTAATCAATTAAAACCTACCTTAGAACCCATCACATAAACCTTCCTTCAAACCTTAATGCCGCCACTGCTCTAGTTCCAACCATGACCCATCTGTTTGACCGGAATCGGGTTTGTGACGCAAAGCTTCTAGGCTAATAACAGATCCAAACCCAAAGCTTCATACTTGACCGAAATCGGTTTTTGACTCCAGGTAAGCAACAAATGGAGAAGTGTCTGATGGCTTCGGTGTATGGGTCGGCTTCTCGGGCAAAGATTGCAGCTGTTTTGCGACGACATCTGTCTTCAGACTAGTATATGTTTTGACGATGGAGGAGGACCAGCAAAAGCTTGATGTCGATGAAGGTATTGGCGGAGAATGTATCAGCGGAGAAGGAAGACCAAAATCTGTCTTTGGCGGTGTTTGCGTTTGCTTTCCGGTCCCGGTACGAAGGTAATCGTGAAGAGAGGACGGTGGTGGCGCTAGAGCTTCAAGCTCATATGGTGGTGTAATTTTGACGGCGGTGGCGCTAGATCTTCAGAGCTTCAAGCTCGACGGCAGGGAGGGAAAGAAAGAGGGGAGGAAGGGGTTTTCATTTTGGGGTTAGGTGGGGCCCACTAATTAAAGATATTATTTTAAATTTTAACTTTATGTTTTTAATAATATTTATTTAATATTAGGGGTGTTTTAGTCATTTCACATGTATTTAACTGAAAAACTTAACTGACATTCAATCTAGGGGCCATCTCTGTTACAAATATACAAACTATTAGGTCAAACATGTAGTTTTTCATTCCTAGAAGCCAAAAGTGATTAGGATAAACCACAAGGGCATCCGTGTAATTAATTCTATGATATATTTCGTCTTTTGGTCAAAAATCTGATGAATTGTTTTTATGTCTCGATATCTTAGTGCTCCAAATATTGAGCTTAGTTGGATTGTGGGCCACACTTGCCTTTTATCCTTTTTATCATGAAACATGCATTTTTATGCATCGTCTCTTTAATCAATACAAAATAGTTATTTTAATTTGATTATATATTTTTTTAACGGCCAACGAATAATATAATCCAGATCATCCGGGTAAACTCATTAGTAAAAGGTCATCAATGCCCGCAAATACAGACATCGTTGGTGACCCGACCCGCCACCATTCTAAGGGAAACCCACCCCCCAAAGTCTCACCGTGGTAAAACTTTTTGGCCCAACTGAGCATATTGCACTAAATGATACTCGAACCCATGACTTCCACATTGGAAGACCATGGGAGTGCTATTAGGTATTAGAGTCAGAGTCGATCCCAGCGGAAGCAATCAAACACACACACAATAGCAGAAAATAAAAGACATGAGAGATTTAACGTGATTCAACCAAGGTGATTTACATCCACGGGATGCAACATGAGTTTATTCTTATTAGGTGCTCAAAGATACAATTACATCATATGTTATTTATAACCAAGATTAGGGTTAGTAAATAAAGCAATAACTTAGGCTACAACATGAGGAATTTAATCTTGAATTAGTTAATAATAAAAGTTAAAGGGTCTGTTTTGAAAGTTTATAAATTAGGTTTTATTTCTTGGAGAACAAGTTAGAATAGTATTATAAATAGGGGTCTAGGTTATTATGTTATTTGTCCCTTTTCTTTGATTGTTTGTTCGTTTGTAAGTTCGTTTGGTAATAAGAAAAGAGTCGCGGGTTTGTCCCCCCCAATATCTCGTGTTCGTGATTGCTTGATATGATTGTTTGAACCATCTGGGCCAACAATTGGTATCAGAGCGGTTTAAGCTCTTGAGCGCCTGTTTTTAGCGGATCGATAAGGTGGTCTTTCCAGAGCTGTGGTCGATCAAAGAAACAATTCGCAGAGACTTTTTTTTTCATGGCTGGTGATAAAGAAGGGAACTCAGCCTCAGGAACAGTGAAAGAATCGATGGGTAGTTTTGCTTTGCAGGCACCAAAGTTAACCTCGACCAACTACGCAGCATGGTCGGTTATGGTGAAGATCGTCTTGGGTGCGAACGGTTTGACAGATGCGATTGATAAAGAAAAAGGGACCGGAATTGAAGAAAGAAAAAAGTTTATGGCCTTGGGTGTCATCTTTCAAACTTTACCGGAAGATGTAATGCTACAGATGGCCAAGTATTCAGAACCGAAAGATGTTTGGGAAGCGCTAAGAGTTCGTTATCTTGGTGCAGAAAGAACTCAGAAAGCTCGTCTTCAAATGCTGAGAAGCGAGTTAGATGGATTGAAGATGGGTGAGACAGAAAGCATTGATGAATATGCATCAAAGATGGGTGGAGTACAGTCCAAGTACAAGAGTTTGGGAGAAACACTTGAAGAAGAGGTTGTGGTAAGAAAATTCTTGAACTCTATGCCTGATAAATATTTACCTATTGTTTCTTCGATAGAGCAATTCGTCGAAATCGAAACAATGACGTTCGAAGATGTGGTTGGACGTTTGAAGGCATATGAAGAAAGAAACAAGTTCAAGAATGTGACTGAAAGTTCATCCCAAAGTCAACTCTTGTTCACCCAAACTGGAAAGAAAGTTGAAAACTACCGAGGACGTGGTAGTAGTCGTGGAAGATTTAATGGATGAGGAAGAGGGTATCCAAGATGGAATAATGAACGTGAGAATGATGAAGACGAACAGGGTCAAGACCAAAGGAGAAAGAACCCTGAAGAATGGCACGATAGAAGGAAGAATCTGAGGTTCTACAATTGTGATAAGATTGGGCACTATTCAAGTGAATGCAAAGCTCCTAGTAAATATAGAGAAAGTAAAGATAAAGTAGAAGTGAGTTTAACAAAGACAGAAGAGGAAGGTGATTGTGATCCTGCTTTGTTCATGGCAGTTTGTTCGACAAAGAAAGTAAGTTTGAATGAAGAACGAGTTATCCCGAGGATGTTTGAAAAGGATGGAAAAGATGAAGGAATGTGGCACTTAGACAATGGTGCAAGTAACCACATGTCAGGAAAGAAAGAATTCTTCACTACTTTGGATGAACAAATTTCGGGTCATGTAACATTTGGTGATGGATCCGTGATTGAAATAAAAGGTAAAGGAAGTGTAACTGTGATAAGTAAGAATGGCGAAAAGAAAACGTTTTGTGATGTTTTCTATATGCCTAAGTTGAAGGTCAATCTTCTAAGCTTAGGACAGTTGGATGAAGAAGGACATAAGATAGAAATATTCAATGGGATATTGAAGCTACATGATCAGAAAGGAAGATTGTTGATGAAGGTTCAGAGAAATCTGAATAGAATGTACAAAATCAAGCTTAAGGTATGTTCTGATCCTAAAAGCTTTGAAGATGAAAAGAAAGAAAGTCCTGATATGAAGAAGAAATCGATTGTGAAAGTGAAGGAAAGTCCGTTTCAGTTTGGAACGATTCCAAAAGATTTATTTGGAAATCTCGAACATGAAAAAGAAAAGGAGCAAGTCAAGAATGGAATGGTTAATGCAACTTCAAAGTTAAGTACAGGAGAGAATGCTAAGTTTGAAGAACCAGTGAAGCAAGTATGCTATAGTCAGTTGAAGAGGAGGAACAGAAACAAGAAGAAGAATAATTCAAGATTAAGGGGGTGAATGAGGAATTTAATCTTGAATTAGTTAATAATAAAAGTTAAAGGGTCTGTTTTGAAAGTTTATAAATTAGGTTTTATTTCTTGGAGAACAAGTTAGAATAGTATTATAAATAGGGGTCTCGGTTATTATGTTATTTGTCCCTTTTCTTTGATTGTTTGTTCGTTTGTAAGTTCGTTTGGTAATAAGAAAAGAGTCGCGGGTTTGTCCCCCCCAATATCTCGTGTTCGTGATTGCTTGATATGATTGTTTGAACCATCTGGGCCAACACAACAAACAATAGAAAACACATCAACCCTAGGGCCGACTACCCTATATTCCTATCGCAAACAAGCCAACCACAATTAGGCCCAAAGAGGGCCAGCAACATGTGGCCTAAGGCCCAGCCTAGTTCGGTCACAACCCAAACAAGTGCCTCCTTCAAAACCAATTAATATGAGACTTATTGACAATTTGATTATATTAAGAACCTTTTTTTCTAAAATGAATTGGGATGTTCAATTTTCGTTTTCACCCATTCTACTATATATAATATACGTCTTTAATTCATTTGATTTTTTATTAATATTGTTTTCTATAATAGTTTTCGTTCGTTAGATAAAAAAACGAAATGCACATATGATTTTAGTTTTTTTTAATGTTACAAAAACGTAGCCGTCTGAGCTGACGTGTCGACTACTTCAAGCCATGCCTTGCTTTCACTATAATTAGAATTCGTAAACCAAAAGTCAAATGCCTATTTTTAAAAAAATTGATCTAATCATGTTTATTTTGATAAATTTCCCTTATTATATATCAATTTCATATGAGTTTGGAAATTAAAACAACTTGAAACAATCCAAATCTGTTATAGACCCTTAAAAGTTATTCCATCGCAAGTTCGAAGATCCTTTTATTTATTTCTATTTCAAGCCATGCCTTACTTTCACTAGAATCTTTGAAAGACAAAGCAAAGCCAAGAAACCAACACAACTAGAAAAGGAATAATACCGTTTTATTCATGATTATACTACAAAAACAAGATCATCAAATGAAACTTTAGTTACTTTACAATCATTCTCTAGAATTTTAATTACTAAATCATTCTATATCGCGCGATGGACTCAAAAGTAAGAGGCACCCAATTGCAAACCTTACTTTCTTACGATGATATTGAACATCTGTGCACATGGCAACAAGAGGACAACCAAGACGTATTAGTAATCCAGCTACCAGGTACACACCCATCGTTTTGTTTGATAAGCGTGATTACAAAAAAACTGTAATTGAATAATTGGTTTTTATCAAACTGTTTTTATCTTTACATGTTCAAGAATTCAAGAAAGAACAACTAAGAATCCAGATAAGCAATACCGAGCTTTTAAAGATCAGCGGTGAAAAAGTTGTTGAAGGTAAAAAGAGAAGGTTTCTAAAAGAACTAAAGGTTACAAAAAATTACGATTCAAATAAAATTCATGCCAAATTCTCTCAAGGTTGGCTTCGTATTACTTTGCCTAAAAAAACGTTACACAACCTTCCATGTCAAAAACGCAATCTGCAGTTGCAATGCTATCACCCCAGGATGGTCAAAGCGATAATGCCAATACGAATGGAAAAACCACCAATCCTGGTATCAACACAAGAGAAGGTCATGCTTTGAAATCTAAAACGTTTACCCGTGTAGTGGTGACCATTGGCTTTGCATCGGTTGCAACATTTAGTGTTTATACCGCATATAAATATTGGACTTCATATGTTCAAGTTGACTAGGACTGATTCATTTGATCAAATTCCATGATTCGAAGATCAACATGTACACACTTATGCAATGAAATGTATCATGTCAAATAAGATGAAGATATATAAAATTTATTTATTTTCTATTACATATATATCTACCGGAAAACATGCTCGGATTTGTTATTAATTTCTGCTCGAAACTCTTCATCCAAAGATTAATTAGTTGTCATGTCCATGCAATTAAAATACAGACTCAAAAAGATTAAACATGTTTTATTGGATTTTTAATGTTAAGTTAAAAAGTCTAATACGGGTTGTTGTCTCTCATCAAAATCAAAATTTGTTATTTATAAAATCTTGTATGATACTTGTGTGTTTTCATCAAGTGTCACACAAGTTTAATAAAACAGGCAAATACCAAAAAAACCAACACAATTTCTGTTTTTTTACACAAAAGTCACTCCATAAATTTTAACACATAAAAAACAACATACACTATCTTTTTTCTCACAAAAGTCTCTCAACAAACTATTTCATACATTCTCCTATCAACTAAAACGATCGGTTAACTTTTAACACCCAAACAATTGCATTTAGTTTAAAAAAACACCATTTGGCAAATTTAAATTATATATTATAGTAGGCTAAGTATTAAGACAAACTCCGTTGTAGTCTAGTAGGTTAGGATACTTGGCCCTCACCGAGAGACCCGGGTTCAAGTCCCGAAAACAGAAATATTTTTGGCACGTTTAGTTAGATTCTATAGTTTAATATAAATTTTACATGCATCATATGAGATTTGTGTATTAGTTTTCAATGCTACATTTCTTTTGTCAATATTCTTTATCCTCATTAGATACGATTACTAACTTCTACTACTACTACGGATACCATTACTAATTTCTGCTACATACGATTACTAGCTCCTACTACTAAAAGGTTAGAATCAAGGCTTTGAAAGGGCTTCATTTGTTAACCCGTGTGGTTAGAGGATTCACAGTAGGTCATGCACATGTTTGTGAGTAAGTTTATTATATTTTAGGGTGTGCTTTAAAGTGGTTGTGAGTGAAGGAGAGAGAGAAAAGCATAAATTTTCTGTATATTTGGAGGAAACACTGTTCACATGTATAAATTTTTTAATATTTTTTGAAAGTGTTGTGAGTGGAGAAGAGAGAAAAAGTAATGATAAAGGTATAAAAAATATTATTTAAAATAAGAATATTATAAACGATGAGATTATCATATATATATATTGCTCATATTATAAAATAAGAAGATGCTATTATTTGTTAAGCTATGTTACTTATAATAAGACTTGTATATTATATAAAGATAATACATGTTATGCCCCCCATATATACCATTCATAAAACACAAACTTAGATGATTAAAACAAATATTTTAAAGAAATCAAACATGGAAGGATGTAAATTACCCGACTTAGAAACGTAATATTTTCCTCTATCAATGGGGTTGGTGGTCCATTGGTAGAGAAAAATCTTCTACGAACATTAAAGAAATTTGCCTTAAAAAAAAGAAACGTAATATATTATTATTCAACTTAAAATCTAATTTTAATAATTTTAGTTAACAATATATATTATATTTTATAAGATTATATAATACATTAATAAATTCGGATTCTTTGGTAAACAGTTACATGTAATTATTGGGAGGGTAACATTTTACCCCTCCTAAACCAGTAAATCTTTTAAAACTACACTACCCGAATACCCGTGAAATACCGTCCCAAATATTTCGAGTTTCCTATCACGTCGGTGTTCTTTTGCCATCCCTGTTTACTAGAGGTGTGTATCGGATCAAACCAAAATTATTAGGAAATGAAACCCGCGGACCAAACCATTAAGGGTTGGGGTCGGCCTCGGGTTACTCAGATTTGGCGGATCAGTTGGGCATCGGCTCTGTTTAGGACCGAATCTTGTGCACTTAAAATAGTCAAACATAATTTGTCGGACTTATGTGTATGGATTTTCGTCAAAACTAGTTGAATCAAGGTTTTGAATGTAAATGATTGAGGTGTTTGAGAAGCATGATGATAATTAGTGTATACTCGCTTGTAATTTGTTTAAATATATTTAGAAAAATGAGATCATGATTTTGCTCATATTAAAGCATAATCTAGAAGATTGTTTATGATTTGTAAAGGTATACTACTTATAAAGTTGTAATACGACAAATATATATAGATGGTACATAATATAAAGATAACACATGTTATGCACATATCCATACATCACTCATAATGAACCACAAGTTTATATTGACACCACGGCCAAATTAAATGATAAGTTAAATAGTGTACAAAGGCTGATATGAATTCCGTTGTAGTCTAGTTGGTTAGGATACTCGGCTCTCACCCGAGAGACCCGGGTTCAAGTCCCGGCAACGGAAGTTTTTTTTTAATCTTTATGATTTACCAAGATCATATGGTGATAAATCATTTTATTAATTCATCAAATAATAAACTATGTGTGAGATTTAACTTTTAAACTCAAGACATTCAAATTATATATGTTTCTGATATCGATTTGTGTTTATTCGACTCCGATTTCCGATTGATTCCCCTCAGTGAAAGCATACGATGTCGTATGATTTAGACATTGAGCAACATGTGTCGTACAACGACATGCCGATAGATTTATTCAAGTACATCTAATATCTTTAATGAGATGAACAACTTAGAAACTTTATTGATGATGTGATTTTTTTATTTAAAGAAACCATGGGAATCTTAAAAATGCCAAACATGGCTACAAACACAATGTTAAAATGATATCTTCAAACATACGCATTAGGGTTATCGATAAGGTAGGCTTCAACAACCTTGTAAAGCCCCAAAACCTTTTCTTTGCCGGCTTTTAGTTCTTCTTCCTTTATTTCGAAATCACCACGCGTGTAAATAGTCGTGATCATCTTGGAAACGGTCCCACCATCGGACGAACCCTCAAACTTAATATCGTAACACACCTTCTCAACCTTGTCGGATATGCCTTCGCCTTCAATCAAAGTATATTTGTATGTGAATGTCTTCTCATCGAGTTCATCTATTTGGTGTTTCACCCAACCTACACATAATAATGTATTAAACAAGTGCACATTGTAAGTAGAGATTACAAAATTGACATGTTTATTTATAAATGGGTTGATTTAAGTTACATTAGCCAGCCCACCTCACCTAACCATTTGAACACATTCATGTTGGATCTAAGTTTACCTCTCGCGAAGTTAATCTGCTTAATGCTTCCAGCCCCACCATCACCTTTGATAATTTCAATACTTTTAATAGCATCCGGCAAGATTTTTGGCATCAAATTGTGCGAGTCAACAATCGAGGCCTTGAAAATTCTTCCTGGAGGGATAGTTGAAACGTGCTCGTCGCTATATGTCACAACACCCATGATTTAGAAGGCTTAAAGATGGCTAGATGCTTAATTTGAGAGTGTGGTTGATTATGGAGATTAAAGATGATGTGGTTGTATTTATAGGTTGAAGATGGAGAAAGTTGTTGACTTGTTGATTAAATTTCAAGATGAGGAGAGCTTTGTGGGGTTGTATTTGGTGCAAAGTATAATTGTACCTTCCATTGGCAAATTCTGTTTCTTGTCCAAATTAACCATGCCATCAAACAAAATTAAGAATAATCTCATCAATTTTTAATTTTAGTTTTATTGTTATCCATTTGTTTTATTTGATGAAAATTTTATTATTGCCTAACTATGTTTTTTTTAAAGACATTTTTTTTAATTCTTATAGGAGTGGAACTTGAACCCATGATTTCCTAAAATCTTCGTGTTTCAAGAGGTTTGCCTCTACCAATAGACTATCAACCCCAATGACTATTGCTTAACTAGGCCTATAAATGAACCGAACGTTCATGAACTGTTCGACGGGAAGTTCGTTTATTTGATAAATGAACGAACTTGAACAAAAAAAATTGTTAATTTAATTAAACGAACATGAATACATGTCGTGTTCGTTCATTTATATTCATGTTCGTTTATTTACGTTATGTTTGGTATTTGTGTTTGTTCATTTTCTATTAAAACAAAATTTCACATATATATATCATTATGGATTTTTTTTGGTAGAATCAAGATGGATTTTTGGATTAATATTTAAATATGTACATTTGAACCATAAATTTACATGTGTTTTTGGACGAATTATGATCTATTAGATTTGTTTGTTTGTGTTCATTTATGTTTGTTCAATTATGTTCGTTTATTTTTGTACGTTTGTGTTCGTTTACGTTAATTAACTATTCGTTTAGCTTTTTAACTAACGAACATGAACAGACACAAACGTTTCCGTTTTTTTAATGAACGAACTTGAACATAAAAATTTGTTCGATTATATGTTCGTGTTCGTGTTCGATTAAAGTTAAATAAACAAACAATAACACGTCGATGTTCGTATCCGTTTGGTTCATTTATAGACACGCCTGACTATGTGATGTTTCTTTTTTAAAGTCAAAGATCCTTCTTTCTTATCCATCTAGTTTATCGAACTAAATTACTTTAAAAATAAATTTCACATGGTTCATGCATATACTATATTTTTATTTGCATTAATAACATTTCATGCGATGAACCTACTTTATTCATTGAATTCTAAACTTTTTGAATGAAACAAAAACTTCAAACAAAATCTAATAATAAAAATAATAATAATAATAATGTAGATAGGTTTTATCCTATTAGCGGGTGAGTTATAGGTTGAGTAAGGTTTTAAGTGTTAGGTCATCCGTAATGGTTTCAAGTCTTTACTTTCACGTTGTGTCACGTCACGTCATTTTCATATCAGCAGAGGGGCAATCACTGCCCCCGATTCACTAAGGTGCGTAGTAGTTTTTCGCCCGCGCTCAATTTTTAATAATTAAATCTTAAACTTAATATATTTAATTAAAAAGAAAAAGAATGAGTTGTAAGAATTTGATTGCATGGATTTGTGTTTCATTTGCCCCTTCCCCGTGAATGCCCCAACGCCCAACCCCATTCACGATTTCACGCCCCAATCACGCCTAAGGGGCCTTGTTCCTGGGTGTGATTGGCTGATTTGGCTCACCCCCCCCCCTTCACGGGCTCTACTACGAACGGTCTTAGTATCATGGGTTTAATTGAAAAAAATAAAACCATAAGGATGTAAAAAATAAAATCAAAAATATTGGACTTAAAGCGTTATTTTGAGCAAACCACAGGGACTCAAACCAAATTCGGTTTATTTATTTAAAGGTGATTAGGTGACAACATAACAAGTTCGAGTAAAGATGGGCAGTGGTGGATCTAGGATTTTTTTTCAAGGGGTTCACTGTTTTTAGATGCTCCAATTTCATAGGCATAGTCATAAAAAAATTCGGATCAGTTTGATGGTTCGGGTCGGATAAAACAAAATAGAAAGTAAAGTAAAAAAAAGGTAGAAAGTAGACTAAAAAAATCAAAAGAAAATTATAAAAGAAAAAGGTAAATAAGGTAAGACGACAAAAAAAAAAAAAAACTTACCACTGCTCCAAAACAAATTTAGTGTTACTTTTGTTGATTCTTAATATTTAAACATAATCTAATTTCTTAAAAAAAACAAAATAGCTAATCTAGCTAAGCCGTTACATTTTAGAAGACTTTATAATTCATTCATATACCGTTTAAAAAAACTGTTTAATAAAAACTAGAACATGAGACATAAAATAGTTATTGTGACACAAATAAACATTAAAAAAATAATAAATAAATACAGTCAATAAATAGATGAGTAAATCTTTAAAACTAAAGTAATAACAATAAATACATAAAATCATTAATAAAATACTAGAAAAAACAATTACACAAATATCAGTGTAATTTAGTTACCGAGACTTGTCTCATCAAAAAATAAAAAAGTAATAAAAAAGTTCCAGTTACTAAGACTATTGGTGTAATTCTTTAAATATAATACAAACTATTGCTCATTTGTAAACTGTACATCATCTTCTTCGTTTTTTCAGCTCAAAAACTAGTAGAAGATGCTCGCAAAAAAATTTCTATTCTCTTTCAATTCATCTCCGAAAGAGACAAGGGGTTCACTTTATATTATATCTAGGGGTTCACTTAAGTTTTCTCATATAGTTTTCTACTAAAACTTCGAAACTCGAGGGGTTCCGGTGAACCCTCAACCCACTACCTAAATCCGCCCCTGAAGATGGGTGTAAGAGCATTTACATCAGTTTCTTTTATAATCTAAAGATGAAGTTTGAGATGGAGGAACTGATTCCACCCCTATCTTTAATCCCATTCCCCAAATTTTACTTTTGAAGATTCTTGTTCTTGTTCACTTTATATTATTCGGTTTCATTTTTCCTTGGTATTCTAATTTTAATATTTACGTTTGTATTTTCTAATTTAAGAAAATAAGATTTGAAGTAAACGGAGAAATATTAAAACTTCATTCACCATTCAGTAGCAATTACACCCATTAATTACGAATTAAGCAACAAATCCATAACATTTTTTCTCTTAATTTTTTTTATATTTTTTTTCATGACATTTTATTCCAACAACACAAAGCACACTCATAAAAGCATCGTCTCCATGTATATAACTCCATCCTCTGCAAAAACACAATAAATCAAAAGTAATTAGTCATGGCGAATAAACAAAGAAACAAACAAACATAGTCCGCATAATCCTACTCGTAGCAGAGTTATTGGTAAGGTCTAATAGGTTGTGATGTGTCAAATCTTATCTCTATCAAAGGTTGCTCGCCTGCTCGAGACCCCTAGCTCCAAAAATTTTTTTTATGGTTACAGTATATTAATGTAATAATGCATAATAAATCAGATAGAAAAAAATATAGCTAAGAGAATCAGAACAAATAAGCATACAACTGTCAAGTCAAATAGATCTGAACATAATCAAATACATGCATACCAATTAGAGATCGAGGAGGACGAGCGACACTTTAGATCTAATCGCTATCACTGCTGCTACTGCTGCCATCATCATGATGGCCTTCCTTCTTCTTCTTCTTTTCCTTCTTCTTTTTCTTCTCACTTTCGCCGCACTCACCCTTGCTTTCGCCATCGTCTCCATGGATCTTGTCCTTGATCTTATCAATTATCCCTTCCTTATGCTCCGGCTTGTGCTCGGACGTTGAGTCCCCTTCGTGCTTCTTGTGGTCAGGAGCACACTCGCCTTCGTGCTTCGGGTGGTCACCCTCGTGCTTTTTGTCGTCGTCCTTGTTGCCGCCGATGTGGAGAGCGTCTCCGATCTTGTTGATGATTCCGGCCATTTTGATCACTCTTGCTTGATTTGTATGAGAGTTTTGGTTTGAGAAATTGGTCTAGGTGGAGTTGGTTTATATAGGCGAGTATTTATTATTTAATGGATTATCCGTTTCAATACTTTAAAAACCGTCCAAATTTAATTGGTGGAATTTTTATTCATAAAATACTATTTTTGGAATTATTATTTTTTTAATATATATTTTTTATTTTCTTTGGACGCGGGGGTGACGCGGCAATACCATAAAACACAAAATGAAAAATAGTGTCGGTAAGGATAGTGGGGTCCACTGGACACATGGCCTTACTTTATGACGCTGACTAATTAGTGTAGGGACCACCAAATAACTACTTTCAATCTTGGAATTTTCTTTATTAGGGTGTTGGGGCATTAACCCCATTACTTATTTACTCATCAAAACTGTTCAATAGAATTTTGCCATCTCAAAACTACTCATTTACTCATTTACCCAGATTTCATTGAAAACACATACTCATTTACTCACCCACTTTTTAAAAAATAAAAAATAAATAAATAGAAATGGTGTGAGTGGGAGTGGTGGGGTCCACTAGAGAAAGAGTGGAGAGAGGGTGGCTTCGTCCGAGTAAATATACTCGTTCCATACTAGTCGGCTATTTAACCCGCCTCTACTCGATTCATTGGGGCGGTGTACCCCCACTTACCCGGTCCCCTCTCACATACTCGATCATACGCGGGTATCCCGCCCCCAACACCCTTAAGGTGTTGGGGGCCATTAACCCCATTACTCATTACTCACCAAAACTGTCCAATAGAATTTTGTCATCTCAAAACTTCTCATTTACTCAAATTTTATTGGAAACACCCTACTCATTTACTCACCAACTTTATTTTTTATATGTACAACTTTTAATACATGAGGTACAAGTGGGTATTGGATGGTTGGAAGGTGGGTGAAGGGCCATCTCCGAGTAAATATACTCGTTCATCTTACTCGATCACCCTTACCCGCCCCTACTCGAGTCAATAGGGGCGGTGTCCCCTTTACTCATTTACTCGATGGCCTACTCGATTACAATCGGGTTGAACGCCCCCAATACCCTTATGGAGCTCCACTACTTGTCCACTTTCACTCCTTTAAATTGAGTAAATTTTAAGATTACATGCATTCAATTCAGAAGTAATCTTTAAATAGTATTAACTTCAGATATTAAAGGATTTGGTTAAATGGTATTCAGGTGTGTTGTATGCTGTCTTATTATTAAGAAGTTGTGAGTTCTAGTAGTTCATATCGTGTGTATATTAAGAGTAGATTTATAGTGTGTGTATTTACCATTAAAAAAACTATTTTAGATGACACTTTTGGAACGAAAGTTCTGGTGAAAGACCAGTGGTGTAACTTTCGGTGAAAGTTTTTGGGTTTTGACGTTTTTCGCGTGCAAACCTTCGTGTAGATTGTAAAGCTTTCCGTCTAGTTAAAGTCGTCCATTTGGTAAAGTAAAAGATCATCATGTGAGTTTCTAGAGCCTTCTATATTAACTGTTTTGAGGCGACATGCATACTTGATAAAGTTTTCCAAACAAAGCATTACATTTTAATGTATGACATAGTTTGATATAGTTTGCTAAAGTAAAGTTTGTTGCAGAATATAGTTATAAAAAGTGACAATGTAACTTATGGTCTCATAGGTATCTAACATTCCCTGAATTACAAACCAGATATGCGAATAGTTTCGAAAGAAAGTAACGTCGTAAAGTGTTAATACGATAAAGTGTTAAAGTGTGAAGTTTTCGTAATATGTATGATGTATTGTTAAAGGCTAAAGAGTACTGATGAAGTGATAAAGTATGAAGTACCTATTGTATATGAAAGAATTAGCGGTTAAAGGAGGCTTATCGTGTCTAAAATTAATGTCGGTGTCTAAACTTAACAACGAAGTCCCATCAACATCAAAACTTAATGTTGTGGTGGTTAAAGGAGGCTTATCACGTCTAAAGTTAACGCCGGTGTCCAAAGTCAACACCGTAGTCTCAGTAAAGTCTAAAGTTAACGTTGTGGTCATATAGGGCGTCGGTGTCTAAACTTAACACCGAAGTCTCAACATCGTCTAAACTTAACATTGTGGTGGTTAAAGGAGGCTTATCGCGTCTAAAGTTAACGTCGGTGTCTAAAGTTAACCGAAGTCTCAACAGCAACTAAAGTTAACGTTGTGGTAATATAGGGCGCCGATGTCTAAAGTTAACACCATGGACAAAAGTTATAGGGCAATGTCTGTGTGACTTGCCGGTGTTTGTGTAAAATTACCTAGTACAATATATTATACGTGTTAAAGTTTTGTTACGGTTGTTAAAGTTTCCTCTATTAAATTAGAATCTCCTAAGCGTAGCTGATTTTTATTTTAAAAACTATTATACCGATGTCTAGATTCAACGTATGAAATCCTCGTGACATTTCATTTAGTTTATATTAAAAGATCAATAAACCCTTAAATTAAGGATTGTTTTTGTCTTTTAACTTTAAAAAGATTTATTCATGTCGGTCTTATTGTTGGGCCCAGAGTACTCGCAATCGTTGATTTGCTCATTCAAAAGTGACAAATAAGTTGTATTAGTTGTGATTTTAATTTCATATATATATATATATATATATATATATTTAAAAGTGATGTACACCCATTAGATATTTTATTTTATTAGTTTATCTAAAAAAAAACTATCTTCACAAGATATTAAAATAGAGAGTGGTATCACTTGAATATAGAGTGATATCAGGATATATTAAGATCTCTAAGGTGTTATTCAAATAATAGCCATTTTTTTTTATTAACGTTCATATATATTAGACTAAGTGATATAGTATAAAGACTAGACTTGTAATATGGTGTTCTATATAAACACCTCTTTATGTAAACCCTAAACACACAATCACATTCTAATACAATCATATTACAAGGTTTAACTTGGTATCAGAGCTAGGTTACAACCACCTGAAAACATCTCCAGCGGGGCGGCCGCCGCCGCTCCGCCACACCTCTCTTTTCTTTACAAGCTTTCTTTTTATCGTTCAATAACCAGATCCCCCACCGCCAAACCCTAGATCTGCCGTCAACCACCACTGCCGCCTCCACCTATGGCGGAACCCTAGCCGCCACAGCGGCGGAACCCTTGCCACCACAGCGGCGGTACCCTTGCCACCACAGCGGCGGTACCCTATCCGCCACCACAAACACCAACGTCGCCGTCCTAAACCCTAACTCCTCCCGGTCGCCGCCACTATACAACAGTGGTCGTTTTTCCGGCGACATGCACCTCGCGAAAGCCACAATGCTTTTAGTTCCGTTTATTCGAGGGTTGCATAAAAAAAATAGAGATCTACAATAAGGGAGTAAAAAAAAGGGGGGGAACAAACCTATAGTTGTTGAAGAACTCCAGCGAACGACGAAGTGGTGATGGCTGGAAGAAGATTAAGGTTTTCCTAATGTAGTTTCGATTGGGCCCTTGAGAAAAAAAAATCGTGTGACGGGCGAAAGCATGGTGGAGAAGGAGAAGACCAACTATCTTTTTAGTTTTATGTTTTTTTATATTTTCAACCTAAATCTCTCCCGAGCTTAGTTTGCGGGGGAATATTAGACTAAGTGATATAGTATAGGGACTAGATTTGTAATATTGTGTTATATATAAACACCTCTTTATGTAAGCCCTAAACACACAATCACATTCTAATACAATCATATTACAAGGTTTAACTATGTATATTTTCTTTTTTCAAAAACAAGAAAGTGTATTCAAATTCAAGTTTTTCTTTTTGTATTATACGCATAGCAAGTCTGCTTTTCGACATAAATTTTATCCACACAAACGCGCCGACCCAATCATGATCAGACTCTTGCATCATAGCGCGGACGAAAAAAGAATCTATTACATATTTAAAAGTCAAAAGGGGATTAGTTGCTTTGTAAGAGTGACATTCTAGTGGTGATGTTGTGTCATATAACAAGGTGTGTGAGTCAACCGTTAAAAAAAAAAGGTAAGTTTGAGAGACGAAAGGAAGCACACCATATACAATCTATCCATCATAAGTTAGACATTAAAGAACATTAGAATCTCTATTACTACATCATAAACAAACACAAAACTGAATCTTGCAATGAGTAAATCTCCTTACTATCTTGAATCTTATTTTATGTAAAATAATTAAACATTATTCTCGCTTATACGTTCTTTTCTATTTCATGTAAAACGATTCACATCTCGACGATCGGTATGTACATACGAAGATATACGAAAGTTCACGAAGCTTGTTTAAACGACAAGTTACTTAGAATCAAGTGATGCATAAAACCATAAGAGTAACAACAAAGAGGTAATTAAGCACCTAAAAATCATGGAAACCAGAAGAAAAGAATACCACCATTCTTCTCAAGTCCTAATGAGATCATGGTCATCTAATTGCCCCAAGCAAATTCGCCCCGTCCAGCTTTGCGCCTTCCAAATGCTACAAGGTTAAAACAAAAGTTACAATAACCAAATCTTTGCAGGTTGTGTTCACAATTTCATCACTGTTAAAGGGTATTTTAGACATTTAACTAATGGTTTCACGATAACCAATTTTTGCAATATTTATGGGATGTATGGAATAAACTACAAGATACTAATGTGTACTTACGGTATCCCGAAGATTCACATGACGAAGATAAGCGCGCTGAAGATTTGCACCCTTCAAATTGGCATTATTCAATTTGGCACCCTAGAAAGGAAAACAAAATATAGAGAAACAAGAATTAATGGGAATGTATTAAAAATATGGTCGAGTTCACAACAATACAGACGATATTGGAAATTATTAATAAACTTTCAACAAAACAAGGTTATTGTTATACATATTGCAATACTCAAATAGCTATATATACCTTTAGATTGGCTCCTTCTAGATTGGCTCCTTCTAGATTCGCATTTGTAAGATCAGCAGTCTGAACATATAAAATTAGATATTATATTGGAACGTTTTAATAGTTAAATATTTAGAATTAATCCAGAGTTAAACATACTTGGAGATGTGCAGATCGCAGGTCTGCACCACAGAAGCTACAATCTATCAAGCAGGCGTCTGCAAATATTAAAACAATCATTGTTAAAATATTTATTAAGCATTACATCTCACTATTAATTAGTATACAAATCAGACATTTGAAAATTTAATTTTTAATAAATAAAAATACAAGTGATTTTTGCCTTGTAAGTTTGCACTCTGGAGATTAGCTCCAGCTAGCAAAGCACCGCGAAGATTAGCCCCTGTGAACTCACATCTTCCCTAGGCAAGACAAAATCAATTGAGTTGACTAATAAAGGAAGAAGATTTGACTATATGGTTCACAAAAAATAGCCAGGAAAAAGTGTAAATTTGCAAAAAAAAAATAATAATACAAAAAAATAAGACTGGAAACTTTGAGCATCATAGCAATAAATATTGATAGGGTTGCAGAATCTTACTCACGCAATGTTGCATTATGAAAAATGGTATTTTCAGCATCTACATCCTGAAAAAGAAAATAGAAACAATAACTGTAGAATAAATTAAAATAAAAAGATCAACCAAAGGACAGTTATAAAGTACCTATATTATAGATACAGGTTCGAGATGTCGATAACTAGAGATGTGCCCAACAGATAACATTGGATATAAATAGTTTAGATGGAAGAAGATATATAACAAGTCTCACAAATTACCCGAAACTTAGCACAGTGAAGATTAGCACGTGAGAAGAAAACGTTTTTCAGGCATGCATAGCTGAAATCCACATACGACAAGTCCTGCAAAAGTTAAAAGGGAAGAAATTGGTTTTTACATTTCACCTAAAAAATGTTCATAAAAAACATTCACTAATATAAGCATAGTTTTAATTTCGATTTGTCCAGCCATAAACAATAGTAATAATTGTATAAATACAGATCTTGATAGCCAAAACCAGAGATTAGGCTGGTGTGAACGAAGCTAGTATTGAGTGGTTACATATTTAATGTAGTTAGATGTAAATTAAATTTTGTATTTCATGCATGAAATGAAGAACATTCTGTGATTCCATTCAAATTAAGCCTCTAACTATAGAAAATGAAATATGAAATCACTATTATTTTTAATGAATTTCCCAAGTCAATATAAGTGTTATCTGTAATCCCTGTGTTTTGTTATGCAAATATCTGAGTTTTAGCAGTTAGAAGCATTTCAGCTCACAATATATCGATGTTATATAGAGGGCAGCCCGATTTATTTAGGGGTTGTAAACATATATAACACACACTTCCGGACAATATTTTTTATAACTTTATGTCCTGCAATATTATTCATTATATGACCTATCAAGTATCTTGCAATTTTATATGATAAATGATTTGACAATTAATCTTGAGTCACATAAGAAAATGTACTTGATCATAGTATCATACCAGTTTTGAAAGATCAAGGCCAGAGAGATTTACTCCTCTTAGTCTGACTTTTTCAGATTGTACACATTTGATGATATCAGTGCGCGTTAATTCAGTATCCATTTCTTCACCCTCTTTCTTCTTATTCATGACCTCAGTTATCCCATCCACTAATCCCTAAAATATTGAAGTATAATAACCAATAAAAAGGATTATTTTATAAATTACTATATAAAACTTAGTTTTAACCAGGATTTACTTTTTGTGGATATCAAAAGAAAGCTCATCGAGCAATCTTACATATATACAAATGAAAGTGAAACTGTAATAAGAAATAAGATTAACGAAAATGATATAATAATGGGGAAACATAGAATGGGAAACAGTGTCTTACAAGAAGCTGATAGTATTCTGCTTCCCGCAAAAGCTCTGAACTCTCTGAATCAGTCAAGTTGGGAACTACACCGTCTCTCAACCAATTTAAAACGTGTCGAAAGTGTTTTCCATCCCTGTCTACAAATACATACCCCTGCAAAAAACATATATTGGTCAAATTACGCCCATCACCCTCGCCCATTACTATGTAAAACTCAGGATTTTCTTTTGAGTACATTATATTTTCTAATTGTCATTTCAGTTCATTAGTTCTTATTATAGTTCCACTCTTATTTGCTTGATGGGCTTTCTTAACCAATAACTTAATAAAACCAAGGTAAATATGTTTATCAACAAATAACAAATGAAAAGAACTCGATCTTGCAACCAAACATGTTTCCCAAAGTTGTCTACATATAACATACATATTACTTACCTTCTCAGAATCCTTGCAAACAGTGTGGCGACCACTGAACATGGCAGCAAGCATCGAATGAGGCTCCCTATGAGTTAGTGTATCAAGAGTTGTGTTGAATTTCTTTCCACCTGTTTCGGTAACAATAATGAATTAACAATCGCATCCCCAAAAACAAGAGCCGACTACTATTATGTGAAACCAGTAAATTTTATTTTAATGTCTTACATTTGTATCTGACAGTCGAGTGACACCGTATAGTTTAGGACTATGACACCTATATATAACTTGAGTAACAAAACAAAAGGATAATACAGATTAGAGGGGTTAACACCATTGCCCCTCACTAAAAAAACAGGGGTTCAAATCTTAAGCGTAATGCCTTTTCATTAATTTTGTTTCTTCTATAATGCATATAACGTACCTAGATTTCGTGTCATCTTACTAACAATTTTATGAATTTCACACCAATTTCTTTAGTTAAGATCAAACCGATCAGCGGTTCACATTGAGGAACCGAAAATCAAGATTTAGAGCGCTTAGACTACCAAATCTACCAAGCTAGATATATACACAGTTTCAAATTCCTGTAAAAGAAGTTTAAACTACATGAATCTGTTTATTCCAAATCCATGTTCTTCAGTTTCTGTTTCCCTAACAGAAATAACATTTATTAATTATTATAACCAAAGGAAGATTATTACAGCATGAAAAATAAATTAGGACTTGCAAACAACAAATCATCAATTGACAATTATAGAAACACATCAGTCACAAAAACTAACAGGCTAATTCTGGATCTACATTTCCATGGGGTTAGAATAAGTCAAATTAAAACCAACTCAGCTCCTAAACCTAAATTTCAAATTTCATGCTCCAATAGATTGCCTAAACTTTCGATTAATACTCTTATCTGCTATCTCAATGAACATAATACACATAATTGACGATCGGATGGCAGGAATGGTAAAATTAGGAAATTATTGCTGATAATCAGATAATGGATCAATTCAGCACCAAATTACAGAAAATTACAAGTGAAATTGTAAATTGAAAACGAAGAGATATTAGATTACAACCTATATTGAGACGAACGACCGAAGAACCGGCGTCGGAGTACATGATCGTCTCGCTCTCTGAGATGCTTTCAGTGCACCGATGGAAGAAAGGGGTTAGAAATTTTTATTCACACGCATTGTAAAACCACTATAGAATGTGCTACAACTTCTATAAATGACCCCCTCTACTTTTGTCTTTTTCTCTAAGTGCCCCCTATGCTTTTTTTTTCTTACACATTCATCTTGAAATTCCTTTTTCATTAGAAACCGGTTTTACAAGGGGACAAAACCGGATTTGTTTGAAATCGGTTTTGATCGGTTCCGTTTTAACTAGTTTCAAAACGGTTTCTACATAAGTATAATCAATTTCAAAAGTCAAAACGGACGGACTAGCTTTGATTGGGACCAGTTTCACCCAAGTCGGTTTTCGAATCAGTTTTAGATCGAATCTGAGTGATACAAGAAACTTATTTAGTTTATTTTATTTTTTCCAAAATGATTTTTTTTGTTATGACTAATTATTTTATGTTAAAGTTTAAAAGTTAATAGAGAAATTGACATTTTTTACAAAACCTTTTGTATTTTTGGTTATAAAATTTATAATTTTAGAATATTAGAATGTAAAATATTTAAAATATTAATTAAAATCAGATTGTATCGGTCTTGTTCATATCAACCCGTAAATATTTGCGCCGTGTTCAGGTTCATGTGTCTGACATGATTTTCAGGTTCATGTGTCTGACATGATTTTCAGGTTCATGTCATGCTCAAGTATGTATCAAAATTTTTGGGTGGAGGGCATGTTATCACGGTCCAATGGCCTAAGCAAACCCAAAATCGGCAATGGAGTTTGAAGATGTTATCTTTTTAGTGATTTCACTTTTTCACATGCTATTCAAGCTTTTTTGGTGTTTTAAGACGTTAGACGCACCGAGTCAAGGCGTAACATGAAGGCTTTTTTGGTGATAGGATCCCTAACTCAAGTCAAGGCGTAACATGAAGGCTCACACATCACGTACGCAAGCTGTAAGGTGTTTGTATAATATTATTTGTATTTCTAGTAGGTTTATATCATGTGCCCGAAATTTAGATCAGAATAACGATTTAATATATAAATAACATCTATGTACAACCTAAATAAAAAGATATATGCACACCCTCAATGCACAAAATCTACGCACGTACAAAAGACGTGCACAAACAATATTGGCATGCGCCTCATGATCATCTCATGTACGCCCGTAGCCTCATGTCATCAGAAGCGTTGCCCCTCACCTGAGTGCACCTAGGTGTGCCTCACATGCTCTTTTTTAAACTAAGAACTTGTACAGAAAGTACGGTAAAAGCCGCCTTGATGTTACGCATTTGCTATGTGTTTGTTTTGTTACTCCCGGCTTAACACCACATCAACAAGACCAAATGATAAAGTGTCTAGTTGTGATGGTAATAAAGTAGTAATAATTTAGGATTAAACCATAATATAGTCTAAAGATCATGACACTAGTCATTACAAAGTGGGCCGATTTAAAGCTCAGGCTACAAAAGGGAGCCACAACTCTTACCTTCTAGTCAACAAACAGTGTTCTGATAAGCACTGAGCTTTGGCCATCAGCTTGCTTTGTAAGCTTCAATCTGTCTTCTCTACTTTCTAGCCTTTTCCAGGTCAGGAAGATCTGCAAAAAAAGGTCCATATGAAAATCACCAAATTAGCACCCCTTGTTTGAGCCCAGCCCGACCCAAAGGATACCGAACTCAACCCATGATTTTCTGTTTTAACCACTTGAAGGCCACCTGCTCTGCGCGAGTTGCGTGTTATCTGATCTCATTGGTTAGCAGGGTACTGGTGAGTATTCTGGTAAAGGGTTATCAAAAAATAAAAATACCAATTTGAGCCAAAATGTTTTCCAGCATTAACAAGGATTAGATCTGAGCTTTTTGCGACTTTAGGGCAAAAGGTTAAAAACAAATTCGAGCGCTAACAAGCTCGTAATTGTTCTATCCAACATTATTTTAGAATTTAGTAATAGATTTTTTATTCATATTTAGTCACAGCAGAGTTAGCAAACAACAGGAAGTAGATAAATAAAAATATTAGAACTCACATAGCATGCCATCATCACTACCGTTCCCATCATCATCACTAGTATACTGCAGTTGAACATAACCGTGAGATGATTAGTTGGGCAACAAATTTTTATGACAAAATGAATCGTTCTTTTACATAAAAAATAAAAAGAATATTATTCTTGTTCTAATATTAAATAAATGTTAGTACAGTTAAATCACACAACTTGTCATAGCGATGAAAGAATCTGAAATAAAAAAGTTGCAGAGATTTTCACAATGATTTTAGATTCAGAAGTCAAAAGTTTTCTGAAGTAGGGAATAAACATTAACAAGAGAGATGATAATACCTTCAAGTCATCATCATCGGTACCTGCAAAATCAAATGAATAAATAACTTTACATAAGAAACAAGAACTCGAGTTTTTCTAAATAAAATAAAACACACAAGTTTTACTGATGTCATGGTGACTGAAATCAAAGAATTTACCATTATCTGGTTCTTCATCTTCATCACACCATCTATTCCAGTCAACCTTTATATATGGAGCAGGTTTTTCCTCAGATTTCAAGAGGCGTTTCCACCAACCCTTTTCCTCTTTCTGAACAGTGCACAGTATATTCCTCAAACCCATTTGGGTTTTGCAGCTCTATTTTAACAAATTATGCAAAATAAAAGGAATTACACCTCAAGATCAAGTTCTTAGGGAATAATTAAAACATCAATAGGTGAAAAAAAATCTGTATATAGAAAGTAATTGGTGCTATAAACTTAAACGATAGGGTAAATGTCACTAAACAATAATCAAGTTTCACATAAGGCTGACATGGAGTGTTACTACATAAAAACAGTTGACATGGAATGCCAATGGTGTAAAATTGATGACATGGCACTTTTTTGGTAACCAGGAAAACCCGTTACCGGAAAACTCACGGGACTTGCCACTACCCTGCTAACCAACGGGATAAGCAGTTGTAGCTTGCGCTCATGTGGCCTTCAAGAGGTTATGGCATGAAACCAGTAGAAGCAAGGCTCGAACCTATGACCTTACTAGAGGGGAATTAGGTGTTTACCACTGCACCACCCCTTGAAGGTTGATGACATGGCATCTTAACAGGTACAATTAATCATTTATGCCATGTCATCAATTTTAAACAATGGACACACCACACCAGCATATGCAGGTCGGACTTTCAGAAACCAAAATTCACAACAATGAAAATTGAAAATTAAGCGATTAAACCTCTTAAAAAAGTTTGAGTGACCAAGGCGGAACAAATGTTAAACTTCTGTTACTACTTAATGATATTTTCCTCATAACAGTCATAAAATTGGAAAATACAAACTTGACATTCGAAATAAGAATTGATAAGTAATGAAAAATCAAAGAGCATAGTGCTGACCTCAGGTAGAATTTTCCCATAAAGTTCCAAACTGAAGTCAAAGCTTTCATCATTTGACCCAACAGCAGAGAAGTTAAATGAGCCATGAGGTTCACATTTAACTGCAATGTCTTTTGCATTTGTTAGGGCTATAGTCAAGTAAACCTTATCTGCATGCTGAGCCCAAAGTACCTCGGGATAACTTCTGCACAGTTGCAAAAGTTACATCAGACACAACAATTAAAGGTTTTAAGCATTCATCAATAATGTGTTAAAATGATTATAGAATGGGCAGAAACAAAAAAAGCACTATGAACATTTACTCTTTGCGTGGATCACGACTACGTCTTTTATAAGTTAGGTGATATAATCATGCAACAACAAAGTTCAGAGAATTAATGGGGCAAAATGTGTGAAAGTACATAACTTTTTGCAAATTTTGTTGTTATAGAAACTAAATTATTACAAAAATAACTTATCCAAAAAGCTATTGAGATGTAAGAAGGTTGTATTGTATGCATAAAAAATATATACTTTATGGCTTTATGCAACTTCCGGTTTAGCTAAAAAGAGAAATCATACATGCTGCTAGCCCACACAACTTAGGTGATGCCAAGAGTAAAAAAGAAAAATTATAAATTCACATTTTTACCCTTCACTTTTTATAAATGTACATAAGCATAAGGGTGCTCAAAAACCGTTGAAACCAACTGCAGCGCCCAAACAGAAGAAAGTCAACCAGTTTGGCCGGTTTGAGATCCAATTCAGTTTTTGCGGTTTGACGATTTAATAGTTAGGTCACATACACTCGGTTTGAAACTTGGAAGATGCCGTTTGACCTTTATTATTTATATTTTTTTTATTTTCTGAATATGTAGTTATGTGTATTATTATAATATGAATCACCTTTACCAAATTAAAAGTTTTTAATAACTAATAATTTTCAACAAAAAAGTTAAAAAATCGGTGCAAACTGCCAAAAACGCACCGCTAAACGTCAAACCAGTAAAACCGGTCGGTCCGGCCGGTTTGGTTTGTCATTTTCTGAATACTTAGTTCGCAGTTCGGCCCAGAATTTTCGTCAAAAACCGGCTGAACCAGACCATGAACACCCCTACATAAGCAAATGGCTCCACTATGGTTCCAGTTTTTGCTAATTGCTAACCAACACAACCTAGGTTTCAAAAAGGAGTTGCAATTCAACTTGTTTTCAAAAGGCCTTTATAGCAGTAAAAACCAGAGATTAGCTACGTTTGTGACTAAAACTTAAGTAATTTAGATTCAAGTTCGCCTAAACATTAGCTACACACATAAAACCCTAATTTCCCAATTTCACAACTACATATGGACCGAATACAGTCGCTGAAACCTCCAGATGTTAGAAAATCCATCCAAACTTCGAATTCGAACTCAAAATACTCAACAGATTCCTAACCTAATCTTACTTTTTAGTCAAACTAACGAATCATGAACGATCTTCAAATCATTGCGATAATTGCAATTAATCATCGCAATTAAAAGTTACATTACTTCAAATTTGTCAAACAAGTTTACCTCTTTTTGCCGAAATTTGACATTCTTCGTTGAATCGACGAGAATCGCAAAATCCTTCCGGAAACTGATTCGAGAAGAAAGCCCAAAATTTATTTACAAATTACGTAGAGTAAACTCCAATTTGCACCCTTGTGGTATATGCACGTTGATAGTTTGTAACCCTCTTTTAAAAAAGTGCAATTTACACTCCTGTGGTTAATTTTCTCTTTTTTTTTGCGTCCTTCCGTCAGTTTTCCATCCATTAAACCGTTAAGAGGAAGGGTATTATAGTACATTTGCCCAAAAGTCCTCTGCATACGTTTTTTGAAACCCTAACTCACCCTTTCCCCTACAATCGTATGCGTCCTTGTGGTTTTCGAGAATTATCATTTGTTCAAGAATCATGCCTGATGAAATTGTTCAAGAATCATCATTTGTTCATTTATGGAGGATGCGTGATGGTGATGATGAATTCGAGCCATACCCAAAATCACGTAAGAATTTTCCTGGTTTTAGTGCAGGTCAACAGAAAAGTCAACAGGTCAATAGTGCAGGTTCAGCAGATTGTCAACAAGTCATGCAGGTTCAGCAGTTTCAGGGTCAGTTTGGTCAGTGTCAGTGTGCAGGGTTATTAGGTTCAGCAACTGGTTCATCTGTTTCAGGGTTAATTTGGTTCAACAGGTTCAGATTTGGTCAGGGTCAGGGTCAGGGTCCGGGTCCGGGTCATTAGGTTCAACAAGTTCAGATTTGGTCAATGCAGGTTCAACAGTTTCATGGTCAATATTCATTCAGGGTTATAGTCATAGCAGAATATGCTAATGCAGTATCCATATTGCATTCTGTGACCAATATTCATTCACAGCAGGTAATTGTATGCAACAGGTAATTGTATGCAAATTGACAGCATATGCAGCAAGTCAATATTCACAGCAGTCAATATGAATTACAAATTGACCAAATTGCAAGTCAACATTAGGGTCATATCTAACACAGGTATATGCATATCATATTTGAATTCCAAGTCAAACATTAAAAATTACATACAGCTGCACCACAAGCGCATACCAAACCAGATACTTCGTACCTTTGATACCTCGATTTCGAAGATGACGATGAAGAGTATGGCACATTGTGGGCTGTCGGGGAAGATGAAAATGACGAAAGAATAAAGCAGGGGCGTTTAGGGCTGTTGGGGGAAGACCAAGTAATGGAAACAAGGGTAAAACAGACATTTAACACATATATGGACGGTTTAATGGATGGAAAACTAACGGAGGGACGCAAAAAGAAAGAGAAAATTAACCACAGGGGTGCAAATTGCACTTTGTTTAAAAGAGGGTTGTAAAACCACATGGTGCAAATTACAGTTTATTCAATTACAAAATACAAAGGTGTTTAAAAACTTACACTTTTGGTCTCAGTTAGAATCCAACTTGCGCATTCGGTCCTCTCAATTTAGCATTATTGTCAAAAGGTGATAGAAGTTACTAAAAGGGGTGTGGGAATGCATAAAATTTAGAGGTTTATGTATAGCCTAAACAGGTTCGGGATAAATTCTACTTAAACTTAAACACAAGTGTCGGTGGCTAAATGCCACCAACAAATTCAACCTTCAACTTTGTATTAATTGCAAAAATTACCCCTTAACGTTTTAAAATTTTATTTTAATCCCCTTAAATTTTAAAGTTTCAAGTTTACTCCATGTAGTATATATAATTTGATTTTTCCTTAATAATTTTTGTTTGTTTGTCGTATTCAAAATAGAGTTTTTTTAGGCATCGAGGGTTATTTGACAGTGACGCCCTGGTACCGTAAATAATGAGGCGAACAATATCGTAATCTAACTGTCTTTTATCTACGTTTCGATCTCCAAAACCGAGTAGCCGTAACTTCATACGTTTCTTTTATGTATTTAAGTACGAGTTTTTTTTTGTGTTTAGCCACACGTTAATGTCACCACCTCAACCGTTTAAGGTCTAACTCCTTCCGCGGAGCGCGGGATAAAATTTATTTAACCACGTCTCTTTTTGTGTTTAACCACGTTAGTGTCACCACGTTAACCGTTTAAGGTCCACTTTCCGTCGCGGAGCGCGGGGTAAAATTCCTAGTTTATACTTAAATCCCTAAACACTTACAGGTTTACCGATTAGGTTTTATAAATTATAAAGGCGTTATATGTGAAAGGGATAATATTATATATACCCCTACAAACATGGGTAATATCATATATACCCAACAAAAACTAAAAATATCATATATACCCAATTTAAATAATTTGTTTTTTTATGACCATTCTACCCTTATCCATTATATGATTTTTTATAACCTAATTTTTTAGTTTTATCCAATACGTAAATGATCACTCGTCCTCCTATTCTTGATGACGACTATCGCGATTCTCCAAACACATTCAAAAGGCATCGATTAAGAAGGAATGATTGCGAGAAAGTTACAAAACACTAATGATATTAAAGAAAATTGGTAAAGTTATAAAAAAATGCGAAAAATTCAAAATATTATTTTGAAAAAAATATTCTTTATGGTTAAATAGAGTTCTAAAGTTAAAAATGTGTAAATATGAAATTTCAATATTAAAAATTGGTAAATATGTAATATTAAAGTTTAGAGAAATAAGGGTAAAATGGTCATCTTTTAAATGTTTTTTAATGGAATGTGTATATATGATATTATTACATGTTTATAAAGGCATATATAATATTTTTAGTTTTTGTTGAGTATATATGATATTTTTCAAGTTTGTAACGGTATGTGGTTGTATACAAGGAAAAAAAATAAAGAAAATTTCAAAATGTTTCGCATTAAAATGAGTCATGTCCGTGATGACAACCTGTAAATACATGTGTTGTTTTCAAGCTCATGTGTCATAAATAATTTTAAAGTTAGTCTCGTGTTTGGATTTGTATAAAAAATAAAGGTTAAATCCCATTCAATCCTCAATTGTAAATATGGTATGTGTTTTTTTTATTAAATCTGAATAGTTTGTCCATACATATAAACAATATCAAAACAAAAAATAGGTTATCAAAACATCATAAGCGAAAAAATCTAGCCCGACGTGAAAATCTGAAACTTGCAACTTCAAGATGGGTATGTGGTTAATAAAAAGAAATTGCGGGTATGGATATGGTATTAGGTGATATCCGACCCGATTATTCGAAACATACATACCCATTAACTCAAATCATACTCGACAACATTTTATTTTTATTTTTCTTTGTCATCGAGTAATAGAGTAGTCCACTAATCCACTCACTTTTTAGTTTTTATATTTATAATTTCCTTGTGTGATAAAATTATATAAAAATCAGAATGGTAAGAAATGTACATAAAAATCCTAACGGGTAATTTTTAACAAACTAACGGGTATACTCGTTACCTGGTGGATTATTAGTAATTAGGTACCTGACGGGTATGAAACTAGGTATGAGACACGATTTTACAATCGGTAATAACACTAGAAGTACCAATACCCATTTTAAACCCAGATTGTTTAAACCAAGTTTTATTAGAGACAATGATGTTTTTAAGGCGTGTAACGTGTACGAGTCACATAAATACAAAGTAATACACAGGGGCGGATATATGAAGAGCCCAGGGGTACCTGATGGTACCCTTCAACTTTCGAAGCGTAGTGGGAATTTTTTTTTTTTACCGTTTTATGTATCCAGATACCCCTGAACGAAATTTTAGATATCCCTAAAATTTTATTAAAATCATAAACGCCCAAACTTTATTAAAAAACTCAACCCAAGACTCATTTTAATTAAAGCCCAAATCTCAAAAGCCCAATACCTAATTTTATTCTAAAAAACCCAACCCAACTATCCTCATCATCGATCCAAAAAAAAAAGGAAGAAGCAGCAAGCGAACACAGGAGGTGCAGTGCAGCCCTGCCATCGACCACCACCACCGTCTGAGAGGCCCATCGCCGCCGCCGCCATAGCCACCATCGACGACCACCAGGGGGCTCGGGCATCCAATCAACTCCTCCTCAATCCTCCTCATTAAGGTAATCTACTAATTTTTGATTTAGGGTTTGTGTGTATATGTGTAATTGGGTGAAATTGAAATTTAGGTTAGAGTTTTGCTTTTTTTAGTTGTTATAACAAGTTTTTATTGTGTATTTGATATTTTGATTATAGGGAAGATGAAACCACAAATTAAACAAGCTCGAATTGGTAAATTTTTTAAAAGAAAATTCAATGATGATGTTGATATTGATGGAAGTCAAAGTATTTCTAATGTTGATATTGATGGAAGTCCAAATAATGTTGATATTGATGGAAGTCCAAATATTCCTTCAAATCCTTCAATACCAAATATAATTGATGATTTGAATCTTCCTTCGGATCCCTTTGATAGGCCACCTATTGCTAGCTATCATCCCAATCAAATAGATGAAGTAAGAAGACATTATCTTGTTAAAAAGGCTTTTCAACCACGAAAACATATATTTCCAAGCAAAATGTTTTCCGGTCAGGCTAGACGTTTTGTTGTAGGATGGTTTGATACATATCCGTGGTTAGAGTATAGTATTAAAGCAGACAAAGCATACTGTTTATATTGCTACTTGTTTAAAGAAACAGTTGGTAATCAAGGTGGGAGAGATACCTTTTCAAGTGAAGGCTTTTGTAACTGGAGTAAAGGGGTTGCCTTAAGAGATCATGTTGGATCGGTTAACAGTTATCATAATAAGGCTATGCAAAAATGTGAAAATCTTTTGAAACAAGAGCGATCCATTCATGTGAAATTAAATGCCCAAACTGAAGAAGAAAAGCTTGCAAATAGGTTAAGATTGATTTGCGAAGAAATAAAAGATGATGTGTTTGGGTTGTTAATAGATGAGTCTAGTGACATATCTTTGAAGGAACAAATGGCTGTAGTTGTGAGATATGTTGATAAACTCGGAGTTGTTAAAGAGAGTTTTATTGGAATTGCTCATGTGAAAGATACATCTTCTGCAACTCTTAAACAAGCCGTTGTTTCTTTATTAGCAGATAATCAGTTGAGCATAGATCAAGTAAGTATAATATTTCATTACATAAACATTAATAAAGATTTCATTTATCTTATAGTTTGTTTTTGTTAAAACATGTCAGGGGTCAAGGTTATGACGGTGCAAGCAACATGCGAGGAGAGTTTAATGGCTTAAAAGCTTTGATTTTGAGAGATAATCCATCAGCACATTACATACATTGTTTTGCTCATCAACTTCAGTTAGTGATTGTGGCTGTTGGAAAGAAACATCCCGGTGTTCAAGGTTTTTATGAATACCTTTCCATGGTTGTTAATACGGATTCTGCTTCTTGCAAACGCAAAGATATGTTACGGGAGGCAAGAAAAGAGAGAGTATAAAAAGAAATATTTGAAGGTGTAATTAAGACCGGAAAAGGATTAAACCAAGAGGTTTCCCTAGCACGAGCCGGTGATACACGATAGGGTTCTCATCATGGAACAATTACAAGTTTGATTAAATTATTTCCGAAAGTTGTTGATGTACTTCATTATGTTAAAGAAGAAGGAGATAACATTCAACAACCTAGTAATGCAAAAGGTATTCTTTCATATTTTAAAAAACTTGAATTTGTTTTTTATGCACACTTAATGGAAGATGTTCTAAGCATCACAAATGCTCTCTCAAAACATCTTCAAAAAAAAGTCAAGACTTATTAGAAGCGGCTATCATGATAAACGGAACAAAAGGAGCATTAAATGAGTTAAGACAAAAAGGATTTGATGAGATGTTGGAAAAAGTGACTTCTTTTTGTCAAAAATACAATATTACGATGTTAGATATGATGGCAAGTTATGGTAACCCAAGAAACCGAAAGAATGTCATTAATAATCGACATCATTTTGAAGTTGAAATCTTTAATACGATTTTGGATATGCAAATTCAAGAAATGGGAAATCGATTCAATGAGGTAACAACTACTTTGATAGAAAATATGTCGGGTTTAAATCCTTGTGATTGGTTTTCTAAGTTTGAAACATCTAAGATAGTGGCTTTTTCTGAGATGTATCCAAATGATTTTACCACGAATGAAAGAGTGTGTCTTTTGGGAGAGCTTAAGGTTTTATATCATACTATAAAGAAAGTTGATAGATTTGCAAATTTGGATGGAATATGTGACCTTGCTCGTCTAATGGTGGAAACCGGAAAAAATAATTCTTTTCCTTTGGTTTATCGGATATTGAAGCTAGCTTTGATTTTACCGGTTGCAATCGCAACCGTTGAAAGATGTTTTTCTAAAATGAAGCTTATCAAGACGGATTTACGCAATCGAATGGGTGATGAATTTTTGAATAATGCTCTAGTTTGCGCGATCGAAAGAGAAATATTTGATAAAGTGACGGATGACGATGTAATGGCTAGATTTCAAGTTATCAAACGCCGAAGAGGACAGATATGAGATCATCTATTAGGTATTTCTTTATCATTTTGTAATATCATGTTTTTTTTGTTTCATTTACTTGAATGTACGAAAAAAAAATTTGGACAGATACCCCTGGATTTTTTTTCTAGATCCGCCACTGGTAATATTATAAATAACTTTATCTTTAAAAACTAACACCTCAGTCTAAAACCATTGATTTTGTCCTTAAACTTGCACATTAAGAGTGCAAATAGGCAAATAGCGTAATGGAAACGTTATGACACTAAATGACACGAGTGTCAAAACATTGAATTAAACTTCTTATACCGCAATTTACGTTTATCTTTGAAACTATAGGAAAGTAAATGGTCTTTTAAGTATATATAATATTTTGAACAAATTATTAAAGAAATATTAGTACAAAGAAACCGTCATGCTTAATATTTAAAATATTAACATCAACACACGACCATTGTAATTCGCAATATCTTCTCAAACTATTGGAGTTAACCTATGAGATATGTAATGGTTTCATTAAAAAATGAAAAAAGTATCTCGACATGTTACCGCCACCATAAGTAGGATGGTAATCACGCTATACTAACACACAATAATGCCTAGGGGAGTGGAGCGGTGTTCCACCTTTCACGACTAGGTGAAACATGCCCACTACACTTGGTGTGAGCTAGAATTTGTGCATGTCGTATAGAAATTTGGAAAGCTTGTTTTACACGTATCATAAGTATCCGGTTAAGTTGCAATTTAATTTATTTGAACTCTTCCTCGACTAAACTGATTATGATTATTATTATTATTATTATTATTATTATTATTATTATAATTTGATAAAATTAACAATTCAAGTTGAAAACAAATTTGAAGTTAAGTATAATTTGATCCATATTTTGTCTTTAGATGCAGGAAATAGAAGGCTGTTTATGAGAAGGTGAGTTTATGTAATGTATGCTTATTTTAAGTCTACAAATTATAATATGATAGATAGAGCATAGTGAAAGGTATTTGACTTAACCGGATATTCACCTAATTATAAAAGGAAAACTAACTATCAAGGGTCCTTTTTTCATAACGTTTATAGTAATGGTTTTTTTAACGGCGAAAAAGTGAAATTTTGTTAGTAACCTTCTAGCAAGTGGTTAGAATAAACCGATACATCAAACATGTTTGTAGTAAATCGTAGGTTAATGTCATTGATTGAAAAGTCTACACCCGACCAAGGCTGCTAATATGGCACATTAGCATTAGATTTAAATAATTCTTTCACTTTTAATTTCAAAAAAATATTTGTTCAACTATTATACATGAGTTGTCTATAACCCAGGGATGGATCGTTGATTTGTGAGCTAATATGTTGAGTTGTGGGGATGTTTTATATTTAAATTTAAATGTATGACATCAAAGGGAACTAAAGCAAAAATTATTTAAAAAATGAGAATCTAGAGATGAACAAATAACATAGTCTTATTTGATTTGCTTGTTGTTTTGTACTATTGTGTCAATTTGTTGTATATGTAAAAGATAGCTAAGGTAGTAAACCTTTTATGGGATTTTTACTATTGCTATGCTTTGACTATGAGGTTGTGATGTTGAACTTTAATTTAACCAACTGATTAGAACAAGATTGTTATAACTTGCATCTTGGCAGGGCAATTGAGATGTTTATGTGAAAGGAACATCGGTTTCTTTCAAATTGCAACGTTGCAGCCATGGCGTATGTCTTTCTGTGTTCAATTGTTTAGACATATGAACCTTATTAAATCGTCTTATAGACTTCGAATCATTGCTTGAGGTTTTTAAGTTTTAGAATACTTGCATTGATTTGATGAGTTGAGCTTTATTTTTTATTGCAGCTGCTTTCAGAGCTTTAATTATGATCGACCCCTCAAAAAGGGTAGCGTGAGAAGGTTATGCTTTGCATGTTTTAGAAGGGGCGGTTAGAATTTGGCTTTAAAATCTAAGCTTTTCATTATCCTCTTTCTTAAACTTTTACAATATGGATCTGTGTGTTTATGTTACAAACTAGAATTTGTACATATTTGACAAGTTTTAAGTATGATCTATAGTTTGTATTCATTGTTAATGTGAATTGGTATATTACTTTATGTTAACCTATCGACACATCGTGGAGCGTGAGCATCACACACTAGTTTATAACAAGAACAATGTTTTTTTTTTCTAATAAAGTGTTGTCTAGTAGACATTGGCCATTCTTAGTTTTGTGAGGTTTCCTACGATGCTAATTAAACTTGAAATTCATTTATTTTGAGTGACTACTAGAAAATTTAGATCGGAGATTTGCTTCATTTATCCTCACGCTCTCCTTAAAACACCCAAAACCGCCCTATGGTGGAACTCTAATAGTATAGGTGAGAGGAAAGATAAAGATCTATCTAATGTTACGAGGTCTCTTATGTTTCAAGTGTAAGCTTCGTTATAACGTAGCTTGAGTATGTGAGAACTACAACTTATTTAATTTTGTTGCACATGGCAAGTTCTGGGTCGTAAATTCAAGTAACGGTTTTTTCAAGATTCAAGAACGATGCCAAATTAGGTTGTACATGTGCGGTTGCAAGTTCCAGACCGTAAAATATTGGATGTTCATCCAAAACACATGAAACTTGAGGAAAGGCTATAAAAGCATGTTAACAAGCTTCCATATTAAATATGAATGATTTTGATGAGTATTGATGAAGAAAATGTGCTTAAAATTTTACCTGAACTGGAGAAAAAGTTTCATTATTTCATTTTTATTGTATTTCTTTGTATTATGTTTCCTATTTCTAGGATTATAAATTTTATTTAGTATAAATAAATATTCATTATATTGTTTAAAGAGGTCTTTTTTTAAGAATTATTATTCTATTCTTTCTTTATTTACAAAGTCAAAGTTGTTTTTCGTCTTGTATTCGTCTTTACGCTTGTGTAACTGATTATGTCCTCAAGATTTTTATCAACAAATGTAGTACCTTGTCATTATCAATTGTTGTGGTGTTCATTTGGTTTATATAATCAAATTTTCATATTATTATACCAGTTTTCGACTACAATATATTATATGTTATCTTTATAATTTTACTAAAATCCCTCTATAATTATGCATCAACATGACTTTCTCTATCGTACATGTCAATATAGTCAGCTAGATCGCATATACCTTGTCCGTAGCTTTAAAATTTTTAAATCATATTTATGATACTTATCGTATACTCTTATACATGTTTATCTAATCTTTTAATATGAAAGTGTGCTATAAGTAAATGAATGTCTTGCTACTCTATATGTCATAAAATCCCAAGTACGCTATATCATGTGCACAATACAAGGGTTCATCAATAAAAACAATTAAAACTTTTATAATCCAACTCGTTGTATTAGTCAATCAAACCAATCTACTACACCTGTTTGTTGTCGTTCATTAATCGGTGGTTAAGATATATTTTATTGTTTGGAATTAACTTTATTTATATACTGGCCTAACTAGCTTGTTAAAACAACCTGATCGGGACCTCTACCACTCTTGTAGATCACTGAACTATGCTCCTATCTTCGCTTTTCGATCAGCCGTTGCTCCCCAGCCTACGAACTCCGGCTCACTTCCAGCTTGGATCACTTCTGGCTCGCTTAGCCCTAGCTCGAAACATCCAACTCACTTCGCCTACGCAACGAAGAGAAGTAGTTTACTTGCTTAGCTCGAACATGCCAATATATAGTTGAATATAATATTTGTAGTGGGGGCTCATTGTTTTACTTTCCGCCTGTGGAAGCCCACTAATGGAAGTCCTTAGCACGGGGAACCATTCTTTGGGTTCCACTAAAGCATGCCTTTCTCCATAGGGACAACTAGTTCTTTTCGTTTTCGTAAATAAATACAATCATATTCTCTTAAAAAACAATAATATTAATAGTAACTATATAAATTATTTCTACACTTTTTTTTTACTTAAATATCACGTTTGAGGCTAAGAGGCCTTCGGTCCAATAGTATTGTTGAATTCCCATCAATCAAGTTGTTATAGATAAAAAAAGAAATTGAATAGACAACAAAAACCCAATATTATTAATTAACTAGCCGAAGCTAACAAATACAACCAACAAATAATAGTTAAAGATGGATAACCATCCCAACATAAAATTTTGAAATAACGTCATTGATCCCAAGATAGTGCCTTATCCTTCGATCGATTTCGAACCCATAAGAATCGTAGGAACTTTATGTTCCATAATCCCGGAGATGGAAATATGTTTTTGGTTGTGTAACATATCATTCCGAGCCTACAATAGACACCACATAGCGGTAAAGATTATTGAATGAGTCGTCTTTTTTCCTCTTGTTTGGAATTTTGGGGAGACTATGTAGCCAAAGTAAATCTCTAACACTAAAAGCGTATATAGATGGTATGTTAAGAGATAAGGTCTCGTAGCGTTTGTGCTAAATTACATGAAACGAAAAAGTGATCAACAGATTTCGGGTATTCTTCACAGCAATAACACATGGTGGACTGCACGTTTACTCTTCTTTCCCCTAGAGATAGTAGGGTAGGGAGACGATCAAGATCCGCCCGCCAAGCCAAGAAGTTTACCTTGGGGGGACTCAATTGTTCCATGGAAAAAGGTATTCAAACGACTCAGAGTTTCTAATTAAAATATGTTGTTTGATGCTGGAAACGGAGAATAGCTAGATCCGTCAAAAACCCACCACCATTGGTCTTTCTATGGGGATATGCTGACTGAGTATAGTAAAGAATTCAGCAGATCGAGTTCTTGGGTTTCAAGTAGAGTGGATTGTAGTCGCTTCCATTGAAAGTTTAATATTGTCCTACCGAAATGTGATTGTATCCTTTCAGCAACCCTGCATAGTTTGGAGGGAGAAAAATGTGGGAAATTTTGTTGCTAACGGTTATGCTTCCAAGAATGCCTTTGATTGCCTTATTCAGGTCGAGAGAACTCCTCAAAATGTTTTTCCATAGTCCCAGGACTGTTAGTTTTGTAGGGATCGGAATCCATGATCTTGAGTTGTGATGTATGGACCAAACGTAAACCGAGACCGAAACTATTGGCGAAACTAGTTAGTTTCGCATTCTTAGTTTCGTTCGTCTGTTTGAGTGAAACTAGTGGTTAGTTTCGTTTGTTAGCTTCTAGTATATAAGCATTTTTGTAATCATTATTTGAGTTATCAATCAAAATCAAATTTTTCTCAATTATTTCTCTCAATTTACTCTGTCATTTCAATATCATTTCACTCTCACAAACAAAAATCGTATAAATCTCAAATCAACCAAACTTAGTTATTCACTTTGGTTTGGACGATGTGGTCTATTTCAACGGTTTTTAAACACCTTTGATGTTTTCACACAACTATATTATTTATAGATTAGTGTAAAAGTATAACAACTAAAAATGAATAAGTGAGAGTGTAAACATGTTTTTTTGCACGTCAAGGTAGTTGGATTAAGTTGAAGTTTATTAAATAACACGGTATTGTTGTTTCTTTTAGTTTTATAAATTATTATATTAACAACATTAATCTTACTACTTTAATAAATGAAAGTCTCTTCAGGACACGTGTTATTCTTTGGTTACTTCTCATCTTTATTTTTTCGCATCTCTCTCCTATTAAATATTAGATTTTCTATTTGTCTCTCCTATTAAATAATAAAACCCAATATTATTAATTGACTAGCCGAAGCTAACAAATACAACCAACAAATAATAGTTAAAGATGGATAACCATCCGAACATAAAAATTTGAAATAACGTCATTGATCCCAAGATAGTGCCTTATCCTTCGATCGATTTCGAACCCATAAGAACCGTAGGAACTTTATGTTCCATAATCCCGGAGATGGAAATATGTTTTTGGTTGTGTAACATATCATTCCGAGCCTACAATAGACACCACATAGCGGTAAAGATTATTGAATGAGTCGTCTTTTTTCCTCTTGTTTGGAATTTTGGGGAGACTATGTAGCCAAAGTAAATCTCTAACACTAAAAGCGTATATAGATGGTATGTTAAGAGATAAGGTCTCGTAGCGTTTGTGCTAAATTACATGAAACGAAAAAGTGATCAACAGATTTCGGGTATTCTTCACAGCAATAACACATGGTGGACTGCACGTTTACTCTTCTTTCCCCTAGAGATAGTAGGGTAGGGAGACGATCAAGATCCGCCCGCCAAGCCAAGAAGTTTACCTTGGGGGGACTCAATTGTTCCATGGAAAAAGGTATTCAAACGACTCAGAGTTTCTAATTAAAATATGTTGTTTGATGCTGGAAACGGAGAATAGCTAGATCCGTCAAAAACCCACCACCATTGGTCTTTCTATGGGGATATGCTGACTGAGTATAGTAAAGAATTCAGCAGATCGAGTTCTTGGGTTTCAAGTAGAGTGGATTGTAGTCGCTTCCATTGAAAGTTTAATATTGTCCTACCGAAATGTGATTGTATCCTTTCAGCAACCCTGCATAGTTTGGAAGTTTCTAGGGAGAAAAATGTAGGAAATTAGTGGTTAGTTTCGCTTTCTTAGTTTCGTTCGTCTGTTTGAGTGAAACTAGTGGTTAGTTTCGTTTGTTAGCTTCTAGTATATAAGCATTTTTGTAATCATTATTTGAGTTATCAATCAAAATTAAATTTTTCTCAATTATTTCTCTCAATTTACTCTGTCATTTCAATATCATTTCACACTCACAAACAAAAATCGTATAAATCTCAAATCAACCAAACTTAGTTATTCACTTTGGTTTGGACGATGTGGTCTATTTCAACGGTTTTTAAACACCTTTGATGTTTTCACACAACTATGTTATTTATAGATTAGTGTAAAAGTATAACAACTAAAAATGAATAAGTGAGAGTGTAAACAAGTTTCTTTTGCACGTCAAGGTTGTTGGATTAAGTTGAAGTTTATTAAATAACACGGTATTGTTGTTTCTTTTAGTTTTATAAATTAATATATTAACAACATTAATCTTACTACTTTAATAAATGAAAGTCTCTTCAGGACACGTGTCATTCTTTGGTTACTTCTCATCTTTATTTTTCCGCATCTCTCTCCTATTAAATATTAGATTTTCTATTTGTCTCTCCTATTAAATAATAAAATTTATATTAATAAATCTAATTACGAATACTTATTATTTAATTATAAATAGTTATTATGTCATCAATCAAATGAACTTAATATGAACTAACATTTAACAATTAAATTAAAAAATTAATACTCAGTTGAAAAAAAATGTTTTAAAAATTAACTTAACAGACCTTATAACTGTCACGACAAATTACATTTTTTTAAAATATATTTTGACAAATGTGTTTGTTAACAAATTACATTATATTTTATTCAACCGATATAATATATTGGTTTATCCAACCCGTGTATTACACGGGTTTTTAAAAATATAAAATTTTTATTAATAAATATATAATATTTTATTTATTTAACCCCTGTAATACACGGGTATTTAACCTAGTATATATTTAATAAGATGATTTAAAAAACTATAAATAATTAAATATAGTTAAACCACTTCTCAACTCTTGCCCTTTCCAACAAACAAAATACGTTTTACCTGTTTAGTTAACCATGAATAAAAATATAAAAGAAAATAATAAACCAATCGATCTATCATAAATCTAGATGAACACACCACATTTGATTAGCAATGTTCAAACACAAAATTAAGTTCTTATTAACATGTTACACTTTATGACTTTAATATATGTTTGAATATACTTTTTTTAAGATTAGTTATTGCAACTTTAGAATCATAGATTAAAATTGCACAATCAAATTTTTATTTAGTTGAAGTTCTAGATATTTAACTTATTTTAATCACCCTAAAATTTAGTTTTTTTTTTGTAAAAATTATTTACATGATTTTTCAAATGTAAATATTTTGATAATAAAAAATAAAATATCAACAAGTATATTTAACTTATTTAAAAAAAAAACTTATTATAAGTTTAAAACGTGATAAACTTTGTATTTTATAGCTAACTGTTTTGTCATTTCCGCGTGTAGAAACTAGAATTTAGAAACCCCCTTTAACAAAAAATATTTGGGACCCACAATAGGAATCTAAGATTTAAACAACTATTTAAACGAGTGATGTGAATTTATGCTTATTTCTTCCCATTTGGACAACCAATTTTTTTTTATGCAAACAAGTATTTTAATGAGTGATCTTAATTTAGTATCTGGTTCGGTTAAATCGGGAACTTTTTTTACCACGCATCATTTTGCTTAACTAGTGGGCACACTTGTTAAAAAAAGTAAAGACTTAAAAAAGAATTCATAACGACGTTGTACGCAAGTACGTAGATAACTTATACACTATCAAACGTAACTCCGTTATAATTGTGCGTATTCCACTTCTTGTAAATCGGTTGGTAAAAAAAGAAAGGAAAAAACGCTTAATGTGTAAACGATAACTTTATTAAATTCAGGGGGTGTAGTAGAAATTTGTTAAGGGAAATTTTTTTTTAAATTCAAGGGTTTAAAAGTAAATCTGCTATAAATTAAGGGTGTAAAATTTAAAATTATATAAAAAAATAAAATTACTGAAATAATGATGATGTCAGCATACGCATCAATGGCTTGTACCATATACATCTACACTTCACAATTTTTCTTTTGTTAGTATTTGAATAGGTTTGTCTACAACAAATTGTCTGGTTTGTTATCAAAACTTTGTATGATAAGCCACGCGTGGAACGGGTCATTTCTAAAAAAAATGGATTAAAGTGAATCCATGGAATTGGGTCTCCTCATTTAAACATAAATGTTTTGTTCAAACTAGAAATTTTGCCCCGCGCTCCGCGGTGGGATACGGACCTTAAACGGTTAAGACGATGACATTAACGTGACTAAGCACAAAAAGAATCGTAGTTAAATACATATAATAAACGTATGTACTTACGACGAGTCGGTTGTGGAGATCAAAACATAGTTAAAAGACAGTTAGATGACGGTACCAATGTTTTTCAGTCGGTGTCGGTCTTATTCTTCATGGTACCAACATATCACCACCAGTTGATATAACCCACGATACTTAAAAAACATGTTATCTTGAATACAACTCCGTTTTAAAAAAAATTATATTGGGCCGTCTAGAAAAAAAATAAAGAAACAAAAACGAAAGTTATTAACGAAAAATCAGATTATAAATAAAGATAAATGCATAACTTCATATCGCTTAGTAGTTTGGAACTAAGATCTCGCAAGTGCCGTAGTTTTCATTTATTTTCTATTATCATCTAATACAGAAAAAAAGGAACGACACCAAACTTATGACTTAAGGGTTTAGTTTCACGATTTATGCTTTCAAGATTTCTTAACAATAAAAATATTCTAATTTCTCAACAAACTATGTAAAAAATGTAATTATTAATGGTGTACACGGATTGACACATGTATATATGTAATACTTGTCTCGTGCGGTTTAAAACAAACATTAGTTTAGTTAAGAGTGTAAACCAAATCTTTCGTTCCAACAACAATTAATAAAAACGATCGTCAATGACCTCTTAATTTAGTGGCACATGATGTTTATTTTTATTAAAGTGATGAGAGTTCAAGTCTTACAAGTGAGCAAGAGGTGGATTTTAAAAATAGAATTTAAATGGAGTGTTCGTCGTTAAAAAAAACCATCAGGCTACTGGGAGTGGGAGGTGGGTACCATGCGGGTAAGGGCGGGTACCACTCCCACTAAAACAGGTAGCACTTGGAGGGTAGTGGAGTGGAGGTTTAGCGGGTATATATCCCTGCTATTCAAGTTGTGCGAGTAGTGGAGTGAAGGTTTAGGAATGACCGTTAAAGTGGGTAGTTTGAAGGTACCACTCTAACCATGGAAGGTATTTTGAGAAGGTAGTTTAGCTAAGTGAGATAACAACTTCTAATTGGTCTAATTTGAAAGGGTATTTTGGGTCAGAGGGTACCACTCCCACCACTCTTAAAGCACCATCAAATCAAACCCGATAAAAGCAAAGCATATAACTAGACAGTTTGATAAAGACCCAACGGTAAACAAAGATTAATCACCAACATTCTAATCGCTGTTGTGTCATATCTTTGTACAAATGCAGATTTTTTTATTCATCTCCTTCAACAAATCCAATTGTGCCTTTTCAGTCCTCGTTAATATCAATACTTGCTTTATTGACTCCATGCCCGGTAGCCAGCAAACTATGAAGCCATGCATATAGATTATTTACCTCTGTCCCAGATGTTTTGAGTGATAAAAACATCATCATTAACCTTAGAAAGTGGTCAATGAGTTGGTGGTGAAGTTGTAAGTGAGAGACACGATGTTTCTTGTGACCCATGTTTGATTCCTGTCCTCCACATTAGTTTCTACGGTATTGCAAATGAGGCCTAGCTCTTAGGCTGATGCACCTGGTTTTTCCCTATGCCGATCCAGGGTTCGAGCCTCAACTCTCCCTCAAGCCCGGAAGGGGCCATATTGGGTGTGATTTTTCCTTGGAAGCTCTCCAACTCTGACGCCAAGTGGGTCTGGTTAAAACAACATATTGGCCGGAGTTGGACGAGACTCTCCCGTGTGACAAAGGATGCGACGTTACAACATTCAATGTTCGTTTTAAAAAAAATTAACCTTAGAAAGTGGGGGTGCGCAATAATCTATTTTGAGCCCAATACCAAATTTTAATTTGGGGTATTTATTGTAAAAAAAAGTGTTAATATAATAACCCTTTCATTAAAACTCCATGTCTTGTGTATCTATCTACAATATGGTAAAAGTTTAAATTTATACCCACACTAGTCATTAATCTTCTAACATCTTAAACCGACTAGGGTTAACGTATCACTTATACAATAATAATAAAGCAATTCGTCAATCAATTAATTAGTAAAAACATCACATTTATTTCAAAAGAAAGTACAAAACATCATAACTTTCGTTTAATAAAAACTCTAGATCTTTATTTCTTTCGAGCCCTTTTTCCAAGTCTTTTTGGATATCTCTGAAGTGAAGGAATGTTAAATTCCCTAGGAAGTTAGGTTGGTGGAAAATTTTCAATTTCAATTACGCCAACCAAACACGTTTTCACATGGAATTAATTCTAATTTCTACGAATTCCATGAACCAAACTGGGTCTTAGTATTCAATGGATAATTTAGTTGAAAATCCATTTCAATGCAAGTTAACATTGGTTTGATGTTACACCTTTTAGTTTCTAAATTTTCATAATGGCCTCTTAACTTTCTAAATTTTCAATTATATCTTTCAAGTTTCTAAAGTTTTAAATTTATCCCTTGACATATTTTTAAACTCTATCATTCAAATTTCTAAACTTTCAAATTTCTTTTCTTTTTTCTTTTATTTTTTATATTCGTTTGTAAAATTATTTTTTTTTGTATTTTTATTTTTAATTTACTTTATTACTACCTTTTTTTAGCGAATTTGTCGTTTCAATGTTAACTCCTATTTCGCCGCAATTTATTTATTTTTTGATATCCAGGACCGAGTCGTGGCAATTTCATATGTTTCTTTTATGTACTTCGTCACATAATGCTGCCACAAACGCAATTAACGAGGTTTGCAAATTCTCCGCATCGCATGGGCTTTTATTATGTACTTAAACACGTTAATATCACAGTACAGGCCTGCGGTAATGCACGGGTACGTTTGTGTCCCGCCACAACACGCGTAACTAGGTTTGCAAACGTGCCCTTACCCCGCGTTAATATCAACGTACGATTCCACCACATGACCACAACGCGCAGATCTTAACATTTAAACTTTGGTTTTTTTATGCGTTTACGACTCTGCTCCAACGTGCGAGTATAAAACCGTTTTTTTTTATTTAAGGTCTCAACTATTATCAATTATCTACCTGCAATGTTATGCCTTTGATTACTTTTTTATGCAAAGTTTCTAAGATGTTGATTGATTTTCGATTAAATGTTTTGTTTTTGTTTTTTTAACTTTAATATAATTTCTTTCATGAATTTAACAAATGTCGAGATAACATGAGTGGGCGATAACTGAAACTTGTTTACGTCGCAACGTGTGAGGAATCAACATATTTATTTCTATTAACGCTTGGTTTAACGACACCGCCGCAACGCACATGTCTTCAACGCCAAATGTCCGCCGTAACGCGCGAGGTTAACTAACTAGTTTGTATAACTTAATAAAGGTAACTATATAATATTGTTATTTATCAATGGATTTTGTTTATTATTTTCCAATTAAAGTAACATTTTTTTAAATAACATTTTTTTAATACTTGGATACCATTTACACTTACTTTTACTAACGGAAAGAGTTTTGGGAGGAAGGGTTTTATTGCAATTATTTTAGAAACAAAATATCTAAAAAAAATGGCATAACAGTAATTTTACATTCAAAAAGCACCGCTCATATCCTGTAGAAGCATTGAAACAGTGGTCGCTTGATGAAACAACTCTCTCTCATCCACTTTCTCTCTCTAAAACACGAAATTCCATAAATGGCGCCCCTGGTTTTCCCATGCCGCTACAACCTCCACCACCTCCATCTCCACCTCCACCTTATAATCTCATCATTTTCGCACTTTTCCACCACCATTTTTGAACACACTTCAAATTTCGAACAACTTAACATACATCTCTTGTGTATCTCGTAAAATTGAACCGGTTATATATTAATTTGTGATCGGATCTGAGGTTTCTGATCGAGTACCTGAAAATTTTGATTGTGTTTGATCGATCGATGACGATTGAGGTGAGTTTAGCTGACGTGAGCAGGAGTATAAGGAAGAAGAAATGTTGCCGGAAACGAAACGGTTTCCGCCGTATGCGGCGGCGATTTCGTTTCCGTTACAGAGGTTGTATATGTCCTGTAAAGACGTGTTCAAAGGCGTCGGAACCGTTCCTTCTCCTACCGACGTGCAGAAACTTTGCTCTATTCTCGGTGAGCGATTTGTTTTTTGAATTTAATTTTACTGCATTTTGATTGTTAATTAAGCGATTTTCAAAATTGTGGCATTGTTATGTTAACTGCTTGAATTGAAAATTAGACTGATTACTGCTAATTAACTTACAGCACCACGCACAATTGTTGGAGAATTACTTTTATAGGCAAACATCTTTCAACTGTGCTTGATTTGATAGCCTAGGCTTATTACTTGTACACTTAGAGGCAAATTCTAGCAATTCGAGAACAGTTTTTATGAGTTTAGGAGTTTGATCGCAATCGTAGGGAGATAGCCGGATAGGAAAAAAGTAAAAGTTGCAGGAAATTGTGCCATGAAAGCTGTATATTGCATTGGATTTGCCTATTTGGCATGTTCTGCATTGAAAAAACCTTTCCGTTTCGAAATTTCAACTAATTTTATGATATGAGAGATCACTTAAAGCCGCATTGATACGTGTCGTGACGTCTAGCATTATTTATAGATTGCGTGTTATTGGTTTATTTGAATTTGGACGCTTTTTGCCACATTGCTGGTGTCCCCAAGCGACATGGTGTGGTAAGGTATGTCCCCTGTATCCAAGAGGGAGGGTTCAAATTCCGTAAGGCGTAGGTATTGGAGTATTTAGGAGTAGGTTAGTTTGCCATTAAAAAAATTGCCACATTGCTGGTGACACACGTTAGTAGAATACACGTAAAGAAAGATTAGTGGAAATTTAGGGCGGAATTTTGAAATCTTGTGAAGTATGTAAGAGATTATCACTTTGCTCAACATTGAAGTAAAAATTAGATCTAGAAGAACATTTTTTTTTATTCCATTAAAGGGATTATATATAGTTATATTCCTTTCATGTTTTTATACCCTTTTCACTTTTTTATTAGAACAAGTCACTTGTATTAAATAGATGTAGATCTTGATGTATCCTTTTATTTGGAGAGGTGATTTGTACACCAAACAAATTGCATCACACTGTGTTAAATAAGTGTAGATCTAGCTATAGTAATTGATTCTTTGACTAAGTGGATCTAAAGTTACTTCTAATTGATTCCCTGAAACAGTGATTGTGTTTTTGAGATACGAATTCAAAGCTTTTCGAGAATAAACATTTGACCAAATGTGTTTACCAAAATAACCACTGACTTTTTCTTAAATTACCAATTTGATTGTTAAGCATATTCCAATGGTAAAGAAAACCAATCACAACAAGACATCTACAATATTTGCGTTAAGTGGCTTAAAAGTGGTAGGATTTTTGCGCCAATATCTAATCGGCGCAAAAGTTACTTTTGCGCCAATGTGGCTAAGTTTTGCGCAAAGATGGTCCACATGTCAGTATTGATTAGTTTATTTTTATCGATAGCTATTTTGGTAATATGTTTACTGAATTCTAGTCAACATGGATGTTCTCATGATTTTCTCTTAATATGAATCACGGGTCAAAATAGAGCAATAGCATGAAGCCATGATGCCATCTTCTAGCTATATTCAATCTTATCATGGATATTTGAGAATGCGTGCATTTTATTAACTGCAAAGCACATCTTCTTGCAGATGGAATGATGGCAGAAGATGTTGGACTAAGTAGGAATCTACAATTCTTTAAGACTAGAGGTGTCGTAGGAGAAACTCCAAAAGTCGCGTGCACAACCATATACCAGTCCGAGAAATTCTCGGTAAGTTTTAAATTATTTTTCCTTTTGCATTCTTGACCGCTACCGAAATATTTACCGGCATGTTAATTATTATTTGTGTGTTTTTTCAGTTATGTATTTTCTTTCTCCCTGCAAATGCTGTCATACCTCTTCATAATCATCCCGGAATGACAGTTTTCAGCAAGCTTTTGCTTGGGAAAGTGCATATTAAAGCATATGATTTGATTGCCTCTAATAACTCAGATGACTCGACGTCCCCCTCACAATGTGAGTTCTCAATCTCTATATATGCAAGTAAACCCTAGAGGTGGCGGTCCTGTCCACTTGAAATTACCAAATTACCCTCATTTTCTTCAACTTACGAGTTTCCTATTGATTTTTGAAAAATTTCTTTGATAGTGCTTATTTGATTAAAACAAAAAAGTGTCTTGGGTTGACCCGACCCGATTTGACATGTTACCCAACCGGCCTGTCGTGTTTATTTTTCCACCTCTAGAAATCGAACTTAAAGGCTAGGTGCATGTTTTTATCTTAATTAACTTGAATATTATTCTTTTGATGATGCAGTTAAATTAGCAAGTTTAAAAGCTGATGGTGTTTTTACAGCCCCTTGTGATACTTCTGTACTGTATCCAACTTCAGGGGGTAACATACATGCCTTCACCGCTATAACACCTTGTGCAATCCTTGATGTCATGGGACCTCCATATTCCAAAAAAGACGGTCGGGACTGCTCATATTATAGAGACATTCCATTAGACGCGTTGCCATGTAAGCAATTATTTTTTTGGATTATATTATCAAATCTTAATTAACATTTAGGCAACCGCTACTTGTTAAAATGCACATGCTTTTTTCCCAGTAAAAAATGGTTAGTATTTAAACAGTACATTGCATATACAACGATTTATTATCTTGATTATTGATTTAATCTCCTCTGCCCATCTAATAGTAGATCAGTTTGATTTTGTCGTCTATGAATATGTTGATTACTTGATTTGGGTTATGTTCTATTTTAAACGGGTCAAACCATAAAATAAATAAATGAAAAGGAAACGGTTCAAATGGGGTGAGCGGTCTAAAGTCATCTAAAGTGTGCTTTAACACATAAAACCGCCTTAATCAACTTAACAGTTAACATGTTAATAATTAATAAGCTTTTTAAAAGAAAAAAGGAGCGAAAAAGTGTTTTGTCGGTTACCCCGACCCTTAGTAAAATTACCTATTTTGACCTGTTACTTGATTTCTCTAATCTGGTGTAATATGATTTAAAAAAAGGAAGATGAGCAGTGCATTGAACTTTTTATAGGTTTCTTTATGAGATGTGTTGTGACTGATTTAGTGATGGTTTACTTGTAATAATATTCAGACAAAGGCCCAGTTATGAGGGGAGAAGAGAGCGAACGGTATCGGTGGTTAGAAGAAATCGAGGTGCCAAAAGAATCAGAAATGGAGGGAATCGTGTATATGGGACCACAGATAATCGAAACGAGCTCATCTTAGATGTTTTCGTTAAAGAAGCTGTTGTTTTTTAGCATGTTTGGTTTCCCTCCAAAAAGATGGATGTATAGATAGGTGTTGGTATAACTGTCTCTTTGTTAATCCTCTGTTGATGCTGCTTGAAAGGAAATAAAATCCATCCTTTTAGGTTCAAATTTGTTTTGAGGAGTTACGTGTATGAGGTAAAAATAAATTTTCGTTATATTGAATTAACTTTAGAATATCTGGATATGTATTGATTGAAACATTTTTTACAACTGAATTGGTTGAAATTGCTATACCAAGCCGGACGGGTTGGGTGGGTCGATGGGAGTTGTGACCGGCCGGATCTATTGGTTTAGCGGTTTAACATTTTGAACTATTTTTTTAAATTATTACTTTGTATTCGAATTTTTAAAATGGTAAAGATGGTTAATGATTATGATACATGTACATAGGGGAAGGTTCCGTTAAAAAGTGGTTTTTCGCTAAGAAACGCTATGAAGTGGGTCAAACGAACTCCGATTGAGCTCGTTCGAGCGGTGTTGGAACCGTCTCATCGAACTCTAATCCGGACCCAAAAACCAAAACCCCCCTCCACCCGCACCCCTAAAAACCTAAACCCCCCCTCCAACCCCACCCCGAAAAGCCTAAAACCACCACCCCCACCCCCCAAAAACCTAAACCCCCCCACCCCACCCCCCCAAAAACCTAAACCCACCCTAAAAACCCAACCCCCACCCCCCAAAAAAAACCTAAACCCTAAAATCTAAACCCTAAAAGCTAAACCCTAAGGTTAAACCCTAAGGCTAAAATCCTAAAATTCAACGCTAAGATCTAAACCCTAAAAGCTAAGATGGTAGAGTTCGACGATACGGTTCCAACGCCGCTGGAATGAGCTCATTCCGAGTTCGTTTGATATCGTTTCTTAATGTTTTTGTCACTTCTTAGAGTTCTTAGCCGAAAACAACTTCTTATTTGATCCTCCCCCCATGTACATAACCGTATATTATATAATTAAAAAATATACAAATAATAAAAGGTTAAATGCCTGGTTTGATTTAAACGGTCGGTTTTGAATCAGATTATTAAACTGTTCAACGCTAGAATCAAACTGCGAACCATTTGGATCTCAAATCGGCCGAGTTGGCCATTTGTTTTCGGGGTTTGATTGGTTTTAAGCTCCAACGGTTTATTTTACATGTATTTCTTTGATAACAGTTTGGACTCCAAAAGTCTCACACTCCCTCTTCTTAAAAACACCCTCAAACTCCCATGTTGGGATACTCATAATCCGCCCAAGCTTCAACGTAGACTTGTTTTGATACTATAATGCGTGTTGTATGCAAATATGTTTATGTCAAAAGTTTAACCTTATTGTTTAGGATCTTTTTTCATTACAATTGTTAGTGCTTAATCCTATAGTTTGTGTTGAAAAAATATATTATACCGTAAGAGGTGAGCAAACCTTAACCGTTAACCGAAATTAAACGATAACCATATCGAATCAAATTAACTGACGGTTATGGTTAATGTTCTTTGATTAACGAATAAATCGGTTATGGTTACGGTTAAGGGCGTCCCATAACCAAACGTTAACCGAACCAAATAGATACAATCTTATGCATATGATATATTCACAAAGGAAAAATGATTTCGCTCATTTACTATCGATTATGTACATAGTAGTATGATATAAATATGGTAAAAAAACTGTTAGTCGTAATAGAAACTCATCAAATATCTAAAACATTTTTTCTAAAAAGAGAAATAAAATTATAAATTGTGGAGTTATTGTCATTTTTCTTTGCAAATCTAACAATCTTAACCGTCAAACTATAAAATGCCATGATATGATTACCATTAGTGGTGCACAAATCGGTTTTTTAACCCAAACCGGTTCAACCCGAACCGAACCGGTTTAGTCAACGAAAAGTCAAAACCGGTTTGGCCCTAAACCGGTTCGGGTTAAACCGGTTTCGGAGGTGGAAAATGTCTAACTGGTCAAACCGGTTAGGGTTGGTTACAAACCGGTTTGCCCTAAAAAACGGTTTTTATTAAAAAAAAAAATCAAATAAATTTTATATTTTTAATATAAAATCAAAAAAAAATATAACAAATATAAAACATAAAGTTCAACGTTTATTAGTATTTAGAAAGTTCGGAAATTAAAAAACATGACAAGATAAAATTATAAAATTCTATGTCACACCCCAACCGACGGCGGATTATACGTCGGGGCGGGCGCGGTTGTTCAATAGCACAAGGTTGACTATTAAAGTTTCAATATTTCATTAATAAATAGATTCAAATGTTCAATACAAGGGAAATAACAAGTATACAACATTTATTTAATAAGTAGTCTAGGTCCAAAGCGTCCTATGTGATCACAAACAAGTCTCATGATGTAGAACCTGAAACATGTGAAAGAATCTGTCAACTACAAAATAGTTGGTGAGATACAAAGGTTTTGACACAGTTTAACAAGTATTTGGAAAGAATTACAATTCACTATGATATATGCATTCTATAATGTAAGTATGAGAAAACAAGTATCTTAAACATTGTGCATATCAACCCTCCAACCAAGTTTAGGCATAACCCGCAGGTTACTCTTATAAGTCTCAAGTTTAAAAGTTTAATTCAGTAACAATCACCAAGGGCTCCCCCCGAATGGTCAATCAATCAAGGTGGATTGGTCAAATGCAATAGATCTATCATTGTTACCATAGGCTTGATCAAAGTTAATGAATATGCTAGTTTTAAGTTTAATATAAGCATACAAGTCTCAAGTTTAACATAAGAATAAACATCTAGTCATAGTTGTACAAGAATTGTATAAGTTTAAAGTTTTGAACATGTTTCACCCCAAAAGTATAGAAAGGAAAAAGGAGCTAAGTATACTCACTTGGATTTGGATGAAGAGTATCCGACAAGAGTTTGCAAGAATTGGAGCGGGAGAATATCCTCACAATAAGCCTAAGAATATAAGTCTAAAGTTTCAAGTTTACTTCTATAAGACTAGGGCAAGAATTCTTAAGAATTTAGGATTTGACTAGGGTTCCAAGTGGGCGATGAAACTGATTGTGTTTGTGAAGTTTAAATCAAGTTTAACCCAAGTTTATAATAAAGGTTTTGAATGAATATCACAAGACTTGAATACCAAGGTTTCATAAGTTTGTAGATTTAGAATAATCATTAATTAAAATAATTATTTAGAAGTCTTATAATTACTCTAGTTAGGTAATAATGATCCAAATAGTTTTCTAAGTATTCGTAAATGAAATTGGGGTATTTGTTAAATGGAGACTAAATAATTATTAAAGTTTTAACAATAATTATTCAAAGAAATAAATAATTATTAAAGATTTATAATAATTATTTAAAGAATATACAAAATGATAATTATTATTTTAAAGGATAGGTAATAATTAAGGTTTTATAATAATTACTTCAAGAATACATGACTATTAAGGATAGATAATTATCTAAATATTTATCTAATTAATATAAATCATTTAAGATTTATCAAAGCATTTAGGTATTAATATTTATTATCTTGTAGTTTCAATAAGATAACATATATATTTTTAAGTTATAAGTTTCAAGGTTTACAAGTTTATAAAGTTTTATAATTAAATAAATAAAGTATGAATAATTCTCTTTTCAAATGGGTATTTTGATTATAAGTCTTTAAAGTTTAAATAAGTTTATAATGTTTACTTCAAATGTGAAGTTTATAAGTATAAGTATTTAATTAAAGTTTATGTTTTAAAAGTATAAGTCTATAATTATTTTAAGGTCTTTATCTTATAAAGTTTTATAAATATTTGAAGATAAATAAAGTATATTTATTTTCTCATGTTTTAAATTTATATAAACAAATGGATGAAATATAAAATGTATAAGTTTATAATTTATTAAATTAAAGTTTCTGTGCAAATGTAACTTTTATAAAAGTTTAGAAGCATTTCTTTAGTTTTTAAGTATTTAAAATTGTTTTTAAAGTATTAAATATTATAAGTTTTAACCAAGTTTAAATGAATTAGAATGGTTCGGAAATATAAAAGTGTAAATAAAAATCCAATTCAAGTTTATAAAAGCATTAGAAAGTTTGTAAAAATTATTAAGAGTATTAAAAACTGTTTAAAAAGGCTGCAAAAATAAAATGAGGCAAAACTGGGCTAACCGGATTCGAACACGGGTCGCCCGGTTCACAAACACACACACTGCCTTAACCATCCCGCCTACGGGTCTCGGTGATGGTATGACTGGAAAAATAAGAAGTTAAACACAATCCCAAACCAACCCAGAATCCCATTTGAACCCTAGAGTCGATTTCCCTTAAATACGAGTCGAAATTCCCTCTGTCTTCGTGAATTGACAGAGGGCTATTGATATTGGAAGGAATACGAAGACAATGGTTACAAGAATTACCTGATTTGGTGTCGAATTGAGGGAGAACGAGTCGGGCCTCGTCGTCGACGGTCGTGGGTTTTAATCGGCAAATGCAGGGGATGATCGACTAAATTGAGTGTTTGTTTAGTTTGAGTGTGATGTTGTTAAGCAATGGGAACTGGTATTTTTACACGATTTGGGCATTAATTGCTAGATTAGGTGGGGGTTATTCGGATAAGCACACCGGGCTTAAATGTGGATCACGCGGCCACTAGCGTCGAAATTGGGTGTCGGGATGCCTTGGGCTGGAGTCGCACGCGTGAGGCGAGGACCAAGGTTCACTGAATCTCGACAAATTCCCGTTTTGGATAAATCGAGCCCCAAACCGCCCCTTGCGGGAGTCGAACCCTTGACTGGAATGGGTTTTGGGACTTTGGTGGAATGACACAATTCGTCCCTGAAGTATCTAAGGTTAACATATTATGTTAACGGTTAACTTTCTGATTATAACAAGATTCGATAATGACAGTTTTAGTCCCCGATCCTTTTATATAAAATAAATATGTTTTATTTTCATAAAATTTAAATTGTTTTATAAGTTTTTATTATTTTATGAGTTCATAAGATAATTTCTAGTGTTTAGGGAAATTTTATTTACAAAATTACCACCTTGTAATGTTTTAAGGATTTTATATAGATACATATATATATTTATACTTTCCACATATACATATACATATACATATTTATATATATATGGTTCAAGTATAAATTATTTTAAAATTAATATCTATTGTTTTAAGGAATGGCTTTAACACGAAATCGACCTTTTTAATACGTCGGAATATCTCGGATATTACAGTCTCCCATACTTTAGGAAATTTCGTCCCGAAATTAGAGTAGAAGGGTTTAGTTCAGAATTTAAGTCTATGATATGCACGAGGATAATGAGGAAGATACTTTACGTTCCCATGTAAATCCTGGGTTACGTTTAGATTTCTTAAAGGGAAAGTATCCATAGGAATAAGATTTTTGCTTGAGTTTCTAAGATTTCAAAGCATATGGTTGCCAAGAGTTTCCCTATGAGGCATATAGTTTCATTGAAATATATGAAGATTTTGTTTTCAGAAATGTATTCGAGAGGATAACTGATGAACTTTTATTCAAGATTTAAAGTGAGATGCATCACTCGGGATGGACTTGATGATAGTGTAATGATTTGAGTTTGTAAACTAATACGTCTAAGGATTTGTTACGGTACCTAAGTTCCGTGGCTACCTTTTACGATATGTCTTAGATCATAGCACACGACAGAGTTTACTATGTTTTTCCATACGCTGATTTTCATACTTACGTGTGCACCCGCAAGCATTCAAATCGTCGCATAGTCTGCATAGGTCCTTCTGTTTGTGTGTGGATCAAGAAAGAGTACAATTATTTGTTTAACACACGACTAAAGTTTCCACATAAGAGTGATCATTACTTAACGAGTCCCTCAGAGAGAGGCGTCATTCAATGATTAAAGAGAAAAGAATGTGACAAGATTTAGAGTTTCAAAGTTTCCTCGTGATTGAATAAGAATACTTCAATCATTGAGTAGTTTAAAGTCCTTACACTTTCCTCGTGTTTGATCAAGAATACATCAAACCTTGAGTAGTTAAAAAGTCTTATACGTTCATCATGTTTGAACAAACATACGTCAAACATGGAGTAGTTTAAAGTCTTATACGTTCATCATGTTTGAACAAGAATACGTCAAACATGGAGTAGTTTAAAGTCTTTACACGTTCATAGTGTTTGAGCAAGATTACATCAAACATAGAATAGTTTAAATTGTGTTTGAAAAAGAATACGTCAAACATAGAATCGTTTAAATTGTGTTTGAACAAGAATACGTTAAACATAGAATCGTTTAAATTGTGTTTGAACAAGAATACGTCAAACATAGAATAGTTTATATTGTGTTTGAACAAGAATACGTCAAACATAGAATAGTTTATATTGTGTTTGAACGAGAATTCGTCAAACATAGAATCGTTTAAATTGTGTTTGAACAAGAATACGTCAAACATATAATAGTTTAAAGTCTTTTAGTTTAGCTTCAGTGTATAGAGGTATACGATTACATTTTGAGTATAAAGCGGTTATCTAAATACTCTAGTATTTAAGAGAGGTGTGGGACAGCGTTTGAAACAGGATTAACCGTTATACGCTTTCTCACAGAAGATTCGAGTTGTCCAGAAGGTTAGGTGGATCCCGATTATTTTGGATTTGAAGAGAAGACTAGGGAGGTACTCTGCTAAAGAGAGCAGTGTCCCCCTTCATATTAGTTTCTAGTATAAAGAAAAAAGTTTGCTCGTGTATCTGGAATGAATGTTTATCACGTCTTATAAGGTTTAGTTAAGACGAACACAATAAGTTTCCAAGACTAAGGATCCAAGTATGAGTTTGAAAATAGGATTAGTCAGTTGATTTCAAGTTTCAATATTAAGCTTTACATGATCCTTTATTGTACATGCTTCCTTTGGGTTAGAGGGTGTTTGGTTTTCAAGGATACGGTTTCGAATGTTTGTATAAGTTTTTACATGGCTCAAAAGTCTCTGACCTTATAGTTGTGTATACGAAGTTTGATGTTTTAGCAACGTGTATTTAGTTCTCGTTGTGATATATAGCAAAACTTTCACGTGACAAGAGTTGGATGAGGAAAGTCTCCTAGTATAGGGTAACGAGAAAAGTTTTGGGAATGATAGTATGTTTACAAATGATTTGTCTTGTTTCCTAAAAGGATACGTAGTTTTCTTTTATATAGTGTATAATTAAGATGTTCAAGAATGGCGAGTTAAACAACGATGAGTAGTATAAGTAGGACTTACAAAGAGGTATGTATGATTGTCAAACAAAAAGTTGGTCAAGTTTTGAAGTGTGAAGCTTATATAAAGGGTAAGGATCATAGTTGATTACGACAGTGGTTCGTAAGTCGTGTTAAAAGGGTGCTTACGAATTTAGAAGGTTTGTTCAGGGTTTATTCTTCAAGTTTACGTGTCACTTAGGATTTTTATAGTTTAATGCCACGTTGCTATCTTTGACGAAAGTGTTTGGGTAGAAGTGTTAAGTTTGTAGTGCTAGAAGGAAAGTCAACTAGTAAGTGATAACAAGATAAATTTCAAAATAACTTTCGTTAAATGTTTCAAAATTGGGACTTCTAGCCCTTACATAATACAATTTAAACGGAAAAATTTAGGTGTGTAAGTAAGTTGATTTAATATGTTCAAAAATGTTTTTTTTTATTCATAATACTGAGTCATCACATGTAAGGCCCTAAACCCGGGAGGCCTCACTTGTTGGATTTACTCATTCACAAACAGTTCTTAAACATGAATATCAAATAACGCAGCGGAAAACTTCATTCATTCATCATAATTAAAACTTGTTCATACATGCGGAAGCGTAAACATAGTTTAAAACATATTTACATCATAACTAAACATAACGGGATGCCAGTCTTCATGATCAGCCGGGTAACTCTTCTCGCTTGCCAAGCATCACCGTCCATCCTCATAACCTACCTTAACCTGAATGTGCACACTTAAAAACGTCAGCTACGCTGGTGAGTTCTAGTTTTAACATAAAACCTTAACTTCAAATAAATTGCCAAAAAACATCACTTCATACTTCATTTAATAAAAAGCGTACGTAAATAATGCAATAACAAACATAACACTTCATAAGTCAACGAACATATAGAATCTGCGCCTTCTCGTAACCGTCAAATCCAAACGTTACATACTGGTTGAATAACTTAAGGATCACCACCACTAGGCCCATCATCACCGTACTGTCCTTCGGGTGAGGAACTCCTAGGGCCCGATACTTAGGTCATCCAACCCTTCAAGCACGGCGTCCCAAAGGATAGCGCGTACCAAACTTCAAGCACTGCGCCCCGTCGGGCGCAAGTACCAAACTTCAAGCACGACTACCCCGTAAGGTAAATCGTACCAAACTTCAAGGATCACGATAATCCCCTTGGTGACCGTCATCACCCCAGTTGTACAACAGTTGGCCAGCCACAGAGGCCCCTAAAAGGTAAAGGCCCATAACATACTTCCCATCCCTTAACCTTCATTCCCAAAGGAATATTGGCAGATTCGTTCGTTTGTGACTTTCGTAAACCTTCACTTCTTTTACTTCAAAAACTTCAGTTAAAGCATTCGTACGTTTTATTAAAAACATTCTCATTCGTTAAAACACTTCGTAAACTTCTTTTGGCAAAATATTTCATAAACACTTCCTTCATAAACCTTCCTTCTAAAACATCCTTCATAAACATCATTTTATAAAACGTTACATACATCCTTCGTAAACATCGTTTCATAACATCGTTTTATAAAATCATCACGTGTGCACACCAGCCCAAAAACATTATTAAAACATTTAAAAGAGGGCTTCTAGAACTCACCTTATAAGCTAGTCTCGGTTGTCCTAAACAAAGGTCCAACAACTTCACTTTCGATCTGAATTGATTAGTTAGATACACATCAGACCAATACCGACTCTAACGGTTTAACCCTTCTAAACATACTGACTTCACTTAATCAGTTCTGATGTCTGCACATATCGAAACTAGGTAGTTTCGATGGAGTCTGCACATATCGAAACTAGGTAGTTTCGATGGACCTGCACATATCGAAACTTGTAGTTTCGATGGACCTGCACATATCGAAACTTGTAGTTTCGATGGACCTTCACGTATCGAAACTTGTAGTTTCGATGGACCTGCACGTATCGAAACTTGTAGTTTCGATGGACCTGCACGTATTGTCTTCCCAAAAATCCGAAGCTTTTGCATGTGAGTCTGATCTAGTCAGTATCTCAACTTTTCTTAGATCAAAACGTTCGGTTTTCATTCTAGATGCTATACCTAAGCTCATTTTTAAGTTCCATCCGCAAAATCGTTGCCTTTTTAGCCAAAACCCGAAAATCCCAAAAACGAACAAAAACTCAGATTTAGGTCGGATCGTTACCTGAATCGAGCTTCTGATCCGGAGGTTCTTCTCACGAGTTATGGAGCAACACACTTCTCAAATCTCGGGTCAATCCGACAACTTTCTCTCTCTACGGTTTCTCTCTCTAGAAGTTGCAAATGAGAGAAATGGGTTGTGACCTTGGCTATTTATAGGGGAGGCTCCCCTTCTAGCCCATCTGACCCGACCCGACATGCCTCGTTCGTTTATTTCGTCATTTTAACCGTCGTTTTATTTTTTTGGGATGTTACAAGTCTACCCCCCTTACAATAGGTTTCGTCCCCGAAACCTATCATAAGTCAAATAGATGAGGGTACGACTCCCTCATTTCCTTCTCCGTTTCCCAAGTGGCTTCCGATCCCTTCCGATGTTTCCACTGGACTTTAACTAATTGGATAACCTTATTACGCAACCGCTTCTCCTTCCTATCTAAGATGGCCACGGGTTCTTCGATGTAATTAAGGCTGTTGTCGACCTCGATGTCGGTAAGTGGTACGTGAGCCGATTCATCCGCCAAACACTTTCGCAAGTGTGATACATGGAAGGTAGGATGAATCCCACTTAACTCATCAGGCAACTCCAACCGATAAGCGACTTCCCCAACCCGTGCCATTATCCTGAACGGTCCGACAAACCTCGGACTTAACTTTCCCCTCTTCCTGAATCGTATGATTCCCTTCCAGGGCGACACTTTCAACATTACTCTATCCCCAACATCAAACTCGATAGGCCTTCGTCGTCTATCCGCATAGGATTTCTGGCGATCTTGTGCGGCCTTCATTCGAGCTTTGATCTGATCAAACCTTTCCGACGTTTCTTTTATGACTTCCAGACTTCCTAACTCCTTCTGTCCAATCTCACCCCAACAAACCGGGGTCCTGCATCTTCTACCATACAACATTTCGTAAGGCGGCATGCCTATAGTCGTGTGATGACTATTGTTGTAGGAGAATTCGGCTAACGGCAGATGACTGTCCCAACTGCCACCAAAGTCGATAATACAAGCACGAAGCATATCTTCCAATGTCTGAATGGTCCTTTCGGACTGACCATCCGTTTGCGGGTGGTATGCTGTGCTGATATTAAGCCTCGTGCCCATCGCTTCGTGAAATCTTTTCCAGAACCTCGATGTGAATCGTGTGTCCCGGTCGGATACTATCGTCAAAGGCATCCCATGCTGTGCTACTACTTCGTTAATAAATACTTCCGCTAACCTTTCCGACGAGAACGTCTCGCGAATAGGTAGGAAATGAGCACTCTTTGTTAATCGGTCCACAATTACCCAAATGGTGTCATGACCTTTAGCTGTGCGAGGTAGCTTGGTTATGAAGTCCATGGTAATGTGTTCCCACTTCCATTCTGGTATATCAAGTGGTTGAATCTTTCCATACGGTTTCTGGTGTTCAGCCTTTACTTGCGAGCAAGTCAAGCACTTGCTTACATACTTCGCTACATCACATTTCATTCCAGGCCACCAGTAGTCCTTCTTCAGGTCTTGGTACATTTTGTTGGTACCGGGATGGATAGAGTAACGAGACTTATGAGCCTCATCCAAGATTTTGATTCTAAGCTCGCCACCCATAGGTATCTATACCCGTCCATAACGTGTTCTAACACCAAGGGTGTTATATTCCAACTTGTCCTGTTGGCCAACCATCCTTTCCTTCTTTATGTTTTATTCTTTAAGTGCCTCATCTTGAGCTTTTTCGATCTCGCTAATCACATCCGATGTTACCACCAACTGGCAAGCTTTCACTCTAATAGGAGTAGGCACATCCTTTCGGCTTAGAGCGTCAGCCACCACGTTTGCCTTTCCAGGATGGTACATTATTTCACAGTCATAGTCCTTCAGGAGTTCCAACCATCTCCTCTGCCTCATATTAAGCTCCTTTTGTTCGAAGAAGTACTTCAAACTTTTGTGGTCGGAGTAAACAGTAAACTTTACCCCGTACAGGTAGTGCCTCCAGATTTTTAATGCAAATACGACAGCAGCAAGTTCCAAATCGTGAGTCGGATAGTTGACTTCGTGAACTTTCAACTGCCGCGACGCATATGCAATCACTCTACCACGCTGCATCAACACACACCCCAATCTCTGACCCGAAGCGTCAGAGTATACCACCAAATCTTCGCTGCCCTCGGGAAGGGCCAAGACTGGAGCTTGTGTTAGCTTCTCTTTCAATTCCTTAAACGCCTCATCCTGGGTCGAACCCCATTCGTACTTTACTTCCTTCCGAGTCAACTTTGTTAATGGCGAAGCTATTTTCGAGAAATCCTGAATGAATCTCCGATAGTAGCCTGCCAATCCTAAGAAACTGCGGATTTCAGTTGGCGTCTTAGGAATGTCCCATTCACTTACCGTTACTATCTTTGCTGGGTCAACCATAATGCCGTTCGGGCCAATAACGTGACCTAGGAACTGGACTTCCCTAAGCCAGAACGCACATTTGGAGAACTTAGCATACAACTTCTCATTCTTCTGAGCTTCCAATACTTCCTTCAAGTGACACGCGTGATCACCCTCATTCTTGGAGTAGATAAGGATGTCGTCGATGAACACTATTACCGATCGATCCAGCATCGGTCGACACACCCTATTCATTAAATCCATGAATGCTGCGGGGGTGTTCGTCAATCCGAAAGACATTACGCGGAACTCGAAATGTCCATAACGCGTGCGAAATGCAGTTTTCGGTATGTCTTCTTCCCTCACCTTCAACTGATGGTACCCGAACCGAAGGTCGATTTTCGAGAACCAACTTGCGCCTTGCAACTGGTCGAACAGGTCATCGATCCTTGGTAAAGGGTACTTGTTCTTCACCGTTCGTTTATTCAACTCGCGGTAATCGATACACATTCTCATCGAACCATCTTTCTTCTTTACGAACAACACCGGAGCACCCCACGGCGAGATGCTCGGTTGAATAAATCCTTTCTCAAGTAACTCGTCTAGTTGAACCATAAGTTCCTTCATCTCCACTGGTGCTAGTCGATATGGAGCCTTAGCCACGGGCTGGGCATCTGGTACTAAGTCAATTCGGAACTCAATTTCTCTATCGCGTGGTATCCCAGGCAAATCCTCTGGAAACACCTCCGGGTACTCGCGTACCACGGGTACATCGTCTAGTTCCTTCACCTCCTTACACTTGTCAATTACATATACCAGATAAGCCTCGCATCCGCGCCTCAAATAATTCGTTGCCTTAATCATTGAGATGACATTTGGCATCGAGGCGTCACGATCTCCAAAGACTTCGACTTTGCTACCATCCGGAGCCTTGAGTTGGATTATCTTTCGTTTACATATAATTTGTGCTTCATTGGCAGTTAGCCAATCCATACCTAACACGACATCAAACCCTCCCAAAACCATAACAAACAATCTGACAGGGAACCTATGTCCTTCTATTTTTATTGTGGAGTTGTCAACTACATCAGTCACTCTCGCAGTTCTACCCTCTGCAGTTTCTACGCTAAAGGCCCTTTCTAACTTACTGGCAGCGTACTTCATTCTCTTACAAAAAGACGCAGATATAAAACTCTTACCGGCACCCGAATCAAATAACACAGAAACCAAAGTGTTGTCAAGGATGAATGTACCTGACGCCACATCGGGATCCGCCCTGGCTTGTTCCTGCGTCAGTGCGTACGCACGAGTCTTTGCACGAGATCCCTCTCCCTTCTTTTCCGGGCCCTTTCCCTTCCCGGTTTCCCCCATCCTGGGCTTGGTGCATTCCCGACTCATATGACCATTTTCCCCACAATTGTAGCATTTGTAACCTTGCGGGCATTCACGGGAGTAATGTCCGGTCTTGCCGCATTTAAAACACAGATTCGATCCTAACCGACATTCACCCGCATGTCTTACCCCTCATTTCCCACAGACTGTCGTCTCGCCTATCCTGGCCTGCTTGTCCCGAGCCCCAAACAACTTCCCACCCGATCGTTTAGCGGGAAAACTCAACTTCTTTTTAGGCTCTTCAATGGCAACAACATTCAGCGCCAGATCATCGAATACCACGCCACTTAGCTCTACCGCCGAATCATAGGTAGTAGGGGCGTTTGCCTTAACATAGGTGTGGACATGGTCCGGAAACCCTTGAATATAACAGGCAATCTTTCTCTCTTCAGTAGTGACAAGGTGTGGCACCAGACGTGCCAGTTCATTAAATCGGGTTGTGTACTGCCGGTGCGTCATGTTTCCGGCCTTCAAACCCAGAAATTCCCTCTCTACCTTCTCAATCTCGTTCCTTGGGCAGAAATTCTTGATCACCAAGGTTTTCAAGTCAGCCCACATCATCGCATCCACAATCTCGCTCCCCTTTGTCTGACGTATACCTTCCCACCAATGAGATGCTTCCTCCCTCAAGGAGTTAGCAGCAAACTTCACTACTTGATTAGCTCGACACTCGCTCAGACGAATGGCGGCTTCCATACGTATTACCCAATCAAAAGTAGCCACCGCGTCCTTCTTCCCAGTCAGGACCGGCGGGTCACATGCCTTAAAGGACTTATAATCACATCCGCGAGCAGGCGGTGCATTGTCGGTCTCATTGTTCTGTGCACCAACAGCCGCGCTAGACCCACCCGCCGCATTGACCTGCTTTAATGCTTCTGCCAACAGACCTGGCAGAGAAGTCTTCATCAACTCCGTAAACTCTCGAGCTATAGCTGCTCTCACTTCTGGTTCAAAGGTGAAGGGTTGTTCTTCAACCTGTGTCTGCTCGGCTTCATGCACACTAACCGCCGGTTCAGTGTGAACACTTCCTTCTTCACTATACTCTTGGCGCGCAGGGATCCTGCCACGCCCACCATTTCGACCACCGGTACGGCCACCACGTCTTCCGTTTCCTCTTCTTGCCATTACGTTCTATAAGACAAGAAATCCAATGTCATCACGCTAGTTAACAAATAGAATCCAATAAGCACTGTAAGATGTTAATATACACTGGCCATCTGTAATTAACCATTACACTACCTTTCGATTTCTATTTGACCACCTTTGTGATTTCATCAGAACACAAGTCCTTACCTAACCCTTTCTAAGGCATACTATATACGTAATTATGTATACTACCTTCATACCTAATGCTGTGGCTCGAGTTACCCGTACTGGCATCCGCTTTCGGTCCCATTCACAGTTTAAGTTCAGACACTAGGAGTGTCCGAATCTCTCAAACCTGGCTCTGATACCAACTTGTAAGGCCCCAAACCCGGGAGGCCTCACTTGTTGGATTTACTCATTCACAAACAGTTCTTAAACATGAATATCAAATAACGCAGCGGAAAACTTCATTCATTCATCATAATTAAAACTTGTTCATACATGCGGAAGCGTAAACATAGTTTAAAACATATTTACATCATAACTAAACATAACGGGATGCCAGTCTTCATGATCAGCCGGGTAACTCTTCTCGCTTGCCAAGCATCACCGTCCATCCTCATAACCTACCTTAACCTGAATGTGCACACTTAAAAACGTCAGCTACGCTGGTGAGTTCTAGTTTTAACATAAAACCTTAACTTCAAATAAATTGCCAAAAAACATCACTTCATACTTCATTTAATAAAAAGCGTACGTAAATAATGCAATAACAAACATAACACTTCATAAGTCAACGAACATATAGAATCTGCGCCTTCTCGTAACCGTCAAATCCAAACGTTACATACTGGTTGAATAACTTAAGGATCACCACCACTAGGCCCATCATCACCGTACTGTCCTTCGGGTGAGGAACTCCTAGGGCCCGATACTTAGGTCATCCAACCCTTCAAGCACGGCGTCCCAAAGGATAGCGCGTACCAAACTTCAAGCACTGCGCCCCGTCGGGCGCAAGTACCAAACTTCAAGCACGACTACCCCGTAAGGTAAATCGTACCAAACTTCAAGGATCACGATAATCCCCTTGGTGACCGTCATCACCCCAGTTGTACAACAGTTGGCCAGCCATAGAGGCCCCTAAAAGGTAAAGGCCCATAACATACTTCCCATCCCTTAACCTTCATTCCCAAAGGAATATTGGCAGATTCGTTCGTTTGTGACTTTCGTAAACCTTCACTTCTTTTACTTCAAAAACTTCAGTTAAAGCATTCGTACGTTTTATTAAAAACATTCTCATTCGTTAAAACACTTCGTAAACTTCTTTTGGCAAAATATTTCATAAACACTTCCTTCATAAACCTTCCTTCTAAAACATCCTTCATAAACATCATTTTATAAAACGTTACATACATCCTTCGTAAACATCGTTTCATAACATCGTTTTATAAAATCATCACGTGTGCACACCAGCCCAAAAACATTATTAGAACATTTAAAAGAGGGCTTCTAGAACTCACCTTATAAGCTAGTCTCGGTTGTCCTAAACAAAGGTCCAACAACTTCACTTCCGATCTGAATTGATTAGTTAGATACACATCAGACCAATACCGACTCTAACGGTTTAACCCTTCTAAACATACTGACTTCACTTAATCAGTTCTGATGTCTGCACATATCGAAACTAGGTAGTTTCGATGGAGTCTGCACATATCGAAACTAGGTAGTTTCGATGGACCTGCACATATCGAAACTTGTAGTTTCGATGGACCTGCACATATCGAAACTTGTAGTTTCGATGGACCTTCACGTATCGAAACTTGTAGTTTCGATGGACCTGCACGTATCGAAACTTGTAGTTTCGATGGACCTGCACGTATTGTCTTCCCAAAAATCCGAAGCTTTTGCATGTGAGTCTGATCTAGTCAGTATCTCAACTTTTCTTAGATCAAAACGTTCGGTTTTCATTCTAGATGCTATACCTAAGCTCATTTTTAAGTTCCATCCGCAAAATCGTTGCCTTTTTAGCCAAAACCCGAAAATCCCAAAAACGAACAAAAACTCAGATTTAGGTCGGATCGTTACCTGAATCGAGCTTCTGATCCGGAGGTTCTTCTCACGAGTTATGGAGCAACACACTTCTCAAATCTCGGGTCGATCCGACAACTTTCTCTCTCTACGGTTTCTCTCTCTAGAAGTTGCAAATGAGATAAATGGGTTGTGACCTTGGCTATTTATAGGGGAGGCTCCCCTTCTAGCCCATCTGACCCGACCCGACATGCCTCGTTCGTTTATTTCGTCATTTTAACCGTCGTTTTATTTTTTTGGGATGTTACATCACAGTAATATATAAAAAAATGGCTTTTGGCTTGAAGTTGGTGGACTAACGAAGAGAATTTCCGGAAGAAGGGGTGGGTCACAAGGACTCACTTATGTACCCTATTTCCCTAGCCTGAATTTCCTCATGAGTCTCCAACTTCTTAGTTATTGTTACCGATGTTTGGGTTTATAGTACTATGTCGAGGTTCATTAGAGTCTTAAACGTGGGATTTGTCTATTCCATAGCGGACTTCTTCTCTTACAAGGAAAACACTTATGTTACTAATTCCTTTGTTAATGTATTTTGGAAAAAGGCGTAAAATTTTGTTTACAAGAGACGGTGATGCGTAAGTTTTAAAGAAGTATGAAAGTTTTGAGATGTATAAAAGTGTAACAAAAGTTTTGAGTTAGCTATCAAATGAAATTTGGTTGAGTGATGAAAAATAAAATGAGGCACAAGAGTTTCCCCTTAAGTGTCATGTTTATAAAATAATGAAGTTCGTAAAAGAATTTGTAGGGTAATACATAGTTTTAAGTGTTGTATTACAATGATCATGAAGTTTATTGGGTAGTATCTATATAAATATAAGTTTATGTATATAGTTTTTCTTTTTGATATCGTAAGAATTCTTCTTGAAGGTAACTCCTTTAGGTCATGACGAGTAAGCATGCTGTCATGTGACCATTCTTGAAAAGACAGAACATAAGAATCATAGAGTATAGAGGAAAGTCTTGGAATCATGAAGTTTTGGGGTATAAAGCATTTTAGGTGGTACTCATTTAGTGCACGTCACTAAATAAGTACTTGACATATCAAGAGGAATTCAAGTTCCCGAATGTTTAGAGAAGTCGTGCATTCCTATAAGTGGATGCTCATCCCAAGAATTCCCAGGAAAGCATACGGGTCCAACGGTTGATTTGGATTTGAACGAAATGATTTCCTTGACAGAATTTCCCAGAATACAGGTATCCACCCTTCCGGTCCGCACAAGTTCTCATACATTGTCTAGAACTTAAATACTCTTGACGAGAATTTGTTGGTGGCTTAGACTTAAAGCCTCAGAACGTATCCTCGATGTAGTAGACTCTTGTAGTACGTAGTTAAGTAGAAGCATAGAATTTCCAAGCGTTTACGTATAAGAATTTAGAATATAATGAGAAGAAAGTTCCTAGTAAAGGACATGGGATAACTCATGTTTGGGTCTCCTAAGTTATAGTCTAGGTCATGTGTCTAATAACCTAATTCCCTATAACCAAGGCTCTGATACCAATCTGTCACACCCCAACCGACGGCGGATTATACGTCAGGGCGAACGCGGTTGTTCAATAGCACAAGGTTGACTATTAAAGTTTCAATATTTCATTAATAAATAGATTCAAAGGTTCAATACAAGGGAAATTACAAGTATACAACATTTATTTAATAAGTAGTCTAGGTCCAAAGCGTCCCATGTGATCAAAAACAAGTCTCATGATGTAGAACCTGAAACATGTGAAAGAATCTGTCAACTACAAAATAGTTGGTGAGATACAAAGGTTTTGACACAGTTTAACAAGTATTTGGAAAGAATTACAATTCACTATGATATATGCATTCTATAATGTAAGTATGAGAAAACAAGTATCTTAAACATTGTGCATATCAACCCTCCAACCAAGTTTAGGCATAACTCGCAGGTTACCCTTATAAGTCTCAAGTTTAAAAGTTTAATTCAGTAACAATCACCAAGGGCTCCCCCCGAAGGGTCAATCAATCAAGGTGGATTGGTCAAATGCAATAGATCTATCATTATTACCATAGGCTTGATCAAAGTTAATGAATATGCTAGTTTTAAGTTTAATCTAAGCATACAAGTCTCAAGTTTAACATAAGAATAAACATCTAGTCATAGTTGTACAAGAATTATATAAGTTTAAAGTTTTGAACATGTTTCACCCCAAAAGTATAGAAAGGAAAAAGGGGCTAAGTATACTCACTTGGATTTGGATGAAGAGTATCCGACAAGAGTTTGCAAGAATTGGAGCGGGAGAATATCCTCACAATAAGCCTAAGAATATAAGTCTAAAGTTTCAAGTTTACTTCTATAAGACTAGGGCAAGAATTCTTAAGAATTTAGGATTTGACTAGGGTTCCAAGTGGGCGATGAAACTGATTGTGTTTGTGAAGTTTAAATCAAGTTTAACCCAAGTTTATAATAAAGGTTTTGAATGAATGTCACAAGACTTGAATACCAAGATTTCATAAGTTTGTAGATTTAGAATAATCATTAATTAAAATAATTATTTAGAAGTCTTATAATTACTCTAGTTAGGTAATAATGATCCAAATAGTTTTCTAAGTATTCGTAAATGAAATTGGGGTATTTGTTAAATGGAGACTAAATAATTATTAAAGTTTTAACAATAATTATTCAAAGAAATAAATAATTATTAAAGATTTATAATAATTATTTAAAGAATATACAAAATGATAATTATTATTTTAAAGGATAGGTAATAATTAAGGTTTTATAATAATTACTTCAAGAATACATGACTATTAAGGATAGATAATTATCTAAATATTTATCTAATTAATATAAATCATTTAAGATTTATCAAAGCATTTATGTATTAATATTTATTATCTTGTAGTTTCAATAAGATAACATATATATTTTTAAGTTATAAGTTTCAAGGTTTACAAGTTTATAAAGTTTTATAATTAAATAAATAAAGTATGAATAATTCTCTTTTCAAATGGGTATTTTGATTATAAGTCTTTAAAGTTTAAATAAGTTTATAATGTTTACTTCAAATGGGAAGTTTATAAGTATAAGTATTTAATTAAAGTTTATGTTTTAAAAGTATAAGTCTATAATTGTTTTAAGGTCTTTATCTTATAAAGTTTTATAAATATTTGAAGATAAATAAAGTATATTTATTTTCTCATGTTTTAAATTTATATAAACAAATGGATGAAATATAAAATGTATAAGTTTATAATTTATTAAATTAAAGTTTCTGTGTAAATGTAACTTTTATAAAAGTTTAGAAGCATTTCTTTAGTTTTTAAGCATTTAAAATTGTTTTTAAAGTATTAAATATTATAAGTTTTAACCAAGTTTAAATGAATTAGAATGGTTCGGAAATATAAAAGTGTAAATAAAAATCCAATTCAAGTTTATAAAAGCATTAGAAAGTTTATAAAAATTATTAAGAGTATTAAAAACTGTTTAAAAAGACTGCAAAAATAAAAGGAGGCAAAACTGGGCTAACCGGATTCGAACACGGGTCGCCCGGTTCACAAACACACACACTGCCTTAACCATCCCGCCTACGGGTCTCGGTGATGGTATGACTGGAAAAATAAGAATTTAAACACAATCCCAAACCAACCCAGAATCCCATTTGAACCCTAGAGTCGATTTCCCTTAAATACGAGTCGAAATTCCCTCTGTCTTCGTGAATTGACAGAGGGCTATTGATATTGGAAGGAATACGAAGACAATGGTTACAATAATTACCTGATTTGGTGTCGAATTGAGGGAGAACGAGTCGGGCCTCGTCGGCGGCGGTCGTGGGTTTTAATCGGCAAATGCAGGGGATGATCGACTAAATTGAGTGTTTGTTTAGTTTGAGTGTGATGTTGTTAAGCAATAGGAACTGGTATTTATACACGATTTGGGCATTAATTGCTAGATTAGGTGGGGGTTATTCGGATAAGCACGCCGGGCTTAAATGTGGGTCACGCGGCCACTAGCGTCGAAATTGGGTGTCGGGATGCCTTAGGCTGGGGTCGCACGCGTGAGGCGAGGACCGAGGTTCGCTGAATCTGGACAAATTCGCGTTTTGGATAAATCGTGCCCCAAACCGCCCCTTGCGGGAGTCGAACCCTTGACTGGAATGGGTTTTGGGACTTTGATGGAATGACACAATCCATCCCTGAAGTATCTAAGGTTAACATATTATGTTAACAGTTAACTTTCTGATTATAACAAGATTCGATAATGACAGTTTTAGTCCCTGATCCTTTTATATAAAATAAATATGTTTTATTTTCATAAAATTTAAATTGTTATATAAGTTTTTATTATTTTATGAGTTCATAAGATAATTTCTAGTGTTTAGGGAAATTTTATTTATAAAATTACCACCTTGTAATGTTTTAAGGATTTTATATAGATACATATATATATATTTATACTTTCCACATATACATATACATATTTATATATATATGGTTCAAGTATAAATTATTTTAAAATTAATATCTATTGTTTTAAGGAATGGCTTTAACATGAAATCGACCTTTTTAATACGTCGGAATATCTCGGATATTACATTCTAAAACATTACAAATGACAATATATATTTTTATTTTTTGAAATATTGATTGATTATTCTTATGCGTTGTCTGCGGAACTGGAGCTTCGTAGCCTTGCATCTTCGGCTAGTTCTTCATCGATGACTGGTTCGGATATTCCAAGATCAACCTCGTTGTTGTGTATGATTTCTTCGGCTTGAATTTCGTCTTCGAGAGAAATTTGGTCTTGTATCCTATCCATCGCATCCAAATGGCCCTTCAAGCAAATGCACATTTCCATCGCTAGGGGGGTGAGTCTAGTCCTTCGTATCGATAAGCCCCTGCCACTAAAAGAAGACGCAGATTCCGAAGCTACCGTGGAAGCTTGGACGGTTAGTACATCACGGGCCATGGCGGAAAGAATCGGAAACGAAGCTTCGTTTTTTTTCCACCAAGCCAAAATATCAAACTCCTCAAAAACGGTAGGAGGCATAAACGCTAAAAAGTTTGTGCCAATATACCTTCCGAGTTCGCTACTCGGGGTGGTACCTCGAGCCCGTTTACTAAATTCATTTAACATTTCGTTATATAAATTCAAATTAGCATCTCTCGAGCTACCACTTGATGATGTACCCATTGTATCATGTGGAGTCGGAGTTGTACCATATTTATGTAAATAAACATCAAATAAATCTTGGAAACATTTGTTAAAATGTGTTTTTGTGACTTGTGCAAAATGGATGTCTTCACTATCCAAATTCAAAGCGTAAGTAATTCTATCAATCAAAGTTTCAACCCCGTAAACATTTATTGTAGGGTTTAACGCGGCGGCACAAGTTATAACGGGAGGCATTTCTTTAAAATATTTCACAAATTTTTCTTTCATCGGTTCTATCATTTTTGTAAAAAGAGAGCTTTTATTTTCAAGTTCATACAACTTGTTAGCCATTAAATATATTTGTTTTAGAGTTAATGGACTTGTGGGATAATAAACACCGGATAAAAAAGTGGTTGCGGTTTTGAAAACTTCAAGCAATTCGGTTACGTCTTTTAAAATGTCCCAACTCGTAGAAGGAAACTTTAGAATTTTACGACGAGGTTTTGAGGCAAACATTTCATGAAATAGTTCTAAAGTTTCTCTTTGTCATAAAGCGCTATAAAACATAGTATAAGTCGAGTTCCATCTTGTCTCGACGTCCCAATTCGGACCTAAGCAAAGATTATTCGTTTCACGACAAAATCTAATATAATCATGGTATCTTTTTTTGTTACTAAAAATATCTTTAAGCATTAGTCGAAAAGTATATGTTAAGTTTGAAACCTCTTCAATTGCAAGCCCGGCTTGCACCGCCAAGTTAATGATGTGTGCGACACATCGACTATGAAAAAAAAACGCCGTTGCAAACCGGTTTATATTTAATTTTTAGTTTTTGAACCGCATTTGTATTATTAGATGCATTATCAAAAGACATTGAAAAAAGTTTATTTTGTAATTTAAATTCGGTTATAACACCATCCAATATATAAAATAAATTTTCGCCGGTGTGTGGATATTCAAACAAGTCAAACGCGATTGTACGCTTCATCATTTGCCACGTATTGGGATCAACCCAATGCGCGGTAATGCAAAGGTACGAATCGGGAATACCATGTGGAGCCGACCAAACATCGCTGGTTAAGTTTACATCGGTTTCCAAATTTTCAAAACCCAAAATTAATTCTTTATTTGCTTTTTTCCACATTTTTATACAATCTCGTATAAGGGTTGTGCGACTTACTTGATGATAACGTGGTTGGAGTGTCTCTTGAATCATCCTTGTCAAGCGCGGATTGTCAAAGTAGTTGAACGGCAATCCTTCTTGAATCACTAACCTCGCCATTCGATCTCGAACAATATTTGGATCAAAGTTCCAAATTCCTCATTCGCTTGTCATCGAGGCTTGATGTCACAACCCGACCAGGGGGCTAGGCGTAACGATCGAATACCAAAACAAAACACAGCGGAAATAACGTGACATATAATTTATAAATGTCATTGGTCCAACTATACATTTACAAAGGTTCATATCAATTAAACACTAACTAAAAATATAATGAAACAATGGATTCTATCTTCTCATCAAAGCTTTCTCGGGTGGAATCTATGGCTCGACATAAGTCTTCTAAGGAATCATCTATCTTCAAGCAAGCTCGTGTCTAGGTTGCTAATTTCTAAACTCGAGAATGGTACCTGAATACATGCTTAAAAATATTGTGTCAACTAAAAAGTTGGTGAGTTCAGGAGTTTAAATAATAGAGAATTTATATTGAGTATCCAAATATGTATGGTGTAAAATTAAACAAGTTCACAATCAACCCTGTGTCCACAACCTGTGGACATCTAGAAATAATAATATTCCCCTAACCCATACCCCTTATTGTTATGGGTCTAATTACTCATGTCTGCCAACATAAGTTCAAAACTGTTAAACGAATATCTGTGACAAGATATTTATCATCATCATATGATTATCAGTCCATGGGAGGTTGTCCCGGTTATGTCGGACCCATGGTGTGCGGGGGTTTCACCAGATAGTACTACCCATATATTCGTTGGCTCCAAAGGAGTTAATGATAGTGTGCTAAAATTCAGGGATTCGTTATGGCAGCTAAAAATGGCCTTATTTAATTAATATACCAAGTATGTAAACAAAATAGAAGCATGTAATCACCCCAAAAAGTTTAAGTAAAAAAGGGGAAAAAGCACATGAACTCACCTGGTAATCTTGTATATGCCAAATCAATATGCTAAAGTTGCGAGCTTGCTATCGTGTGTGTAGTTGTCAAAGCAATCCTAATTATGTTTGTGGCATTAGTATATTGTACTAGAGTAATGTCATAACCGCGTGGTTGAGCTCCACCGATTCGTTAACGTATTGGGGCAGTTTTGGTAAAAATCTCGGGTTGTAAACCTCTATTTATTATTCTAAATTGTTGTGGCATTAAAGTATTTGCTTCCTATTAATACTCTTATATAATAGCGATACTTGTACTTATGCCCTAACGAAAGTAGTAAAATAATGGTTTGACCCGAATCAAAGTAATGCTAAGTATTATAATAATTGTTCGATTCAAACAAAGTAACACTAAATATTATTTACTTATGTGGTGTATTTATATATGTATAAATAACTAAATATATATACAAGTAGTTATATTTGTTTCGAAGATAATAATCAGTCTATAGTTACGCATATACATATGTTCAAAATATACTCGTATAATATAAATTATAAGGGTTGACGAAACTATTTATGTTCGTCTAATACTAAATCATAATTATAATGTTTAGTTTACAAATGTTGGTAATGTCTAAGTTTGTATTTAATAAATATAAAGGTAAGTATAATAACATATCTAGGTATCAAAGTAAAATATCGGTTTATAAAGTCATATAATAATAAATTTCAAGTAGTGATAGTAATAATAATAATGATAATAACATTTTTAATAGCGGTATTGACTTAAATAATGTTTGCATTAGTAACTCAAGTAATAAGAATAAGAATGAGAATAATTATGATATTAGTATTATTTAAGCAATGCATGTCATGAACTTTAGTCATAATAACAATACTAATAATATCGGTAATGGTTTATAGTAATGATACTAATTAGTTTATAAGAAAATTTTAGTACTTACACTATCACGTTGCAAATTAATGTTTAAAGTTAAAAATCATGTTAGTGATAATCATAATAATATTTATAATAAAAACTAATAACGTATCTTTAGTAATTATAAAAATAGTAATATTAATAATGAGTGTAACGACTTTGGTATAAGAAAGTATCGGTTTATAAAGTTTTACTATAAATACAATTTTAGTAATAATAATAATGAAAACGTTTGTAATAATATATTAATATTATTTCTAAATATATTATAAGTTTTAGTAATTTCAAATAATATTAATAATCATACTTTTAATACCATTAATAATAACGATTATAACTTTTATATCGTGAATATTACTTAAGTTTTAAACAAAGATTTAGTATTATTTATAGTACTTGTTTTGATAAAATAATAATAACTTATAATAAAAATAATATAACTCTTTTAATGAAAACGACTTACATATTATTATTTTAAGGTAGTTCTAAACCAACTATTTCTAATTTTATAATCAAATAAAGTTATAATGACAATAATACTATTATTATAACATTAAAATGCTAATATTTATAAATAAGTGTGTAAAATTAATGGTCGTATATTTTATCATATGTATATACAAACTCACGAATGGGGGTGAATAGAAGTATATGTTTATATAAAATTAGAGCTTGTATGTTTATAAATATAACACGATACATGCTATTATTCGTATAAATACTCGACTTTAACTTGTACTTATTATTATTTTGGTTCATAAATAGTTTTACAAATATAACTTACATTTGTGTGTATATATATAGGTTTTATATTTTTAAATAAAGCGTGATACCTTTATAACTATAGGTATATACCTATGTTTATATACTCGATTTATATAGACTTTGGTTTCCAAATAATTATATAAGTGTATTAATATAAGATCTTATATTTTGTTTTGTTCTGACGTAGACTCGGTTATTACAATTACACAAACGAGGTTAGGTTTACATTTAAGTCACGAGGGGTCGGGATCGAGTCGGTTTAGCTCAACTAACTATTACACACGTTTACATAGAAAACGAATACAATTTACAAAATAAATACAAAAACTTGGCACGCGTTTATACCTCACTACTCGTATGCGAACCCGATTGCTAAAACAACTCGTTTAGAGAACCCGCTTGTTATTTCTGCCGTTGACCGTCTTTGACTGTGGTTGACTTTGGTTGACCAAAACAGGGAATGTCGGGAACGACCCTAACAATCCCGCATATCCGAGTGAGTCTTTACCATAATCTGTCAAAATCCATATGAACACTTGGGAAATGAAACCGGCCATCTAAACGACTCGTTTAACCCGGAATCTTAATGGAACTTTAACAAAATCTGTAAAGGAACTTACCGGAAAGACGGGCTTTGCCGGAAAGTCGGGTTGAAAACCCTAATCGCCGGAACCTGCCACTGTTAAAACCACCGGATGTCCCTGCTCTATCGTCGTCGGTGCCGTCTGGCCATCGCCGCCGCTGCTAGGGGCGGAACCCTAGCAGCCGTCTTCACCAGAAAAAACGGGTTACAGCCCGCGGTCGACATTCCTCCCCTAGGCTCGTCGTCCTCTCTAGTGTTATATTCGCTCGACGCCGCCGTCGCTAGGCCAGAGGGGTGGCCGGCTCCTCTCCCTCTTCACGAACTCTCTCTCTCTCTCTAGGATTTGGTGTGGGTTAGGGTTTATGGGGTAGAGACATGAAGAGGAGAACGAAGAGGACGAGATGAAGATGAAGGTGGCTGGTGGTGGCGCTGCAGTTGGGGGTGGCTGGAGCAGGAGGCTCCTCCACCTCTCTTTCTTTCTCGTAACTATTTCTAGCTCTTCAGAGCATTTGAAACAAAAAAAAATGGAGGTGGAGTATACAATAAGAAAGGGAATACGATTGTTTTTGGGTTTTGAGAAGGTTTGATGGGGATTTTTTTGGGTGTTGTGTGATTTTGTACATATTCATATATTTAAAAAGATTTTATGAGATATCTGAATATCTTAAAATTCAGACATGGATCTTCTATGATTTCAATAACTATTAAATAATTAATATAAATCTTGTAGGATGAGTAGTCAATTCACAGTGTAATCTGCACTGCTTACTAGTATACCACATGCTCACTCGGGTTTTAGTCTCGTTGATTATATCCGAATTTTATTCTATAACTCTTATAATAGTACAGCGCGGTAATAATATAATTTAAATATTTATTTCTAAAAATTACTGTTCTGACACCGCGCGTGCCACACGCGCTTGCTCAGACTAACGATTCGCTTCAATAATTTCTATTATTTATTAATACTAATATTATTACGTATAATAATAAATAATTATATATTTTATTATGCTATTTCTAAAATAGCCGGTATCGATCTTGTACCGCGTTTTCACACGCGTCTGTTCCAGGTAAAGCATGTCGCGTTCCACAAGTAGTTATTAATTCTTAAATAGTAATAACATTAATAATTTAATGCGATAAGTATAGAATAGATACTTATTTATATGATTTAGTTATACCGAATCTAGCAAGACCCGCTGATGTCCACACCGGTGTTTGTCGCAGTCGCGCGTCCAACGTTGCATTTCTCGCGTAAACTCCTAATCAGTCGCCCCGGATAAATACTAGTACTTATTAATTTTATTTATTTGTGATTTGACGTCTAAATATTCTATCACGTCGGATAACCGGTAATAACCCGTACGAGCGCGTTAATCGTTTTAACAGTTCTCCGCGTAAATGAATTAGTTCGTGATTATTATAAATTATATCGAATTATGTAATGATCCGTCAAATAATGTTTACTAGTTTGTTTTGGATTCAGTTCGTAGATTGGGCCTTTAACTGGGTCGTTAACGGGTCGAGTATGTTTATCTACAGTTGGGCCAAGCCCAATGGACCTAGTTAAATTATGTATTCATAATGTGTTCATTAGGTTCTAGATTGTAGCCCATAATGTTCAAGTAGGTCAATTATACAGGTAGGCAGCACGTAATTAAATAAAATAATAAAAAAACCAGACCCTAAATTTGGGGTTATTACACTTGACCTTCACTTGGAATTCCCTTCAAGAACGGGCAAGATTTTTCCATATGCGTTTTCAAACTAGTGTTTGAATCTTTCCCCAAAAACGCACCACACATCTTGCACCGAGCACGTTCCTTCCCGTTTGATAACAAACATAGATCGTAATTGCACCAAATTGCCGGATTTCTCGTTGTTGCTCGAATTTCCACAACGGTAACTTCGTTTGAGGAACCACCAACACCAAAACTTGCCATGCTTTTTTTTAGAGTTTAGAGAGAGTTTAGAGAGCGTTTTTTAGCGTTTAAAGAGCGGTTTTAAAGATTAGAGAGTGTAGAAAGAGGTGTGATCAAACCTAAACACCCCCAACTATTTATAGTGAATTAGAGGTGAAAAAAGGCAAAAAAAACGGCTAAAATCGACCCCAACAACTACTTTTTTCAGCGACCAAACCGGTTTAAACCGGTTTATCGAACCGGTTCACACAAACCGGTCCCCAACCCGATTACATCTAGAAAGCTTTAAACCGGTTTCAAACCGACGGTTTTAGGCTAACCCGAACCGGTTTGCTCCAAACCGGTTTATCCCAAACCGGTTTACCGGTTTATCCCAAACCGGTTTACCGGTTTGGACCGGATAAAAAAAAACCGGTTTTTTTGTGCACCTCTAATTACCATCATGTAAACCGGATAAAAAAAACCGGTTTTTTTGTGCACCTCTAATTACCATCATGTCCATCATGCTTGATCATACTTTTTATAGCCCATTAGAAACCAACACAGTTTTATTAAATCATATAGACTTAAAAAAGGGTAGACTTAATTAGCCCAAAATATCCCACATCAATTAAACCTGAATTTTGTCATCCTTTTATTACTTTTTAACAACATTGGTTATAGTCACACGTTCAATAGTGTTTGGACTTTGGAGGATAGATGTGCAACACAGTTTAACAAAAACAAAATTTACCAATGAACTGAAACCGACCCATAATTAAAGATATAACCAACGTTACCATAACTAACCAATCGGTTATGATTATCACACAAAGATTAGGAGTTAAAAGGTTTTACCTCAGGGCAGAAATAATATAAATAAAAAATAGTAAAACATCTTAAGATCGCAGTAAAAAGCTGTAGCTAACCGCAGTAAATTTCTATAGTAAAAGACAAAAAAAGCAGTAAAAGTTGATTTAGAAAAATATGTAAATATGAAACTTTAAAGTTTTAAGAAAAAAATAAATAAAATGGTCGTGTTATGAATTGCTTTTAATTAAAATAATTTAAAGTAGATGTATATGATATTTTAATTATTAAAGAGTGGTATATATAATATTTAGAATTTAGTTTAGATATATATGATATTTAGAATTTGATTTGTATACACAAAATGTTTAAAAAGTTTCTAACGATATATATATATTAAATTCTCCCAATTTAAACAATAAAACTTTAATTCTAATGAAAAGATAGCAAATATGTGTGGAAAGTTATAACACAAGGCTTTTAAATTTAAAAGGCTTCAATTTTATTTATAAGAGATTTTTAAATACATCCCCTTACTAAGACTATGAATTACATATACCAAACCCTAAATATTAAATACATATTTCCCCTTTTCTATATGTTCTTAGAAGGGGAAATATGTAATTGACCTTTTGACTTGTGTTTTAGGATGAAGAAATATGTAATTGACTTTTTAACTTGGTGAAGTATGTAATAAAGAATCTTAAAAAGAGGAAATATGTAAACTAAAAAGGAAAAATCTATACTATATAATAAATAAAGGTTTTCTATGACACATGTCACTTCTACATTCATTCTCATCATTTTTTTTCCGCATCTCTCTTATTAAATACACTTCTATTTTTAATAATGATACATTTTTAAAGAAATATTAATCTATATACTGTATTAATGAATAAATTTTCTCACGGATTTTGACAATGTATGTTTTAACAGATTATATTGTATTTCACGGGTTTGTTCAACCCGTGTAAAACACATGTTTAAAAAAATATATTTTTATTACTTAATGTATAATATTATATTTATTCAAACCGTGTAACACACCAGATTTTAACCTAGTAAAACTTAATAATAACAAGTGGGATAATAAGTCTCTTTCAAAGGCATTTTCCTTGTCATCAAGGAATTAAAGACCGTAGAATTTTGCTTAACATCCATTGACAAGTCGTATCACTAACCACAATATATAGAAGCAACATATTTATTGATTATTTAGAGTTGTGACCATATATAGTGCCACAAAAATACATATAAAGTTAAACAAACACTTTATTTCGAAATTGATTGTTATTATCTTAAAGCTACTTTAACATAATATCTAATTCCTTGATGAATTTCTCCATTGCTAGGATTGGCAAGCTAAACATTACAACGATTCCAGATTCTCCTTTGTCGTTTGTAGAAGGCATGAATTCACAAAAGACTCCAGGGACGACTGGATTTTCATTAGGTAACCCTGCATACATTGCTTCTCCCCAACCAAAGTTAGCTTTGTTTAATCCAACTCGAGTAAGGTTTGACACGTTGAAAGTTGAAGCGGTTCTAAAACCAGGTCGTCCTTTGACCACCATTAGATCCGTTGTTGACTTCACGTACTCTTCGGTTACACTAGATTTCGCCTTCATTACAAGTTCTAATGCATGTTCTAATGGTTTGTCACATAAATCTGTAGCTTTTGAACTCACACATGGATAGAAGATACAATTTCCATAGTAGCCAATAGGGATAGGAGGATTGAACTTGTTGCGTGCGTTGACTACAATTATTAGATGCATATCCTGTTCTGGATCTGCTTGTAGTGCGATGGTACGACAACGCCAGAGACAAGATGTTAGCACCTCAAAGGTGGTGCAAGTTTTGAGGTTTTCTGGAACGAACCTACGAATGGCTGACATCTCAGTAGGCCCGAAGAAAAATGATTTCTCGGTCATTTCATCCATTGTGATTTTGCGGTTGAGTTTAGTGTCAACCACATCATCATACTCAGGATGAGGAAAGGTGACGCATGGTGGATCCCTAGCAGAAAGAAGCTCCCTTTCCCAAACAGGCAAGACCGATGGCGTAACTGCGCCCCGGGCCGGGCCATTTCCCCCGGTGCCTTTAAAAATTGTGCATATCCTATTCCGTCACACATGGTATGATTGAATTGTGAAGTATAGATAAAACCTCCGCATAATAAACGCGTCACCTATCAAAAAAGGTTAATTACATGATAAACATCATCGAGTATTTGTCCACTTCCTATGAATAATGATGAAAACAAAATAGGATGTAAACATAGTTTCACCTCCCACGTTAAATTATTAAAGTATTTTAATAATCATTATTAAATAACTACTTCATACCAAATATAAAATTTCATCTAAAGTATTATAATTACATATATATATATATATATAAATACCCTTTTAACAATTAAAAAAATAATAATTTATAAATTATGTGATTATTTGAGAGTAGCATATACGTTTAAAACATCACCTGAATTTTGAGCAATGGGGAGCTCACGATACCACCGGAGCCAGGATCATCACAAAAAAGCTTTTCCACAGGCGGATGAAGCGTCTTCCCGAACTGCTCCAATGTAACGTCAGCCTCTGCCTCGACAAACACGACACCCTCACCGGTGCACTCCACCATCAGCTTACTCCCCGGACCTTCTTTTATCCGGCCAGCAAACGGGTAATAGAACACTAGCAGCTTTGCCAAAGTATCCCTGATCACACCTGCCGGATTTGTGTTTCCCATTTTGGGATTGCTACCATAAAAATGAATCGTCGGGAGCACAGCCCGGAGCCCCGCCTGATCGTCAATGTCGGAGAGAAGCTTCACTTCTCGAGGCGTGGGGGTTGCCGGAGTTATTAGCTCCGGTGCATGTCGCCTGACTACGAAGTTTAATATCATGTTGCCGGACAGACTGGGTAGTGATTCCATATACGAGGTTGTAAGTATACACTAAACATGTGTATGTATTTATAGATAGTAATAATAATGTATATTAACTGCTAAAGGGGAAAGATACATGTGTTAATTACACATATTAATAAATGGATAACTTTACACAATAGTAATCAAGTTTCTTAAGTGTTTCATTTAAGTTACTTAAAGTTTTTTATTGTACATCTAAAGTCACTCAATTTTCAGTAGATGTTTCAATCATATATAATATTTTTATAAATGTTTACATTTTTTAAATTGAATTAGGCAAATGAAACATATATAAATCTTGTTTACTATTTAGCAATTATTTTTTTTCAATTCGACTTAAACATAACAATTTTAAAAGTTGTTTATTATTCGGTGAATTTTTTTCTTCGCTATTACCTTCATTTAAAAAAAAAACTTAAACATTTATAAAAATATTACATAGGATTGAAACACTTAGTGAAAGTTGAGTGACTTTATAAGGACAAAATTTTTTTGAATGATTTAAATGGAATACTTAAAAAACTTGGTTACTATTTGGTGAAGTTTATCAATAATAGAAAAAAATTAAAAAGGAATGTAGTTAAAAAGATTTAAATTTAAATATAGCTTCAAAAGGAATTTAATAAAAAAGCATTAAAGTTTTGAAGTAGAAGAATTAAATGATGGAAAAAAAAGTTGTGGATGCCGGATGACCCGGATGGTATAGTTGAACTATCTTGAAAACATCTTACTAACATAATAAATAAATAAATAAAAATTGTGTCGCGTGTCACTATCTGGTTACTTCTCACTCATATTTTTTCATCCCCTCTCCTATTAATTAATAATTATTCCCTCTTCTCTCTCATATTAAATAATAATCTTTGCATTAATAAATAAAAATCATATGGACACCTGTCACTTTGTGGTTAATTTTTATCATTTTTTTCCTTCCTCTCTCTCCTATTAAATAATGATATAAAAAGAATTTATTTTTAGATATTTAATATAAATCTATTATAGATATTTATTATTTCATTATAAATAGTTATTGTATCATCAATTAAATTAATTTAATATGAATTAACAAAGCTTATAACTATCACAACAAATTACATTTTTTAAAGACATATTTTGACGAGTGTGTGTTAACAAATTACATTATATTTTAATCAACCAATGTATTACACTGGTTTATTCAACCTCGTGTATTGCACAGGTTTTTAAAAATATAATTTTTTTACTACTATTTAAGTATATAAGACTTTATTTATCCCTTGTAATAAAAAAGGATTTTAACCTAGTAAACTATAAACAATAATAGAAAAAAATTGAAAAGAAAAGCTTTAAAAGGATGTAAATAGAAAGATTTAACCTTTAAATATAACTTAAAAAGGAATTTAATTAAAAAGATTTAAAATTTTGAAGTAAAAGAGTTAAAAGTCAAATTGAATTAAATGACAGAGGAAAAAAAAGTTGTGGATGACCATAGTATAGCTTGACTGTCTTGAAAAGATGAAGTATTCTTGGAAAATTCAAATATACTTTAAACTACTTTTTACCTTCCGCGGTTCGCGACGGTAGTCTGATCGTTATTAGTTTGAGTCGTTTACGTGGATAAAACTTAAATAATAATTTTTGTATTAATAAATTATATTTTTTTCGTCCCCATCTCCTATTAATTAATAATTATTCCCTCTTCTCTCTCATATTAAATAATAATCTTTGTATTAATAAATAAAAATCATATGGACACCTGTCACTTTGTGGTTAATTTTTATTATTTTTTTTCTTTATCTTTCTCCTATTAAATAATGATATAAAAATAATTTATTTTTAGATGTTTAATTTAAATCTATTATAGATATTTATTATTTCATTATAAATAGTTATTGTATCATTAATCAAATGAATTTAATATGAATTAACAGAGCTTATAACTATCACAACAAATTACATTTTTTAAAGACATATTTTGACGAGTGTGTGTTAACAAATTACATTATATTTTAATCAACCAATGTAATACACTGGACACTGGTTTATTCAACCTCGTGTATTTCACATGTTTTTAAAAATATAATTTTTTTACTACTAATTAAGTATATAAGATTTTATTTATTCAACCCTTGTTATAGAAGAGATTTTAACCTAGTAAACTATAAACAATAATAGAAACAAATTGAAAAGAAAAACTTAAAAAGGATGTAAATAGAAAGATTTAACCTTTAAATATAACTTAAAAAGGAATTTAATTAAAAAGATTTAAAATTTTGAAGTAAAAGAGTTAAAAGTCAAATTGAATTAAATGACAGAGGAAAAAAAAGCTGGATGACCATAGTATAGCTTGACTGTCTTGAAAAGATGAAGTATTCTTGGAAAATTCAAATATACTTTAAACTACTTTTTATATTCCGCGGTTCGCGGCGGTAGTCTGATCGTTATTAGTTTGAGTCGTTTACGTGGATAAAACTTAAATCGAATCGCAGACTCGTTACAGTGTACGATACCAAAAAAATAGTCGAATATGAATACAACGTCGTTTTCAATAAAATTTAAACCAGAACGTTGACAAAACGTTATTTAATAAAACCTAACGAATGAAAGTTATTATAGAAAACGGTGTTAGGCTAATCGTTAATAAAACTTAAACTAAAACTTAGACACAATGGTAAAAATAATGTTAATAGAAAAGAAACATAAAACTAAACAAAAAAAAGAAAAAAAACTAAAAAAATTACCGATTGGGGTCTTCGAAAACCATAAGGCGAATACCGATACGGGTTTCGGTAATACCAATATTGATAAGGATGTTGTTCGCCCATAATATGTTCGGCTCATCACGGTACCATGATCGGTGTCGAAGGGACTGATCAAAGATAGAGAATTATTGTGTCCTAATTACCTTAAACTAGTTAGGGTAAGAAGAGTGTCGAACCACGAAGAGTTTGTGGTCGGTGCTTAACTTCAATTGACAAAGTGATTTATGAAGTTGCAATGAGTTTTTCTGACCAAACACAAGCAATGATTGAGGTGAAAATAACAAATTCAACAAACAATGATTATCAATTAGCAAAACGATCACTAGTAACCAAGTAACAAACAAACGGTTTAAGTTGTAGACAATAATTAAAGAGGAATCACACACGGGTTTCAAGTTCACAAGCAATTATAGATTATCACACTTAGATATGAGTTCAAGCAATCAAATGGTTATCCAAATCCAATTGACCAAATCTAACCAAGAACATCAACATTCATACATCATAGGCAAATCGTGCAAGACAAGATTCACGAATGAAATCGAGACAAATGTATTTAATATAGAATTAGATTAATCAATAGATTTAACACAAATCAAAGTTCATAGCAATTATCATCTAACGAGGTCATTGGTGCAAGGATTTATCGACTCCCGCGAGTTCATAACCATACTAAATACAAAGATTCAAGTACTTTAAACCAAACGATTACAAGAATTGTTTCTCAAAGCTAGCACATGATAAAACCCTAAAAACTTACAAACAATCCACCCGAGAATGATTACCGGTGGATTAGCCGTTCATGGTTGTGAAAATCATCTTCGATTCTTTAATTCCTTGATATCAATCTTCCAAAATATGTTTCTTAGCCTCCAAGAACACTCCCAATCGTCTAAAACTGCTCTCCAAAAAGTTGATTTTGAATTTGGGGAAGAATCCCCTAATTAAACATTGAAAATCGACTGTTTCACTAAAAGTCCGCGTCTGAAACGTAACCAGTGTAAGCTTACACCCGCCGAGCTGAAGCTACTGTTCAAAAAATGTTACCGGCGTAAGCTAACGCTCCTAGGGCGTAAGCTTACGCCCCTAGTGTATTTTTTTTAACCAACTTTTTTAATTCGGCTTCTCGAGCTACCCAAGATTCATATAGTATGGGTCTCGTAACTCATTTTCTAGCTCGAGATATGCCTGTTTCAAGATTTAGCTTCCAGAACTTCCACATCAGCCTCCATCTTTTGCATAGTTTCCAATCCAATCCCTCTACTTCCTCTCTAATGCTTCCAAAAAATGTGCTTAGCATCCAAACATCTATAAATCATAAACACATGCAAAGTAAACGCGTTACATGCTAAATCACACATAAAAACGTATAGTTAAGCATTATAAACACCCAACGAACACTTACTCATCACACCACAACGGTAACAACACTCGTTATAGTCAACGATAAAAAACTCTCTTTTGAATACAACTCCGTTTAAAAAAAAATTGTAACGTTGACAAAAAAAACTATAAACAGCTACGCAGTTCTTATTTTAAAAAAAGTTAACAAACGAAAGTTTTTAAAGAAAAACAAAATTAATAGAAAATGAAACGGGCTAAAAGCGTATATTATATATAGTATAAGGTTTAAAAATGAAAATATAAAAAAGAAAAAAAAAACAAACGTGCAACATTATAATGGAAAAAAGTATGAAAAAAAACTTATGTGGCCAAATTTGAAAAGACAAAAACATAACTATTCCCTTGCGTTTGTTTTTAATCTTAGTTTATAATATTATTGGAATCTAAATAAAAAAAATAAGAAATGTTAGTGACTCAAATAGTAATTTTTCAAAAAACCAAATAATTTTTCAAGAAACCAAATACATTTAACTGTTAATATATTCTCACTCCCTCGACTTGTTAGTAAACAAGAAACCAAATAATTTTTCTTACTCTTTGAATTGGTCAAATCTTATTTTAAGAGAAGCACTAATTTGATCAATAATATATAAGAAACAATTAACTTTAAAATTGTCTTCAACTGAAAATGAAACTTGTCACTTGAACTTTCATCAAAGTGTTTTTTCCTTTGAACTGGGCGTCTTTGTGGAAATATTGGATCAAGACCCATTTCAATAGCAATCTCTTTAGCTTTATCAACGCATCTGAAAACCCAGATTCTATATCTCACTTGAAGTATAATCTCATTTTGGACCTGACGTCCAAGATAATACATATGAATCTCATCATTGGTGATACACCAGACATGTTTTTAATAACTGGGTCAAACTCTGTCAACATTTCAATGGCTCCCAAAAAGTTTCCATTACTTTTTTGATACAACTCTCCAAATGACTTGTTGATCTCTTTCCTTCTTGAAATGCTTGTATTGAACTTTATCATTTGTTTCATTAATCCTCATTTTTTGCCGCATATCAACCCCATTATTCAAGTATGTGAGATGATCCAATGTAACTTCGTGTTCTTTAAGTCAGTTGCTAGCATGTTTCCAATCCGCAAAACCTTCCCCATCCAGTTTACTTTTCTAAGGTCCTTTTTTAAACACTTTACAACATAAACAAAAAATATGACTAGCTCTTTCGAATATACTAGCCATTCTCTATCACACTTCTCCATATTTGATAGAGTTCTAGTATACATAGATGTCGAAAAGTGTCTACCAAATTTATCTTTGGGATAATTGATAACATTAGTATCTCTTTTAGGACCTTTTTCCACCGAAGATTTGATCTCATCAGAATTAAGTCCATCCCACCTTCTTAGATCAAATACATCAACATGATTATGCTCAACATGTTCATATTTTAGATTAGGCTCAACATGCTCTTGCTCTTCAACATATTGTTTATGGATAAACTTATCTAGAGCTCCCGCTTAATATTTTCTCATTTTTTCATCTCGTTTTCTATTTTTTCTTACATTTTTTACTATCGGATGGCCCTTTAGGAGGCATAATTTCTGAAAAGTATATCTAAATTTGAATACCCGATATTCTAATCAAGCACAACAACACTAATAATGAACAAAATTTGTAGGTTTTAGCAAGAAAAGCATACCCCAATAGTTGCAATATCCCTAATAAACTTACAATTCTCGAGTCCTCCTTTCTCCAATATTTGTTTCCAAGAGAGAAGGAGCAACAAATATGGTATCAAAATAGCATTGAATATATAAAAACAATAAGTTGATGAATATATAAGGATAGACTTGCAGTTCTGCTTGCCTCTCTCTAATACGGAATATTGTGCCCTAGGCACTTCTAAAATTGTCGTATGATTCACCTCTTGTGAGCCTCCCTTTTTAATTCATGGTGGTTCCATAATTTTCCTTGTGGGTCATCTTTTTTTCTTCTCGTGTGCTCCTTTTTTTATGGGCTGCCAAAACTAATTTTATCTAACTGGATTAAAAAAAATAATATATATATATATATATCTATATTAAAAGTTTTGGGCCCCTCGAGAGAACGGGCTCTGGCCGGTCATCCACCCTGCTCATGATCATCTATGTCCCAACTAGAAAGGAGATCATGCATTAGGAGGCATGTGCTAGCTATTTGGTAAAGACAACGATTGACATACTAGAACTCTGACTTTGTTAGCCTTAGATAACTATGATGCATATTCATTTCTAGATGTAAGAAGGTTGTTTTAACAATTGTCGTGACTAGTAAAGACTAATTTTTAAGTAAGTTTTTTGTGTAAATCCAACTTTTGTCATGCCCCTAAAAGTGGGGTCTAACATGCAGACCCATAGTTTAAGGAAATTAGGTGCTAACCCTATAATTCCAAGACTTAAACTAAGATTCGGGGGACCATTAGAAATGCCAAATGGTAGGTCAAATAGTTGTATGCCAACTAAAAGGAGATGCAGACACGCAGTATGATTCGTGACATGAGATAACTAGAACACGAAAAGCAAGGTAAATGATAAATTATACTTAACGTAATTAATGATTTACATTTACCATTGTATTCTGTATTATGACCTGTTACATATACTCAGTGACGGACCTAGTAATATTTTTTATGGGCGTCAGAATTTTCGGTGTTCGGATGTCTACAACTCGATTTAAGATTTTTCTATCCAGGTCGGGTCGGGTCTAGTAATATTTTTCAACGCAATTGTTGTGCACATTGTTAACATCATCCAAATGACGGATAAACTTACAAATTTTTTACATTATACTCTAACCAATTTTTATAAACATCAAACAAGTATGGCAAAAACGTCTTGCATTATCACTAATCTTCTAAATTCTAAGCATGATTATATGAAACAATCAAAATAACCAATAACTAATTTCAAACTTTAACTATTAAATATTCAATATAAACATGAAGCAATCGAATAATAAATATTCTTATAATCAATCAAACTCTTAACATTCAAAATAATCAATAATCATAAGGGAGTGTTTCAAGGTTGTCCGATTTTTGGGAATGGAGGGTGAAGGTATGGGTAAATGGCTAATTAGCTTTAATATGGGATGAGCTTAAAAAAATGGGTAAGTGGTCATACAAAATTTCATGTAATGTTTTTAAAACCGTATCGGTCGTTAAACCGGCTATCTTATCAGTATACTATTCGGAATAGTTTAAAAATCACATAACATTATAATTAATTTAATTATTTCTAAATATTAAAGCTAGAAAAAAATATAAAATACGGTAAGTTAAATAATAATAATAATAACAATAGTGTTGTATGCATTTAAAAAAAATCAATTTCAATTACTATAGCTTAGCCTAGCTGTCAAATGAGACTATAGTTTCCTTTTATCAAACTAGTTTTTATTAGCTGTTAAGATGAAAAGTAATAACAATAAAAAAACTAAAGCGTTTTAACTTGCTTTCATTTCTCTCACATTCTCTCACATAGTTACACTGTTCATTCTTCTTATCTGTTCTCTCATGCACCTCCAAACTCCACCACCTGCAACATCACTTCCCCAAATCTGCCAATTGCTCATTACTCCATCTTCTGCAAGAGATCGTCCATCACAACTTTCATGGGTGTCGGAGTAAAAAAATCATGGGCGTCGGACGGGTTTAGATTATATGTATTCTACACAAAAAAAGAATTTATGGGTGTCGGCCGACCCCCATACCCGTAACATAGGTCCGCCTCTGCATATACTGATGTTCTATGTCTTGAAAGTAGGTACATTTAAGTAAATGGAGCAAACTGGAACTTATTAGACTCGGTAATGAAGCAAATGAAATTTAACCAAAAATGGAGGTCGTGGATCCGGGGTTACCTTAAATCGGGTAAGGCTTCTGTTTTAGTAAATGGTTCCCCCACTATGGAATTCCCGATGGAGAGGGGAATGAGACAAGGTGATCCTATTTTTCCTTTTCTCTTCATTATTGCTATGGAAAGGTTATCTGCAATGATGCGATCTGCCTCTCAGAAAGGGCTGTTTAGAGGTGTACTCCTCCCGAACAACGACCCTTCTATTACCCACTCTATGTACGCAGACGATGTTTTCTTCATTGGGGAATGGGATAAAGAAAATGTCTCAAACTTGAAACGTATCCTGAGGTGCTTCTACTTGGTGTCGGGTCTGAAGATAAATTTTTATAAAAGCAAACTTATTGGTGTTGGGGCATCAAGCCAAGAGGGGTCGGAGTTTGCTTCTATTATGGGTTGTGCGGTTGACTCTCTTCCTCTTACTCACCTCGGAATGCCTATTGGAGCTAATATGCGGCTTACAAAAAATTGGGCTGCGTTGGTCTCAAAATTCAAGGAAAGGCTAAACTCTTGGAAGGCTAAAACCTTATCTTTTGCTGGTAGGTTCACTCTTGTTAAGTCGGTTTTGGGTAGTCTTCCCCTTTACTTTCTTCCAATGTTCAAGGCCCCCGTAAAGATTATAAATGAATTGGAAGCTATTCGGAGAAGATTTCTTTGGGGTGGAAACGCCCAAAAGAGGAAAATTCACTGGGTGGCCTGGGATAATATAATCAAACCGAGGCGACTGGGGGGGCTTGGGGTTGGCGGGATAAAGAATATGAATCAAGCCCTTCTAGCTAAATAGAAATGGAAAGCTGTAAGTGACCCAAACAGCCTCTGGGCGGCATGCATCAGGGCTGTCCATAACTCATCCTTCGATTCCATAGCGGGTCTTAACCGTAATTATAGGGCGGACAACCGGTCAGCCAATAAGGATCAGGGTAGGGTGGGTGATTCGCTAAACAGTCTCTTCAGAAAACGCATTGGAGTCGGGTCAACTTCCTCGTTTTGGAAGTTGGGATGGTTCGGCTGCACGCCCTTCAATAGGTTATTCCCTGCCCTGTTTGCTCTTGACAAAAAGAAAAACTGCTATATAAGGGACCAGATCAGGTTATCTAGTAATGGTACTGTGGAGTTCGCTTGGGACTGGAGTAACAGGTCGGAAGTAAGTAAAAGGATGGACGAAATCAAAGATTTAGAGGCAATGATCAAGCAATATAGGTTCAAAGATGGTTCAGATAATTAGGTTTGGGAAGGGCACCCGTCCGACACTTTCACGACTGAGTCATGTAGAAAGTGGATTGAGGAGAAAACTATGCACGGGTCAAAGATGTAGGTCCTGTGGTTAAAATAGGTTCCATTACCAGTTCGGAAGTTCATTTGGAGGCTAGTTCAATATAGATTGCCGATGGCTATGGCGCTCTGGGCCCGTAACGTCCCCATCCCCTCTAGCCGCTGTTCACTATGTCTCTTGGAGGCGGAGAACGAGGACCACACTTTCATTCGATGCCCAGTGGCGAAAGCTACTTGGTGTCAGATATCTTCTTGGATGAATTTTGATACATCCAACCACTTAACTGTATCTGACTTGGTAAAACATTTCAAGGACTCCAATGGGTCGGAAAGATCTAAAAAGATTCGGGTTCTCATTGGCTATAGCACATGTTGGGTATTGTGGACCTCAAGGAACCGGTGGATCTTCTCCAACACTAGAAAATCGGTGGAAGGTATGGTGGAAGATATTAAAATTACGACGTTTAAATGGTTAGAGGTAAGAGCGTCCAAGTCCCGTTGTAATTGGGAAGAGTGGTTTGTTGACCCTTTGGCGGGTATAAGTTAACTGACATGTATGATCTGGGGGTATGGGTGATTATTTTGATTGTTTTCCTTTTTGCTCGTTTGGTGCCCTTTGGGCGGGTTTGTATCTGGGGTTTTGCTAGTGTCCCGCTAGCTTTTCTATGAGTATTCTCATTGTCGCTGTTAAAAAAAAAAGGTACATTTAAGTAAGTTATGCGATAAATGAGTTTTGTGAAAGTTAAAAACAGATAAAGTGTATAGCTTATGGGTGTTATTGGGTATAGTGACGGTAATTGGCAAACTTATGGGACACTAGTCGGCAGTAAAGAGGCCACATGTTGACAAAATAATAGATGCAATAAGCCTTTGACCATAGCCTGAGGTGTCAGGTGGACGACCGCCTAGAACCCTTTTTTCCGAGACCCAAATTTTTAAAAGTTATTATGTATACATTATATATAAATATATTTTAAAACAAAAACCCATAAAATTTAAAACCTTATAGTAATTTAGAACCCAATAATAAAAAAAATTTAACCCCAACAACCTTTATTTGGTTTTAGCCCATCTGAACCCAACTTAAACCAATTTAACCAATTAACTCCTTAAACTTTTATAAAAACTAACCCAACAACCTTTATTTTATTTTAGTTAATCTAAACCCAACTTAAACTCATTTAACTAATTAACCTAATAAACTTTTTTAAAACTAACCCAACAACCTCTATTTGGTTTTACTCCATCCAAAAACCCAACTTAAACCCATTAACCTATTAATCCTATTAAAAATCAAACAATTTTATACCTAGTGAAGAAAGTAACGACAATTGAGAAACAGTTGTTGGTAATTTTAGTGTTATCGACGGATATTTTAGGATTTTGGATTGACTTGTTGATCGAGGAAATGATGTCAGAGATTAAACGAGTTGGGTTACGCGGGAGTGCGGACTCTATTTAATCCTAAATTTTATTTGGGCATGTTTACTTGGACTTGACTTAAGTAAAAGCTATTAATAAACTTGGGCTCACTAACTTTGCACTTGGGCTTACAACATTAACCATTTATAACATGGTCTTTTGTATGCACATAACGATCAGAATGAGAGGAAATTGTGGCGGATCGATTTTGGAGACCGAAACATGGATAGAAAACTGTTAACGACACCGACGTTCTTCGATCGGTATAGGTTTCGTTCTTAGCGGTATCAACACGTTACTATCAGTCGATATAACCTACAATAATTAAAGGCTAGAGGCGGACATTAAACGGTTGTGGCGGTGACATTAGCGTGCCTAAGCACAAAAAGAAACGTCGTGAAATATTTAAAAGAAACGTATGAAGTTATGACGAGTCGATTGTGGAGATCGAATCACATATAAAAGATAGTTATATAACGGTGCTAATGTTCTTAAGTCGGTGTCAGTCTCATTCTTCATGGCATCAGCACGTTACTGTCAGTCGAAATAACTCACGATACCTAAAAATTACCCTATTTTTTTACCAAAATTTATATCGGAACACCAAGAAAAAAATTAAACACGGTCACAAATTATTATTATTTTTTTAAATTAACGAATCAAAATTATTGAGGAAAAATCAGATTTTGTATACTACAGGGGTACTCTAAACTTTAGAAACTTAAGAGGGTCAACGTAACATTTTATAATGTTAAGGAGTTAGTTTTGACAGTTTATAAACTTGAGAGTAAGTTTTGTTGGTGACAAATAACTTTAGAAACTTGAAAGGATTAAAAATACTTTTTAAAAAATTAAAGTGTTAAATATGGTATTTTAGTTGAGTTTCTAAGGAATATATACAATGTTTTGAATTTGGTTCGTATATATAAAATATTTAAATGTGTCAAATGATATACATGAAATTTTCCCATATTAAAACCATAAAATGCTAATTCTAATGCAAAGATACAAAAATAAGTGTGAAAATTATGACACACACAACTGTGAAGTTTAAAAGTATTCAATTTTTTTTATAATTACAACGAGTGTTTTTTATAAGTATCAAGGGACCTGGGTTCAATCCCTGTCACCATCATTAATTTCTAAGGCATGCAAATGAAGCCTAGTTGCTGATGCACCAGGTTTTACCCACGCCGATCCAGCGTTCGAGCGTCGGCTCTCCCTCAAGCCCGGAAGGGGCCGTATTGGGTGAGATTTTTCCTTGGATGCTCTCCAACTCTAACGTCAAGTGGACCCGGTTAAGACAACATATTTGCCGGAGTTGGACGAGGCTCTCTCATATGACGGGGGGTGCGACGTCACAACATTCAATGTTCGCCGTTAAAAAAAACAGCAACCGGATAAGCATCTTTCAAAGTCAGCCTTGATAACCAAAGATCGTATAAGGCCCTTAATTATTAAGGAAGTTTTAACTTCATTTAATATTCATCTTTGACAAAAAAATTAAAAAATCAATATATTTGTAAAAGTTTTTTTTTCATTAAACATACACTCTAATCTTTTTTTTTTGAACGGTTCATTCCTCTTTGACAAACCTATCACGCTGGTACGAGCCAATGCGGGCTAGGCAGTCATAAACATACACTCTAATCTAATGTGTGATTTTGTGTCTTGAAAATGGTAGACAAAAATTGTGTCATCATATATTCTCACATTAATAGATATTTCATTCCCCACATTAACATATGTCTAACCTGCTCATTATTTCTAACATTATAACTCCGGATACTTTAACTAATTTATAAACATAAACATGTACAAATCTCTGATGTGAACTTTCTCTTCATTAAGTTTTTCAACATTAAGAATTTATGGCTTAAAGTAAACTATATATTCTGATAATAATAGCATATTCAAAATACAATCATTCACGAGATTGTTTTACTTCAAAATACAATCAATATCCAGATTTTTTTGTTTATTATCGTTGATCCTAACCTAACCTTGGATAAATGAGGAGCGTTCTATACCAATAATATTTGGAAAAGGCCCCGTTTTTTACTTCGATTTAGGCCCTCAAAATAGGTTAGCCGCCCCAGGACATTATCTAGAGATAACACATTTATTGATTAATATATATTTAAACTGATTACATATCACTTTATTCATTTTATGTTAAGCTACTTCAACATAATATTCAATTCTTTGACAAACTTCTCCATTGCTAGGATTGGTAAGCCAATTATTGCAATGATTCCAGATTCCCCATTGTCGTTTGTAGAAGACATATATTCACTAAACACCCCGGGGACATCTTGATCCTGTTTAGGAAACCCTGCATAGATTGCTTCCCCCCACCCAAAGTTAACTTTGTTCAATCCAATTCGAGCAATGTTCGATATTATGTAGGTCGAATCAGTTCTATAATGTGGCCGTCCTTTAACCACCATTAGATCCGTCGTTGACCTCACGTACTCTTCAGTGACACTAGATTTCACCTTCATTACAAGGTTCAACGCATGATGTAGTGGTTTTTCGCATAGATCTCTGGCTTTTGAAATCACACATGGTAAGACAATACAGTTTCCATAGTAGCCAATAGGGATAGGAGGATTGAACTTCCCACGCGCGTTGACAAAAATCATCAGGCGTGCATCTTGTTCTGGATCTGGTTGTAGCGCGATAGTACGACAACGCCACAGACAAGCTGTTAGCACCTCAAATGTGGTGCAAGTTTTAAGGTTTTCAGGAACAAACCTATACAGGGCTGACATCTCAGCAGGTCCGAAGAAAAAGGATTTGTCAACTATTTCATCCACTGTTATTTTGTGGTTGAGTTTAGTGTCAACCACATCATCATACTCATGATGAGGAAAGGTGATGCATGGTGGATCCCTAGCATTAAGCAACTCCCTTTGCCACACAGGCAAGACCGATGGCGCAACTGCACCCTGGGCCATTTCCCCCAATGCCATTAGAAATTGTGCATATCCTGTTCCGTCACACATGGCATGGCATACTCGTGAAGTAAAGATAAAAGCTCCGCATAGTAAACGTGTCACCTATCAATAAAAGGTTAATTAAAAAAATTATAACTGAATACATTCATTTTTTATGAATAGTGGAACGATGATTATGACAGACATTATGTGAACTCATAATGTGTGTTTTTTGAGATTTTCTTGTCAAAATTCAAGAACAAGTAAACTATGGTAGTAGTAAATCTTGAAGATATATAAGAACCTATTGATATGCAAGAACACATAACTTAATAAAAAAACAAAAAGTTGAATAAAATAAATAATTAAAACGACAAAAGGTATATGCATTAGAAAATCTTTGATTTAGGAGAATCAAACACATAAATACATAATGGTATTTGTTCAAGATTTCTTATTGCTTTTTAAGTAACACGTGATTTGCAAAAAAAAATTATTACTCATAATGATAATGAATACAATATATAGTTTATTGTATCTTAAAGGAAAAAAGGTAAATTGATTTCAACTAAGACCATATTCAATGCTAAAGGTATAAGGGTGCTTTTAGCCTTCAATGCCGGTGACCCCGCCTTTTTTTTTTTAAATGCTAAAAGTTCATCCTAAATAGAGTTTGTTCTTAACCACTGGCTTTGGTCCAGTGGCGTTACGCTACCGGGTTTTAGTCCGGAGTGCGTTACGCTAGCGGGGTTTGGCCTGTGTAGCGGCGCAACTGCTGTCAAGTGGCAGCAGGCTCCATGGTTTCCCGGTGAAAGCCTAGCCTCTCGTTCTGAACCCGCGGGCCCGGTTAAGACAACGTAGTGGTCAGGTTGAGGGGTAACGGGTCTCCGACTAGGAGATACGACTGCCACTTAAAAAATGAAAGTCGCATTTCAAAAAAAAAAATAGAGTTTGTTCTTCATTCATTTATAATGCAAACAATGCATGCAAAACTTTTTTATAATTTGTTTACAATTGATGTGTAATTTTAAAAGTAATAACAAAAATTTCAAAATGTATGTTATACACTTGTACTAGTGTAATCATCTCAATTTACATTTACAAATATAGCAATAACATATACTAATCTTTTGTTTCACATCTACTTTTATTTGTGTATAAACTTTACCACTACTAAATAAATGTTACTTGAATATGATTCAAGTATCAACTTTATACGCCCTGCGTATAAAGCGGTTACGAGGGTTGAGACCATATGACACGTAAAAATAACTATTTTCATAATTATTTTTGTTTCATTAGCAAACTGTAACAGAAGAGTGTTTTTATTACGCACTTTATCTGCTTTTGTTTACATTATAAAAGAAAGATAGTTTTTGCATGTTACTACGTTAAAGACACCCGACCACCGAACGTGTATAAAGCTAGTTACATATATATGTGTTTAAAGCATTACCTGAATTTGCACCAATGGGGAGCCGACGATGCCATCGAAGCCCGGAACATCACAAAGAAGCTTTTCCATACAAGGAAATGGCGGGAGAAGCGTCTCTCCAAATTGCTCCAATGTAACATCAGCCTCCGCCTCGATAAACAACGCACCCTCACCGGTGCAGTCCACCGTCAGCTTCCTCCCCGGACTTTCTTTTAGCCGGCCAGCAAGCGGGTAATAGAACACTAGCAGCTTAGCCAAAGCATCCCTAATCACTCCCGCCGGATTTGTGTTTCCCATTTTCGGATTGCTAGGATAAAATTGAATGGTTGGGATCATATATCGGAGTCCGGCTTGATCGTCAATGTCGGAGAGAAGCTTCACTTCTTGAGGGGTGGGTGTTGCCGGAGCTATCAGCTCCGGGGCATGTCTCTTGACAACGAAGGTTAATGACAAATTGGGAAAGGAAGAAGCAGTTGGTTCCATTAGTATTTCTAATTAAACAGCTTGAGAGATATGAGGTTGTAAGTATACATGTTTAACATATGTATGTATTTATACATCATAATAAAACGTATATTGATGAAGTGGAAAGTTTTATGTATTAATTAGGCATATCAACAAATAAATAATATACTATAAATGTGTCATAATGTATTAACTACACTTATCTGTTAAAGAGGTTGTGGTGAGGCCTGAAGTCCCAAGGGACCCAGGTTCAATCTCTGCCACCACCATTAATTTATGCGGCATCACAAATGAGGCCTTTTAGGCTGATGCACTAGGGTTTAACCCACGCCGATCCAGGGTTGGAGCCTCGGCTCTCCCTCAAGCCCGGAAGGGGCTGTATTGGGTGAGGTTTTTCCTTGAAAGCTCTCAAACTCTGACACCAAGTGGGCCCGGTTAAGACAACATATTGCCCGGAGTTGGATGACGCTCTCCTATGTGACGGAGGGTGCGACGTCACACATTCAATGTTCGCCTTTAAAAAAAAACTACACTTATCCATAAATAATCAGTTTCTGATGCATTCTCACTGTGTTTTTCTCGCTAATCTCTTCTATTAAATAATAATATTAAAAAAAGTTATTTAAACATTTAATATAAATCAAATTATGAATACTTTATATTTTCAATTATTGATGATTATTATATCATCAACCAAATAAATTTAATATATATTAACATTTATCAATTACATAAAAAACTAATACACAGTTGAAAAACATATATTTTTAAATGTCACATTAAATTATATTTTTAAATAAATATTTTGACGAGTATATTTGTTAAAAGATTATATTATATTATATTCAACTCGTGTAATACACGAGTTTTTTAAAACATAAATTTTTTTACTAACTATATGACATTATATTTATTCAACTCGTGTAACATACGAGATTATAACCTAGTTTTTTAAATATACTATATTTATAAAAAAATCGTTTTAATTAAAAAGTCTTTATATATTTTTTTGAACGACAACGTAATTATTTCATATAAAGATGGGATGTTCTAGCACGTCGCTAAAATTATTCAAAACTACGGGTGTTAAAAAAAATCTCAATCCAAATCCGAACATGAATTATTCGACATTTCGAATCCATATTATCCGAAATATATATTCGAATTTTCGGATTCATATAGTGATTTTAAAAAAATTTGGGTATTTCGGATATCCGAAATATTATAACTATATATATATATATATATATATATATACATTTTTAATTTAAAAATAAGAAAAATTTGAATCGAAACCCGAAATATTATACTTATATATTTATATATGTATATTTTAATTGTTTTTATAAACTAAAGATATTATATTTATATATATTTTTTATTTTTTGGATATCCATGTCACTTTTTGAATCCGTAACCAAAATTTCGAATCCGGATTCAGATAGTGAAATCAAATATCCGAAAATTTTGGATACTTGAAATTCAGATTTTCGAATTTGAACACCCCTACCCAAAACTGTCATTTCCTCCCTTTTCATTGCCACAGGTTTGAGTGCTTTCAGTAGGGTGTTCAAAGTCAGATATTCGAAAAATTGGATATCCGAATTTCGTATATTCAAAAAATTTTGATAGTGGAATTCGCTATCCGAGTCCGTATCCAAAAATTCAGATATCCGAAATTTCGGATACAAATTCGAATATTTAATTGGATATCCGAAATTTCAAATCACTGCAATTTAGGTTAAAAAAATGGACAGATACAACCAATCTGAGAACCACAAAATACATATTAACGTGACTTTCTCCCAAACAAATTAACAATGCAAGTACAGTAATTTAAAGGGAATCTATTAGGGGTATTTAATATTTGGTTTCAAACCGATTAACTGAATCGAAGCCGAAACCGGTTAAAACCAAACCGAATTACATATTTGGTTTTCGGTTTTGTTCAAACCGAAAACCGAATATGTAATTTGATTTTTGTTTTGGTTTAGGTTTCAAGATTTTGAATTCGGTTGTAATTTGATTTTTGGTTTGGTTTGGTTTGGTTTAGGTTTCAAGATTTTGAATTCGGTTTGAACCGAAAAACTCAAATTAGATTATACCACTATTTTAATCCATATTTAATGGTTAACCTAATTCATCTATATCAATAACCAATACACATATATGGATTATAAAGCATTATTTGATGAAACTATGTTTTTGTTTAGATTTTTCTAAAATGTCATGTTGCTTAAACCAAATAAGTTACGCCTACCAAAAAGAAATTTTTTTGGGCTAATTCTGTTTGTTAGGTTTAAACCGAAAACCTAACCGAATTACAATGTTGTTTTAGGTTCGGATTAGGTTTCCTCAAATATGGTTCGGTTCGGATTGTGGTTTCAACAAAAAAAAATACCAACCCGAAAAACTCAAACCGAAAAACCAACAACCCGACCCGATAAACACCCCTACAATCTATCCTCATGAAAAACAACACTTATTGCCATTTCAAGTTACAACAGTGTGCAAAAAAAAGAGTTTCAAATTAGAAGTTTGTAAAGCATTATGGACTACATTTTCCAGAAAGAATTAAACAATATCCTAATTTCCAAACACATGAACTGCAACCAAATAAAAAATAAAACTAACTAGTTTTATCCCCTTCGCACGTTGCGGCGGAGACTATTCGTTTTTCTATTTTCTTTGTAGAGGTACACAACATATGTAGCGATTGTATATCTTGCTATTTACATCATAAAAAGTGTTGAAGTGGCGTAACATCCATATTACAAAGCATTAATGCTTCTTTTCAGTGACCTGGGGCTGGTAACATCCATATTGCAAATATAAGTTTTAAGATTCAAAAATGTTGAAACACTGGGTAGTTTTGGAACTGCAACACCTTCTCCGCTGCCTATGCTTGCTTCTAGAACTGATTTGATATAAAGAGCAAAACAAATATAAGTTTTAGTTAAAAGGTTGTAGCATAACTCATTTTTGTATATGACAATGCAAACCCAATCTATATATATTATCACATAGTTTAACAGAAGTTTCTGATTACTGATTTATATTAGCGTTGTAAAAATTATTAGGCACTAGTCGGGCGATGGATACCGAATAAAGATTAATCAGGATTGATCGGATTGGAGTTTTTGTATGTAATTTTTCAAACATATATATATATATATATATATATATATATATATATATATACACACACACACACATACTGGGTGAGGTTCATGATAATCACTCTCAAACATAGTGTTACGTATATGTAACAATCATCATTATGTTAATGTTACATATATGTAAACACTATGTGTCATGTATATGTAAACACTATGTGTCATGTATATGTAACATTATTTGATACTTATACGTAAAACTCACCATTCTGTATTTACATTCAAAATATTTATTCAAGATACTTAAATATTATTTTAACAATTAAAATAAAAAATAAATTATAAATTATGCGATTGTTTTATAGTGGTTAGTAAATAAAAAGTAGGTTAGTATTTAAACCATTCCCTATACATATATATAATCTAAAAACTATATATGAAGATGTAATATATATATATACACACACAATAGGAAAAGTTCATTTCAGAACACTTAAATATTACGAGAACAAGGGGAACAAACTTAAATCGTTTATTTTTTTGATCCATGGTAAAAAAAATTAAAAGTTTATACTTCTTACATACAAATATATATGTTTATATACATAAAAAACAATCAAAATAATTTTTTCATATGTTTTTTTTTATTTAAAAGTTTCCTACACAAGTGTAAGTTATGTGTATGTAAAAAAACCTACACATAAATTACACATGTGTAGGTATGTATATAAATGATTTTTTCATATTTTTTTGTTTGAATTTATAAAAAAACAAATAAACATTACATTTATATAATTTTCTTATATTTTAAAACTTTTTAAGATTAAAAAATTGAATGATTCGTTTTGTTCTGCGTGTTCTCGTAATATTTAGTGTTCTGAATTTAAGCCTCGTATGTACACAATAATATAAATAATAGTTTTTACGTAATTTTTGGTAAAAATAAAAAAAAAAAGTCAAAAAATTAGTTTTATACATTTAATTTTTAAATGAAAATAAAAACAACGATAAATGTTGCAATTTTCAAGACACCTGTCACTTTTTTCAATATACGTTTCTTTTTTTTCACCATTTTCCAATAAATTTTTGTTTACTTTATCCTCTCTCTTTCTTTCTTTCTCTGCATCATATTCTCCACGAATTTTCGGTACAAGCATATTACTGTTTAATTATCTTACTCGTAAGGAAAATAAACTGTTTTGAATGTACAAATCCAAATATAAAATAAAACAATCTAAATGTAATTAAAAAAAAATAAACCCAAATAGAAAATAAAACAATCAGAATGTACAAACAAAACCAAAAACAAATTCATAAAGAAAGTTGTTTCTTGAAAACAAAACCAAAAACAAATCTGAAAGATATAATTTGAAATAAATAATTTAGTTAATTAAGCGAATTGTAATATTATTATTTATGAAAATCCAATTAGTAGGATTTATTATTTAACGAGAAATCATTATAATGCTACTAATACTATATTATTTGTGATAGTATTAATAATATGATAAATATGCAATTAAAACGATTATAAGAAATAATATTAGTGACACTAATGAAATCGTATTATTAACAATATATTATAGATCATGTCCTTTTAAAGGTTTAGGTAAAATATATATACATAACTCTTTCGTTTAATAAAATACATGACGTTACAATTTATGATCATTTTAAACGTTATACAAAAATAATAAGGCTATATGATACTACCATAATGTTTTTCATGTTCTTGAAATATATAATGGTAACGAAATAATACGCACTTAACCATAATAATGCTCGTATACTATTTGTTACACGTTTGTGATAATCAAATGTTTTTAGAAATTAATTAAACATAATTATAAATATGAATTTTATTTCAATTATATCTTTATAAGAAAACATGCATGTAAATCTATACATATATTTATATATATATATATATATGTATATACCTGAGAATGTGAGGGTAAAGTAAGTAAAACAAGCAATTAGAACAAGGAAATAATAAAAGAAAAAAAAGATTGCCAGTCACAGGGATAGAACCCGTGACCTTGGCTGTAAGAGGGGTGTGCTTTAACCGTTTAAGCTGGGCTATTGCCTTGATAAAGATCTGAAACAACTGGGTTTTAATATGGGGGCTCGGTGAACCCTTCTTCCCTGCCCAGCCCCAACGCAAATCAGCCCCTTTAAACCCCAAATTCCAAAATCGTTCATAATAGAAGAAGACGACGCGATAATAGAGAAGGGAGGATACCTGGACACGAAACCTTCATAATAAAACTCTTAATCGTCGAAGGATTAGGTCCGATGACCCATTCCTACTCTTGCGTCGATTGAAACAGAAAGAAAAGAATTGATGAAATTAGGGGTGGTCTTGAGTGCAACGCGTTATGGGGATCTTATAGGGTGGTTTCAACACGGTTACAGCTGCCAAATCGAACGAAATCTGCGGAATTAGTGCTTGATTCGTGGGTTTTGAAAACCCAATCGTAACCTCCATTTAAGGGTTTTAAAAAACTTAAATTTTTCAATCAAAGGGGTCAAATTTGAGTCCCATACGATCGTAAACGAGTAGGAAAACGTTTTGGAGAATCAAAATCCCGAGATTTCAGGGATTGAATGAAGATTTGCACGTGGTTGACTTTCATGGAGTCAAAATTGTTCAAATTAGTTCCAGGGTCTAAGGAGGTAGAAAAGGGGTTTCAAAGGGATATTGAGAGGGTTCAAGGCTCAATCTTTTTATCTAAATTAAAATAGGACATATATATTGATTATTTCATCAATATTATTCTTCTTTTATAAAAACAAACTCTCATTTTATAAAACTTAAGAGTTTCATAATTAATTTATTCCATATAACAATATATATATATATATATATGTATATATATATATACACATATATATGTGATATAAAAATATATATTAAAAGAAAGATTTCAAAACTCAAGATCGTAATGGCATGAGGTAAAGTACAAGTATGTTATAACTAGATTGGAATAAAAAGGCAGTCGCAATTGTTATTAATGCGCAAAAAAATGAAATAATACAAGCAAAAAGTCATGAATGTTACCATATATATTATCACATAGTTTAACTGAAGTTTCTGATTACTGATTTATATTAGCGTTGTAAAAATTATTAGGCACTAGTCGGGCGATGGATACCGAATAAAGATTAATCAGGATTAATCGGATTGGAGTTTTTTTATGTAATTTTTCAAACATATATATATATACACACACACATACTGGGTGAGGTTCATGATAACCACTCTCAAACATAGTGTTACGTATATGTAACAATCATCATTATGTTAATGTTACATATATGTAAACACTATGTGTCATGTATATGTAACATTATTTGATACGTATACGTAAAACTCACCATTCCGTATTTACGTTCAAAATATTTATTCAAGATACTTAAATATTATTTTAAGAATTAAAATAAAAAATAATTTATAAATTATGCGATTGTTTTATAGTGGTTAGTAAATAAAAAGTAGGTTAGTATTTAAACCATTCCCTATACATATATATAATCTAAAAACTATATACGAAGATGTAATATATATATATACACACACAATAGGAAAAGTTCATTTCAGAACACTTAAATATTACGAGAACAAGGGGAACAAACTTAAATCGTTTATTTTTTTGATCCATGGTAAAAAAAATTAAATGTTTATACTTCTTACATACAAATATGTATGTTTATATACATAAAAAACAATCAAAATAATTTTTTCATATGTTTTTTTTATTTAAAAGTTTTCTACACAAGTGTAGGTTATGTGTATGTAAAAAAACCTACACATAAATTACACATGTGTAGGTATGTATATAAATGATTTTTTCATATTTTTTTGTTTGAATTTATAAAAAAACAAATAAACATTACATTTATATAATTTTCTTATATTTTAAAACTTTTTAAGATTAAAAAATTGAATGATTCGTTTTGTTCTACGTGTTCTCGCAATATTTAGTGTTCTGAATTGAAGCCTCGCCTGTACACAATAATATAAATAATAGTTTTTACGTAATTTTTGGTAAAAATAAAAAAAAAAGTCAAAAAATTATTTTTATACATTTAATTTTTAAATGAAAATAAAAACAACGATAAATGTTGCAATTTTCAAGACACATGTCACTTTTTTCAATATACGTTTCTTTTTTTTCACCATTTTCCAATAAATTTTTGTTTACTTTATCCTCTCTCTTTCTTTCTTTCTCTGCATCATATTCTCCACGAATTTTCGGTACAAGCATATTACTGTTTAATTATCTTACTCGTAAGGAAAATAAACTGTTTTGAATGTACAAATCCAAATATAAAATAAAACAATCTAAATGTAATTAAAAAAAATAAACCCAAATAAAAAATAAAACAATCAGAATGTACAAACAAAACCAAAAACAAATTCATAAAGAAAGTTGTTTCTTGAAAACAAAACCAAAAACAAATCTGAATGTAAACAAGAACTAAAGCAAATTTGAAAACAAAGGATTCAATCAATAAGCTTTAAAATTATGTAAACAAAAACTACAACAACCCTATTCAGTGGCGGATCTATAACAAAAGTTCAGAGGTAACAAAAAAAAATTTAACCGTACTTTCATGTAAATGTAACAAAAAAAAAATTTACGGTACTTTCATGTAAACAAAAACATTTTTTGACCGTACTTTCATTTAAATGAAACAACAATTTTTTACCGTACTTTTATGTAAACAATTTTTTTACGGTAACATACGACTAGCAAGGCGGACTGCGGAGGCGGCGCCGGGCAGTGGTTTTAGCTCAGGTCGAGCGGCTGATCGAGTGGTCGGTCTCTGGCTGCGACCGAGACATGGAGGCTGGAGTGGAGAAGCAGTGGACTAGCGGTGGTGGCATGATGGACGTTAACCGATGGGAAGGTTGAACGATGGCGTGGTTGACTAGTATGTGAAGGAACCAGGGGCCACAGATATTCGACTAGTTGTGGTGTGGTTGCTCATCATCTCAATAAGATTAGGGTTTTCAAAAGCTTTTTTTTAATTTAAAGAAATTAATATAAATATAAATTTTCAGATATTCAGATATACAAACTATCCGAAAATTTTGAAAATCTCTTTCCATATCCGAATCTGAATCCGAATATTTGGATATTGAAGTTAACGGCTAGATGCACAATTCAAACGGCTAGTTCCCAGCTCCACCCCGTGAAAAATCCCAGGCCCTCAAGTTTCACGCTCCTTTCATAGACAAATGGGTGGTGTTTCACGCCCCTCACGGCTTCCACGCCCCACACCGGATACCCTTATTTTCAAGTATTTAGTCAGAGATTACTCGTACACTTTTGTTTTTTTTTAACGGCGAACATTGAATGTTGTGACGTTGCATCCCCCAGTCACATGGGAGAGCCTCGTCCAACTCTGGCCAATATGTTGTCTTAACCGGGCCCACTTGACGTCAGAGTTGGAGAGCATCCAAGGAAAAATCCCACCCAATACGGCCCATTCTGGGCTTGAGAGAGAGCCGAGGCTCGAACCCTGGATCGGCGTCAGTAAAACTCAGGTGCATCAGCCTAAGCTAGGCCTCATTTGCATGCAGCAGAAACTAATGTGAAGGGCAGGGATTGAACACGGATCACTAGAAACACCAGATCTCTCCCTTACCACTACACCACTAGCTCATTGGCTCGTACACTTTTGTTGGAAACTGAATATAGTAATCAAGAATTACAAGAAATCACAACTTACAAGACAAGAGTTTTCAAATAACACGGAAACATGTTATCTAGTTTTACAAACAACTTAATTACCTTTCCAAGATGACAATGGAGGTGTCTCTGAATTTTGCCAGGTTGTTTGCATAAATACCTGCCTTTCCCCCTTTACAATGTCACCAAAAGCAAATGATTCAAGCTTTGCAATCTCTTCTGGTGTTAGCTTTACTAACAAAGCTCCAATGTTTTGGTCCAAGTTCTCAAGCTTTGTGGTTCCTGGTATTGGAACCACATCGGTTCCTTGGTGGTGCACCCACGCCAATGCTAGCTGAGCCGCGGTGCATCCTTTCCTTGTAGCCATCTCATTCACTTGCTCAAATATGACCTTGTTGTGCTCCATATTATGAAACCTCGGCATTCTCTGTGATAAGTTTCATTGCAACTTGGTTTCGTTACTATGAGTAAATACAAATCATTAAAGCGCAAAGTCTTTTGTCAAACATTATTAATCAAACAAAAGAAAATTTGGGCCATCTCATTTCTAATTTTTTATATTTATAACTTTAGTAGATGAATCATATTAGAAAGAAAAAGGTGGATGTTCCGTTAATGGGACCAAATGAGTGACTTTTATACTGGTTCCTCTTTGAGGGGTTGATTTTGAATGAATTTTTTATTTCGCCCGGATTACCTCAACTCCCTTGATTCGGAATCAGGAGGGGTGTAAAATGGGTCGTATTCGCGGGTTGGTGATTCGAACCTGTCACGAACCCGAAAACGACATGAGTTTTCACAGTTCACATGAACACGATTTAATCCGTCAATTTATTTTATTATATATACATATATTAATATATATATACATATATATAGGGGAGGGATCAAGAGAAAACCACAAAGTTCGGCGAAAACCAAGAAAACCACTAAAACAATGTGTAAAACTATGGGTTACGTATACGTAACCGTAATTTTTTTGTTTTCTGTTTACGTATACGTAACACTATGAGTTACGTATATGTAAGCCAACATTTAAATGATTTTTTGTTAAAAATGTGTAATATCACATTAATACTCTTATAAAAAAATATTAAAAAAATATTATTATATTATTGGTTAAAATTGGTTTTTTTAGTAGTTTTCTCGGTTTTCGTCTAACTATGTGATTTTCTCTGGAACCCTCCCCTATATATATATATATGTGTGTATATAATTTATATATATATATATATATAGATATTAATACTCTAAAATTTCAAATACATAACACATATATTAAATAATTATATTTAAACTATAAAACACAATTTTTATTTCTCTTTTATCCTTAAAACGTTAACTCAAAATGCACGATCCGTTGAAGTTATGACATAAAATATATTTTTCTTAATGTTAAAAAAAAAATAAACTGGTTAAACGGTCACTTTGACGTATCAGGTCGACTTGAACATGATCCATTTAGCTAAACGTGCTCGTGGGTTCCACATGAAACTGACCCAAATCCGTTTAAACTAAATCCAAACCTACAAATTTTGTGTTAAGTTTGTTTCGTGTAACAAATTCACACCCCTCATTGATTGTAATAACATACCTTCCTGAAATCCATCTCTGGCAAGTTATCAAGTAATTTAGGACCTTGAGCCAAGAATCAATGGGACTATATGAAACAATCCCAATGCCAAGTTCTCTACAAAAACATATATATGAATCATCATCATCATCATCAAAGTAACTATGTTGTTTGTGTCATACTCATGATTGCCGAGATATTAGAAGATAAATTAAAAAGAACCTGCATGTGGGAACGATTTCATCTTCTAAATCTCTTGTCCATAACGACCACTCATTTTGTACGGCTGTGATCGGATGAACAGCATGAGCTCTTCTAATTGTTGAAGCACATGCTTCTGATAATCCTACATACTTCACTTTTCCTTCTTCTACCAATTTCTTGACTTCTCCCATCTTTTTATAATTTCATTTGTCACATGTGTGTACAAGTATTAAAATTTCAATATGTGAAAACAACAACCAAGAAGTAAATTAATTTATTTTAGAATCCGGAAATATTACATCAAGGTGTTGCTTATTCTATTATATATAATTTAAGTGTTTCTGTTAAAAAATAACCCATCAATGAAAGTCCATGGGAAAACCGAGACTTGGTAAAAACTTCACCAATGGATGTATAGTGACGGAATCAACCTATATTCAACGACGGTGCGACGAATCACCAATGGACTAATACAATCGGTGTGCCTTTATGAAATAGGCGTACCGTCAAATATAAGCCGGAAATTTGGGGGGAAATCTAGGGTTGAGACAAAAGAATTTAGGTCCGGCCCGTTACAATGTTTTTTATGCATATTTCACACGTCTATAACTCAAACTATTAAAAGTTATCTTTGTTTTAAGTTGGACCCATTTTTAACCCGTTTGTTTGTTTTATCTTTGTACTTTATTTTCCTAAAGTAAAAAAGTTTCTTAGACTACTAGGAGCAAGATGTTTCTACGGTAGCATACAAAAAGTGTGATACAAATATAAAAACCAAGAGGACAAACCATGATTTCTACTGGGATACGAGTGTCGATCCGATGAGCATAGTAGGGATCGATGCAATCAATATCGAGTCTCTTCAAGCTAGCTTCACAAGCTGACCGGACATAAGCCGGATCACCACACACTTCTATCTTTCCATCAATTCTTCGGTAACCAAATTTCGTAGCGATTTGAACTTTCTCTCTATATCCTTCTTTCAAAGCCTACAAAACAAAGGGTTTTCAGCGACAGAACTATCCGTTAGAAATCACTCGTTGAAAGTGTCAGTTGTCTTCATCAATGATGATACGTCTAGAACATGGCGTAGGTAAAGAGTTCACCGACATAATTTATTGACGAAAGCTTTACCAACATATATTACTAACAAAAGTCACGGTCAAATAATCGTAACAAAATCATCTACGGATTTTTCTAGTAGTTTTACTTAGAGGTGCACATCCGGACCAGTTCGTGATCCCAAACCGAATCCGGATCTGGTCTAAAACCAAAAACAAAAGCGGTTTGGGTGAAACCTGGTTGGTTCCAATGGTTTGGGTATTATTTGGAAACCGGTTTGGGGATGAAATGGTTATTCTTTAGAAACCAGTTTCTAAACCGACCCGATTTGGGTCAAACCGGTTTGACTTTATTTTGCTGGATCCAAACCGGGCCAGTTCGGCCCATAAACCGGTTTCGTGCACCACTAGTGTTGCTTACCTTGCCAATGAGGATTTCGTTGGCATTAAATCCATAGAAGTCGGAGGTGTCTAGGAATGTGACACCCGAGTCGATAGCATGGCGAATGAGGTTGATCATATCGGGTTCGGGTTTCGGAGATCCAAAGAACCCTACTCCGGACATACTCATACAGCCCAACCCTTGTGCTGAAACAACTAGACCTTGTGAACCTAACTTCAATTTTGGAACCATAGGAGCCATTGTTGCTTACACTATCTCGAATTGTGAGAATGAGCAAACACTATGTGGTGTGCATATATAATTTATTATTAGTTTCATTATTATTATACTGTGCTTGCTGTAAACGTTGTTTTATAATAATCCATTGATTGTTGCTGGCTAACAAAAAATTTAAAATACTTCTTAAAGTGTCATTGATGCCAAATTGCCAACAACCGACAACCTCTCCCAAGTCCATCTTAATAAAAAGAAAAAAAAAACATGTTTAATTATTAGTTATAAATAGTTCGTTATTGACTTATTAGTTAATATAAATGATTAGGTTTTTAGATTTTCATAACTGTTTGATTTCGGTTATAAATGATTCAGTTAATTCAGTTATTGAAAAATATGGTTCGCTTGAAATTTTTTTGAACGTGAGACCTAATTTCAATAAATAAATCAAGATATCTTGAGTCAAATAAAATACCATCAACTCTTTTAATTTATATTGAAGAATAATTGAACACTAATACGTTGTGTATAAAAAGTTATAACAATACTTTTTCGATATAATATATTATTTATATAAAAATAAAGGGAGTTTTGATGTTGGTTCCATTTGGTTATTTTCGATTGTTTATACACATGCAACCGTAAACGATTCATAAAGATCGATTATCAAAATATCATAAACGAATCATTTGTTTCTGAATTGTTTTGATTACTTCGCTTATTGTTTAGTTATTCAGTTTTTTTCTTACCCCTAAATTAGAGGCCCTAATTTAGATTATGTTTTCAAGATAATCACGATCTTTTCTTACTTAAGCAAAACTAAAATCACTTGTCTTCTATCCAAATTAGGTTTACCTATGGCGATAAATGGGCAGTGCTTGTGGGTTGGCAGGTCAAACCCGAATACGATACAAACCTGAAAATCGTCTGAGAAATATGAACCCGACACGAAATGTGTTTCGACGGGTTGACACAAACACGAAGCACTTAACCCATTTTTTATTTTATTTAGTTGTTACAGTATAATACTATAAACTTGCAAAATTGCAACCTAAATAATTCATATATGTACAAAATAATTATGTTAAAACTATAAAACTTAATATTCACTTATCTTTTATAATTTATATAATTTATACTTTAAGTTATGACATAAAGTATTTATAATTTTAAATTTAAACTAACTTATTTTTATATTTTTTAATAACCAAAAGAGAATATACACAAAAGGTTGAATAGCTCAATGGTGAACCCCAGTGACGGAGTTTGAAGAAAAACGCAGGGGGCCGATATTTTTTTTTCCTATCAGGGGGTCGGAACAATAAAATTTCGGGCTGATACGTATAAATTAACACTACTGAGCGAAAAATCGGGCGAATACGTATGTGTTAACACTTCTGAACGAAAAATTGGTCGAATAGGTATGTATTAACACTTCTGAGTGAAAAATCAGGGGGGGGGGGCTCACTATCCTCCGCCCCTGGTGAACCCACTCATACGTTTCCAATATTTAGATGTGCATTTTTCCACGAGGTATCTACTGATATACTGTTACATCTTGTTTACTTTTATCTACGTTTTGAACCCGCTACAAAGTGCAAGTAACTATCCACTAGTTTATAAAACATATAAAACTATACCAAATCGGATTATCATTCACATATTATTATTGAAACTTTTCCTTTATTTATTTGTATTCAATAAACTTGTTACAAGTTGGCTCTTCAAAACCAACTAAATCGGGCTAGCTTACCCACATCTGGGCTCTGACTGAAATGCTTCCTAATGGGCTCTGCAGCCCTGTTACCCGCACGACACATGATCCCTGACCCAAGAGTTGTTGCCCATTAACAAAAGAATGAAAAGATAATATTTTGCCTAACCTAATCGTAGGCATACAAAATCTTATATAAACACCTTAAATCCATTTTATTGTAGATTAAGTTAATTCATGTGCATAGAGTTTAGTTAGGTTGATTCCTTTGGTTGTGATGCAGTTACCAATGATTGTAGCTTTTTATGCTCCGGTTATAATCGGTGGCATGGTAGAGCCAATGAGGCTCTGATACAAAGTTAAACACCTTAAGTGTGTAAATGTGATTGTATTGATAATTGTGAATGGTCGGCTTTACAAGAGGATTTATATACATTAACCATATTAACATAATGCTACCTCTTGATATTGTAAATTATAGTCATAGGCGAAACTTAGTGAGTGTCCCCCTCCCCCCCCCCCCCCCACCCACACACACAATTTTTCGCTCATTAGGGTTAATTTGTATGTATTCGGCCTATTTTTCACGCAGTAGCGTTAATTCATACGTATTCGGCCGAAAATTTTATAGTTCCGGTCCCCTTGATAGGAAAAAAGAGCTCGGCCCCCCTTACGTTTTTCTTCAAGGCTTTGTCACTGATTACGGTATCTATCCTAATAAAGGAATAACTCTATTGACACGTGGCCGCACTACAGCTATGGTTTAACCATAGTTTCCCGCCCATTCTCAATTCCTTTTCTTTTTTCGTTTTTAGCAAAAAGAATATCAATATTATGGAAGTATGAAGACTGAAAAGCTATTCCTCGATTTAGGGATTTAGGTCAACAACCCCCAAAAACACTCTCCAAATTGATCTTCTGCATTCAATTTCCTTATAGCCATTATAATTTCTTTTCAAAAATGATATGGAAAAGCTTGAAATCAGGTCAAGAATCAACCTTAGCACTATCAATTATGAATTTAAATTATATTGCTGCAATATGAATGTTTCCATATAGATTTCCATCTCAATCAACCGCAAAACCTGCAAATATCCATTCCGATATCAAACGAATAATGCAATGTATATTTAGGTTACATCATCAGCAAGCAATCAGCTACAACTCCAAGGTTTCTTCTCCTGTTCGCTGTTTCTCTTCAACACCAGTAAGTTCTTCATCTCAAACGTGGTTAATTTTTTATCCTAAGCAAACAGTACACGTAAATCATCTAGCATTAGATTATTCACCTTCTACTTTTGGTGCAGATCATGTTTATTTGTTTGTTATTGGTCTGCAAATCTTAATTTCTTTGTAAAAGAATAATTAAATGTTTAGTATACTGTGAATTTCATGGATTAAAAGAGCATGATCACATTTATGTTCATGGTTTCATAAATTATAATTTACAAATGTCATTTGTGCTGTTTTGACTTCTTTAAAAGATGAAAAAATAGAAATTACAGACAAAAAGATCATACAGTGTAAAATAAGAGAAGAATGGATGTGACAACAACCTTGACTCCAAGTAGATAGGTCCTTGCATGAGCCATCAATAGTTGAAGAAATTTGAATATTTGATATAAATAGAAGAAGGGGCCTGCAAGAAATTAATAAAAATTTGCAGTGCATGCAGTACTATTACAAAAATAGTGGATATTAAAAAAAGTTATTATCATATCTGAGAGCAAAGTCAACAGTTGCCAGAATCAACAACCAACAGAAACATTTTACACAATTCTGTACAAACTCATTTTTTGAATATCAAATGTGTCAAACTTCATTTTTTGGATACCCTCTGCACTTATAATTTATGTATTTATCAGCCTTGCATTATACATTACTATACTCCTTTTATAATTTACTTAAAGTAATCTTAAATTTAAGACCAGAAAAGTAAAAAAAATTCAATCATACTATGTAAATGTTTTCTGCTGAATGTGTAAAATGTTTTTTTTTTTTTTGGGGGGGGGGGGGGTTTGGGGATGAAAAAACAGGAACAGCAGAGAAATACAAATAGATGATTCTAGCAACAATGATTACTCTTATAATCTTCCTCTATATGATATGACAATTTTGTGACCACAGTTGTAATTGATCTGCCCTTTTTGTTCATACTGCTGTACTTTCTGTTCAATATCTGCTATCAATTTGTTTATTTTTTGGATATCCAATGCAAAATACCTGCATTACAAGAATTGCTTATTGTTTGCTCCCTGCATTACATTACAATAAGTGCTTATTTTATGCTCCCTGCATTGAATAAGAAGTGCTTATTGTTTATACAAAACTCATTTTTAGAATATCAAAAGGGTCAAAGTTCATCTGTGACTACTCAAATGCTTATTGTTTATACAAAACTCGTTTTTAGTATGCTTTACTGCATATGTAGGAAACTCTATGATCGAAGACCAATGATTGCTTGTGATAAATGTGATGAATGGAATCATTTTGATTGTATTTAATATCATGGGCACCAAAAATGTTTTTTAGAGTCTAATATTTGAATGTACATTTGTGAAACAATTGGTAAGTATTTTCGCCTTGATTTTGTTGATTTAATGTGTGTGTCATGTTAGATGTTTTCTAATATTGATAGTTGTTTTTGCATATTGTACTTTGTTGGTAATTAGTCGGTTTATTTTTTAACGGGTCTCTCATTTTTTTAGTCATTGTTGATAGGTGGTAACGGGTCAAGTAGTAGATCGTCAGTGGGGGGTCAGCCTGCAGTTTGGGTTTCATTGGTGACATGTGGTAGCGGGTCAAATTGCGGATGGTAGGATAACGGGTTACATTGCAAGGGTCATATTACATTGTATGTTTCATTTTGTTTATTAAGTTTGCATTTCATAACAGGACAAATTGCAAGTTGTATAAAGAAGTATTTAAATATTTGAGAATTGTAATTTCAATTTTTATTATTGTATTTGTAATGTAATGTAATGTTTATTTTCAGTCATAAATATATATATATATATATATACATATTATAATTATATATTTTTTTATTATTATAACCCGTGTAGTACACGGGTCTTTAACCTAGTAATCTAATATACAATAATAACATATTATTGATTTACCTTGGGTCCAAGAGAAAAGAACATAAATTAAAACCGAGATTTTGATCAAAATAGGGATGAAAAACGTAATTTATTGAAGGAAAAAAAATAGTATTACTTACATTTTGTCCTTTATTCATCGATCCCCTCGATGAATATCTCACTTGAAAAGATCTTGAAAGTTGAAACACAAGCTAAATGACTTGGAAGTTTCCTAGAAGTTTTACATTATTAATAATAAAGAAATTGCTCGATAATTGAGAACGAAATTGCATCACTCTTTCATGTAATCCTCAAGAAATGTATTATTTATTAATCTTCCACACAAGAAAAATCAAACATCGTATTCAAAGTATTTTCCAAAGAAAGTAAACAAATAAGTAGTAAAATCTATGAATGTTCAAGTTAGATGTAATTTACATCGGGTAAATTAACATCGGGTAAATTAACGTCATAAAACGTTTAAAATCATGGTTTAACTATGTCTTGTTCGAATTAGAGATAGTAATTTGTATTGAGTTTTGTTTTATATTTAAAACGGTTAAAATTAAACCATGAACACTCAATAGTGTAAACGGTTTAAATATATTACCTTGATTAAAACGAATATCACGCATTGTGTAAATTAAACTTTTAAAAAAGATAAGATTTAAACTTCCCTTCAATTGACATTGACCACAAATGATGGTGAATCCTTTTGCCTTGTGGTATTACTTTATTCATTTATGTTGACTGAGTTGAGAGTCTTTGCAAGAAACCATCTTGACATTGCTTAGGCTATGTTAATGAAGCGGGAGGAGAAGGGCGTAAGTGTCAAATCAGCCAACCACAGGCGTTCTGGGTGTTGCACATCGTGCGGCAAGAGGTGTTTCCCTTGTCACGTGAGTGTGTTTAATGAGAGACGGACATTTGTTCTGAAGGAGAATCTTGATTTTATGAAAGAAAGAGGGGTCGGTTTGGAAAAACGTGAAAGTTGAAGGGGTGATCCGGAACTAGTTAATTAATTATTATTTAATTAATAGTTTGAATGTTTAGATAAAGTTATTTTATGTTTATCTATAGTTTGTTGAAGTTAGATTATAACAGAGAGTAGTACTTGAGTATGGTTTGTTTAGATAAATAGATAATTATGGTCCATGTAATTTGCAAGTCAAGAATTATAATAACAAGAAAGAGCCGACCTTGGTTGAGATCAAATTTTGTGTTCGTGTTCTTGGACTTGATTTCCAACATGTTCAACTAACGTGCGTGGGATGTAGACCATTACAGACAACCTTATTTTTAATTCTGAAAAACAAGTTCAAACTTCAAAGTTTTCACATGAAATTAATTTTAATTAATTATTAAAAAATTGTCCGAAAAAAATAATATGTCTTTTTTTCTATAATAAAAGAAAGAGTTAATTGTATAAATGGCTCATTTGGTTTGTTTATTTTACAAGTTTTATCTCAAGTTTTAAAAATTGTAAATTTAGCCCAAACTTTTATGAACTAGTTGCTCATTTAGCCCTTGTATTCATGATTAGTTTTTAACGTTAAGTAGCCCCACATGCCATCCACGTGAGGGCATATTTGTCCTTTCAAAAATTAAACCCTAAAAACAATTGGTCTAGATTGTAAAAAAATACATATTGGCTGCAAAGATCGTACCCAAGACTTATTGTATATCATTAACACTCTCTAACCACTACATCATGTTGCAATTTTTGTTTTTAAGACTGATAATAATAATCATATACACAAACCAATCCTGACATCTTCTTCATTTCAAACACCTTGTGCCATCCGACCCAAAAACTGGTAACCTAGTATAGTGATTAAGAAGAGTTAATGATATCCAACATGTAATGGGTTTGATCCTTGCTGCCAACATGTATATTTTTGAAAGCTTTTCTTTTACAATCTATACCAAGTGTTTTTTAGGATTTAATATTTAAAAGGATAAATATGCCTTCATGTGGATGGCATGGTGGGTTACTTAACGTTAAAAACTAAATGCTCATGATAACAGGGGCTAAATGTGGAATTAGTTCATAAAAGTTTAAGCTAAATTTATAATTTTTAAAACTTGGTGACCAAACTTGTAAAATGAACAAACCACATGAGTCATTTATGTAATTAATTAGCTTTAAAAGAAAATAACACTAGCTTTAAAAGAAAATAACACGTATCAATATCTATACTATATAATAAATAAAGGTTTTTAGTGGCACGTGTCGCATCCATATTCATTCTCATCATTTTTTTCCTGCATCTCTCTCTTATTTAATGCACTTCTATATTTTAATAATAGTATATATTTAAAAAAATTAATTATACTAATAAAACACATTTATTTTAAATTATCCCTTATTATAAGAAACTTTAAAATTTAATTATTTAACTTTTATTTCAATTAAAAAGTAAATAAAAGTCAAATTAAATAGTAATTAACATATTTTTGAATTACAATAAAAAATGAGTAAATTACAAACCACCGGATTGTTTTAGCATCGAGAAGGTCTTAAAGTTGTTGAAGGTATGCCAATTTTGAAGGTATAAGATGACTGAAATCTAGTTGCGATCCAAACCCAGTTGTGGAGGAAGACGATAATGAAGTGGTCCCCTTTTACCATTAGTTTTCTTTTAATTTTTTTTAAACTTCTTCATTTTTAATACTAGTTATGCTAAAGGACGAAATTTATTACAAAAAGTTTACATAAAAGATGTTTAGCGTGAATTATTCGTAAGATAAATGATTGAAACCTACAAATTTATATAAACGTAAAGAACATCTTCTGTAATTTAGTCTTACGAACCACATCAAATTTGTACATTTTTGTTATAAAAAAAACTCAAATTTCTACTAATGAACCGTATATGTGATTATAAATTATGAAGTGGGCTTTAAAGAGAAATCAAATCATCAATGGATCAAAGACAATAAATCTTTTACTTTAGCAACAAATACTCTTTTGAAAATCATACAATACAACAAATATATAGAGACATACAACCACTAATTAATACACATGTTACACCATTATATATAGTCACACATATATTGAACTAAAATCATGAAATATAAACTTATAGTCGGGAAAGAAAGTGTAAATTGTGTTCTTGGAGTACTTGACCGTTGTCTTGTGCCAACATGTTATTTAGCTCTTCCACAAATGTTTCCATCGCCGCGCTTGGCAAGCATATGGGTACCACGATTCCAGACTCTCCCTTATTGTTTGTAAACGGTATATAGAAACTAGCAACACCCGGGATAGCACCTACTCCGCCTTTTGCGGGTCCTCCATAAGCCGCCTTCCCCCAACCAAAATCAACCACATCAAATCCAGCCCGAGTCACATCAGAGACAAGGTAGCTTCGAACCACTGTAAAGTGGGGTCGTCCCTCGGTTACCATCAAGTCTGCTATAGATCTCATGTACTCTTCAGTCACATCTGATTTCGCCTTCATCACGAGCTCCAACGCGTGGGCCAACGGTTTGGTCGCTAGATCTTTTGCCGTGGAAATGGCAACCGGGAAGGCGAAACCATTTCCATAATATCCAGCCGGTAGAGGAGGATTGAACTTGGCGCGCGCGTTCACAATGCAAATGATACGCATCTCTTCTTCGGGGTCGGGTTGGAGCGCGATGGTACGACAACGCCATAGACAGGCGGTTAGCACCTCGAAGGTGGAGCACTTTTTAAGGTATGATGGAACAAACCTACGAAGTGCTGCCACCTCAGCCGGTCCAAAGAAAAAGGATCTATGTGCCATGTCATCTAGTGGGATAATCGTACCCTTTGTGTCCTCCACTTTGTCATACTCATGATGAGTGCATGTCACATGTGGTGGGTCTCGTGCAAAAAGCAACTCTCTTTTCCAGACGGGCAAACTTGAAGGTTGGGGTGCACCTTGTGACATTTCACCTAGTGCGGTCATGAATTGTACGAGCCCTGGTGCGTCACTCATGGTGTGGTTCAGTCGTAGGCCAAAGATAAAGCCCCCACATAACAATCTTGTCACCTATTAATAAAAGTTAATTAACAAAATCAGTAAATGTAATAATCCTTAAAATAAAAATGATTTGACTAAAAAAACAGGTCAACTAATGTTGTTTTTATTTTATTTATTTCAAATTACTAATAATTATTTAGTTAATCATTAGCTCTTTAAGATTAATTTTCCCATTGCTTTATTACTTACTTAAAACTTAATATGTTGTTTTATATTTTTTAAATCTTCGTTACTAACTATGTAACTTTTTTTATTCAATCAATGTGATACACGAGTTTCTAACCTAATAATATAACAAAGAAATAATACATTATTTAATGTGTATTAAATATTTTTTTTTGTTTTTAAGAAATGTTTAACTTCATTAAATTTCATGTAATCAAACATCACATTTCTAATTTCTTGAAATATCAACATCTTAAAAAAGGTGCCCAAAACTTACCTTGATCTAGCATATATCATTTTAAAAAAAAAAGGTGAATAACTACACGTTTAATCAAATATATTTATAGAAGAGCACATCTAACTAAAATACCTTCTTTTGTTAGTCTACCGGTTTTCAAAACCGGTTGGTCAGTTTTCCAGACATGACCAACCAGTTAAACCGATAAAAAAACAAAAATTTTACCTGAATCAGTAGCAACGGCGAGTCAAGAACATTTCCTGATCCCGGAACATCATAAAGCAATTCTTCCAAACATGGAAAAGGCGGTTGGAGAGCATCTCCAAACTGCTTCAACGTCACATCAGCTTCCGCCTCTATAAACAACACACCCTCACCCGAGCAATCAACCATCAGTTTCCTGGCCGGACCTTCTTTCAGCCGGCCAGCAAACGGATAGTAGAACACCAACACGTTAGCCAGAGCCTCCCTGATCACACTCGCCGGATTCTTATTTTTCATTTTTGGATCATGGCGGTAAAATTGAATCACCGGGATATGAAACCGAAGGCCCTCCTGATCGTCAATATCGGAGAGAGGCTTCATTTCACGCGGCGTGGGTTTGGCCGGAACTATGAGCTCCGGTGAACGTCTCCGGACGGTGAATGTCAAGGGAGTATCGGTCTGTGCCATATCTGGTTTGTGTGTGTGTGTTAGTGTTTGTTGTGGTGCTTTAATTCGGTATTGATGGAACTCCTTTTATAGCAGGTTAGTGGATATTTCTTTAGTTAAATATTTATTTAATAATTTCGTTAGGTAGAGCCTATATAATTTATTTAAATGTATAAGATTTATTTCATGTAATTAAATAATACATATTATTAACTAAATAAGGTTTTTTTTTGTTAGAACAAAATTTTAATCATATATTTTTTTTAATAACGATTTTTACCACCTAACATGCACATATAGGATTTTAAACCCATACCAATTTTTGAAAGTAATCACCAATGTCACTAAAACATAAGGTAATGGATTTTTACTTATATAAATACATAAAGAATCATATATGTATATAAATAAATGATAAATATTTAATAAGTAATAAACGAAATGAACCGAGCAGATCGAGCTAGAAAAAAGATTAAGGAGTCAAGTTTAATCTTTAGATGAGCCAAGCTCGAGCTGCTTAAGTTAGATGAGCCAAGCTTAAACTTGGCTCAGATCAGTTAATTATACCCTTATGTTATTTAACTGAGAGTAAGACTAAAATAATGATTTTAACCACCGGGTTTAAACCCATCATAAGGGTAAACTAGATTTCTTTTTTTGAACGACGGGGATTTTATTCAAGAAAAAAAAAAGGAAATAGTAAGTCGATATCCCAACCAACACAACTCAACGCCACAAGTCAAACGATTACATGAGAAGATTGAAGTTACACTGATCCAACCAAGTAAAACCACTATTTTCCGTCATATTCTTGATCCATAAGAAAGATAAGGTCGGCTTTAATGGTTTCGAATACTTTGGAGGAGCAAATTACCTTGCCTTACCTTCTCGTTCCAGAATTTTCACATGTGTAAGAGCTTACTCTTTTTTTCATTCGAGGAACATACGATTAGGTAGATAAATAAGTCGGGGATTGAGGTTGAGGGAATAGAGGCTAGCCTACACCATTGGTGAACTCTACACGAAAGTAGTTATACCAAATCACAATGTTGAGTCACATGCTCGATGGACTCTAAAAGGCCTAGACAAGCCTCACAAGATGATGAAAGGACTGAGACGCCACACCTAAGCAATGCGTCACGTGTAGGTAATCAGTCAATAGCCAATCTTTACCCAAAAAAGTTTAACCTTGTTAGAAATCCAATTATTTCACCTGTGATTAGGGTAAACTGAATTATCTTTGATCAAAGTATGGGTATGAAATTAAGTACCAATTAAACAATTATTTGCAAATATTTGTTTGGGTTTTCCATTATTAAGTAGATTAGGGTTGTGATTATTTTGGTCTACCGATCATATCTTTTAAAGGAGAAACGCGTACTTATGCGTACCCAACTCTCTAGTCTCTTCTAACCATTTATATAATACGATAATAACACTAAAGATTCGACAAAAATGAGTGGAAGATGTAGCAACAAAAAAACAAATTGTTTTTAGTAAGTCATGGCAAGCTATAATCTCCTTTTGTCTAATTGCATTTGCATTTTTTCTATTAGCGTGTTAAACATGATCATAAAAATATATTTTTTGCAATAATAACACAATCTTTTTGATAAAATAACTTTCTAAAGTTTTTTTTAGACTTCTTGTACTCATTCGATTCATTTACAGACATACATACACATAGATACATTGTAAATATACTTTGTCTTTGTGTTTGTGTTTGTGTTAAAGTAGATATTGCTATATCATAAATACTATCTAAAAGTATTACGATAATAACATATTGTTACATAATCTTAATTTCAAGATTTTTAAATAATGTAAGAATTATAATTAAAAATGCTATTGCTTTCTTTTACATATAATGTTAAAAAAAAAATAAGAGTAAAGTGTCATTTTCGTCGTGATTTGGTCATTTTAGCCACTTTTATCTAAAAAAATTTTTTTAGCTTTTTCGTCCATGACTTTTCAAAATCTAGCCATTTTCATCCAACTAATTAATTTCGTCTACATTTTAATGTTAAATCAGGGGCAATATTGGTTAAATTTTTGGGTAATTTGGTTAGATTTTAATCTATGAATTTCAAACCGACCTTTCATTTAACGTTAAAATGTAGACGAATTTTCATTTGGATGAAAATGACAAGATTTTGAAAAGTTAGGGACGAAAAAGCTAAAAAAAAGTTTTTAAATGAAAATGGTTAAAATGACCAAACTACATAAACGAAAATGACACTTTACTAAAAAAATGTTAGCTTATATTTTGTCATTTATTTATTCGCTCACCTTTATGAATGTTCCACTTAGAAAAGAAGAAAGCAACATCTTGAAACACAAGTTAAATGACATGGAAGTTCCCTAGAAATTATACACAAATAATGAAGAATTTGGTTGATAACTATTTATTTTCCATACATGTTCAAGAAAAATCAAACATTATATTCAAAATATTTTCTAAAGAAAGTAAACAAACAAGCTTAGCAAAACCTCACTCGTAAGTAGGGTATGAAAAGAATGAGATAAAAACAATATTATCTCTATCACAGTAAATAAAGAGACTATGCGCTCTCAGAAATACACCGGCTCTAAAAAAAAAATAAACAAACAAATGGTAAAATTTGTTGTGTCAAATTAGAGATGGTAATTTATATCGGGTTTAAATTGCCATCTTAATTAAAAATGATAAAATTAGGTTGCAAGCACCTTAAATACAGCGCACGGTTCAAGTAAACTTTTTTAAGTACAACCAACAAGGATTAGTATATGTAAAAAAGAGTGTATGTCTTTGTACGTAGAGGTACTCAAAAGAACCGGATCCGAATCCGAATCCGATCCGATCCGATGGATTATCCGAAACCGGATCCGGCTAGAACCGGATTTTTTGGAACCGGTCTGGATTTTTTCAGAACCGGCGGATCCAGAACCGGTTTAGGAGTTGTTGACGGACCGGTAAAAATCGGACATTTTGGAACCGGTTCTAGCCGTTAGAGGGTAAAAAAGGCTATATAGCCGTTTATGGCCTTTTTTGTATTTTTTTGGGTTGTTTGAGGCTAGAAACTAAGTATAAATAGGTATTAGGGGTATGGGTTAGTTCACCACAACATCCTAGCTCTCAAAACTCAAAAACGCTCTCAAAACGCAAAAAAACGCTCACTTTAACGTAAAAAAAACACTCCCATGGCTTCCGCAAGCACTCAAAATTCGGTTGGTGGTTCTACTAGCGAAGCCACGGTGGTGAGAGTACTTCCTTGCTCCCGAAACCAAGAGATATGGGTTTATTTCGATTTATGTGAAATGTCGAACGGTTCGCAAAAGGCTCGTTGCAAACGTTGTGGTAAAATTCTGAGTGCTGGGGGAAATAGCACTTTGAGAAAACATATTGGTAGTCACGCAAAACACACTCAAGGTGAAGATCAAACTCAAATTGGTAGGGATGGAGGAGTTTGGCAATACAATGTCGAGGGAGTTCGTGAAAGAATGGCATATTTCGTCGTTCAAGAAGGGTTGTCTTTTGATCACTTTGATAACCCGTGCTTGACGAGGATGATACAAGAGACGCTTCAACCGAGCTACACCAATGTAAGTCGTTCTACTTTGAGAAGAGATTGTTTAAAAATGTGGAAAAGCGCTAAAAAATAATTAATCTTAAGTTTTGAAAATTTAAATACCGGCATTAACTTAACCACGGACGTTTGGTCCGCTCCACATGGTTTATCCGAATCGTACTTTTGCGTTACCGCACACTGGGTTCAACCCGAGTCGTGGCAAATGATGAAGCGTACGACTGCGTTTGATTATTTTGGATATCCACATACCGGCGAAAACATATTTTATATTTTAGACTCGGTAATTCAAACTTATAAAATTCAACCAAAAATATTTTCAATATATTTTGATAACGCTTCAAATAACACAAACGTGGTGGAAAAATTAAAAATAAAATATGAACCGCGTTGTAACGGTATTTTCTTTCATAATCGATGTGTTGCACACACCATTAACTTGGTTGTGCAAGACGGTCTAAACGTCCAAGAAATAAGAGACGTGAAAGAAAATTTTAAAGTGATGTTACAAGAAGATTTTAGCACAAGCAAAAAAAGATATATGAACTATAGAAACTAACTACTTTGCTTGAGGTTTTTAAAAATGCAACCACATGTTTATTGGGAATTTATTATCTCACGTCTTCGCTAGTACTTCAACAATTATATTTAATATGTAATAAATTAAAATAGTTTGAATATCACGGCCCTATTTTTGCAACAATAGTAATACCTATGAAAAATAAATTTAAAAAATATTTTTTCGGAAATGCCGGCCATCGTTACATGTTCGGCCGCCTTAAACCCAACGATTAATGTAACCGGTGTTGAAACATTAATTGGATCAATATCGGACGATTTAAATATGCACGAGGAAGACCCAAATTTTGAATCAAATGCAATAAGGGATTTCAATTCGGCTTTTAATAATATGTTTAATTATTATTTACGCAAATATGATGGAAGTGGTGATCCATCAAATATACGTGAATCAATGGCTCCGGGTTCAAGTTATAGTAGTTCAAGGAACCCGATGTTAAATTTATTTAATACTTTAAGAAACGAAAATACTAAACGAGCTCGTGGAAGCACACCAAGTAGCGAGCTTGGGAGATATCAAGCTACCGATTTTATTTCAACTCTAAGATCCGAAGAGTTTGAAAACTTTGATATCTTGAGTTGGTGGCAATGAAGGGAAACCCAATATCTTGTTCTAGCCGCAATGGCCCGTGACCTACTAACCGTCCAAGCTTCAACGGTAGCTTCGGAATCTGCTTTTTCTCTCAGTGGCGGGGTTTTATTTATTCGAATAACGAGGCTTACACCGGAATATATGGAGATGTGTATTTGCTTGAAGGACCATTTGGATGCCGTCGAACGTGTACAACATGTTGCAAAACTAGAAGGCGAGCTTGACATTGAATAAGAAATACACGAGTTCGAAGTAGAACAAGGGGCGGCGATTCCACTTTCCGACGAATAATAAGCTTATGATGAAGTCCAACGTATCTCAGGCGAACAAGATTGAAAACCGAAGTTACGAAGACTAAGACGAGTAGACGACGAATAACGAGTCACAATAAATAATATATATTTTGTGATTCCATTATGTTTTTTGTAATTTTTTTTGTACGAACTATTGTTAAATCACTTAAAAAAATATAATAAATAAATAAAATATGTATTTTATAGTGTATCTTTGTTAATTTTTTTATAAAAAAAAATCCAGTGGAACCTTTTTTTTATCCGGTCCGGTTCCTAATATCCGGTCCGGTCCCCAATAGGTTCCAACTATCCATGCCCAAAACCGGATCCGATCCGGAACCGGTTCCAACGTGTCCGGTCGTTGACCAGCGTTGACGGATCCGGATCCGAAAAAAAACCGATTTGTGCACCTCTATTTGTACGTAATGTTGATCAAATTTAGTGGAAGAGAGAAAGTAAACAGTTAGTCAGTTATATAACCGTTTTATCTATCGCATACCAAAAATAAATATATTTGTATATACGTATTCAAGAACTCGTAAGTTTTTAAATTTAAAATTTGTTATATATTGAACGTAGGAAGGTGAGCTCTTAATATATGCAAGAATATAAAATAGGAAGGTGAGCTCTTAATATATGCAAGGTAAAAGCATGTTTATTAAGGTGGATAAAATAGGAAGGTAAAAGCATACTATTATTCTTTACTTATATTTTAAGATTAAGTTTTATTTATCTGCAAGGTAAAAAGCATGTGTATTAAGTTGTAAGAACATAGAACAACTATCATGCCAAAGATATTAGAAATTAAAATATATAATTATTTTGAATTAGATAAATAAGTACTTAGTTTTAAAATAATTAAAATAAAATAATAATAACAATATGATATACTTTATTTTGAGAAAATAAATTGTCTAAAATGAAAAGAAACATCGTGTGAATTAAACCTTTTTTCTTAAATAAAATCTCATTCCTTTCCTTTCATATTGATTGACCAAATGTCCACATATGATAGTGTCTTCTTTGACTGAGTTGGGAATCACGAAACCACTATGACTTTGCTTGTGAAAAAGAAAAACAAGTGGAAAGTTTTTTTTTTTTTTAGAGTTAATTGGATAAATGACTCCGATGGTTTGATTAGATTGCATGTTTTGTTTTTAAGTTTTAAAAATTATAAATTTAACTTAAAATTTTATGATCTTGTTCTGTCTTTGGTCCCTGACGTTAATCCTAATTAGTTTTAAACGAAAAATTAGCTCATGTGTTCTCCACGTGACTTACAACTGCAAACTTAATCCTAAAAATGAGTAAAAATCATAAAAACTAAGTAAAAATTAGTATTTTAACTTATTTTTAGTGTTAAGTTTGTAATCGTATGTCACATGCATGACACTTGATCTAGTTTACCGTTAAAAACTAACTGGTATTAACGTCAAGGGCTAAAGACGTAATCAGGTCATAACAGTTTGGGCTAAGTTTGCAATTTTTATAACTTGAGAGCCAAACATGCAATCTGATCAAACCACACGAGTCATTTGTGCAATTAACTCTTTTTCTTTATGAAATTATTTTTTGTTTAAAGATTATCTAAAAAATATTAACATAATAACATGTTTGTTTTAATAAATAAAAGTGCGGTAACAACGACTGCTTTATTTTACATGTCGTTTTAAAAAAAAAGAAATATATTGCAAGATTTAATCGTTCAATTATTCGATCACCTTTTAGTCCTTTATGAATGACCCACCTTTAGGGTTATTGGATTTTAATAATCCCACCTTTTACCAATTGGCCAATAATAATCCCAACTGAGAATATTCTTACCACTAGTCCCTACTTTCAAACTATTTTGTTACATTGGACTTCCCGTTAAAAAAACTTAACGCCGTTAGATTTTATATGGCGTGGACATCTGCAAACCACAGGAAAGTCGAGCCAAGCTAGCAGTGGTCTCGTGGTGGGTTTTGAATTGGCTCTGGTGGTGTTTAACTGGTCTCGTTAAACACTACCGTTATCTCTGTTTGGACTTGCCTGACCAACGAGACTAGTTAAACACCACCAAAGCCAATTTCAAAACCCACCACGAGACCACTGCTAGCTTGGCTCGACTTTCCGGCAGTTTGCAGATGTCCACGCCATATAAAATCTAACGGCGTTAAGTTTTTTTAACGGGAAGTCCAATGTAACAAAATAGTTTGAAAGTAGGGACTAGTGGTAAGAATATTCTCAGTTGGGATTATTATTGACCAATTGGTAAAAGGTGGGATTATTAAAATCCAATAACCCCCCACCTTTATGAAAAAGTAGAAATCATCTTGAAACACAAATAAAATGACTTGGAAGTTCCCTAGAAATTATAAATAATAATAATAATAATAATAAAAATGATGATTGTTATAATGTAAATAAGAACGAAATTACATCACTCCTTTACATGTAATCGTCAACAGGGACGTGCCCGAGAATCCTCAAACATTTTGGGCCCGGGATAAGTAATAAAAAAGCGGGACTGAATAATTTTTTAATATGTAATGAGTTTAAATATATATGCATTTTGGTATCTTTTTTTGGTTTTGTTTTAATAGTTTAAACAATTATGTGTTTTATGGGACAACCTTTTAAAGAGGGAAAAAAAGAAGAAAAGAGAAAAAAAGAAATAGTACACATGATTAATAAATAGTGTTGTTATAAAGACTTGAACTTGTGACCTTTACATTTTCTTATAATGGTTTTTTCAATTACACTAAGGAAACTTTGATGTAAACAAAATGGATGTATAACTTAAATATACTATTTAAAACATATACAAAATTTTTAAAAACTTTGGGTCTCTCGAAAGACTGGGCCTGAAGCCGTCGCCCACCTTGCCCTCCCTTTGGGCGGGGCCTGATCGTCAACAACTGCCTTCATTTTTTATTATTTGTGTTTTATTCATGTTCAAGAAAAATCAAACTTCATATTCAAATCTATACTATATAATAAATAAAGGTTTTTGTATGTCACGTGTCGTCACCATATTCAATCTCATCATTTTTTTCTCGCATCTCTCTCTTATTAAATGCATCCATATCTTTTAATAAATTACTAATTATACTAATTAAACATATTTATTTTAAATTATCCATTATTATAAAAAAAAACTTTGAAATCCAATTATGTAATTTTTATTTTTAATAAAATAGTAAATGAAAGTTAAATTACATTAAATAGTAATTGACGTATTTCCAAAACCCAATTATATATTATTTTTTCATATTTTGAATTTTGTTTTATATCCTTAGTATATGTATAGTAATACATTTTTACACCTGTAAAATACATAAATAAAAACTGAGAAATTTATGTATTGATATTTTTCACCCGTGTGTATTACACGGGGTCTAAGCTAGTTATTTTAGATAGAAACTAGACAAACAAATGCTAAGTAAAAAATAAAAATTATCTAATTAGAGTTGTAAATTTGTGTCGAGTTACAAAATCATATAATCAACTCTGAATACAGCTAACTAATTGTATTAAGACGTTTAGATCCACTTGGATTATGTGTAACATTAACACTTCTCATATAACCTGGTTTTTCAGTTTAACTGAATTGACGGGTCTATCAAATAAAATATTAGTTAGGGTTTCTTGTAATATTTTATTATGATTATGATATATATTTGACTAAGTTTCTTTGTAATTATTCTCTCGATTAATAACATATAATATTTTATGAAATTTTCATTATTGCATATGATATTAGAGTCTTTTGGTTCTAATCTTCTTATTTTCTCTTTCAAAAGCCAGTTAAACACCACAAAGTCAATTTCAAAAGCCAACACGAGACCACTGCTAGCTTGGCTCGACTTTCCGGCTGTTTGCAGATGTCCACGTCATATAAACTTTAACGGCGTTGAGTTTTTTTAACGGGAGGTCCAATATAAAAAAATAGTTTGAAAGTATGGACCGGTGGTAAGAATATTCTCAGTTAGGATTATTATTGGCCAATTGGTAAAAGGTGAGATTATTGAAATCCAATAATCCTTTATTATATTGGTTAGTAGCCCTCTTCCCCCATCATCGTCTTTGTGTGACGATTTTTTTCTCTTTTGTTTCCCCTCCGTCTTGGCCCGTGGACATATTACACAAATATAATGTTAGGTTTTATTCATTCTTCTTATGTTGCAGCCACAATTGTAGTTCCAATCACTACGCCCTGTTATACATGCCTCTTGTCGCTGCAACTATATGGCGTTAGATCCATTGACATCGTTTGTCTCTATAAAGTCTTCTTACTTTTTACGTTTTTATGTGTTCTGTTTTAGATTGCATCTTCTTCTCATACCAACATATTCATAATTTTACTTTGGTCTGAGTGTCTGATCCTCTCTAGCTCATGTATGGGAGTATCAGATATAGTATGTATTAGTTAAGGTTTATGTAATATCTTTACTATTGTTACAAAATATGATTTGATTAGGTTTTCTTTGTAACTATTGTTATTGTATATCTATACATAACTAGTGGACGTTGCCGCGAGTTGCAATGGTGAAACTGACGTGGTTAAGTACGTAAAGAGAAGTGTATGAAGTTACGACACTGCGGTTTTAAATATCAAAATGTAGATAGAAAAAACATGTCGTAACGACATATTCGGAAATCAAGAAAAAATTAAGACATTGTAAAATGAGCTTTAAGAAACAGGAAAGCGATTTAAAAAAAAGAAGTTAAAACATATCATATTTTATGAGGTTCGGTTTTTAATAATATTTATGTTAAAATATAGATAAAAATAGGTACATCTTAATGGTATATTTGAAACTTAAAAAAAAATATATTAAAAGTTGTAAGTTGCGACCGCTTAGTTTTGTATATTGAAGGGTGCTTCAAGAAGTTATACACCCATTTTATAAAAACAAATGTAAATTTAAGAATATAATTAAAAAATATGTGAGTTAGTTGTTATAAAAAATAATTAATATTTATGTAAAAGAATGAATATCATTTATTACTCTCGTATATTTTATTTGAATATACTATTATGTGGGTTGGGAGTCTATGACAAGGAAGTCTTTCACGAGATTATTTTGGGTACTTGTTGGTGTTTGTGGTTAGCTAGGAACGATAAAAAATTCAATAACAAGGCTATCGTCATCAAAGATATTATTCATAATATTAAATCTTTTGATTTTCTTTGGTTCTTGAATCGGCCGAAGCGTGAGTACAAGATATTAGTGGCGGAGCTTGAAAAAATACGTAGCGGGGGCCGAAAGTCATTAGACCCAAAAAAAAAATTCCTATCGCTATGTTTCAGGTTGATTCAATTCGTGTCGTGTCGGGTCGAGTTAGACAAATCAACAATAAATAACTCTAAATATCTAATTATCTATGGTGTCCCGGTGGCGAGCGATGAGGACACAAGCAGCGGCGAGGGCGCGAGCAGTGGCGGCGGCGATGACGCAAGACAAAGGGGGATTTTAGATTTGAGATTTGGGTGTGTTTGAGGGAAGCGGGCATGGTCGACGAAAAGGAAAGGGGGTTAAGAATTTTAGGGTGATTTATTTGAAATTTTCATTTCCTCCTAAACTTGAAGATATAGTTTTTGTTTCATGTAATCGTTGGAACTTTTTTTCCTTGTTTTGCCCGCTCATTTCAAGGAGTTTTCTGTTAATGAAATAAGACTTTCAAAAAAAATATTTTAAGTGGGCGCCTTTATCACGAAGATAAAAGCTAGTTCGTTTTTTTAGATTAGAAATAGATATAAAATCAAATGTATAGAATGAAATGATTGGTACGATTCTCCTCTTATATTGATGTAATTTCTGGTTTTTCTTGTTGTCCTTGTTTTGAGGACTTGCATGTTTGTTTTGGTGAATGACGTTTTTCTTTCAAAAAAAAAAAAAAAGTGGGCGCCTTTAAAAAACTTGTTTTAAGTGGGCGGTCCACTTAACCGAACATTCAATGGCCAACATCAACTATGCTTTGTCCAAGAAAATTTTTGTGGCCATAATTTCAAGGTAATTTCTGGGCAGCCACATCTTTTTCAAAGATAGGTCTTGTTTTCTATTTTCTTTTTGCATGGCTTGTTTATATTTTGGTCAAACTTATTATTTTATAAAAAAAATCTATAACATTTATGAAAATATGTCTAATTATTAACTAATTATAATTGGGCATGGGATTCCACAGTCACCTTTTTTTTCCCCTAAAGTCCTTTTTTTATATGTTTAGTCTTTAATTTTATTTTATTTTTAAAGGTTTTTTTTAGATTTATCATAAAATTTCAATAGAGTAAACTTTAGTTTTATTCCCTCAAGCTTATTTTTTTATAAAATTATAACAAAAGTTCAATGGGTTTGTTTTTTTTAGTAAACCTTTGTGAACTTTTTTTTAAATGGTATGCACGGATTTTTTTTTTCTACGAGCGATCCGATTTTTTTTATCGTACGATATAACGTAACTTTTATCACCGTGGACTAGTCGAACCGATTACTACCAAACTCCTGCCATGTAACGCAAGGAGAAAAACTTTTTTTTTGAACGGCCAACAAACATAGAATTGTCTAGGTACTCCGTACGGGGTGACCCATTGGCAAAAGGCCACCGCCAGCTGGCCCAACCCAGCCGTACGGAGCCTTAAGCGCCCCAAGTTATCTGCAGTTCCAGGGAAAACCCACCCGTCTGAAAGCCCACTGGTGGTAAAACCCGGACACCCTCGGGATCGAAGCGGAGATCACAAAGATCTCGGTCTTCCTTCATTGAGCCACTATGCCCCTTCTCAAAGTGATAAAGTGAGGATAGAACCTAGATTTTTTTTAGAGAATCCAAGTTTTCTACGACTTTAGACCAAATTAGAAGTTGCAACGCAAGGGAAAAACTACTTATTATTATGGACACTTAGTAAGTATCTATACCTGAAAAATCAGCTCAGTCTCCTACTCTAGTAGATGTTTGACCGATATAATTAAATACGAGTTTAAAAGAGATATTTATATATGTAGTTCCTTTTAAAAAATATAAAATTTTAAAATAAATAATAACTAAGTTTTCAATAAAGTTGCTAATATTCTTTTAACTATATAAACAACTCAAATTTCGTTTATTGTTTCATTGTCGTAGATTTTTTTAAAAATTAAAATTAAATGATTTAAGTGGAATATATAAGTAGGGCTGTTCAAAAAGCCCGTGGCTCGTGGCTCGCTCGAAGTTCGCTCGGAAAAAGCTCGGCTCGGGAAAAGCTCGGTTTTAAACGAGCCGAGCCGAGCTGGCTCGAATTCTAAACGAGCCGAGCTCGAGCTAGGGTTGGCTCGGCTCGGGCTCGGCTCGGGGCTCGGCTCGTGGGCTCGGCTCGTCTAAATAACTAATATATATATATATATATATTATATATGTGTTATATTTGAAATATGATGTTTTGATTTTTTAAGTTAATTTGTTTTCAAGAACTCTGAGTTTTGGACTAAAATTTTACTTTATCTACAATTGTATTTTACTCTCTACTTTGTAAGTTTTGGGTTATCTATGTTTTTTTTTTGTATTTTATATATTGTCCCTTCCATCTATTTAGTTTTTTGAAGACAATCAAGTTCAAACCGAGAATAAATTTTTTTTTTTGTTGTTTATATATATATTAATATGTAAAAAAAAAATAAAAAAAAAATAAAAAACGAGCTGGCTCGAGCTTTTTACGAGCCGAGCTCGAGCTCAACTTTTCAGCTCAAAAAAAAATCGAGCCGAGCCGAGCTGGCTCGTTTAATTTCGAGCTCGAGCCAAGCCTGGCTCGGCTCGGCTCGTTTACAGCCCTATATATAAGAAACGTGTTTCCTATCTAGCAATTTTGGTCACCATAATTGACGACGTATGATAAATATCTCATACTAAGTACTCGCATGATGGAGAAAAAAGGATATCCCGACTCAAGAAAAGCCCTAACCGTGTAACCGTAAGGTGGGCCCACAAAAGAATAAAAGAGTGAAGATGGACCAATGAGAGTCAAGGCTGTCAACATCAGTCGGTTAGAAGAAAAAGAATAAGAATGTCCTATAAATAGAGATGATCTCATAGAATCCAAGTATGTAATCTTTCATTCATAGCTCTCAATTGATTGTATTTGGGAATTAAGCATTAAGGAGAGTTTTATAATTCTTCAATAACTACCTTCTATTTCAAGTTAACGTTGAAAAAAAAATCACTAAATATTAACATAGTTTCATATATGTTTCATTTAGATCTCTTAATTGAAAAAATAACATTTATAAATAAAGTGTCTTAACAATGGAGCAACATTGAACCTGGAGTGACTTTGTTGTTAAAAAAATATGAGTGATTTAATGAAACATTTAAGAAACTTGCTTATTGTTAGATGGAATATTTCCTTTAAAGAACTAATATATTTCAATTTCGATATATGTGATATTATCGAACGTTATTATTTCTCATCATTGCTCATGTTACATATAAGGAACCGATTTATCTAGTTTAAATATGTGATTATGAATTCACAACGGTGTTTATATTTACATTTTTTAAATGGTAAAAACATATTCTATTTAATTTTACTTTTAAATTTACATCATTGTCCATCATGTGACATAAAATGTCAACCTTATGGGAAACAACACATAACTATATATATCACCTTGGTACCATTATATTACAAGCCTAACACAAAGAACACTTTTATTTAGTAAATTTATGTGATTATGAACCGATATAATGAATCTAAATACAATAATTGAAACTATGGAGAAAAAAAAAAGTTGTTAAGAGTTTACTTTTATATTTAAAGAAAAACATGATGATGTGTCATGAAATATAAAAAGAAAGTAAGTAATTTGGTAGTTATTTTCACACGCTAACAACCATCTTCATTAACAAAACATTTGATTACCTAATATATATTTTAATAAACTTTTTTTTTTGTGAAAACCTATACTATATGTACCCTTGTATACACATGGTACCACGACGAAGATATTAATTAATTGTTAATTAATTGGTCAAGTCAATTATAATATAATAAATTTTAATCTACTTGTCGTATAAAATGAACTTGACAATAATACAATTTATAATAAATAAAATAATACAAAAAGGTATAAATACGATAAAAACCAGTTTAGATAAATCTATCTATACATACTAATAAATAAAGGTTTTTGGGTGCCACATGTCATTCTCATATTCATCCTCAACATTTTTTTCCCGCCTTTCTCTCATATTAATTATACCAATTTCTTTAATTATTTTTTCTCACTCCTATTAAATAATAATGACTTCTATAATTTTTTTATAAAAAGTTTTTCATTAATATGTAATATGTAAATCTTTATTAGTAAATATATATAACATTGCATTTATTTAACACGGGTAATACACCGGGTTTCTAAACTTTAATGTGAATTAACATTTATCAGTTACATAAAAAAAGTTAATACTCAGCTAAATGTTTTAAAAATAAACTTAAAAATAATTTATAATTGTCACGTAATTTATTCAACTTGTGTAATACACGGGGTTTTAAAAACATAATTTTTTTATTACTAAGTATATAAGATTACATTTATTTAGCCTGTATAATACACGGGATCCTAACCTAGTATTACAAATAAAATAGACAGAATACAAGAAAAATGATAGAGACATGCAATAAACACGATAAATACATTTTCCTTAAAATAGATTTCATGTTTTTATATGCATACTACTTTAGATCCCGTGTATACACACAGGTAAAAAATATCAATAAAAAATTTTAACTCTTTATATGTATATTTTATATGTGTAAAAATGTATCATATACCAAGGATGGAAAACAAAACTCAAAATATGTAAAACTAATATATAATTGAGTTTTGAAATTACATTAAGTACTATTTTATGTAACTTGATTTTCATTTATTATTTGATTGAAAATAAAAGTTACATAATTAGATTTCAAAGTTTTATAAGGGATAATTTAAAATGAATGTCTTTTATTGTATAATTAATATTTTTTTTAAATATATATTATTGTTAAAAGATGGAGGTGCATTTAATAAGAGAGAGAGATGCAGGAAAAAAATGATGAGAATGAATGTGGAGGCGACACGTGGCAAGGAAAAACCTTTATTTATTATATAGTATAGATATGTTCATTAGGGTACACAGTCGAAGCAATAGTTTTTAATTTTTTTTATGAATATTCCTTGTGTGGTAACTGTTTATCTCTATGTTTTTCGGGAGATGTCTCGAACTGAAGTAGAAAGTTTGGTTTAAAGTTATATATAAAAAAACAACTAAAAATCATTTAACTGTATTACCATGAAAATTAAATCACATTGAGAGTTTTAAAATGCAATTTAAATGTTTAATAAGCAATTACAACTTCTCGTTATGGCAATCTAGTTGTTACAGTTGCACTTAATCAGCCATGATTTGTAATAAATTACACATGTTTTTATAATTGAATTAATCACAAATTGTGTTATGTCTTAATGTGAATTTATTGTTTTTGTACTAAATTGCACTATCAGTGAACTTACATATCTACTTGGTGAAAGTGATGAAGTTTGAGGAAGATCCAGGTAGATATGAAAGAAGAGAGACATGATGAATAAGAAGAAGAAACTGAGGAAGTCATAGTACAACTGCATGGTTCTATACGGGTTGGATGCCACTCAGAATTTCAAGTTTGTAGCCGACATCGAAGACCGTACCAGCCGTATGGTTCTGTACGGTATGTACAAGGAGATTGCAGAAGCCCTAATTAATGCCATTATATAGAACAAGACGGAAATAGTTGAAAGGCATAACGAAGTAAACCTCTAACCCACTGTTAGAAAGTTTTAGAAGAGAGAAAGAAGCTAATCATAGGCTAAGATCACAACATTCAGAGTCGAGATCGCGTTCGTTGTGAAGATTTGAAGAGTGGAGCCTTTAACCCGATTATACTATTCTTATTTATCAATGTTTATGACTTTAAATATGATTGTTTGTTTCTTAGACATTATGAGTAGCTAAACACATTTGTGTCAACTAGGTTTAGATGAAATTTGATAATGAACGACATAACTGTTTGATTAAGATTATGAAGCTTTGTTTAGTTGGATATTTCTGATAAGTACTCTTATGAAGTATATGTGTGTTTACATTCGTTAATTCTATCTTTGATTTGTGTGGTGATATTGGTTTTGAAGTGACGTCCGCTTTTAGGACTAATATTCTTCATTCTTAGGTTGTAGTCTTATGTCTATAATCTAGGACTTGTTATTTTGGCGAATGCAAGATAAGTCTACGGTATTATTAGTAAAGTAAATATGCTACTTGATAGTTAAATTTGAATAAAAAAAAGTTTAAGAGTTTGTTTAGGTTTTCCTTGCATTTCTGAACTAATGGTAAGAATATTTGGCGAGTGATACTTCTTCTCAAGTTTGTCCTAGAAATTCTAAATCATCAGAGTAAACTATCAGGGATTGTTAAATGTGTTAGTGTAAGTCTACAGCACTCTCATTTTTGGTATTTCAAATCCCTGGCGGGCTAAGTCTTCCATTCTAGCCAAATTCAATAAAGTGGTAGTTGGTTCTTCATTGTAGTAGGTTCTGGGAACCCAGTGTTACATTCTGGATCTCTGGATAATCGACTCGTCTAGGTATGTAACTGTGGGGCGAAAGCCTAGCCTTTTTTAGGAGCAACCTTCATAGTCTCATTCATTCAGAAGACTTATTCAACCTTGGTCAAGAGGATTTGACATCTAGATGATACAACTTCCATCCATCTGATTTACCTTAATATTTTCCCATTTTCAACCATACTTTCTCAAAAGATAATCATTCGACTAGATATTGAAAATTGTTTAGTATTAGAAGTTGTCCAGTGTTCCAATAATCAATACTTGGTTCTTACCCTGACTATATTACGTACATGACAACTACACTTTTCCTATGTGTGTAGTTCGTAAAAGTCATTTGTACTAATTTAAAGCTACAGTGTGAATCAAACATTTTTATATATACACTCACAAACACCAATCAACGTAGCTCGATGTAAGCCACTAGTCAGCTTAACCACAGTGCTAATCAAGTATGTGTAACTTTTCTTAGTCAGATAAGTTAACGAGTTTAGAAAATCTTATGGGTTGGAGCAAAATCAAGTTGTGCAAACTTGAGAGTTCGGGCAGGACATTTGTGTCCACATATCATGGGCATGCTTAAGTTTGAATTTCCGATGGTTATTCGGACTGAATTCTCCCCTCATATGAGAACTACAAAATAACAAGAAGTAGGAGGTGGTTTCTATTGGTAACACAAAGGATGGCATCGATGGTGGACTTGGTGGCAACGATTCAAAGAGAACACAAAAGGGGTATGTAAGAAAAAAAAATACTTAAATAAAACAAAAATAACTAACTCCATGTCACTCTATTATCTTTAGATAACAAGTCAGTTATATTAATTTACAACAAAACAAAAGTTACTTGAAATTTAAAGATAACTTTTAAGAGTTGTTGTATACAATAACAGTCTAAATAGGACACAATAACATTTTGGACAAATGATAAATTGATTTTATTAACAAAATTATAAACTAAAGTAAGAGCATAGATTAATACTGTTAAAATGTAACTATTATGAATAGTGAAGCTAGCAGGCTGTTGAAGCTAGCAGCCTGCTGAATATTTTTTTTTATTTTCACCCCTTATACTTTATATAATTTATGTTTTAAACCGTTTAATTATATATTAATTCCGTTCTTCTGTAATTTTTTTTGTTCGTTTACTTTTTTTAAAACGGATTGCATGACTGCTTTTATTTTTTATTTTTTCTCAGCGTTCCGATATAATTTTTTTTAAAACGGAGTTGTATTCAAAATCGTTTTTTTATCGTAGCCTATAGCGATTGTCGTTACCGTTATGGCACTGTGACTACCCGAACCTATTATGAGCGAACATTATCGGTATTTGTTTTTATAGTTTTCGACTGCCCGAACCGATAACGACTAAACTCCTACCGCAGGGCTTTGACGAAAAACGACCACACTTCCGTGTCGACGCGCGAGTGTTCATTAATAGAAGCTTATTACCCGGTAAACCCGTCAAACCCGTTGGAACCGGCCCGTGAGGAACCGTAAAAACTAACAAGGGTACGGTAAACAGGTCTACGATTTAGCCTCAAAAGGGTAAGGGTCGGGTACGGGTCTAGAACCGAAGACAACCCGTATACCCGTTAAACCCACCACCTTTTAAAAAAGTAATAAATTTTCAAAATATTTAGTGTAGATCAAAATGTAAATATGTGTTGTATTTTTTAAATTTACCAACTTTAACTATACGGGTCTATCTTCGTAAAACCCGTAAACCCTTACCTGTTTACCCGTGAACCCTTAACCGACCCTTTTAACTATTATACGGATCACGGGTATGTATTTGGTCATCAAAAGGGTACGGGTATACCCGTTTGCACACCCCTAGAACCAGCTAGTTTATAATCATTAAATAACTTTTTCATCGCTCCAAAACCATTTTTTTCCAAAGATAGATAATAATCCAGATAGCATACAATGAGATATAATAAAATAAAACTAAAGAAATGAAATTGTAAGCACATGTGTAGGAACAAGTAAAGCAAATAAAATTGTAGGAACAAGCTAAGGTAGAGGAACGTATAGAAACAAGCTAAAGTCTCAATATAGATTTATATACTCCCATAAAACTCATTAACCTTAATTTTATATCTACAAGAACTTCTATAATCAACGATTATGTTTTGGAGATGTGCAAGTCTAGCTAGTTCTGTTTAACACATTTATCTTAAGTCAGTTTGAGTCTGTCTCTGCTCTTTATCTATATTAATCGTTTCTATGGTTTTATCTCGAGTCGTAATATTACTCCTCTTCACGTACCTAAACTATCTCAATCACCCATTTCTAATCTTATCTGAGAGACATGTCACCCCCAATTTTTCCTAAAAAACTATATTCTTTATTCGGTCCATCCTCGTTTAAATGAAACAACAAATTTATAAATGAAACAACAAATGTATAAACTAAATTTAAATTTAGAAAAAGGTCCTCATACCTAGTATTTTCAAACCATTTATTTTTTTTAAGAAAATAATTCAAAAATAATGTTACTATGTTCACACGCCAACAACCACCCGGTTAGAAAAACGTTTATTGGTCGTTAAAAAGAAGGAAAAACGTTTATTGACTTTGAACATTTCGTAGATATTTCTTTGGAAGACTAAAACGGGTCCACTGTAACGGTTTAGTAATCCGCGAATTGTAGATTTCATACTGAACGAGGGCCCACGAACTATTATCCGGGAACTATAACTCGAGTTATTATAATTACTGAAATACCAACGCAGTGTCGGTCCTGAGGATTCGAATGCCCTACACGAGCCTAAAAAAAGGCCCATAACGAAATATATAATTTTATAAACTAATTTTTTTAACGACAATTAACGTTATAGAATAGACATAACAAATTAGGGCTAAACCATTAAGTCATTAATTAACAATTCTATATAAAAAATTAGGGTTGTGGAGAAGTCGATCAGCAGGTCCAGGGACTTGTTGGTTGGTTTGGCCCAGCAGCATAGCTATTAATTTTTTTTAAGCCCAAATCATAAAAAAGACGCAATTTTTTTAACACCTAGTCACATAAAGGCCCAAGTTACAAAATTACTTTTTAAAAAATGTCCAATCTTTTTTAAAGCCTAGAAAATTTTTTATATATAAAAAAAATTGGACACCTTGAGATGTTGGACCCACTACGGGTGAGTTGCCCGTAGGCCCATTGGGCCGGCCCTGTACCAACGTGGGACTAGCTCATTTGGTAGAGGCTTTTGCCTCTTAGATGGGAGGTCCTGAGTTCAAATCTAAGCATGGGGTGAAATATTTTGTGTTATTTAGGAGTAGGAGTAGGAGTAGGATAAATATGTCGTTAAAAAAAATTGTAATTACTGAAATATCACGCAATGTATGTTTATTTATTAATATTTTTTTTCATATGATTAAAAATAGGGTTTTTAATGTGTTATAGCATGAAAAAATCACAAGCGTGTGTGAAGACTGATTCAATGTTAACTACTTGAGATTGGCATGTTAGTCCCACGGTGCCACGGCTTTGGAGCGTAGCTCATGTGAACGTTAAAATATGAACATTGGAGTGTGACTTCATGATTTGGTCGCGTCGCCACCTTTGTGGCTTCGTGGGGCTTCATAGGACTTCAAATGACGTGTTAGATCGTCATTGATGAGTGTGAGGCTTCATTAAGCTTGAGGGCTTGAATGCCCATCCACCCTTATACAAAAACTTTAATTATTTTGACATTTACTTTGAATTATATCAATATGATTTGGGGCGATCGCATATATCCCTCTCTAAACTTACAAAATTGCATATTTTCCCAAATCATGCTTCAAGAGCATTGTATATTATGCATTGAAAACTTGTGTGTTTGGGGAAATATGCAATTTTACAAGTTTAGAGGGGGATATATGCAATTCTCACATATGATTTAATTACATATTCCGTATATTATAATATAACTTTTTTACAACCTATATAATATATATGAGTCAATAAACTGGTTTTAGATAAATTAATTTGGTGTCAAAGAGGTTGTGGTGTAGTGGTTGAGGTAAGGCCCGAAGTCCCAAGGGACCGGGGTAAGATCCCTGCCACCACCATTAATTTACGCGGCATCGCAAATGAGGCCTAGACTTAGGCTGATGCACTAGGGTTTTACCCACGCCGATCCAGGGTTCGAGCCTCGGCTCTCCCTTAAGCCTAGAAGGGGTCGTATTGGGTGGGGTTTTTCCTTGAAAGCTCTCCAACTCTGACGCCAAGTGGACCCGTTTAAGACAACATATTGACCGGAGTTGGACGAGTCTCTCTCATGTGACGGAAGGTGCGACGTCACAACACTCAATGTTTGCTTTTCAAAAAAAGATAAATTAATTTAGTAAGGTTTCATGAACCGGGTCCTTTTATTCTTTTTAACAATTGGGTCAAGTGGGTCAGATATAAAAATCAATAGGGGTATATTTACGTTTTTATATCAGGTTTTGTATAGATCCTTGGAAACAAAAGAATCAGTTGACATTTTGCAACAAAAACATTTCCAATGAATATCGTCATTTTGGTCTTATTTTAATTTTAAACAAGTCGATTCAAGATTATTTCACTAAAATCTCAGATAAAGATAGATCCAAACAAACTTTAACCTATATTGAAGTGTATTTATTAAAAAAAATTGATCTCAAGTTTCACGCTTAACTAAACTTAAAAACATATTATTTATATAATTATTATTAAATATAATAAATATATATGTACATAATAACTATTATTACATATAAAAATTGCGATAAAAATAACTACACACTATATATTATGTTACTTATATAAATTATAGTTATGAATATATGTATTTATATAAGTAATTAAAAATGTACATAAAAATAATTAAATATAATTTAAATATAAACGAGTTAAGCCCGAGTAGAACTCGAGCTTGAAAAACTACTACCAAGCCAAGATCGAGTTCTCTTAACATCACATGTCAAGCTCGAAGTTGGCTCGTCTTGTTTACACCTATACTTCTAGAAAAGAAATGTTATTACATATAAACACTTGTGTTTTTACATGTTTGATGTGGTGCCGGGGTATGCAAGTCTTGGACCAGCCAGATTAAACCCGAAGAATCGACCCGAGAAGCTATTATAATATCCGGCCCTCGGTCCCTGGAAAATAGCTTTATTTGGTAGAGTTCGTAATGAATTGGAAAAATATCTCAACGATGATTTCCTTATTATTCATTAACAATTATGCATTTCTTTCATTTGAGAACTATTAAAAAATAAATTGTATTTCTTGTGTTTGAGTTTGAAAAAACTACTCACGAGCCAGGCTTTAGGAATAGAGCTCGAAAAGAGTAGAACTCAAGTTCTTTTAGTCCTGGTTCTACTCGTTTACACTTGCAGTTCTAAAGAATAACGGTTTGTTACATTTACAAGTGTTGTTAAACTTTCTAAGACGTGTTCCGTGTTCGTGTACGTGTAGATCGTTGTTGGAAGCATGGCATTAACATGTAGCTCCATCAGTCGCGAGTTACCTTTAGGAATCTAGAAATTGGAAATGTGATTGAAACTCAACTAATACAAAATCGATCAAAACCTTTCAAGTTTTCATTATGGGTGTGCACTGGGTTGGAAACGAACCATACCGAACCAAATCACGTTGGATTGAAACAAAAACCGACTGGTATAAGTACAGAATTAGTTAATCTCAAACCAGATTAGTTTGACTTTAAAAATAACTTTTTATAAAAGTAACAATCAAAATATAAATACAAACCTGTTAACCTGATTTTAACTTGTCTTAGATATATGTATCATATGTTTTTTCTCCAAATTTAACAATCAAATCACTAAACTTGACTCAAGTGGGTCTGGTTGGGTTTACCTAAAACATTGTTTACCCTTTTGACCTGTTAGAGTTAAAACAAGAAACAAGAATCGATCCGGCAGGCTAAAATATCAACTAGGCCTGACAAAATGGGCGGCGGGGTAGGGTGTCAGGTCATGATGGGTTCGGGTCAACACGGGCTGATTTAAAAAGTGAGATTTTTGGTCCGGGTCAGAACGGGTTTGGGCTAGAATGGGTTCGGGTCAGGACGGGTTCGGAATCAATCATTAAACTGACAAGTTCGAGTAAACTGCTGGTAACTTTGAGTACAAAAGAAGTCGATTCGATCTTGCCAGAATGATTATTTTCCTGGGAAAATCAGCCTAAGTGTTGAAACGTGGGCTGCAAAGGATGATGCTAAGTACTTACGTGTGACTGCACATTCAGTAGATGAAACGTGGGCTTTAAGAAAGAAGATTTTGAGTTTCATATATGTCGACCCTTTTCAAACAGAAGACACGGTTTCTGAAATCACCATCGTGACCCGAACCCATTGTGACCCAAACGTTCATTTACCCCAGCCCACTCTGACCCATTAAAATCTGTCCTCAATCCAATGAGGTTATATTAGCCCAATCAAGGACTTTTTATGGCCCAAAGTAACCCAATAAGTCAAAATAACTACCCAAAACTTTTCAGCTGGGCTTGTTTTGCCAGGCCTAATATCCACCTTTACTTGGGATGGGAACAACTTTAAGGATGAACAAAAAATCATGCGACTCAAACAGGCTGAACCAGCCGATTTGCTTCGGTTTAGAAGCTCAGTCAGTTTCGACAGTTTATGAAAGCCCATGCCTGCAATACAATCCTAACACATTTCTAAAACAATATTTAGTGCGTTAATTATTTATAAGTTTGTTTAAAAATTGGGCAAAAAGAGTCTTGGGACTTAGGTTAACACGACCCAACCCATACTAAAACCTTATTTATTCTGACCCGTTACCCAACCGTCCAGATTTCACAACCTCTATACACAATCAGTTTTAAGTTTTGACACTTATGCAATGAACCTCCTACCCATAATCACATATGGTACATTGAAACAAACAACCTAGGATCTAAGTGAGTTAACTATGTGACTTTCAAGCATTAAAATACCAAAGCAAAATAGTGGCCCTTTTATAAATATCTTAAAACACTAACCCCGACAGGACTTCACGAACCAATAATATATATAGACACACACAGACACGTCTAAAACACACAATCATAAGAGAAACAAACCTTCACAAGCCACCCTTCCTGTTGGTGCGTAGACAACACGCCATCTTTATTAACTTTTCCGTTCATCCTACCACGTCACGTGCACATAATAGAAGATATTACCCATCACCAAAGAAGTAGAAATATCAACATCTAAATTATACCAAGTTTCATAGTTCTTCAAATATGAACATCTAAACTATACACAAGGGAATCATAAAAAAGATCGACTGTATTTAGATTTATCTCACCAATATCACACTATATTCCAAGTTTGAGAGGCATGGCCATGTAGTCTGCGTAGCATCCATTTTTCTTCAACATAATTCCCAGCAATCATGAACCCGTTACTATGAGAATAATATGGTCTCGAGTACTCATTAGACACTCCAAAGTCAAGCCAATTGGAACTTAAATGAGGTGATATGGTTAAGCATGTCTCACTTGAATTTCAAAAACTAATTAATAAATTCATTGTTTCGGGTAAATCATAAAACTTAATAATTCCAATAGTTTTGGAGACAGGAATATGTAGAATGAAACAAGTTCTATAAACAGAAATGCGTTGGAAGTAATATACATTGATGATTGATGTTCTTAAATGGAAGAGTTGATAAAAATAAGAAACCTCGGAAGGTTCTCAAGAGCTAATGTGAAAACCGCCCCGAACACAAAAAGTAAGACAAATGCCAGCAACACTTTTGCAATGTACTGGACACCGATAACCGATGGCAATAATCCTTTTGTTGAATGCAACTCATCTAAGCCCTGAAAATAGGGGAAAAAATGATAATTTATGAAATTAGATATGCATTCCTTGTAAAATTCAATCATAGAGTGAGATGCAAAAACAGATCCAAACAATGTCAAGTTAGGATTTAGTTTCACTATTGGTTGTGAGTGTAGAGCTCAAATAGGTTGATTCGGTTATATTAATATCAAACGGGCTAAATGGGTAAAGCTTAATAATTTAGATAAACCGAAGAAGGGCCAAAACAGGACCCCATAGGGTAGGTTACCCAAAGGGTATTTAAAATGCATAAAACCTTTTAATTTATTTTATAAAAAAAAAACTTGGTTATTATTGTAATAATATAGTTTCTGTACTTGAGGTGCTCTCTTTATTGATCTTCTTTCAAACAAATTGTTGCATTTCATTTGAGGTCTGATACCTATGAGACTTTAAAAACTTTCATATAGAGATATGTTACACCAACGAACAGCTTGCACACTTTCACCTACAAAATCTAGTTGGACCAATCAGTCAATCACATCGACTTCTTTCTTCCCTTCTTCATTTGGTTGGTCCTCCTAGGGTTCAATTTACGTCTCGTTTGTAAGTGAAGCGCTATTCTTTCGTATTTCACTAATCATGAGTACGGTGTTGTAAATATAACTATAAGTGCCAGTAACGAACCCGGGATATAACATGTGACACACAGAATGAGGCATAAATAAGTAAACAATCACAAAAAAACAACTGAAAGGGAACTTTATTACTAATTTGCCATTGCACTGTTTCAACTTATATTCTGTATCCTAAAATTTCGAATATAAATCAGAAATGTTATTAAAAGGTAGGCATACCAGTGGAGATGATTCATGCTTTGTTGTTCTCCTGATACTTGCCCTAGCTCTTGCACCTCCTTGAAGACCAAGAACACAGTTATAACATAGAAAATCATTATGTGAGAACCTAAAACTCGAAACTAGTACGCGTTGAAACAAACAATATCGTAAAACTATTCATACTTATTTACTTAACGGTACGCTGAAGTGGCATCATTGGCAACACTTTTGGATCAAACTCAATCATGTATAGATAATGAATATGGAATTATTCTACAATTGAAACAAATATATAACATTAATGAAAATCAAACGAATACCTTCAGCTTCAGTAACTGTCTGCATCTTCCAGCCATGGCCGTAACATACAAGAACGGAATTAGAGCCAAAACTGACTGGTTCTTCCCCTTCTTTAACTGATTCGATGTACAAAGCCAGAGGCAATCCATCATCTAGCTTTCTATTGATCAAATTCAACGCAAATCCAGCATCCGTACCTACAGAAAACCGTCGGATCTTGCTTGAACTTGTGCAATTCACCTCCAGGTACTGAAGGAAAACATCGTGATTACTGATTAATACTATAGACACAGTTCAATTCGAATCGTAACGACCTAAATTGAAGGAAGAGAGACTTACAGATGGTGAAACTGACGGTGAATCTTTGACTTCTAGGGTTTCGCTATTGTCCGCCATGCGATGCGAGAGTTGAGATGACGAGATTGAAGCGCTGATTGATTGGGGGATTTGGTGGATATTCATTGACCTTTCGTTGTGAGAAGCAGTTTGGAGAAAAGGCTTTTTTGGACCTCATACTTTCTTGTTGTTTTGTTTATATGTTGTTTAAAAAAAATTAATATCTATCGATACAAAGGGTTTTTTATTTCAAAACCGATAATATGTTGAGAATAGTAAGATTCGTGTCAGGGTTGTCCCTAAGTTTTCGGGTGCCCTTTTCATTATATATAAAAAATCCATTAATACTACGATACATATTATAATGATAAACAAAATAAAGTATTGTAGCAAAATAATCTAGGTTACGTAATTAAAAAATTGTGAGACTCTTCAAACATTCTTGAAAACAAAGTTGTTGATCAACTCTTCATAATTCATACTCTTTAAATAATTGTTCTTGATATCTATCATTGCAAATGCATTAAGTCTTTATTGAGACATTGTAGATCGTAATTAGTACTTCAACAACTTCAATTTTGAAAATTATAAATGTAAGTGGCAATCTTAACTCATTCTTCAAAAAATGGGCTCATTTGGGCAAAAATCAATTGAATATGGGTCAATTTTGGTGACCTCAAATTAGTCAATGGATTAATTTGAGTCACCTTAAATTAGTCAACGGTTCAATTTGAGTCACTTCAACTACTCACTGGGTTAATTTGGACCACATCAAATTAGTCAACGGATCAAAATAATCAAGTATTATAAAACTTGATAACTTAAAAATAGTGCATATGGTTACCCAAAAAAAACTATCACCCCACTTGTACCCCTGCTATCACCACCGCCACCACACGCACCAACCGCCACCCCCACCCACCGCCACCACACGCCACTGCCTTGCCGTGACCCGAACCCGTCCAACCCGCCCAGTAAACAATTGATGAATATTGAAAACATAAACATAAATAACAGAACAAAAATGAAAACCAATAAAAAAAACTAAACTAAATATAAAGTAAATAAAAAAGAGATTATAATGAAATAATATTACCTGACTTCAATAAAATACGACAAATTTTTAATCAAATAAAGAATACTTGATTTAATTTAATTCGTGGAGGTGATGAATGTTGAACTTTAAGAGGGAGCAGGTGGTGTATAGGGTAAAGTAAGCAGTATGATGTCTCCATAGGTGAAGTTTGTTGGTGGATTTTTCGCTTAATAGTGTTAATTTATACGTATTCGGCCGAAATTTATATAGTTCCGGCCCCTTGATAGGAATAAAAAAATCTCGGACCCCTGCGTTTTTCTTCAAACTTCGCCACTGGATGTCTCTATCATATCTTTATTTGTAGAACTACATACGTAGTGTTCCTCGTAAACAGGGAGTGAAAATAAATACTAATAATAAAATATAATAAAGTATTACGTTGGGTATGGACTCACTAAAAAATCCATATAAACCCGCAAATAAAATATAATAAAGTATTACCTTGGGTATGGACTCACTAAAAAAATCCATAAAAACCTGCAAATATATTAAATATAGTCATCATCATCTTCTTTCTTCTTACTTTCACATCCTTCAGCATAATAGTACTATCGGCCCATCATCGGTCGGAAAAACTCGAAGACATTAAATTCACTTTTCTATTTTATCTTTAAACTCGAAGCCTTCCTGTAGTTCTGACCCGGTTTTTTTTTTTGGCCCCCCGAAAATTTGGGCCCTGAGTGGGCCCCCACCCGCACCTACTCAGGGCCGGCCCTACAATACATTTGTATTTATTACTTGATATGAATGTAATACACAAGATGGTTACATAACCGCCTTACTTTCTCACCGCTTTTACTATTTTTCATACGTGCAAGTGCATTATCTGGTTCTAAAATCAAAGTATCGGTATTGTAAAAAAATTATCACATTCTTTATAAACGTGTTTTGGGAAGAAAAATTATGCATTACATTAAATGTTTTTTTATGTTCTAAATACATATTTTCCTTTGTAAGAATATTTTTTATAAATAGGTTTTCCAGTTTGGTTTAGTCTAGTTCGATTTAAAAGCTAAGTTGGACTATTTTTCTATCAATTTGAAGCTTTAGCATTCTAGTCTTTTAAACTTAAATTAAGAATGTTTTGGTCAAACTTAAGACTAAAGCAGTTATAAACCAAAACCGCTTTTTGGTTCCAACTTAATGCTACCTCTGAAAATTACTTCATACAAGAGTTGTGATTACATTTCCAGCCTTCATTGCTTTCAATTTCACGATCCCTCTTCGTTAGTTGTGATTTCAACCCAGTTACTAATGATATGGTTGATTGATTTTGTTTCATCTCATATGGATCAAATCTATTTTTAATGCAACCTCATGAGATTTAAAACATCGTTTATGTAATCATTATTAACACATTAACAAATATACAAAATGGTGTTTGTAGTTCAAACTAACATGGACCGTTTTGACTTTTGAATACTAATCAAATGAGTTGTTTCACTTGAACATTTTTAGACACGTTACCCATTTCGCCCATCTAACCGAAAGAGATCGAAACGTAAGATTAAACCAACAGCATAACAAACGAAAATATCCAGGATCCCTCATAAAAGTTATACTAGTTAACAATATTCTAACTTCAAAGCAAGATAACAATATGACTGATAATCGCGTGCAAAATACTTACATATTCTCCATTAATTAAGCCGATCTCAAAGCTTTAACGAGATTCCCAGTCCTTAATCTTTTTCCCTTTAGGTTTAGCAATAGGCGCATTCATGCCCGCCATTTTAGTGTTGTATTTTGCGCGAAGTGTATCGTTGTATGTCCACCTGCAAAAACATTAAAAGCAAATGTTAAAGGGGATTTGTAAATATGGCATCTAAGGTTCAAATGTCATATGAGCTTTGATTTCTAAAATTCAGCAATGTTTAAGCTCTTTGGGCTTCTTAAATTCATTCTTTTTTAATCGTGAGAACCCATTATCAGAAAACTCAGAAGACCCGACCAATACCTATCAAGTGTTAACCAATAGGTCATGTAAAATCTTCAAGTCCTAAGACTTATGTGATATTCATTATATCAGAACTTCGTGTCTTTACTCTTTGCTTTAGTCATCTACTGCTAATCAACTTATGTGATATTAATTTACTACTTATTAAAAGTATATAACCAATCTACAAAGAGGATTATGTCTAAATTGTTAACGAATTAAAACAGAATACTTAAGCTTACTATATTGACATGTTCACAACAGGTTGACCCGTCCCAAAACGCTAAAATCTTTACAATTTTCCTGTCAAAGCATTTAAAAATAATTTCTAGAATCCAACACTAAGGTTGCGTTTGGTTCACATAATGTTTTTAAAGAAATTGGAATTCGTCAAAGGAATTGGATTTGGAATTGTAATTTGTCCAAAGGATTTGTAATTTAAAAGAATTGAAATCTAAGGAATTTGAATTCCTAATCCATTTGAGTGATAAAACAATCATAACGGAACTGGAATCCTTAATTTGAATTTTGAAGGAATTTGAGGGACTTAATTCCAATTCTTGTCTTAACCAAAGACATTAAAAAAATTATATTCCAATTCCAACAAATTCTGCAAACCAAACGCAAAGACAAATGGAATTCATATTCCAATTCCATTGAATTCTGGCGAACCAAACACACCCTAACCAAACGCACCCTAAGGGAGCGTTTGGTTCGTGGAATTCATTGGAAATGGAATGGATTTGGGATTGGAAATGAGATTTAAAGGATTCTTTTGAAAATCCAAAATGTGTTTGGATGGTACATTTGTTAATGGAATTGGAATGTAAAAATACCTAAAACGACAAAATTTACCGCTTAAAATTAACAAATATAAAATAAAGATTCATACTCAAATATCTTTATAAAATTAACAAATATAGAACAAAGATTCATACTCAAAATTACCCCCCTTAAAATACAGGTTTTAAAACATTCATTCGATTTCCTTCAGAAGGATTTTGAATTCCAATAAGTGAAGGATTTGGTTGGAACTGATCCCAATTCCAATTCCTTCTCTTAGCCAGCCAAAATACCAAGGAATAGAATATAAATTACAATTCCATTGAATTCCAACAAGATCCTATCAACCAAACAGCCCCTGATAGACTGCACATTCACCTAATGATCATGTACTCACTACAAATTTCAGGAAACCAACACCACCAAAACGAATCGAGAGTCAAAATGAAAATCAAGGGAATTTGTATTTCAGCAGGTTGGCCTCATAATGCATGAAAGAATAATGAATGCAAAAAGATACAAAGTTTAAAGGGATAATGTACGTACGGATTATTCCAGTCAGTGGTATCTTCATTAACAAGGTGAGTCCATTTTGTTCTTCCACTACGACCGAAGTGCTTAACCTGCATAACTTTTGGTAAAATAGACTTGTCCATTTTGTCCTCACCAGTTGGTGCAGAGTAGTCGCGGTGAAAAATACCATCAGAACCAACAGTTCCAGCCCTATCATCAGCATCCTCTTGGAAGAAAGCACCCTTGTGATAATATTTCTGCATAAACCTCCATTTTTGTTTTGGAGCAGAAGCAGGTTTAGGGTTCTTTCTCTCCCACTCTCTCCTCTCTTCTTCAGTCATATTTCTAACCCGTTCAATCTCTTCTCTCTCTTTCACCATCGCATCGCGGTCATCTCTATCTCTCTTAATTCTTGCAATCTCACGAGCCTTCCAAGCTTCATACTCTTCCGCTTCGTTCAACTCGTCATCTGTTTCTACATCAGCAATGTTAGCCTCCGCTTCCAAATTCTTTTGGATTTCTATATCTTTACGTATCTCCTCAACGACTATCTGTTTCGTCTCCACTTTCCTCTCCTCCACTCTCCTCTTCATCAACTCCTCAATCGCGCGTTCTTCCGCTTCAATCTTCTCGCGCTCAGCAATCGTATCTCGTTCTGATTTTGGTACAAACACAGGCTTCACCATAGCCATACCCATCTGCTCTTCCTCCGAATCAGTTTCGTATTCAGACGATTCCTCTTCTTCCTCTTCCTCCTCCTCTTCTTCTTCGGGAATCAATGCAGCTTCCTCTTGCTCCCTCTGAAGCAACTTTTCCCTAATTCTCCTCCTCCTTTCATCCAAAGCATCCTCATCATCCTCCTCGAATTCTAGCCTCTCTTGCCTCCTCTGCTCTTCTTCCTCCGTTGAAATAATCTCGGCTTGTCTAATCCTTCGATGATCCGCTCTAACTTCTTCCTTATTATCCAACCGATTCTCAGCCAAACGACGCAGCCTAGGATCATCTTTTCTCATGATATCAGAATCCTCTCTGCTAGGAAAAGCCTTTTCCAATGCCACCGATCTCGCCATCCGTATTTCGCCATCTTCCTCGCCATCATCCGCCCACTCAGGAGCTTTACCAGGCCAATACCTCTTCACTTTCGTTTGCCCTATTTTACCTCTAAGCTTATCCCTAACCGCTATAACAGCATCACTAACACCAGCAGTTACCGACATCGTAACAGATTAAACTCAACCAACGAAAACCCTAGGGCAACGAACAATTGAAATCGAAGCGTATTTGAAATTAAACCAATCGGTTGCTAATCGTGTGATATTTTCCGCAATATTCTATCGATCTAGGGTTTACGAACGAAATCAACCGAAGGAACTGTAAATTAACACGGAGAACTTACGAATTCAGGCGTGGAGACTCGAGATCGATCGAATCCGACGACGGCCGTGAATCGGTGGCTTCCGTTGAGATCAAAATTAGTTTCGGAGATTATGCAGGGACCAATTCGTATTACGAGCCCTAGATAATCTCATAATCATATTGCATATGCTTTCTGGCCCTCCTAGATATGGTGAAATAACTTTTCACCCCTCATAACCTAAACTTACGCTGTGTTCCTGAGATTACCAAAGGGGAGAAAAGAAAGGAAGGGATTCCTTCCCCTTCTTTTCTTTTCTCTTTTTTTTTCTTTTTTTTCTTTCTCTTCAAATCTTTTCAATTTGAAATGATGGAAAAAAACTTTATTTTCCCTTCATTTTCTTCCTTTTTTCTCTTTAAAAAAAACTAGGGAACACACTTCCTTTCATTTCCTTTATTTTTCCTCCTTAAAAAAAACTCTGAAATTTTATTCTTTCTCTTTACTTTCTTTTCTCTTCTTTTCCCTCCTTAAATGAGACTCGATAACACAACGTTAGTTACAACAATATGAGGTTTAAAACTCTAAATACAATAAGTTTGAAAGCTTGAATAACCATTTGTTTCTTATATATATTTTTTTATTAATCGCTCGAAGATAAACATAAATAGTTTAAGTTATTGAAAAAAAAGTAGATGTAAATTCGTTTAAGGATTTTGAGAAAAAAAACAAGTGATATAAAACAACATCAAATTATTTCTTTTTAGTTTTAGCATGCATTTTTATTTGAACTAGTAGAAACCTGTGCTCCGCGACGGGAACCGACCATAACGGTTGAGGCGTTGACATTAACGTGGCTAAACACAAAAATAAATGTGATTTTTATCATGCGTTCCGCGACAGAAGGCGGACCTTAAACAATTGAAGCGGTCACATTAATGTAACATCCCTAAAACCAAACAACTAATGGGTCGGGTTAAGAAGTAATCCGAACTTCTAGTTAATGACATAGTTGGTTGAGATCGACGCGTAAAGCTTGGTTTAGCAAGACTAAGGGGACTCAGTTAACCGTTAATACCAAGGTTTGTGCGAGGAATGCGTTAAAGGATTTACGAAGGACCCGAAGCGAAATATCAAGAGGTTTAAAAGCCATCCTTGCGCAAACCCTAAGCCATTCGCCTTGGGCTTGCGTGCGACGGCAGAAACGCGAAGACAGGGAAGGAAACCGGAGGCGGCGGCGGTGGCTTGGCAGGGTTTCACGCAAAGGACTTCGGATCATCGCGGAGGTAAGCCTCGTTCACGTTTGTACTTTAATACGTGTTTGTGTTTGCAAGAAATCGGTGACGGTTTTCAATTAGGTTAGGGTAATCGAAAGGGAGGTCTGACTATGGTTGCCGTAACAGAGGACGACGGTGGTTAAGGGGAGGTGTGCGAGAGTGTCAGCAGACGTAGGTGGTGGCGGAGAGCGACTAGGCGTTCGGCACGAGAGGGAACGGGGTAACTCGTTGGGCTTACGACCGTCTGAGGAAGGCAGCTGAACCGGGGCGCGACGGTGGTGCTAGGGTGTGACACCCGACAATTCAGGTCAATACCCGCACATGTTATAAACAAGTTTACATTATAATTGTTTTGTGATTTACTTAATTTCACAAACAAGGACATTAAGGTCTAACAAAAACCGTACAGGGTCTCATTTTAAATTTTTGGTAATTCTGGGAGTTACCGGTTTACACACCAGTATAAACCGAATTTAATTACCATTTGAAACTCTAAATAATATATACCTAAAACTAATTGTTTGATAAATCAAACAATCCAACCCACTTGCTTGACTTTCTCGCCCGAAAGTCAGGGGAGCCATTCTCCCACTTGCTAATACACTCAAATTCAGACAAAACCATACTCCTTTCAATCAAAACTCTCACGAATCCCTTTTATCTCTCATTTTCATACGGTAAACTTCTTCATTTCTCTTCAAAATCGAAGCCAAGTTTTAAGGCAAAACTTACCACAATTCGGTATTTTAAGAAGATTTCAAGTGTTCTAAAGAAAGTTTAACAGAAGATTCAAGACTCTTCTCTGTTTTCTTTCATCTCGGTTTTAAGGTAAAAACTCGATATTATCCACTTTATTTTCTTTAAAACCGTATCTAAGCATACAAAATGTTCAATCGCAAGTAAGCTAACAAGAAAAGTGTGTCAAATTCAAGATTTGAACATAAAAATATACAGGACGAATTATGTCAATCAAAGTGCAGTAATCGAAACTAGGAGTTTCGATACCTGTTATTCAATCGAAACTAGGAGTTTCGATACCTATTCAATCGAAACTAGGAGTTTCGATACAAGTTTACTCAATCGAAACTAGGAGTTTCGATACTAGTTGTTCAATCGAAACTAGGTAGTTTCGATACATATTGCTCAATCGAAACTAGGTAGTTTCGATACCCTTCTTGCCAATCGAAACTAGGTAGTTTCGATACCAGTTTTTGCTCATTCGAAACTAGGAAGTTTCGATATCTAATCTGCGCAATCGAAACTAGGAAGTTTCGACATCTGTTCATCAGTCACTTTGGGCAGTAACTAAGATCTGTTTTATAACAAAACAAGTATTGAACAACTTACGTATAAGACGGGTAGTTTTAACACATTAGTACCCTTGTGTGATTAGGGTACGGATATACAAGAACTAGCACAAGTTGGTTTGCTAGGATTTCATTGGACACAAGGTGAGTTCACGGCCCCCTTTTAACTATTTACTGTTTTGTAAACATCGGGGGAGAAACATGCTTACTTGTTATATTTTGAAAACATGAATTACATTGCTTATACATTTGACAATATGAACATTTTGGTTTAACTCCTTGTGAGTTTCACTAACCCCTTTTTCTAAGTTTTGAAATGATTTGGGGTGGAAACATACTTGTAAAGAATTTTCATATGTAAATGAATGAAACTAATGATCTGACCGTATGTATGTATTGAGGGAACAATAAAGCGCTTAAAGTCCTCGGAATAAATTAGTAACCATTAGCTATGGACTTAGCCCAGGATTATATGAATAGTACTATTGGGGGTGACGCCTCCGGTCATGGTTAGTCGCGCTAACCAGGGGTCCAAATGGCCGAATGACCGCATATTGTCTTACTCGCAGAAAGGCGAGGTGAGGCACAGAAAGTTGGGGTTTGGTTACGGTCTCGTACATTACATACTATTTTGTATTCCTTACAAGTTTACAAATGGGGTCAATAGATCGGATTAGTATTCAGATTCATTGGTAATACAAAACAAAGGGTTCTGATCAGGTTAAACAAAGGGTTCTGATCAGGTTAAAGTGATCAGGTTAAACAAAGGGTTCTGATCAGGTTAAACAAAGGGTTCTGATCAGGTTAAAGTGATCAGGTTAAACAAAGGGTTCTGATCAGGTTAAAGTGATCAGGTTAAACAAAGGGTTCTGATCAGGTTAAAGTGATCAGGTTTAAACAAAGGGTTCTGATCAGGTTAAAAGGATCAGGTTTATACAAAGAGTTTCGATCAGGTTAAAATGATCATGTTAAACATTGGAGTTATGACAATTAAGTCATGGTAATGTTTTCAAAGGAAAACTACATATTTTATGACGGCTAAGTCATGGTAATGTTTTCAAAGGAAAACTACTTATTTCATGACGGATAGGTCATGGGCATGTTTTCAAAGGAAAACTACTTATTTTATGACGGTATAGTCATGGGCATGTTTTCAAATGAAAACTACTTATTATTTATGACGGTTAAGTCATGTATAGTTTTTCGGGGAAAACTACTTAGTTTTATGACGGTAAAGTCATGTACATGTTTTCGGGAAAAACTATAAGCACTAATATAACTAACTCTGTGAACTCACCAACCTTTGTGTTGACAATTTTAAGTATGTTTCTCAGGTGACCTCTAGCCATGGCGCGGTTAGAATAGGCTAGCTATGTTGGATCAATTCCTAAAGACTGGAAGGACGTAGAATATCAAGTCTCAAGTCTGTCATTGATCTAGAAGAACTTAGATCACAGTATTACTTAGTTTTAGTAATTGTATATGTAATCAAGTCTTAGAAATCATTATTACAGCTTCCGCTATCGTGTAATGAACCAATCGTTACAACCTGTATTTATTTAATAAGTAAATAAAATATGGGGGTGTGACAGATTGGTATCAGAGCAATGGTTTTAGCGAATTAGGTGTCCTTAGTGATACCTAGGCTCTAACCGGACTCATTTAGGGACCAAGATTTCTAAGACTTGCATCACATTAAAAACACCCAAGACTTGAGCATAGGAATTCCAACCGTTGCCGAACAATTTGTGTAGACTATTAGTGTATGGAGTTACACTAGGGTACCATTAGCTACACTAATACAATTACATGGCACATGTAGTGAACACTTAAACACAAACAATAATGTGAGAATAATAAACACTTATAACATGTTACTGTTCGGATTACGAGTCAAGAATAACGGGTACTCAGCATACTGCAACCTTAGAAGATCGAGTTACGAGCTGAGCTTTAACGACGACGGCGGCGATCGTCAGTTACCGATCTTGGTATCACAACAGGTTGAACTCGTACCAGAATCTGTACCTATACCTGCACCACAACTACTCCAGCTATGGAGGCAACTATCTTTCTAACGTATTTGTGGTATAAATACTCTTCTTCATAAGTTGTCGGATCGGATGCCTAGACTCTCGCCATGTTATATGGCAGGCATGATTGCCCAGACAGAAGGGAATTCAAGGTGAATAAGCAGGACTAAATGGGAGAGAACTCCAAGGGTCAGGAGACCCAGACATACATCAGGATCATGTGGATCCATGCATATATACAGACTTGGAGCATGAGTTGCTCGACACTCGTTTGAGGATCTCTGCCCAACACATATAGTGCCTGAATTTCACCATGCACATTTTTTTAAGAGACACTGGTGGTGCCTCTCTACCCTTAGCCTCATCCGACAACTGCCATATTCGGCAGATTCATGAGTATTGGTACACATAATTAAGAGTAATCCGATAAAACAATACACACTCCTGTACAAATGTGCAAACGCAATCTAATGATCTTTTCAAATCACTTTTGATTAAAATCTAGGGATAGAAGAAACACTATAGGGATCAGGCAAGGCAAATCATCATTACGGGTGCACACGTAATCATAATTTGCAGTGCATGGGAACTTTAGTGAATCTTGCTGTCTAAGCTGATGATCAACTCATGTTCTCAATCACTTGATTAAGGATTGGATCTCAACAAATCAGACTTCTCAATTAGGTGCTCACAAAGCATTCTCCTAGTTTTGGTGGAACGAGAGAAATTCAAATTGAATTCAACCAATCCTTAGTAAATCCTGAACGACGAAGAAATTCGCACATTCATTCTTTGAGATTCTACTTGTCAGGAATGCTTCGAATTGAGCGTTACCACAACTAACACTTACAGTAATTACACAACTATTGTGGGAGATTATAGCATAACCTCAGGATCCATCATACAGTTTAATCTCACAATTGATTGAAAGTTACGCCAAGAGTGTTATGCACTAACTTCAGTAATAGGGCAGGATATTATTCTGACACGCATACACATGGCACCTATGGATACTGTGGAAGCTCGACATGAGACAAGTAGGAAATCGGACATTTCAGAATGTCGATCAAACAGGATTACTCTCGTAGCCATTGACATTCAATATACCTTTAAGTTTAACTATTCTCTCGGTAATGGATAAGCCGGGGTTGATGCTCAAGCGAATGTCAAAGAAACCTAAGTGTGGACTAGCGACTATTGTCGCACTAACCAAAACGACATGCAAAGCTCTTAAAGAAATCCCAAATGCGGAATTTCATGCTAATCTCATTAGTTCATGATATGCATAAGGGATGTAAGCTCGAGCTATTCACAACAGGACACTGTCCACAAAGAGTTGAGAAGAATAATCTATTACTCTTTTGTACTCGCACTTCCCCAAAGTTCATCTTGATGGATGGATCCCAGATTTAGCCTAGAAAGGAGGTGTGATTGCATCTTTCACTCCTAGTTTTCTATAATTGGGAAGCTCTAGAGCATCTATTGTTAAGAAATGATCTCTTGGAGTAGACTCGGTTGGAATACAAAAGTCTCAACGTTCAACACTCATTACCTCAAGTTTATCCTTGTGCTAAGGATTTTAAGGCTATAACCCGAATGAGTGGAATACGTAATGGTAAGTCACCAAAGTACCATTCAAACACTAAGGGAGTGCTTACACACCGTATGACTAATAGTTGACTATCAACTCTTTCTGCCAACTTAATGAGTTGACAAACCCATAGCCCATTTTGGGGAAAGCACTAATTCGATGAGACCATTCTCACAGTATTATTATTCATTCCCTCAGCTAGACGGAATGTGAATATCCCAAACAAACATCGAACTTCGTATGGCTTACATACTTTGAAGGTATGGTAGTCGAGACATGAGTTTACATATCAGGACGCTACAACCCAAAGGCTAGTCTGCCTCGAAAGGTAATGCGAGCAAAGGGGTAAAGTGGTGGTTAGACTCGAAGTTCGCAAATAAGAGCTCCCAAGGAACATCAATTCCTAGCTCCATGAAGGCACATGGAGAGGAAAATCATAGAAAACATGAAACCTGAAATAAGAGAAAAGTCTTAGTCCGGGAAAATGCTTTCGAAAAGCATAAGAGGGACAAACATAAAGTTTCATTTTCATAGTTTTTCATTTCTACCCAATATACAACAAAAACTTGGACACCTCGTCGAGTAATTCTTTCATAAGACCGAATTTCTTACCATGGGGAGTTCCGGTCCTGTTTGTAAAGAAAAAGGATGAAACCTTTAGAAGGTGCATCAATTATCGGGAGTTGAACAAGCTGACAATCAAAAACCGGTATCCTCTTCCTCGAGTAGACGATTTGTTTGATCAACTTCAAGGGCCCAGTTTCTATTCTAAAAATTGATCTACGATCAGGGTATCCTCAACTGAAAATTCAGGAAGAAGATATACCAAAAACGACTTTTAGGACTCGTTACGGTCACTACGAGTTCCTAGTTATGCCATTTGGCTTGACTAATGCACCGACCGTTTTCATGGATCTAATGAACCGCGTGTGCAGGCTATATTTGGATAAATTCGTGATTGTATTTATCGATGACATATTAATATATTCACAAACCAAGGAGGAACATGAACATCATTTGAAATCAATCTTGGAACTACTCCGGAATGAGAAGCGTTATGCCAAATTCTCTAAGTGTGAGTTTCGGATTCGAGAGGTTCACTTTCTCGGACACGTCATCAATAAGAAGGGTATTCACGTAGTCCCAACCAAGATTGAAGCTATCAAAAACTGGGAAGCACCAGGAACTCCGACTGAGGTGCGTCAATTTCTGGGTTTGGCAGGATATTACAGGCGATTTATCGAGAATTTTTCAAAGATAGCCTTGCCTTTGACCACGTTAACTCAGAAGGACAAAAAATTTGATTGGACTGATAAACAAGAATCAACGTTTCAATTGTTGAAGCAAAAACTTTGCAGTGCACCAATCCTATCCCTTCCCGAAGGAACTGACAATTTCATCGTGTACTGCGACGCATCACACCAAGGTCTGGGATGTGTATTGATGCAGGAAGAAAAAGTCATAGCGTATGCATCCAGACAGGTAAAAGTACATGAGAAAAATTATACGACTCACGATCTGAAATTGGGTGCTGTCGTGTTTGCACTCAAGATTTGGAGACATTTCTTATATGGTACAAAATGTACTATCTTTACAAACCACAAGAGTCTCCAGCACATCGTTAATCAGAAAGAACTCAACATGAGTCAACTTCGTTGGGTAGAACTACTGAATGATTACGACTGTGATATAAAGTATCACCCTGGTAAGGCAAATGTCGTAGCAGATGCCTTGAGTCGTAAGGAACGAGTTAAAACACTCCGTGTTCGTGCCCTAGGATTGACAATTCATGCGAGTCTCACGACTCAAATCCGGATGGCACAACAGGAGGCAATCAAAGAAGAAAACATTCAGAGTGAAGCTATACGAGGAATGATCAGACAATTAGAGCCAAAATCAGATGATACTTTATACTTTGCAAATAGAATTTGGGTGCCATGTTTTAGTAACTTACGGGAGTTGGTTATGGACGAAGCCCACAAGTCCAGGTACTCCATTCACCCAGGTTCGGATAAAATGTATAAGGATCTGAAAGAACTCTACTGGTGGCCGAACATGAAATGAGAAATTGCTATTTACGTCGGTAAATGCCTGACATGTTCAAAGGTAAAGGCAGAACATCAGAAACCGTCGGGTTTGTTATAACAACCCGAGATACCTCAATGGAAATGGGAACAAATTTCAATGGATTTCATTACAAAGTTACCCAAAACACCTAGCAACTATGATACTATATGATAATCGCCAGTCGTTTGACGAAATCCGCGCATTCCCTACCAATAAAGGAGACAGATAAAAGTAAGAAGCGTGCAAGGCTAAATATTAAAGGAATTAAGGCTAGGCATGGTATGCCAGTTTCCATTTTCACAAAAAGGGACCGTCGATTCATGTCAAGAACCTGGCAGTCTGTACAATAAGCCTTGGGCACACGCCTTTACATGACCACTGCATATCATCCCTAGATGAACGGTCAAAGTAAAAGGACCATCCAAACTTTAAAAGATGTGCTCCGTGTGTGTGTAATCGATTTCAGAGGAAATAGGGATACTCACCGCCGTTGGATGAGTTTTCATATAATACCAACTACCATACCAACATTAAAGCCGCTCCGTTGAGGCTTTGTATGGTTGTAAGTGTCACTCATCGCTATGTTGGGCGGTGATTGGCGAAAAACTTTTGACTGGTCCTGATATTGACTAGGGAACCATTGACAAAATCGTCGAAATAAAAGATCGTCTGAAAGTCACTCAAGACAGACGAAAGAGAGTTGAGATAGCAACAGACGAAAACCATTAGAATTCCAAGTGGGAGACAAAGTCATGTTAAAGGTCTCACATTGGAACGGGGTTGCAAGATTTGGCAACCGTGACAAGCTTAACCCTAAGTGCGTTGAACCATTTGAACGAGAGGATCAAATGAAAATAAAAATACCCATCCTTGTTTAAGGATACAACAGTTCAAGAGGACACAAATTTAATTTCGGGACGAAATTCTTTTAACATGGTGAGAATGTGACACCCGACAATTCAGGTCAATACCCGCACATGTTATAAACAAGTTTACATTATAATTGTTTTGTGATTTACTTAATTTCACAAACAAGGACATTAAGGTCTAACAAAAATCGTACAGGGTCTCATTTTAAATTTTTGGTAATTCTGGGAGTTACCGGTTTACACACCAGTATAAACCGAATTTAATTACCATTTGAAACTCTAAATAATATATACCTAAAACTAATTGTTTGATAAATTAAACAATCCAACCCACTTGCTTGACTTTCTCGCCCGAAAGTCAGGGGAGCCGTTCTCCCACTTGCTAATACACTCAAATTCAGACAAAACCATACTCATTTCAATCAAAACTCTCACGAATCCCTTTTATCTCTCATTTTCATACGGTAAACTTCTTCATTTCTCTTCAAAATCGAAGCCAAGTTTTAAGGCAAATCTTACCACAATTCGGTATTTTAAGAAGATTTCAAGTGTTCTAAAGAAAGTTTAACAGAAGATTCAAGACTCTTCTCTGTTTTCTTTCATCTCGGTTTTAAGGTAAAAACTCGATATTATCCACTTTATTTTCTTTAAAACCGTATCTAAGCATACAAAATGTTCAATCGCAAGTAAGATAACAAGAAAAGTGTGTCAAATTCAAGATTTGAACATAAAAATATACAGGACGAATTCTGTCAATCAAAGTGCAGTAATCGAAACTAGGAGTTTCGATACCTGTTATTCAATCGAAACTAGGAGTTTCGATACAAGTTTACTCAATCGAAACTAGGAGTTTCGATACTAGTTGTTCAATCGAAACTAGGTAGTTTCGATACATATTGCTCAATCGAAACTAGGTAGTTTCGATACCCTTCTTGCCAATCGAAACTAGGTAGTTTCGATACCAGTTTTTGCTCATTCGAAACTAGGAAGTTTCGATATCTAATCTGCGCAATCGAAACTAGGAAGTTTCGACATCTGTTCATCAGTCACTTTGGGCAGTAACTAAGATCTGTTTTATAACAAAACAAGTATTGAACAACTTACGTATAAGACGGGTAGTTTTAACACATTAGTACCCTTGTGTGATTAGGGTACGGATATACAAGAACTAGCACAAGTTGGTTTGCTAGGATTTCATTGGACACAAGGTGAGTTCACGGCCCCCTTTTAACTATTTACTGTTTTGTAAACATCGGGGGAGAAACATGCTTACTTGTTATATTTTGAAAACATGAATTACATTGCTTATACATTTGACAATATGAACATTTTGGTTTAACTCCTTGTGAGTTTCACTAACCCCTTTTTCTAAGTTTTGAAATGATTTGGGGTGGAAACATACTTGTAAAGAATTTTCATATGTAAATGAATGAAACTAATGATCTGACCGTATGTATGTATTGAGGGAACAATAAAGCGCTTAAAGTCCTCGGAATAAATTAGTAACCATTAGCTATGGACTTAGTCCGGGATTATATGAATAGTACTATTGGGGGTGACGCCTCCGGTCATGGTTAGTCGCGCTAACCAGGGGTCCAAATGGCCGAATGACCGCATATTGTCTTACTCGCAGAAAGGCGAGGTGAGGCACAGAAAGTTGGGGTTTGGTTACGGTCTCGTACATTACATACTATTTTGTATTTCTTGCAAGTTTACAAATGGGGTCAATAGATCGGATTAGTATTCAGATTCATTGGTAATACAAAACAAAGGGTTCTGATCAGGTTAAACAAAGGGTTCTGATCAGGTTAAAGTGATCAGGTTAAACAAAGGGTTCTGATCAGGTTAAAGTGATCAGGTTAAACAAAGGGTTCTGATCAGGTTAAAGTGATCAGGTTAAACAAAGGGTTCTGATCAGGTTAAAGTGATCAGGTTAAACAAAGGGTTCTGATCAGGTTAAAGTGATCAGGTTTAAACAAAGGGTTCTGATCAGGTTAAAAGGATCAGGTTTATACAAAGAGTTTCGATCAGGTTAAAATGATCATGCTAAACATTGGAGTTATGACGATTAAGTCATGGTAATGTTTTCAAAGGAAAACTACATATTTTATGACGGCTAAGTCATGGTAATGTTTTCAAAGGAAAACTACTTATTTCATGACGGATAGGTCATGGGCATGTTTTCAAAGGAAAACTACTTATTTTATGACGGTATAGTCATGGGCATGTTTTCAAATGAAAACTACTTATTATTTATGACGGTTAAGTCATGTATAGTTTTTCGGGGAAAACTACTTAGTTTTATGACGGTAAAGTCATGTACATGTTTTCGGGAAAAACTATAAGCACTAATATAACTAACTTTGTGAACTCACCAACCTTTGTGTTGACAATTTTAAGTATGTTTCTCAGGTGACCTCTAGCCATGGCGCGGTTGAAATAGGCTAGCTATGTTGGATCAATTCCTAAAGACTAGAAGGACATAGAATATCAAGTCTCAAGTCTGTCATTGATCTAGAAGAACTTAGATCACAGTATTACTTAGTTTTAGTAATTGTATATGTAATCAAGTCTTAGAAATCATTATTACAGCTTTCGCTATCGTGTAATGAACCAATCGTTACAACCTGTATTTATTTAATAAGTAAATAAAATATGGGGGTGTGACATAGGGGGACATGGTGACGGCTTCTGTGGCAAGACGGAAACCCGGTGGTGACCCGTAGGGGGTTAGCCGGCGACCGAGAAGGAGAAAAGAGATATGATAGATAGGATGAAAAAGGGGGGGCGATGAATGACTACAGAAAGTCGGAGATGGGGACGAAGACCCGTCTGCGGGTGCTGGCACCGGTGGTGTTCCACGGTGACGCAACAATGAGGGAGGTAGGATCGGGGTGGTAGTGCACGACGCCTGTTACCGGCGGCCGAAGAGGACGAGGATGATGATGGAAGACGAGAGGTGGTGGCCACGGTGGCGGTACATAAGAGCAACGGTGGTACTCGTGGTGGTACGTGGACGGGTTCGGTGGAGCAAGGGTTGGCATGGGAAGAGTGCACGCGCAAGAACCTGGCTCGAGTACAAGCGTCTCGTGGGATTAGGGTTTGCATGGCATGGTTTACGTGCATGCATGGAGCCTGGTTTGTGTATTAGGGTTCCAACCAAGTCAGAGATGAGTCGATACGAGTATTTGGGGTGACAAGAGTTCGATGAACCGGCCTAACAAGCAGATGAGACGAGTGTCGGAGTTTTATTTTATGTACGCGTTATTCGACGTAGGGTTTAGAACGTGTCTGATCATGTGATCGTACATTGACAGGTTTGGATATTTAACGGGTGATGAAGGTCCGGAGCAAGGATTCAGACACGGTGCAAACAGTGAGTTTCTAATCCCCTTCTTTTAAACGTTTTACTGTTTTGGGGCTATCGTACATACTTTCATGAAGTGTTAATATAATTAATCGTGTTAAGGGTTTCGGGTTCTAACCCTATATGTTTTGAGTGTAAAATGATTATTTAGGAGTCGTAGAGTTTATGGTTTGTTCGTAGAAATATGTGAACTAAGAGTATGAGCTATTAATATATGATGTGATATGGGTAGATCAGGGAGAGTCGGGCCTTAAGCTAAATGCTTATGATTTCAGGGGGTTAACTATCCGTTGATGAGTCGTAAAACTATTTTATTAAGGACCGAAGGGTCCTGAGTTGAATAAATTAATAAATGTGACGTGATGGTTTCTGTTCAAATTAAACTATTAGAACTCACTCAGCGTAGCTGACTTTGTGTGTAGGTTAGATTGTTTTGCAGGTAAGCGTAGCGTTGACGTACCTTGGCTTGGGAGCGGTGTACTCGGACTGGTGTGCAGGCATTCGTGAGGTAATTTAATAATATTGAATAGAAATAAAAGAATTTAGAAAGACTTTCGTTGTATTAAGTTAATAATAGATGCGTTATAAATGCGAATGACCCGTTATGAGAACCAAATGTAGGATGTCCGGGTTGGGGTCTTACAATTAACGTGACTAGACACAAAAAGAAACGTAGTTAAGTATATAAAAGAAGTCGTACAGTAACGATGACTTGTTTGTGTAGGTCGAAACATAGATAAAAGAAAGTTAGATGACAGTACCGATATTTTATTAGTCAGTGTCAACCTAATTTTTCACGGTTTTCAGTTGATATACTCTGCTTTGAATACGACTCCGTTTTTAACAAAATTTACATCAGCATTCAACAAAAAAAATAAACAAACCAACAAAAACTTTTTTGAAGATAAAATAGATTATATATACTATAAGGGGTAAACTTGAACTTCAAAACTTGAGGGGGTCAAACTTAAATCTTAGAAAATGAAAGGACTAATTTTGCCAATTAAGCAAAGTAGATGATTAATTTTGTAGGTGGCTTCGTTCCTATTTAAGATGATACTAGAAATTATGACCCGCGCGTTGCGGCGGGGTCGTACAGTGATATTAACGTGGTTAACTACATAATTAAGTCTGCGCATTTGTGAATCTCGTTACACGTGTTGCGGCTGTAACACTAATGCCATTAAATACAGTGACTTAAGCACCCCGCGCTCTGCGGCGGGAAACGGACCTTAAACAGTTGAAGCAGCGACTAACGTGACTAAGCACAAAAAAGTTATTTATTATATAAAAAAATATATGAAGTTACGGTGACTTGGTTAGCCCGATAAAAACAAATGTAAAAAAACTAAAGAAAAAAACCCAACAAATTTTATGGACTAACATATGGATGACATGTGGCGTCACGGTGGGGAAAAACACACAAATTTGACATTTTATAAACTTCAAAGGGGGGGGTTGTGATAGACATTTGTATATGAGTAAAACAAAATTTATACTATGACGCAAAGAAAAAAAATATTAAACACAAAAACAAATAATTTTTTTGTAGAAGTATATTTGAGTTCTTGGAGAGTTGAGGGTTATTATTTGAAAATATGAAAATTAAGGGGTGCATATGAGAAAAGAAAAAAAAACAAAGAATGCTTTTGATTCATCGCCGACGTTGCCTTTTGAGTTTTAGGGTAATCTATACTATATAATAAATAAAGGTTTCTCAATGCCACATGTCGCCCCCAGATTCATCCTAATAATTTTTTTTCCCGCCTCTCTCTCATAATAAATACACTTTCATATTTCAATAATAATATATTTTTAAACAAATTACTAATTATACTAATAAAACACATTTATTTTAAATATATCTCATATTATAAGAAACTTTGAAATGTAATTACCTACCTTGTGTTTTCAATCAAATAGTAAATGAAAGTCAAATTACATTGAATAGTGTTTTATGTATATTTTAAACTCGATTATATACTAATTTTTACATATTTTTTATTTTCTTTTCTACTGTTAGTATATGTGATACATTTTTTCACCTACAAGATACATATATAAAGATTTAAGAATTTTATATATTGATATTTTTTCACCATGTATAGTAAAACAGGTTCTAAACTACTATATACTAATAAATAAAGGTTTAAGGTGGACATTTGTCACTTTCTCGTGCCTTCTTACATTGATTTTCCCGCATCTCTTTCCTAATAAATACGCCTCTATGTTATTAAATAATAATAATGATATCTATCCTATATAATAAACAAGTAAAATTGAGGAACACTTGGCACCTCCACATTCACTCTCATACTAACTTTCCCGCCCAATACCCGTTTCACAATTAAAGTCACACGCGGATCTAAATGATCCGATCCATATCTCAAATTAAACAAAAAATACGCTTTCTATTTCTCTCAGATTGTGCAAACCTCAAACCCTAATCAACAAATGATCAATTTCGTCGGTACAATTTGCCTTCGATCTCAACAGGTTTGTAATTTTTCTTTGTTTTGATTCTCTCCTTTTCTATTTCCTGAAGATTTTTTTACGTAACCCTAATTTTGAAACGGTACATGAAGCTTTTGGAGTAAAAGAAGGAAAGATGTGGGGATAATCGGTCTTGACTAACGAGGATTATTAACAGAAGGACATATTGAATCAACTCCAATAACACCCCTCTGATTCAGTTTTCTGATGGGAAGAAAAGGCATAGGAAGATATTTACTTCCATGTCGTTTGGTGAATGTGAGGATAATGTGAATCAGACAATTGAATGGAGAAGATAGCTTCTATCACATGTAAGTTTCATTTAATTAAAGTTTTATGTGTTCGATTATTTGCTAATTGAATAATTGATAGTGCTAATTGATAAGAAGAAATTTTATTGTGTGATTTGCGTATATATTATTATTATTATTGTTTGGAGCATGTGCACTTTGGTCAGTAGGATACACAGGGGCAAAAGTTAGGATGACTATATTTGATACTGGAATTCATTCGGATCATCCACATTTCTCCAACATTAAGGTTTTAATATTGAAATTTATTGGTTGAATTTGTTAGGTTTATATTGTAGGAATGTAATATTCATGTTTTTACGATTCCAGGAATGCACGTATTGGACGAATGAAGATACTTTGAATGACAATCATGGACATGATACATTTGTGCCTGGAGTGATTGCTGGTGAAGATGCTGAATGTCTTTAACATTTTAATTTATCTTACATATAATGATTTTTCAATGGATATATTTTTGGGAAACTGTTGCTTCTCACCCTCTCCTTCATGGTGGCCGGTCTTGCACCAGACACTGAGATTTATGCCTTCCGTGTGTTTACAGATGCATAGGTAACACGTAAATCACTAATCATCATTGGTATAGTTTTCATATTATTATTAGAGTAGCTCATTTTGAACCCTATATGTATATAATAGGCGCACTTAATTGTTTAAAGAATGAGTTTTTATTCAGCTTATTGCATGTTTCATACCCGTCATGGTTTTTAGATGCATTTAATTATGCAATCACAACAATATGGATGTTTTAAACTTGAGTATTGGCGGACATGATTACTTGGATCTTCCCTTTGTAGAGAATGTGAGACTCTTAATGACCTGTTTTTTATAAATGGTCCATTTTGACCCGAACCCGTTTCGAGATGTTGCCAGGTGTTGGAATTGACAACAAGCAAAATTATAAAGGTGTCTACAGTTGAAAAATGATGGCCTGCTTTATGGTACACTGAATAATCCCGTGGATCAAAGTGATGTTATTGGTGTTGGTGGTATAGATTACAATGATCACATTGCTTCATTTTCATCACGTGACATAAGCACTTGGGATAGGACCTCATGGGTATTAAATAATTGACTAAATATCTGCTTTAAGTTAGTATTAACAAACTAACCATTAGAAACTGGTTGAACAGTAACTCACAGGCTGAGAAGCGGTGTGTACAACTAACTGCTGCTTCACCTTTTTTTATTAGATGTTTGGACGCGTATACACCTGTGCTGCCTGCCACCACAACCCGCTTTTAGGTTTTTATTAGATGTTTGGACGCGTGTAAAGGAGTGTACACGTGTGCTGCCACCACAACCCACTTTTAGGTGACGCATCTTCCCTGTAGTTTGAAAAGTAAATACTTCATCCCCCTCTCTCTGCTGCTAATGCTTCTGATTCTGCCTTCTATGCAGGTACAACAAACAGCAGCATGGGTGTTGATAGAATTGAGGTTCATCTGCATGGTCTCTCTTTCGTTGGAACAGGTTGTTTTAGGTTTTGAATCTTATCGTTGCGGTTTCGAAGAATATGGGTTTAGGGTTTTTACGTTTTTGATTTACTCCCCTTCACTTTCGACACATATTCCGGCTTTCGTTATTTCTACCTGTTTCAGATTGATAGTGTTCATGGACATGCTGCTATCCCAGGTAATGGATTCCTACTATTATCTGAACCAAACTCATCTTTGTTCATTTTTGGGGTCTTTGGTTCTTGAGTTAGGTTTTCTGGGTTGTTTGGTGTGTTTCTATTATATTGATCTTCTATTAGGGTTTTTTTACATGTTACCCTAGCGGCCATCGCATCCAACTGAACCACCACGCTCATGGTGAAATTGTAGACAATAATTTTTCAATATTACTAAATTTCGCAGGTTATTAAGTTGACTTTGAGCTCTTACTTTATGCTTTTGCAAGCTAAACTTAAGGCTGCAAATGTTGTGGCGTGTTTCAAAGACAGTAATACACAGGTAGTTATATTTTGTTGATTTCACTGTTAGTTTAGTTTGGTTTTTGAGTTTAGGTCAGTTTTAGTTTTATGTGGATATAAATAACATATTGCTATGAGGAGGATGAGTTAAACCTATCTGCATAATAACATATTACTGGCAAATTAGTTTTTTGATACATATTTGCCTTTTGCACCGTTTTGGTAATTTGCAATGATTTTGTTCTTTCAATTCTTTTTGGAATATTCATTTTTTATGTCTGCATTTTTTAGGGGTTAAGGTTCAAGTGTTGGTAAAGAATATGAGCTTGCATTACAGGCCAAGCCCGAGGAAAGTGTTTGCAGGTATGATGATGATGATGGTTTTGAGAAGATCAAGGACAAGAATTCTGTGGCTATGTTTGTTCATCCATTTTCAGTATTGGATTGATCGTCATGTAAAGGTAATATATCTTTGACCTTTCACCCTTAGGGTTTCAAGAAACTAAAAATGTGATTCTAACATCAGTTTCAATATTCTTGAATTGTGATTTCATGTTTACATCTTGATTCATAGATTGTTGGCAAAATCATTGTTGGGTGAACACATTAGGGATCTTATTGCTAAGTATTCTTTTCCTTTAATATTATATAACTATAACGAGCTAGAAGATTTGAAATCTTTATATTTAATTAATTAATTGAATAAAAATAATCATAACTGTTACAGGAGTAATTTTTTTTTTATAAATGGTCTCCTTTCATTGATGCCAATTATATGTTTAAGAATCATAAATTCATTGATGTTAATTATAGGTGACATTGCACGAATGTGGCATATCGGAAGCTGCCTTTTATCATGGAGATTTCAATGCTTGCATTGCAGGTATATCTATGTTGGAAAGCTATGGGTGCATGTTTTCTTTTTGGCTTAAAAGCTATGGCTGGAAAGGAGTGCCACCTCTAAACGTTGAGTCGTGTTTCGCCCGTAACTCGCCGTGGCATAATACTAGGCCACAATATGTAAAGGTTTTGCCTTTTTTATTAACTTTTTTGTTGATTAACATGTCACAACGCGCGAAGGCCGCAATGCTAGCTTTATTACAGTTGTAATTTGTATACAGATTTCAATTTTTTTTAAAACATTCTGCAAACCCCTCCCCATTGTTTTTCTAACAGCGTAACTGTTGATTTATCTTGCAATATATTTGATGTTTACAACTTTACACAAAAATTCCTAAACCAATGTTGTATAGTTTTTATCATATATTTTTCTCTTTTTATGCAAAATGTTTGTTTCAAGTGCTTTCAAACCTATACCTAGACTGATTCCTGACCAAAAAGTGCTTTGGCCGCCTAATATGTTACATGTAAACTTTCTCTTTGCAGGTGACTTATTCAGCTAAGCTTAAACAAGGATTAGGCCGAACATCAAGATTTATTAACTGCCTCAAAATGCCCCTTTGCTGTATTGCAAAACATTTCATTTACTAATAATTTAGCTAGATTTTGAAGTTCTACTATGGGTTTTTCCTACAGCTTTTTTACTATTGGTTGTTTTCAATTGGGTTTCAATATAATGATTCTAGGATTTTTTGGACACGTGGATATGAATGCATGACAAATTTTTAGGGTTGTGGATCTGCGCTCATCTACAGATTTCCCGGCGGGCGGAAAAATCCCTAGTTTATTTCAAAATACTGATAACATTTTACAGAAAACTGTAAAAAGTTCTTTTTCGTCTGTGAAAATTTAAATTTAAATTATTGTTTGATTTATTTTGCAGAAAAATGATAAAGACTGATGAAAAAAAAGGCATTGGAGGAGATGAAGAAGGAAAATAAATGCAAGAGAAGAGAATGTGAAGAAGCTTTAAATCAAACAAATCACAAGTGACTTATGTCATATATCTCAAAAAGAAGAACATTAGGAGTTATCTCAGATCTCAGTGACATACTAGCGCTGAGTGCATAACTCTTTAATTGTTTGATTTGGATATAAAGTTTTTGATGCAAGTCTTATGAAATAAGATCAATTTTTGGTGAAACACTTAATGAAAAAATGGATACAAAATGTCAGATTTTTTGCTACAAATTTTGATATTTGTGAATTTGATGAACCGATACTTAAATACTATATATATAATTATTTATACACAAAAAATGTGAATACATGGTTTGTTTCTTGATTTTGTATGATTCTTGATTTTGTATGAGTTGCTGTCAGTTTCATGTTTTTCTGCATATCTAGCAACTTGATTTTGTTAAGTCATTGAATACATGGTTTGTTTCTTGATTTTGCAGTTTTGATAAAAACAATGACTAAAGTTTGCTTCACGCTTGGGGATCAAAAGTCTATTATTGGGTCTGATGTTGAGACAAAACATTCAACATTATATACAACGAAGTATTTACTCATTTATGAAATTATATTCATCATTTTTTTTTATTTAACACTATTTTTTATTTAACCCCGTGTAATACACGGGTTCTAACACTAGTATAATATTAAGATTTAGATTAGATTACTAGCATCAAATCTATTTTGTGGTATCTCACCAAGTTCACCAAGTTTTTAGTTATAGCATGCGTTTTTATATGCCCATGCCACCCTGTTGATTTACAAACACACAAGATCCTTTTCCACATCCATTATGAACTCCAAATGGGCTTAATTGCATATCCTTCTTTATTGTTAACGAATATATCGAGGTAAGGATTTTGACGTTTGGGTTTTAACATGAGACTTGAATGGGGTAACAATGATGATGAATCCACCATCGAATTTATACATGCGATGACGAGGAACGTCAAGTTAGGGTTTTGGATCTTGAACAGACTTACGGGATACATTTAACTAGCATAATTGCATTTGATTTTGATTTGTTTATATTTTATGTTGATGATAGTAAAATGGTGGACGATGAAAGACTAGGGATGAGCTTTTGGTACCCAGTACCGGTACAGGTACCGAAAAATTAAAACAGGTACCGGTACCGGGACTAGATTTTCTCTGATTTCGGTATCGGTACAAACGGGTACCAGTACCTGTACTTTACCGAAAAGTACCTTTTTAGTCCCGAAAATATTTAGGGTCCTTTTTATGGGAATGTGTTATTGTGTAATACCATAATTTAATAATATCTATCACCTTTTAACTAAATAACTATCTTTTTTTTCAAAACATCCTTTATAAAATAGTTCATTTTGTTCAATGTTTTTTAACATCGTTTGCTTTTTTAACCATTCTTTTCAAAACCATTCGGGTTTTTTAAACATCATTTTTCAAAACCGATTTTTTTTTCTAAACATCTTTGTTTAAAACCATTCATTTTGTCTACACATTTTTTTTAAACCGTTCAATTTGTCTAAACGTCTTTTTTTAAATCGTTCTTTTTTTCTAAACATCTTTTTTAAAACCGTTCGTTTTGTCGAAATGTCTTTTTTAAAAGCGTTCATTTTTTCTAAACATCTTTTTAAAACCGCTCGTTTCTTAAAATGATGGATTTTGAAAAAAGAAATTAAAAAAAATTAGCGTTTTGAAAAAAAAAATATTTAGACAATGAACAAAAGGAAAGATATGTTTTTTTTTTCAGTTAAAATTTTTTTTTAAACACTAAACAAAAAAAAAACTATTTAAAATTGCTTTGGTGGAATGAAAGCAGTTCACATTTTTTTTAAATGACGTTTGAAAAAATGTTTTTTTTTACAAAACGTTCATTATTTTTTAATTCCTTTTTTAAATAACCGTCATTTTAAATAGGTCGACTCATGAACTCGTTAAAACGAACGGCTATAAAAAAGATATTTAACAAAACGAACGGTATTAAAACCAATAATTTATGAAAATTTGTATTCGGGTACCAAACAGGTACCGAGTACCGAAATACAGCTACTGACTTTATATTTTCGGTACCGGTATCCGTTTTTCAACAAAATTCGGAACCGGTATTTTCGGTACCGGTACAGGTACGGTACCTATCTCATCTCTATGAAAGACCAATGATGATGGTAGCTAATGTCAGGGTTGGAGGTGAAAATGATAACAACTATAAAATCCGTCAATTTTTGGTCCCGGTTTGAACAAGAAACAAACCCAAGTCGTTGGATATGCAATTAACCCAAGTTTTAGAGGTTAAAAATGAAAACCTGAAAATTCATTTGGTAGCGGACTGCGGTCCGCTACGTAGTCACTAAGGAATCAACTCGGTGTTGCCACGTGTCTTATGACTAGTGGCAAGGAATTGACGTGTGTCACTGGTAGTGGACCGCAACCTACTTCTCAGCGGTCCGCTAGCCGCAATTTCTACGGAAGCATCCGACAGGTGACGTTTAGTATAGTCGACCCAAGAGGGGTAGGGCGGTAGCAAACGTTACCCCTTGCATATCGGTCCGCTACCGGGGCTGAGGACAACCTATAAATTGGAGTTCTTGCACGACAAATCTTCACACTTCAAACTTCAATCATCTCTCCCAAATTCTTGGAATACGAATCCACAACCCTTTAGCGCGCCGCACTCTAAAAAATACATGATACTCGCTTAAAACGACTCGCTTTCGATTAACCGACTTTCATCCACTTAAAGACTAACACTAGGATTACGTTAAAGGAATCAAGTCTAAAAGAGATAGAGAGCCGTAGTCAGGGGATGAACTTAATAGAGGCAAGAGGGGGGCCAACCCAATACATTTTTGTTTAAAAGTATCGATTTCAGCTCACTATATTTATTTTATATTAGTTATATTGTTTGGATCCCTCCTAATTCAGATCAAAAACTCGAATATGTTTCGCAAATCCATAAAAAAAAAAGTTTTTCCCCATTTTTTTGTTCATAAGTATTGATTTCGACTCACTAAGTTTATTTCTTATTAGTTATAGTGTTTGTGCCCCTCCTAATCAAGACCAACAACCCAAATATGTTCCACAAATCTATTAAAATTTTGGTTTTTTATGTGTAGTATTTTCGGCTCCCCGGTTTAATTGTTCAAGTTCTGTCACTGGTCGTAATGTTGCCCACTTAATAAGCTACTCTTCCAAGTATTTGTTAAACTCTCAAAAGGTAAATACGTTTAATGCTTTCAAAACCTGCAAACGAATTACATTTACGAAAATGACAAAGAATGTATTAAATACTTTAATGCATATAGGGTTTATATGATAAACATTAAGACCATAAATATACATATAGTTTGATCAAATGGTTCACGTGTTATGGGTAAGAGTCCCATAGTGGGGCTAGTTCTAACTCTAATAGAAGTATGTAAGATAGGGAAAACCCACAACAAACAATAAAACCGGGACATGAGACTCACACTACAAAAAAGAGGTCATTCAGTGGCATACAAAAAGTGTCACAAAAAACAAAAAAAGTGCCACTAAATACCCCTTTAAGAATGAGCGGCACACAAAAAAAGTGCCACTAGAAGCGCTAACACTAAAGCCTTTTAGTGACACTTTTTTAGTCTGCCACTACAAACTTTTAGACTTCTAATGACACTTTTTTTTGCCACTATATAAAAAAACTCTTTTGTGGCACAAATTTTGTGTCGGTAAAAACTATTTATAGTTAAATATACATACTACTTTTAGTGGCACATAATTTTTACCATAAAAATTACATAAAATTAAATGCCACCATTGACGTTTATCATATTAATTTTGATTAATTAAAATTATTATATTTTTATAATATAAAATGAAAATAAAACTGTAAAAGTAGAAATCATAATATTATCATTTCGTTAAAAAGTTTTATCGTATTCCAAATAGTTGCAAACAAATGTATGATAAAGTGTCAATTTAAGTCTAAATATCAAACATATAAAATACAAAACTAACAAATGTTTGAATAAAAACTTAAAACTTCATTACGTTCATGAACATCTTTTACAATCTTCATGCGAGTAATATAATACTCGTGTTAACTCTGTGTTAGTAATGATAGCAGCAGTTATCTGTTAAAAAAATAAAGACCTTTCAATATGCAAACAATAAGGACACTATTCAAAATGCAAATAATTAAATGGGGTGGGCTGCCCTGGATGTTTTAGGTGTTGCCCCCAAGGAAACCCAATTATCCTAGAATATCTAGGTGTTGCCGTTCAAAAAAAAACATATATGAAAAGTGGGAACATAAAATTAATTACCTTTATTATTATAACTTCTTGAAGGTGACGCTTGGTTAGCTGATAAAGGGTTGTTAGAGACAGAAGAAACAATACTAGGGACCTAAACATATTAATGAAAGCAAATGTTAATACATAATCATAAAAAACAAATAGTAGTTCATTACCAGTCCACACCCTTCCTTGAGTTATCTCCTCCATCTTATCCACCTGCATTCATCACCACTCTGTTGCTAAGTTTGTAACATAAAATAATATACTATATAATCGAGATACCACATACACTCATTGATCTTGAACATGCTGCCTTGTCAGGAAATTGTTTACAAAAATTCTGGGCATCTTCTCTTCAGCATGTCTGCACAGAGATTTGTAAAGTGGTTAGGGGTGGGATCACCACACTAACTCCTACCTCTTTATCACTACACCCAACCCCCCGCCCACTCTAACTCCTACCTATTTACCACTACACCCAACCCCCCACCCACATGCAACTATTAATATGATATGTAAAGGATTTTATATTAGTTATTAAAACATGAATACCTTAAAATTAGTCCACCAACCATGAACTGAGTTAAGAATTTGGCCATTTCTCCATTAGAGACACTTGACTGCAAGACCAAATATAGCCTAATTTGAATAAACACAAAACAAGTTACAGTGTGAAGAATGACGATTAGGGAGAAACAAAAAGATGTAGCGCTTTCATACTCTTGTTTTTAAGTGTTGTGGAAAGCTACCCTAGAAAAGAAAAGTGACTGCATCAGAAATTGTAGTTGGAACCCTGGAAGTAAAATCAAAGAGTTTTCAGTAAGTACCATTAATTTCTTGTGTAAATTTAATACATGATTGAAGGTATTAGCATACCATATATAAAAGTATAATTATCTACAATAGTGAAGAAATAGACGAATTCCATTCATAAGAAATCACAAACCAACATCTTTGATGCCAAGAAATATATGATCTGCCATAAAGAAGACTAGTGTACGCCCTGCAGCTTCTGCTGATTGCTGGAGAAAAGAGTTGCTTTTAGACAACCTAATTAAGCACTCAACAAATATAGCAAACTGAAAAAGATTATAAAAAATAAGATTTAACCTCTTGAGCATTTGGAATCCCATGAAGAAGCGAATAAAAGCATTTAACCTGTTAACACAAACATATAATCCCATGAAGAAGCAAAGAAGAGCTCAAAGTCCTATTTATATTATTATATCATATTGCAAAGTCGGACCAAAACACATTATCAGATAACGAGGTGGCAAAATGGGTGGGATGGTAACGGGACACTTAAATTATGAGGACAGGATTTACCGCATCACCTACACGGCTGCACATATTAACAAGCAAAGAACAAAATAATAATTAAGTTGGAATAGAATATAAAGGCCAAAAAGAGCAGTGTAGAACCAGATATTGATTTTAGGCTTAAAATGCAATTAAAACTAATCAGTAGTTAATAAACAAGAAGATTATAGAGAATGTCACCTTATTCCAAACCCAAGTCTTAGGGTCAAGCACCAAAAAATCTGAATGAAGAATCCCTTTCTGTGAGTTGTACAAACCTTGGTACCTTTATGTACATCATAAAATACAGTTCAAGGTGTTGCTATTAGACTATTAAATAGACTCCTAAAAATTAAACTTCCTGTACATGTAATCCTTCACTATCAATTGGACTCCTAGGGATAGTCTTGCCAACTGTTAGGATGTGGATTGGAAGTGGTTTTATTGAATTACCAGTGTATTTGGATCATCTAGTATTAGCACCCAAATTAGGAACTTAGTTCTTCATGTCCAACGCGGTCATGATACACAGTCATTCCCTATTTCACAGTACTAGCAAACAACTGGAGGATTAGGGGAGCTTAACATTCTTGTAGGCATTTCGTCAAACATATGGCAAGTAAACAACACAGACTTATAGAATGGATTACCTGTTTCATCTACAAGACCCTACTTAAGTTGAGCTCCCATTTTTTTGGCAATTCACAGAGGTTGTTCACAACAGCAGCATAAATTGTGAATTGTTCTCGAAGAACTTTTGCATGTTCATTAGTAAAGTCGCTACCAAATGCTCCAATTAGTGTTCCATGTTATTATTGATTACTCCAATTAGTGGTTCATGGATGGTTTTCCAATAACTGAAACCCTAATCACTAGAAATGAGTGATAGACTAGGTCATAATATCATAAAAATTAAGTACAACTAAATTTTTAGTGACTTGACTAAAAATAACATAAAAATTAAGTACAATTAAAATTATCCTGTCATCTGCAACAATAAGCACATACTAGGTCATAATATCACATCGTTTCCTTTTCTAACACCAATTTCTATCTATCATTTAAATACAATTTTAGAGAAATAGCAACTAAGAATCACAAATATCATTGACACGAGGTTGAAGATTTGAAGATCGGAAGTCATTTCAAACTGAAATTGAAGTAAAGTAAAGCAACAATCACAAATCACTACAGTAATTCAAACTAGAAATTAGAGTGAGAAATTTTACCCTAATTGAAGGATAAGAGACGAGATGTAGAGGTCCTTCGGTTGAATTTTGTAAACAACGATTGCATTTTGTAAGCTGCGACGTAATCAGAGTGAGAAATTGGAGGGTAATTCACCGGATGATCACAATTAGGGGGTTAGAAAGATAAACAGAGACTCAGCGAACGCACAATGGTGGTTCAATTAGGGAAAATAATTCACTGGTTCGATTGAACTGAAGGATAATCACGGGTTCGAATGAGGAATTCATTGTGTAATCGCGAAAGATGAGGAGAGGGAAGATAATTTACGAGACAATTTTTTTGGAGGGGAAGCTAATTCACTATGAGATTTTTGATAAACTTTTGGAACGGGGGAAATTTTGGAGGGGAGGGAAAACATGAATTTTTTTTAAGGGAGATAAACTTTTAGGGTGAAAGTTTTAGAAAAAAGGAAAAAGCGTTAATTAGTGGTATAAAAAAACTTAAATGCCACTAAAAGCGTGTGTCAAGTAAACATGACACACGTAAAGTGTCATTAAAAATCTAAACTAGTGGCACAAAACCTAAATGTCGTTAAAAGCGTGTGTCATTAAATGACATTTTTTTTGTAGTGTCAATAGTCGACTTACAAAGCGGTGATACCAATGTATATCATGGACTTGGTTTAAAAAAGCGCGCCTGAGGCCTATATCGTGGACTTGGTTTAAAAAAGCGCGTCTCAGGCGCAAGGTCGTGCGCTAAATGTGACATAAAGCACAAGTGAGGTGCAATTTTTTGGCATGAGGCGCACCCCCATCATGTACATGGGCTTTTTTGTGGAGCAGGATGTTGTACACCATGTTTTTTAGGGTGAGGGTAACAATTGTGAGGGAAAGAGGAGGGGACAAGACATTCATGTGTTAAAGGTGATGAAACCTTAACAACCCAAAATATAACGTTATTTGATAATAGACTATAGGTGTGAATAGATTTAAAACAAGGATAACATGTAGTTAACGAAGTTTACGGACGTGATATAAAATTCAAGCAAACCATATGATTGTTTTTTTGAAAAGTCTTATCATCTATAATGTCTATAAAGTTTTGTTTATTATATTTAGGTCATCGAATTGTTGTTACTTTACATAAAGTCATACTTTGGCAATTTTATTTTTCCCATATATTGATATTTCGAATTATCCAACTTTGATCATATTGTTCTCAAAATAATATACATCCATTAAATAATTTAGAAACTTACAAGTGTTAGCTTGTATGCAGTGGCCTTGTGAGAGAGGGGCATGGTTGCCATCTCAGTCGCCACAGGCGTGGCACACCACGCCGACAATCCATGAAGTTGGACGTTGCTCTTATTGCGTGAGGATAGTCACGACGTTGATGACTATATTTCATTTTCAATGGGCTAATCATAATCTAACAACACATAAATTGGTTTTCTTATTTTTATTTATTGTATATTTAATTTTAGAGTTAATCTATTTTTTCTTAAATAACTTTTGCTCATTAGTTAAAAAAATGAATATACGGGCTTATTTTTATTCTTTTATGAATATGTTGATATAAATTTTAATGATAATAGAGTTGTTTCTAACATTTTTTTTGTTGGTCTCATAAATAATTTTAACACGTGTTTAGATAAACATTTCAAATAATTACTAAATATGTAACGAGGTACGATCATTGACGGCCAATAACAATACACACATTTAGCACATGAGTGCCACCACTTTGAGCATGTACTTACAAGGTACTATGCTACAACATCACATGCATAACAAACATGATACCAACCAAAAGGTTATAAGGATTTGCTGATATTTAAAAAAAAATATAAATAATAACTACTCAGAAAACATTAGTTATTTATCATCGATCTATCTATTTTTGTATATTTAGTATAACGATGAAGTATAAATATATCCATGTAGTAATTACATAGAAATACAATTATATTTATTTTCACAACACATAACCATTACTTTTATACATGTTAGTGTCAACTACATCAATCATAATCTGAGCGTATTCAATTACATGAACTAACTTAGACAAGTCAAAATGGATTGTAATCAAGTCGTAAACGAACTGTAATAAAGTTATACACAAGTTGGCATGTTGAACTTAAAAATATATATTTTTTTCATTCTAACTTTGAACGAGTTGAGAGTTGACAATTGACATGTTTAATTTTAGAACAACCGAACACATTCCGTTTATCAAACCAATCAAACCCGTCAACCCTAAAACACGATATGTTTAGCATCGGTTAATTCAGTTAGAGAATGTTGTTGGTCGTAACTGAATACCGAAACGAATTCAAATATATCTTAACCAAATTGAATTTTTGTCCGAATTTAAAACTGACTATATGGATGTAGATGCAAAATAATAACAAGCGATCTAGGGGCTTCACTTCTAGCCTCTACATTGTCGAACGTTGATTGATGCCTTAATAGATAAAAAATTAAACAAATGATCAGTCAAATGAACATAAACTTATAAACCAAATGACCTCATATAAAACCATAAAACTACACTAAACAAGAGCTAAAAAAATCTAAGCTTATGATTTAACAAGTTAAATTCAGTTATAACCGAATTCATAACATGTCTAACCAAAAATCAAACCGATTAACCGAACTACCAATTTAGTTACACTTAAAACCGATTCGTAATTTGATGGGTAGTTACGTAAATTAGCATCTTGTTTTGGTAAATGGATTATTCTCAGTTTTTCTAAAAAACAATAATAAAAAAATGAAAAAGTGTTTGATTAAAGCCGTCAAGATTTTACTCCGTCAAAGACTCGTTAAATCCTCCGATGCCTCCTTTTTTCATTTTGCCCTAAAAATCCTTTCTCCTCAAACCAGACTCTCTCTTCGCGTTTCCCCAAAATTATCTCCTTTAAATTTACATAAATTATTAATTCTAATTTCATTATTTCTAATTTTACCGGATCTGAACCCCTTCTCCGTCTCCGAAACCCTAACACTCACCCCAAAACCCCACTGATTGCTCTTCACTTCCGCTTAAGATCCAATCAATTGTTCATCATCTCGTTCCTTTACAGCTGGTGAGTTCTTGAATCTGTTCGTACATAATTATCCGTCTATACATGCATGCAGTTGTTGTTTACCCTATGTTTTGGATTAGTTTTTGTGTAATTTTGTTGTTATGAGTCTGTTAGGATCTGAATGAGCTACATTGGTGTTAATTGTTGTTTTTTATGCAGAGTTGTTGGTGTGATGTCCTGAATCTCGAGGAAGTAATGGCCTCCAAAGGTCCAAGGTCTAAACTTGATCATGAGTCAAGGGCTAAGAGGCAAAAGGTAACCTGAATAGTTGGTTGTTGTTAGTTGTTAGTGGTTAGGTGACCTACTTTTGCTTATGTTATCAGTTGTATGATTGTTTAGGGTCAGGATATACGGTATGAACTATCAGTAAACTTGCGTATACGCCCTTATTTCCCCTTATTTTGTCGTCACTTTCTTAAGTAATCGGCGTTTTTTTGAACAATCGACCCCGTGAAAAGCGGTCATTACAATTTCAATACATTTAAACGTTGTATCCTACATCACATTTTATTACAGCTAGTTATTTAGTTCTGAATTTCTGATTGTTACATGTAAAAAAAGGATTTTTGGAGTGGGTCTCAGTGGGAGCAGCCTCTCTATCTTCTTGGGATAGAGGAAAGGTTTGCCCTCATCCCACCCTCCTAGATCCTATGAGGCTACGAGTGGGATTTTATTTGGTACATTTGTTTGTTTGATTACTCAGTATCATTATCTCCAACATCACATCCAAAAATGCCTATATATATATACTCACATGAGATGCATGGAGATAAACCAAGCTATCTTTATGGTTTAGTAGATATATATTCACTTTCATATGACAATATTCAGCAATGAGAAACCTGTGTTTATATAAATTTGTAATCGTGACCTGTCCTATATATATGTATATATATATATATTCTAAAGAAACATGTTTTATTTGTTTTTGCTCATTTTTAATGACTCTATAGGCACTTGAACCGCCTAAAGAACCGCAACGCCCTAGAACACATTGGGACCATCTTATAGAAGAGATGGTATGGTTATCAAAGGTATGGTCTTGTTTTATACCAAAATTTGGATTTTTGTTTTTGCCAAGTTTCAAATATTTTATACAAATTATCTTTTTCTATTAGGACTTTGAGTCAGAGAGAAAATGGAAACTGGCTTTGGCAAAGAAGACTGCCATAAGAGCCAGCAAAGGTATGGTGGATCAGGCCACAAGAGAAGAAAGAAAAGTGAAGGTTGGTTGCAAATATATTAAATTTTTTATTTTTGAGAATTTCTAGTAGATACAGATTTAATGTTTATTATTTTCAATTGTTAGGAGGAAGAGCTCCGGATGAAAAAAGTTGCACTAAATATCTCTAAGGACGTGAAGAAATTTTGGACAAAAATTGAGAAGCTGGCAAGCTATTTTATAATTTGATAAATGATGGATTTACTGTTTAGTTTATAATTTGGATACATATTTTTTATGTTTTATAAATTATGTCATTTCAGGTGCTATACAAGCATCGGTTAGAGCTTGATCAGAAGAAGAAAAAGGCACTTGATAAGCAGCTTGAATTTCTTCTAGGGCAAACAGAAAGGTAAAACATTTACTTACGAGTTTTGGTATTTTATTTTCTCTAATGGGCCAAACGGCTAAAATAAAAGAAACTAGATTATAAGAGTACCAGTCAAATGGGTGGTACGGTTCAAAAATCGCCTAAAGTGTATTTTAGTGCATGCATAAATGATAAAATCTCATAGATCATTTTATTCAAGACATTAGCTTATATTGAAACAATCTTATTTTTGTAATCATATTTCACACACTAGTTATTTATACACGTAGGTTTTGAAATAAAATTATTTAGGCCGACCCAACTCAGCCCGACCTGATTTGCGTCAACCATCTTTTTTCTTTTTAACCTTTTTCATTGCTTCATTTAACAATGATGATCAACAGGTATTCAACAATGCTGGCAGAAAATCTTGTTGATTCGTCCCCTAGGCAGCATATACCTGCATCCTCAGTGCAGGAACTACCAGCCATTATACCTGCATCCTCGGTGCAGGAACTACCAGCCATTGAATATAAAGATCAAATCGATGTCAATGGGTGTATTGAACCAACTGTTGGTATGAAAAAATTGTTATTTTTTAGTTAAAAATATTTCAAGTTTTTTCCTTTCCAGATGGCCCTTTGTTTATATGATATTTCTTCCCCCTTTTGGCAGAGTCCCAGTCAAATATTTTAGAAACTGACGAAGACTATAAGTCTGAAAATGAACCCGTAAGTACTTGCTCGCTTTCTTTTTAGTTGTTAGAAAACCATCTTATTATCGTGCACACACATACGACACATGTTACTTTTAAGACGAAAAGTATCTTGCATCAAATAGCAAAATAATTAGAAGCATACATGTACACGAGGAATTTTCAGCTTCTTAAGTACTGTATTCAACTTAAAAAGTAACTGTTTTTTATCTTGTTCTTCATAGAACTTTTAAGCCAATAAATACAAATAAAAAATGTTTGGTCTTCTTTAAAGCGTTATCAGTTTATCAATGGAATGATTTCTTCTAACCTTTTGGAATAAAAGTGGCACAAAAGCAACTTAAAAGAGATGAAATCTGTAAACTCACTCTTTTATCTGTGTGAATGTACTTGTGTAGAGTGGTGTAGACTTGTAGCAAATAGCAGCATTCCTAGGGTTTAAAAATCCTATAAATTTCCAAATCTTGCAGAAATGATTTCTAGGAGAACTTGTAATTAAATTTTAAGTAAGACTGTCATTGGTCAGGTTTCCAAATCTCTTATGAGCTGAAATTGTGCTCATATATCTCATTTTGTGCTGCTTTAGGAAGATGACGAGCATACAATTGAGGAAGACGAGGCCTTAATAACTGAAGATGAAAGGCGAGAGGAATTATCAGCTTTGCAAAATGAAGCAGATTTACCTCTTGAGGAGTTACTTAAACGTTATGCTGTTGGTGAAGGTTAGTCGTTCTGACTTCTGACCCTTTTCTGTAGTCTAGATGTGGCAAGATGGGTGGGTTGAGTAACGGGTCAAAACAATTAGTTATTTAAGGGCCAGGTTGGCCCGAAACATTTATGTTCTACCTTTTTTTATAAATAATTACTTAATAGCGTGTCAAATAGGTTTAGTATTTTTAATTATTTCAGTAATAATAGTCTAATTATCTAAACAAATCATATACTAGGTTTTACGCATTAAAACTACAGTTTGGGTTACTTTTTCCTCTGTTTGACATGTTCTGGCTGAGGCAACCCAGACATAAATCTCAAGTAAATGGGTCGAAACTGCCTCCTTCAGTGCAAATAGTTATAAATTTGTAATTTTTGTATTTTGCACATGAACTAATCCAAATCATCAAACATCCTCAGTTAGTACAGATAACACTCCAGTAAAGACTGAAGATGTAGCTGAACTAGATCAGGTCCGGGAGGGCGTTTCTCAGTGTGAGTAACTTGAATATGGTGGGTTGGCTACGGGTCAAAATGGGTTCAGGTCAAAGCTGCTCGTGCTGGGTTGGGTAAATCTGTTTGTTCTTTTTCTCCTATCTGTGGAATATCTATTACTTAATGCAATAGCTATTATAACAGAAATTACTTGTTAAAGTTGTAATGATTGTTCTAAAATAAAGTATTTTTGGACGTATCTATTTGAATACACATTCTCAAGAACCCATTTCACCCGTTTCAAATAGTTAGCTGACGTTTTACATTTACCGGGCTGACCTTTTATCAATGAAATACAGCCCAATTTGAAGCGTTTCTATATAAATGGGTTGAAAGACTGTCTTCATTTTGGACCACTTTTTGCAGGTAACGGAAATGAAACTTCTGAGCATATATTAAGCAAAGAGAGTCGTCATTGTGTAAGTTGTAGGTCTTCATTATGGGTATAAATGTGAATTGTGAAGTAACTTCACTGCTCACCTGATGTATATTTTCTCACCCTTATTACAGGTTGAAAGCAACGGTGGTTCATTATCAGTTTCCCAAAATCATCATTTAGAAATCAAGGAACATTATGTTAGAAAAAGAAAACGTCTTCAACAGGGGCAAAAAAGATATTTTGAATTAGACTTTAACGATGAAAATGTAAGACAATTACTTGCACTCACTCAAACACTTTTACATACACATAAATATGTTCTTATAATTCCATGATTTTTTTTTTAATTTTAGGAGGATGGCGATTTTATACTTACAAATGGAGATGATAAGGTATGTTATATGATATGATGTGTTATAATACTATGAAATTTGTAATGCTGTGTTTGAATGTCTACAAGTTTATTTCTATTGCATTGGTACTTAGGATGATGAAACAACCATGTTGGAGGAAGAAGAACTAGCAAAGGCCGAATCTGATGATTCAGTAGATGAGGTGAGTAGATTGTCTTTTTTTTTTAATGTCAAATTACTTAACTATCTGTCCATAGGTTTTTTTTTTAATTTATATTATATTATAAGGGGAATGTATTTGTATGGGGAAATAATTAGTCTTAATGAGATTATATCTTAGAAGTTTGAGATGAAGTTTGATGAATTAAATTATTATTTTGCAGATTGCATTATTGCAAAAAGAAAGTGAAATTCCAATAGAGGTTTTGCTTGCAAGGTATAGCCAGGTATGTTGATAAAGTGTGAAAAATTATCATTTAAAGATTCTTGCCATGTTCTAACTTCATTAATTAATTTTGTTTTCATCAAATCTGTTTATTTTTTATAGGATCCTGACATTAATGATTCAGAGTCCGAATCTGAAAATTTGTCTGATTCTTCAAGACAAAAAGAAATGAAAATTGATGTTCAACATGTTTCTATGGATGAAGTTGAAATCCATCCAGAAAAAGAAGACACGCAAGGTCAAATGGTTGATGAGGGTGGGGATAATGAAGACAGAATTGCTGATGCAGCAGCTGCCGCCAGGTCAGCACAGCCAACAGGAAACACCTTTTTGACAACAAAAGTCCGAACAAAACACCCTTTTTTACTTAAGTTCTCTCTTCGTGAATATCAACATATTGGGTTAGATTGGCTCGTGACAATGTACGAAAAAAGACTAAATGGGATTCTTGCAGACGAAATGGGCCTCGGGAAAACAATTATGACAATCGCATTGCTTGCACACCTGGCATGTGAAAAGGGGATATGGGGCCCACATCTCATTGTTGTACCTACAAGTGTCATGCTCAATTGGGAAACCGAGTTTCTGAAATGGTGTCCTGCTTTTAAAATCTTGACTTATTATGGAAGTGCAAAAGAACGGAAACATAAAAGACAAGGATGGATGAAACCAAATTCTTTTCATGTTTGCATAACGACTTACCGACTCGTTATTCAAGATTCAAAGATTTTTAAAAGGAAAAAGTGGAAATATTTGATTTTGGATGAAGCCCATCTTATAAAAAACTGGAAATCACAAAGATGGCAAACCCTTTTAAATTTTAACTCAAAAAGGCGTATTCTTTTAACTGGTACACCTCTTCAGAATGATCTAATGGAGTTATGGTCGTTAATGCATTTCTTGATGCCACACATTTTTCAATCTCATCAAGAATTTAAAGATTGGTTTAGTAATCCGATATCTGGTATGGTTGAAGGTCAAGAAAAAGTCAACAAAGAAGTGGTTGACCGATTGCATAACGTCCTTCGTCCCTTTATACTCAGAAGACTAAAACGGGACGTTGAGAAACAGTTACCTGGTAAACATGAGCATGTTATTTACTGTAGACTATCAAGGAGACAGAGAAACCTTTATGAAGATTTTATTGCCAGCTCAGAAACACAAGCTACTCTCGCAAGTTCCAATTTTTTTGGGATGATTAGTGTTATAATGCAACTTAGAAAAGTTTGCAATCATCCAGATTTATTTGAAGGGCGTCCCATTATTAGTTCTTTTGACATGAACGGGATTGAAATACAGTTTTGTTCTTCTGTTTGCTCGGTTCTTGATGCGGGGCCATTTTCAGCAGTTGACCTTTGTGGATTAGGGTTTGTATTCACCTATCTTGATTTTGAAATGACATCTTGGGAGAGTGATGAAGTAAAAGCAATTGAAACACCCTCAAGATTAATCGAAAAACGTGTGGAAGAAATCGGAAGTGATTCCAAATTTGGGAAAAAGTCAAACGGGTTTAATATCTTTGAAGAAATTCAAAAGGCACTTCACGAAGAGAGACTTACAGAAATGAAAGAACGGGCCAAATCAATTGCATGGTGGAATTCTTTAAGGTGCAAGAAAAAGCCTGTTTATTCAACAGGCTTACAGGAAATCGTCTCTTTTCAAAAGCCCGTTTTGAATTTGTCTAAGTTTGCAGAGCTTGTTTTGTCTCCGGTTGACCGGTTCGAGAAGATGGTTGACCAAGTCGAGAGTTTCATGTTTGCAATCCCGGCAGCACGGGCTCCACAACCCATAGGGTGGTGCAGCAAATCGACTACGGTGTTTATTGACCAAACTTACAAGTCAAAATGTGCAGAGATATTGTCACCATTATTAACGCCTATTCGAACTGCTATTGTCAGAAGACAAGTTTATTTTCCCGATAGGCGGTTAATACAGTTTGATTGTGGAAAGCTACAAGAACTTGCGGTTCTGCTTAGAAGACTAAAATCAGAAGGCCATCGAGCATTAATCTTCACTCAAATGACAAAAATGCTCGATGTTTTGGAAGCTTTTATAAATATATATGGATACACGTACATGCGGTTAGATGGGTCGACCCAGCCCGAAGAGAGGCAAACTCTAATGCAACGGTTCAATACGAACCCAAAGTATTTTCTTTTCATTTTGTCTACTCGCAGTGGTGGTGTTGGTATTAATCTTGTAGGTGCGGATACAGTTATATTTTATGATAGTGATTGGAATCCTGCAATGGACCAACAGGCCCAAGATCGGTGTCATAGAATCGGACAAACACGTGAAGTACACATTTACCGTTTAATTAGTGAAAGCACAATTGAAGAAAATATTTTAAAGAAGGCGAAACAGAAACGAGCTCTTGATGATTTGGTAATTCAAAGTGGGGAGTATAACACCGAGTTCTTCAAGAAACTTGATCCAATGGAACTGTTTTCGGGTCACAAAACGGTTTCTGCAAGTAATATGCAGAAAGATAAGGGTTTGACCAACGGGGTTGACATCAACCCACCAGTATCTAATGCTGACGTGGAAGCTGCATTGAAGCACGCAGAAGATGAAGCCGATTACATGGCGTTAAAGAAAGTTGAACAAGAAGAGGCGGTTGATAACCAAGAATTTACAGAAGATGCCATTGTGAAACTTGAAGACGATGAGATTTTGAATGAAGAAGATGGTACAGTACCAGTAGAAGAAAACCCGCAAACACCAAAGCGGGTCGACCTGAATGAAGAAAAGGGTGTGGATTTGGTTAGGGTTGATGATGATGATGTGGACATGATGGATGATGTTAAAGAGATGGCTATAGTCACGGCAAATGAGATTTCGTCTTTTGAGAATCAACTCCGGCCAATTGATCGATATGCAGTACGGTTTCTTGAGCTGTGGGACCCAATTGTTGATAATAAGTTGATAGAGACACAAGATCAGTTTGAGGGAACTGAATGGGAGTTGGATCATATTGAGAAATTAAAAGAGGATATGGAAGCAGATGCTGATGATGATGAGGAGCCGATAGTCTATGAAAGTGAGTTACTTATTTGTGATGTCATCCATACAAAATTCTCATTTTTAAAGTAATCTAGAGTTGGTAAAATGGGTCAAAAGGGTTGTGAGTGAAAAGTGAAAACTAACCAGTACTTTTTCTAATATGGGTCCAAACAGGTTGAGCCAGGTTAGGCTCACCCTTCATCACTTTCCCCCCCTCTTTTTTGAATTTTATAATGAATTAATAATATTACATTTTTGGTTTATTTGTGCTATCAGGATGGGATTCTGAATTTGCAACTAAGGTATACCAAGAGCAAGTAAAAGCATTGGCTGAACATCAGGTGGGAAACTTTTTACTTTTTAACGGTATATTTGTGTGTATGTTAACTTGCTGACACTAACACCATTTTTATGTTTTTCAGTTGATGGTAGAACGTGAAATGGAAGCTAGAGAGAAGGAGAGGGAACTTGAAGAATCTGACTCAATGAAGTAAGAGTAAATCATTCTATTGTTAATACTTAGAGGTGGCAAACGGGGCGGGCCATATGGGTTGAACGATGGGTTCAGGTCATAACATGAAGTTTTGGTTCGCCTTGAAATGAGTTGGGTTCAAAAAGTTTATCTTTATATAAAATAATCAGTTTGCCAAATAATATTTTACCAAAGTTTAATTATATGAATACAATAATTTAGGAGGTTTTGATGTTTTATGCATTAAAAGTTACACTTTAAGGCGGTTTTCAGCCAAAACCTGTTTGACCCATCTGACTTGTTCTTTTCTTTGCTGAACATAAACCCAAATCGACCCATTTATAAGTGCGGGTTGAACTTGCTACCTTTACTAGGAACTAATAAGAATATTTCTAATATGAGTACTTATCTTTCAATCTGACCAGGAATGAAACGGTTGTCAAGAAACCAAAGTCAAAGAAAAAGGCAAAGAAAACAAAGTTCAAATCTCTTAAAAAAGAAACTTTATCATCTGAAACAAAGACCACATACATTGAGTCACAATATGAATTTGATGATGATGATGATCTTGATGAAGAATTAATCTTTGTGAAGAAACGCAAAAAACCAGTAGATGATATTGAAGTCAAGCTTTCCAAGAAACCCAAAAAAGTCAAAAAGATTTCTGAACCGAGCCTGTTAGAATTGGATTCAAATTCTGTACTCATCCCCCAAGACGATCCGCCAAAAGATTTGAAGTTAAGTGGAAGTACTAATAATATAAATAACAATAATCGTGAAGTTGATCATAAGCCAATCAACAGAAGCAAAACGGGAATCAAAATATCAATCGCTTCAATGCCTGTAAAACGGGTAATGACGATAAGACTCGAGAGGTTGAAAAAGGGCAGTATTTGGCCAAACGATTGTTTTCCCGTACCAGATTCATGGTTATCATCAGAAGATGCTGTTCTTTGTGCAGTTGTACATGAATATGGTGTAAATTGGAGTTTGGCTAGTGATGTTTTGTATGGAATGACAGCTGGCGGGTTTTATAGAGGAATCGTTCGCCATCCCGTTCATTGCTGTGAGAGGTATCGGGAACTTGTTCAGAAACACGTGTTGTCTACTTCTGATAATAATATTCATAATGAAAAATCAAGTGGCAAAGCTCTTCTCAGAGTATCCGAGGTAAGCCATATCGTGTGTGTGTGTGTGTTATGAGTAGGGGTGTAAATCCTGTTGGGTTGGCGGGTTGGATTATTCAACCCGAACACGACCCATATGTTTTTTCGTGTCAAAAGCATCAACCCTAACCCATACACACTTAAAATCGTGTAACCATAACCCGACCAGTTTAACCCATTTATTTAAACGTGTCAAACGGGTGACGGGTTGTCGGGTAATAATCAAGTTGTAAACCTGTCAGTGGGATTGGACACTGGTAGGTTGTAACAAATGGGTTAAGTGTGTCATAAACGGGTTACTGGGTCGACATGTTTAATTAAACAGGTTGGCGGGTCGACCTGTTTAATTAAACGGGTTAAACAGGTCAACCTGAAGTCCGAACACGACTTGCTTATTTTTCCTGTTTCGTGTTTCAGTTCGTATCGGAAATTGCCATCCCCTGGTTAATAGGTAGAGGTGTGAAAATGAGTGGGCTGGATAACGGCTCACAACGAGGAACTTTTGGTAGATGGTAAACCGGGTCGGGGATGGGTTGTCGTGGAACATAATTTTTTTGTATTTTAATTTTTTCTAAATTAAACTATGTTAAATATCATTAAAAAATGTTTTACAACAATAGTGTTATATATTTTTTTGAATACATTTAATTTAGGAGGTTGTGCATTGACATTACCGTTTGCCAAAATAGGTCAAACATGTCAAAAAGTAAGAATTAGCTAAAAATGAAATGGGTCAAATGAGTGTCACATGTCAAAGGTCATCTCACGTGTATTCCATTGACCCTTTTTTGACCCGATCCCATTTGACTACTAGTGTGTATTGTATATATAAATTATACTGATTTCTTAGTGTATACTTAGGGTGTTCATGCATAATAATGTTATTTTCAATAATTACAGGAGCATGCCAAAATGTTGTTGGATATTGTGTCTGAACAGCCCGATCAAGCATACACTCTTCAACAACATTTCTGTTATCTACTTACATCCGTGTGGAGATCAACCACTCGTCGTGGTCAACTGAAAAGCACGTTGCCTCTAAGAAGTGGAATGTTTCATATAACGGGTTTAAACCATACTTCTCGAGACCCGATTAGACCACCATCACAAAATCTAAATTTTACTAACCTAAGCCCGATGAGTAGATTAGTAGCCGATGCACTTGATAATCCTCCAAATGTACCAAAAGAGGTCAGCGTTGCAAGTACCAGTGAAAGGCATCATTCTCAAGGAGTTGGCGAGCTGGCAGTTACCTTAGAGTTTCCTTCTGGCCGGGCTGATGTTCCAAGTGTTCCTTTGCCACCTGTCATATCTGTATCGATAAATGACTCGCAATCAGTCCCTTCTGAACACGTGCCAGTTGGCGGGAATAATCATTTTAGGTTGTCTAAGGATACCGTTGAATGCCGTTTCAGGTATGTATACTTGTGAAATTACCTTACTACCCCTATGTTTTGCAATACAAGTTATCCCAAATTGACCATTTTCACATAAATGGATTGAAATAGCCTTTAGAGGTGGCAAGATGTCCGATTGGGTTGGGTAACATGTCGTCTTCAAGTATGGGTTGAAACGGGCCAGGTCGTGTTGGTTTGAATTGAAAACACGTGCTTATTCATTTTTTTTTGGGTATTTTATAGTTATGTGTTGATTTTGATTACAAGATTTATATTCTTACTTTAATAATATGTTATCTTTGAATGGAACATTTTTTTTTTGTTTTTTTATAGTTGCTTTTTAGCAACTTTTAACGATGGTTGACCCATTTTTGAAATCTTTGCCTTGACCCATTTGTGTTAAACACAACTAAATAAATGAGTCATATTTGCTACAACTCTAAACAGTATTTATACTTTAAAAATTCAGTCACAATATAACATTTTACACAATCTTTTACAGGGATGCATCAAGAATTGCTGTTGACGGCAGTTTAGCCTTACCACCATCAGCATCCCCGATAATCGATGTGAAACCCCGACTGCCAACAAAATCTCAACTGTCGGGAAAACACAAGCAGTCAAATCCCGAAACACCATTAAAGCATTCTAAATCGAAATCAAGAAAACCTGTTGTGGATTTAAGTGACTCTATTATGCAACCACCATCAACTATTCCGAGCGATTTATCTTCAAGATTTGAAATAGAAGCTTCTATCCCGGATGTCGGAATTGATGATTTTCTAATGTTGGAAACGGGCTACGAGGGTTTCGATATCGTGCCTCATAATTACGATTTGGACTTCACATCAGGCCTTGAAGATTGTTCATTATCTATGGAGTTCAGTGACTTCGGGTAGGATTAAATTAAAGTGTTGATGGAATTGGATCTTGAGCTATTCGGGCCAGTGCGTTTTGATGTTGACCCCAGCGGGCTGACATTTTCTTCTATTCAAGAAACAAAAAAGAAAAAGAAATCACTAACTTGGTGTATCGATGGGGTCCAGATACGCGATTCTTGGAAGATACGACATTTTGCACATAGAAGGTAACAGTGTATAGCGTGAGGTCCTTCAAGTTTGTAACTTTTTCCGGCTGGTTAGTGGGAAATCGTGTTTTTAGCTTTTCGGTTAAAAATGATTTATTATTTAGGCGCGGTCCCGTCATAGTGTAGGATTTTAGAAACAGAAAATTAGTCTTTGATGAATGAAAAAACAATTCACTTTGGTCAACCATGGTAACAAGACCTGGCCCATTATAAGATTAGCAACTTGAGTAAACTCTCTCTGCAGGTGAAGTTGATTTCAGGTATTGGTTTTGTGGTGTGGATGGTTTTTTTACGTGTGTTTGTTGAAATTCATGAATTTAACATATATCACTTCTGGATGGTTTTTCATCCATTTAACATGATTTCTAGTGTCTTTCTGTTGAAGAGATTTACCCCAATCTCAGTTAACCCTGACTTGTAACCTTACCACATAATCTCAAGATTATGTGAAACTTCTGTGTATCACGGTTTGTTTTTAGAGGTTTTAAGAAATTGTTGTCTGGGATGTGGTCTTGTTTCATAGAAATCACTCAAGCCGTCTTTAATCAAGTAGGCCTGTAAATGAACCAAACGTTCAGTGAACCGTTATGTGGGAAGTCCGTTTATGTTTGTTTATTTAATAAACGAATGAACATGAACAGTTTTTTTTGTTCATTTAATTAAATGAACGAACATGAACACATGTCTTGTTCGTTTATTTATGTCTGTGAAAGTTCGTTCATTTAAGCTTGAATCTGTCCGTTTATTCGTTCAATTATGTTCGTTTAGTTATGTTCTTTTAATTATGTTCGTTCGGTTATGTTACTATCGCTTAGTTATGTTTATTTATGTTGGTTAACTTGTGTTTATTTATATTTTAATGAATGAAAATAAACAAACATGAACATGCTTATTTTCTTAACGAATGAACACGAACAAGAAAACCCCGTTCGTTTAAATGTCCGTGTATGTTCGGTTAAAGTTAAATGAACAAGTATGAACATGTCCCCGTTCGTGTTCGTTTGCATGCCTAGTTTCAACAAAGCAGGTTTAAAGGTGAGTTGATTTTAGGTTTATGCATCTTTTGAGTTTTGAGTCGGATGTATATATGTTGCCTGATATATATGTAACCTTGAGATTTTTAAATGTTACTCGAGTGTTATATGAGTTTTGAGTCGGATGTATGTATGTTGCATGATAGCAAGATATCGGGTGTTGGCAAAGAACGCGCATCTGTGTCGACAGAGAGAAGGTTACACATTGAAAGAAGAAGAGCACGACAAAAACCTTAGCAATTCATAAGTCAATTTCGAGAAAAAATGTGAACTTGAGCGAGTCTGTAATGATGTCTTTGTTTGTGAAAGCGAATTGTTTATGAACAATATTTCTTAAAAAAGATTTTAATACACAACTCACCAACGAAAGCTAAGTGTTTTAGCATTATTTCAGAATATAAGATGCTAGTTAGAAAAGGAATGAGGAAAAGTAAGGCGTAGGCTCTGAGGAGGTTTTGGAATGATATAAAGGTTTTGATTTTGTTACTCTTCCACTATGTAATAGTTAAGTTTGAAGTCATCTCACTTGGTAGAGACACATGTTTTTTAGAAGGGAGGTCTCGGGTCGGGTTGGGTCAGATATATATAAAAAGATGAGCAAACTAAAGTTCATATAATCAACAAAAGTACGTCAAACGTCACTACAAATGCATAATGAAAATACAATATATCTAAAGTTGTTCTCTACAGGTTTGCAGTTTTTGAAATCTAGCTGTAAAATAATCTTGAGAGACATTCCTAAGTAAGTTTTTTTTAATATAACAAATACAACTATCATTTAACTTATCATCATCAATCCGGTTACGCAAATCGGACTTCACGTACTTGATTGCTGAAAAGCAACTTTCAACGATTGTGGTTGCGACGGGTAATACGAAAGCTAGTTTCAATAAACGATACATCAATGTAATGAAAGGTGTTTCTTTGTTTCAACCATTAATTATACAAGACTTGTAAACCATTCAAGTTGATAAATCGTGTATCCCCTTTTAATTTATCAGTGTGCTTCGCGAGTTTAACCCGAAATCTTCTTTTATCATTTTCACCAACCGCTTCTTTCTTTTCTTTACTTTTTATCTAGGTTTAAAAATTAACAATTTAACATGGGTCATGGCCATATGAGCTTTAAGAGTTAAGCCTTAAATGATTTATGAGAGTTTAGATTGGATTTTAAGACTATAAGTCCTTGCACAACAAATCATACGTAACTTAATTAGTTAATTAATGTTTTATATAAATTATATTAGTTTTTATTAAGACTTATGTATAGGTCCACCTTTGACAGACAATGACTTTGGTTACATTCACACACACTAAGATATGTAGTGGTTAGTATGACCAATTTTTTATTAAATATTTATCCATACACGAACACGTGTCAAAACCACATATCAAAAAAAAAATATTTTTTAGAATTCCGTTTTTTATAAAGATTTATACTGGAATGTTTCGAAAAAAAGCAATTCCATGTATTTCATTTGTTTTAAAGCTAACAAATACAAATTATTTGAGAAAAATTAGATTGGAAAAATTATATATATACTTAAAAAATTAAGAAAGTCAGTCAATGTGGTGTTAGATTCTATATGACCCATTGAAATCAAATACATCCCTCAACACCCGTGACTCCCTTCACGCACTACGGGCAACACCAAGCTTCACAGGTTGCCGTCATAGTGGTGCCACGACCCTCACTCGCGAGCCCACGCCCGTCACGGGGCACCCACAGCCCTCACTCGCGAGCCCACTACAGATAACCTAACAATAATAATCTAAAATTCCGCATAAAACAGGCTTAAGTTGCATGCATTAAAAATCAAATTTTGAAACTTTTTAATGACTTTCATCTTGTTCAACCGGTTTCCTTTTATCCAAAATGTTTTATTGGACCCAACGTAAGTAAATGAGTCAAAATTACCGTATGTAATATTCATTATATCTAACAGGAAGTAGACGAACTATCTTTATGAGAATTCAAAATGTGATGGGAAAGGAGGCGGAGTATGGTGAACCATCAACTCAAAGCATCACAGAGGAACTACCCTATATACAGTGGGTGTGCATGAGTCGGTTAATTTTGCTTTGAATCTGTTATTTCAGTTTCATACTCACAGCTCACCCCACCCCCACCTATTTAGGGCATAATAAAGAAGACCGAGGGCGGACCATCTTTGACCAACATTCGGTCTAATAATATAAACTTGTAGACATGATCGATCAATACCGTACATGTTGTAATGAAACTACAAAATAATAACATATTACATTTACATATCATATGATCAAATCAAAAACTGTAACTAAAGGTGCTCTTGATGTTATTCTAGTCTAACATGAATATTCAATGTGGTTTGTGGTCAGTAATCATGCATATATAAAGTAAAAAAATGGAAAAATAAAAAATTCAGTAAAAGATTTGAGCTTTAATAGAAACATGTTTTAACAAATAGTTTATATCAAAAGCACATAACAAGAATCAAAATATTACAAACCCAAAAACAATCAACTTTGGTTCTTTTCAAGTTGGGTAATTAACCCATATTGTTGATAATTGTACACAATGTATATAGATATATAAACATTTTACATGATAAGGAAAATTGTTTAAAATAAAAAAAAGGATTTTAAAGGGCGAAAAATGAACTAACCTTAGAGAAAGCCAGCCCCAGACCAATTTCCATCTGATTTTCCAGTTGCGGTTTTACCATCAGACTTGTAGAGACTGTCATACGGGTCATCATCTTTAGCATCATCCCAACCCGCCCAGTCATCACCATTACTGGCTGCAGTTGCTGAGGTGGACGATTTTTTTCTATAGCCATCGTTATCCCAGCCATCCCAAGAGCCAGAATCCACTGACTTGAAATTTCTGCCCGATGAGCCGACAGAAGTACCGTTGTTGCCAGATGTGGGGGCGGGATTGGAAGTTCCAGTAGAATGCCCAAACTCCTGATAAACCCCGTTTCCCTGTGTTTCGTTTCTTTGCCAGCTGTCACTCTTCCATGTAGGATTTTCATTAGCGTACTCTTCAACTTTTTGTGAAGCGAACGCCATAACACCTTTCATGAGTCCCCAGGTTTTTTGTCCGATTTCTGTTGTTTTTGTAGTCACAACGTTAACAGTTTCGTTCACCCTATAATCATAGCCCCCGTCTCTTACCTGTACAGAAAATTGTGCACAAGTGACTTTGGTTTCCAAGTTTTCTAATGTTCATGAAACGAAATACGCAAAAGATGTATTAATGATATAATCGAAATTTAACCACATCATAAGAATATGTCACCAAATTTTAATCGAAAATAAAACTACAAAATTTACAAAGATGTTAAATCAAAGACCTTTGTTGTGAGTTCCTTTGTGCCAGCTTGGACGACACTGGCAGCTGACTGTGCAGCAGATGCAGCAACAACAGATAACTTACCAAATCCCTGCATAAACACATCTATCAGATCAGTAACCAATCAAACATAGAAACAAAGGGTGTAAGAGTGTGTGTGCTATAACAATACTAAGGTAGTGATTCAAACACAAGAACTATATCCTCATTTGTTTAAAATTAGTGTCTTCAGTTTTTAAAAACAGCTATAATTTTTTTAGAACGGCTAACTCACACACCCTCTAAACCTACTCTTTGATCTACACCAAGGCCCACCACAGGTCTAGAACCCTTGACCACTTGCGGAGGAACACCTTTACTACACACCTTGATACCGCTATAAGGTTGCCGGCGCATAGGGGTGTAAACGAGCCAAGCCGGCTAAAAGTTCGAATCGAGCTGACTTGCGAGCCTATTATTTATATAATTTTTATTTAATATATTAAATACACACTTATATAATAATAATTAGTATACATAAAATTAGAATAAAAATAACTAAACAATATATATTACGCTATAAATATATATAAAAATTAATTAATACATAATAAACAAGCGGGCCCGAACTTGAAAAACTACTCACGAGCCAAGCTCTCTGTATGTTCGTTTACACCCCTACCGCTACCGGTGCGTATTTAGAAATGTTGCTATTCAATCTATCTAAGTAGATCTATCATCTATGTAATAGCAGATTAGCAGCATACACATAATCCATATTTGCATTATCATTCAATGACAGAGAACTTTTGTCACCAAAGATGATAAGTTGCAAACAATCAAACAGCAAAACTAGTGTATATTCAAACTACATTGCAAGAAAAACTAAATCTTTATCTTTAATCAAACAAGCTAGGTCAACCTAAGTCAGATCTTTATACACCAGTTATTTGTTCAAGCCTTCAACATTTGCCTAAATATTGTTTACAGTGACAAACTTATAAGCAATCAAACATCAGATTCAGATCAATTAGCAACAGTCTGACTACCTGAGTAACCGAAGATAAAACATCCCCTTGTGCATTACTCCTAGCCACCGGATTCGGAGCCGACCCAAACCCGACATACTTCCCCCCTTTCGAAGGGGGCAATCCCTCGGGCCGAGACTCGTTCTCGGCCATCTTCTTCGTGAAAAACCCCTCTTTCCCCGCGGCAGACGCCTCCAACTGCGCACGCGTGTAAATATCCTCATTAGATCTCGACCGAGCCGGCATACCATTACTACTACCACCACTACTTCTAAAATCTCCAGCACTCTGATTCCTCCTCATGTTATCCGGAGATCCAAACCCTCTCTCCTCAAAACCACTATCCCCCCAATCACTATCCCAACCACCACCACTCCCCACCGACAACGGCGGCTTCTTACCACCACCACCGCCGCCGCCGCCGCCGGTTCTAACCGAGCTTTCCTTCACCACCGGCGGATCTCGCCACGATTTACCTTCAGCTAGGGTTTGGATACGGTCTCGATAAACCGAAGCAGCATTCGTGTTATACTTGGACACAATATCCGTCTCTTTCGCAATCCCATACTTCGATAAGAACTTGTTTAGGGTTTCATTACCGCCGGACTCCATTTTCCGGAGCTGGATCTCTGACCACGAGTCCATGGTGACAGATCGGACGAAGGAGATGTGAACGCCGAGGCCGCGGTGTTTGCCAGAGCACTCTAGGCACATGAAGATACCGTAGGACACGGAGGCCCACTGAGGGTTTTTCTGTGAGCAATCGACGCAGATTTTGTTGCCGGGTTGGGATTGGAGGTCTCGGAGCCGCCGTGACGCCGCCATGTTGAAGATCCGGAAGAATTTGCGTTGAAAATTGGGATCGGCGGCAGATCTGGTGGGGAACTGGTGGAGTAACTTTAATGGTTTTTTTGTTGGAAGTCACAATTCAATAATATGATTATATTTACTCCTAGTATGGGTCGGTGAAAAGTTAATTACTAAGGCGAAGGGCCGGAACCGAATCGAACAAAGTCTTATTCGTGTTCGTTTGTTAAGCATTGAATTTGTTCACGAATACTAATCGAACAAAATTTCATGTTCGTGTTCATTCATTAAGGAAATGAGTTTGTTCACCAACGGTTCACGAAGCCTTGTTTTAGTACTTTTGATGTCAACTCTAATTCTTACATGATTTAGGATTGAGAGAAGCTTACATTATTTAGGATTGAAAACTTAGAAGTCATAATCAAGTAATAGTGGATAAGAAAATGACGCATAACAAGAATATGGTTTAATAATACTTTACTTAGTTAATTGTTAAGGTAATAAAATAAATTAAAAATTAAATAATATAAAATTTTTAGATAAAATAAAATATAAATATACAAAAATCTTAATGAACATCTTTAACAAACGAACGTAAATAAACGAACGTTCACGAACAGATTACCGAACATTCACAAACACAATTGAACGAACGAGCCCTCTGTTTATGTTCGTTCATTTAGTTAATCGAATTAAATTTCGGTTACGTCCTTAGTTTTATTAACGACAAAAAGATGATTTTGCCCTTATGTGAGAGGCATATGACTGTATTTAACGTCAAAAATAGACGTCCATTAGTGAAAATGACAAAAAACCATTAACAACTTTAAACATAAAGGATGATTTCTGTAATTTTCATAATTTAAAAGGACGTAACCGAAATTTGTTAATTATTTAAAAATACGTAAAATATAATTTGGTCTTATTATTATTTGGAAATAAAGTTAATCCACTTTGTGAAATTGCTTAAATTTGGATAAAATAAATAAAGAAAACTAAAGTTTAAAAATAGAATTTAAATGGTTTAATTATGGAGGTCGCTTAAATTTGAATAAAATAAATAACTTAGAAAACAAAAGTTTAAAAATAAGGATCGGATGATGGTTTAAAAATGGAGGTGCCCAAAGTAACAGGCTTTAGGCGAACACCTCATCTAGCATGTTTTTATGTGAGCGAACCTAAAATATTCTAATTCTGTCAAAGTTAAATACGGTTTTCTTCCTTGTAACACCCATGTCGTTCAAATTGTCAAAGAGATAAAAGAAGTAGTGGAGCTTGAAGAAAAATATAGGGGGGCCGAGATTTTTTTTTCCTGACAAGGGGGCCGGAACTATAATTTTTTTGGCCGAATATGTATATATTAACACTTCTGAGCGAAAAATCGAGGGGGAGGGGGCCGGGCCCCCCGGACCCTCATTAGCCTTTGCCCTTGGACAAAAAGAGAGATGTTTCTGTATAAATGATTAAATGGATTCAAGTACCATTTTGACCGCCTCTTTCATGATCCTTTCTTTAGGTAGAACTCTACGAGCAGTCTAAACTGACCCTTTTTTGTTTCTTTCTTCATATTCTATTGTAATGGGGAACAAACAGTGGCGGAGTTTGAAAAAGTAAGAAGCGGGGGCCAAAAGTCAGAAGACTAAATTTTTTTTTCCTATCGCTATATTTCGGGTTATATGTTCGGGTCGGACCAAACAAATCAATAATAAATAAATTTAAATATAAAATAATCTATTATAATGCGAGAGAAAAATGGTAAGTACCTGGAAGAAAATTACAACTCAGCCCGGCGACCTTTAATATTTTTGAATTCATCGATTATGGATTCCGAATCAAACTTATTAGCAATGTCTTTTTCTATGTAAATCACCAAGCTATTCGCCAAATACTCGTCTGCCATCTTATTGCGAAGTCGATTCTTGAATATTTTCATTGTTGAAAATTTTCTGTTGTTGTAGTAGAAACTGGAAGTGTCAAGATAAGCCGAACCACTCTATCAACCAAATAATAATTTTCACGTTTCTGAGTTTCCACCAGACTTTTGCATAAATCATAAATATTTGATATACCAGTTAGATTGGTATTCATTTTCATCTCAATATTAAAATCTTCTAACTGATATGGTAATTGATTCATCTCCTGCTCTGTAAAATCCTCAGGATAATACTTCTCTACTAGAAGACAAATCTGATCAACATTAATCTCTTTTGAAACTAAACTAGAACTAAGAGATAACAACTCCATTGCTTGCTCATTGAATCTACTATTCAACTCATCTATCTGTTTGTCCAATGTGGATGTAAACAAATCTACTCGGTAATAATGTCCAAATGTAACATGAAGATCTTTTTTACGAGGCCGATACCGAGTAGAAGTATATAAATCATTGAAATCCGGAATTTCTATTTGATGCTTGTCACAAAAATAAGTAACTTGTTCAAGCAAAGAATCTCATCCATTGTTTCTAAAGCACAAGCTTGGTATGTCAACCAACGAACTACATTAACACTAGTTTTTAATCGTAAACGGTTTTTGTTTATTGTCTCTTGATTTGGCTTCATATTGTCAATGTGTGTTGCTTGGTTCAACAAGTTTGTACCGAATTCAATGGAATTTCTATGTTGTGAAGAACCAATATGGGCCAAGAATGAACACTTTTTCCCGTTAACTTTTTTCCAATTGTCAAACCCTTTAACCGTAAATGAATCGTAACCGTTGCTCGCACATGGTCTAACACTAAATAGATAACACATAAAACAATAAGCAGCATGTGTTGATTGTGGTTTGTGGAGGTTTAGAATTAGCATAATTTTCTTGTTGATTTTCATGCTTTTACGGCTCACTTGTTGCAGCTTTGTGACGTTTGCTTACTTACTCATCATCATTTCTTTTCTCTTGTTCATCATCAATTCTTTTGAAAAAAGAACTAATAGTTAAAGTTTTCAACTTTCCTATAATATACCTAACAAAAAAAAAAAACAATAGTCATAGGGTGCCGGCGACTGGTGGTCGACGGCGAGCAGCGGCAGGCGGCGGCGGTGAATGGAGCGACGGCAGCAGTCTACACTGTGAGCGAAAATGAATTGGGGAAAACAATTGTGAACGAAAATGAATTTGGAAAAGTGTTTTAAGTTTTCATTTTTCATTTCTCCCCCTAAACTTACACTTTTATTTTTAAAATGAACAATCTATTTTTTTTATTTTTTTTCATTTTCCACCCATAACTTATCGAAACAATATCAACATAGTAAGAATTCTTAGGGAAAAAAGTAAGCGGGGGCCAATAATTTTTTACCGAACAAAATAAGCAGGGGCCGGCTCTATACGTAAAATAAATTTCGAACGAAAACGGAAAAATTAACACTACTAACGGAAAAAACGGCAGGGGCCAGGGCCCTCCCAAGCCCCTTGTAACCTTCGCCCCTGAACAAGGTCCTTTTTTTCTCCCTATATTGATAGATCGAGAGCCCTCCTGTAGTTGTTTCAGCGAGCCGTAGTGCTTCCCCTCAACTCAATCTTTTTGGTTCTTGAGAATGGTCTCCGATATCCTATTGAAGCCCTAGATGATCAACACTAATGCAACAATGCAAGATAAATACAAACACTCTTCTTAAAAATGGAACGGAGCCCTATACACCACTTGGGGTAGATGTGGTTGGAAATATGTGTTCTTTATCATCTCAACTTTGATTTTGCATTTCATTTTTGATAATGTCGTTAATCATTTTATTGATATGTTTTTTTACAAGTATGAAGAATTAAATGCCATGAGATGTTCACTGGAAATGAGTGTGTATGACATATTCTTGAATTTTAGCTTAGTTTTACAAGATTTGAACTAGAATTAATATAGCATTTTTGGGTAAAAAAAACTCTTTTGAAAAGGCTTTCTAATTTTTTTTTCTTAAATCTTCACAGTATTTTGCAAAAGTATATAGATTTGTTTCAAGTTCATAAGGTTCAAAAATTTACAAAGATACATATATAATATTCTAGACTCAACCATCGTTTAATTAAAAGGTCTAAGAATTTAGTTTTTGGTAACCTCTATGTTATAAATATACACATGATCACAATGTATTATCACTTAAACACATAAACAAACATTCATACTCATACGTTCTCACCTCTTCTCTTGTTTTCCCATTTCTTTCATTCAACTTCTCTCTGCGACTAGTTTGAACATACTACATACTCTCGTGTGACTATGATATGAAAGAATTCGACTTAGCCAAAACAATTTAGCCTCGACTCTTGAAGAATGTGCCATCTAACTTTAATAAAAGTTTATCAAGTCCGAGCTCAACGAGCATTTAATGATTTAATTTATATAAATATATAACTATGTGTATTATATGAACTTCATTGTAAGAATTGGGCTCCATCTAATTTAAGTTATGTTCGATTCGAGTTTTAGTGGGAGAATCTCGAGTAGCTCAACATCTTGGTTCATTTACATCCCGACTCGTACCTCTATATTTCACTTAATGTTAAACATGTCAATCCCGAGTAGAATACGTAGCAAATCTAACTTGACACAAACACATGCGCGCACACTCTTTTGTCTTTTTCTCTCTCACTTTTTTTTTTTTTTCACATTACTACTACAACAATTTGAAATGTCGGTAAAACACTATTCATGATTAGTGTTTTGGTTGGTACACATATAAGCATTTGGTTGGGCCACGTTTAACATCATTAAATTTTGAGCTTTGGGTTTAATATTATTTTATCAATATAATTAAATTTTGACATATTTTGTTTTTCTTTTATAACTTTTAAAATATGATATTTTTAAAAGTTTCGAATATAACGTTATTACGTGTTTATTTTTATCTACGCTTTAGTGTAAGTTTCGTTCAAAACCGACCTAGGTCAAATATAACGTATTTTTAAATTAATTTCACCACAAGTCAATGTTTTTCTAAATTCCAAATATGTCGTTGAAACGTAGTCTTTTCTACGTACGTGTCGATATGAGTTTTAGTCAAGACCAGAGCTCACAATAGGCGGCCAAAATTCATGGTGAAATATGATAAGTGTTTATTTATTTTATTTTTCAAGAACACTTAATGTTTTTAAAATTGTGATTATACCTTTGCGCCGTACCTATTTCTACGTACATTTAAAAATAATTTTTATTAAAAACTAAGCCGACGCAGCACGCGGCCAAAACCTACTAGTCAGGGGCGGATCTAGCATAGCGGCAGGGGTACCTACCGTTACCCCTCAACTTTTAACGCGCAGTGGATTTTTTTTTAACTGTCTTATGTTTTTCGATACTCCTGAACGAAAATTTAGATACCCCTAAAATTTTCTTACAAACAAATCCCAACACTAACCTTTAAATTTTCTTTTCTGTCACCGTCATCAACACATCCCGGTGAAACGAAGCAACGGTTCACAACCTTTCTCCGGCGACGTTTGCAAAACCCACAACCCGACAAATCGCGTCTTCCCGGAGACGCGACTGGATTGTAATGTGTAGCTTTACTATGGAAGGTTGAAGAATATTTGATATAAAATGAAGAAGATGACTGCGTTTGCCTTTTAAAATTGCACATTAACCAAAACGTAGGGTTTTTATTTTTATTGTGTTATTTGAAAAGATGAGCATTTGAAAGTGTGCAAAAACCATGAAACGACGAGCCAAATTCCGGGAAAAACAATTCTTACTGACAAAAAATCAATTTTGTTCAAAATCAAGCACTAAATATTTTTTACCATTCATTTCTTTATTTTTTATTTTAATATAAAAAGACTTCACCATTTCTTTATTTGAATTTTTTTTACTTTATTGTTTCCTCCTATTAAATTTATGGTTTATTATTTTTTTTAACACTTTTTCTGGTTTAAATATATACATACAGTTTCTTTTTGTCATACAAAGATATATTTTTCTAAATGTATTATGAAAGAAGCTAAAATATTATTTATACATTGATTGTTAAAGAAACAAAGATATGTCCCTGGATGTAAAAACAAATTTATATTCAGTTAAATGTTTCTGGTACTATCATTGCATTTAGGTACCGTATTCGATCAACAACTTTTGCTTCCATGGTCAATATGAAAGCTTAACGATTAGTCCCGTAATTGTTTGTTTTTAAATTTTTGTAAGCACGTATGGGTTAGTTGTTTGCTATAAAGTTAGTTCCGGTCGCAACATGTAGTGGCACAAATACTAGTTTTGTTTATAGAAGATGAATCACATATTGCTAATTATCACCCTAATCAAGTAGATGAAATACGGGAAAAAAATTTGTTTCATTTACTTCAATACCAAAAAAAAAATTGCTTAATTACTTGAATGTATGAGAATTTTTTTTTGTTTCAATTACTTGAATGCACGGATTTTTTTTTTTAGAAAACAGTGTCCATAATTAGATTGATATTAAATATTTAAAAATATATTATTTTAATATAATATTTAATAGGAGAGGGAAGCGAGAAAATTATGTTAAGAATACACCAGAAGGTGACACGTGTCCTATAATTTTACTTCTTTATTAAGTAGTATAGATATAGATTATAAATTATTTTCTTATTTCAAATTTGTTTAATGGTTTATTATGCATGCATCGTAAATATTAGGGGTGTCAATTTCTGATACGAACTCGAACCCAATACGAAAAGAATCACAGGTTTTGGGTTGGACAATACAACTCGTTTAAAAACGAGTCGTGTTCGGTTGACCCATTTAGAAAACAGATCGGGTTAGGGTTGACTCGCTAACCCGTTTAGGTTTCAAATTTATTTTTTTAAGTTTCACTTTCTAGAAACGATTGTTTAATTATTTTTAAATTTAGTGTTTACCATAAAGCAATTAATTTATACCAAAACATTTTTCTCTTTTTATATATGACTATTCAAATATTTTTCGATTTACCTTAAATAAATTAGATTTTGGATTTAGTATTTTTGTGATTTTGATTTAGATAAATGAGTTAAACGAGTCAGGTCCAGGTTGACCCGACTTTAAATGTATCCAGGTTGGGGTGTATTTTTTGACACAAATAAAAATATGGGTCGTGTTTGGGTTGCATAATTCAACCCGACACGATTGACACCCCTGGTAAATGTCATCTATAATAATTTAATTTTGGTATTAATCTATAGTTGTTCCACCACTGGTTTTTCGATTAACCCTAACAGAGCTCGTCATCTTCATGAAGGACCACCATTTCGATTTACCCTAACAGAGAGAGAGATTCATCGAACGATTTCAGATACATAAAACACGCATCAAATCAGTTCATTGTATCACAAAAGTGACTTAGAGCTTGGAATACAAAGAACCAAAGCGAAACCCTAACGTACCTTCAGCCGAGGAAACAGAATGAGAAAAGAAGAGGCGGGGCTAGAATCTGCCCCTTTCTTTTTTCCCGGCTAAATGTTTTTACCCGTTTAACGGATATAAGACCCACAACAATACCCGAACTCAATTCCTCATTTAACCCTAAAAGATTTTCATTCGTTTCCTCTCTTTCTTCAACCTTGTGATCTATCTCAACATGTATGAATTTTGAAATGAGATAGGGTGTTTTAAAAGTGAGGGAGTTGTGATTGAAAGTCTATGAGTTGTACATAAAGCATTAAGAAGTCTTCAATTTAAGACTTTTTAATAAAATTATAATTCTGTCATGTGTTATTATATAGTATAGATATATGATGTTTGAAGTTAATTAGAATGAATGTTGTGCAAATTGACAAGAATAAGACTCAAGGAACCTAAAAAGTCAAATGGCTAAACTTCACCTAAGTCCAAAAGATGTTTCGAAAATTACACATTTCAAGTGGTTGGGCACGAGTTGCATGTAGGAAGAAAGCATGTGATATTTTGTCAAGAGATTATACACACTCTAAATCAAAAGTGTCGCCGACAAATTCCCCCCCTTAACTTTAGTTATATGGCAAAACTCACTCTTTCAATTTATAAAGTTTAACTTTGACCCTTTCAAGTTTACCCCCTTAGTATATATATTCTGATTTTTCTTCAATAACTTTCGCGTTTGTTTGTTTATTTTTTTTGTTGACGTCTCGGTGTAAATTTTGTTAAAAACGGATTCGTATTCAAAATAAAGTATTTTTTAGGTATCTTGAGTTATATCGACTGACAACCGTGAAAAATGAGACTGACACCGACTGAAAAACATCGGTACCATTATCTAACTGTTTTTAATCTACGTTTCGACCTCCACAACCGAGTCGTTGTAATTTCATACGTTTCTTTTTGTGCATAGCCACGTTAATGTCACCGCCTCAACTGTTTAAAGTCCGCCTCCCGTCGCGGAGCGCGGACCAAAATTTATTTAACCATGTTTCTTTTTGTGCTTAGCCACATTAATGTTACAGCCTCAACCATTTTAAGGTCCGATTCCCGCCGCGGAGCGCGGGGTACAATTTCTAGTTTCTTCCTTATTGCCTATGATTTACGGAGCAAGAAAGAGTAAACGCTAATGGCATAAGATAATGTTTATAAAAACCAAATCACAATGTTCATGGTTACAAAAAGTATCCCTTACAAGGAAGGACAAAGCTTGATTCTATGAGCGTTTGTGATCACCCAGCCCTCGAAATCACCGGAAGATATGATATCCGCGACTGATTGTCTTTCAGTTAGCGTCTCGTCGACTCTCCATCTCCTGATACGTTCACTGTTCCTTCATCAATCAAACACACATAATGACCAAATTATCCACTAAATAGTGTATTGACAACTTCAGCCAAATTGACAAATAATTTCATTTTTGTCAAGAAAGCAAGCCTTGCAAATTTCTTGAGGCGAAATACCTTTCAAAAGTCACAATCTTGTAGACTAGAGGGTGTTTGGGATTGCGTTGGAAAACTGCTTATTGACTTATTGGTTTTTTCAAAAGCCAATAAGCTAAAAAAAGTGTTTGGTAAACATAAAAACACTTTTTGTTTTAACTTTTTGATAAAGCTAAAAAGTTATTTTTTAAGAAGCCACAAATTCCTGGCTTTTCAAATGGCTTTTGCTTTTTGCAATAAAATATTACCAATCTACCCACCCTTAGCCCTACAATAAATATAAGCTAAGCCAAACACTTTTTAAAAAACAATTTATTGACTTCTTGGCTTGTCCCACCACAAAAGCTAATCCAAACACTTTTTTAAAAACTCATTTTAAAAAAATCATAAGTCAATAAGCACTTTTAACAAAAAAACACTTTTCGAGTTAAATAAGCAAATCCCAAACAGCCTCAACTAGTATACAATTATTTGTAATGATGACCGCAATAGTCAAATATGAGTTTTAGTACAAGATGTAGTTAAGAAAAAAAAAAAGCAATTGACAAAGATCTAGAGGTGGCATCTTCGATTCGACAAACAAGTAAAATAAATAAATAAATAAATAAATGAATCTAAAAATGAAACGGGTCAAATGGGTTAAGTATAGGAAATGTAACAAGCTGCTAGAAAAGGTAAAGTTTACAATTTTCATGGGTAATGTACCTTGTCCAGGTCCGCTCCAAGGCCACAGCTTGGTCTTCGTAGATAATTTTGGAGCTCTACAAGAAATAATAATAATAACAATAAATAATAATAATAATAATAGCACCATACTGGTCATATATCAAGATATTGAGATTCAGATTAGTCAACTACCTTTAACAAACAATTTATTCATCATGAAAACTACAACAATTCAATGACATAAAATACACATTAAGGATATGTTTGTATTTGTGTATATGTATATACGTGTGTGTATTATCCAGTTGGGTTAAAAGAACTTACAGGATACAAGCAATCATGTGACATAGAGCAATGCAAGAACAAATTGCTACAATAGGCGAAGGAGTGTCGATAGATGTCTGCAAAAGAACCAAAAGCCTAATAATGTAACATTTTTCAACATGGAAAATATAAATATTTCAGCTTTTTGACCGATGCATATAAAAAATGGATCAGAGAAAAGGGGTCGAATGACAAACCATATAAAGACATGCGAGTGCAAGAACACGTGTGGCCCATTTGACAATGTGTACCATCCCAAAAGCTGAAACTCCAAGAACAATTCGTTTCGTATAGCAGCAAATAGGGACCCACTTGCTAATTGCCACGAATAGTAAAGCAATTCCCCCTACAAGCAATCCAGAGCGCCATCCCTGTGCAGGTGGCACTGCATCTAACAAAACTGCAAAAAACTGAATAAGATTGTAGAAAATAGAAACCGACAGGATTATGACTTCTTGAATGATCATATTTGGCCTTGTGATTTTTAACTAACCATCTTTCTCGTAAAACCGACTAATTTTTAGAACCTACAAATTGTGGAAAAATAAAGCAATAAAATACTGCAACTTGACAGTCTTTTTGTTAAAATACGCTTATTCTTGCAATAACCTAAAAAATGTAAACACATATGCACCTTCATCAAGACTGACGGTTACAAATCCCGATATCCCAGTAAGAAACTTCACATCAATAAATCTTTTCTCATAAGGTGGCATAATGGAACTCCAGGACCCATCTTGAATAGATCTCCAATCGTCTTTTTCACACTGGCATAACTCCAGTGAATCATTCCTGCAAACAACTTCCTTTGTGAATAAAAATCTTTTCTTCTTATTTTTAAAATCACAAAACTTTAATGCATTAAGAAAATATAAAAGACACCGGCTAGAGATGGCAATTTACATATGAATGGGACAACTGGTGTTACGTTTATAATCTCAAACGGGTTGGTCGAATAAAGTAATTTAGCTGAAAGAGAAATGAGTTGAATCACACGTAGTGTATATTTAACATACAATCTCCAAAATCATATTATTCAAAAACTTAGACTATTAAAGTAATATATTGGTTTTGTAATCATAAATTAAGGCATTAAATATTCATAAAAGTAAAAAAAAAAATAGAATTATTTGCGGGTCAACACTATCTTACCCGGGCCATTTTGACTGGTACATAAAAGATATGTTTCAAGGTGAGCCTGTTTTGACTAATTACCCAACCCGACCATCATTTTCAGACTATAACTATAAACATCTTACATACCCATGGAAACAAATTCGAATCTTGTTATGCCATTCTTCAGGGATTGATTCTGGCGGGTCCACCTTAACTCGATATGTTTTGTCATATCCTTGAATTTTCGCTCTTGAAAAGGCATCCACAGATACCCGTCCACAGTATTGAAAAGTGCCATGGATTGGTGCAGGGCTGATATCTACTTTGGGATTTGCCACATCAATGCCTGTGGTTTTGAATGAAAGAAGCGATGAGAATTTCAGTTATACTCAAAACTAGGTGCCAAAGTAGTAGAAACACCCAATATATAGTCCCCAAGCCCATAAATTGACTATTTTACTGAAAACTAAAATCTCATTAGATGTAATCAAAATTAACATCCACATATGATACTAACTGCTTAGATCAAACTATACAAATTATACAAAGTTTGTTGTATTCTTCCTGAGAAAATTAAACAATTGGCTCGAGTGACAGTGTAAGCAAACACATCATGAAAATACACTATAATTCGGTTGTGTGTGGTTACCATGTGATTCTGTGATTTGCATGCCACACGCAAGGAGAATTGCTTCGCGGATTGCTTCCTTGTCAGCAGCATAGTTGCAAAGGTTCGCTAGTGACTGCTTCATGGCTTGCTCAAACAGGACACCACAATGCTTTTCAAACAACTTCAACTTCAGTGAAAACAAACTGTCATGTAACAAAATTGAAAAGTATATGGTTTACACTATGTCATTACTTGTCGGTTAAACTTACAGTAGATTTGAGACAAGTTGGGTCATCCACTACAAGACGTTTTTTATCTCTAACAGAACGTAAGACCGACCGACCATTTTTTGGTCCAAACAGAATCCACCCAATCAAGTCAATCCTACTATCAAGATAGGCTATTTTGTTCACCACATCTTGGATCTCCATAACAATTGTGGGTCTTTTTAAAGCTGATGAGTTTTTTTTATACTGCAATACAAGCACAAATAGTGTTGAAGGATGATACCAAAAATTTACCTGTTGTGTTAAGAAACCATGAAAACTTACTTGTTCCAACAAATAAGAGAGATAAACCTCGCGCTCTTTCATCGGGTTAGAGATGGCTCGTAGAACATCCCGTCTCCTGTCATTCTCCTTCTCATCCACCACCCGTTTGAGCGAGTCAAAGAACTGTTTTGACCGCTGGGGACGTGGAAGTACGACCGATAACATCACCACCGTAGACGCCACGAGTATAAGAAGCAAGCATGTAAGAAGATAGACGTTCTTCTTCATTGACACAGCTGATGTAATTAAACAACATTCATTAATCTATATAAAAATATGAGGTGAATGTATTGTGAGTAGAAACAAATCATAGAATTGAATACCAAACTATAACAAGTGATCCCGACAATAACATGATTATCGTCAATCAAACAGATAAAGAAGAAGTTACGAATGAAAACGGTTTATATTCAACATGAATTTGATTTGTACCTTCGGTTGTATCGGCGTCCGGAACTCAAGCTATTATGATTCAGGGAGAAATCTAGGGTTCGTTCGAGTATACGGAATCACGGAGAAGCCAATTTAGGGAATTAGACTTCGAGGCGGTTTTGTTAGTTGGCAATGTTATTGCTTTTGTGGGGTATACAGGTTTTTAGAACCGGCTGCGTTTATAATAGGGGCCCGTTTGATCATGCCCATTTTGAATAAGGGGGTGTCAATCGTGTCAGCTTGACGGGTTGGTGAGTTGCGGGTTGGTGGGTTAACGGGTTGAGTAGACTTCATAACACATTCCATGTGTCTCATTTGCGGAAATGTTTAGCGGATGAATCTACTTTTGTTCCTTTGGATGATATTAAATTGGATGAAAAGTTAAATTATGTTGAGGAACCGGTGGCAATCTTGGATAGAAAGGTGAAGAAATTGCAAATAAAGAGACTAGCCAAGTTTTGGTGAGGTGGAAACATAAGAAGGGGGCGGATATGACTTGGGAAACCGAGGAAGAAATGCTCAAATATTATCCTAATCTTTTTAGGTGAAGTCGGGTTTCGGGGACGAAAGCCAAATAAGGGGAGGTGATTTGTAATGAACCAAAATTCGGGTTTCGTTTTCAAATAAATAAAATATTTTAATAAATATTATGGTGAAAATAGTATTTATGAAATAAGTTGAAACAAGTGGGTTTCAAGTTATTTATGGGGTTATACTAGTTTTAACTAGTTTTGGAGTGAAATGGGTGAAACGAAAGTTGAGGGGCCAAAGGTGTAAATGGCAAAATTCTGCCATTTTGACTTGAGTAAAGTCAAAATTAAACTCATTTGTTGAGTTGGGTCGTTTGGGAGCAAGAGGAAAAAGGAGAAATTAGAAATTGGAGCTAAAACGTGCATTTGGAGCTTGATTTGTGGGGGTTTTGGTTTGCACATCAATCTCCTAACATCAAGTAAGTGTTATTCACTCTTTGAATGTGTTAGTGAGTGGGTTTTGTAGAAATCCGAAAATGTTGAATGCATGTGGTTAATTGGTGTTAGATTGTGGATAATCTAGCTAAACTAAAGGTAAGAGTAGTGATTAACATCCTAGAACCCTTTGATTTCGATTATGAGAAGTTAGGGTTCATATGGTGAAAATTAGGGGTGTTTGGATCATAATGCGAGAATGATGAATTAGTGAAGATTAAGTGTTTAGGTGGTAATATACACTTGAACAAACACCAAATTGACCTAATAAAAGTTATTGAATGAGAAATTAGTGTCAAGGTATTGGAAAGAAAACTCAAGTAGGTGAGTTTGTATTAAAAGAGGGTGTTTGGTTATGGGGATAACCCAAATGGGTCAATTTGGGTTGGAAATGGAAATTGAGTTGTGGGCTCAATTATAATGTGATTATGTATGTATGTTAGATTACTAAACTAGGTGTGTATGTTTAGGTAATCAAATTGCAAAACTAGAATGTGGTGCGAGCTCTTCTAACTCTAAAGGTAAGTGCCTATGCACTTACTTAGTAATGTAGATAAATGTGTGGTGTATGTGATATGAATGCATACTATAAGTTGATATGAATGTTTATGCCCATTGCTTGAATGTAATATGTATGAATTGTATAAATTTGACTTTAGTGGTAGAAGGTCAAACTATATGATGAAAATATGTGTAAATAGGTTATGTGGTTAATAGTCAAAATGTAAATGTGCAATGTGGTGTAAAGGGTGAAATTGACTTATGTGGTTAATAGTCAAAATGTAAATATACAATGTGGTGATAATGGTGTAATTGACTTATGTGGTAAATAGTCAAACAAATACGTGCAATGTGGAGAATTTGGTGAAATTGATATATGTGGAATATGGTCAATCATAATGTGGTAAATTGGTGAAATGGTGGATAGAAGTGTGGAATACTTCAAATGGTGGATTTGGAGTCAAATACTCCAAGTGTGGGTAAGACGAGTTGTGGTACTCGCACCAAGAGGTGGAAATTAAATAGAAGTGTCGAATACTTCAAAGGGTGGACTTGGAGTCAAATACTCCAAGTATGGGTAAGACGAGTTGTGGTACTCACACCAAGTGGATGTAACCCAATAAGAAGTGCGGAATACTTCAAATGGGAGAAAAGGGGTGATGTCACATGAATGTCATATGAAAAGAATGAATATTGTAGTGGAAGTGCAAGAGTAAAGAACCTTAAATGACCAAACGGGTCAAACGGGCCAAATGGGTGAAATGGGTGAAAACAAGTGCAAATACTTGTTTGAATATGTTTATCGTCATTACTAATGGTGTTATGTTAATGTGATTATGTAGGGAAAGCTCCGATGTAGTTCAAGGTCAAGTTCAAGGCGTGGAGGGTTCTCGTATGGTTATGGGGTGTTTTTGGGATTTTAAAGGAAAAATCCGTTGATGTGGTGTATTTTGACAAATTTAAACATGTTTTGATGTTTATAAAGGTGTATATATCTTTTGAAACTAATGCCCAAATGTTGGCAAATTTTGGGGTCATGTTGTATAGGTGAAAATGTGGAAAATTTGACTAAGTATGGAAACTGGGCAGCTGAGTAAACTTTCTGTTTACTCAGGCTCCCCGCGGTACGCGAGGATCTAGCCAGGGTCTCTCGCGGTACGCGAGAAACTGGCTTTCCGGGTGCGGTGATTTGGGACTCCCTCGCGGTACGCGAAGGGATGTCCCAGATCCTTCGCGGTATGCGAGAAAGTAAAAAAAAATTATGGGATAAAAGCTTCCGCGCGTTTAAATGTTTTATTAATTGGTTTTCCAATTAAGGGTGTTACATTATGCGTGTTTATTTTTAACGTTCCCTTAAATGATGTACGTAATGGTTTATTTTTGTTCTTGCTGATGGTTCGTATTTCTTTTAATCCTTTAACTACAAGGGTGGGTGCGTGATTATTGGAGAAGATAAGCAACCTAAATTGATAAGATAATCAATGGATAAATTGATTGGGGCGAATCATTGCATAGAAATTGATTTGATTGATCTTAGTTCATACAGTTTATTATTGATTAATATTTTCGTTTGGTCAATCGATGAATAAAATCAACTGAAAAAGGGAATCTTTCTATAGAACATATTTTTTTAATAACATTTAATAACACGTAATAATACCAAAAGACTTCTTCGTCAAATTACGATTGAGTTTTGGAAAATTCACAGTGACGGTTTAAAAATGACCGCCACGACAGCCATTTAAAACTATTGGTAGGGTATGGAGAGGGTAGGATGTATGCAAACCATACTCTATATCTCAAAGGATATAGAGTGTGCTTCCAAGAAGACCCCAACTCCAAACCCATATCTAAACATACAAATTCAGGTAGATTAGAACCAAAGAGTTCTACGTAAAGAAACTAAGCAACATACAACAAAAAGATCTAGGAGAATAGAAACAGTAAGTTGTTATAGATAGTAAAAGATGAAAACGTGTAAGTGATGAAAAGTAAAAAATAATACAAGCAACATCAAAGAAACACAAAGCCAAGAAGATAACATGAATAGACCAACACAAGTAAATAATAGAAACATATAAGAACAAGTAAATAATACATAGAGTAAACTGCCATTTTCGTCCCTGTGGTTTGGTCAAAATTGCCACTTTCATCCAATAGTTTGTTTTTTTGTATCTGGGTCCTCGTGTTTTAAAATATTGCCATTTTCATCCTCGTGGTTTTAAAATATTGCCACTTTCATCCAGTCAGCTAACACCGTCCGTTTTTCTCAATTAAATGAGGGGTATTTCAGTCCTTTTACATATTTGTTTTATTTCTTCATCTTTTTTACTCTCACTTTTTAATCATAGAAACAAGCGACGGAGGTGTTCCAGTGGTGCTCGTCGGAAACTGGTCAGGAAAAGAGGAAGAAGGCCAGCAGGTGGATGATTAAATTAGAGGTTAAATTGGGGATGATTAAAAAGTGAGAGTAAAAAAGATGAAAAAATAAAACAAATAAGTAAAAGGACTGAAATACCCCTCATTTAACTGAGAAAAACGGACAGTGTTAGCTGACTGGATGAAAGTGGCAATATTTTAAAACCACGAGGATGAAAATGACAATATTTTAAAACCATGAGGACCCAGATACAAAAAAACAAACTATTGGATGAAAGTGGCAATTTTGACCAAACCACAGGGACGAAAATGGCAGTTTACTCTAATACATAATATCTTGATTTTACAAACTAAACCATAAATTTAATGTGAATCATATAGCTGACAATTAAAAATGTTTTTTTTATAACAATAGGTTTATAGATATAAAACTAAAAAACTTATTTGGCTCTTTCTATATAACTTAATCTTATTGAGTTATTGGGCTCTCTCTAAAACTAAAAAAATATAATTTATTAAGTTATTGGGCCCAAATAGACTAATGGTATGAACTTTTTATTAATAAAATATTGAAATTAATGTCAATATGTCGATTAAACATAACTTGAGGGGAATTGAAGATGAAGATCCAGAGTTGTCTTGTCATACACTTGAAAATGCACTCAAGTTTGAAGGAAGATCGGATATTGATGGTGATGAACGTTATATGAAGTTGAAGTCATTTGACACATTATAAACCGGTGAACTTAACAACCCTATAGATGTTTTGAAGCATTTGAATGAGACCTAAGAAAATTTCCTAAACGCAAGGATTGCATATAGAATATTGTTGACTATTCCAGTCAAGGTGGCATCTTCAGAAAAAAGTTTTTCGAAACTGAAGTTATTGAAATCTTACTTACGATCCACAATGTCTCAAAAAAGACTTAGTGGATTGGCAATGATAGCTATCGAGAACGAAATCTTGGAGAGTATAAACTGCGAAGAGGTGATCAAACAAGAGAGCTTCACGAATCATCGGTTAGCTAATACGGTATGTCATTCTAATACTGCTATGTTTATATAGCTAACCACTGAAATGTTTTCTTTTCTTTTTTACATCTGTTGAACTTTTGATTAGAGGTGGACTAATGCAATTCTGATTAGAGGTGGTCAACAACCCGGAAATGCTATATGTACAAAACAATTTACAACCGTTAGAAACAATACATCTGTGTTAAACTACATGAAATTTAAATCGTCCTGTGAAGTTAACAATAATTCATCATCACCATCTTCTGGAAGCAGCATGTTTCTATGTTGGTTCTCGATAATCCAATCATGGAATTCAGGGTAAGATGCAACTAAATCGCTAGACCAATCATCCGAGAAATGTTTCCTGTCTCCTCAGATAAGATTGGAGGTCTACATGATGATGATAATAATAATAATACTAATATACCAAAGCTAGCTACAAAAGCATAAAGACCTGAGTTCTACATCATATGATAATTGGCCTCTAAAAGCAACTTATAATACTTGTTCTCTTGATTACTTTTCCTTTTATGGAAGAAAGAATACTACTTACATCATGGAACTAATCACACAACTTGGTGATAAACAAGATGAAACTGCTACCATAGCCCATAAAGAATCAACATATCTCTGAAAAGGAACCAAAAGCCCAACAAATAAACATTAAATAGAGAGAACAGAAGTTTTCAGCATCAGGGCCTATGTGACAGATCACCAACGCAGTCCGTCTAATTCCACATTTTCAGTTAATTGTTGGTAATCCGTCGGTAGATTAGCTGTCGGTGATCCGTTGAGCAAACGAAATCCCAACGGAATACATATTACCCAGTACCCACGATCATTTAGCCGACAGAGCATCACCAACACATATGACTAGTATCCGTTTTTGCTATCCCTAAATACCAAGTCTACCAGTTTTCTCAACTGGAAAACTCAAATAGAAGCCCTTCTCCAAGGTTTAGAACTTTACAAATACATTGACGGTTCTCACCCATCACCGGCCCCTACCATCGCTGCAACTAGTGTCTCCACACCTCACACTGACTATCCTTCCTGGTACCGCCAGGACAGGTTGTTGTTCGGTGCCCTTGTGAGCGGTTTATCCACCTCCATTGTCCCTCTCATCACCAATGCAACCTCCTCCCTTGAAGCATGGAAAATTCTTTCCAACACCTACGCTTCCCCTTCTCGTGTGCACATCAAACAGCTTCAACATCTGTAACAACCGTGATTTTCCTGATATTATTGTTAAACAATAATGATACTTCATTTCTATCCCGAGCTTGCTCAATTCGGAATGTCATATTAATTTCGTTATTTTATTTAGTTTTAAACATGTATCAGTTCAAAGTTTCCATATACAACTCCATAGTATATATAACATATATATTTATATATACTTTATTATAAAAAGTAGATCGGAAATAATATTTTATAAACTTAATGATATATTTACATCCTATGTATAGATATTTATCAATTTAAATATAAATATGTATGTAGTTTCATGTATCATATTAGAGGAACCATCTATACAAGTTGTAATTTTTATAAAAGAATCAAACGAAACTTTCCTTTTATAAATCTACTTTAATAAAACGTATAATGTTAAATTTTCTTATAAATCTTATAAAAACTATTTTTTTAAATAATTTAAGAAGGTTTAAATCAATTAAAGAGGTTAAACCCCAATTATTATCTTTTGAACTTACAATTTGAACCCGCACCCTTGGATTGAACCTTTTTACTCCGATTTTGACCCCATTCACAAGATTTTGACCAGAATTGACTTTTCAAAAGTCAATCAGAATCGATTTGGTGAGATCCTTCATCTAAAAGTGAATCAATCCGATCCATACGGAACTGCCTTGATTTTTGAATGATTCAGGATCGGGTTCCAATCAGTCTAACCTACAAATTCGACAATTTGAGCGGACAGATTTAAAAATCAAATTCTGTTTGACTACCAAGGGTCAAACCGAGCCAAATCAAGTCTCCAATCATGAAATTGAACGCGGTTTAAGCCCGAAAATCATGCACAAACGATTCTCTAATGTATTCAACCCAATTTTGTGACTCAATTCTTTCGCAATCAAATGAATTCGTGCGTAAAACACTCCGAAAGTTGTGCCCTGTCAAACCCAATCGAATCGAGCATTTACAAGGGAATTGGATAATCAAAACCCTACATTCACCTTCGCAAGCACCTCCCCAAACTCTCCCGACCCTCAGTCGATCCTCATTACACCTCCGGACTTCGAATAAGCATCAAGATCACCGTCTCCGTCCTTGTAGCCGTTCACCCTCGATACACAACCATTGCAGGTAATTCTTATTCATATGCATTCGTTTTGACCGCGTGATCGAAAGCCCCATGGTCGGAACTTTGATCGCTGACTTACCGACCCAATTCCAGGGCTAGGGTTTCCGGAATACATATTGGGGATGAAGGGACTGATGGCTTAAATGATTTCTAATTTAGAACTTGGGTTTTTGTCAAGGCATTTGCCCAGATCCTTTGGTTAATCAATTTCACTCATACACGGTTGGGCGTGGGTTCGAAACCCACAAACATGGACGTTTTTGCGTGTGTAATAAAACCAAACCCGGCCCCATACAGAACTAGGATTGTTATGTTGCGAACATGCCTGGTATCATGGGTTAGTCCCCTAGGCCAGTGGCCCGGGTTCGAACCGGGTGGTGTTCTTTTAATTTAAAAATCATTTTTAAACAACGATTTAAGTTATAAAAAAAGAATTTATTTAATAAACCTAACATTAATTAGATCATGTTTGTACAATAATATGCATTTTTGACATGAAACCTTTATTTCTTTACAACATAAATGTTTTAAATCCCACTATTTATTATAAAAACAATTTAAAAGTTATTTTAGATTAAATCATTAAATTACAAAGTAAAATACCTAATTTATAAAATGTTACTAAGATTTTATAAATACTTTTATCATGTTTTATAAAACTCATTTAGAGTTAACTTGTATTTGAATCAATGTAATCTACCTAAATATATACAAACCAAGATTTTCACATTTCCCTTATTTTAAATGGATGCAATATCATAATTAAAGGAGTAAAAAGAAATTATCTTTTCTTTAATCCATTTAGGTTTAATTATCATCTAGTATATTTTCTCAAATATGAATATATGTACTAATACGCAATTACACTTTACTTTCAATGACTCATATTTTTATAATAAATAAATAAAGAAAATTTATTTATTTAAAACGCTAAGTCATTCTTATCCAAACACAAACACCAACCATTTTGCACAAAACCCTACACCTAAGTTCCACTGAAACCGAAGACTCGGCCTTAGACTTTCGTGCATGGTATTAATTTAGATCTATATACATTAAACTATAGGTTAACGTTGTGTGTTACAAAGATCACTTTGCTACATATTCTCTGAGCTATCTGCATCTTTGATACAAATGAGTTTTACATAGCCCATTTTTCACTATTTTTATATTTTGGGGTGAAACATGATCACAACTTACAATGATTTACATAAACTACACAATACAAATCCACTTTACAATTTGTGTGCAATTTGAGCTTTATGTTTGAGTGTTAGGTGTGTTAACTACTTATTTGCAATTACATGTACAATCATTAACTAATCAAGCCGACGGTTAACAATGATAGATCTATTGAGTCTGACAAACCCACCCAGATTGGGGTGATTGTTACCGACAACACAATTTTTGCATGTTAGTTACAAAGGTTTGATTGTACTACCTGGTTAAACAATAGTAGCTCCCCATAAATGCCTTGTTAATCATGACTTGTATGGATTTGTTTACACACAACTCTTTGATACTATTTAGAGTCAAAACCTATGTATGCTCACCAACTTTTTAGTTGACCTCGTTTTCATCATGTTTCAGGTACAAAAGTGAATTGAACAAGCTTGCTACACTTAGGTTGTGGACCTAGAAAATTGAAACAAATGAATATGTTATGTATTTCAAACATTCTTGTACTGTGTATTTGGAATTATGAATGGAAAATATAACGTTTTAATATATTAAATTTTAGTCGACCATGTACTCATGAACAGTCTACATGTCCCGCCCCGACGTGTCCGCCGTCAGTTAGGGTGTGACAACATCGCCTTAAACAACGGTCCAAAACCCCAAATTAGCCCATCACAGACTATATGCAGTCCATAAAAACCCTTCTTGCCTAATGATTCAGGGAGCAAGAAAGAGTGTACGCTAATGAAGTAAGATAATGTTTATAAAAACCAAATCACAATGTTCATGTTTACAAAAAGTATCCCTTATAAGGAAGGACATAGGTTAAAATCTAACTAAATTACCCCTGATTTAACCAAAATTGCCCATGATTTAACGTTAAAACGTAGACGGAGTTAGTCATTTGGATGAAAATGAATAGTTTTGAAAAGTCAGGGACGAAAAAATAAACAAAATGTTTTTGGATGAAACTGACTAAAATGGCCAAATCATAGGGACGAAAATGATACTTTACTCAAAAAAATAAATAAATGAATCTAAAAATGAAATGGGTCAAATGGGTTACGTCGAACGTCAACCTATGTGTATTTTTTTAATGCATAAACCTTTAAACCAAACCAAACCTTGCAAATTATTTTATTTGAAAAATCAGATTTATCATTTGTAGTATTCATCTCCAGTCTCCCACTAACAGTCATAGATCCCAATGACCTAAATCTTTATTACATAATAATGGGATGATAAGTAAATTTAATGTAACAAGCTGCTAGAAAAGGTAAAGTTTGCAATTTTCATGGGTAATGTACCTTGCCCAAGTTATTTCTAGATTCAATTAGAAGGGCTCGAGTTATTTATAATAAAATGCGGTTTTTTCGTTCGACAACGCCGTTTTGTTTGGGAGTGTGGGAGCAAGACGTTTGGTGAATCACCCCTTTCGTTTGGCAGAACAGTTTCATTGCGTTATTTATAAATTCCCCACCATTATCGGATCGAAGAGTTTGGATGTTGGTTTTAAATTGGGTTTGTATCATAGTATAAAACATAGTAAATTTATCAAAAACTTCATATTTGTGTTTTAGAAAATAAATCCATGTCATCCGAGTGCAATCATCAATAAAAAGTACAAAAAAACAAAAATTTTGCCCCCCAATGACTTCTGTCGGTCCCCAAACATCCAAATGGATAAGCGAAAAAGGTGAATCAACCTTTGTATTATTTGGTTTGTAGGTATGTCTATGACTTTTAGCTAAAGCACAAGTCTCACAATTTATCGGTTTATTGGAAGGAAATAATTTAGGAAATATAAGATGTAAATAACCAGCGAATGGGTGTCCCAATCTTCTATGCCATAACAGCTTCTCTATTTTTAGTCCCGTGAGCCAGCATCACAGTACCATGTTTAGTCACTTCTTCCACATAGTATAATCCATGGCGTTCAGTGCCACGCCCAACAATCCCACCGTCCTGATGTCTTGTAAGATACAAAAGGTCAGATGCATTAATACAGAACAATTTAATTTTTTTCTCTAATGACTAACAGATAATAATTTATGTGAAAGATGAGACATAAAGACAATTCGAAAGTTTTAAGGTTGGGGAGATTTCAGTGGTTCCTCCTCCCTTAACGGGAACTATCCCCCCATTAGCGGTTTTAATGTGGTTTATTTTGGGTTTAGATCTTGACACCATGTCCGATAGCTCAAAGGTCATCGTATCAGTAGCACCACAATCAAATATCCAAGATGTATCTAAATTTTCATAGGTTTTATTAGCCATATTAGCTTGTACAAATTTATTTTGTTTAATTTTTGAAACAACGGATTTTGATGTAGTTTTATTTTTAAAATTAAAGAAAACAGATTCTTTATATTTAAAATCCTTATAGTGGCTTTTTTGTGACTATCATTCCACCATTCTTGGTAGCTATTTGATCCATTGTTCGAGCTCTTCGGACCGGTGCGTCCCTTTTACAGAAACCCTCGGCCTTTTGATTCGTGTGAAGCGTTGGCAGCCAAGCCTGTCGCCACACGGTTCTGAGAAGGTAATGTTCCAAGTACACCCTGATGTGCCACCTCCTCTCGAACGACTGCATAGCCACCCTCAACCGAGGGTATTAAGACTGGTTTTAAGGAGTTTGGAGATTTGTGAATCAAGTTCATCACTGATATTCGTTCCCTCTGTCATGGTGGCTTTTACAAGAGAAGAAAAAAAAAGCTAGTTAAGTGATGAGTAGTATGAACACGTTGACCCCAAGATCAAACACACTCTGATACCATGTTTTAAATTGAAAGGCATATAATTATTTTTATTGAAAGTTGTAGTTTTTCGTGTATTACAAAGAAGAAAGGAACCCGGGAAAACATTGACAAAGAAAAGGAAATACAATAAAGAGTAATGACTGAAAATCTTGTAGAGATGTAGCAACGGTCCTTGATTACTTCATCAATTGCTTGCTGCTTCAACAACAAAGTAACAAACACAAATCGTTACGCATTGACTTTTTGATCCGCATACATTCAACTTCAAAATTGATCATATCCTTAAACTTTCAATTAACAGTTTGACTTCATTTATTCAAAGCTAGCTAGCTAGCAAAATTTACCACTAATTTTCAATTTCAAATCAGTAGGTTAATCTAAAAAACTACTAACAACGAAAAACATAAATGAAACTACCTAATAATCCTTCTAAGTGCAATAAGTTAGTTATCCTTTTCTAACGCTCCAATTCGATCGAATTCAGAACTACCTGATTTTGTGTGTGTACTTCCTTGAAGGCAAATTGTGTTGTTCTTGTCCATAGAGCTCAAATGGTGAACTCATCAACAACATACACACACTGACACACGTATGTATTTATATTAATAGAAAACATACACTTCATTCAAGAAAGTTAGCAGAATCAGTCCTTCAGCAATGAATCCCTTTATGAATCAGTTAGAAACCTTACTGCAAAAACATAACAAAATAGGTGTTTAGCAAGGAGTAAACATTAAGATGTAACGTTTAACCAAAAACCATAAAAACAAAAACACTAACAACTAACAAATTTCCGTAAATTTGGGCTGAGAGCATTTCAGAAACCACCGGCCGATTCCCTATTTGTCTCTCCGAATCTTATTGCTTTCTTTCTCTCACTCCCGTTTCTCTCTCTTTAACCATCTTCGACGTTCACGGCTGCCAGAGGCATGGAGGCCGTCGGAACCCTAGGCATAATTAAGGTAGAAAACCACCAAAACGGGGAAGAACCTGGTATAACCAAAATAAATCCAACCGATGGTGGAAAACGTACTTGAAAAACAACATTTTAGAAATCAAGCATCAAATCAAGAAGATGAAATCAGACCTGAAATCTTTTGAACCTTTAAATCGAACCCTAGAACATCAAGCACGATCATCTGCTTCTTGATTTAGGTGAGAGAGAGAGAGAGGAGAAACTTTTCATGAGGTTTGAATTTCAAAACACTGCACTTGATTTAGGTGTTTAGGGTATTTGAATTTTGAATCACCCACAAGGGATACACGAGATATGTTGGTTTTGAGGACATGTGCTATACAATGTTGTATATTATGCTTTAAGAGTAGTAAAACTCTTAATTTTAGGAGTTTTGGTTACATTACCATCTTCTCCCTCCTATATATATATATATAGTATAGATATAGATATATAATGTCTGAAGTTCGATTTGTAATTAGAATGAATGTTGTGCAATTTGACAAGAATAAGACTTACCAACCTAAAAAGTCAAATGGCTAAACTTACCAAGTATAAATGGTTTCATTTGGGTCTTTTGCTGTTGAAACTCAAAAGTCTCGTTCAAACATTATTACACAGTGCCAGGTTTCAAAAATTACACATTTCAAGTGGTTGGGCACGAGTTGTATGTAGGAAGAAAGCATGTGATATTTTGCCAAGAAATTTCTTCCTTATTGCCTAATGATTTAGGGAGCAAAAAAGACTGCATGCTAATGAAGTAAGATAATGTTTATAAAAACCAAATCACAATGTTCATGTTTAGAAAAAGTAAACCTTATAAAGAAGGTTCTATGAGCGTTTGTGATCACCCAGCCCTCGAAATCACGGGAAGATATGATATTCGCAATTGATTGCCTTTTCAGTTCCTGATGCATTCATTGTTCCTTCATCAATCAAACACACATAAAGACCAAATTATTCACTAAACATTGTATTGATAACTTCAGCCAAATTGACAAATAATTTCATTTTTGTCTGACATTTTTGTTGCCAAGAGTTTTGTCAAGAAAGCAAGCCTTGCAGATTTCTTGAGGCGAAATATCTTTCAAAAGTCACAATCTTGAAGACTTAAACTAGTATACAATTATTTACAATGATGACCGCAATAGTCAAATATGAGTTTTACTCCAAGATGTAGTTAAGGAAAAAAAAGATGCATTTTTTTATCGGGAAGAGTAAGACAGATCTAGAGGTGGCATCTTCGATTCAACAAACAGGTAAAAAAAAAAAAAAATGAATCTAAAAACAAAACGGGTCAAATGGGTTATGTCAAAAGTCAACCTATGTGTATTTTTTTAATGCATAAACCTTTAAACCAAACCTTTTAAATCATTTTATTTGAAAAATCAGATTTATCATTTGTAGTATTCATCTGCGGTATACCCAACTAACCCATACACCCACCCGGTTCTTCTCCTCTAGTATCCCACTAACAGTCATGGATCCCAAGGACCTAAATCTTTATTACATAATAATGGGATGATAAGTAAATTTAATGTAACAAGCTGCTAGAAAAGGTAAAGTTAACAATTTTCATGGGTAATGTACCTTATCCAAGTCCGCTCCAAGGCCACAGCTTGGTCTACGTAGATAATTTTGGAGCTCTACAAGAAATAATAATAATAATAATAATAATAATAATAGCACCATACCGGTCATTTATCAAGATATTGAGATTCAGATTAGTCAACTACCTCTAACAAACAATTTATTCATCATGAAAACTACAACAATTCAATGACCTACAATACACATTAAGGATATGTTTGCATTTGTGTATATGTATATACGCGTGTGTGTGTATTATCCAGTTGGGTTAAAAAGAACTTACAGGATACAAGCAATCATGTAACATAGAGCTATGCAAGAACAGATTGCTACAATAGGCGAAGGAGTGTCGATAGATGTCTGAAAAAGAAACAAAAGCCTAATAATGTAACATATTTCAACATGGAAAATAGAAATACTTAGCTTTTTGACCTATGCATATAAAAAATGGATCAGAGAGAAGTGTTCGAATAACAAACCATAAAAAGACATGCGAGTGCAAGAACACGTGTGGCCCATTTGACAATGTGTACCATTCCAGCAGCTGAAACTCCAAGAACCACTCCAAGAACCATACGTCTGGTATAGCAGCAAATAGGGACCCGCTTGCTAATTGCCACGACTAGTAAGGCAATCCCCCCTATAGGCAATCCATAGCGCCATCCCTGTGCAGGTGGCACTGCACCAAACCAAAATGCAAAAACCAAATAAAAATGCAGAAAATAGCGACCGACAGGATTATGAGTATTTGAATAATCATATTTGGCCTTGTGATTTCTAACTAACCATCTTTCTCGTAAAACATACTAATTTTCAGAACCTACCAATTGTGAAAAAATAAAGTAAAAAATAAGCAATAAAAAACTGCAACTTGACATTCTTTTTGTCAAAATACGCCTTTTCTTGCAAAAACCTAAAAAATGTAAACACATATGCACCTTCATTTAGACTGACGGTTACAAAGCCCGATATCCCAGTAACAAACTTCACATCAACAAATCTTTTCTCATAAGGTGGCATAATGGAACTCCACGACCCCTCTTGAATAGATCTCCAGTCGTCTTTTTCACACTGGCAAAACTCTAGTGAATCATTCCTGCAAACAAGTTCCTTTGTGAATATAAATCTTTTCTTCTTATTTTTAAAATCACGAAACTTTAGTGCATTAAGAAAAAATAAAAGACACCTGCTAGAGATGGCAATTTACATATGAATGGGACAACAGGTATTACGTTTATAATCTCAAACGGGTTGGTCGAATAAAGTAATTTAGCTGAAAGAGAAATGAGTTGAATCACACGTAGTGTATTTAACATACAATCTCCAAAATCATATTATTCAAAAACTTAGACTATTAAAGTAATATATTGGTTTTGTAATAATAAATTAAGGCATTAAATATTCATAAAAGTAAAAAAAAAATTAGAATTATTTGCGGGTCAACACTATCTTACCCGGGCCATTTTGACTGGTATATAAAAGATATGTTTCAAGTTGAGCCTGTTTTGACTAATTACCCAACCCGACCATCATTTTCAACCTATAACTATAAGCATTTTACATACCCATGGAAACAAATTCGAATCTTGTTATGCCATTCTTCAGGGATTGATTCTGGCAGGTCCACCTTAACTCGATATGTTTTGTCATATCCTTGAATTTTCGCTCTTGGAAAGGCATCCACAGATACCCGTCCACAGTATTGAAAAGTGCCATGTATTGGTGCAGGGCTGATATCTACTTTGGGATTTGCCACATCAATGCCTGTGGTTTTGAATGAAAGAAGCGATGAGTATTTCAGTTATACTCAAAACTAGGTGCCAAAGTAGTAAATCACCCAATATATAGTCCCGAAGCCTATAAATCGACTATTTTACTGAAAACTAAAATCTCATTAGATGTAAGCAAAATTAACATCTACATATGATAGTAACAGTTAATCTTGGTAAATGTATTGTATTATTGTGAATAATAACAAATGATTACAAGGATCAACACAAAGTAAAAAATAGTTATGACCATCAAAAGATTGAACGGAACATCACAAAAAATTAAATCCAAAACATTATTGCTTTTATACTTTGAAGATAACAAATGAAGTTTTGAGGATTTCCCTATGTGACAAGAATTACAAGAGGTACTCAAACTTTTATTACTAATAGGAAGAGAATAACTAGATTACATAGACTTCAAAAGCTCTGGATGAGGATGCCCAAGTCTTTGATGCCATGTGTTGGAAGATGCACAAACAGCTGAAAAAGCAACTTTGTGAAGTGGACGAAGAGACGGAGGACAAATGGAGTAGAGTCCATCCTTACATGGACCCGTGAGGAGGGTATTGCGTGTAAACGTGTCCTTCACAACCTTGGTTTTAAAAAGGGCGACATAAGGCGCAGGGTCTTTGGCTTTAGGTTACCTAAGGCGCACAGGTGTACAAGAAGCGTGCGATTCTGCGCTCCGATCCGCTTTTGTGCGCTTTAGAGCTTTTTTTCAGGGCTGGCAATGAAGATTTGGCACTTGATTTTGAGGTTACAACACTCGAAGAGGATCGAAGGAGATGAAATTGAAGCTTTATGCTGAAAGACCAGTTCATATATGTAAGAATAAGAAGAAATTGAAGCTTACTTGTGATGGAGATGAAGATGTGCGATGGAGATGAAGATTTGCGATGGAGATGATGAAGATGAGAATATGACGCCAGTTTAGTAGAAAGGAATTTAGGGTTACTAACTTATAATATAGAATTAATCTTAAAATATTATATTAATACCTAGCGCCTCGTGTACGAAAAGCCTTGCGCTTTGCGCCTCGGTTTTATACTCCGTCGCCTTGGTGCGCTTCTCGCTTTTTAAAACCAAGTTCACAACAAAAAAGGTAAGAGTGAAATTCAAAAAACACTTTATTATCATGACAAAAAATTTTAACAGAATAGAGATTTCGTTTTATTTCTGGAACATGAAATATATCAGAAAGGGAAAAGGTTTTGTTTGGGGAATGAAATTTTGTAGAACCAATATGTAGTATAGGTAAACCCTTACTGTTGCCAACATCACTATTAGCTACCATAATAGGTTTATGAGTTATCAAAGCCACTGAGATCCGGTGCAACGTTACTATTAGCACCGGTGTCTGGAAGCCATGCAGTTGAGGCTTTGAGAGATAATCAGAATAGTTTGTTGATGGTTGTCTTGACCTGATAGTGTTCGGATCACGGTTGGGATGGCATATCCCACACCTGTTACAAGTACCAAAAACTGTATTCTGATTAGATGCCCAATTAAACTGACCTATATTGCCGCCATTATTGTTTCCACCATTGTTGTTGTAGCCAAATTGACGATTGTTTCTTGGGTTAGTGTTGTATCCACCAGTACCTCAACCATCATTGTTGTTGTATCCACGGCCATGATAAGAGGAGCCACGACCACGTCCACGAGAGGTATAGAAAGCCTGTGACGGCTGTGTTTGTGACTTGGCTTGAAGTCCAATCTGAAACAGAAGCTATTGTAGCGCTTGAAGTGTCTCAGATGGTACTTGACTAACAGCTGCAGCAGAGGAGAGCGGGCTGGTGATGGCAGTGAACGCCTGTGCATGGGCTGAATCTGTCTTCTTTACCATATAATCATGATCAGAGAGCAGACTATGAAGTTCATTAAACGTTGTGGGAAACTAACGAGCCACCAACGTGGCCTTCAAGCTGTTGTATTCATCACGAAGGCCGGATATCACGAGAATCACTAAGTCTTTTTCTTTAACAGGTTCACTGATACTGGCTAAGGAATCAGCATATGTCTGTGCCCCGGTGAGATAGGCGGTGGATGTTTCATCATGGGTCATTTGTAGCTTGAGAAGTTGTGATTTTAGGGTGTATTCCCGAGAGGAGGTGTTGGCTGCATATGCATGCTCTAAAGACAGCCACAATTCACAAGAAGTGGTGCCCTGTACATGTTGGAAAGCAGACTCTGATGGTGAACAGAATCAACATGCGTACGCGTGCATCACTAGATACCCGTGCAGAGTAATTAGGGTTTGGTTGGACAGAAATGCTTGTATCATAGTCTTTCAATAGCCATAATTGGTTGGAGACAAGGTGAATCCAAACTTGCAAGCATTGTGTGTAGTCTTCTCAGTGTGAGAGAAAGCTGCAAGAAGGGCCATGTATGGCAGGTGGGAATCGCAAACAGAGTAGGGAAAAAAAAGGAGAAATTGTGTAGTCTTCTCGTTTTATTTCTGGAACATGAAGTATATCAGAAAAGGAAAAGGTTTTGTTTCGGGAATGAAATTTTGTGGAACCAATATGTAGTATAGGTAAACCCTTAACGTTGCCAACATGAAGTGAGTCCTCACCATAATAGGGTTCTGAGTTATCAAAGCTACTGAGATCCGATGCAATGTGACTGTTAGCAGTGTTTGGAAGCCATGTATGTGAGGCTTGTGAGCGATAATCATCATAGTTTGTTGATGGTTGTCTTGACCAGATGGTGTTCGGATCACGGTTGGGTAAGTGAGACGGTATATGGATACCTGTTACAAGTACCAAAAACTGTATTATGATTAGATGTCCAATTAAACTGACCTCTATTGCCGCCATTATTGTTTCCACCATTGTTGTTGTAGCCAAATTGACGATTGTTGACCGAGTTAGGGATGTATCCACAACTACCTCGACCACCATTGTTTTTGATCCACGACCCACGATAAGAGGAGCCATGACCACGTCCACGAGAGGTATAGAAAGCCTGCAACGACTGTGTTTGTGTGTGGCTTGGCTTGAAGTCCAATCTGCAACAGAAGTTGTTGTAGGGCTTGAAGTGTCTCAGATAGTACTTGATTAACAGTTGCAGCAGAGGAGAGCGGGCTGGTGGCGGCAGTGAACGCCTGTGCAGGGGCTGAATCCTGCTTCTTTACCATATAATCATGATCAGAGAGCAGACCATTAAGTTCATTAAATGTCGTGGGAAACTGAAGTTGTTGTATTCATCACGAAGGCCGGATATCACGAGCATCACTAAGTCTTTTTCTTTAACAGGTTCACCGATACTGGCTAAGGAATCAACATATGTATGTGCCCTGTTGAGATAGGCAAAGGATGTTTCATCATGGGTCATTTGTAGCTTGAGTAGTTGTGATTTTAGGGTGTATTCCCGAGAGGAGGAGTTGGGTGCATATGCACGCTCTAAAGACAGCCACAATTCACGAGAAGTGGTGCCCTGTATGTGTGCATCATTGGATACCCGTGCATCATTTGGTTGGACAGCAGGGGCGGCATCCTTGTCAGGGCTGTTGTTGGTTGGATGGTTGGTGGAGGACATGGAATGGTACCATCAACATAGGAAAATAAATTTTTTGTAAAAAGAAACGGTTGTATCATAGTATTCCAATAGCCATAATTGGTTGGAGACAAGGTGAATCCAAACTTGTGACATATGTGTGTAGTCTTCTTGGTGTGAGAGAAAGCTGCAAGAAGGGTCATGTATGGCAGGTGGGAATCGCAAACAGAATAGGAAAAAAAAGGAGAAAGAATCGCAGGGCTGTTGTGTGTCTACCGCTGCTATCGAAAAAAAAGGAGGTCGTATTGCCTGGTTGCGATCGTAAAAAGGGAGAGAGGCAGAAAGCTTGTGGCGGCTGTTGTAAAATTAGCAAGTTAATCTTGGTAAATGTATTGTGAATAATAACAAATGATTACAAGGATATAAATAGGAAACATATTTACACATTAATCCCTCTAATATAATAAAGTATATATATTTGTCTAATAGTAACTGCTTAGATCAAACTATACAAATTATACAAAGTTTGTTGTATTCTCCCGAGAAAATTAAACTATTGGCTCGAGTGACAGTGTAAGTAAACACATCATGGAAATACACATAAAATAAACACTATAATTAGGTTGTGTGTGGTTACCATGTGATTCTGTGATTTGCATGCCACAAGCAAGGAGAATTGCTTCGTGGATTGCTTCCTTCTCAGCAGCATAGTTGCAAAGGTTCGCTAGTGACTGCTTCATGGCTTGCTCAAACAGGACACCACAATGCTTTTCAAACAACTTCAACTTCAGTGAAAACAAACTGTCATGTAACAAAATTGAAAAGTACATGGTTTACACTATGTCATTACTTGTCGGTTAAACTTACAGTAGATTCGAGACAAATTGGGTCATCCACTACAGGACGTTTATGATCTCTAACAGAACGTAAGATTGACCAACCATTTTTTGGTCCAAACAGAATCCACCCAATCAAGTCAATCCTACTATCGAGATAGGCTACTTTGTTCACCGCATCTTGGATCTCCATGACAATTGTGGGTCTTTTTAAAGTTGATGAGTTTTTATACTGCAATATAAGCACAAAAAGTATTAAAGGATGACATTTACCTTTTGTATTTAGAAACCATGAAAACTTACTTGTTCCAACAAATAAGAGAGATAAACCTCTCGCTCTTTCATAGGGTTAGAGATGGCTCGTAGAACATCCCGTCTCCTGTCATTCTCCTTCTCATCCACCACCTGTTTGAGTGAGTCAAAGAACTGTTTTGACCGCTGGGCAGGTGGGTGTACGACATATAATGTCACCATCGTCGCCGCCAAGAGTACAAGAAGCAAGCACGTAAGAAGATAGATCTTCATTGGCGCAGCTGATATCATTAAACAACATTCATTAGGTGGTTCGGTCTGATAACAATCCAAAAATACAAACGCATATTATTTACGATTCTGTAAACTGACAAATAATCAGAACACGTGAATAAGTTTGTTGTTGTGATAAGATGCAAACTAACTGCAATGTGCTTGAAGTAGCAGACAAGTTGTGAATTATGATCTTCTGCCATGGATACAATGTTATGTCCGGGGTGGTCAGTAAAAGGTTATCAAACGGAAGTACCGTGTCCTTTGTAAATTTTCATTACGTAGTTGTGCGATGTTCATTGAAAATTGTTTTAAATTAAATAAACACACACGCTATGCGATCCAATGTACATTATCATGTTAGACACTATTAAAAAATCAAATTTTACATAAACAAGACACGGTTATGTGGCAATCCTCACATAGCCAAGCCAGGCCATGCTAGTTGACCAAAATAAACTCTTAACATATCCTAGCAAAATCCATGTTTACAAAATGCAATTAAACAATGTATACACACCAAAGGTTCAACATAATAACTATGTAAGGATTACACATACCAATACCTCAAAACTACCAGGCATATGTGTGACCCCCCTTTAGGCAAACCGCACTACATCATTCAAAATTAACCACCGCATGTATAGGTTTATTAGAAAAAATATGGCATTGTTCAATGACGCATACAAATAGATATATAATACAAAATCTACTCAAATCCTATATAGTACGCATATCCATTCAACATCTTACACAAATCAGACCTGCCAAGTTGACATAAACTAGACAATTTGCAAATGATACATTGTAATAAAAAACAGAGCTCATTCGGATCAATCAACAATTTGTTAAATCAAAGCTGAACACTCAAACTATAATAGAGTACGAAATTCAAACCCTAAGTTCAGCCTAAAACAAACATTCACTCAATCAAACACTAGTTTTACCTAGCCTTAACAGAAATTCGGTTAATCAATCGATCGGAGTCTTATAATGATTAACGATATAGAAACCTGAATTTGAGAACATACGAAGCAGGAGATCGACTTTTTGCTTGCAGAATTTGGATCGCCTGATCCCGAATCTTCTTTGTAAAATATTTTGGTTTGCGGATGCGTGCGTGATTCAGCCCCCAATTTTTTTTGGTTTATATATAGAGTAAATTACATGAAAGGTCCCTCTGGTATATAAATATTTTAGATTGTCTCTCAAGTGTGAGAAAGTACGTCTTTGCTCCACGTGGTATGACAACGTGTAGCATAATAGGTCCCTGAAATGGATGGAATTTAACATTTTCTGTTAAATGTATATAAAATGACCAAATTATCCTTACAGTTATAAAATATTTTATTTATTTTTTTACATATTATTTTACTTTCGTTTTTCTATTAAAAAACCCTATATAATACATGGGTATAAAACATAGTAAAACTAATATATATATATATATATAAAAAACAACACCACCAAACTTCTCCACCTTACCCCTTCTTCTTCCCCGGCACTCTCAATCGCCGGAATTCGTCATGAACGTTGCTTCTTCATCATCAAAAGTTCAAGAACAAACAAACTTAAACATACCGGTAAGTTGATTTCAAAATTTTAAAATGTTACTATTTAACAAAAGGGTAAAGAGTCGCGGAATGATAACCGGAAACCATTTGGAGATAAAGAAACGAGTGGCGGAATGACCTGAAACTAGAACAGAGATTAACAAAGATTCGTCCCTAACTTATATGTTTAAAATTCATTTAGTCGGTAAATTGTCGGGAATGAAATTAGTTAGGGTTTCAATCAGAATGGGTGGGTTGAACCCAAAAAATTGCAACCTAAAAATTCCCATTCTCCATACCGCAAATTGGAACCCAAAAATTGCAAGTCATGAAAACCATAATCAGATCGCAAATTTAAGGGTTTGTACCTGAAGAGGTACAATTTCAAGTCGTGGAATCCAAGAGGTTCAAATTTTTTATTCGGTTATAGATATTAAACCGAGATGGTCGTAGATTCAAAACTCATACAGAAAAATTCCGATGGGGACTGGCGGTGGGCCGGTGGCTATGGCGTGGAGAATGGGCCCCGGCATGTTTCCATTTTGGGGGCCGGCATATTACTAGCAGTTTCCATTTTTTCACGCGGAACAGTTCATCGGTGCCGGCATATTACTAGCAGTTTCCATTTTGCGATCAACGATTTCAACTTTACAACACATAGTTTCCACCAAGATAACAAATTGTCCAATTTTTAAGTGGTGGTTTCCATTTTGGAACGTTTTCGCTAAAAAAATCTTGAACGGGTTATGTTTCTGCAAGTTTTTCCATAAATTTTCCGTGGGTGGAGATAGGCGGATAACAAATTTGACACCTACATTTTAGAAATCATCATGATGTACAAATATCTAAATACACAGTGATTATATGATATTACAAGAATTAAACTCAATTCTAACAGGGTGGAGAGAGACGGGTAAGGGGTTTGCAGGGATGGTGTTCACCGGACTTGTTCCCGGAAAAACGAGGAAGATAGTGTGTGAAAGTCTTATGGAAAGAAGAAGGGTAAGGTGGGGTCATTAGTTTTTCAATGAAGTGGGTCCCATATTTTATATGTTTTTATTAATTTTCTTTTTGTATATAGGGGTATTTTTGTCATTTTTTAACACTTAACAAAAAAAAGTTAATGTTTATTTATTTCAGGGACCTATTATGTCACACACTGTCATACCATGAGGAGGAAAGATGTATTTTCTCATACATGAGGAGCCAATTCAAAATATTAACATATCATAGGGATCTTTCGTGTAATTTACTCATATTTAAACTAGGGATGGCAATGGGTCGGTTTTGGGACGGGTTTGGGACGGGTTTAGGTAATCTCAACCCCATACCCGGTTATAAAATCTTGTCCTATACCCGGCCCAAAACCCGTCGGGTTTCTATCGGGGTAATTACTCGTCGGGTTTCTATCGGGTAAACCCGTTAGTTTATAAAAAATTCTCGTTGGATATACTCGACCCAAAACCCTTCGAGTATCTATCCGGTATATAAAAAGTTGTAATTAAAATAAAAAGGAAAGAAAATAAAATCATGTTTGGTATATACGTTTAAAATAAATACAGTATATATACTTAAAATAAATGCGTAATTAAATAAAAAAGAAAGAAATATATGTCGGGTATATGTTATCGGGTAATCGGGCCGGGTAAACGGGTATATCACCATATCCCATACCCGTCCCAAACCCATGAAAAAATTCAAATGTAAGCCCAAACCCGGTCCCATACCTGATTACCCCGCCCATACCCGTCCCAAATGTTTCGGGTTTCGGGTTCTCATTGGGTTTGGGTTTCATTGTCATCCTTAATTTAAACCGGTATTTTTATCCCAAGCTTCGAGGGGAACGTGTCACTCGTCGAAAACTATAAAACTATTATTATTATTAGAGTAAATTTCGGTTTTGGCCCCTGTGGGTTGACATGTTTAACCCTTTTAGTCCAAAAATTAATCTTTTAACATATCGGCACCTATGGTTGTATTTTTATAATCATTTCAGTCCATAACACTAACGTTGTTAACTTGTTCCGTTAAGTATATGGCAATTTAGCCATTTTATTTCGAGTAAACTTCGTTTTGGCCCATGTGGTTTGGTCAAAATAACGTTTTTGGTCCATTAGTTTTAATTTGACTTTTTTGGCCCCTGTGGTTACCTAATTGTCTCCATTAGAACCATGTCACTAACACCGTTAGTATTTTTTGTTAAAAATAAGGGCAATTTAGTCTTTTTCACATAGAGGGGCTAATTCTGTAACTTAATCGAACTAATTTAAGAAATATAAAAATATACATATAACCTAACCTCACTCGTCTTCCTCGTCAAAAACCACACCCGCACCACCGTCGGCACCGATACCACCACCACCACAACTTCGCAAGCCATCAGCGTTCCCTGTTCACCGCCGCTCACCTCTCCATCAACGTTCCCTTGCTGCGGATCGGGAACCTCCACCGACCGGACACGATCCTCCGTCGTCAACGGCCTTCGCAAGCAGGAGCAAGGGAGGGGGCAGGTGATGGAGACGGTGCTTGAAATTCAGGAATGAAACGATGCCGTTACGGTGATTGAGAGGAATTTGAAAGAACTTCATCAGGTTTTCATGGATATGGCGGTTTTGGTGGAGCATTAAGGGGAGCAGCTTGATAATATTGAGAGTCATGTGAACAGGACTAACTCTTACGTCACTCATGGTTTGGTATTGTAATTTAAGCATCTTTGTTTCTTTGGTTGAAGTGTTCTAAGATTTAGATTCTTGATTTGGGGATTTATCTATGTTTGCTATATTTTGTTACAATTACACACGGAGAATCATTTAAATTCATACCCAATATCCATGTTGGAAGAGTTAGTCACTAGCAGGTGGTAATTTTCTCTATGTTGATTTTATGTTATTCTGGTTCTTGATTTAATTAGCTAAATATTTCAATGGTTTTTTTATTCATTCATATATGCTTGTGAAAAGGGAGAGATGGCCGGGGATTGGTCTTGGTGGTGGTGGTCGTGGCCAGAGATGGTGGTGCTTCCATGGTGGTGGTGCTAGAAATGGCAGAGAGAACTAGAGAGATGAATGAAAAGTAGAGTTTTAATTATTTTATTAATTTACACAAATGGTCCCTATGTTTAATTTAAGAAAATGACATAATTAAACCTTATCAGTAAAAAGACTAAATTGCCCTTATTTTTAACAAAAAAAAACTAACGGTGTTAGTGACATGGTTCTAATTGAGACAATTTGGTAACCACAGGGGCCAAAAAAGTCAAATTGAAACTAATGGACCAAAACCGTTAATTTGACCAAACCACAGGGGTCAAAAACGAAGTTTACTCTTTTATTTTCTAAGTGAATTATTTTAACCTTTTCAGTCTAATAATTTTTTTTTAAAGAAAACTGTCATTTTCGTCCATGTGGTTTGGTCAAAATTGTCACTTTAGTCTAATAGTTTGTTTTCTTGTGTCTGGGTTTTCGTGGTTTTAAAATATTTGTCATTTTCATCCAGTCAGCTAACACCATCAATTTTTCTCAATTAAATGAGAGGTATTTCAGTCCTTTTACACATTTGTTTTATTTTTTCATCTTTTTTACTCTTACTTTTGATAATCCACAATTTAACCTCTAATTTAATCATCCCATTGCTGCCTTCTTCCTCTTTTCTCGACCAATTTCCGACGACCACCACTGGAACACCACCGTCGCTTATTTCTACCTCACTTTCCTTACCGTTTCCACCCCCACAAAACAGGTTCTAACCTTTGTTGTGTCCATCCCAGATATGACCGAGAAATACGTTTTTTGGGAAGAAAAAACTAAAAAAATGATTTTAAAAAAGTAAAAAAAAATGATTTTAAAAAGGTTAAAAAGCGATTTTAAAGAAGTAAAAAAAATTATCAAAAAACTAAAATATTTTTATTGGACTAAAATGGTTAAACTAGTCTTTTAGAAATAAAAGAGTAAACTACGGTTTTAGTCCCATCGTTGTCGCCAGAAATTGGTCGGGAAAGAGGAAGAAGGCCAGCAAGGGGACGATTAAATTAGATGTTAAATTGAAGATGATTAAAGTGAGTAAAAAAATAAAGAAATAAAACAAATATGTAAAATGACTGAAATACCATCATTTAACTGAGAAAAATGGATGGTATTAGCTAACTGGATGAAAATGGCAAAATTTTAAAACCATGAGTACTCAGATACAAGAAAACAAACTATTGGACTAAAGTGACAATTTTGACCAAACCACGGGTACGAAAATGGCAGTTTACTCAAAATTTTATTAGGATTTTTCATAAAAACTTTTTTTCTTCTTTTATACAAACATCTTTTTTACTTTTTTAAAAACATTTTTTTAGTTTTTTTCCGAAAAAACGTCCTTTTTAAACTTTTTTAAAAATATATTTTTTTCATAAAAAACGTTTTTAAAAATATTTTTATGGTTTTTTTTTAAAAAAAACTTTTTTTTGCTTTTTAGTAAAATAATTTTTTTACCTTTTTAAAAACATTTTTTAATAGTTCACGAGTTTAAAAAACTGTTTTTAAAACTAGTTCACTTAAAAAAAGTAAAAAAAAAAACGTTTATAAAATAGTTAAAAAAACATTTTACGAAAAAGCCAAAAAACGTTTTTATAAAAAAAATAAAAAAATATTTCTAAAAACGTTTTTTAAAAAAAAAAATATTTTTTTTTTGGAAAAGTTAAAAATCATTTTTAAAAATATTTTTAAGGTTATTTTTTTAAAAAAACTTTTTTTTAGTTTTTCAGTAAAACGATTTTTTTTACTATTTTAAAAACATTTTTTTAATAGTTCACGAGTTTAAAAAACTGTTTTAAAACTAGTTCACTTAAAAAAAAGTAAAAAAAACGTTTATAAAATAGTTAAAAAACATTTTACGAAAAAGCCAAAAACGTTTTTATAAAAAAACCAAAAAATCATTTCTAAAAACGTTTTTTTTTTTAAAAGACGTTTTTACGGTAAAAAACTAAAAAAAATGATTTTGAAAAAGTAAAAAAATTACGTTTTTAACAAAGTAGAAAGTTTTTTTTTATGAAAAAGCCTAAAACAAGTTTTTATAAAAAAAAATATTTATACTTGTTTTGTGCCAACTATTAGAGTATTCGGGTTTGGGTCCATTCAAAATAATCCTTAATAACTTTTGAAAAATCAAAATAGCATATCATCAAAAACCATTCAAAATAATGATTTGGTTGAAACAATATTTGTTTTCCTATCATTTATTCGATCGTTTCCAGACATACTTTCAATAACCTAGGATAGACAATAAGGAGCTGTTTGTATTTGTGTTTTGAAAGTGATTACGTGACGGATAATAATTCAAATCAAGTAATCAACTTTAATAATGCATGTTGCAGAATAAGTGTTTGGATGTGATCCCTAAAGAACAAAACATATGTTGTATACCAAAGCATAAATATGAATATTGCCATATAATAATCCAAATCAAGTAATCAACTTCAATAAAGCATGTTGCAGGATAAGTGTTTGGATGTGATCCCTAAAGAACGAAACAAATGTTGTATACCAAAGCATAAATATGAATATTGCCATAAAATAATCCCAAGAATAGTACTTACATCATGGAACTACTCACACAACTTGATGATAAACAAGATGAAGCCGCTACCATAGCCATAAAGAATCAACATAGCTCTGAAAAGTAACCAAAAGCCCAACATGTAAACATTAAACAGGGAGAATAGAAAGTTTTTCAGCATCAGGGCCTATGTGATATTATATTTATCAGAGAAAAAAGGGGTGATCAAGTAACTAACCAGAATTATAGCTGTTACAGCAAGAACACGCATGGCCCAGTTAAGCAATCGGGCTACCCCATCATCATCAACATCTTCGGCCCATATGTCCCTGAAAAACAAGTTTGAGAAAGCTAAAACTCCAATAACCACTTGCTAGCAGAGACTGGTATATTAAAGGGGACCCACTTTCTAGCAGAGAGTGCCACGAATGGTAGACCAGTTCCTAATGCAGCGAATCCATATGGCACTTGCTGTTGTGGCACTGCACAACACAGATTGTCAAACCACATGGCAAACAATTACATATTTAAAAATTGAGACAGGCACGAGTATAACTTCTTGAACGATCACATTTCATGTTGTTTCATTTCATACTAACCGAAAACATGCTCAAATGAACACCCCTATGATTATAAGCACTCAAAAACGCGTTAGCTATTTGTTAGGTCTGGAACAAGAAAGAACTTGATCTCTAAAAAGGATCGTCCATAACAAATTATACAAATGAATCAAAGAAAACATAAAACAAACTTTACAGCTATATCAACAGTAAGAGCAAAAAAACAAGAGAACCAAATAAAACATATTTGATGCTACATCCTTGTGCCTTATCTTGCACTTCAAAACTTAAAGCTATGAATTAATCATCTATGACATCACCAAAGAAGCTATGAAGTCTTGAGGTGAAAAGAAGCCCAAGGGGCTGAAATCAAAAAATTGAAGTTTATGTTTATCCACTTTATTTTTGGTCATTATCGATAGTATTGATCGAGTCTGTTTAGAAGTTTATCCAGTCCTATGTATTAGGAGTTTGAATCGCATAAGAGGAGTATGTCAAGTATGATTAGGTTTAGTACAAGTATGGAGTCGACTGTTATTTGTTTGGTGTGCTACGTGATTAATAAAGTGTCAAACAGTTGTTCTTATATCAATCATGTGTGTTTCTACTACTCGATTGCATCTGTACCAACAAGCTATTTGTATTCCCCACTTTGCTCAAGTAATCTTCTAATTTACTTGCATAAAGTGATTTAAGTAAACACAGCATCAAAACAAGTAAAATCAAACACTAAAACTAGGTCGTGTAGTTACCAGATGGCTCGCCACAAGTAATCATAACCGCCTCCACGATATCTGCCTTCTCAGCCATCATGCAGATGTTTGAAATAGAGCCTGTGTGCCTCAAACTCTTGAAAGTTACTGGAGCGCAAACGTTTCCAATTAACTCTCCCTACAATGAAGCAAAATGGTCTTATATAATGAAAATGGAGAAATATATAATTAAATTGAACTTACTGCACTGTGTTCACAATTTAAGTAATGCCACAAGTCAACAGGCTTGGGTAGCTCATCATGACTAGCATGGAGGATAAATCGACTCTTTTCTAGTCCGAAAAGAATCAAGCCAACCATGTCGAGCCTACTATCCCAGTATGTTATTTCTTTCAAAAACTCACTCATCTCGTGGACAACTTCAAGTCTTTGGGATCTTGATGAACGTTTGTACTGCACAAAGTATCAAAGATACCAATATTAAAAAAAAAACTTACCTTTTGTAATTGTTAAAAGTGATTCAATCTATTATTCACAATCTCAACCATATAAATAGATTACAATTAGACCTAAGCTATATTTGGTAGATATTTACACTTCAATAGTAAACATTTTCAAAATTATATTCCCGCTAATAGGTAGTAGGAGGGGGGATGGCTAATGGTGCGGGTGGTGGTTGTGAACGACGGTTGTAAGTGAAGGGGTAGGTATTGATGGGTTGATTTAGGGTGGGTACATGTGGTGGGGTGTTTGGTTGTTGGAGGTGAGGTGGGTGGGATTGGGTTGGGCGTAGGTGAGGATTGAGTGGATCAGACGGAAGGATGGAGGTCAGATGTAAAGATGTCATGTATGGGAGTAGTAGTGGGACAAGAGTGAAAAGGAAACATGGTTTCGTCAAAGATAACGAGTCGGGAAAGAGTGATTTGACCGGTTGAGCAGTTATACCCATGGTGGTTAGGAGAGTAACCAAAGAGTGGAGCGTTTTTGAAGCTTGTGAATGGTGGTGGAAAGTAAAAGAGGGTAGTATAAGCACCTGGAGACACAAAAAGATGAGAGTAGGAGGGTTGACGATGGTAGAGACGATTTGTGGGAGTAGTAAACGAAGAGGATTTAGTTGGGAGAATGTTACGTAAATATGTAGCATGATCTAAAGCATGGTGCCAAAAGTTGAGAGCACGGAAGAGTGGGCTAAAATGGTTTGAATTATATTGTTAATGGAACGATTTTTCGTTCGGATCTTCCTTTTGAGAAGACGCATACAAGGGACGGAAAACCATGTCGTGTTGATCACAAAACTATTTGAAAGAGTGATTGTCATATTCTTTTCCATTGTCGCATCGAAAAGATTTGATTGATATATTAAATTGGTTTTGAATTAGATTATGAAATTTAAGAAAGGTTGATACACCGAGAAATAAAACATAATAGTTGTGACCACCCGAACTGAGACCGGGAGAGGTCCAAACGTCATTGTGTACAATATCAAATGGAGACTAAGTAACAGAAGTTGAAGAAACAAAAGGTAATTTTAAACAATTATGCCCAGGACGTGTACTGTCTGCTTTCCATCTCGAGGGTAACCCGGATATAGTTGCGGGTGGTTGGTCACCATGAGAGCAGGATGGATTTTACTGTCCATGATCGAACTCGGCTAATGGAGAAGAGGTATTGATCGGATAAGAAGAAGAAGGGAGGAGCCGATTTTTAGAGGAGGCGGCTAGGGTTTAGAAGGTAATCAGAGTAGGCTCAGATACCATGTTAACCGGTCTGTTATTCACAATCTCAACCATATAAATAGATTACAATTTGACCTAATCTATATTTGGTAGATATTTACACTACAATACCAATACTTAGATAATACAATAATATGCTAATAGTAACTAGAATCTAATGAATGAAGAATGATTGAATACTTACAAGATCCCACAAGTAATATCGATAACTTTCTTTTGCTCTTATCATAATCACATCATCAACGCGAATCTTGTTAGACATGGCTTCTAGCACTTCCCATCTCGTTCCGTTTACCGGAGGTGATGAGAAAAACGGTTCTGGTGAACAAGTATTACCAACCATCACCGCCATCAGTATAACGAGCAACCATATAAGACGGCTACTCATCGTCGAAGCAACTAATATCATTGAACATTCATGAGTTGGTTTAGCATAAAGTTAACAAAACACATGTTTTTAAACAGACGGTTTACAAAATTTGAAATAAAACCAAATACATCAACTAAAAACGTTCTACCATGAAGAACCTGATGCCATAAACTACAGTGTGACGGTTTGGTTAAACTACCAGGCATATCACTACTCATGTGCCCACGTATAACTTAGATTTAACCACCACATGTATAGGTTTATATGTCATTGTTAAATGATGCGTACATATAGATATATAATACAATATGTACTCAAATCCTACATAGTATGCATATCCATTCAACATCTTACAATTTTTACAAAAGTTAGGTAATGATCAATCATGTAAGAAAAACAATTTGTTAAATCAAAGCTGAATAAACAAACTATAGTGTACGAAATTGTAACCCTAAGGTCACCCTTAAACAAACATTCACTCGATCCAAACAGATAGAGAAGAAAAAACGAACAGATCCAAAAAAAAGCTAACATGAATACGAGTAGCGTTGTACCTTTGGTTTGCGTTTGTGCGAGAGAGCAGAGCAAATTACACTGTACGAAATTCAAACCCTAATTTTACCTAGCCTGTAACAGAAATTCGGTTAATCAATCGGAGTCTTGTAAGGATAACGATAAACAAACCTGAATTTGAGAACATACGAAGCAGGAGATCGACTTTTTGCTTGTAGAATTTCGATCGACTGACAAAATCGCTGATCCCGACTCTTCTTTCTAAAATATTTTGGTTTGTGAATGCGTGATTGAACCCCCAATTTCAATTTGTTTGGTTTATATGTGTTTGTATAACAAAATTGAATAAAATAAAATAAAAACTAAATTGTTTTTCGGTTAAAATAAAAAGAAAATTTGAGAACGAATATTTTTTAAACTGAGAAAAAAAGATATATAAATATACTTAATATTTTTACAAATGTTAAATGTACGAATCATAATAATATAAAGGCAATTTGTAAATATGGTTTATGTAAAATATAAATTAAGGGTTAGGCTTTTTATGAAATTACTAATTGTTCTATACATACGGACTTTTTTTGAAAACTCATGGGCTCAGACCGGAATGGGACCGTAACCGTATAGCCCAGGTTTAATGGGCCGGTCCTTCGGGCTTTCATGGGCCAACCCGTTTAATGTAACAGGGTGGTGTATCCATCAAGTGAAAATAATTACACTCAATCAATCAATGCCAACTCACCACCCACTCTCTTTCTTTGGTTTCTTCTCCCGTGATTTTTTTTTTCACACCAAAAAATCACATCAAGAATAACACCACAAAGAGGGTGGTATGTCACTTAAGTGATAGTGCCACATTGGTGCTACTTACGATCACAGGAGAAGATGATAGAGGTATACCCCTTGCTCTTAAATGATGAATCAGGTGGCATATGGTTGGTTTAAAACCACCGACTTTAGTAACCAAACTCTAGCTAGTATATATATATATATATCTCTATATATATCTATATCTATATCTATATATATATATATATATAAGGGAATTATCATAAGAAAACTCAATGTTCATGAGAAAACAAAAAAACTACTTATTTAAGGTAAAAAAAATAATAAAAAAATCATAACTCAAAAAATAAATCAAAAATTAAAAAACTGTTTCAGAGCCATTGTTTCTCACGTCGTTCTCATTCAAAAAAAAAACTAAAAAGTAGTGGGTTTAGCTTTTAGACTTAGTTTTTTGGGTTTAGTTTAGCTTTTGGGTTAGGTTTTTGGAGGGGTGGGGGTTTAGGTTTTTGAGGGGGTGGGTGAGGGGGTAGGTGGGGTGGGGGGATTAGGTTTTGAGGTTGGGTTAGACTTTTTGGTTTAGTTTTTGGATTTAGTTTAGGTTTTTGGAGAGGTGGGGTGAGGTGGGGGTTTAGGTTTTTGGGGGGTGGGTGGAAGGTTTAGGTTTTTTGAGGGGACGAGTGGGGTGAGTTTAGGTTTTTGGGTGAAGGGTTAGGTATACTACACTTTTTTCTTCATTCGCTCACAACCCTTTTTCACCTTTTCGTTTGACCCATAGTACCTTCAGTCTTCAAAGATTGAACAAAGATTAGGGTTATGATTTTAAATAACTTTAAACTCTAATATTCTATTATTTTGAATTTGATCTTCAATCCTTTTATCATTCATCTTCATATTGAAGAAGTTGTCTGCAGTTGCTTGGATATAAATCAGTAAGTGTTATTGGAATTCTACGTCGTCCACCACCACTGTGCTGAGATGCAAGTCCCAATGGTTCCTTCGAATCCTACGTCATCTACCACTCCTGTGTTACAACATAAGAATCGTTGAGATTTTGAGGTAATGATACCCAGTTGGTTTGTTTTTAAAGTACTGTAAATACAAGAACCTCTTTTCTTATATGTGTCCTTTTTATTTCGCTAATTCACTCATTTAATGTTAAATTTAACTTTAGGTAGCAATAGTGAGAAACTTTTTGGCCTATGCTACACACAAATTTCTTCAATTAAACGGGTTTGTTTGGATCTCAAGTCCTATTATTACTGCTGGTGAACCACATTGGTATATATACCTTCTGCATTTTTCAATTTTATAACTGTGACATCCGACCTCTCGTACTAATAATATTGTTCGCTTTGTTCCTTAAGAGCTCATAGATTTGTTTTTGTTTGCCCGGGTGAAAACTTCCAACGGTCACCCATTCATGGATTACTCCCACCTGAGCACGCTTAACTGTGGAGTTCTCCTCTCATCCACTACATTAAGCTCCAAAACGCGTTGTTGTAGTAAGAGGCAGAACTTTTTTCTTATGAACCCAGCATCACTCCCCTAGACAAAACAAAACATAACGATATGAGATTTGCCTAAGGTGTTACAAACACCCCCTTGGGACTCATCGTCCCAGATGAGGATTGCCCCACTATCGTGAACAGAACGGGAGTGTCTCTGATACCATTTGTAATCCAGGAGAACTCCACAGTTAAGCGTGCTCAGGTGGGAGTAATCCAGGGATGACCCGTGGGAAGTTTTCACTCGGGCAACCAAAAACAAATCCGAGAGCTCCTAGGGGGCAAAGCGGGCGATATTGTTAGTACGAGAGGCCAGATGTTACAAAATGTATCAGAGCCAGATTTCGTTCTGTTATGTTTACAATAGTGGGGCAAACCTCATCGAGGACAATGAGTCGGGGGGGGGGGGGGGGTATTTGTAACACCTTATGCAAATCCCATAATGTTCTGTTATGTTCTGTCCACGAGAGATATGTTGGGTTCATATGGAATGCCCTGTCTCAAATACAACGTGTTTTGGGGCTTAATATAGTGGATGAGAGGAGAACTCCACAGTTAAGTGTGCTCGGGTGGGAGTAATCCAGGGATGGGTGACCCTCTGGGAGGTTTTCACCCGAGCAACCAAAACCAGTATTATTGGTACGAGAGGCCGGATGTTACAAATGGTATCAGAGCCACTCCCGTTCTGTTTACGATAGTGGGGCAAACCTCATCGAGGACGATGAGTCCCAAGGGGGCGTTTGTAACACCTTAGGCAAATCCCATATCATTCTGTTCTGTTTTGTCCACATGAGAGATGTTGTGTTCATAAGAAATACCCCGCCTTAAATACAACAAGGCGTTTTGGGGCTTAATGTAGTGGATGAGAGGAGAACTCCACAGTTAAGTGTGCTCGGGTAGGAGTAATCCAGGGATAGGTGACCCTTGGGAAGTTTTCACCCGGGTAACCAAAAATAAATCCGTGAGATGTTAGGGGGCAAAGCGGACAATATTGTTGGTACGAGAGGCTGGATGTTACAAATGGTATCAGATCCAGGTTCAGTTATGTTATGTTTACGATAGTCGGGCAAACCTTATCGAGGACGATGAGTCCGGGGGGTGTTTGTAACACCTTAGGCAAATCTCATATCGTTCTGTTTTGTCTACGAGAGTTCATATGGAATGCACTGTCTCAAATACAACAACGCGTTTTGGGGCTTAATGTAGTGGATGAGAGGAGAACTCCACAATTAAGCGTGCTCAGGTGGGAGTAATTCACGGATGGGTGACCCATGGGAAGTTTTCACCCGGGCAACCAAAAACAAATCCGTGAGCTATTAGAGGCAAAGCGGACAATATTGTGGGTACGGGAGGCCGGATGTTACAATAACTATTATTGAATTAAATCTAATGCTAGATTTGTATTTCACTTTTTATTCCTTTCTTATTTCTTAATCTTAGTTGCTATGTTAACAGATACCAAGCTCCAAAGAAGCTATTGATTCTCCGGTAGATGCCATTCCGAGAATAGAAAAAGGTTTAACTGATTGGCCACAAGCGAAGCTGTCCATTTTCTTAGTTTTGGATTCCTTAAGCATCTAATTACTGTTTTTGACCAAAAATTACATAAGATAATCAAGTGATCAAATTTAGTTTGTGAGGTAGTGTGCTTGTAATATTCGATGTAAAACATTACACGAATGTAAAGATTGACATAGTTATTTATGAGGAAAGCCCTTAATCCCTAAGGATTGCTGGCATAAAACCTCGAGAAGTGACTGAAAGTCACTTGCCTCCTAGTCTATTATTAATCAATGAAAGAATTACAAGTGCGAGTAGTAACACCTTAGGCAAATCCCATATCGTTCTGTTCTGTTTTGTCCACAGGAGAGATGTTGTGTTCATAAGAAATGCCCCACCCTAAATACAACAAGACGTTTTGGGGCTTAATGTAGTGGATGAGAGGAGAACTCCACAGTTAAGTGTTCTCGGGTAGGAGTAATCCAGGGATAGGTGACCCTTGGGAAGTTTTCACCCGGGTAACCAAAAACAAATCCGTGAGATGTTAGGGGGCAAAGCGGACAATATTGTTGGTACGAGAGGCCGGATGTTACAAATGGTATCAGATCCAGGTTCAGTTATGTTATGTTTACGATAGTCGGGCAAACCTTATCGAGGACGATGAGTCCCGGGGGGGGGGTGTTTGTAACCCTATAGGGAAATCCCATATCGTTCTGTTTTGTCTACGAGAGTTTATATGGAATGCACTGTCTCAAATACAACAACGCGTTTTGGGGCTTAATGTAGTGGATGAGAGGAGAACTCCACAGTTAAGCGTGCTCAGGTGGGAGTAATCCACGGATGGGTGACCCGTGGGAAGTTTTCACTCGGACAACCAAAAACAAATCCGTGAGCTATTAGAGGCAAAGCGGACAAATTGTGGGTACAGGAGGCCGGATGTTACAATAACTATTATTGAATTAAATCTAATGCTAGATTTGTATTTCACTTTTTATTCCTTTCTTATTTCTTGATCTTAGTTGCTATGTTAACAGATACCAAGCTCGAAAGAAGCTATTGATTCTCCGGTAGATGCCATTCCAAGAATAGAAAAATGTTTAACTGATTGGCCACAAGCGAAGCTGTCCATTTTCTTAATTTTGAATACCTTAAGCATCTAATTACTGTTTTTGACCAAAAATTACATAAGATAATCAAGTGATCAAATTTAGTTTGTGAGGTAGTGTGCTTGTAATATTCGATGTAAAACATTACACGAATGTAAAGATTGACATAGTTATTTATGAGGAAAGCCTTTAATCCCTAAGGATTGCTGGCATAAAACCTCAGGAAGTGACTGAAAGTCACTTGCCTCCTAGTCTTTTATTAATCATTGAAAGAATTACAAGTGCGAGTAGTAACACCTTAGGCAAATCCCATATCGTTCTGTTCTGTTTTGTCCACAGGAGAGATGTTGTGTTCATAAGAAATGCCCCGCCCTAAATACAACAAGAAGTTTTGGGGCTTAATGTAGTGGATGAGAGGAGAACTTCACAGTTAAGTGTGCTCGGGTAGGAGTAATCCAGGGATAGGTGACCCTTGGGAAGTTTTCACCCGGGTAACCAAAAACAAATCCATGAGATGTTAGGGGGCAAAGCGGACAATATTGTTGGTACGAGAGGCCGGATGTTACAAATGGTATCAGATCCAGGTTCAGTTATGTTATGTTTACGATAGTCGGGCAAACCTTATCGAGGACGATGAGTCCGGGGGGGGGGGGTGTTTGTAACACCTTAGGCAAATCCCATATCGATCTGTTTTGTCTACGAGAGTTCATATGGAATGCACTGTCTCAAATACAACAACGCGTTTTGAGGCTTAATGTAGTGGATGAGAGGAGAACTCCACAGTTAAGCGTGCTCAGGTGGGAGTAATCCACGGATGGGTGACCCGTGGGAATTTTTCACTTCCGTCGTCTCAAAGCTAACAAGTAAAGCTTTTTTACTTCCATCGTCGTCTCTTTCCTTACAAATATTTGCATAATTCTGAATTATCCGGCTCTTTATAGGAATCCTGAAGTATGATTCCCAATCAGCTTTGTCTGGTAAGAAAAAAGAAAGTTTTATCTATATGTTAGTTAACCGTATATTTAGGAGTCTAACCTATTATCTTGCAGCAGACACTCATAGGTCAAGATTTCTATTTGCCCTCGATGTCATTGATAACACGGTCTCCCAAAGCAAAGCCATCAAATAGGAAAAAAGCTCAGCTTGCTGCCGAAGTTCCTAAACCTGATGCTCCTACTCTACACCCCTGGATCGTCGTTGTCAAAAATAGAAAGCTCTATGATGTTGCCGATGTAGTTATCTACCAAGGTCTAGACTATGTTGATTCCTACAATAAGCTTCATGTCCTCAGTCATCTAGTAACATACTTTCAGTATCCTGGATTCTGAAATTTTTCTGCTTTGGAGATCCCAGTTTGGGATAGATAATTTCAACTCTTGACTGATGGTCCGTGATTCGGGTGGATTGCTTTGAAACCTGAATCACTAATTTTCCTGCACTCTCAATATTAGTAAATTACTTATGACTATGTGCCATGATAGGCAACTAAGTTCAGGGAGTCTCTATCTCCTCCAAGAATGAAGGTGCCAAAGCCTCAACAAACTTGCATCATATGTGGGGAATCATACCACTTTGCTGCTAAATGCAAGTTTAATCCCTTCAACCAGATAGCAAATTGCTCTTTTGGATTTGCACCTTCAGCAGTAAACAAAACAGATGCTGACCTTGAAAAGGCTAGAAAAGCAAAAATTAAGCCTTCAGCAGCAAAAGTGTCTAATGCTGATAGAACAAAATCAAAGCAAGACATCTTAAAAACTTTTAGAGAGTATCAGAAATATAAATTTTTCAAACCTTCAAAGCAAGTCGTTATTTTCAAACCAAACGTTTATCAAACTTTTAGAGAGTATCAGAAATATAAATTTTTCCATAAACATTTTCACTGTGTAAGGGAATTTAATACAACCTATTTTATAAAAATATTATTTAAATTGATAAATAATTATGATTTTTCTCATTAAAGTAATTATTTCTAAACCCTCGCTAAATTAATATACGACTACTTGTTTAGCCAATAATTCATCTTAAAAATATCCTCTTATTAATAACTGAAAATTTAAATTAAAAGATTTTTCCTATAAATTGCCTATTTATTTAGATTATTTAACTCAATAGTTTCATTACTTTATAACAACTAAGAACAACTTACAATTTCATATTTTCAAACAAGCCTCAATGAATTGTAAACACATTTCCATGAGTGTTTTCAGAACCTTCTCGTTACCTTTCACTTGCCGCTTCAAGAGACGATCCATACCGCGTAGACATTAACCATCCCCACAAACCTCAACGAGATTTAAAGAGCTAGAACCTGACTACCGTATTATACATGAACGCCAAACAACACGCTTCTCCGCAACCCTCGATCACATACAAAACTCGTTCGTATACGTCACACTCGAAATGTAATAAATTACGTATGCACGTTCACAATATACACAACACGATCACATAATACATGAAACCAGATTATTTGCAATACACGTTCTACTGGATTGATTACGTAATACCTGAAACTTAGTTGTATGTAATATACATGTACTAAATTGATCACATGGTACATAACAATTGCGTTTGGTTGGTGCACAATACTTGATTGACCACATGGGACATGAAACTTATTTGGTTACAAAGTGCATGATACTACATTGTTTACATTACACGTGAAAGTTTATTGATTTACAAAATACATGATGTTCACGTTACACGTGAAACCACTTGATTGCAACCTACATGACACTAGAACATACATGATACTTGAGTACTACATTATACACGAAACTAAATTGCTTACAGTTGTTGCAATTGATCGATCACATTATACGCAAGACATGATCACACACTTTATTCACTATAGTTGAGATCCATAAAGCTAATCGAGATTTGATGTATTCTTGTTCAAACACGAGTAAACTATGGAACTTTAAGTTATACTACCTTATTACTCTTTAGTTGCCAACTGACTTGCCTACTTAAGGACATAGTTACTTTAGCAACTCACATGTGAAGACAATAGACATGAACTAAGTGAAATTGTGCCCCTCTTGACCCGCACACAACGGAAGGATCTATACGGACTATGCGATGATTCGAGTAATTACGGGTGCACACAGAATTATAAGAATCAGCGCATGGAAAATATAGTAAATTTTGTCGTGTGTTATGACAAAAAAAAAACCTATCGTGATATATAACAACGAAACTAATGTGCTATGAAAAGGGCATGGTGGATACGCCGATGGTACTTCCTATACATAAGTACCCTATCATAATATCAGAAGTAACGTTGTACGTGTCACATGAAGTTTTGACCTAGATCAATAGTTATGAAATGCCTCATCCACTAACAATTCCTAAGCACATTAGAATACGTCTTAAACAAACCCTAATCATCAATTTCCCATCAATCCCATCCCATGCAATATATTTCATACTTAGAATCCAAAACATCATTCGACAGTTCCTTTTTGAATACATTTCAAAACTAGATTCATTATCATCATTCATACCCGATCCTAAATATCAAAATCTGTGTCTTGTCACTAGTTATACTCCTTAAACCAACCATCATAACACTATGAGAACCCAAAACTCTCACATTTTACCTTATTCAGTAACCTTCACTAGCTAAATTTCGGGACGAAATTCCTACAACATGAGGATACTGTAACATACTTGATTTTTCACGTGTTTATACAATAATCATTATTCCATACCCTATGTTACATTTTAAATTCAAAGTCTCATCAAATCAACTTTTCGGTTTTCATATCTACATACTAATCTAAAACCAAATTAGAGGACCAAGTATTTGTGAGAGTTTATTCTAAACATATATACTTACATTAGCACATGAGATGTGTATTTGGACTATAACACATTTACATAATAAAGTATTAACTTTAAAAGTTGATGCATACATTTATAGGTATACATGTTTTAATTTAACAAGTTGGATTTGAACCTTCAAGCATTTGGACTCCCACATTGACCCTCTTTTGAAGCACATGAACTCTCAACACGAACCTTCACTCTTAGCATTGAATCTTTTGACCTAATTTTTGACTTGCCACCCAAATTCTTGATCAATTTTGACTTTGAAAGTCAACAAAGCCCAAATCAAGGAATTCCCGTATTAAGAATCGTCAAAACCATTATTATGGACTTCCCATTCATGTGCAAACGCTTATAAGACCACACCCAAGCCCAATAACAGTTACAATTTGATCAAACCCGCGACTGAAATTCAAATTTTGAATAGTTTGACTTCTTAGAAGTCAAAACGCGTTCAAATCAACCTTCAATCTAGTAATTAGACGGAATTAACACCCGCAAATCACGCTCTAATACATCTCGCATGTACCTAGTAGCATAACGTGACCCAATTCACTCCCAATTGATCGAATTCACACGTTAATAGCTCCGACTGCTGTTACTCCCGAATCAAAATCAAATCGCGTACTCAGGATGAAATTAAACAAATTAAAGTACATACCCACTTTCGCAAACGCCATTTCAAACTCTCTGAACGCTCAATCATTTTTCATTTCGTATCTAGAGTCCAATCAAGCTCGAAGATTATCGAACCCTAGTTCTCTGCCAACTGTGCTCATCTCGTAACCAAAATAGGTACAACTTGTTGCATTCGATTCGCCCTTTCATGCCAAGTAAAAGCCCTCTGTCAATTGCCATTGACAGAGGGAAGACAACTCAATTTAAAATGGAATTCGGTCGATCTGCGTATGATAAAAAGGGATTTTTTGTTGGTTCTATAAAATTAAAGTATTATTATTTTTGTTTCCCTGTTATGACCAGCGAACCACCCGGTCCGACTGGCTAAGTCCTTGCGCCATCGGACCTGGTGGCGTGGGTTCAAAACCCACAAACCACTCCTATTTTTGCGCGTGTGTATTGCACTAGACCAGTTCTTGTCCCAGATGCGCTCTTCATGTTTTAGAACCACAAATTTAACACAGAAGGCCCCCTGATTCAATGGTCAAGCTCTCATCCCCACTCAGAATCAACCCGGGTTCAAACCTTATGGCCTGTAATCTTTTTAAACCGACTTTTAATGCTCCAAATAATTATATAAAAAATATTTTATAAACTCAATCTTTTCTAGCTTAGATTAAAACTATAGTTTACAAATTTCCTTATAACACATCTTATTATAAATTAAAGTGATTTAAACTCTCATTGTAATCATGCATAAAACTTACTTTAAATCAATTATTTAAAATACCTAATTTAAATAAAATTTTGTGACAAGTTCTTATAAACGCTTTCTCTTGAAACAAAGGATTCATTTTTCACTATATTTTAAAACAAATAAAACATTACCTAAGTACAAATGTATATATATTTTAAAATGATAGATAAATGAATAAATCTATATAATTTATATATTATATGTTTACAATATTTACACTGTAATCCGACACATTTTCATAATTAAATAAATAAAATAAACTCATTTATTAAAATTATCTTTGAAACAATATAATCTCACGCTACTTTTCTAAATACATAAATAAAAAGGAATTCTTTTAATTTATTTAGTTATCTTTAAAAAACCATATGTCTCAATTTACTTTTCCATGAAACATTTATTCAAATAACAAATACATACACATCTCCCTTACATAATATGACACGAACTCGTCGTACAAGCCCCTACACTCACTCCCACTGAAACCCTAGACTTTGCCTTAGACATTTGTGCATGTTATTTATTCATATCCATATACACTTTCACACTAGGTTAACTTGTGGTTTGGAGGATCACTTGTGCTTAATACTTGCTAGTGTTATCTGCACAGTTTATTCATGTGAGTTTTACATAGCCCCTTTTTACACTGTTTTACATTTTGGGGTGAAACATGAACATTACTTACAATGATTTACATAAACTACACAATACAGATCCACTTTACAATTTGTGTGCAATTTGAGCTTTATGTTTGAGTGCTAGGTGTGTTAACTACTTATGTGCAATTACATGTATAATCATTAACTAATCAAGCCGACGGTTAACAATGATAGATCTATTGAGTCTGACAAACCCACCCAGATTGGGGTGATTGTTACCGACAACACAATTTTTGCATGCTAGTTACAAAGGTTTGATTGTACTACCTGGTTACACAATAGTAACTCCCCATAAATGCCTTGTTAATCATGACTTGTATGGATTTGTTTACACACAACACTTTGATACTATTTAGAGTCAAAACCTATGTATGCTCACCAACTATTTATAGTTGACCCTATCATTTTAAACATGTTTCAGGTACTAAGCTTTGAGTTGATCAAGTTGCTACACTTAGGTTGTGGACCTAGTTAATTGAAATAAATGGATATGTTATGTAATTCAAATATTCTTGTATTGTTGTATTTGGAAATTATGAATGGAAATGTAACATTTTGATATATTAAATTGTAGTTGAACCATGTGCTTTTGAACAGTCTACATGTCCCGCCCCGATGTTTCCGCCGTCGGTTGGGGTGTGACAGATTGGTATCAGAGCCTTGGTTATAGGGAATTAGGTTATTAGACACTTATGACCTAGACTATAACCTTAGGGCACCCATACTATGACAAGCTACTACATGTTACTAACGGTATCCTGAATATTGTTACTAACGGTTACTTATCTATTCTTTTCTTCATTGATGATAGGTAAAACATTTGTAACGCAATACTCACCTAAAAACTCGTTCAAGGGACATGGACTACGTGTGGAAAACGTGTAAATCAGCTTACAACGGTCACAAGGAGAAGATAGAGTCAAGACCTTATTTCTTGGGTAGTTAGTTAGCATTATCCCTGTATTTATTCAGAAAATATTGATCGAATAGGCACAACACTCATTACGCACTTAGCTCTCAGCACTCGTAAACACTTATGTAACACGTTTAGATCGATCATTACTGCTCAACATTTGTAATCTTTTCAACATTTATTCAAGAAACGAGGCTTTCCTCATAATCATCTGTGTCAACTTTTATCTTTTTACGTTGTTTAATATCGATTTCACAAAGCACTCTACCTCACTATCAAAATTTGGTTACGAAGTTAGTTTACTTAATTTTTACCCAAAACAATTTGGCGCACACCGTGGGGCAAGTGGTGCTTTTTATCTTAAAATCTTTATTGAAAATTTTGTTTAATCATTACATTTCGAAATTGATTTAAAAAATGTCATCCCAATCTAAAAATGTTTCTGTCTCTGATCCATCTTCAACCTCCGGGCTAGTTTGTCACACCCCAACCGACGGCGGATTATACGTCGGGCCGGACGCGGTTGTTCAATAGCACAAGGTTGACTATTAAAGTTTCAATATTTCATTAATAAATAATTTAAGATTCAATACAAGAAAACATAACAAGAATACAACGTTTAATTGATAAGTAGTCTAGGTCCAAAGCATCCTATGTGATCACAAACAAGTCTCATGATGTAGAACCTGAAACATGTGAAAGAATCTGTCAACTACAAAATAGTTGGTGAGATACAAAGGTTTTGACACAGTTTAACAAGTATTTGGAAAGAATTACAATTCACTATGATATATGCATTCTATAATGTAAGTATGAGAACAAGTATCTTAAACATTGTGCACTTCAACCCTCCAACCAAGTTTAGGCATAACCCGCAGGTTACCCTTATAAGTCTCAAGTTTAAAGTTTAATTCAGTAGCAATCACCAAGGGCTCCCCCCGAAGGGGTCAATCAATCAAGGTGGATTGGTCAAATGCAATAGATCTATCATTGTTACCATAGGCTTGATCAAAGTTAATGAATGTGCTAGTTTTAAGTTTAATCTAAGCATACAAGTCTCAAGTTTAACATAAGAATAAGCATCTGGTCATAGTTGTATAAGAATTGTATAAGTTTAAAGTTTTGAACATGTTTCACCCCAAAAGTATAGAAAGGAAAAATGGGCTAAGTATACTCACTTGGATGATGAAGAGTGTCCAACAAAGATTAAGTGTAGCAAGACTTTGAGGGAGATTATCCTCACAACAAGTCTAAGAATACAAGTCTAGAGTTTAAGTATGATCTACAAATCTATGTCAATGATCTAGGATTCTAAGATTATCTAGGGTTCGGGATAGGAAGTGGGATTGATTGTGTTTATGAAGTTTAAATCAAAGTTTCAAATAAAGGTTTTGAATGAATGACACAAGACTTGATTATCAAAGTTTAATAAGTTTATAGTTTTAGAAAGATAATCATTTAGAAAATGCTTATGATTATTAATTACAATAATCTACGATAGTTTTCTAGGTATAAGGTCGTAACAATAGATAATTGAAAGATTAAATACTTATTAAAGATTAACAATAATTATCTAAAGAACAAATAGTTATCAAAGCTTAATAATTAAATATTAAGGATAAATAATTATTTAATGGATAAGTATTATTAAAGATTTTTAAGGATACACAATTACTAAGGATAAATAACTATTTACAAGAATAACAAACCATTTAAGTTTTTTGGCATCAAGTATTTATCTTACAACCTAATTGTAATAAAAGTTTTGAGTTTTAAATAATGTGAAACTATAGGTTTAACAAATATGTTGCATGGAACTTTTTATAAAGTTTATACTTTAAATTATAAGTTTTTAAAGTTTATAAGTTTATAATTATTATTTTTAAATAAAGTTTCTTAAAGTGTTTAAGTAAAGTTTATAAGTTCATAAATGTTTAAAGTTTTTATAAGGTTTAATTTTATAATTATTTAGAGTATAAATAAAGTATAATTATTTCTCTCATTTTATATAAACAAATAGATTTATGTTTATATAAATATTATAAAGTGTATAAATTTATAAGTTTATGCTTTTTAAGTAAATTTTTATAAACTTTTATGAGTTTATAAAAATTATATAAGTTTAAAAGTTTATAAGTGTAAATTAAAGATTAGGGTAAAAGAATTCTTTAAAATATAAATAATAATAAAATTTTACTTTAAATAAATAGTTTCTGTGAAATCATAAGTTTTATAAAAGTATAAAAACACTTTCATAGTTTTTAAGTATTTAAAACTATTTTTAAAGATTTAATTGTTATAACTTTTAGTTAAGTTTAATTAATTAAATTGGTTCTGGAAAATAAAAATGTAACTGAAAACCATTTTTAAGTTTATAGAAGTTTAACAGATTTTATAAAAATAATTAAAGTATTTAAAAATGATTGAAAAAGCATAAAGAAATAAAACATCAAAAAACTGGGCTGGCCGGATCGAACCCGCGCCGCCCCGGGTCACCAAACACACACACCAGACTAACCACCCGGCTACGGGCCTCGCTGGTGTTATAACCCGGATAAATAAAAGATAAACACAATCCCGAACGATCCCCTAAATCCGTATGAACCCTAGAATTTCAAGTCCCGAATTCGATCGATTTACCCTCTGTTTATGAAATTAAACAGAGGGTTTTCGATGCTTACATGAAAGCGAACAATTTAGCATTTGGAATTACCTGAAATGATGTAGAATTGGTCGGTATTGAGTTGGGTTTTGGTCGTCGGCGGTCACGGCTTTAAATCACGAAATGGAGGCTCGATACTGAGAAATTGGTGTTTGAGAGAGATTTGGAGTGATGTTGTTGAGATATGGGGGTCGATATTTATAATCAATTCGGCATTGAATGCGCGAACGAGTTGTGGGTGGGTGGTTGAGCCGATCGGAGTAATTTCCGACACCACGCGTATTCTCGGTTGAAATTAGACGTTAATGCTCCTTGGGGAGAGGCCGCATGCGCGAGTGGGAGCCCGAGGTTCGGTGAACCTGGCCGGAATCGTGACTTTGCGAAAAAGGGACGAAAAAGACGGGTCTGCGGGGACTCGAACCTGTGATTGTTTTTGAATCTTGGAAGTTTAAGCTATTTGTAGAACAGGTCCTGAAGTTTTAAGAGTGTAACATTTTCTGCTGAAATGTGACTTTAAGTTTAATCCAAGTTTTGGAAATGACAGTTTTGGTCCCCAAACTTTTATAAAAATAAATATGTTTTATTTTTTTTATGGAAACTAAATTATATAAAATGATTTCTAAGTTTTAAGTTTATATTATTTCCATAATAATAATCTTAAATTTATAAAGTTTCAAGAGTTTTATTATAAGGTATATATATATACATATTTTAAATAAGTCTTATGTGTGTATATATATAAGCATAAATGACTTCCTTAAATCCCTATTAAATAAATGAATTTTATTATTTAGGAAAATAGTTTTAGATTCGAGCTTAAAATAATACGGGTAAATGTTTAGGAAAGGTAAATCGGAAAATACTGGATATTACATAGTTAGCCCTATTTCTCTCCCTCCTTCATTCCAGAAAAAGAATGATGGTCAGCCTCGAAAGACTGTTCCTGCGGGTTTTTTGGGATCCAGAAATCCGCTAGCCTGCCTGTGCTCGTCTCAAACGATGAACTTCTCAAAGTATTCTCCGAGGTAAAGCACCAGATGGAGCAACAGAAAAAGACTAATCCGGCAATATTCAGAGAGCTTGAAAGGATCAAAGATTCAAAGAAACCGGTGGAAGTTACGAATCCATTGCAACCAAGGGCTTTGAACTTTGACTATCCAGGATTTTTGGGAGTCCATCAGGGAGACTTCCTACCCATGCAGACTGGAGTCACAACTCTTGGTTCAACTCCAGCTACCAGAGTTACTACAACTCAAGATCTTGGACTTACCCCAGGATCATCTCTCAGAGATATCGGCATGGGTAACACATTCAATAATTTTTCGAATACTAACGAATCTGTGCAGGATACAAGGATCATTCCTTCCATGGCGAAAGAGCTGAAAAAGCTAAGAGAGATGATTTCCAGTGTACCTGGAGTGGTACAACCCATACCTAAGAAGACCGCTGCCAGTCACAGGACTTCCAGATTTTCTCCTCCAATTTGTGATGCCGAGATCCCCAAGCGTTTCCAAACTCCCAACATGAAGCTATATGATGGAACAACGGATCCTGAGGAGCATGCGGCGCAATATAGAGAAAAATGGAGATCAACCCCATTCCTTTGGACCTGAAAGAGGCTTGCTTATGCAAAGGCTTCGGTTCTACCTTAACAGGATCAGCCTTAAAATGGCTACTTAATGTTCCTCCATACTCTATTACTTCATTTGCTCACTTAATTAACCTGTTTAACAATCAATTTTCTTGCAGTAGAACTTTTGAAAGATTGACAAGTGACTTGTACAGGGTGATTCAGAATCCCGGAGAATCCCGAATCTCGACGTAGCCACAACAGTCCAGTCCTTCAAATGGGATTGAGGAAAGATTCCCAATTCTATGAAGACTTTGTCATGAACCCTTGCAGGAATCTTGACGAAGTCAGAAACAGAGCACTAAGATTCATCAGACTTGAAGACGATAAGAAGGTTTAGCAAATGATGGATGCTCCAACCAGTTATAGTCAACCTAACCGGAAGACTGAGACTGTACCTTTCAAACCCTATAGATTCCAAACCTGATAATCACAGAATCAATGTTGTAGAAGACGAGGAGGAGGAGAATCCTAAGTTATCTGAATACTGCTTTTCACTTGACACAACTAGTTTGTTATATGCTATGCAGGATCTTGGAGACAAAGCCAGATGGCCCCGTAAATTCGAAAAGAATACCGGGGGCAAAGACAAGTCCAAATGGTGTGCCTTTCATGATTTCGGACATATCACTGAAGATTGCATTGCCCTGCGTAAAGAAATAAGCTATCTCTTGAGCAAGGGATATCTTAAGGAATTTCTTAGCAAAGGAAAGAAGCAAGTCAGGGATCATGACAAAATACCGCAAAGAGCCAAATCTCCGCCACCCGATGCTAAGGTAATAGGATTTATTTCTGGTGGTTCTGACATTTGTGATACATCTTACTCTGCAGCTAAGTGGAACGCCAAGGAAGCCAAAACAGAGAAAGGTGATAGACCCCTTAGAACTTCAGTCTGGCAAAAGAAAAGATAATCTCCTTCAATGAAGAAGACATGGATAATGTACAAGATCCTCATCATGACGGTCTGGTGATCACCCTATACGTTGCAAATCACTTCATTCGAAGAATACCGATCGATGGAGGAAGCTCGGTGAACATAATCCATCATGATGTCTTGAAAAGAATGGGGATCCCGGATTTCGAGATTATCTCTAAATTCGCAGTGCTAGTGGGATTCAGCGGAGAAGTAAAAAAGCACAGTCAGAGAGATAAAGCTTCCCATATATATCGAAGGGGTAAACACTATACAAAATTTTTGCATAATTGATTCGTTATCTTGTTACAATGTTATACTAGGGAGATCCTCGATGCATGATATGAAAGAGGTACCCTCGACATATCATCAATGTGTCAAGATGCCAACTCCTTGGGGAGTAGTAAAGATCAACAACGATCAGCAAGATGCAAAAGATTGTTATACTTCTTCGATGAAAGCGTCAACAAAGACTAGACAAGCATAGCAATTAAAGAAATAGGCTAGAGATGTCCTAGAAGCCAAGGAACAGGATGTCAAAGAATTATCCTTAAGTCCAGAGGATCCTGACGTAAAGGTGCTTATTGGAACCAGTATCCTTGAGGATATTGAGAAAAGCCTCACCAGATTATTAAAGAGTGGAATCTCAACTTTTTCTTGGAAACATGAAGACATGACAGATATTTCTAAATATATTATTACACATAAATTAGGACTTGATAACAATTTCAGGCCCATACATCAAAAGAGAAGAAAATTCGCTCCAAAAAGAATTACATTCATCCAAGTGGAAGTTGAGAGATTGTTAAAAGCAAGAATGATTAGGGAAGTAAAATTCCCAAGATGGCTAGCCAATGTAGTAGTGGTCCAAGAAGAAGAATGGGAAATGGATAGTCTGTGTAGACTTAACAGACTTAAACAAAGCATGTTCGAAAGACCCCTTCCCTCTGCCACATATAGACTCAATGGTGGATGCTACAACAGGCCATGAAATGTTAACCTTAATGGATGCCTCCTCAGGATTTCAGCAGATCCAGATGGAACCCTCCGACCAGGAGGACACTGCCTTCATGACTCCGACAGGTATCTATTGTTATATTGCAATGCCTTTTGGTCTAAAAAATGCAGGTGCTACGTACCAGAGGCTAGTAAACATGATGTTCAAGGACAAACTTGGGGACACCATGGAAGTCTATATTGATGACATGGTGGTGAAGTCCAAAAAAGATGAAGATCATCCCAGGGATCTCGAAGAAGCATTGGACATCCTAGATCATTATAACATGAAGCTCAACCTTTTCAAATGCCACTTTGGATTGGGGGTAGGAAAATTTCTAGGGTATATGGTAACCAAAAGAGGGATAATCAACCTGAAATCCCCATCCAATACCAAAGACGTCCAAATGTTGACCGGTAGAGTCGCGGCGCTCAATAGATTCATCTCAAGATCCTCAGAGAGGTGTAAAGAATTTTATGATATCCTAAAGAAAAACAAAAGATTTGAATGGAAAGAAAAACATGAGCAAGCACTCCAGGCGCTAAAGGAGTATTTATCCACAGCTCCTCTACTAATGAAACCTGAAGATGGCGAACTGTTATCATTATACTTGGCAGTATCTGGACATTCTGTAAGTGTTGTCCTAGTTAAAGATCCTAAAGGCCAGCAACATCCGGTATACTATGTAAGTAAAAGTCTACTTCCAACGGAAACCATGTATTATCATTTAGAAAAATTAATATTAGCTTTAATAATGACATGTACTAAACTTAGACATTATTTTGAGACCCATGCTATACATGTTAAAACTAATTATCCAATTAAGTGTGTTTTGAGAAAGCCGGAAATGTCTGGAAGAATGGCCAAATGGTTAGTCAAACTCATCGCATATGATCTCAACTATTAGCCCAAGACAACAATAAAATCTCAAGCACTCGTAGACTTTGTGGCTGATTTCAGCAGTGATATCCAACAAGAAGCAGATCTCAAAGTTCAACAACTATAAGAATCAAATGATAAATGGATTCTATTCACAGACGATGCATCCAATGTAAGAGGTACATGTCTGGGATTCATACTAAAATCGCCATAAGGGGACATACTACCCCAGTCAATAAGCTGTGAGTTCCAAGCAACCAACAACGAAGCAGAGTACGAGGCACTGATAGCAGGATTACAACTTGCTTGTGATATGAAGATCAAGTATCTCCAGGTATATGTGGATTCACTATTGATTACTAACCATTTCAATGGCTCCTACGCATCAAAGGGTGAAAGGTTAATCAAGTACCTCGAGATAGTCAAAGAATTATCTGTGAAATTCGAAATATTCAGTATAATACAGGTACAAAGGGAAGACAATGCTGAAGCTGATGCCTTAGCAAATCTTGCCTCAGCACTCAAGATCCCAGAAGGAACCACAATACCGATTATACATATCCTAAGTCCAGCAATCGAAAAGAAAAATGAAGTATCTAATACGGAAGCTGAAGAAGCAAACACTCGGGATCCGGAGTCAAGCCAGAAATCCATGATCCCACCTATTACAAAGTATTTGCAGGATGGAGAATTCCCTAAGAATGAAAAGAATCACAGGGATTTTCATATGAGAATATCTCGTTTTATAATATTAGATGTTGTTTTGTACAGAAAATATATAGCAGGTCCTTATTTGAAATGTTTAGAAGATCCTGAAACACTTGAAGTCCTCAGAGATATACACGAAGGAGACTGTGGAAATCACACCGGGGGTAGAGCACTCTTCTCAAAGATCCTAAGGACATGATACTATTGGCCAACCATGAGGAAAGATGCCATGGAGTATTCCCAAAAGTGCGATGCATGCCAGAGACATAGAAACATCCTTCACAGCCAACAGAGCCCTTGTACCCAGTTATTTCTTCCTAGACATTTATGAAGTGGGGAATGGATATAGTTAGCAAGCTCCCAAAGGCACCAGGAGGAAAAGTATTTATGTTAGCAATGACTGACTACTTCTCCAAATGGATCGAAGCCAAAGCATTCGTTAAAGTTAGAGAAAAAGAAGTTATGTCTTTTATCAAGCGCAATATCCTAACGAGATTCGGCATCCCGTCGGAAATAACATGCGATAACAGATCTTAATTCATTGGTCAAAGAACAACCGACTTCTGTACTAGCTGGGGAATTAAGATGATAACCTCTACCCCCGTGCATCCTCAAGCCAACAGACAAGCAGAATCCAGCAACAAGATCATCATCAATAACCTCAAGAAAAGATTGGGAGCAAAGAAAGCGAAACGGGCCGAAGAACTACCATTTGCACTACGGGCAGATAGAACAACTTCAAAAAATGCGACATGTCAAACCCCATTCTCTTGGTGTTTGGCACTGAAGCTATGATCCCCACAGAAATGGTTATCCCTACAGCTAGAACCAGTCTTCAAACTCAGAAAAATAATAATGAAGCTCTCTCAAATGATCTTGATACTATTTATGAGCTCAGAGACCTTGCCAAAGTTCGCATTACGGCATATCAACAAAGGATAGCAAGATCATATAACAAAAGTATAAGGATCAGGAGGTTTCAAGTGGGTGATCTTGTATTGAGAAAAGCATTCCAGAATACTACCAATCCTAGCGACGATAAGCTTGCACCAAAATGGGAAGGCCCATATTTGATTGATTCAGAGGCAGGCAAAGGTGCTTATTGGTTAGCAACTCTGGAAGGAGATATATTGCCGAGATATTGGAACACTATTCATCTAAAAACCTACTTCATGTAAGTTAGGATTTATATTCTAACTTAGGATGGTATGTATTCTTTCCATTTCAATTAATTTTATTATCATATCAATATACTAACTTGAGTGTCAGAGGGATGTTAGCCTAGCTAACACCCACCTTCACCAAGAGTTCCTGTCTTGCAGGAAGTATCTCCAGGGATCCCAACACAAGACAAAGGCTGGTCATCTCTCCTACGTTAAGGTATCCTGCATACCTTCTAAGGTTTAAAGGTTTTCACCTTTCCACGAATTGAGTTTAAACACTCTGACAGTTGCGCACGATGTTCGAGTATAGTTCAAGGTGGTGCGACCATACCATGTAAAAGTGGCTGACAATTTCATCACTGTTGGCTATAGCTTGTTCTCTACGATAGTAACAGACATGTTAATCCTAAGGTTTTTAGCATTTTCATGCTAACTCAAGTCTGGCTTGGCCCACGTTATTCAGGCTTGGCCCACGTTATTCAGGCTTTGCCCACGTTATTTAGGCTTGGCCCACGTTATTCTGGCTTGGCCCACGATGATCTGGCTTGACCCACGTTACTTTGACCTAATAAATTTTATTTTTTTACCATTGGTGTACTAGTTCAAAAATCGTGATCGAATCATTGACTTATACCAATTCTAAAATTCAGCTACTAATCACACAATACGGTTGGCAAATGTTGTAGAGTCATATATTTTGTATAAGCTGTTGTCATTTATTGTATGTTTAAACAATTTTAGACTAGTTTACTTTCTGTCATTTCATTATTGTAATTTTAGTTTTTCTGTAATTTACTGTTTGTTTTACCAAGTCTGGGCCATCGAAACTATAGTTTCGAGTGAGATTTGTTCACTCGAAACTAGTAGTTTCGATCGATAGTAGTTTCGACAGGCACTTTTTCCACTTGTAAATGTTCACTCGAAACTAGTAGTTTCGAGGAACATAGTTTCGATACCTGTGAATCTACTATAAATAGCCTAGTTAGAGAATTTCTAGGGTGTGAGTTGCGGCTGTAACCCTGAATTCTCTCTTTCAGATTTGTTCTTGAATCAATACAATTTGCATTCGTTTAATGCTTGTTCTTACACTTTCACATATTATTTGCATTGATTCTTAGTGTGTTTGGCTGTCTTCTTCACCAAGTCTGTCTCTAATCCTCTGTTGCAACACCATACATACAGATTCCGCCTGCATGTGTGGGTAATCGATCACTTTCGTGATTTCCGATTGAAATCTGGACCTACAATTGGTATCAGAGCATTATGCTCGTGATTTCTGAGTATTATCAGGTTTTGTGATCGATTCTAGGTGTTTTGTGAAGTTTCTCGAAGTTTTTCTGCACTCGAGTTTTTGGAGCACTGTTTCATTGATTTCTGGCTTTATTTATTCGGGTTTTTCGGATCTGAAGACTGTTTTGTGTTCGAGAGGTTACTTGGAAGCTTTTCGCTGGATTGGATTCTTATTTCGTCATTATTAATTATTGAAACTTTTCTTCAATGGAGTCTGCTGAAGCTTGAAGAAGAAGGTATCGAAACTTCAGGGAGACATTTTCTGCTATCTGTTGATCATCGAAACTACTTGTCTGTACCTTTGTCTGTTGAAGGTACAATCGAAACTAGCATTTTTTTTGTCCTGTTATATCGAAACTTACCCTGCAGATTTCCCACTCGAAACTAGTCTCACTTGAAGCTGGGAAGTTTCGAGCAAGATTTCTCACTCGAAACTGGGAGTTTCGAGCAAGCTTGGTCATTCGAAACTAGTTTCACTCGAAACTAGTCTCACTCGAAACTAGGTAGTTTCGAGCAATTTTTCTCACTCGAAACTTGTTGTTTCGACCAAAACTGTTCACTCGAAACTAGCTACTGTTGAAATTTCATTTCTAAGACTATGGCATCTTCAAGCACCAATGAGTATGCCGGAGGAAACAAACCACCTGTCTTGGTGTCTACCAGAGATTTTGATGACTGGACAAAGAAGATGAAGACTTTCTTCCAGTTTCATGACCACACTCTCTTGCAATCTATCACTGATGGTCCACATAAGCCAGTTACTACTACTGCTGATGTTCAACGTCCGAAACTTGTGTCTGAGTATGATGACAAAGATAATGCCTTAATTGCCAGAGATAACAAAGCTTATGGATCTATCGCTATGGCACTTCCTATGGATGTTTTCAACATTTTTGCTGAGTACACTACTGCCAAAGATCTTTGGGTTGCTCTATGTACAAGATATGAGGGAAGTGCTGATATCAGAGAAAGCAAGAGGGATTTAATCAAGAAGCAGTATGAAATGTTTAGCAGTGTCCCTGGTGAACCCATGTCAGAATTAATCAACCGTTTCTCAAGTATTGTCTCCAAGTTGAAGGTTTTGGGAACTGAGTATCCCGTTCTTGAGTTAAACAAGAAGCTGCTTGATTCATTGCCTGAAGAATGGAACATGTACCGGATTATGATAAAGAAAACTGAGAAGCTAAGTGATCTGTCACAACAAGAACTCTTCAGCATCCTGGAGTCATATGAGTTGGAGATAAAAAGGGGTGCAGTTACTCCAACTAATCAGTCTGGCAACACAGCTCTTCTTGCAGGTCAAGGCTCCTCCACTTCGTCCAAATCTACAATGGCCTATTTTCAAACTGATGTTCCTCCATCTGCTGCTGCAATTCAACCAACTGGTTCCTCTGCTCCTCCAAAGACTACTACCATGATTCCTGATGAATATGTCCCGATCATGACTGCTTTCATGTCATGCTATGATGCACTGATTTCTGGAAACTTGACGCCGGTCAGTTTTCAACCTGATGACCTGGAGCAGATCAATCCTGATGATTTAGAGAAAATGGACATTGATTGGTGCATGGCAATGTTGACTCTACGGGCCAAGAGATTTATCAAAAGAACCGGAATGGACAGGTTCAAGCAAGGAAAGACTCTTGGGTTTGATATCAAGAAAGTACGATGCTACAATTGTGACCAGCTAGGTCATTTTGCCAGAAATTGCAAGGTACCGTCTTCAAAGGAGCAGCATGAACAGAAGACTTCCTCTGGAAAGCAAGCTGCTGTCCCTCCCAAATCTTCTACATCTTCAAGTTCCACAGCTTTGGTCTGTCAAGCTGATGGACATTATCATTGGGGTGATCAGGAAGGTGATGCAGCTGACAAGGCACTGATGGCTGACATTAAAGAAAAGGATAAATGTGTCATGATTGAACCAGCTACAGATCTTACTGCCGTGCCTACCGAGGTAATATCTAGACTTTGTAGCGCTAAATCTTGCTTAAATGAAGTTCAGAAATATAGATTCATCAACCAGGCCTTGGTCGATGAACGAGATCACTTTAAAGTAATGTATGACTCTGTTGCCAAAAATGAGAAACTTTATTTAAAGAAAATTCGTGACATATCTGGTGAAAATCGTTCTTTAATCGTGCAACTTAATACTCAAACTATTAACAATACGATTTTAACTGAAAGAGTCCAAAAGGCAGAAAAGGCCAAATTACAGATTGACCACATGGATTTGGATCAGAAAATTTTATTTGGAATTATTGATAAACAATTTAATAGAAAAGGTAAAGAAGGTCTTGGGTATAACTCTCACCCACCTCCTTATTCTAAATCAGGGAGATTTGCTGATATGCCAACTCCACATGTTTCAACACCTTTTGTTTGCAAATTATCTCCTGATGATTATATTACATCCTGTGATTCTGACAGTTTTGCTTCTTGTGCAGAATCAAATTGTGTAATTTCCGAAGATGATTGTGATGAGAGTACTAATGATAGAACTATTTTAAAAGAACTTGAGTCGGATGATTGTAATAATATGTCCGTGTCTAAACAAAATCTTTGTGAACACGTTGAAAACTTGTATTTTGATTCTATGCCTGCTGAGCATACGGGATTGGGATGTGATGTTTCTAAGTTTAAAAATGCTTTGCCTTTTGTTCCTAAATCTTTGAATGTTGTGCCATGTGTTACCAAGTTTAAAAGTGCAGGAATTATTGTGAATGATGTGCCACGTGAAACCATGAGCAACATGGATTTTTTCAGATTAAAGGAAGCACATCGTCTTCAAGACAAAGTTATTGATGAGAGAACCGTCTCATGTTCAGATTCCTCAACATCACAATCATCTTCATCTTTTGATGATTATTATCAGGCTAAGAGACATTGTGACTTTGTTTGTTTTAGTTGTGGTGCCTCAAATCATGTTTCAAGAAGTTGTACATTGTTAACCACAAATTCTAATGAAGAATCGGCTTTCAAAAGTTCATTAAATTCATATGTGTTGCCTAAATCTTCTCACAATAGGAAATCTAGGCGTAAAAGAATTAAAAATGCTAAAAATTATTTAAAACGAACCTGGAAAATTAAAAATAATGTTCTATTTGATGACAGTGCTTCATCAAAGGATGGTTGCAATTCTGATTCCCATGAGATGTCATATCCTGACACTAAAATCTCTTGATTGAAACAATTTTGGTCAAAATGTATAAATGGTTCGTTGTGTATAGGGTCAATCAAGAAGAACCGGAGACAACATCTGGCATGTAGATAGTGGATGTTCAAGGCACATGACTGGTCAATTCAATCTGCTGCAAGATTATCATCAAGAGGATGGAGATTATGTAGCTTTTGCTGGAAATCCAAGAGGAGGAAAGATTGAAGGTCAAGGAACTGTGTCGAATGGTGTAAATAGTTTGGAAAATGTCAACTTCGTTCCACAGCTAAAGTACAATCTGATGAGCGTCTCTCAGATCTGTGATAAAGACTTTAGTGCCTTGTTCAACTCAAAAGAATGTCTGATTTTGAAGCCTGGTGTAGTAATTCCAGAAGAACTCATTCTTATGCGAGCTCCTCGAAGATACAACACTTACAGTCTGGATATGAACAATCCATCAGGAATCGAATCCTGTTTTCTTTCCAAAGCTTCAGAAGATGAATCTTTTCTCTGGCACAAGAGATTAGGACACGTTAATTTCAAGACAATGAATCGCCTTGTTCGAGGAAACCTTGTCACCGGTTTGCCTCTGAAAGACTTCTCACCAGTAGAACATTGTCTCTCCTGCTCCAAAGGCAAACAGCACAAATCATCTCACAAACCCAAAACCACAAATTCCATTGACTCTCCCCTTCAATTGCTTCACATGGATCTTTTCGGTCCTGTCAGTGTCATGAGTCATGGAAGGAAATCATACTGTTTGGTGGTAACCGATGACTTCTCACGATTTACTTGGGTATTCTTCCTGGCAAAGAAAGAAGAGACACCAGAGATTCTGAAGATTCACTTGCTTCAAATCGAGAATTTGTTCAATCTAAATGTGAAGATTATCCGCAGCGATCATGGAACAGAATTCAAGAATGTCACTCTCGATTCTTTTTGTGAAAGTAAGGGTATTGCTCGGCAATTCAGTGCACCACGTACTCCTCAACAAAATGGTGTAGCTGAAAGAAGAAACCGCACGTTGATTGAAGCTGCAAGAACTATGATCGTCGATTCTAAACTTCCTGTCACGTTCTGGGCCGAAGCAGTCAATACCGCATGTTTCGTACAAAATAGAGTTCTCATAACCAAAAGCTGTAACAAGACTCCTTATGAAATCATGTACAAGCGCAAGCCTGTTATTGACTTCTTCAGGAAATTTGGATGTGTTTGCACAATGCTGAATACTTCTGATCAGCTGAACAAGTTTGAAGCCAAAGCAGATGAATGTTATTTTGTGGGATATTCGTCTAACCAAAGAGCTTTTCGTGTTTACAACAAGAGACGAAGGATTGTGCTGGAGTCCATTGATGTCAATTGGCATGAAAGCAATCATACGGACGCTGGGGACGGTCCTGATTGGCTTTTTGATGTCGACTCATTGTTTAAATCTTTTAATCTTCCTGATGTTACTAATATATCTGTTTCAGCTAATCCTCTTTTGCCTGTAAATTTCTTAGGTACTGCTTCTGCTTCTGCCTCAAGCTCCTCTTCATCATCCACTCCAGATTCTTCAGATTCTGTAGCAACAAATGAAATTGTTGAGGAAGAAACTCCTCCAATAGTGGATGTTGCTCCACAATCTTCTGTTGACAGCTCAAGTAATGAAGAAGCCGTTATTCCTGATCACAACTTTACCAATCTGGATGAACTTGTAGAAGAAGATGAGATTCCACAGTTGAGAGTTCACAAGAATCATCCCACAGAAAATATCATTGGTCCACTCAATGTGGGAGTACAAACAAGAAGTGCCATAGAAGCAATAAATGATGGTCTTTTCACCTGTTTCATATCTCAAATCGAACCCAAAAATATTAAAGCTGCTTTGCTCGAGAACAGTTGGGTGGAGGCCATGCAAGAAGAACTGCAGCAGTTCAGCAAGTTACATGTGTGGAATCTTGTAGATCTTCCGAAGAACAAAGTCCCAATCGGCACTCGTTGGGTATTTCGTAACAAGAAGGATGAAGGTGGAATTGTAATTCGTAACAAAGCCCGCTTGGTGGTTCAGGGGTTTTATCAAGAAGAGGGAATTGATTTTGAGGATGTCTTTGCACCAGTGGCTCGCTTGGAAGCCATAAGAATGTTTCTCGCCTACGCAGCCTACATGGACTTCACGGTTCATCAAATGGATGTGAAAAGTGCATTTCTGTATGGAAAGGTTCAAGAAGAAGTTTATGTCAAGCAGCCACCGGGTTTCATTGATCCAAGCTATCCTGATAAAGTTTACAAACTTGACAAGGCACTGTACGGTCTTCATCAAGCACCTCGTGCGTGGTATGAAACGTTATCTACGCATCTGCTGGATAATGGTTTCACACGAGGGGCAATTGACCAAACTTTGTTCAAGCGTAAGGATGGTGCGGACACTATTATGGTGCAGATCTACGTGGATGATATCATTTTCGGATCCACCAATCCTCGGTTATGCAAGGAGTTTGAGGAAGTGATGCGATCTAAGTTTGAGATGAGCTCCATGGGAGAAATGAAGTTCTTTCTCGGTTTACAAGTAGATCAGTCTGAGTCAGGAATCCTTATCCATCAAGAAAAGTATGTTAAAGAAATCCTGACCAAGTTCAAAATGACTGAATCTCATCCTTACAAGACTCCCGTGGAAGTTCGTCATTGTCTATCTCCTGATTTGGATGGTGAAAGCGTGGATCAGCACCTCTATCGCTCAATGATAGGATCTCTTCTGTATCTCACTGCCAGCAGACCAGACATCATGTTTGCAGTGTGCTTGTGTGCACGCTTTCAGGCTAATCCTAAACTCTCTCATTTGATTGCTGTTAAACGTATTTTAAGATACTTAAAACACAAGCCAAAACTTGGGCTTTGGTATCCTAAAACTAATTTGTTTGACCTTGTTGCCTATTCAGATTCAGACTACGGGGGATGCAACTTAGACCGAAAATCCACTTCTGGGGGTTGTCAGTTCCTTGGCAACCGTCTCATTTCCTGGCAATGTAAGAAACAAACCACCGTTTCTCAATCCACAGCCGAAGCTGAATACATTGCTGCAGCCCTCTGTTGTTCTCAAGTGAGATGGATCCACCACCAGATGCTTGATTACGGGATCACTTTTCATGAAACCCCCATCTTGTGTGACAACACCGCCGTTCCTCACATCACCAAAAATCCCGTTCAGCACTCTAAAACCAAGCACATTGAGATCAAACACCATTTCATTCGCGATTGTGTCGAAAAGAAACATATCAAGATCGTTGAAGTGAAAACCGACAAGCAGACCGCTGACATCTTCACTAAGGCCTTCGATTCTGCCAGATTTGAGAAACTGGTGGAGATGCTCGGCATGATAAACTTTCAATAACCCTTGTGCATACTGTTTTTCTGTTTAAACTTGTTAATCGGGAAGATTTTCAAAAAGATTTTCTGCTTTGTACAGTTATTTTCTTCTTTATTTTTGATAGCATAACTTTTGGGGGAGAATTGGATAGTTATGTCGGAAAGTAAAAGTTTTGCTTCGTATAGTTAAAAAAAAAAAAAAAAAAAAAAAAAAAAAAAAAAATCTCTTTATTGCTTTTTGTTTGTTTCAGGAAAATCGGATCTGACCTTGTGAGAAATGATAGAGTCTGATCACACTTCTTGAACATGGAATGGACCACAAGCGATGGTGCTTACTGAGGTATAGCCGGTAGGCCCGACATATGGTTATAACTCTCTAGTAGTGTGAAAACCTAATTCTCTACCGTACACGTGTGTTTGAACCCATTCTTGAAACATCTAACCCATTTTAAGCTAAGAAAACTGATTCAATCAGATACAGGCTTACGTGTTGGATTCTGATTCATGCACCAGGTGACCGTCAAAGTAACGAAAATTACCGCCGATGACCCCGTCTGTTTTGCTTACGCAAAGATCTCGGGAGTTCATCTTTTTCCCATCCACTTGGATGATTTGACCCCGTCTGTTTTGCTTACGCAAAGACCTCGGGTGTTCAACTTTTTCCTATCCGCTTGGATAATTTTACGACTTCTTCTGTTTTGCTTACGCAAAGATCTAGAATGTTCGTACCTTTTTTAATATCCACTTGGATATTTTTCATTTTACACCCATCTTACATCCTGTTGGATTTTATTTTACTTTTGGCGGTGAATTCAACTTACCAAGATGGTACCCTGGTTAACCTGCAAGAAATGATAAGATGAATGTGGGTATGTCTTGAGGATTGATAGGCTTTCAAAACCATTTTATTTCAATATGTGGGGTACACCGTGTTTCGTGCATTAAATGGTACCTTTTAATCACATGAAATTTTTGTATAAACAAATGCTCGGGTTTATCTTGCACACATATCGGCTATCTTCAGGGATTCACAGTAGCTGAGTGCAAAAATGAAGTGTTTCAAGAGTTTGACCAGACATGATCTCACGTTGGATCTTTTCCAAGGATAAGTGTTTATATCTTATTTTGGTTATTAAAAATATCTTTATCTTCCTTATTAACTTGTTTAAATTGTACATAGTTTTTGAGTTTATGTCTTTTGCCTTTGACCCAGTTTGACCTACCTATCGAAACTATGATCATACTTGAAAGGTTTGCCCCTAAAACATTTGCTCGAAACTTCCAAGTCCCTCGAAACTACCCTGTCCACTCGAAACTTCCTCGCTCACTCGAAACTAGTAGTTTCGAGAGGGCCATTTCAGTCTTTTCACAAACTCAAATTAAATGTCTTCATAATCCATATTCATGCGGCGTGTCTTCATCACTCACCCGAAACTCTCTCACACCTTTGCTTTCACACACAAATTCTCTCAAACCCTCGGTCTAAGCTTGCGATTTCAGTGTTTCTCATCTGAATCCCTCGTCGTCTTCTTCATCAGGTAATGGTTTGTGGGTTTTTGAAAGTGATTTATGTGAATGAACAGGCCCTTGGGTTTGATTTCACAAGCGTTTACGACTAGTTCTTCATAATCTAGGTCGTCTGGTGTTCATTTCATGTTTTTGAGATCACCTTTGTTAATATCTCACTCTTTATGTGTTTAATTTTGCAGATTTAGGTTGATTCATCGGTAAGAAGGAGTTTCGACACTCTCAGGCCTTTATTAACCTTTTTCTTTGTTTTATTTTGCATTTGTTTCTTATTTCTAAGTTTGAGTCTGCATATAAGTTTTGTTTGTTTTCTGTGCTTTTTGAGTCTGTTGATATTTTCAAGGGTTTGCCATCGAAACTAGGTAGTTTCAAGTAAAAGAGGGATTTTAAGAATTTGAAAGGTTTTTAGGTTTTGATCTGTCTTCACTCGAAACTCTGTAGTTTCGATAACCCCTGATGCTCGAAACTCTGTAGTTTCGATACCCTTGGTGCTCGAAACTAGTACTTTCGATATGGTTTCTTCACTCGAAACTTAGTTTCGATAGTCCCTTTTTCTGATATTTTCTAAGTGTTGGAAATAAGTAGTTTCGTTCGAAACTTATAGTTTCGATAGTGTCTTTCTCAGAATTTTTCTAAGTATTGAGACTTATGTAAGAAATTTCCTTTGTGATTTTCTTGTGCAGATATGGATCTTTTATTTGCCAAGAAGCACAATATCTGTGCTTACTTGAATGCCACTGACCCCAAGAATGCAGAGTTCACACCAGTTCTCAATTTCCTAGCCAATTCTAATATTAGCTTTGCCATAAACAACAATCTGCCAGTTTTTGAGACCACTATAAGACAGTTCTGGGCTACTGCTACAAGTGTCTCCGTTAACAATACAAGACACATTAGAGCCACTGTTCACAACCAAGAAGTGTTATTTTCTGAGGCTACTATCAGAGAGGTGCTACAATTTAATGATAACCCTGAAGCCCCAATTGAATTTCCAAGTTTTTACATTCGAGAATGTTTCAGAAGAATGGGTCACCCAAATAAATTCATAGGAGGGCAAGTCATCAAGAATGCTCTTCCTCCACTCTGGAGATACATCGTGCATATTTTTATTCATTGCATCTCTATTAGAAAAGGAGGATTTGACTCAGCAAATGCTTTGATAGCTTCGGCCATTCTTGGCTTAGTCAAGGGAAGGGAGTACAACTTCTCTGGTCTAGTGTTCGGACAACTGATTGAGAACCTAACTGGGAGAGTCAAAGACAAATTTCTTGCATATCCAAGGTTCTTACAGATGGTCATCAATCATCTCCACCCAGATCTTCAACAAGATGGTCCTCTCCTGATTCTTGATCATATGAATGCAAAGACTCTGAGCTACATGAAAAGCTCCAGTTCAAGAACAAACCGAGTCATTGCCAATGTTCCTTTATTTGGACACATTCTGGGAGAAGAAGAAGAAGCCATACCTGATGTTGATCCAGAACTACCTGTTGAATCTTCATCATCATCAGCAGAAGAAGAAGAACCTCATAATGAGCAAGAAAACCAAGAGGCTGAAAATCAAAATGTTGAAGTAGAAATTCAGGAGAATGTACAACAGGAAATGGGACTAAATGAAGAAGATCTTATCTTTGAAGCTCCTATGATAGATCAAGTGTTGGAGAATTCTGAACCAATTATTCAGGAAGAACATGTTGAGGCAGAAGCTGATTCAGAAGACACCTTGGATGAAGGCATTTATGGCACCAAGTATGACGTCTCAGATTATGAAACTGAAACTGAAGATCACACTGAACCTCCAGCATCATCTTCTAAGAGACAAGCTGAGTCTGAATCTGACTATGAGCTAGAAGAACCACTGGCTAAGAAGATTAAGACTGGACTGGAGCCTTTAAGCACCTCCTCAGAGTCCTTAGATGACATTCCTGAAAACCTAACTCCTATTCATTCACCCATTCATGCTGCTACCACCCCTCAACCAACTCCACAACCATCTCCACAACAATCACCCATCCATACTTCTCCCACATCACCATCTCATAATTCAACCTCCCCTGTTCCCAGAGTTAAAACATTAAGCCTTGAACTAAAAAGGATGCAGGATCAGCTTCAAAAGAAAGATGAAGAGATTGAAGGTCTGAAATCTAACCTGCATGATGTCCAGGAAGAAGTAAAAGACTTAAAGCTGGAAGTTGGGGGTCTACATACACAGATTGACATTCAACAAACCCAACTTGAAGAACAACAGAATTTTATCTCAAAACAAAATGAAGACTTCAAGGTTTTAGCTGAAGCAGTGAAACAGCTTAAAGCTTCTATTGATAAGCCTGTGCAACAACAAGCAACCACTTCAATGGCTCTGGGGGAGATCACATCTGTGGTTGAACCTTTGTCTCCTGCCATCATCACTGATCCAGAGTCTACAATGACCATCTTTACCGGGCATGCTGAAAAGACAAAGGAGGCAGTTGAAGTTAAGGTTGAAGGACCAGAACTAGACCTTCCCTCAGCAAGTGAGAGAAGAGATGCTAGGAAGAAAGGAAAAGGGACGTCAACAGAAATAGAGACTGTTATACTAGATGAAGAAGACATCCCATCTGATGACGAGCTGAATGCCCTCTTGAATGAAATTGAAAACTTTGGGTATAACGATCTTTACCCAGAAATTCTGACTACAGAGGAAAAGGAGACTGAAAGAACAAGATACTTCACCGAAGAAGGAGAAGAAATTCAAACCTTGTCTGATGTAGAAAAAGATGAAGAAGAGGTTCTGGTTAATCTCATCAAGAAAGTCACTCCTGAACCAACCACTACAGCCTCTGAGTCTATTCCAGCACAAGATCCACCGTCTGTTGCACCTGAACCTCCAACTTCAAGAAAATCTTGGTTCAGAAAAATCATTCAGGAAGAGTCTCCTAAAACATATGAATGGATAGCTGAGCATCAGGAGCTAAAGAGGCCCCCAATTGGCTGGAAATATGATGCAGAAAGGAAGCTCTTTATCATTAGAAGATATAGAGGGGGAGTTCAGCACTTCAAAAATATGACTGACTTCCAGACACTTCCTTTCTATGACCTCAGGGATTTAGCCAAGCTTCCACTTCAAAACCCTGGGAAGGTTATGATGGCTTATGACTTCGAGAAGTTTCTGCACTCTCAAGTCAATAATGATTTCAAAGGGATGAAGCCAAGGAAAACTCAGAAGAAGATCTCAAAGACAAGGTTTCACCCTAAAACCAATAAGCCTTATGTGTTCTTGAGATACAAGCCTGCCCAAACCCACAAGACTATCACCATTCCAAAATCTGTACCTGTCCAGCTACAAACTTTCAGAAAGTGGTTCTATAACCCAGTCATTGGCAGTGCAGTGATCGAGTGTAAGGGCAAGGAAGACATCATCATCTTTGAGCCCATGGAGCTGCTGAAATTTCAACCTGAAGATCTGGAGGTGCTATTCCAGAATCACATTCAGGCATATAGTGATGAAGATGAAGCTGATGCCAAAGCCTATCAAAGGGTTGTGTCTCTACATGTAAAACCTTTCATCCCTAGGACAACTGAAGGACCAGCTGCTTGAAGAAGAGCTGAAGACAGTAATGCAACAGCTTAGGGGGAGATTGTAGAGTCATATATTTTGTATAAGCTGTTGTCATTTATTGTATGTTTAAACAATTTTAGACTAGTTTACTTTCTGTCATTTCATTATTGTAATTTTAGTTTTTCTGTAATTTACTGTTTGTTTTACCAAGTCTGGGCCATCGAAACTATAGTTTCGAGTGAGATTTGTTCACTCGAAACTAGTAGTTTCGATCGATAGTAGTTTCGACAGGCACTTTTTCCACTTGTAAATGTTCACTCGAAACTAGTAGTTTCGAGGAACATAGTTTCGATACCTGTGAATCTACTATAAATAGCCTAGTTAGAGAATTTCTAGGGTGTGAGTTGCGGCTGTAACCCTGAATTCTCTCTTTCAGATTTGTTCTTGAATCAATACAATTTGCATTCGTTTAATGCTTGTTCTTACACTTTCACATATTATTTGCATTGATTCTTAGTGTGTTTGGCTGTCTTCTTCACCAAGTCTGTCTCTAATCCTCTGTTGCAACACCATACATACAGATTCCGCCTGCATGTGTGGGTAATCGATCACTTTCGTGATTTCCGATTGAAATCTGGACCTACAAATGTGCTCAGGGGACACCTCAAGGTTACAATGTTTATTATGACATTCATCAGAGTACTGGTATGTACATCTATCTATTTCAATTTTTAAACTTAAGATTATTTATGGAATCACCATCAATGGTAGAATCAAAATTTGTTTGACTAAGTCATGATTTGCTCTACTTATTGAAACTAAACTATAAAACAAAGTTTAATGAAGTATCCTTAAGGATCCTAAATCCCGGATGAACACTTAAATCCATTTTTCCTAAAAACAAACCTTAAAACACATAGAACAATCATGGAAAGATAGTCAAAAGTTACTAATTTTATAAGTGTAGAAAATAAAAGGTGTCCCGGGCTTCATCCACAAATAGGAACCTTCCTCCCAAGACAGGGGTTATCAAATTGTCTATCCCGTATCGGGATCCCATCAACAAGAAAATTAAAATTGTTCAAGACTAACAAGTTAAAGACAACCATATCGAAACCATACATACGAGGGCTCAAGCCTAATGTCACACCCCAACCGACGGCGGAAACGTCAGGGCGGGACATGTAGACTGTTCATAAGCTCATGGTTTGCTAAGGTTGTAACAATTAAACAATACGGTTCATTACATAACTCAAGAAATCAATTACATTGTTTACAAGAACTAAAGAATACATAAATCTACATATTAAAGTTTAAGGCTAGGTCCTCAATTCCTATGTGTAGTATCTTGAATGTGTATTCAAAGCTTAGTACCTGAAACATGTTTAAAATGAGAGGGTCAACTATAAATAGTTGGTGAGCATACATAGGTTTTGACACCATAAGTAAAGTTCAAAAGTTTTGTGTACAATTCATATGATGCATGGTTTATAAAGCATTCATGGAGAATCTAAGTTAAGCTAGTTGCACAAATGAAACTTTGTAATTGAAGGGCATAACAACACATGTTATCCTAATGTAGGGCATAACAACACATGTTATCCTGATGTAAATGTAGGGCATAACAACCCATGTTATCCTAATGTAGGGCATAACAACACATATTAGCCTAGAGTAATGTATTTGTATTTGCACGTGTATATCATGTATAAGTAGCCTTAACAGTTAGCATTCAAGCACAAAGCACAAATAAACACATGTGATCATATTATAGAATTGTACGTGTGTAATTGCATATTATGTTTGTATGTAATCATGTTTCAACCCAAAAGTGTAAATAAGAAAAAGGGGGGCTATGTAAACTCACTTGGATCAATTTTGTAGATAACGTGAGCAAAGATCAAGCACAAGTGATTCTCAAATCACAAGTTTAACCTAGAATGAAAAGTATGGACTTGTATTAATAATGTGTACGGAGTCTAAGTCTTGATCCAAAGTTCATTGGGGTTGTGGTCTTGAACGAGGTTGAGTCATATCATGTAAAAAGGGGATTTATATGTATTTAGACAAGGGCTTGGTATGAAAATGTAAATTCAAAGTGCGTTTGGGAAAGAGTACTTGTGATAGGGTTTAATTTTTAAATAAATAATTTTCATTTATTTATTTTTTTAAAAAAATAGTGTTGTTAAAAGAAATGTGAAGTTATATTTAAAATAAGTAAATCCTAATATATATGTATAGTTTAGAAAAACAAAGATTTATGAGGATGTACTTAAAAATTCTTGTCACAGTATTTATAAAAATTAGGTAATCACATGCATTGTTTTGTGATTAAATTATTTGACTCAAATATATATATATATATATATAAAGAGATTTATTAAAGAGAGATTTCAATCAATTTTATATTTGTAAAATAGTTGTTTTATAAAAAATTACAAACTGTTGTTTAAAGCGGATCTAAATAATATTGGGTTTATAAAAGAAATTTTTTATAGAATTTTTTTTATGTATTAAAACAGTTTCTAAAAATAATTGCAGGCCACACGGTTCGAACCCGGGTGGTTCCTGTGTGGGCATTGCGTGTTACCGATGGACCAGAGGGCTAGTACACGAAATAGACGCGGTTCAAATTGATGTTAACGTGTACAAAACAGGGAACCGGTTCTGGTTTAAGGCATGCGCAAAAAGTGACCATGGCTTGTGGGTTTCGAACCCACACCATCTGGTACGATGGTGCAACGACTTAGCCAGTCGGACCAGATGGTTTTCGCTGAAATAATATGAACACAAAAACATAAAAACGTTAGTTAGATCCAGCAAAATCCCCAAATCAAAATCGCAAGAACAGGTCGAGTCAGGTTGAAATAGACTCCGATACAAACTGTTGTTACAAATTGATAAGGGGGTTTTGGTATGCTTTCAATTACGAAACCGGAGGTACAAATCTTACTTGTGTTGGGTGAGTATCGGGGGCCGACGACTAGCGGACACAGGGACGCTGCTCTTGATGCTCGATCGATAGCCAGAGTCGTAATGTAGTCGAATTGAAGGTTGGGAGAGCTTATACGAGTCGGTATGAAGGTGTGAGAATGATTAGAGAAGTTGATTTCGTTTTAAAAACCTCGATTGGGTTCGGGGTTGTGTATGAAGGACGACAACTGCGTTTACGCGTAATTGGATCAATCGGGGATGAATTGGGTCGTGTAATGGGGTTAGGTGCATACGAGGATAATCAGTGCATGATTCTTGGGCCTTATCAAGTTTCAATTCCTTGATTGGAGGTCTAATTTGGACGCGGTTTGACTCTGAGAAGTCAAACCCTTTTTAATTTGAATTCACCCGCGCAATTGGTCGGATTAAGATGGTAACTGGGCCGGGATGGGTTCGATATCTGTTTTGGAGTCCAATACAAGACCAAAACAATCGATTTTGGCCGATCCTCTCTTCAATTTGGGCATGGATTCAGCATCTTTGACTTTTGAAAGTCAAATCTGATCAAAGACTTTAATTAAGGTCAAAATTGAGGATTGGGAGGGGTTCAAGTTCAAGGTGGGGTTCAAATTGAGGTTCAAATACAATATGGGGTTCAAGACCAATTGATTTGATTTAAAATTTTATTTTATTTATAACATTTTTATATAACGTATATCTATTGTTATTATTTATAAAAGAAATAAATTTCATTTAAATTTATAAACTTAGATTAATTAAATATAAGTATAAAATGTCAAATATATAAATATATTTGTATAAAATCATTTATAGGTGAATATTTATACATATATATAGATACCTATACAAAAACAAGTGTAAGGGAAATCTATATGTAAACGCAAGGTTTTAATGGTTGAAAACGAGTATTAATTTATTTAAAGATTTATGTGACGAAAAGTACTTGAATAAATACATGATCTAACTGTATAATAGATCCAGAAAATCATGGATGTTACAGTATCCCTATGTTTAGGGAATTTCGTTCCGAAATTTAACTAATGGAGGCTATTGAAACAGAGAAGGTGAGGGTTTGGGTGCTCAATGAACTTGCTCGTTGGTTTGAGGAGTATAACTGATGAAAAGATTTAGGTATGTTTCTCAAGGTCTGGTACGAATGTTGATAGTGGGTTTAGTTTAAGAGAATTTAAGGAGGAGACTGTTAGAGATTGTTTTGGACTCCGAAGATAGAATTGCATCACTTGAGATGAGAACGATGGGAATTTGATAATCAGGGTTTGTTTTAGATGTAGTCTAATCTGCTCAAGAATTGTCGATGGATAAGAGATTTCACAAACATTGACCCGCTAAACAACATGAAACTTTACGTGACACTAATAACCCTACTTCTGATAATACGACAAAGACACTTATATATAGGAAGTACTAGCGGCGTATCCACCATGCCCTTGTCATATCTCATTAGTTTTGTTATTATATATCAAGATAGGTTTTATGTCATAACACACGACAGAATTTGCTATGTTTTCCATACGCTGATTTTTATAATTACGTGTGCACCCGTAATTATCCAAATCGTCGCATGGTCCATATAGTTCATCCCATTGTGTGTGGGTCAAGGGGGGTAACACCAAATCACATAATTCGTAACTATTGTTTTCACGTATGCGTTGCTAACAAATAACTATGTTTATAGATAGTAGAGTCAATCAGGTACTAAAGAGTAATAGCATGGCATAATTTAGGGTTTTCATAGCTTCCTCGTGTTTGGACAAGAATACACCAGAACCCGAGTAGTTTTCATGGGTAAGGTGAATAATCATGCTTTGTGTATGATGTGAACAGTCTAAATCCGTGTATAATGTAAACACTCATGTTTAATGTATGGTCTAGTGTTATGCATATTGTAAGCAAATAGGCTTCATGTATAGTGTGAACAATTTGGTATCATGTACAAGCAAATATGTATAATGTGATCACTCTAGTATTATGTGTTTTGTGAATGTTTATTGAGTCTCACGCGTTTCGGAACTATCGGATTTTGTAGGCGATCGGGTGTATTACCCGGAGTTCATGCACGATGTAGGTAGATGAGTTTTATCTTTTAAATTCGTTAGTGCTTATATGGACGGTTAATGGCGAAATGATTCACTTTCTGAAGTTGGCTAGCAAGTTCAAGTTTATAGTGACAACCGTAGTAGGTGTAAATAGCTCCGATAATGATAAAAATAACATAAAGGATTACAATGCATAATTCATTCTAGGCTAGATCCTCATTCGGCTTCATTCTTGCATCAGCTTCAATTGGTTTCATTTTCTGCCTCGACATTGTCTTGCGGTTCATCAGTGTTTATGTTGAAGGCACGCCCACGAGCACCATCTTGGTTTGTACTGGCTATCCTTGGGCATTAGTTTTTGAAGTGATTTGGGTTCCCACATTCATAACAAGCACGCCCATAGTAATGACTGGAACAATTTGATTGGCAACTTGTTGATTGGCTCGGTTCCCTTGGTGGGTTTGACTAACAGGTGGTCTGGATTGACAAGTGTTTGCTATATGACTATACCTTCCACAATTGGCACATAGACGACATGGCATGTTTGGGAAGTGGTGATAGTTGCACGTGTTGCACAGAGGGTTGTTGCCCACATATGTTTTCTTATTCGGGTTTTGGGCTAGGGGAGCTACTTGGTTGATTGGTACAGCAGGGGTGATGACAGCAAAGTTACGTTTCTTATTGAAGTGAGGAGGTTTGGGTTTGTCTTCTTTAGAGGGTTCAGAAGAGGTTGTTGGGTCAGTGACTTTCTTTGCGCCTTTCCTTGTTAGTGTACCCGCCTTCACATGGTTATCGGTTAATGTGGCAGCTAAGCGGATAGCATCTTCAAGAGTAGCTGGATTTCTTCCTAGGACTGTATCTTGGATTTTCATGGGTAGGCCACCGATGTATTTCTCAATACCCCGAGTCAGTGGAGTGACCATGTGGGGTACCATAAGGCTTAACTCATGGAAACGAGTTGTGTAGGCTAAACTTTCACCACTATCTTGTGTAAGATCCCAAAACTCAGCCTCTAACTTCTTCATTTCATTACGGGGACAGAATTCCTTGGTCATGAGTCTCTTAACTTCATTCCATGGCAAGGCCATGGTCACATCCACACCCCGGTTCCTCTTCTCACCATTCCACCAAGTGAGCGCCCGTTTATGAAAGACGCAAGTGGCATAGCGAACCCGGAGATGGTCAGGGTAATCACTGTTGAGAAAAGTACTTTCAATGCTTTCAAACCATTGAAGGAGGCCCGTAGCCCCTTCGGTACTATAGAACTTGACGGGGTTGCATGAGTTAAAGTGTTTGAAAGTGCATGGGGGTGGGTTGGCACCACCACCACCACCATTATTAGCACTGTTGTTAGTGCCGCCATTGTTGTTATTGGCCTGAGTAAGTTGGTGCACAAGTTGAGTGAGGAGGGCAGCAAGGTCATTGTTGTTGTTGGTCTCGTTGGCGCGACGGGGAGGCATGCTATAGGTTTTTGACAAAACAGAAGGAATGATATAAGAGCCTATGAGGGTTTCTTGGATATAAAACAAGGGATAATTTAAAACATAAGTAGTCATAGTTTGGATCGCACTCAATGGGGATAAAACCATTTGGCTGCTATGACACATTAGAGTTAATAAACTTATATGACTTTCAAGAAGACGTGCTTTAGACTATAGGTAAACACTCATCCCGGTAATTCCCAGGAAAGCATACGGATCCCTCGGTTGATTGGGATTTATATGAAATGCTTTCCTAGACAGAATAGCCAGAATACAGGTGTCACCCTTCCAGATTGCACATGTCCTTTACTAGTTAACAAAGTTTAAAACCCTAACGAGGTGTGAAAATAAATTTAATAGACTTATGACGTTCCACATGTTATGATGGTAATGACATAGTAGAAATATTGAGGCTTAGGATAAGGGTAAGGATATTATTATTTTTAATTTATTATTTAGGTGAAACCTAATAAGTCACATAATATATTAAACATGTAGCGCATAGCATGTAGCCTATCCTAGATTCACGGAGCATGGCATAAATGGGTGTCATAAGGTTATAGTCTAGGTCAAAAGTGTCTAATAACCTAATTCCCTATAACCAAGGCTCTGATACCAATCTGTCACACCCCAACCGACGGCGGAAACGTTGGGGCGGGACATGTAGACTGTTCATAAGCTCATGGTTTGCTAAGGTTGTAACAATTAAACAATACGGTTCATTACATAACTCAAGAAATCAATTACATTGTTTACAAGAACTAAAGAATACATAAATCTACATATTAAAGTTTAAGGCTAGGTCCTCAATTCCTATGTGTAGTATCTTGAATGTGTATTCAAAGCTTAGTACCTGAACCATGTTTAAAATGAGAGGGTCAACTATAAATAGTTGGTGAGCATACATAGGTTTTGACACCATAAGTAAAGTTCAAAAGTTTTGTGTACAATTCATATGATGCATGGTTTATAAAACATTCATGGAGAATCGAAGTTAAGCTAGTTGCACAAATGAAACTTTGTAATTGAAGGGCATAACAACACATGTTATCCTGATGTAAATGTAGGGCATAACAACACATGTTATCCTAATGTAGGGCATAACAACACATATTAGCCTCGAGTAATGTATTTGTATTTGCACATGTATATCATGTATAAGTAGCCTTAACAGTTAGCATTCAAGCATAAAGCACAAATAAACACATGTGATCATATTATAGAATTGTACGTGTGTAATTGCATATTATGTTTGTACGTAATCATGTTTCACCCCAAATGTGTAAATAAGAAAAGGGGGGGCTATGTAAACTCACTTGGATCAATTTTGTAGATAACGTGAGCAAAGATCAAGCACAAGTGATTCTCAAATCACAAGTTTAACCTAGAATGAAAAGTATGGACTTGTATTAATAATGTGTACGGAGTCTAAGTCTTGATCCAAAGTTCATTGGGGTTTGATATGTGTGGTCTTGAACGAGGTTGAGTCATTTCATGTAAAAAGGGGATTTATATGTATTTAGACAAGGGCTTGGTATGAAAATGTAAATTCAAAGTGCGTTTGGGAAAGAGTACTTGTGATAGGGTTTAAGTTTTAAATAAATAATTTTTCTTTATTTATTTTTTTTTAAAATAGTGTTGTTAAAAGAAATGTGAAGTTATATTTAAAATAAGTAAATCCTAATATATATGTATAGTTTAGAAAAACAAAGATTTATGAGGATGTACTTAAAAATTCTTGTCACAGTATTTATAAAAATTAGGTAATCAAATGCATTGTTTTGTGATTAAATTATTTGACTCAAATATATATATAAAAAAAAGATTTATTAAAGAGAGATTTCAATCAATTTTATATTTGTAAAATAGTTGTTTTATAAAAAAATTACAAACTGTTGTTTAAAGCAGATCTAAATAATATTGGGTTTATAAAAGAAATTTTTTATAGAATTTTTTTATGTATTAAAACAGTTTCTAAAAATAATTGCAGGCCACCCGGTTCGAACCCGGGTGGTTCCTGTGTGGGCATTGCGTGTTACCGATGGACCAGAGGGCTAATACACGAAATAGATGCGGTTCAAATTGATGTTAACGTGTACAAAACAGGGAACCGGTTCTGGTTTAAGGCATGCGCAAAAAGTTTCGAACCCACACCATCTGGTATGATGGTGCAACGACTTAGCCAGTCGGACCGGATGGTTTTCGCTGAAATAATATGAACACAAAAACATAAAAACGTTAGTTAGATCCAGCAAAATCCCCAAATCAAAATCACAAGAACAGGTCAAGAACTCAGGTTGAAATTTACTCCGATACAAACTGTTGTTACAAATTGATAAGGGGGTTTTGGTATGCTTTCAATTACGAAACAGGAGGTACAAATCTTACTTGTGTTGGGTGAGTATCGGGGGCCGACGACTAGCGGACACTGGGACGCTGCTCTTGATGCTCGATCGATAGCCAGAGTCGTAATGTAGTCGAATTGAAGGTTGGGAGAGCTTATACGAGTCGGTATGAAGGTGTGAGAATGATTAGAGAAGTTGATTTCATTTTAAAGACCTCGATAAGGTTCGGGGTTGTGTATGAAGGACGACAACTGCGTTTACGCGTAATTGGATCAATCGGGGATGAATTGGGTCGTGTAATGGGGTTAGGTGCATACGAGGATAATCAGTGCGTGATTCTCGGGCTTTATCACGCTTCAATTCCTTGATTGGAGGTCTAATTTGGACGCGGTTTGACTCTGAGAAGTCAAACCCTTTTTAATTTGAATTCACCCGCTCAATTGGTCGGATTAAGATGGTAACTGGGCCGGGATGGGTTCAATATCTGTTTTGGAGTCCAATGCAAGACCAAAACAATCGAGTTTGGCCGATCCTCTCATCAATTTGGGCATGGATTCAACATCTTTGACTTTTGAAAGTCAAATCTGATCAAAGACTTTAATTAAGGTCAAAATTGAGGATTGGGAGGGGTTCAAGTTCACAGGTGGGGTTCAAATTGAGGTTCAAATACAATATGGGGTTCAAGACCAATTGATTTGATTTAAAATTTATTTATTTATAACATTTTTATATAACATATATCTATTGTTATTATTTATTTAAGAAATAAAATTCATTTAAATTTATAAACTTAGATTAATTAAATATAAGTATAAAATGTCAAATATATAAATATATTTGTATAAAATCATTTATAGGTGAATATTTATACATATATATAGATACCTATACAAAAACAAGTGTAAGGGAAATCTATATGTAAACGCAAGGTTTTAATGGTTGAAAACGAGTATTAATTTATTTAAAGATTTATGTGACGAAAAGTACTTGAATAAATACATGATCTAACTGTATAATAGATCCAGAAAATCATGGATGTTACACCTAAGCATCATTACCTTCATTGCCCTGGTCCGTCTGCTTCCCTGCGCCCTCAACCTCATGCTCCTCAGCCACTATTGCAGAACCTTCAACTTAATCCTCAGCCACCAATATGCCCGCATCCTTCTCTGGCATCGGTTCTCCTCCCAACTCAGCTACAAGCCTCTCCCATCCTTCAACATCCCAGACGCTCCTATCAAAATCTTTGTCCTCCACCTCCTTAGCCATTTTATCCTGGTTTGGAATATGGGCATAGCAGCCGAAGACTTAGCCTGCTCATTGGACTCTTCAATATCCCAAGCATGTTGAAGATGGGTATCCTGCAGTTCAGCCTTGATCTTGTTGAGCTCCTTAGTGACCTCCAATTGCTTCTTGCCCTTGGCAGCTTCACCCTTCTAGGAGTCAGCAAGCTTCTGTTTGCACGCATCTAATTCCTTGGCTCATTGGTTATAGAACTCAACCATCTTATCCAGTGCCTATCATATACACATTAGATTAATATCCTGAATACAGTAATAAATTTGTGATATAAAATATTTTTACTTGACGGCTGAATTGATGCAATTTCTTGTGAGCATCAAAGAAATCAGTGCATTCTGGAATGATAGGCTCAGCAAGATCAATGATCTTCCACTTTTTGCTAGAAGATGGCTTGGTGACAGAAGCATCGGGCTTAGGGACGATCGATTTGACCGATGAAGTGGCAACCGGCTTGGTCTCCTTCTTGATGGCATTGTTATTAGAAACCATGATATCAATATCCTCAAGGGAAAATTTGGAGCTCACCTTACAAACGTCTATCTCAAGATGCCAGGTTAATGTATTTATAGAGTTTATAACTATCAAAATAAAATATTGTTGTATTTCTTACCAGACAACTCATGACAGCCAGGAATGGAGTCTCTTTTCACCAGAAGAACTGGTTTTTCAGTTAGAGTCATTCTGGGTTGTTTTTAAAATCAAATGGTTGTGGCCGGATTTTATTTGGAACAGGAAACAAGAGGAACCATGGCTTCTTAAATTATACACATGAGCAAGTTCAGAAGCACTTAAATCAAGAGCATGATGACGAACGAGAGTTTCTAGAGTATATAGTGTTCTCCAAATCATGGGCATTATTTGAGCATAACTCAAGCCCGTTTAAAAAAAACTCAGTGGTAAGAGCAGGGAAAGGATAAGAAAAACCTAGTGTGAAGGGGAATGACGAAAAACAAACCCAAGTTGTGACATCCGGCAATTTCAGGTTAACTCCGTTAACTCAAACATCGTTAGTCAAACATTATTCATTGCAAACTCAGTTATCTCAAACATTCACTCATGCATTACATTTAATTAGGGTTAATTAATTGTGTCAGTTATTGCACAAACACTCACGTAACGGTAATTCGGATAATTACCGAATTGCACGAGTCGATCCCCGAACGTTGGTTATAATTAAAAATAATATTTCGAACAATAAATAAATTATAATTGATATAAAATATGTGCTTTTACGTGTTATGTGATTTTATGCGTAAATTGTAGACTTTCGTGAAATCGCGTACGTTTACGCAGAACGTTGTGACTTTTACTGTTTTAGTGATTTTTATAAATAAAGTTTTATAAAAATATTTATTAGAAACTATTTAAATTAGTTATAGTTAATTAAATGTGTTTTAAATTCATTTAATTAGTCCATGGGCCACATAAATCAATTTTTAAACCCATGGAGGGGCCCATGGAGTGAGTATTTAAGGAATTTATAAAACCCTAATCTCCATAACTCCAAATTTTCGAAAAATTCAGCCCCACTCCTCAAAATCAAAAATCCTCTCTTCATCTTCAAACCATTCTTAGATCGATCTCCTTCTTGCAATTGTTCGTGTTTTCAAGCAATCCTAGCATCAACTTTCGTTTCTATCGGATCAAGTAAGATTTTTATGCATATTTATATATAATTTTTGAGAATATGGTTTTGATAAACCCTAGTTTCCATCCAAACAAGAATCCATTCAATAAAGATGCAAACTTTGATAATTAATGGTGTATTATGATGATAGTTGATAGTTTTGTTGATTTTGTGAAACCCTAGATGTCTAGAACCGAGGGTTACTATATAAGGAAACTTTTTGTGTTTTCTATCTTGCATGTTAGACATGATTAGGATGATATGATGATGGTTATTTGTTACTTGATGCATGTTTAGATGATTTGTGAAATCAGATTTTGAATACCTAGATCGGTTTTGTGAACTTTCCAAATATGGAAACTTTAATTTTTAAAAGTGGTTATATCTTGCTATTTAAACACGTATAATATGAATTGATGATAGATCTATGTTAGATAGGACATAATAACTTGTTGTAACGTGTTAGGTGTTTGAAATCACGCATGCTAGTCATAGGGTACTAAAGATAGCAACTTTGTCTTGAATTATGATTTGCATGTTAAGTTTTAGGCAATTGTTATGTGATGTGGTGATCTAGAACATGTTAGAGTGATCCTATGAACATATCAATGATGATAGTTTCCAGGAAACACGAGTCCCGAACAAACCTGCTATTTATGGAAACTTTCTATTTATAGAAGCCTGCTATTTATGGAAACTTACTATTTATGGAAACTTTCTATTTTTAGAAACTTTCTATTTATGGAAACCTGTTATTTTTAGAAACTTGCTATTTATGGAAACCTGTTATTTTTAGAAACTTGCTATTTATGGAAACCGTGCTTGCTTGTTAGAACAAATAGGAATTGTTGTTAAGTGCTGCAGCATGATCATTTGTGTATAATATGTAAGTATTATACTAAACAAGCATAACTTCATACAATGTGTTACCAACGGGTCGTCGGGTCAAACTTGGTCAAACTTGGTCAAACTTGGTCAAATACGAGTCAAACTTGTAAACTCTTTTCAAACACATAAACAATGGGATTGTTTGGATGCAAGGGTCTTACGAACCAACACAAACACACACTCATAAACTTATGAAATATAGGTAGCCGTTAGCGGGTCACCTGTCTTTCACTTGTCATTCTAGCACATACTCTAAGGTGAGTTTCACGGCCCCTTTTCTTATGGTTTAAACTTGGGGGAGAAAACATGGGTACGAACATTTAGATCTTACATTTCTATCACTTGTGTACTAAGCGCAAACATATCATGCAAGTCCTTACTTATCGAACCGTTAGTATATGGGTTAGCGAGGTAATCTTGAGTAGTACTACTGGGCATTGACAAGCCCCACCCGCGTTAGTCGCGCTAACATGACAGGTAGTCGAACGGGTGTAACATTGACTTAAACATTCACCATTGATTATGATAGTCATGGTGGGAGGCAGTACAAACATAAACAGTCAGCTTCGGTGTCGAAACGCTTTAGTAACATGTACTAGGTTAGCTACCTATGATATAAATTGTAAATGGTATTATCTAGTAAACTTTACAAACATTGAAACCTGTGAACTCACCAACCTAGTGTTGACACGTTTTAGCATGTTTTCTCAGGTCATTAAGGTACAAGCACAAGCTAAGGAATGCATGCATTCGAAGTCCATCACTTTCAAACTCAAGAACTATTTATTTTAATTATTGTTGGATTATTTATTTTTGGCGCGACTGTTTTGGTGCATGCTTTGCATTTAACTTATCGCTTCCGCAGTCTTACATTAAATTAGTGTTTTCATTACTAGTGTTGCATCGTGACTATGAGCAATACTAGTGGTTTTTCTTAAACTCATATAGAGTTGTTCAAAGTAACTAATGACTGAGATCCTGTTATGTCACGCTCCTAACGGTAAAACTCCGTTAGTGGATTTTGGGGGTGTGACACAAGTTTCGGAGCAAAAATTAGACCTACTTTTGGGATCGAAAGCCCTAAAAATAGTGTTTTTTGGGAAAAAAAATAATAATAAAACCCTCTAGAGGCAAGAAAACCGATATCATGATCCGAAAAAGTGCATCTTTCATAATCAAGATCGGCAAGAAGGTTTTGACTAACAAGATCATCGGAAGACATAGAAGATCGTGTTATCTTTTTGCCCATTTTTTGCAAAGAGAAATTGAAAAACTCAGAGGATTGTGGAAGAAGTTTTTACCTGGATTTCCGAAGAAAAGGAAGAAAGATGAATCCGGAAAAGAAAAAGAAAAAAACTAATTATAAGGGGTTAATGATAACCACCTCGAACGACGTCGTATGCAGCCTCGTTTATCGCACCACGTCTTATCACATTGCTATTCGAAATTTGAAATTCAAAATTTGAAAAATTTAACAGCTGTAAATTCTTCGAACAATTGTTATGGGCTGAATTTCGAGACAGGATCCTGAATGATGCGTAATCAAGAATCCGGTATCTTGGTATTATCGGTATCCTTAATATTGTTACTAACGGTTACTTGTCTATTCTTTTCATCATTGATGACAGGTAAAACATTCGTAACACAATGCTCACCTAAAAACTCGTTCAAGGGACATGGACTATGTGTGGAAAACGTGTAAATCAGCTTACAACGGTCACAAGGAGAAGATAGAGTCAAGACCTTATTTCTCGGGTAGTTAGCTAGCATTATCCCTGTATTTATTTAGCAAATATTGATCGAATAGGCACAACACTCATTACGCACTTAGCTCTCAGCACTCGTAAACACTTATGTAACACGTTTAGATCGATCATTACTGCTCAACATTTGTAATCTTTTCAACATTTATTCAAGAAACGAGGCTTTCCTCATAATCATACGTGTCAACTTTTATCTTTTTACGTTGTTTCATATCGATTTCACAAAGCACTCTGCCTCACTATCGAAATTTGGTTACAAAGTTAGTTTACATAATTTTTACCCAAAACACAAGTCACCATCCCAGAAGGTAGCACATAGGATACAATCTATCAATTAAGCACATACAAATACAACTTAGAGGCATATCAACCGAGTCACCATCCTGGTAGGAAAGACATAAATCATAAATGATTTATCCAAAACAATGATCACTTAAGTCCTAACCCATGAGTGTATCAACCAAGTCGCCATCCCGGAGGGTAACACGTAGGTCAAAACATAATTTTTCAATCGATTAATTATACTCATGATTAGATGGAATTATGGATGCGGGCGCCACCAAACTCGGATTTATTTTCATAAAAAGAGAGTGGTGTGCCATGAAACTTCAAAACCTCTAAATATTAGCTTAACGTGGTACATATCACCCTATGTTGATAGTTTCAGTATCATCGACACCCTAAGATGATTACCCATAAGATATCAAGATTTAAATCATTTTATTAATCCTAAATAACACTCACAGGATATTTAAGCTTTCAAATTGGCTGGGTCTACCAAAACATCACAAATTAGATGTGTTTTCTATCATTATTTTCATTTAAACTCAATAAGCATTTCTAGTTATACCTATCATCTTCATTTATTATGCAAAAACTCTAATTCAAATGATTTTTTTTTTCAAATTTTCTTTTTTGTATTTTTGACCTTTTATAAATGAAAAAATAAACCTCACTAAAATAGACTCAAGACGTTTCCCATCCCCACACTTGAATGACACATTGTCCTAAATTTGAACCAAGAAACAATGAAAAATAAAAATAAAGACTCAAAAATAAAAAAATAAAAAAATAATAATAAAGTGGAAACGACTTAGCCGGTAATGTATGCATGATTTTTGTCCAGCATGTTTTTTCACATGTGCAGCCGTATAGCATTTCATTCGCGGCTGCACACAACTCTATCGGGTTGCCCTTTACACAAATATAATAATAGAATCGACTTTGCCCGAATGGAGATTGAGTATGGACGGTGTGATCTATACCTGCAAAAATAAGTCTCACAGCAACCTAAACGGCATTAGACAAACTCAAAATAAAATCAAAACTTATACAAACTATACACTCGGGTTCTAACCCGAGAAAAAAGTCTAATAAAGAGGCTTCCCCTTTATGCCACCCCCGTCCGACCAGTTTAATGTAATTGGTCTATCACCGATTTGATAAACTTCTATGGTAGACTTTATAATAGATTTAAAATTTTTAAACAGGTCGGACCACCAAAATTTAAACTTACCTGGACCAAACCTTATACGTGGCATGTAGTGTAGGAATTTGTCGCCTTTACAAGCAATGCGCATCCTCTCCATACTCCAGGTTAGATGCCTCCAGCTTCTCTTTAGTGGCTTTGGTGATTTGGGTGGCGATACACCATATACTATATCCACCGCCCACTCATCCTTCTTCACTTCAGTTGACCTTAATGTATTCTCAGGTCAGCTGTCCTCATGTTTCTCCTTCTCGATCCCCACACTAGGCTCTTGATATAGTAGATCTTCAAAGAACTTTAAATCACCAAGCGGGTCAAATTCTTCTTCACTATGAGTCGGCAGGTTCCACAACTCGTCAGTAAACTAATCTCCCAGGATGGGACCTGCTCCTCTTCTAACTCATCCAATGGATCGCCAGGATGATCTCACTTTCATCCTCTATCTCACACAACCCGGCTAGTCCCTCTTCACAGCAGTCGTCTTCACTTTCTATATCCTGGATCATATTTATCACACCCCAACCGACGGCGGAAACATCGGGGCGTGAAGCGTGCAGACTGTTCATTGCTCATGGTTTGCTAAAGTTTGAATATTTAATAATTGTTTTCATTGCAATCAATAAGTTCAATCAAAACACAACCAATCCACAAAACAAAAATGTAAATTACATAGAATAAACTGGTTTAATTAAATTCTAGGTCCAAAATCCTATGTGTAGCATATCTTGATCACTTCAAACATTGGTACCTGAAACATGGTTAAAACAGGGTCAACTAAAAAGTTGGTGAGAATACATAGGTTTTATTGTGTGATAGCAAAATACGTGTTGTGTGCATACAGTTCAATACAACATGACAATTAAGGCAATTATGGAGAGAAACCATCGTGTGACCTATACAATCAAACCTTTGTAACTTGCACTCAAAATTTGTGTTGTCAGTAACAGTCACCCTACCTGGGTGGGTTTGTCAGACTCAATAGATCTACCACTGTTTACTGTCGGCTGTTAGTTAATGATTGTACATGAAGAGCATAATAATTGGTCTACACACCTAGTACTCAAGCACAAAGCGCAAAATTGTATGCATGCATAGGATGGAACTGTATATGTGTATAATTGAAAACATGTAAATAGAACGCATGTTCCACCCCAAAAGTTTGTAAAATAGAGTAAAAGGGGGGCTATGTAACTCACTTGTTATGAAGAGTATAAATTGCACAAGCAAAAGGAAAACGGCGGTGTGTTGCAGATTGCTAGGTTCGACCTATTGGACAATATAATTACGTATTATTGAGTTGCGTTATTCGATGTTGGAAGCGGATTTGGTTTAAGTTTAAACGTGTAGGGTTTGTTTTTTTAAAATACTATTTATTTATTTATTTAGAATATTATATATATTTATTTGTATAAGTTTAAACAAATAAATGTTGGTTTGGAAACAAGTGTAAGGAATATAGGTATTCAGTAATTAGTTTATAAAAATAATTGTATAAACTGTAATATATTTTATCAATTTAAAAGGAGAAAAAAAATAAAGATTCTGCTAAGGGGAACACGACCGTGCTCGTATACGGCACGACCGCGCTCGGCTCGTACACGACCGCGCTTGGTCGGTAACGCGCCCGTGGTTGGTCAGAAGTCACAACCAGGGTCTGTTCATCAGACATGACCGTGCTCGTACCCGGCACGACCACGCCTAGGGTTTGACTAGGTCAGGATTTGGTTTGCTCGGTAAGCACGACCGGGCCTTTCTCGGGCACGACTGTGCTTGGTCAGGCACGACCGCGCTCATAGGTTAGCGCGACCGTGTCTGGTCAACTTCAGAAGCAATTCTTCTGATTCTTGTAATAAAATTGATTAGAAACTTAGGGTTTTCATTGAGAGAGTGTTTGCGAATCTAATTACACCATTTAATTAGATTTATCTCCTGTTTAACGTGTCGATCGTTTAAAACCATTTTGTTATCAAAACTCATATTCAAATTGGTAATATCGTGTATTATTGATTCAAATTAGATTAGGGCTTTTGATTTAAGTGGAGAGACGGTTCTAATGACCTATTACTAACCTTTTTTGAATGGGCAACAAGTGCAGACGGCTACGGTGAGACTTCGCGGCTTTTTCTTGATCGACAGACGAGATAGGGACGGTGTAATGATGGATTTAGGGTTTGAGGAGGTTTATATGAGTCGTGGGTAGGTATTGGATTACTTAATTCGTTTGATTTCTTGCCCCAATTACTTGATTCGGTTTAAAAAGGAAGTCGGTTTAGAATTTGCGAGTATTCGGACGATTGCATGTGTATTTGGTCGGGTATACGTCGCAACTGGTTGAGTAACTTCTTCTACAAGTCCCGCGGTTTCTAAAACTCGTTTGAATTCTATTTTTGGACAAGATTTGAGTCGGTTTGACCTTTTCAGAGTCAAACTGTATGAGAGGCGCGACCGTGCTTAATGATAAGCACAACCGTGGTCATGGCGCAAGCGCGACCGTGCTTAGGACTAAGCACGACCGTGCTTGTGTAGGTTTTTGGAAGTTTCAAGACTAGTCCTTGTAGTTTTGTAATATTGATGTTGTTTTGAGTTTTGGTCAAGTTTGGCCCTCGAGGTTTGTAAGATGGCTTTAGTTAATATTGTAATATAATAGACGCGTGTATATTTGTTATTGAACATGAAACAATGATCGTAAAATTGGGATCGGAATCGTCTTTTATTGTACGACATAAACCAAAAAGGAAAAACATGAAAATCAGGAATGTTACAGTATCCCCATGTTGAGGGAATTTCGTCCCGAAATTTAACCAATGGAGACTACTGAACCGGAAAAGAGGCGAGGGTTTGGATTCTCAACGCGTCATGGTGGTTGGGTCGAGGAGTATAACTGATGATAAGATTTAGGTTTCGATATTCAAGGTTAGGTATGAATGTTGGTGATGAATTATGTTTTGAAGGTATTTAAGAAGGAACTGTCGAATGATCTTTTGGATGCTAAGTATGAAATATATTGCATGGAATGGGATTGATAGAGAATTGATGATTAGGGTTTGTTTAAGATGTAGTCTAATGTGCTCAAGAATTGTTACTGGCTAAGAGATTTCACAAACATTGGTCAATGTCAGAATATCATAAAACTTCTCGTGATACGAACAACGCTACTACTTACAATATGACAGGAACACTTATATATAGGAAGTACCAGCGGCGTATCCACCATGCCCTTGTCACATCACATTAGTCTCGTTGTTATATATCATGATAGGTTTTAGGTCATAACACACGACAAAATTTCACTATGCTTTCCCTGCGCTGATTTGTATAATTCCGTGTGCACCCGTAATTATTCAAATCATCGTATGGTCCGTATAGATCGTTTCGTTGTGTGCGGGTAAAGGGCACAATTTTTACTATGATCACGTCTATTGATTACACATAAAAGTCGCTACCAAGTAACTACGTCCCTAATCAGGTCAGTTCGCAACTAAAGACTAGTAAAGTAGTAACACTTAGAGTTTCTTAGTTTGCTCGTGTTTGAACAAGAATACGTCAAACCCCGAGTCGTTTCAATGTATTATGGTCTTCAACTTTGGAGTACAAAGTGCATGACCATGTCTTGTGTATAATGTAACCAATCTATTGCAATAATTGTAAGCAATTTTGTTTCGAGTATATAGTAAACACACAAGTCTCATGTATGACCTAGTGTCACGTAGTTTGTAATCAAATAGGTCTCATATATAGCGTAAATAATTTAGCGTCTTGTATTTTGTAAATCAATAAGCTCTAATGTGTAATGTAAACAACATAGTATTATGTGTATTGTAGGAAATGGATCTCATGTATAGTGTTAGCAACTTAGCATCATGTATTTTGTATAATGTATACCGTTTAGTATAAAGTGCTTTGTAACAAAGTGGGTTTCATGTATAGTGTGGTCAATCTAGAACTATGCATCAATGACGCAATTCTTATGCATCACGTATATTGCAAACAATTAAGTTTCGTGTATCATGTGCTCAAACCAGTAGTATGTGTACTGCAATTAAACCTATTTCATGCATTACGTGATTAATCGAGCAAATTGTGATTTGTAGGCAACTAGTTTCATGTATTATGTAATTTGTGTAGTATTGGATATATTGAGAATAATTGAGTTTTATGTACCATAAGATTGCATTGAATATATTGTGAACGTGAGTATTGAACTTCGCGTGTGATGTGTACTAACGGGTTTTGTATACGATCTAGTGTTGCGGAGAAGAGTGTTGTTGTCGTTCTTGTAAGATGTGGTAGTTAGGTTCTAGCCCTTTAAATATCGCTGAGGTTTGTGGGGATGTTTAACATCTATGCGGTACAGATCGTCTCTTGAAGCGGCAAGTGAAAAGTGACGAGGAGGTTCTGAAAACACTCAGGGGAATGTGTTTACAAATAATTGATCTTTGTTTGAAAGTAGGAAATTATAAATTGCTCTTGGTTATAGATGTATAAAGTAATGAAACTATTGGGTTAAATAATCTAAATGAATAGACCATTTACAGGAAAAATCTTTAAATTTAAAAATTTTTAATTATTATGAAGAGAATATTTTAAGATGACTTATTGGCCAAACAAGTAGTCGTATATTAATTTAGCCCATGTTTAAAAATAATTACTGTAATGAGGAAAATCATGCTTGTTTATCAATTTGAAGTAATATTTCTATAAAATAGGTTGTATTAGATTCCCTTGTAAAGTGAAAATGTTTATGGGAAATTTATGTTTCTGATATTCTTTTAAAAGTTCGATAAACGTTTGGTTTTGAAAATAACGAGGTTGTTTAAATCTAATATGATGATTTGATTACGAAGGAGATGAAATCGTATTGAATGAAGAAGGTGATACTTGAGGGATCTTAATGAAAATATGATGGATGAACAATGAAAAATAACTTTAGAATTTGGAAAAATATAAAATTTATTAAATGCTGAAATGGTAAACATTATTCAAAAACATAAGGGAAGGTTTTTAAGTTGAAAATTTAAAGACAATAAATAGAAATTTCTGCTAACGCCTCTGGTAGTTGCCCACTAGAAGGAAGATAATCACCAAGACGAGTACCGCTATGGTCATTCGGGTAGTTGATCTGGCTTCGGCCCTAGCTGTTTCCGTGCGATTCTCAAACATTTCTCTTTCGAGGATGGAAATTAACTCCTTTTGGTGCCCTAATTGATTCACTAGGCTATCCATTCTCTGTCCTTGCAAGTCATGTATTACTTCGTGCTCCATCCTTTGCCTCTCAAACTCGGAGGTCCTCACATATTGGTGAATGTCGTTGATTGGAATTCCCATAGCACTAGTGGGTGCCAGGGTATGCCTTGCCCAAGGGTTAGGATGATACGGGTCTCTTAATGGGGGTGATCTAGGTGTTCGAAGTCTTGGGCCGGTGTTCCTAGTCCAATCTGTACTTACATCAACTCTTGGTCTAGCAGCTGGAGATGTTGGTGACCGATATACGGGCGTCCCGATGTCTTCTTCCCAGTCAGACTCTGCTCCAGGACGGTAAACCGGGGAGGAAGGAGAGTAGGAGTCCATACCTAGTAGAGAAACAATGAAAAAGGTTGTAAGTGATAGTGAAATATCGAGTGTTAAATGTAGGGGTTCTCATAGGTTTAGAGTTTGACTAGTCATAACACCGAGCCTTCACAATAGTATTTTAGAAACACACTTGACCTATAAGCATGCATCCCTGAGGAGAATTCCCAGGAAAGAGGGGTGGGTCACTAAGACACACTTAAGTACCCTGTCTTTCCTTAGCCAGAATCCCTCATGGGTCTACACACTCTTCCAGCCATCATGTATTAATAGTACTATTGTTGGGCTCATGGTCATGATGAGAATTATTATGGACCGGGCCTTGTGGCCCGAATGTAAGGTTTGTGCATTTCAGTGGACTTCTTCTTCTTGGAAGATAGATGGGCTTCTTAGTTTATTATTGGTGGGCCTTAGGCCCAATAGTTTAGATTTGGATCACAAGGGTGGTGGCATTATATGTGTGAGTTTAAGGGTGTATGAAAACTTTGGTGTGTGTGTTTGTGTGTTTAAAACTTAGGATAACACTTAATGAAACACATAGGTAGTATGTAGATAGTAATGAAGGTAAGCACAAGGGTTATCAAGTAGTGTGACACATAAATTATCATGTATTGTAGCATGTATTGAAATTACTTAAGATCACACGTAAAAATGTTCACACAAGTATCGATCACGTAATCATATAGTAGCATGGCATATTGTGGGTGTCCTAAGGTTATAGTCTAGGTCAAGGTGTCTAATAACCTAAATCTCTATAACCAAGGCTCTGATACCAATCTGTCACACCCCAACCGACGGCGGAAACATCGGGGCGTGAAGCGTGCAGACTGTTCATTGCTCATGGTTTGCTAAAGTTTGAATATTTAATAATTGTTTTCATTGCAATCAATAAGTTCAATCAAAACACAACCAATCCACAAAACAAAAATGTAAATTACATAGAATAAACTGGTTTAATTAAATTCTAGGTCCAAAATCCTATGTGTAGCATATCTTGATCACTTCAAACATTGGTACCTGAAACATGGTTAAAACAGGGTCAACTAAAAAGTTGGTGAGAATACATAGGTTTTATTGTGTGATAGCAAAATACGTGTTGTGTGCATACAGTTCAATACAACATGACAATTAAGGCAATTATGGAGAGAAACCATCGTGTGACCTATACAATCAAACCTTTGTAACTTGCACTCAAAATTTGTGTTGTCAGTAACAGTCACCCTACCTGGGTGGGTTTGTCAGACTCAATAGATCTACCACTGTTTACTGTCGGCTGTTAGTTAATGATTGTACATGAAGAGCATAATAATTGGTCTACACACCTAGTACTCAAGCACAAAGCGCAAAATTGTATGCATGCATAGGATGGAACTGTATATGTGTATAATTGAAAACATGTAAATAGAACGCATGTTCCACCCCAAAAGTTTGTAAAATAGAGTAAAAGGGGGGCTATGTAACTCACTTGTTATGAAGAGTATAAATTGCACAAGCAAAAGGAAAACGGCGGTGTGTTGCAGATTGCTAGGTTCGACCTATTGGACAATATAATTACGTATTATTGAGTTGCGTTATTCGATGTTGGAAGCGGATTTGGTTTAAGTTTAAACGTGTAGGGTTTGTTTTTTTAAAATACTATTTATTTATTTATTTAGAATATTATATATATTTATTTGTATAAGTTTAAACAAATAAATGTTGGTTTGGAAACAAGTGTAAGGAATATAGGTATTCAGTAATTAGTTTATAAAAATAATTGTATAAACTGTAATATATTTTATCAATTTAAAAGGAGAAAAAAAATAAAGATTCTGCTAAGGGGAACACGACCGTGCTCGTATACGGCACGACCGCGCTCGGCTCGTACACGACCGCGCTTGGTCGGTAACACGCCCGTGGTTGGTCAGAAGTCACAACCAGGGTCTGTTCATCAGACACGACCGTGCTCGTACCCGGCACGACCACGCCTAGGGTTTGACTAGGTCAGGATTTGGTTTGCTCGGTAAGCACGACCGGGCCTTTCTCGGGCACGACTGTGCTTGGTCAGGCACGACCGCGCTCATAGGTTAGCGCGACCGTGTCTGGTCAACTTCAGAAGCAATTCTTCTGATTCTTGTAATAAAATTGATTAGAAACTTAGGGTTTTCATTGAGAGAGTGTTTGCGAATCTAATTACACCATTTAATTAGATTTATCTCCTGTTTAACGTGTCGATCGTTTAAAACCATTTTGTTATCAAAACTCATATTCAAATTGGTAATATCGTGTATTATTGATTCAAATTAGATTAGGGCTTTTGATTTAAGTGGAGAGACGGTTCTAATGACCTATTACTAACCTGTTTTGAATGGGCAACAAGTGCAGACGGCTACGGTGAGACTTCGCGGCTTTTTCTTGATCGACAGACGAGATAGGGACGGTGTAATGATGGATTTAGGGTTTGAGGAGGTTTATATGAGTCGTGGGTAGGTATTGGATTACTTAATTCGTTTGATTTCTTGCCCCAATTACTTGATTCGGTTTAAAAAGGAAGTCGGTTTAGAATTTGCGAGTATTCGGACGATTGCATGTGTATTTGGTCGGGTATACGTCGCAACTGGTTGAGTAACTTCTTCTACAAGTCCCGCGGTTTCTAAAACTCGTTTGAATTCTATTTTTGGACAAGATTTGAGTCGGTTTGACCTTTTCAGAGTCAAACTGTATGAGAGGCGCGACCGTGCTTAATGATAAGCACAACCGTGGTCATGGCGCAAGCGCGACCGTGCTTAGGACTAAGCACGACCGTGCTTGTGTAGGTTTTTGGAAGTTTCAAGACTAGTCCTTGTAGTTTTGTAATATTGATGTTGTTTTGAGTTTTGGTCAAGTTTGGCCCTCGAGGTTTGTAAGATGGCTTTAGTTAATATTGTAATATAATAGACGCGTGTATATTTGTTATTGAACATGAAACAATGATCGTAAAATTGGGATCGGAATCGTCTTTTATTGTACGACATAAACCAAAAAGGAAAAACATGAAAATCAGGAATGTTACAATATTATTCTCAAAGAACAAGCGTGAAGAATCAATTGTGTTCGAAGCTTCAAGCTCGTCACAGTGAAAATTAAATGACTAAGACTATCACAATTATACTCGATTAAACCGGGTTCCGAATGCTTACCTGGACCAACACCCGCAGTGTCATCCGAGGACTATTCTATCCCTGCTTCATCATCACTAAAAAAATCGTCCCCAATTGGCTCTGGCCCGCAACTCTGTGGTGTATAAACCAATGGTGGGTCTGGTGCAGAGTATTGTAGACTTGTGATTTGCACCGTTTTCGTTAAACTCTCCTGTTATTGAGCTGTTTTTTCTCTTGCTAGCCTTAGACTCGCTAGCTCATCCGTTAGCCTCTCATTTTCTTCTAGAAAGTATAGTTGCTCGGCCTTACTTACAAGGTGCCACCGAGTGCTCATGATCTCCTGCCCTTTCGTTTGCTCCTCCTTGATTTCTTCTTCACGTTGAATTTCCTACAACAAATCACTCTCACAAGACAAGTTTAAAGGCTCACATGTGATTTCGTGATCTTGTATAGAATCAGTATGAACTTCATTACCATTGAAATCAAGGGTAGAAAACTTACCTGGAGGTGGGACTTATGCTTCAACTTCTGTCAGTGTTACTTGCACTTCGTCCAATAAAGTCTCTAGTAATGGGGTTTCCAGACTCTCTACATTTGATCGAGTTTCAGTTCCAATAAAATTCCTGTCATAGTCAAAGACCAAACGTTCTCCATTCTTCAAGCGTTGTGATTCTATTTACTCCATTAACGCCTGGATTTCCCCATCATATGTCCATGATTTTCCAAACCTGAGCTGTCTATACATCTCAAAGTAGTAAGTGAGATAAAACAAAATAAAACAATTGATAACCTATGAAAAATAACTAGACACAAACGAACAAGCAAACAAAAGACACGGACAACTAGACACTCTATAACTCAAAACACAAATAAGACCAATTAATCAGTTAATTTCAATCAAAGTTAGATACGCTATCATCTAAGTGTCCCCGGAAACGGCGCAAAAAATGTGATGTGTGTTGCATGATCTATAAAAACTAATATAAAACCTAACCTAGACACTCTAGATTTAAATTTATAAATCTAGACTCAACCTTATACTAGACCACAATACCGGAAAGTGTCCCGATCAATGCAGTACAGTCTAATGTAAGTCTGGATATCGAACCCACGAGACACTAGTGACAACGACCTAGACTCTAACTTAACTAGCTAACTGATGTGTAGTGGGGGTTTTTGTGTGCTCTTATTCTAATGCTAACACACTAAGGAACTAACTAACGAGAACTAACTAACGACAACCTACTATCAAGCAACGGATTTAGACGAACTCACGGATGGGGAAAAGCACTTCCCAGGTTCAGAATCCTACTATTGAATCTTGGATTTCTCTCAGTTAAGGAAACTATGATGGAACCAGGATCTATGAATACTACACCCTCAATTTACCTACAGGATCCCTAATCATTCTCAAGGTGTGATCTAAAAGGAAACCTGAGGGGTGTTTGACGCTCACTGGTTGGTTGGATCACCTCTCGGTCTCTCCAACATCACTAAAGTACCCAAAAGACAGATTATCTTTCAGTCTCTCTATCTCAATACATTCAAGGAATGCAAGGGGCATCTAAGGACAATAGAATTGACACGGGATAGCAAAGAATACTAAGAAACCTAGGAAAACCTCCTTTCAGAGCCTCTACACCTAGACACCTACAACCAAAGACCAACCGTCTATCTCTCACCTTTCAGCTATAGAGACATGAAGAACATTTAGATCTAAGAACTCACCAACATATATTCCTATGGATTACTACGCCTAGCAATACCATACACAGTCACAAACACACAGTAAACAACATAAACATGCAATTACAACTGAAAGACATTCAACAAGAAGCATGCGGAACATAAGCTAATGACAAATCAGAACTAAACATGCATATACATCAAATCAATCATGCAAAGATTTATTACGATAGCATCAATCTATTAACAAGTAACCAAAAACCGATAAAATCCAAAACTCAACAAATATTCATCAACCTTAGGTAGTATAAACAATTTTAGCCAATCATGAAAAAAACAGAATCCAAAAAATTAATATAAACATTTATCGTAAATAGAAAATAATTAAGTAGACAGCTAGCTTAAATTAATTGACATACGTGTTTGCTTCAATAAATTTTAACCTACTTGCTTGCTTCTTTTTTTTATTCCACGCCAATACATTAGCACAAAATAGAGGTGTGTGTTAGCTTGTTTCTTTTCCTCCTTTTTTGTTCGTAAAACTCCAAAGAGCCGTCAAAAGAATTCCACAAGCTTCTGTCGTATGCTTCCTACTCTTCGACGGCTTTTTTCAAATCTCCCATTCATATCTCTTTTTATTCTTTTATTTTTCTTTATGATCTAGCCCACTCAACCCAATTGAATTCTAATGAAATCCATTAATTAATCTGGCCCAAACTAATTTAATCATCCAATAATTTATTTGACCTAATCAAATCGAAGCTTGATCCATATGAGCCCGTTAAACTCTTTTTCTTTGTTTGAGCCCATTTACGTTCCTTTCACTCACGAACACCTACAAAACATAACATTACTAAGTAGAAATGTAACTTCATGGACCCATACTGTTAAGGAGGGACTGGACCTGTTAATAGCAACAAACCTCATGGACGAAAACTGCAGTTTACTCTAAATACAATGTTTTGTAAAAGTGAATATATATTTATGATGTGCTTAAATGTATCTACGTTTCCATATATATATATATATATATATAATTTTAAACGAGTCGGTTCAAATATTTTTTTTTTTGATTTTTTTTACTTTTGAATACAATTTAGTTTTTTTATAGGTTTTGATATACTTTTTTTCTTCTACATTTTGATGTGATGCTTTTTTTTAAACCAACCCGTGTCAACGCTCACACTTACCTAAATTGTTTTAACAAATACGCAATAACTTTTTACCAGCAACGCATGTTCCATTCTTCATGTTATTTAGACAACCGGTTTTCACATATGGTACCACTAGTACAAAAAATACATCAAATAAAGCAGTGAAACTAACCTTTTAAAGCGGTTCCTTAACCGCTATAATTGCCAGTGGCGGTTCTTTTTAACTAAAAATAACGGTCATTTATAATATCAAATACAACGGTGTCCATTTAGACCAAATACAGTGCATCATTAATTAACCAAATAGAGCGGTTGTGCATTTAAACCAAATACAGAGGTTGTCCATTTAAACCAAATACAACGGTTGCCCATTTAAACCAAATACAACGATCATTATCCATTTTAAACGAAATACAGCGGTCATTTCAGACCAAATACAACGGTCTTTTTTAGACTTCTTTTAGACGAATATTTGATCATTTTGGTTAAAAATGGCACATTCAAAACCAATATTTGATAATTCAAATTAATAAACAACCCAGCAATGCATATACAGAAGAAAAAAAAACAATTTTCATGCAACCAAAAAATTATCTGATACAGAACTATATATAGTAAAAAGAAATAATCACATATTTTCAAACCAAATATTTGAACATGTCCATCTTCTTGCTTTTCATAGCTAGTATATCAAAACCAACAGTTTGAAACCCGCATAATGAAAGACCAAGCTTTAGAGATCAACATTTTTATAACATGTCCATCCATGATATCCATGATATAGATTACAAGTCCATACATGAAGACCATATAACAAAAACATAAAGGCTTACCTAATAGATGACAAGATTTTGTAAATATTTATAAACCAAATTCATTCAAGCATCCCCTAAAAAACACAAAAACGTCTCTAATATATGTTATATAAATTCGTCAATTTCAGCTTGACGATAGGGCCTGCAATCGTTCATTATCTGAAACAGAATCATAGATCAAAGTTGGATTACAACTTCATACATATTCTAGTTTAATGTATAAAAGATACAAAAATATAAAATATACTTACGAGGTGTTCTTTGCAACTAATTACAAAATCATGCATGTGCATCAACACATAATATCCACATTCCCAACCTTCCTTTTGTTGATGGCACTAACACATTGAATTAACAGTTAATTAGTTAAATCACTAAAACAAACAAATAGTAAAGATAACAAATATGAACCTTACATTAACCATTTGCCAATCTATTTTCTGTTTCGTAGCTTTCTCAAACAACTTGTAACATCCCAAAACTCCTAAAACTTAAGATAGGACACATATTGGTTGAGAAACGTGGCCAAAGAACCAAATTGGGTTCGAAACTGGAAGACTATTCGCCCGGAAATAGCCCAAAACTTCGCATAAGCATATCTCGGGCTAGAAAATGAGTTACCGAAACTATAATATATGAAAATGACGTTTCTCGGCGAGGAAAGAATGAAAATCATATAAGTTAAGCCGGTAGCGGACCGCTACCTATAGCTTAACGGTCCGTTACGTGCGTAGTAAGCAAAAAATTCTGATTTTGACGCGTGAAATGCTGACTAATCACCCTGGGGCGGTGAAGGACCGCTACCAGAACCCTTAACGGTCCGCTAAGGGCCCCCAAAAGGCCTATAAATTGATTCTTAAAGCCGTTCAAAGAGGAAAACAAACACACCAACACCAAAACCACCACTGACACACACGACTCCCGAGGAGCCCCGAACGACGATTACAAGCGCGGTGGTTACGGTTGCAGTACACAGAGAGTGCGGTTCAAGTCATAGAAACGTCTAAACGAGCAACAAACTTAGAAACTACTCAAGGATAATGTAAGTACACCGGACCCGTACCCTAGACACGGTTATGTGAAATACGTGCTTATATGATGTGATTATGTGATATGTGTTATGTGATATGATGAGGGTACGAGGTAATGACGGATTAGTCTAAACACTAAATGGGAATAATGGAGTAGTCACGAAGTATCCAAGGGGTGGTGGATACGCCGCTGGTACCTCCTATATATAAACCTCTTGCGTATTTCGTGATAAAACCATTATGAATGTTTAGGGGTATAGACTAATAAATAAAAAAGAAATATAGTAAACGTACGGGAGAACATCCAACCGGTATGTAGTTATCTGACAAACGGAATGTCATGTCTAGGAAAGAGCGGTGTATAAATCTCTCCTAGACATCTCTACTAGAGGTACTGCTTCGGAAGGAAAATCACCCCAGTTTACAATATATGACGAATACAACTATGAGATAAAAGTATACCATGAATAATAAATATGAACACGTGATGAATAGGAATACGTGAAATGCATGATGAATATGTGAATGCATGATGATAGTGCAAACATGAATGAGTATGATGGAACGAGTCTAAACCCTAAAATGGAATAACAGAGTACTCATGAAGTGTTAGAGGGGTGGTGGATACGCCGCTGGTACTTCCTATATATAAACCCTTCTAATACATCGTGGAGAAATCGTCACGAAGTTTTGAGGCGAGGACTGGCCGGTGAATAAATCAAGCATATACATGAAATGAAAACAAATGCTTGATACATTTGGGAGACTGTAAGTCAAAGATACTCAAGGTCCCAAATGAAATGAGATACCTGGCCTATAAGGTGGATCTCAATAAATAAAAAAGAAAAGAAAAGAAAAAGGGAAACTCTGGGCCTACGGAGCTGAAAGAGTAAAGGATTCCCAGCCTATGGGGCTGAGGAACGAATGAGTCTTCATGACAAATGCAAGGATGCCTATACTGACGAGTATAAGGACCTTGCCAATGCTCGGACCGGATGTACGACCTGTGATGGTTGTGAGGGGGTTAGCACACCCATAAATATACTAAAAGCATGGCCGGAGGTACGTCCAAAGATGGTCACGTGGGTACGAGGTCCCAGAAAACTTGAACAATAAGAACCAAAAGGGTTCATAATAAAATAAACGATGCAGTGTACTTACTTAGCGTAAGCTAATTCAAAAATATTTTCCAAACACTGCAGGAAAGAAGCTTATATGATAAAGCTTCCTATGGATGAGGCTGATCGGAGTTGAAAGATCCTTATGTAGGATAATGTAAATATTAATATTATCCTTTGTAAAATATTATTATAAATAAAAAGTTACCTTAGCCATTATGGCAAGGTTTTGTTAATCTGGGACCCGTTTTCCGCATTAAACTCTGATAAAATAATAGTAAAGATAAGTAGGGTGTTTCACAACTTTGTAAACATGTAACTCGATTCATCCTTTCCACTTTTTATTGAATCGATTACGTATCCTCTGTAAGTATTATCTTTGAAGTTGCGTTGAATAATAAATAACAAAAAATGGTTCCTACATAAATGAATTTATTTTAGAATATTAATATTCGAGTACTGAAGTTAATGAAATAAATAAGAACATCATAAGCAAGGAAAATAAGTATAATACCCGTGTAAATACGGTGCCATAAAATATCGTCTGTCTTTATGATGCTCCAGTACACGTTTCACATGATCTAAGGCAAGGTTACTATGGTTTGTTATAGTCTCATGTGTGAAATATTGAGGATTAAAGTACGCCATTTCATTAAAACCTTTAGCTCTACCAAAACAATATAAATACCTACGGTAAAAAACATACACGACAAGGCATGAGGTTAACATTTTAAAAAATGTTCGCATAAATATTTTAACAAAAATTAATTGAACTTACATTGTATACCAAGACAAAGATCCAATCTCCGCCCATTCGTTGACGCAAAGTATTAACATCGACTCTATTTCTATATCCTTAGTGTAAGGTTCATCATACATCACAATTGGTGAAGTAGCTGTAACCATTATGTTATCATAAGCTTTAAGAACCAATCGTTCCGCTAATGCAATTATTTTTCTACGTATTTCATCTACCTTGCTAAAAGGTTCTATTACTCTTAAAATACTAGGAGTGGCTTTCGAAACTGGATCAGACTTGATAGGAATAGGCTCAGTACGATTAGGATCATGATACTCGTGTGTTTCATCATCATCATACTACATTAGGGAAAAAAATTAATTTTTATGTCAAGTTTTTATAAAAGTAAATATGTATATTAAAAACTAACTTCGGACTATAAACTGAACTCGTAGAATGTTGGTGCGTCTCTGTAGTATGAGGAGGATCAGATGCGACAACCTATACATTATCATAAAGTATATTACTATAACAATAAATACAATAATATACAATGATTTTCATATAAAATATACCATTGAATATACTTTCCATCAGTCTGACTCATTATCTCTATGCCTATAGCCTGTGTCTCAATCGCTACATTGTAATCCTTGTAATCTTCGTTTATTAAATATACATATACTTTAACGAAACCATCGGGTATCGGGCGCCCACGTAAGGTGTTTTGATGTGCAGGATAAACTCGTCCCTTGGATAATACTCTATCCGGATAGCCATCATCGAATGGCCATGTAAGGTCACATGTAGTGACTTTCTGCAAAGACAATCATATTTGGTAAACTTTTTTTTTCAAGAAAAAAATAGTAAGCGAACATTAAAATAAATCACCTCGGTTAATGGTAGATCGTTGTACGATCTATCAGACGCACAAGTATTGCCACGTCTACATGTACTAGGCCCTGGTTCTGTAGCATCCTGATCATGGTGTTGATGTAGGGCGTTTATCTCTTCCTGTAATATTTCTGCCTCTTTAGTTTTTATCCTTTTTTTGTGGGAATTCCAATAACACTTGAAACTAAACGTGAACGCCCTCCATGTTCACGTCCATTTCCAACAACCTTGGTAACCACATCTTTACCAACTTCATAATAGATGTCATTCGCCTTCATCTCTCTCTCTTTTTCCAACTGTTAAAAAAATATTACGCTTAAAAATTTGAATAATGTATATATAAATAGTAGTTACATAAAATAAATATAAATATTTACCAACTCTTTTAGTCTTCCTATCAATACACCTTCTGATGATTGGTGTGGTCCAAGTTGATATAAATTTGTAATAGGATTAAGTTGAGCTCTACTAGTAGTATATATTTTTGAACGCTCGTCTTGTATATCAGATAACAAATCATATTTTGACAAGATTTGGCCCCATCTATCTTCCCAAACATCCATAAATCCATTCATTCCCCTACGACCTACACGTGCAGGCTCAACGTTTTTATGTGCACTAATTTTAGCTTTTCGATTTTTTTCCTACATAAAATATTAAGAAAAACAATTAATACTAATTACAATAATGATAACAATATTAATAACAGTCTAACAAATACCTCATACTCTTCTGTCAAAGCGTTTGCAGCAAATGAATCCCAATATTTCTGTTCTAGACCCTCATAATCATTCAAAGGAGTTTTATTTTTCTTAACGTACTTATTCACCATTATAGATCGGAAGTTTCTCATAATAGCCTTCCCCTTTTTCAATGTTGTTTTTTTGCGTGATCATCAGGTATTTTGAACGCTCGCTACATTTATAAAAGATAAAGTTAACGAATACGAAGAAAAAAAGCTTTACAATGTATATATATGAACTTTACTATAACAAGAAAAAAAAATACATTACCTAAATTTTAGTCTACACTTCATCATATAGTTTTTTGTCAACATCTTTAGCGAGTAGGTGATATGGGATATTGTTTCTGAACTCTAAGCCGACCGATGACATAAAATCAGCCCTATTTGGGCCAATTGCTATACCGTCCTCGTTTAATTGAATGTTAACACTTGCTGCGTTGGTATACCTACTTTTACCTTTTGCAGTTCCACGTTTGCGGGAACTAGACATTTTAGTTGTAGATTTCTATTAAACAAAAAACAATAAATTAGTGTACAATAAATAAATAATGTAAGCTAATAAGTTACCTTCAAAGAATCATCCATTGCACCAAAATTAGCCATGTAAATATCAAATTAACACAAATTGTAAACCAAATTGCCCTAAATATGAACACTGTATGTTTCCAAATCCAAATAAAAAATCTAAGAGCGCCTAGGGTTTGTTTGGGGAAGAAGATGAACTGTAGCCTCCTGTTTAAAAACGTTTTTTCTTGTTAAATAAATCACACGATTAGCAACCGATTGGTTTAATTTCAAATTGGGATCTGCCACAGTTAGCGCACTCATGACGTAGCTCTTTCTTGGTGGGGTGTCTGGGAGGGTGAGCAACTGTAGGTTGCTTTCCTCTCCTTCGTTTCTTGGGTGGGTTGATACCTAGCCTCCTACTCACCTCGAGACGGCGGACTTGTTATCACTTCTTGGTTTTGTTTGTTTCCAATGGGCTCTGCCAAGGGTAGGAGCATGGCATCCGGTGTCTCTGAAGGGGATGTTGGCTCCACCTCGTCCAATGGAGTGTGGCTATGCCCCTTTAGGAATTTCCACGAGTGTAAAGACGGCAAGCCTGGGTCCTCTGGGCATAACAGATTGGTCGCGCATTTTCAGCAATTTCATTTTAAAGATGATCGTAAAGAATCCCTTCAGGATGCACTATCCAAAGATTTAGAATTGTTTTCGAATGTTGGGGAAACCCTGTGGGTTTTTGGATATTGGTTGTGTGGGAGGTGCATGAAGACACACGCACTTAGTAGGGGGTGTCATCATCCGGATGGTGTTTTCACGTTCTCTAGGAAATCCGGGTCTGATGAGGATTTTGTCGTGGGGATCCCAAGGCCCCAAGATCCTGGGATGGTATTTGAGATTAGGACCCCGCAGGGAGTGATGGGAGATGTCGCTCTCCTTGAACGTGTTTTCTCCCTTCCGGTTAGAACTGTTAAGAGCATCCCCCCAAGCTGTCGTTTGGCATTTGCACAAGCTTTGACAGGTGCCATCCGTAAAGTAGTAGCTTCCCCTAGGACTGTTGAAAACTGGGTCAAACTCTTGCTCTTACCCCGTTGTACCCTTAAGGTGGTTAAGCCGTCTGCCAGGCAGGAGCGAAGGTCGGGTAATCGAAAGTCCTTGCAATGTGATAGTATTTTGCGGGCCTTAGCTATGTGGAAGGAGGGCTCTGGTTTTGAGGTTTTGGTCAATTCCCTCCTCGCCGATAGTGGAGAAGGGGTCGTGCGTGGGGGGGAGGCACACCGGGAGATAGCTGAGGAGGTTAACCCCAACATCAAGCAATATCTCAGAAAAGTGAGTGATGGTCACTTCAATACTGCAGTTAAGGTGTTGTGTTCCAGTGGGGTTGCTCCCCGGGGGAATCTACCATGCAAGCCCTTATCGACAAACATCCCTTCGCGCCGCCCCCGAACCTCCCTTCAATTCCTCTTTCCCAACCTGCGTTATCCGTGGATGAAGACTGCTTTAACAGGTGTGTGAAATCTTTCCCGAAAGGGACATCTTGTGGGCGTGATGGCCTCCGGGCCCAACACCTGTTGGACGCTCTTAGCGGCGAGGGGTCGGCGACTGCCTTGGGACTGCTTACTGCCATCACTGAAGTGGTAAACCTTTGGCTAAGGGGGTTATGTCCTAGGGTGCTTGCGGATTTTGTTGCTTCGGCCCCCTAACCCCTTTGTTGAAGTCTGATAATGGAATTCGCCCCATTGCTGTGGGGGCAATTTGGAGAACATTGGTCTCCAAAGTAGCCATGAAGAAAGTTGGGAAAGAAGCTGTTACGTACTTGGGGGACTATCAATTTGGGGTGGGGGTCCCCAATGGTGCGGAGGCGGTGCTGCACAGCGCTAACATGTTCTTTAATTCTTTTCATTCAAATGGCTCGCTGTCCATGCTTACGGTTGATTTTTCCAACGCTTTCAACTTAGTTGACCGTTCGGTTTTGCTTCGTGAGGTCCATCGCCAATGCCCCTCCATATTCCCGTGGGTTCAATTTCTGTATGCCCAGCCTGCTAGGCTATACGTGGGGAATGACTGCATCGGGGCATTCACAGGGGTCTAGCAGGGGGATCCCTTGGGACCTTTGCTTTTTGCCCTAGCCTTACACCCCTTAGTGCTTCAGGTGCAGGAAAACTGCAAACTCCCCTTCCATGCTTGGTACTTGGATGACGGGACGGTTATCGGGGACGCTGGTCCAACCTTGGGGCTACGGCTTAATACTAGAAAAACTGAGGTATTTTGGCCGACATGCAACAGGGTGAAGGTCCGGCCAGGGATTTTCCCCAGTGAGATTGGGAGGCCGGAGAGAGGTGTCAAACTGCTAGGAAGGGCAGTCAGCTGTGATGCCAGTTTTATTAGTGGTCTAACGGCTAAGAGGGCAACGCGAGCTGTTGACATCATGAGACACCTTCCCTTGTTGCGGGATCCTCAAAGCGAACTCCTCTTGCTTAGATCTTGTATGGGGGTTGCAAAGTTGCTATTTGGTTTGCGAACTTGCCAACCCCCCTTTGTGGACGATGCGGTTTCATGTTTTGATAAAGGTCTTCGAGAGGAAATAGAAGACATTGTCGTATGTGGGGGCCCTTTTTTGGTGAACTCCAGTGGCGGATCGCGACCTTGCCGATGCGGCTAGGTGGGTTGGGCCTTCTGTCGGCCCGGGATGTGGCTGCCTATGCCTTTGTGGCTTCCAGGTCTCAATCTTGGGAGTTGCAGGACCACATCTTACGCAACAGTGGGGTTGCTACCACTGACCCGGATTATGCCAGCGCCCTGGATCGATTGCATGAATCTCTCCCTGATTTTGATCTCGGCGGTTTCTCTAACAAGGACACCGCCCCCAAAAAACCACAGAAAACTTTGGCGAATGCCCTTTGTTGTCGAATCGCACAAAGTTTGGGAGAAGATTTCCTTTTGTCCCCTCGCCAGAAAGCCGTCATTGAATGCTTACAGAGGCCTCATGCCCAGGATTTCTTAACTGTTATTCCTATTGAAGGTCTGGGTCAACGTATGTCAGCGGTGGAGTACCGGTCAATCCTTAAGTACCGTCTGATGATCCCCATGTTCCCGAATGATGAAACTTGCCCAGTCTACCGTAAAACATGCCTGGATAAATACGGGGAGCATGCGTTACACTGTAGAGAGCTGCCGGGGTTTAAGTATCGCCATGATTTTGTTCGAGACGCGTTAATGGATATTCTCAGACGAGCAGGGATCTCGGCAAAGAAAGAGGCACCGGTTAATTTTCTTACGGACCCGGCGGAAGGGAGGTACGCCCGGCGGACGTGCTAGTTTTTGGTTGGGAGGGCGGGAAACATGCTTGTGTCGATCTCACAGGTGTATCCCCCTAGCTGGGTTGCGGGAAAATGGGTTTGTGGCGGGGCAAGCAGTTATGAGAGCAGAGTCAAAGAAGGTGGAAAAGCACGCGAAAGCTTGTGAGGATAATCAACATGCCTTTGTCCCCCTGGCGTTTGACACGTTCGGCTCCTTGGCGCCGGAGGCGGTTCGGTTCTTGGCTAAAGTTCAGCGTGTGGTCCACAGCAACTTTACGACTCCTCAGGGGCGAGGCTTTGTTTTTAGTAGATTAGGGTTTTCCATTCAGAAGGGGATGGCGGCGCAGTTTGTTGCCCGTCTACCTGCTATCCTTATGTAATTTGCCTTGTTGATTGTCGAACCAAAAATTAATGAACCAAACAACGACAGCCCCTCAGACCTTGGTTCTTCTTTCTGCAAAAAAAAAAAAAAAAAAAAAAATCAAATTCCAAATTATAACAAGGAATCTGAGATGGAAAGGTTTGATGTAAACCAAATTCCCCTAATTTCATTTGAGTAACAAATAACACATACATTGCTTTAATGTATAAAAACATGAAGATGATGTAAAGGAAAGTTGAGTACAGAAACTAGACTATGTACCTCCCCTTCAAATCTTAATTAGAAGTCAAACAATACCTAAACAGACATAATATAATATAGGTTAGTTCATCACTTTAAATCCTAAAAAAACCCTAACAAAGATGTAAGGACGGGTAAATTCATCAAATTGAGATCCTGAAAAAACTTAACAAGTTAAAGATTTGGGGAATGAGACCAAATAATGTAAAACATCCCCTAACAGTTAAATTCATCAATATAAAAATACTAAAAAGCCTAGCAAATCAAAGATGTGGGGACATGGTACCCTAATAAAACTTAAAAAAAAAGATACGGGGACATCACCTAGCTCTCGACTGCCTCTTTACGGTAAAAACAAGGCTTTTTAGTTCCTGCGAAGATGGCTCCTTACTTCTACCTTAACAAGGTTAGTAAAAAATTAGGGCGGGAAGTTGAAAAAGAGGAAAGCAATGGCGGGGATATTTATCTTGAAGAGGAAATCAAAAGCTTCCTATTTTTTTGTCGATTTGTTTCCGTGAGTGGGGATGAAACCGTTGTGAAATGTGGAGGGAGGGAAAAGTATATGAATGGAGGGAGATCTCAAGGGTTTTGGAGAAGAAAAATGTAATTTATTTTAAATTATTATATAAGTAGGATGTGGCTATATCTCATTCAAAATTAACCCACATATGTATCTATTTTAGTTTTAAAATCATTTAAATTATTTTATAATTTAACCTTTCTTTTATTTGCTTCCTTTTGACGACTCTCGTCTCCAAAATCTATATCATCTTCAACAACTGAGTTGGCTCAAACTCTTTTCGCCATGAAAGACTATCGCCAAACTGATTTTTTCTCTGATTAACTATAAGGAATCGTTTGAAAGAAGATAATATGATAAAAGTATTAATTTAATAGTGAAGTAGCTCACCTAATTCTATAATGACACCTATTAACATAGGTGAAAGCATCCTACTCACATCCCTAAAACCCAATTGTTTACTTCTTTTAAAGGGGCATACTAATGGCACACGAGAATTGATATTTGGACTTGGTCATATACGCATCGTATAGGCTAATACGACGCGTATAGCCCTTCACAATTTCCCATGCCCGACATCCTCGTACAACCTGGCCGTTCCAATATTATACGCATCGTATAGACCAATACGATGCGTATAGGGTACGAGGTACTTTCTGCAACTAGTCATCCATCACCTCGCTATACGCTCCTTATAGATCCATACGCGGCGTATAACGATGTGATGGATGACTAGTTGCAGAAAGTACCTCGTACCCTATACGCACCGTATTGGCCTATACGATGCGTATTGTGGAGGAGATGGACAATAACTTCTACAGGAGCTTTGGGCTTAGGGTTAAATGAAAACCGGTGGCTTTTTATCAGACAACAACTTCTATAGGAGATGGACAATAAAGAGGAATGGTGGAGAACTGTTTTTGACAGAGTCGCCTTTCAAGAGTATGATATGCTATGTCACACAATAGATTGGCACGATGTGAAAGCCACACCAGTTAGTCGTTGGATGTCGATGCCATACACAGGACTCCTAGTTGCTCAAACATTTGGGGTGATTGTTCATCTTTTAAGCATCGCCGGTAATCAAACATTTTTTCCATTGTGGTTTGGTCCAAACGTTCTCGCTCAACATCAAACTGTATCATTAGTTCACTTCAACAGGGCTCATTTCATCAACGTCAAGTTAGACGGAGATTTTCCGATTCCCATGCCGAATTCACTTTGGAATTTGCACCGAAATGATGATGCAGCAAAATGGGAAAATATATACAGTGATCGTATTGAACGATTTAAGAAAATAATGGCTACTAATGGATCTACATTTCCACAATACTTCACGACTCACGGATGATGATTTATTAGTTTTTTATTAATTTTAATTATTTTAAATTTTAATTATTTTAAATTAATATTTTATTAATTTTTTATTAATTTTAATTATTTTAAATTTTAATTATTTGTCATTTTAATTATTTTAAATTAATATTTTATTAGTTTTTTACTAATTTTAATTAAATATTAATAAATTTTAATTTAATATTCTATACGCCACGTATAGGGCCATACGTCGCGTATAGATTTGAATAGGATATTTTAAAGGTTATACGCCACGTATAGGTCAATACGTGGCGTATAGAATACCAAAGGTTGGTGGCTATACTCCACGTATTGACCTATACGCGGCGTATAGCCATTTGATATACAAGGAAAACGCCTCGTACAGAGCCAAACGAACCAAAACAACCACACACAAACCCATACGCGACCGGCAAGAAACGCTCGTTGATTTGGATTGTCGTCTCAAAAAAACTTCGTAAAGGTACGTCTCTCCACCCGCGATCATTAATGTTAGGTTTATATTGAATATTAGTGGGTAAAACTGGGTAGATTAGCGATTTTTTGATTGAAACTTAAGAACTATACGCCACGTATAGGGCCATACGTGACGTATAGTTCGTCTGAGGAAGACGATGAAGCCATACGCCACGTATAGATCTATACGCTGCGTATGGCTCATGTTCTCGGCAACTTGGCCCGCGTATGGCCTGGTTGCCCGCGTATGACTTAGTTTTCCCGGTAATTGGCCTGCGTATGGCTTGGTTTACCCGGTGACAGCCTATACGCCACGTATAAAGCTATACGTGGCGTATAGGTTTTAAAAAAAATTTAATTATTATTATTATTTATTATTTAAAATAAAAAACAATATATTATTATTATTTATTATTATTTAAAATAAAAACAATATATTATTATTATTTATTTTTTATTATTTAAAATTAAAAACAATATATTATTATTATTTATTTTTTATTATTTAAAATTAAAAACAATTAATTATTATCAGATATGGCGGATCATGATGATGATATTCATATGGAGCCGCTAGACGATCTTGTGCACTACCCTTTTTTGGGTTTTCTGGCTGACTCGGAGGCGTATGCCTGGTGCCAGAAGCTCCGGGAGGTGCGGTTGGGTCCAGGGACTGCAGTTGATTGGGCGCTCCTCGAGGAGGTACAGGAGGCCGAGCGGGCTAGGGCCATCATCGGCCAGGACAAGCCATGGTCGCGTCTTTTTGATCTATCATTCACGAAGACCTACCGACAGGTGGTCGTCGAGTTTCTTTCGACGTTCATCTAGTCAGAGGCTGGGCTAGAGCCTCTTCCCGGGGAGGTGCCGGATATGGATCCGGATCATATTTCCTTTTCGATCTTTGGGATCGTTTACCGTCAGACCCTCCGTCAGTGGGCCGTCACTACGGGCTTCTACCACGAGCCTGAGACGGTCACGCCACTTTTTGAAGAGGCGGTGACGGAGGTAGACAAGGATGAACTCCTTGTTTTTTGGGGCTTGATTTCAGATAGTCCTTGGTTGGTTACCAAGGGGAGGGTCTCGGGTATTAGAGACCCTTTGTATAGATATCTGCACCGGCTTATTTCGACGTCGATCGCACCGCGTCTGAAAAGCCGAGAGTGGTGCACCGATAGAGACCTCTTCTTTCTCTATTGTCTGCTTACTGGCAGGCGGTGCGACCTATCGACGTGCCTTGCGCTTTATTTTGCATCTGCCTATATGCGGCATTTATCGCGAGTTTTTGTATGGCGGTGCTTTCATCACGCAGATCATGCGCTCGGTTACACCATTTGACGTGCATGAGCATGCGATGTCACCGGCCATTCCCCCTGTCCGATTAGACCGTCGCACGGTCAAATAAATGTATTCTTTTCTTTTTATCACACAATCATCTTCAGCAATATTAAGAAAACTTTGCACGTCGGTCAAATATGATGGGTTAATACATCCAATGTTGTACATCCAACAACTCCGATCCATTTGTAAATTGTAAATAAACAAAACAACTAGTATAAATGCATATATAATGTGAATCAATAAACCGATACTAATCTAAGGTGGTGGATCCTAACCCACTTTTTGATTATTCTATCTCATATATATACACGTTATAACAAGTTGATTATTTTAAAAAAATCGACAACATCTCCTTTAACTCTTCAAATATGCATATAAATAGCAAACTCGATGGAGTAAAGAGAAATTTATCGATTTTTTTTAAATAATCAACCTATTGTAACGTGTATATATACCCTAGTGAGATAGAATAATAAAAAAGCAGTCCTAAAGGGGACAATCCAAAATTAATCTCTATCAGATTAATTTAGACGGGTGTAATCTAAAAGGTTTCTAAATGTAGATAACGGTGTAACGATCAATTCACAATAAAGAAACAAAAGTAAATAAAATTGTTACCTGATTATTGCGGATGAATCTTCAGAAAAATAAAACTAGTTCTTAGGAATATGAAGAAGTTTGAGAATTTGAAGAGAGAAAGAAGAAAACTAATATATAAATATTAAAAATAACTAATTGGGCCTATTTATATGGTTTGGTTTATACGTGCGTAGTTTAATCGATTTCAAGACAATTTAAATACGAATGAATCTAAAACTAATTCAAGCAATATCTATTATTAATTTTATACCAGATTAATTATTTTTAAAGTTTGATAAAAGTATCAATAAATATAAACTAAATTTAAAAAAAAAATACTAATACATCGATTTTTTAATTATATTATAATAAAAATCGCTTTAAATGATATATATGTTATACAATTGATTTAAGATTTAACCTTTTCAACAATAAAATAATACTAACTAGGGAAAGAAAGAGGAGAAATAGGAATTAGGGGATCTACATCGTTTCAATTTCATACAAAATATAATATAATAATAAATTATTAAATCTGTTAAAACCAAATACAGTGGTTCAATTCACCACCACTATAAATGGTTATTATTAAGAATATTATTAAATCAATAAATTAAGAATATTAAATAGACTAACCAAATACAGCGGTTCATATCCCTAATCGGTTATTATTAAATCAATAAAATATGATATTATTAAATAGTTTAAGACCAAATACAGCGGTTCATATCCGACTGTGTATTTGGTTATTATTAAATCAATAAAATATGATATTATTAAATAGGTTAAGACCAAATAAAGCGGTTAATATCCCTAACCCCTGTAAATGGTTAATCGTTAACCAAAAATTAGGTTTAATATTTAAACCGCTTTAATTTTTAAACCCTAAAATTCAAAACCCGCTGTAAATGCATGATGAATTAGTATTTAAAGCGGTTGATTTAGAAACCGTTGTATAAGGTTTAAAATCACCACTTTATTTGGTTACTAGTTTAGATCTCGTGTCTACACACGGGGTGAAAACTGAAAAATGAAAAATATCAAGTATAAATTATTTAAATCTTTATGTATATAATTTACAGGTGTAAATATATATTACATATACTAAGGATAGAAACAAACTCAAAATATGTAAAAATTAATATATAATTGGGTTTTGAAAGTACGTTAATTACTATTTAATATAATTTGACTTTCATTTACTATTTGATTGAAATAAAAGTTACATAATTAAATTTTAAAATTTTTTATAATAATGGATAATTTAAAATAAATGTGTTTTATTGGTATAATTAGTATTTTCTTTAAATATATATTATTATTAAAAAATATAAGTGCATTAAATAAGAGAGAGATGCGCGAAAAAATGATGAGAATTAATATGGAGACGACACGTGTCATTTAAAAACATTTATTTATTATATAGTATATTAAATCTGTTTGTACATTTAAAAACATTTAAAAACACCTCCTAATTGTACATTAGTTCTGTTTGGAAGGGGACACATATTTTAATTGTTTCATTTTCAAAAAATCTAAGTTGTTTTAAAAAAATGTTTTATAAGTCGGACATTAGGGTTGTACATGTTTTTTGGTTTCCTATGGTGGCATATTTAGTTTCAAAACAATTTGTCTAATATGGCATATTTTAAGTAAATAATTTTTAGAAAAAAAATTATGTTCTTTAATACAAAATGTTCTATAAGTCTCCCCTTCTAGTTGTAAAAATTCGTTTGGTGCCTATTACCATTTTTGTGTATGAAAAAAGTTTCAAATTGTTTAATTTATAATTGCGTGAAGCATTTTTCTTTTTGAAACGCAAACTTCATAAAAGAACCAAACCAGCCCGAAAACCGGGCAGCCAAACAAAGGAAGAAAAGAAATTACGTAATTTCAAAATCACACCAATTTTCTCAAGACAAAGTCTTTAACTTCGATCTGCTTCTCGCCCATAGAAATTCAATCTTCTTTATCACACTGATGATATCCTCCACCCGAATTGGTTTATTCGAAAATGTCTACCCGTTTCTAGCTCTCCACAAACTTCATTAAGCTATGATGATCACTCCGTGAAAAAAAAAAACTCATTTTCCTGTTCCTTTAATCCCGAGTGTTTATGAAACTCCATCAGATCTTTGAAGGAGAAAGCGAAAAAATCGACACCAGTTACTAACAAACTGCCATACTATCACAACCGTCCTACAAGCCGTGAAGATATGATCCACCGATTCCTCTCCGCCGTTGCAAAAAAGACAAGTCGCATCATCGACTGTGATGTTCCTATTCCGCAATGCCAAAATCGTAGGAATCCGCCCCAACTCCGGCCGCCAAGCGAAGATGTTACATTTAGCCGGAATCCATGTACTCCAATTTAACACAAAATTACCGCTATAGTCAGAACCTTTCGCAAGAAGGCGCTTGACGGCCCCCACACTAAAGCCTTTCGACTCCGCCCCGATCAACTCCCATTTATCCTTGTTATTGCCCCACTCAATTTTGCCCAGCAGCTGGCACATCTGATCCAACTGATGAGATTCTGGCCCAACCACAGGAGCCCTTTTCCAACTCCAATTATGAGCCAAAGAAGCCCCATCTGCCCAACAACGATCCTTTATTTTACATCTTTTATCCGTATCAAGTTGGAACAGGAGAGGGAACACCTCCTTAAGGGGTTCATGCGCGGCCCAAGGGTCCAACCAGAACGAAATATTTTCCCCGTCACCTGGAATACTTTTAAAGAATCTTCGTATTGGTAAGTCTTCAACCATTGTTCTCAAAATAACATTGACAATATTATTCCAAACCTCTCCCAAAGTATTATGAGACGGAATAAAATCCCAATTCCTTCTACCTGTGTGAAAAGCCTCCACCACCTTTCTCCACAAATTTTCCGGTTCAACCTTGTAGCGCCACCCCCATTTAATTAACAAAGCAACATTAATATGTTTAAGTCTACTAATTCCAAGCCCCCATCACTTTTGGCTATAGTCACCCATCACTTTTAGCTATAGTCACCCGATCCCAAGCATCATTCGACCAACCCCATAAGAACCATTTTATCATCTTTTCTAGGTCGTTCAAAACTTTGTTGGGAGCTTTATAGAGAGTAAAATAATAGCATGGAAGACTTTCAAGGACCGCTTTGATGAGCATTAACCGCCCCCCGATGGAGAGAACATTAGCCTTCCACATAGACAATCAGCTTCCGAACACAACATAGACCGGTTTCCAATTGTTAATTCGGTTCATATTAGCCCCAACCAAGATACCCAAATATTTGAATGGAAGATTCTCCGCTTTGCACCCCTACTAGCCCAGCTTTCAATTCCACTTCCGAAAATTCCATTCCAATGCCGAAAAAATTAGATTTAGATAAATTTATCTTAAGACCGGAGCACATATAAAAAGCCAGAAGTATCCTAACCACTTCTACAATATTATCATAAGACCAATCTCCTAGAATAATGGCATCGTCCGCATAAAGAAGATGAGTTAAAGTAGGACCATTATTCCGGGTAGTGATGCCCTGAATCCAACCGTCATCACTCGCCTTTTGCACCATGCATGAGAGGGCTTCCATCACCATTATAAACAGAAACAACGAGATATCGTCGCCTTGGCTCATTCCTTTGCCGCCTTGGAATTCAAAAGTAGGTGCTCCATTAACGAGAATAGAAGACCTAGCCGACCTGAGCACCCCGAGGATCCACGCACACCATAAGACAGGGAAACCCATTTGGGATTGTCCACAACAAACCCCTAGTTCACATTATCATAAGCCTTCTCGAAATCAATTTTGAGAATAAACGCTTCCTTGTGGTTCTTTTTGCACCAAGTTATAACTTTGTTCACAGTGAGTGGCCCGTCCAAAATATACTTACGTTTTATGAACGCCGATTGGGAATTCGAAATAGCCTTCTCTATAACCTTTTTTGAGCCGATTAGCAAGAATCTTCTAGATCACCTTACTAATCACCCCAACTAAATTAATGGGGCGGTAATTATTCAAATTCACCGGGTCATTGACTTTAGGGATGAGAGCAATGAAGGAAGATCCACTGCCCTGATTAATAATCCCATCCTTGTGAAATTTGGATAAAATGTTGGCGAAGTCACTTTCAAATAGATGGTAAAAATGCTTAATAAATATCATATTGAACCCATCCGACCCGGGAACCCGATCATCACCGCACTCAAAGACCACTTCCTTAATTTCCCTGCATGAAAACAGCGCAATAATCCCACTTTTTTCTCATCCGAAAGCTTTTTAATACTATCACACTTTAAGACGACCTTGAAGTATGCTTTTCCACAAATCTATTTTTAAAGAAATTAAGCACCTCTTTCTTAATCTTTGAAGGTTTAGTAACCCAACTTCCGTTCACCAAAATACCAGGTATCCCATTCTTTGCTTTTCTATGATTAATAAACCTGTTGAAGAACTTGAAATTTTCATCACCTTCAAGAGCCCATCTAACCCGGGATCTTTGCCTTAGCTCCGAATTTTTCTTCATGTCAATCTATTTTAAGGTCTTCTTGCATTCTGTATAGGTCCACTCCTCTTCCTCCGAGAGAACTCTAGTCTCCAGAATTTCTTCCAGGTTCTCCAAATCAGCCCTAGCAGCATTGGCTTCCTCCCCTTCTTTTTTCATCATCACATCCCTCCACACTTTGAGTCTCTTTCTGATAAAAGCAAACTTTTTAGACAAACGCGTGTCTGGATCCCCACTGAACTGGAACTCATTGACAGCAGAAACGGCTGCCTCTTCATAACCCTGTTTCTCCATCCAGGAGTTATAAACCCGGAATGGACGAGGTCCGAAATTAGCCTGCGAAGTAGACAAAATAAGAGGCCCATGATTCGAGTGAAGGTTAAGAAGAACCCTAAGGCACGCCTCTAGCCATTTGTGGAAAAAACTCGGGCAAACCAACATTCTATCGATCTTGCTCAACTTCCGACCATTTTCTCGGACACATGTGAATTGTCTCCCCTTCATACTATACTCCAGCAGACCCGCGCTATGAATAAAAAAGTTAAAATTCCTAGCACAAGACGGCTTTTTCTCTCTTCTGAGAACCTAACAACATTAAAGTCTCCCACAAGGATCCAAAACCCATCAGACCTGGAAATCTCAGACCGAAGCAAGTTCCACAGCGTCTGCTTGGCAGCGAGGCCTTGAGGAGCATAAATGTTCACAATGTTGATAAGCTCGTTGCTACCTTTTATTTTTCATTTGATGATAAGAAAGTTCATGTTCTTAACAGATTCACTGAAAACAAACCTGTCCAAATCCCAAAGACACAGTAAACCACCCGATTGACCCACTGAAAATTTTAAGTCATTCCAGCGGCGTTGGAACCGTCTTATCGAACTCTAATCCGGACCCAAAAATCTAAACCTCCCTCCACCCGCACCCCCAAAAACCTAAAACCCCCCCCCTCCAACCCCACCCAAAAAGCCTAAAACCACCACCCCACCCCCCAAAAACCTAAACCCCCCCACCCCACCCCCCAAAAACCTAAACCCACCCCCAAAAACCTAAACCCCCCACCCCCACTCCCCAAAAAAACCTAAACCATAAAATCTAAACCCTAAAAGCTAAACCCTAAGGCTAAATCATAAGGCTAAAACCCTAAAATTCAAACGTAAAATCTAAACCTTAAAAGTTAAACCCTAAAAGTTAAGATGATAGAGTTAGACGAGACGGTTCCAAAGCCGCTGAAATGAGCTCAATCGGGGTTCGTTTGATATCGTTTATAAGCGTTTTGGTTATTTCTTATATTTTTTAGCGAAACCTACTTCTTATTTGATCATCCCCTGTATATAATATCCATTCCATATTTAATATCCATTCCTTTACTCGGAGTACATGCTGAGCATATCAATAACAAAACTCAAGGTGAGTTGTGGCATCATAACTGTGATCAACATAAGAGAGAGAACACCGTATTTTTTATAAAAAGAAAAATCCCTATAAATTTGATTTGTTATTAAAAAAAGATTGTTTACTTTAAACCTTTTATCACGGTGGATATAAAACAATCATTTAGGATAGAGTGTATTACATCGGACGAATCATTAAAAGATTGTTTACTTAAACCATTTATTCTTGGTGTAGTCAATATTACGAATTTTTACCCTTAGCATGATATAATTTTTTTTCGATGAGAAAGCATAAGTCGTTTGAACATGCAGAATCTTATATACCTCCAGAGTAAAAAAATTTAAATAGTTAAAAAAAGAAGATTTTGATGTAACATACTGGTGTGCGATTAAAGCCTAAATAATACTTTATATAAATTGTAACCCAAAAATTAAAAATATTATCTAAAACTTAACTTTCACTATTAGCCCAATATATTCAAATAAACCGCCTTATTCTAATAAATGGTTTCAAGAAATGTCATGTGTCATTATCATTTTTTTTTCTCATTAAAATCTTTTAATTTTTCCTATTTTAAGTAAGTTTGAATTTTAAAATTTAAGTATTTTAATGTTTTTATTTTTCAAAAAAATAATATAAAACTTGAATTCTGATTATTACTTAATTAAGGAATCAAATAATTTTTTTTTGTTGTACCCATTATTTTAAATTTGTTTACATATTATGGTACTTTTATTTTTCTATTAAACAACATCATGTAATACATGGGTATATAACCTAGTTTTCTAATAAAGAAATAAATACTAAAGATGATCATACTCCATGAAGTACCTTTCTTGTATCATTGGTTCAACGAGTTAACATAAAAAAATACGAAAACTATTATTTTTGTTTTTATGTATATGAATGGGTAAAAAATAACAAAATCAACCTTTTTTTTAAATAAACGATTTAGCTCGCGAGTCGAGCCTGAGCCCACCATTACAGCTCGTTAAGATAAACAAGCTTGCTCGGTTAGGTTTGTAAACGAGCTAAGCCGAGGCCACCTTGGCTTGGTTCAACTGGTTTACAGACCTAGTTTTACCTTATTATAAATAATTTTGTCACGACCTTAATCTTAACCATTAAAATAACAAGATCAACTACACAAATCCCTTCTCACGCTAAGCATGCTCGTCACAACGTATCACTAAGATCAACTTGAAATGCTATTCTGACCAAGTAATTTATAATTGTGTCAAACAACATAATAGAGCCCCCAGAAGATAGCAAGCATTCTCCAGTTCTATAACCCGCTATCATGGAATGGACATCTTACCTATCACGCGGAATCATCATGATTCTATGGGGGTTTGTTAGCACCCACTCTCGGAATCCGGTGACAGTTGCCCATTCAGCAACAACATAACCACCAACAAAATATTCTCTGATCCAAGAGTCTCTGAGTTTCGCCCATTTCAACAACTCTATCTTCTTAGAAATTTGAGCTCTACATGGTATAATAATAGCACCATATTGGTTATACATCAAGATCTTGAGATTCATATTAGTCCAACTACTTTTAACTAACATTTTAGTGATCATGAAAAATTAACAATTCAATATATAATCTACCACATACATTAAGGAGCTGTTTGTATTTGTGTTTTGGAAGCGATTATGTGACACATAGTAATATGAATCACATAATTATTAAACCATGATGCAAGATATAATGTTTGGATGTGCTTTTACCTTTTGAAGATGGACTAATAATCAACTGTTTTAAATGTTTTGAAAACCATCATCTTATTTGATAAATTAATAGATAAACTAACCCAAATGGGGTATCAAAGAACCAAGAGTATAAAAACATTTCATGTTTAGAGAAAATGTACCAAAAATGACAATTTTCGTATGATCCGGCATTAACAAGGTCGAACAGTTACCTGATGGAATTAATAACATAATTCAATGCCAAGCAAGAAGCAAGTGATACCATAGCCAATGGGGTGTCAAAAGAGCTCTGTAAAGGAACCAGTTTAAACTTGAATGTAAAAATCATTAACATGGAAAATAGAAAATGTTTCAGCATCTTAAGCTTAAGAAAATTGATGTTTAAGTAACTCACAGAAAGAATAGATACGACTCCAACAACACGCATAACCCACTTGGCTCTCCTACCATCAAAAACAGCAATTTGATTTCAAATGTTAGCAATTTGATTCCAAATGTTACTGAAAAACAAGTATGAGAAATACAGCTAAAACTCTAATAATATAGCAAAAGCAGACTCACTTGGTACGCGCCAAGGCCGACCTGACTATCCTATCATCAGCAACATTATTTTGATTCTGAATGTCCCTGAAAAGACAAGTACGAGAAACACAGCTAAACTCCAATAACCATAGGACTGGTATAGTAAAAGCGGACTCATATGTTTAGAATTTCATTAGTTGTGTTTTTGTTAACTTCATTAATATGGAATGCTATATAGCTAGGCTTTTACTTCAAGTGAACTGAACCTCCTGATCATGAATTTTGAACAATGTTTAATGATCCCACTGCTTAAATGAAGATCTCTAGTCTTATATGCTGGATAGTGATGATGGTGGCTCTACTATCACTATCACACACCGAGCCGTTAGAACAGTCACAAGTGAGAGGGGGTGGTTTAGAAGCCATGGATGCATATCTTTTTAATTTGTGGGAGCTGGTAAGTATTCATTTGGTTTTCTAGACACTGATACATAAGGTAAGGTTTTGGATATTAGTAGTATCTTTTGACACTTTTTGTGCTTGTATGTGCAGTATAAAAACTCTTCAAGTTCCGAAAGACCCAAAGCTGCCCAGAAGATACTTGATGCCGTCACAAACATTGCGTATCTAGATAGCAGGATCGATATGCTTGGATTGATTCTCTTTGGACCACTAAGCCGTTGGTCAACCCTCCGTTCAGTTAGAGATAAAAGGCTCCCCATAGTGGATGACCAACAATGTCTCAAATCTACTGTACGTTTAACTTAACTTAAAACATAAAGATTGTAATATCCCATATCGGTTGAGGGGGAAAACGAAGCCTTCCTTATAAGGGGTGGATACCTTCTCTATCAAGACACGTTTTGCCTGGGCGAACAACTCGTCGGGTGAAAACAAAACCGTGAGTTCCTGGATGGGCAACCCATCAGGGGCAAAGCGGACAATATCTTGGTAGATGTTTGTTTTCTGAATGAGAGTTTTTTCACTGAAGTTGAGGTTATTTGAAAAGCATTGTAGGGTGCTGAAGGAACGCAGCTTGGAGCAATCCATAGCTAATATATGCAATTATGTGCCTGAGAAAGCTGCCATCAAAGAAGCAATTATTCTTGTTTGTGGCATGCATGTCACCAAAGTACATGACGGTAACCACACAACCTAAAATTAGTGTTTGATTTTATTATGTGATTTCATGTGGTGTTTATTTACACTATTACTGGAATTGCATACTCTGTAAGTTAATTTGAACATTACTTTCAGCCAAATAGTTTATTGTCCGGGGAACACAACAAACTTTGTATAATTTGTAGTATGTTACAGGCCAAAGTTTGATCGAAGCAGTTATTATCATATAGAGATGTTAACTCTACTGGGTGTGTCATATCAAAGAGTTGTGCGTTGATTTGTCATATATAGTTGTTGCTGAGGTTCTCTTTTAGGCATTATGTCATATAAAGGGGTTAGAAGTGGTATGTCATGTAGTCTTAGTGTCGTACTAAATCCAATGAGATTTTAGTTTTCAAAGAAAAATGTTAATCTATGGGTTTCAGGGCTACTGAATTAATAAAAATACAGTATTAATCTATTGGGTGTTTTTAGTGCTTGACACTTAGATTTGAGTATAATTGAAATACTAATTGTTTTCTTCATTTAAAGCTATGGGCATTGATGTGGGAAATCCAAAAATAAATGTCACTCTCACACCAATTCATGGCACGTTTCAATATTGTGGACGGGTTTCGATTAATGGCATTTCGAGAACGAATTTTTGGAGTTATGCAAAAGCGTATCAGGTTATGGTAGTTCCGACAACATATATCCTCGATACATGGCCTAACATGATTCAAATTTGTTTTCATCGGTAAGTAAAATACTCTTAGGTTGAACATGCTGGGCAGGTTAATTGGGTAACTAGTCAAACCAGGCTCACATTGGAACATTTCTTTTTAGTACCATTCAAAACGAGCCAGGTTGGATAGATTTTGGCTTATAAACATTTTTTTTATAAATATTTAATGTATTAGTTTATGATTTCAAATACAAATATATTACTCTTATAATATAAATTTTTGTATAATATGATTTTGGAGGTTGTATGCTAAACATACTCTATGGGTGACATTCAACCCATTTTTCTTTAGCTAAATCACTTCATTTGACCTATTTCAACTTGTTTGAGATTATAAACATAATGCAAACTAATCCATTTATAAGCAAATGGAAAGAATTGCCACCTCTAGTAAGTGTCTCTTTTATTGTCTTTGTCGTATCTCACGCCATTGAAGTTTCAAAATTTTTAAAACTAAAAAAAGATTTTTATTCACATAGGAAGTTGTATGTAGAAATGATTCACAAGGTTTATGCCAATGTGAAAAAGATGATTGGAGATCTATTCAAAAGGGTCCATGGAGTTCTGTTATGTCACCGTATGAGCAAAGATTTGTTGATGTAAACTTTCTTGTTGGGCTAAATGGCTTTCTAACCGTCACTCTTGATGAAGGTGTTTCTCTGCATTTGTATTTGCATTTTTACAGTTCTTGAAAAACTGAGTGTATTTTGACAATAAATGTCAAGTTACCGTCTTTTGTTATCATTTTTTACTTATGTCTACAATTGGGAGTTTCTGATACTGCGTCAGTTTTACAAGAAAGATGGTTAGTTTGAAAGACAATAGCCAATTATGATCATTCAAGAAGTCATGTTCCTGTCATTCTGTCTTTCTCTATTTTCTGCGTTTTTTATTAGTTATTTTGCCAATTGGTTTTGTGCAGTGTCACAGGGCTGGCGCTATGTATTGCTTGTAGCGGGAATCGCTTTGCTGTTCAAGACGGTTAGCAAGTGGGTCACCTTTTACTACGAATCCTATGGTTATTGGAGTTTTAACTAAATGTTCTCATATTTGTTTCCAGGAACATTTTTTATGATGGGATGGTACAATCTTTGATCATCAAATGGGCCATGCGTGCTATTGCAGTCGCATGTATTTTTATGGTCCATTATTTGATCACTTCTTTTCTCATTCATTTTTATATGCATAGGTCAAAAAGCCGAGGCATTTCTATTTTTCAAGTTGAAAATTTTACATTATTAGGCTTTTGGTTCTTTTTCAGAGCTCGATTGACACTACTTTGGCTACGGTAGCAGTGTTTCTTGTATCACCATATGTTATATGTATGCATCTATCATGTAAGTTCTTTTTAGCCCAACTCGATACATATAAAAGTTTAGGTTTCTCATTCTTCAACAAACATGTTTATTACAGCTGAGTATGTGATTCAGAGTATTCTTTCACATTCAAAACACAAATACAAACAAATCCTTAGTTTTCATGATCACTAACTTGTTTGATAGAAGTAGTTGAGTAATCTGAATCTCAATATCTTGATATATGATTCTATTATTATTATTTCATGTAGAGCTCCCAAATTGTGGCCACCGACTGCACCTGGACAAGGTACATTACCCATGAAAATTATAAACTTTTACTTTCTTGGCAACTAAATTAACCCATATAAGAAAGTTGTAACTAATCTCTTTCTTGACAACAAAAATGAAATAATTGTTCAATGGATATAGGACCGGTGGACGCATCGGGAATTCAAAATGATTATTATTCAACGTTTCATAAGAAGCCAAATAGAAACAAGTTATCAAAGAGAGAATATAAAGCATCGGCCGGACAATCAGCTGCTGAGTTGGCGTCGGCGTCTTCCCCTGAATTCGAGCAGTGGGTGATCAATAACGCTCATAGAATCAAACTTCATCCTAAAAAACGGATATGGCTAAGATGGCGATGATAGCGGGACGTTAGAGGTAAAGGCAAAAAGGTGAAGAATGATATCACCATAAAGAGGGAGGATCAAATAAATGTGGGTTTTGCCTAAGTAGCCTAAAAATGATCTTTTAAAACTTGATATCCGGCTCATACGAACTACGATTGAACTTATTCCAGTGGCATTGGAACCGGCTCGTCGATATAGTTTTTAATTTAACAAACTCAACACTTTGATTCTCACAACTCACAACTATACACTATATCAAGATAGTGTATTCCAACCGAAGCATCAACTATATCAAGATAGTATGATGATACTTAACTCACATAAGTGAGTGCCTCTTACAATATTCTCTCAAACAAGGCAACAAGCTACCACACAAATTACAAGCTACCACACAACACAAGAATGGAAGTTGTAAAACAACTCTTCTATATTGATCTTGATCTTTAATCTTTAATCTCTCACTTGATTTGATGTTAGAATATCAAGAGAACCAGAGAGAGATATATTAGATATGTATATGAAGTGTTTTGAGCAAACGGGGTGAGGAAAATGGATGTGGGAGGGGTGTATTTATAGGCATATCACACAAGACAAGAAGGCAACATGCTGGCTCTCAGCGACCTTGGGACTGTTGGAATGTTGTTTTCTTGACTTCTAGTGCTCTGAACGTTAGGTGTTGTCACATCCACCCTCACATCCCAAGTTCATTTTCACACTTTTATACCAGATTTTGAAGCTAAGGAAAGGTGTCTTGAGCTAAGAAAATGTAAAGCAATGTTTAATACATAAGGGAATGGTTCAAATACTAATCAATTTTTTATGTGATAACCGTGCTAACCACTATCAAACAATCACATAATTTATAAATTATTTTTTCTTTTTATTCTAAAAAGAGTATTTAAGTATCGTGAACATATATCTCGAACATAAATACGGAAATGATGAGTTTTACATATACGTATCAAATAATGTTACATATACGTGACACATAGTGTTTACGTATGTGTAACATTATTTGGTACGTATACTTAACACTAAGTTTAAAAGTGGTTATCACATAAATATTGGTTAGCTTTTGAACCTCACCCTAATACATAAGTTTTGTTTTGAATGTTTTGTAGTAGGGATGATCCTATATTACAATGTTTAATATTGAAGCCGTTGCAAGCTCGTAATCATCAGTCATGGAAATAAAATAAAGGAGAGAACGGGCCAACTTTCATTATCGACTTTTTAGGTCAATTCCCTTTCACCAATTCTTTAAACTAAAACAACTTTTATATACTTCATTAAATTGTTTAAAAGTTACATCATGAAGTCAAGAATTTTATTATTTTCAGTTTAAAATATTATTGCTCTTTTCTTGAACGACTTTTTAATATAAATTATAATAGTTAGGGCTGTAAAAGAACCGAACGTTTATCGAACAGTTTGTGAACCGTTAGACGGGAAGTTCGTTTACGTTCGTTCGTTTAATAAATGAATGAACATGAACAAGGAATTTCGTTCGATTAACTAAATGAATTAACATGAACAGAGGTCTCGTTCGTACAATTGTGTTCGTGAACATTCGTTCATTTACGTTTGTTTATGTTGTTCATCAAAGATTTTTTGTACATTTTTATTTTATTTTATCTAAACTTTTTTATATTCTTTAATTCTTATTTTATTTTAATACTCTAACAATTAACTATGTAGGAAACTCTATTCTCATTTATGCGTCGTTCCCATATTCTCACAACCTTCTATGGTTATGTTCCACCAACCCCCCTCCCCCCTCCTGCCAATTGCCATCTTGATGATAAAGGTACATAAAACTTGATGGTAAAATAATCTTATTAAATGTTTATTTCTAAAGACATTAGGGTTGACATCAAAAGTTTCAAACAAATCTTCGTTCGGTTCGGTTCGTGAACAAATCCATTTCCTTAATGAATGAACACGGACATGAAATTTCGTTCGGTTAGTGTTCGTGAACAAGTTTAATGTTAAACAAATAAACACGAACAAGGCTTCATTCAGTTCAGTTCGATTCGTTTACAGCCCTAACAATACTACATCTAAACTATATTATAAATATGTAGTCTATGATGTTCAATTACAACAGCACGTCTATATTAGAATGATGCATCCAAAATGACCGGCTTTGACGTACGGACAACATATGTGATTACAACGGTACGTCTAAAAACACTTGTAATTATACAGATGCATATACTCTCGCATAACAATAAAAAAGAATCACCATTCCATGGTGAACTAAGCATGCACGTAAAAACATGTCAATTAAAGATCAACCCAAAATGCTACTTCTACAAAAAATTTGTGTCAAACTAGGTAAAATTTATACAATCCTCGAAAGTTAACAAGCATTCTCCACATTTATAACCCGCTATCATGGTCATCTTGACTAATCATCCTTAATGACTATGATTCTATCTTGGTTCTTAATCACCCATTCTCGAAATCCAGGGGCAGATGCCCACCGAACAACTAAATCTCTGGTCCAACCCTCCGGGTATTTCTCCCACTCAGCAACAGAATCATCTCTGGTCAAGTACTCTCTGAGTTTCACCCATTGCAACTTTGTCTTCTTAAATATCAAAGCTCTACATTGTATAACAATTGCACCATATTGGTTATACGTCAAGATCTCGAGTTTCAGATTAGTCCCACTACTTCTAACTAACAATTCAATAACCTACTACAGACATTAAGGAGTTGTTTGTATTTGTGTTCTAGAAGTGCTTATGTGACAGAGAATAATATGAGTCACATAATTAATAAAACATGATGCAAGGTATAATGTTTGGAAGTGCTTTTGCCTTTTGAAGTTGACTAATAATCAACAGTTTTAAGTGTTTTGAAAACCATCATTATTTAATAAGTTAATAGATAAAACTAACCAAATGGACACTGTTATATGTTTGTTGAAGAACCAGAAAACTAAAATTTTGGATAATAAATATATATCAATCGGGTTAAAAAGAAAAGTTAGACAAGTGATTTTGGTTAACCCTTTTGGACAAAAATATCGAAACGGCATTAAAGATAAATTTCTTGGCCAGTGTAACCTAATGAACGCATGAGCATGATCCCTCAAGAACAAAACATGGGAATAACCGAATAAACAGCCTAGGAAGAACTTACATGACGAAACTGAGCACATAATTTAGTGCTAAACAAAAAACAACTGCTACGATAGCCAATGGGGTGTCAAAAGAGCTCTGCAAAAGGAACAAAAAGCTCAATATAAACTTGAATGTAAAAATTTAGCATAGCTCTAGAAAATAGAAAATGCTTTGGCATCTTGACCATACGTATGTAAATTGTAAAAAACTAGAAACTACCCACGCGTTGCGGCGGACTGTATGGTGACATTAACGTGTTAAGCACATTATTAAGCCCGCGTGATGCGGTGCGTTTGCAAACTTCGTCACGTGTGTTGTGGCAGTGACATTAACGTCATTAAGTACATAAAAGAAATGTATGAAGTTGGCGGCGGTTCAATATAGATAGAAAAGATTATTACGCCTAGATCATCTCATAGTAAACCAACGTAACACTTAAACGATAAAATCGTTGAAGAAAAAAAACATAATTGAAATAAAAACATAAAAAAACTAAAGAAATAAAAAAGAAAAAAAGCCAAAAAACAGAAAAGTGCAGCCATGGGATTCAAACTCGAGTGGGAGAGTTCACAACCCTGAGTACTAACCACTCCCACTAGTGCCACCTTTAGTAATTACATTTGTAAATATCATACTTAAACACTACAAAAATCGTACAAAGAGAAAAAAAAAATGTTTTTGCTGACCAGTTAGATTACGCCAAGTGGCATAACCCACAACCCTTTCAAATTAAGATATAGTAAATTACAGGAGTAAAGTTGAAACTTTGAAGACTTGAGGGGAGCAAAGTTGAAACTTTGGAAACTGGAGGGATGGAGTTGAAAGTTGAAACTTTGAAACTTGAGAGGGTGAAGTTGAAAGTTTGCAAAGTTGAGGAGTGAACATGAGACTTTTATCGGTGGCTTTAGATTGGCTGCTGACCTTACAAAGTAAGTGTAAGTAAATAAAACAGAAAGAAGGGGATCAAATAACTGACATCAAATATAGCAAAGACCGCAATAGCACGCACGGCCCAGTTGACTACCCTACCATCATCAGCAACATTTTCATTCAAAATATACCTGCAAAAACAAGTATGAGAAACAGCTAAATCTCCAATAACCATAGGATAGGTAGAGTAAAAGAGGACCCACTTGCTATCCACCACGAATAGTAAACCAACCCCCATTGCAAGGCATACATAGCGCAATTGATGATGATATGGCACTGCACGACACAAATTATCAAACCAAATGGCCAACAATTACAAATTAGAAAACATAGAACAAAATAAAGGACAAGATTATGACTTCTTGAATGGATAAATTTGGCGTTTCATTATATCACGCTAACGATCTTTCTTGTCAAAATGCCAAAAGACCGTAGGAAATACCAATTATGGAAATATAAATAAAGAAGCAACCAACTTGGCAATTTTTTTTTTTTGCGAATTTGCTCAATCATGCAAGATTTGTGGAAATATAATTAATGCAAATGAAGACAAACACCTACTTTAAGAGTGACGGCATAAACCCCCCTATCAAACTTCACATCAACAAATCTTTGCTCATATGGTGACAACAAAGAATCTCGTGACACATTTTCAATAGATCTCCAATCATCACACTCACATAAGCCGAGTGAAGGGTTCCTGCAAACAACTTCCTAAAATCTTATTTTCTAAATCATGAAACTTTAATGGCATGAGATAAGAAAATATCACACACAACTAGTTTCGACCATTTACATAGGAGAATCAGTCAAATGACGAACTTTAGCTGAACAGAAACGAGTTGAAACTTGACCCTTGTGTATGGTTAATGGATACAACCCCTATACTGTTTTATTTAAAAAACTTAGATTATTAGGGTAATAAAAATAAAATAGTTTCTGCAATCATAATTAATTATTAACGCATTATATATTAATAGAAAAAGTGTTTATGGTTTTTGGCTCATACTAAAAAATCATTTGAGCATGTTTTTAACTTGTTACCAAACTCGCCCATCATGTAGCCACCTCTAACAGCTATCAACTAAAGGATAATAGTTGAATCTAAAAGCCTCTACTTACCTGTGAAAACAAATATGAATCTTGTTATGCGAATACTGGGGGTTCAAACAGAACTAAATATGATTTGGCATATCTCTGAATTTTCATTCTTGAAATGCCGTTTATAGAAACACGTCCGAAATATCCAGATGAGCCATGAATTGGTGCAGGTGTGACCTCTACTCTTGAATTTTCCACATCAAGGCCTGTGGATTTAAATGATGAAAATTGATAACAAACAAACTGAACCTGATCTTTTAATGATGAAACTTGTCTTATGCGATTAAAACCAATAACAAAAATTGTCTTATGTGATTAAAACTGATAACAAACGAGACCACTAGTTAGTTATTTGTTAGGTTTAGAACAAGAAACACGAGAAAGAATTGAACTTGCTCATTTCAGATCTAAAAAGGATCTACCAAAACAGTCTAAGACAACATCAGTAGCAACACAAAAGTAAAAGGAGAACCACATACAAGATATTTGATTGGCTCAAATAATCTTCTAGTTTAGTTGCATAAAGTGATTTAAGTAAACATCACATCAATATAAAATCAAACACTATAATAGGGTCGTGTAGTTAGTTACCAGGTAGTGCAACGTAGTTCAAGCCACAGGTAAGGATGATGGCATCCTCGATCCTCGCCTTCTCCTCAAGGTAAAGGCACATGTTTGTTAAGGAATATCCTCATATACCATCTAGAGTTGTCGGACCACAATGCTTCATAAATAATTCAACCTTCAAGTAAACTAATATCAGTTAGCAAAATGTTCATATTACATGAAAGTTATAAAGTACATAATTTACACTACATGCGTGTTTTTGTTAAACCGACATACTGTATTTCCAAAACATTGAGAGAAATCCTCCCCTAACTGTAGCTTTTCATAATCGGGATCGCCTCTAACGCGAAGAACCGATCGACCCTTTTCTGGTCCAAAAATAATCAACCCCATCATGTCATATCTGCAATCTCATGTGATATGAAAGTAGAAGAACCACCGTCACCGGTACAAGGAACCAGCATATAAGACGGTATCATTGAAATTGAAGCAGCTGATATCATTAAACATTGTTCAACATTCATTATGAAGCTAACAAAAACACATACATTGAAACCAAATGATGAAATTTTAAACATATGGTTATGTAATCTGAAATAAAACCTTCTTAGTTTAGGTTATGAGCAATTGTATGAGAACATCAATTGTTAAATCTAATCTGTATAAACAAATTACAATGTTTGAAATTAAAACCCTAATTTTACCTACCAAATGTAATAGAATGCACAAATTTTGATTGTACCTTGGGTTTGTGCGAGAGAGCAGTGTACGGACGAGCCTCAAACAACAACTGTTGTAGAAGGGAGAACAGAGTAGCGGAAAGAGGCAGCGATGGAGTCTATCCCGACACACAGGATCTTAAGATCAAACGGCTTCGACGACGGATCTGAGATCTTGAAATACAGCTAGAGATCAAACGGCTCCGCCAACGAGTCTGAGATCTTGAGTTACAATGGGAGAAGCGCATTAAGGAAACCAAATCGGGAACCATCATCCGGGACGATGTGAATGAGGAAGAGGAGCATCCTTTCGGCCACCCCCTCGAACCGATCCATGATGACGAATCTGTTCAAGAGTGCTTAGTGGAAGACAACCCCATTTTCGATGAAGATGGGATTGATTTCGATGAAGAAGAATGTTTTTGTGCAAACGGTTCTTAAAGGAGTTACCAACCAAGAGGACGAGTCCATGTGGGAAACGAATGATACTGATCATGATTATGCAAAGGATCCGTCAAGTATGTTTGATTTTTTTAAAGGAAAATGAGGCTGGTAATAGTGTTCAGTTGATTTATGGCGATGGTAATATTTTCAACGTTCTCAATACTCGAGAACGAGTCTTTTACGAAGACGAGGAGAAGGGTGCATAGCAACCCAATAGACCCATGTGGTACGGGTCCAAAGCAGGGCGAGACGACCCGTGAAGTTGAACTGTTTAGGCGGGTTCTGGTTGATGTTTCTTTCAATCCAGGTGGCTAGCTTTGGTCCAGGTTCGTGTTTTCAAGCTTACGGAAAACTCAAAGACGAGTTCTTTTTTAACACGGGGAGTATGATGTAAGAACATTGAGATTTTCAAGGGATTTGAATTTCAAGTTTATTTTATTTTGCTTTGGTATTTATTTTTTATGATTAGTTAGTTTAGTTTTATCTTTTTAAATTTTGAAACAATTATTAATTATAAGGTGAGGGGACATGAGTTTGAGGGGGAAGTTTTTTATTATTAATTAACAAGAGTTTAAGTCATTTAATTACTTTCGTATCTGCGTGATAATGACAAATCATTATTATTGATTCAACCATTTCAAACACTTTAGGAACTCATTTTCATTTGTGATTATGAATTCTTCAAACACAAATCTAAGATTCATTTATCTCAGTTACAACCATCAAATCTTTAATTACATATGCGCGGCTTATTGACCTTAAATAATTAAGGCCAATGCCTTCAATCATCTAAGTGTGGTTCTTTGACCTTAAATTGAAAATCAATGGCTTCAATCATCAAACTACATGCAAAAAGACTAAATATTTTCACATCTTATATTCATCCAATCAACTTAGAACGAGCAAGTTTTCATGTCAAGATAAGCATAGTAATCCAAAGTATTTGTCCAAGAATCAAACTGGTTAATTGCATCATAATTAAACAATCGCGTATACTTAATCATACTTATCCTTTAAACGAACAGTTTGATGTATACTTTATTTAATAAACCGATGTGTACTCATATCGAATCTCAAGTTGTAAATTTCTATCTATGAACAAATGACTACCAAAAAGATTAACCGGAACCAATTAGTATGCTTTTTTAGCATAATTGACGACCAATCCATATATCTACCACTTTTTATCACTTTTATGGTTAATCCGGTTCTAACTAATTTAATTATAAAATTTCCATCCGAATATGTATAAATTAACACTACTGAGCGAAAAATCGGCTGAATACGCATAAATTAACAATAATGAGCGAAAAATCGGGAGGAGGGGGGGTCACAAACATTGGCGGACCTATTAAGGTCTGGCCGGGTCGGCTGACACCGTTAAAAAAGTTTTTTTTGTTATATATATGGTATATTTCCGAGTGACCCCCATAAAGTTTTGACGCCGACCCCCATAAAATTTTGAAATCGACCCCAAAGAAATATTTTTTCGGATGATAGATTAAAAAAACAGTTAAACCAAACATTTAATCCTATAACAATTAACTCATTAATTATTAACCTTTTAAACCAAACATTTAATAGTTTAACTTTAACCCAATAACTTTTAAACAAAATAGGCACAAATAACACAATACACATAAACCCATAAATAAACCCAATACCCATTTAAACTTTTTAAACCTAATTATGTATTGAAAGAAAAAATAGCGGCATTACATATTTATCTCAAGGCAACCAAGCGACATGAGTACCGACGAATGAAGATTTGAAGTTTGAAAGAATTTCAAAATGAAATTAGTGGTACTTGTGTTTGTGATATTGAAAAAAGAGTTGTTTAGAAAAGTTTCTATAGATGATGTAATGGTTCGGTTTCAAAAAATGAAAACTCGTAGAGAACAACTATAGGGATATATTGTTTTTTGATTATGCATTTCTAATGACAAACATCGTATTATTATTTTTCATCTATAGTTTTGTTTGTTTTTTATCGTATTATTGTGTAACCCGACCCAATTCGACTCGAGCCGTAAAAAACTAATATTTAGTTATTGACAATCGACCCCAAAAATTATCCGACCCCGATAAAAAAATTCTTGGTTCCGCCACTGGTCACAAACCTCCGCCCCTGCCTACCAGGGTTGGTGGTCCAGTGGCAGAGACAAAGCCTTTTAAAGCATCTAGATTTTAAAGTTTTAGATTAAAGTCCTACATGAGTACATAAATTTGTCTTTCTTAAAAAAAATGAGAGCTAATGACATAGTTTTAACCCAAACCGACGCCTTAAGTTTAAAGCTCATCAAAATTGACTTTCATCATTTCTCATATGTATTTTTAAATATAAACATAATCTTTATTTTAATAAATGATTCCAACTAATGTCACATGTAATCATCATGTTTTTATCATCAAAATCTTATAATTTTCTCTATTTTAAGTACTTTTGAATTTTAATTATATTAATGTTTTTATTTTTTTTTAAATATAATATAAAACTTGAATTATAATTATTACTTAATTAAGGAAACAAATAATTTTATTTTCTTGTTTTATACATTACTAGATTAGAATCTCGTGTATTACACGGGTTAAATAAATATAATTTTATATACTTAGTAATAAAAAACAACGTCTTTAAAACTCGTGTAATACACGTGTTGAACAAAATACAATGTAGTTTATTAGAACATACACTCGTCAAAAAAAATTTACTTTAACGTGACAATTATAAATTATATTAAGTTAATTTTTAAAATATTTTTTCCAACTTGGTATTATTTTTTTTATGTAATTAAAAAATGTTAATTCATATTAGAGTAAATTACAAATTATGTCCTTTAACTATAATCAAAATTGCAGTCATTGTCCTTTGGCTTCAATAATTACACTGGATGTCCTTTTTTTGAAACCTTTGCACACATTTAGTCCTTTCCACTAACTGGGTTATCTTTTGCTGTTAAATCCAAGGGTAATTTAGTCATTTTATCAACTATGCATCACTATTTTTTATTAACAAATTAAATAAAGAAAAAAAATATATATATATATATATATATATATATTTATATCTACTCTCTCTCTATATCTGTTTTCTCTCTCTCTCTCTCTTCTTTTAGACCTCCAAGCCCTAATCTTTACATCATCACCGTGACCCAGATGATCGCTTAATCAGGGGACCATTTTTTTCTGGGTAACTTGCTAAATCAAGGGGCAATTTTCAGATATGGCTAGAAAAACGAGTAGTGGTGGTGGCTGTGGCTGTTTTTCAGATCCGGAGATGGTGGTGGAAGTGGCAAAGGCCGTTTTTTCAGATGATGGTGGTGGGGGTGATGGTGACGATCGTTTTTTAGATCCGGAGATGGTGGCGAGGCGGTTTCAGGCGATTGTGATGTTCGTGTTCTGTTACTGTCGGCCGGCCGGAGAAGGTGGTGGTGGTTGATGTCACTGCTCATATTTGTATTGCTCAAGAGTTTGCTTACTTCATGATCTGAGATTGTGTTCTTCTAATGGATTCCAGTCGTATCTTCGTTGGTGATTGATTTAAGCCATAATCAACTCAATGGTAGCATCCCAGATGATTTATTTAAGATATAATCGGCTCAGATAAGAAACAAGAATGCAATTAAGAATGCATTTTTCCACCCCCTGAAACACCTGCGAGCAATTTGATGATTTCTTTGTAATTTCTAATTTTTATTCGTTGTTCCTTGCTCTGTTTGATTTTAAACAAAGAGAGAACAATGAAATGGAGACCATTTGCTTTTGAAAAAAAAATTGTCCTTTGTTTTATATTATGTGCAGATCAAAGAGAGTTTTTCCGATTAGTTGGTTGGTGTTTTTGGGCGATGATGCAGCGGGGGTGTGCTTATTTCAGGCAATGTCACTGGCCGACGAAGAGGATTGAAGGCTACCGGTTGTGTTCGTGTGTTCCTGTGGCGATGCTCTTGGTCCCAAATAGGAGGGAATGATGGCAGAGATAAAGTAAAGAGCTAGTGAGAGTGAGAATAGAGAGAGAGAAAGGGTAAGGAAGGTCTGGACAACAAGATTGTAAAAAGACACAAATGCCCCTCACATGAGGGGCACATGACCAGACTTAACTATTTTTTTGGATGTGAGTTAGTGAAAAGGACTGGATCTGTGTAAAAGTTTTAAAAAAAGGACATCCAGTGTAATTATTGAAGCCAAAGGACAATGACTGCAATTTTGATTATAGTTAAAGGACATAATTTGTAATTTACTCTTCATATTAAGTTCATTTGTTTAATGATAAAATAACAATCCATAATTAAATAAAAACTATCCATAATTAGATTGATACATTTAATATTATTATTTAGTAGGAAGGAGAGACGGGAAAATAATGATAAAGATCCACCGGAAGATGACACGTGTCATCTAATTTACTCTTTTATTAGGTAGCATAGATTTTAAATTTTCTTACAGATTCATTTTTCTATTAAACAACTCATGTAATACATGGGTATATAACCTAGTCCTTATTCTAATAAATGATTCCAAAAATGACACATGTCATCACCATATTTTTTCTCATTAAAATCTTTTAATTTTTTTCTATTTTAAGTAAGTTTGAATTTTGAAATTTAATTATCTTAATTTTTTATTTTTCAGAAAAAATAATATAAAACTTGAATTCTAATTATTACTTAATTAAGAAAACAAAGAATTTTATTTTTTTGTTTTACACATTATTTTAAATTTGTTTACATATTATTTTTTTATTAAACAAACACATGTAATAAATGGGTATATATAAGGTAGTAATGAATATAACTGTTCACTAAAAGTCATTATTTGTCAACTTGACTAATTAAATAATTAATTATTTATTTGGGTTAATCCAATGAAACTACTATTTACCAAAGTCATTTTTTTTACAATTTACCCTTTTATTTTTATACCAATTTCTCAAATTTGATCAAAACCCACCAATAACTCTCATAACCAGATTCTTGAGTGAGCTACAAAATCAAAATTAATGTATTCCAACAAGTTCTAATCATCATTCTAAGCTTATGAATTATGGATGCCTCAAATACTACAATTGAGTTCATATATAACCCCACTAAAATTCAAGAAAAGAAGGCTTAGAGATGCAATATGTTCACCAAATGGATAAATCAAGCTTCAATTATACGCGAATGCGAGTTTTAAGCATAATATTGAGACTCACATAACAAGGTATTCCTATGTTACAACACATAAATCTAACTGTAAAAACAGAGAAAAAACTACTAATTTAACACTAGAACAAGGTACACCCCATGAACTCATTTTGCAGCATATTCCCCTCACCAATAACCTCTCTTCGGCTTCCGAATACTAAGAAAACGATCCAACGTCACCAACGCATCTTCATATTTGCGAATTCTAAGGAAACCTGTTATCATTTTCACTTCATTTTCTGAAAATTTTGCAGTTTTCATGATCTGATTCACTATCTTAACCAAAGTATCCTCCATTTTTAAACCACAAAGCCCTTCAGCCAGCATGTAAATAGCAGAAAACTCAGGTATAAAACCTTTTGAAGTCATCTCATATACAACGTCAACTGCTTGACCAATTTGCCCTCCACCAGAACATAACCCTTTTGAAACAATCTTATATGACACCTCGTCAGGAGGACAACCCTTCTGCTCCATTTCTCTAAAGAACTCCATTGCAGCATCTGCACCGCGCTTTTTGAACAAAGTTTGAATGACGGGATTATACGCGTATGGTGTCACTTCCATGTTTTTTAACTGAATACTCCTAAGTAACCTGCAAGCAACTTCAATCCTTCCTGCTTTACATAACCCTTGAATCAAAGTCCCGTAAGTTACTATATCGGGCTCACATTCGTTTGCAACCATAACTTGAACGATATCCGTTGCTTTTTTTATATCACCCGTTTTACAAAAGTGAGAAAGAATGGAATTATAAGTGAACTTATCGGGTTTTAATCCTTCGGTTATCATCTGGTCCATGAGCATAGCAGCTTCCTCAGACCGCCTGTTCTTGCAAAGACCATCTATAAGCGTGTTATATGTCCTCATATTTCTCGAAATCCCTTGAAGCTCCATACGATCAAAAACTTCACCAGCTTGCTCAATTTGCTTGTTTTTACAAAATCCGTCAATAAGAGTGTTGTAAGTTATCGCGCTTCGTGGGCAGTTGCTTGATTCCATTTCTTTCAAGATTGTCAAAGCTGCGTCAAGTTTACCTTTTGAGCAATACCAATCAATTAGCATGTTGTAAGTAAACTCATCAGGTTGACACCCTTTGTTTTTCATCTCATCCAACACGCGCAGTGCTGTTTCAAATTTACTTGATAAGCAAAGACTTTGAATCAGAGAATTGAATGTAGACCCATCGGGCGTGATTCCTTTACTTGTTAAGTTAAGAGCAAGTTCAGAGGCTGCTTCAACTTGGTTTTCGTTACATAAACTGCTAATGATCGTGCTGTATGTGATTGTGTCAGGAGAAACGTCTCTTTCAAGCATTAGGTTAAGCATTTCATTCGCCTCTTCAACTTTACCCAATTTACACAGCCCTGATATCACCGCGTTGTATGTGTGTACATGAGGATCAAAACCCTCTTGAAGCATCACATCCATAATCTCTAAAGCTTGATTTAAATGGCCCGATTTGCATAACCCGTTAACCAACGTATCGAATGTAAACCGATCAGGAAAAAGTCCCTCCTTTGACATTTCTTGAGCGAAATCTAACGCTTCTGAAATTTGACCAACTTTGCAAAATCCATGAATCAAAGTATTAAAAGTCAAAGTGGTTGATTGACATTGAGCGGATACCATTTGTTCTCTGATCCTTAACGCACCATCTAAACTCCCTTCTTCAATAAACCCATCCATCAGGGTCGTGTAAGTCGTTTCATCGGGCACCAATCCACGAGTAGGCATCTCTTCCATCATCAAAATTGCAAGCCTCATTTGATGGACTTTACAAAGAGCTTTTATCAAAATATTAAAAGTTGCAAAGTCTCGTTTAATCCCCCTACTACACATTAACGAGTGAACATCTTCAACTAATTTCAACTTGTTCGCATCAACAAGAACATTTAACAAGAAATTATAACTATATGTCCCTGGTTTCACTCCAAACTCTTCTTCCATTATAAACAGAACACAAATAGCCTCATCATATAAACCAAACTTAGCAAAACTTTCAACCAAAATCAAGAAAGTATCTTCCCCAACCTTGCACGAAGATCGTTTCATATCATCCAATACGCCCCTAATCGAATCAACAGACCCTACTTTTCCAAGCTTCCTAAGCATTTCCTCATAAATTCCCAAAGAGGGTTCAAAACCTGGTTGCTTTAATGCCCATTTAAAGACATCAATCACCGCGTGTTCATCGTTTTCATCGCGTATGATATCAAGAACTTCTTTTTCCGAAGGGGAAACAGTGAGTTGTGCATAGTGTTTAGTGGAGGCAAAATTAACAAAATTTGAAACCTTTGTGGGAGTGGAAAAAAAAGATGGGTGCTTTATAATCTGAGGTAGATTCCATGGGTCACAGCTTACACAAGAAGCAAACGCCATTCAAGCTATTCAATTCAACAAACTCATTCAGGCATTTCAACAAACACCTTGCAGGCAACTAAAATTTCGTATAGTTTTAACCAGATAATTATAAACCCATATAGGAAATTCAAGAAAGATTCAACTTACAGTATCCGTATCATCAGTTTTGAAGAGTTAATCTTCATTCGTTCGGCATGAATTTGACTGGAAAAAGTGAAAGAGACGAAGAAACAGATCATGGGCAGGTTACAAGTAATATGCAAATTACAAACACACAATCTTTGAGCTGATTTAGTTAAGATAGAAAGAAGATTTCACAGGTGAAAGAATAAAGAAGAATCGAACAACTCTTCTATGGCGATGTTTAGAGGATAAGCCGCAATAGATTTCTAAATTTGGTAACCTGCAAATTTTTTAATACCTATTTTACCCTCATTTTTTGAATTTATTTTTTTAAACTTATTTTTTTTATTGAGTCACTTTTAAATGTATTGATGGGAAAAATAAATAATTATCAAAATTTTAGGATGAACTACTGACATTTAAATGAATCGAACGCTTAGTAAATTGTTTATGAACTGTTTGACGAAAAGTTTATTTATTTTAATAAACGAATAAATACGAACTAATTTTTTTGTTCATTTAATTAAATGAATGAACATGAGCACATGTATCTTTCGATCATTTACGATAATGAAGGTTCGTTTATGTTCATTCATTTAAGTTTCTCTATGTTCGTTCGTTTATGTACGTTCGTTTATGTCCGTTCACTTGTTTTTTTAATAAATCATTCAGTTTACATGTTATAGGACTTGTCATATATGTTGATGTATCTTTCAAGAAATTACACAAAATCTAAAGGACTGTGAGAATATTGTGGTTAAACGTTATAATTTTGACCTTCAAAGACAACTCTTGATGTATTAGACTTGCTTGTTTCTGTTCATATATGGTCGTTTGTGTTCGTTTCAATATTAAATAGTTAAATTACTAGAAGTGTTAATTATACTAACAAAAAGTTTTATCTGGTTTATAAACGTGTGACAATATACTTAATTCTTATAGATTTAGTTGCTCAAAAGTCACACCCTATGAATTTAAGAACTTTGTTCATGAATTTCGTAATTATTAACTTAAAACACATAAAAAAATTTGAATCCTAATCAAACCATTTAAATATATCAAGCCTTCATATATTACATTTTACGTCCTTTGGGTATTGACCAAGTTTCAGAATACGTCCTTAAACTAAAAAAATACAAAATTTGTCCTTTATTAGTATGTAATAATATTTCGTTACGAGTTACAAGTTTTATAGAATATTATTACAAACTACAAGCACATTACGAGTTACAAGTAGAGGTGGGCAAAAAAACTGATTTGTAACCCAAAACTAGTCTGACGGAACAAGTTTGAAACCGATCCGAACCATAGGGTTGAAGTCGGTTTGGAACCTAACCAAACCATAGAGTTGAAATGAGTTTATAACCCTATAGGTTGAAACTGGTTGGAACATGGTCAAAGTCGAACCTAACCGACCAGACCCCCCTTAAGAACCAGTTCAAAGCCCAAACCGGTTGGTTACCGTTTGACCAATAACCATTTTATACTTTTGTTGACAAACCGGAGCCGGTTTAGATCTTCAACCCGATTTGTACACTTACGCCTTACAAGTTACAACTTACGAATCACGAGGTATTGGGCCTGACCTTTAAAAGCCATGTTCAATTACTAATCCCATTATGAGCCCAAAAGTCTTCAGACTCGGTCTGTGTCACAAAATGATAAAAAGTTAGCTGCAATTAGTATGTAATAATAATATTTCCTGAATATTTATATAAATATTTCCTGAATATTTATACAAACTTAGCTTGCAATTAGTATGTAATAATATTTTCTCAATATTTATACAAATAATATTTATATAAATATTTCCTGAATATTTATATAAACTTAGCTTGCAATTAGTATGTAATAATATTTCCTGAATATTTATACAAATAATATTTATATAAATATTTCATGAATGTTTATACAAACTTAGCTGCAATTAGTATGTAATAATATTTCCTGGATGTTTATACAAATAATATTTATATAAATATTTCCTGAATATTGATACAAACTTAGCTGCAATTAGTATCCTTATTTTAATAAACGATTCCAAAAATGCCACGTGTCATTATTATATTTTTTCTCAATAAAATTTTTAAAATTATTATATTTTTTCTCAATCTAATTATGTTACTTTTTCTTTTTCAAAAAAAAATTGAATTATAATTATTACTTAATTAAGTAAACAAAAAATTTTATTTATTCTAATTTTATTTTTCTATTAAACAATCTCATGTAATAAATAAGTATATAATCTAGTGTAATAATATTTGTAAGAGGAGCATTCTTGCATTCTTATTTCACAATTTCACCAGCACCTAAAACCCCCGATTCTCAAAACCCTACAAATCATTCCAATTTTGAAACCACACTTGTCAATTCTCCAACACACTATGATCTTGCGATCGAGCAATGCTCTAATCAAACGCCACAAATCCACTAAACTTGACAAAGATTTCATAAGCAAATTGCATGACGCACTTCTCATACAAATCCTCTCTCTCCTCCCTGAATCCGACGTGAATCGAACGCGCATTTTGTCCAACAGGTGGAAGAACCTCTGGGCGTTCCTCCCAAATCTTCACTTCGTCATGCCGTTTTGCTGGTCAATCGAAGAAAGAAATGTACAAGTAAAATGAGGGAAAATTTAGAGAATAAATATTTGACTTTTCCTTTTCCCCGAAATAAACATTGAATTTTAAACTCACTTACTAAAATGCTAAAATCGCCAGAACTTTTATCAAATGGGACGAATTCGCCGACATACGAGTGGACGCCTTAGAGACATGAAACGTAACAAAAAAAATTAAAAACTAATTTTTCTGGCGATTTGCCGGAATTTTTTTTGATTTCGCCGGAATTTTTTTTACTTGTCGAGTGTACGGCGAAATTGCCCTCACTAGATGTTCCAGCTATTTTAACATGTTAGAAACTTAAAAAATCAATGTTTATTTTAAAAACTCTGAGTTTTGATATGTTTATTTTGAGAATTTTTCTTGTGTCGTAGATCATCTTACACTTAAATATACCATCTTTTTGTTGCAAAATAATATATTTTTAGGAAGCCTAGTGTCCTAGATCATTGTACACTTAAATATACCATTTTTTGTGCAAAATGATATATTTTTAGGAAATCAAATTACACTTAAATGTACCACTTTTTTTACAAAATGATATACGACACCTTAGTCGCATATCTACAGCCTCAATCCCTTCGAAATGTAAGCCCGATCCCTACACAAAACACAAGCATAGTCGACTTAATCTTAGATATGTTTGTAAATAGTTAATTGAAAACAACACCCGTTATGACCCGAGCCCGTTGGCAAGAAAGTATCAACTGCAACCTCCTTATTCGCATTCTTCTTATCTAATCACTTGTTAGATAAATGTATGCGGTACACACGTGAGTACTTATATTGTAGGTGCCAATTTCTGTAGGAATCGTCCACAAAGAATATAAAAAACTAACACTTGTATAATATAAGTTACAATACAAGAAATAAAGAAAACAGTAAAATACAATACTTTTACACAGGAAATAAAAAAAGTATAAAAACAGGAAGAGCGAATACAAAATTCGTGACAGAGGCTTCGTGTTTAACACGGGTCCCTTAAAACTGTTACCACAGAAGAAGAACAAGTGAACAATCGAGATCAAACACCAAACGATTATACGATCTTTGTTACCAAACGATTACCCAAAACTGTTTACCAAAAGTTTGCTTGGTCCAAAGTTTCATAAGTGTTTGAGTTATTGGGAGTTGGATATTTGCTTGTGGTGATTGTCTTGACTGTTTCTATTGAGGTGGAGATTGTTGGAGTCAATGGGAAAAAGTCAACAAAAACAAATTCTGAGTCTCCTAACAACGGAAGCTGTGTGGAGGATTTTTACAACAGGGGAGGACTCTAAGTCTGAAAGAGTATCTTGAGAAGAAGAGAGTAGGAGTGGAGGGTTCTTGAAACTTTTCTGCTGAGTTCTGTGATGGTTTTCTGGTATATTAAAATGCCAAGCCAGTCTAGATATTTATACAAAAAAAAAAGAATCGTAACAACTGAAAAAATTTAAAAACGAAAATAAAGAGAATTAAACGTCTTCAATGCTCTTTATTTTATTTTTGAATTCTGATTCGAAACTGTCAAATTCTTAACTCTGAATGGCTGGTCAACAGAAAACTGTTTAGCAGTTACAGACTGTTGCTGAAGTGGGACGCAGACCCGAGGGAATATCCAGACACGCCGCGCGGACCGGGATCCACCATCCAGGACGCGCACTACTAGTTGCCGGTAAAAAAATACTAAGGCAACTCTCGCCGATGCGAGCGTGCGAAATACGCCATCAAAATGCATCGCCCTTGTCCCGAGCCCGCGCCCAGGTAATTGGTTTGGTTTCATGATCGGTTTATTTTATTAATTTTTGATCGGCCGGTTTCAAAATTTTCAAACCGTAGTGATCGATTTGGTTTACGGTTTACATCGAAAACCGACCATATATACCGTTAGATTAAGATATATGTGTGTATGTATATATGTTAAAATGGTTAATTTGCCATATCGCTTCATTCAAATTGCGCTAGTGAATAGTTTCTCAATTTTCAAAGATGTCACAATTTTCTAATCCATAACAATTGCAATTCCCACGCCTTCCCAATCATAAAAGTTCAAGGCTTTTCATAGATTCCAAATTGGAGTTTGACCAGATTCTCCGAGTACGTACTTCGCACGCAACGTTGAACTATTGGGGTGTCATTTCTAGTTTTTGTTTGACCTAAACCGCGAAACCAAACTAGAACCAAATTGTTAGTAACAGTTCGGTTTTATCTTTTAACGGTTTAGTTTAGGTTTTCGATAGTATTAAACCGTAAGTCACGGTATGGCTTACGGTTCAAACTAAAAACCGATTAAACTGGACCGTGAACACCGAGTCCTACGCTGTATAACGAGCTATTAGGCCTGACCTTGAAAGGCCTTGTTCGGTTACTAAGCCCACTATGAGCCCAACAGTTTTCATACTCCATCTGTCACAAAATGACAAAAGTTAAGTGCAATTAGTATGTAATAATATTTCCAGAATATTTAAAACAAATATGATTTGATCAAATCCGGTAACCTCCGGAGGATCCGTCCGTACAGAAAACAAACCTCTTTCACCTGCACCTAAAACCCCCAATTCTCAAAACCCTAATTTTCAATCGGAACCACAGCTCTCAATTCTTCAACAAACTATGATCTTGCGATCGAGCAAAGCTCTGATCAAACGCCCCAAATCCACTAACCTCGACGAAGATTTCATAGGCAAATTGCACGACGCACTTCTCATACAAATCCTCTCTCTCCTCCCTGAATCTGACGCAAATCGAACGCGCATTCTGTCGAACAGATGGAAGAACCTCTGGGCGTTCCTCCCAAATCTTCACTTCGTCATGCCGTTTTGCTGGTCAATTGAAGAAATCAACAAGTTTCACGACTCCGTCGATCAAACCCTAGCTCTTCGCGATGGTATGCCGGTTCAAAGGTTTTATCTTTACTGTTCTAAGAACTGTAATTACGATCGTGTTTATGATTGGCTTTGTAAAGTTGTTAAGTGTAGAGTTGAGGAGATTGAGCTTAGGTTTCCAGCTGATAGATTTACAGTTAGGTTTTGTTGGGATTTGTTTAGGGCTTGCAGTAGTCTAGTTAGCTTAACTTTGCGAGGCGAGTTCTTGTTACATGTGCCTGATGATGAGTTGTTGTTTCCGTGTTTGAAGAAAATTGAGCTCGTATCGATTGTTTATTCAGGGGATGAGTCGTTTGCGAATTTGATTTCGGGGTGTCCAGTTTTGGAAGAGTTGTTTGTGGAGAGACAGTTGATAGGTCAGTTTGATAACATGGAGAGGTTTTTGGTCGTTTCACCGTCTTTGAAGAGATTAAGGTTGTCTTTTGCGCTGTGTGTTATTGGGGTTTATAAGGTTGTGATCGATGCTCCTAAGCTCGAATACCTTAATATTTTGGATGTGATGTCAACTGACTACTCGTTGACGAAACCTTTGTCTCTTACTGAAGCGCACATTAGGACATTAACAGATGGCCAAGTTGAATCTGTGGGTCAACTCATGACTTGCCTCTCGTCCGTCAAGATATTGACTTTAACCGATTCAACTTTGATGGTATGTTTTTTTGTTTAACTTGAAAGTTTGATCATTTAAGATATTCATTTGATTATTCAAATTGTCAGTTGGGAGGGTTAGTTACATTCAATAATGTGCCCACTTAAGTTATGCTCTTGGTTTTAAAAAGCACGCTTGAGGCACGAGCCGAAAAGATAAACGCCTAAGGGCCTAGAGCAATGTCTCGTGTACGTGAAGCTCTCGCCTCGCGCTTTTTAGAACCAAGATTATGCTGATTTTTGTTATATCTTAACATGGTAAACAATCAAGGAACCTTTTGATGTAAGCAATAACGAATGGTGAAAACAAGTTGAGAAAAGACAAATACTTTGGATTTAGGATGATGATAATGTTTATTGTTTGGTTTGTGCAGGCTCTCAGCTATGTTTATGGTTTAAACATGCCAATGTTCCCTAACCTGGTTAAGTTTGTGGTTGGCATCGACGTTGTTTGGGGCTGGAATATACTGCCTACTCTCCTAGATAATATGCCTAATCTTGAGCATATTACGTTTGCGGATGTAAGTTTATGTGTGCCTAGAACTTTCTTTAGAAATTTAACAAGAAGAAAAACAGTGATATGTTGATTTTTAAGTTCAAATCTATGACATCCAAACATTCCCTTTGTCACAAAACTAAATAATTTTTCTGCCTTAACCCCTTAAACTTTACCTGGTCCACTGGTTAGCAGGGTGTTGGCGGGGGCCCTGTGATTTTTCCTAACAGGTTATTGTGGTCACAAAAAAAAAATCGATTGACATATCAATATTTGTTTTATAGACAATTGCTATCGATTTTGACGTTGAATGTAATATTTCTTTTTTTTAGGGGCTTCTACCTTTCCCGCGTGCACAACATATCTTTAACATGAGGTGGAGCCCACCAGTGGAGGTACCGGCTTGTTTGCCATTTAAGATGAAGGAAATTATAATTGAGAATCGGGAAACTATATCACCAGAAGAGTTCAACTTAATAAGGTATCTGTTGAGACACTCGAATAATTTGGAGAGTTTGACAATAAACGCTCATAAAATTGATGCGAGGAGGCGTGAGCAGATGTCAAAGTTCTATCGGGCCTCCAAATCGTGTCGGATTGAATTCATTTGAACTAATGGTAATTTTCAAAGATTCACATTTAAGATCAATTTCAGTGATCGTTTTGAATCTTTGCAAACTCGAGTTTCTTTTTTCCAACTTTTTAGTTTCTTAGTTTGTACAAAATGGTAAATCTTGCACAGTTGATGCTCTTATAGCTTTATACCTAGTAGGTGGATCACTAATGTGTAAAAAGACTTGTGATATAGCCATGTTGGGTTGATTTAATGAACTCCTTTTTTGGACCCACTATTTGCACGTTTCATTCTTTGGACCAACACCCATCTAATTTAGTCGTTAAATAAAGTCATGTGCTCCCCATGTGAGGGCAACATCGTCTTTCTTTCCCTTCTTTTAACATCCCTTACCTCGTCACCCTTAATTCTCTCTTTTGTATTAAAGATTCTCTGCAAGTTCATCAAGAAATCATCCAAAAAGACCCACAAAAGTTCCATCAAGAAATCTTACAATAAAAACCATGTCTTGAAGTTGCTTTTCTTTTGGATTTCTAGGGTTTGATGGTTCTAAAATCATGGCTTAAGCCCTAGTTTGACAATCTTCGATACGAAAAAGGATGAAATCGAATCTTTTAGACCTCGGTTTTCTGCAACAGAGGAGTGCGTTATGGCAGTCAGAAGTTGTAGCGTTTTTACAAGACGAAGGGGAAATGATCAAAGATGGGAGAGGGTGACGATGGTGGTGGTTCACACGATGGGTGCGATTTCAGGCGATGGATCGACGATGGTGGTGGTTCACACGATGGGTGCGATTTCAGGCGATGGATCGGCATGATGTGGGTTTAACTTCAGGAAGTCAAACGGTCAAAACTAGTAATTAAGATAAAATCTTTCTTATGAGTGAAGGTAACTAATCTTACACATTCCTTATGAAATTATATTTTGACCTAGTATTATGTTTGCACTATCATTAGCAACGATCATACAAGGTGGTATTGGGGATTAAGTTGTATAAATGTAAACAAGAAGGATTGACAAATATGATAAACTATCTATAAAAGTTGTTAAGAATCATGGTTGTATAGTGTTCTTGTTGGTTGAATTATTATTACTAGCGGAAAGGTTATAAAAGATCACAAAGTTTATAAAAGATCACCAACTTGTTTATAAAAAATCACAAAGTTGTCTACGTTGTATACACGCTCAAAAGTCAAAACTACCATAGCCAAGGTATTATAAGCCGGGTTTGAACCGGTTATGAGATTTTGAAGATTTTGAGTGGATGGTTGCATGCTTTAGTTGAGTGTTATCATTAATACTAACTTGTGGTGATTTATTACCTTTGGGAATTCTCATGATTGAGAATCAACATCTTATAATTGGAATTCATTTTGTAAATGTGTCGATGGTTATGGAATTATAAATTTGTAAATTGCTTTACTACCTTTACTACAACTTTTGTGGTATTGTTTTAATTGATAACTTGGATATACCTCTCTCAAGCTCATTCTTTTCTTCACACCTCAACCTCATTCTTCTCGCACCTCAACCTCATTCTTCTCACACCTCTCATATCTCAAATTTTTTTTTTAGAAAAGTGAATTTGTTACTTTCGTCACCCTCGTCGTCGGATTTATCCGATGGCGATGAGATTTTCATGGGTGTCGTTGAAGTCACGGTCTAATTTATACTTCATCATGCCGAAAGTTCATTTCTAATTATAAGACGGTCACAGATTAACCGGATCATGAGACTGCTAGTAAAAGATTATTTTTGTGACAATCCAACGTATGATGATTAAGCGTTTAACATCACTTTCGCATGATTCGACAACTATTCATACAAATAGTTGAAGATTTGGAGCAAAGTTTGATTATTTTCAACAAAGGTACGACGCAAGAGGTAGACGAGGTTTCACCGCTTTACAAAAGTGTACGCCCGAAATTTGTTAACTGGGGTACGATACTAGCAAAGATTCATTGGATGAATATTTAAAGATGGCGGATAAAACCTCGTGAGATTGTCTTTACACATTTTCTTGAAGATGTGATTTTTTTTATTTAATTGTTACGATTATTATTTACTTCATTTTTTTGTGGTGGTGTGATTAATATATACGGCAGAGATATTTGAGGAGACCCAGGTGGAATGGCGTTCAACCAATATACGAGGTGCATCAAACTATACACGGCTTTCCCGGGATGCTTGGTAGCATCGATTCCACACACTCGGAGTAGGCAACATGCCCCACAGCTTAGCGAGGTCATTACCAGCTAGGTAATCATCCACGCCCGATCATAATGCTTTAAAGTCGTGGCATCACATGATCTTTGGATTTGGCATGCGTTCTTTGGTATTGTCAAATCAAACAATGATATCAATGTTTTATATCAATCGCCTATTTTCAACAACATCATAGACGGAGATGCGCTCGGGACTTCATTTTACGTTAATGTAAATGAGTACAGGTACGAGTATTATCTTGGCAATGGTATTTATCCTCAATATGCTACATTGTCAAATCGTTTATATGTCCGCAAGAAGATGATATCAAACGATGCTATTTCAAAAAAGCTCAAGAATCAGTGAGAAAAAAAATATCGAACTATCATTTGGCATCCTAAAAAAATGGCATATGGTGACACATCCGGCAAGGGCATGACCAAACAAAAAATAGGAACGCAATGTATGATTTTATATAATATGATTTTAGAGTATGGCCGAGTGATTTGCTAAGACTATGTAGATGAAATAAATGATTAAAATTAATTTTATGTTAAATATAAAATTAGCTCACACACACTATCCATAGAGAGACTTCAATGTGAGTGTTGGTATGCGATCATGAAAAACCGGTAACCTTCACAGGATCCATTATTTCTTACACAAAACAAAACCTCTGCTCATAAACCCCTACACTTTTTGATTTTGTTCAATCGGAACTACACTTCTTGATTCTTCAACAAACTATGATCTTGCGATCAGGCAAAGCTCTGATCAAATCCACTAACCTCGACGAAGATTTCATAAGCAAATTACACGACGAACTTCTCATACAAATCCTCTCTCTCCTCCCTGAATCCGACGCAAATCGAACGCGCATTTTGTCCAACAGGTGGAAGAACCTCTGGGCGTTCCTCCCAAATCTTCACTTCGTCATGCCGTTTTGCTGGTCAATCGAAGAAATCAACAAGTTTCACGACTCCGTCGATCAAACCCTAGCTCTTCGCGACGGTATGCCGATTCAAAGGTTTTATCTCTACTGTTCTAAGAACTGTAATTACGATCGTGTTTATGATTGGATTTGTAAAGTTGTTAAGTGTAGAGTTCAAGAACTTGATCTTAGGTTTCCTGCTGATAGGTTTACAGTTAGGTTTTGCTGGGATTTGTTTAGGGCTTGCAGTAGTCTAGTTAGCTTAACTTTGCGAGGCGAGTTTGTGTTACATGTGCCTGAAGACGGGTTGTTGTTTCCGTGTTTGAAGAAAATTGATCTCGTATCGATTGTTTATTCGGGGGACGAGTCGTTTGCGAATTTGATCTCCGGGTGTCCGGTTTTGGAAGAATTGTTTGTGGAGAGACAGTTGATAGGTCAGTTTGATAACATGGAGAGGTTTTTGGTCGTTTCACCGTCTTTGAAGAGATTAAGGTTGTCGTTTGCGCTGAGTGTTGAAGGGAAATTGAAGGTTGTTGTGATTAATGCTCCTAAACTGGAATACCTTAGTATTTTGGATGTAATGTCAACAAACTACTCTTTGACACAACCTTTGAATCTAACCGAAGCTCACGTCAAGATACGAGGTGGTAATCAAGTTGAACATGTTGCTCAACTCGTGACATGCCTCTCGCCTGTCAAAATACTGACATTAACTGACTTGACTTTGATGGTATGTTTTTTTATCTATCTTGAAAGTTTAATCCATTTAAGATGTTCATTTTGTTATATCATAACATGCTATTGTTAAGTTTCAACGATACATGAGATGAAACAGTCAAAGAAAACCTTCAGGGGGTGGCACAGTGGTAAGCACTTGAGTCCCTCCAGCAGAGGCCTCAGGTTCAAATATAGCATCCACTGGTTTTTTGCCTTTAACCCCCTTGAAGGCCACATGTCCAACGCAAGTTGCGTTTTACCTTATCCCATTGATTTTCATGAGTTTTCCAGTAACAGGTTTTCACAGTTAACAAAAAAACAGTGAAAGAACTTTTGATGTAAGCAATAATTAATAGTGATAAAAGCGTTGGATAATGATGATGATGATGATGCTTATTGTTTGGTTTATGCAGGCTCTCAGCCAAATCCTTGGTTTAAACATGCCCATGTTCCCTAACCTGGTTAAGTTTGTGATTGGGATCGAAATTAATCGAGGCTGGAGTATATTGCCGATCCTCTTTAATAACATGCCTAATCTTGAACATATTACCTTTTCAGATGTAAGTAGCCTTGTAAAAGAACCTAACGAACACGAACGAGGCTTGTTCGTGTTCGTTCGTTTAACTTTAATCGAACAAATGAACGAACACAAACACTTAAAAGAACAGATTTTCTTGTTCGTGTTCATTCGTTAAGAAAATGAACGTGTTCGTGTTCATTTATGTTCTTTCATTAATCTTCTAAACATAAGTTCATGAACGAACATAAACGAAGACATATTAAAAGTAACCGTGAATATCTAAATTAAAGTTTAAAATATCATTATCCTTACATCCAACATCTCAAAAGTAAATAAATATATCAAATTAATTTTAAATTAGTCTCAAGGGTTTCAAAATATGAAAATCAAATTGATTTTAAATTAATATTAGTAATAAATAAATTTGAATGAATATTTCAACGAACGTAAACAAGCGAACATAAATGAACAAGCATAAACAAACGTAAATGAACAAAATTAAATGAACAAAAAAATTGTTTTCATATTCGTTCGCTTATTAAATGAACGAACTTCATGCCGATGTAAGTTTTTGTGTACCAACTACCAAACACCCCCCTTGGTCACAAAACTAACTCAATTAACATATGAATGATATCTGTTCTTCTGTTTAATGTAGTTACACAATTGCTGTCAATTATGAGGTTGAATGAAATGTTTTTTTTGTTCAGGGGTTTCTACCTTTCCCTCGTGCACAACACATCTTTAACATGAGGTGGAGACCACCAGTGGAGGTACCGGCTTGTTTGCGATTTAAGATGAAGGAAATTATAATCAAGAATCGGGAAACTTTATCGCTAGAAGAGCTTAACTTGATAATGTATCTGTTGAGGCACTCGAGTAATTTGGAGAGTTTGACAATAAACGCTCATAAAATTGATGCAAGGAGGCGCAAGCATGTATTGAAGTTCTATCGGGGCTCCAAATCATGTCGCATTGAATTCGTTTGAACTCATGGTTATTCTCAAAGAATTCAAATCTGAGATCGATTTCAAGGGTCGTTTTGTTTCTTAGTTTGTACAAAATGGTAAATCTTGCATAGTTGATGGTCTTACAGCTTATACCTAGTAGGTGGGTGACTAATGTGTAAACAGAATTATGATATAGCCATGTTGGGTTGATTTAAAGAACCCCTTTTTTGGACCCCCATTTGACAGAATTTGGCCCAGAGATGGTTTGGTGGTGCATTATGCATAGGTCGTATGTTTACCGGTTGATCCAAGGTCCACCCTCAAACATCTTAAATGCATGTGTATATCATATTATAAAGCTTTTGTGTTTTTGCTTTAAGAACTTTTAAAACTAGGAGTTATAATCTAGGCCATAAAATACTATGTTCATCATATCCAATTAATCAATTGCTAGATTTTTATGTCGAAGACGCCAGGTACAACATTGTTGTTATTGATATATGATTTCAAAAAGTCACGCATCAAGTAAATAATCCATTACACGTTTAAACTAGGTTTTAACGTATTCCACCCGGTTTTATTATTAGACAAATTATCATCAAGTAAAATGAGAATCTAAGAATCATGGCATATCATTAGTATTTTATATAGTTTATTTATATAAATATGATTCAATGCAAGTATTAAGAAGGTTTGTTATTCTAGTCTTATTCATATACATTACTTGTCTTCATTTAAGAGATGCACTTTTGAAACAAAAGGAGGTGTTGAAGGAAGGTTGTGTGTTTTGATTGATAACACACAAAGAAACACCACAAACTACGAAGTATAAGTGTAGTTTGTTTTGGTTCTCTGTCTTGTTTGATTTCATTCTTGCATCTACATAAAATCACTACTAAACTAGAGTGTATTAGTGAGTGAGTATCGCATTGGGTGGTTTGCTAGCAGTCTAGCACAAGGGTAAAAATTGCTTGGTGTGGACTCTTTTGGAGAAGATCTCACTTGGGTTCTTTCATCTTCTCAAAGGTAACCACTTCGCTTCAAAGGTTATTGTTTTATAAGTTTCATCTTTTACATATGGATCTTGGTGACTTGGTGGGATTAATATTTAAAAGTTCTAAAAGATTTCATGTCAAAAATACTTTCGTTGCTAAAAATGTTTCTAAGGACGTGTTAAAATCCCAACATCTATATCGTACAATATTATTCTACCATGATCATAATAAAATTAAGTGGTTATTGCTAGATGGAAAGTGCGGATATTCGTATAGTTATTGTTAAATGACGTATTAAAGGTAGTCTAAGTATTTTTTGATAGAATATATATTAGAGTTAATTGTATAAATGATCATTGTGGTTTGATCAAATTGGGTGTTTGATCCCTAGGTTTTAAAATTGCAAATTTAGCCCAAACATTTGAGACATGTTGTGACTTTAGCTCTTGATGTAAACAACAGTTAGTTTTTTAACGGAAAGTTAACCCATGTGTCATCCACGTGACTTACGATTGAAAACTTAATCTTAAAAATGATTAATATCAGTAAAAATCAAGAAAAATTAGTGATTTTACTATTTTTTACGAACTTTTTTATTATTTTTTAATATTTTTTTTACTGATTTTAACTCATTTTTAGAGTTAAGTTTTCAGTCGTAAGTCATGTGGATGACACATGGGTTAACTTTATGTTAAAAAAACTAACTCTTGTTAACACCATGGACTAAATGCGTAAATGTCTCAAATTTTAAGCTAAATTTGCAATTGCTAAAATCCAGGGATCAAACACGCAATTTGATCAAACCGCGTAACTCTATATACTATGAATTATATACTATGAATTGAACTTTTGCTAAATGGACAAAACAAATAATATATCGTTTCCACTAGTATGAATGTATTCACCAACTTGCCTTACAAAAACATTTGGTAGTGTTTCATTCAAGGATGTTTACTTTTTTGTTAATCACTGATTATTACGAAGTCCAACTCAACCTAACCTAACCCACGCGACCCGACCCGACCCGTGCCAAAAATTAAATTACTTGTTTCGGCACATTACCCCCGCTCGGACATTTTACCACATGTTATAAAAGGTTTTTTTTTCTTTTAGTTTGTGCATTTGCAGTCTCATTCAAACCATTAAAATTAACCAACAAGACCAAGGGACATGTTATGGCTCTTTGGTAGTGTTGGTTTATGGTTATGGGAATGAAGGAATGGCTTTCATTCCTAGTAGAAGGGCTTGGCATTCCTTCATTTTTAATACAAGTGCTTTTTGGTTAGTGGGTTTCAAACGCACAAATTTAGTCTATGGTCTAAACTAAGTCTCGCAAAAGGGACGAGTAGGGTCCGTAAGGGTTAAAACAAGTTTGGTCAAACGGGTTGATCTCAAAAGTACTAATTTGGTTATGGTCAAAATGTTTCGTTTTTTTAAGTAGTAAATGAGTCCGGATCAAAACCGGTTTCGGCTAAAACTGGTTCGGATTATGACGTGTGCAGCAATGACGGTGATTGTGGAGGCGGTGGTGGCGGCAATGGAGGTGGCGGTGTTGGTGATGCTTGTCGTCTAGGTGGTGGTGCCAGCAACGACCAGTAGGTGGTATCGAGGGGGGGAGGGGTGGCAAAGGGATGGCAATGGGTCGGGTTCAGGTCGGGTATATTTAATCCCAAACCCATACCAGGTTGTAAAATTGTATCTCATACCCGGCCCATTACCCGTGGGGTTTGTGCCGGGTATCGGGCATACCCGTAGGTATTGGTATACCCGTTAGTATAGGGTATCAGGTATACTCGCGGGTATCGGCCAATACTCGTCGTGTACATTTTTATATTTTTCATAACATATTAAATATGAATAAATTACATACATTAATATCATCAAATACGTATTTTAAAAGAAAATTTAATTTTCTATATAATTAACCTACTAAAATAAAGCATTAAAAGGCAAAGGTTAAGAGAAAATAAAAGTAAAAATTATGATTTTTCAGGTACATAGTTCGGTTAAGTTCGTTGGTCGGGTATCATCTAATCCCATACCCGTCCCATACCCGCGAAATATTTTAAAACTAATCCCATACTCGTCGAGTTTCGAGTATACCTAACCCGGATGTTTCAGGTTTCGGACATGCCCGTCGAGCTTAGGTTTTTTGCCATCCCTAGGTGGCGAGACCACTAGGTTGTAGTGGTGGTCGTAGTGGTGGCAACTGGTAGATGATGGCAACAAACATTGTCGGTGAGTGGTGTTGACACATTTCGACCCTTTTCAAATTAGTTAGTTTTATACGAGTTATCACTTGCTAATTGAGCTAGTTTTATATAAGTTATCCAAATTAATTTGTTGTATAATTCAAGTGGTCCAAATTAACCCAATTAGTTCAATTACACAAATCAACTTATTTATTTTTATAACGGATCATGATTGCTACGCGATTCTTAATTCAAACCAAAGGACCCCTTAATTATGAACTTGTTCTCACATTTCCATATTTTAAAAGTTTTTCTCATGATAAAAAAAAATCTACGTATACATTATCTTACCTGTTCTTTGTCGCTTTTAATTATTATCTATTGCGGTTGCGTGCCTCGCTCTAATGAATCGACATATTTGATGTTACGGTTTTTGTTTATGAGAAATCAAAGCCGATTTAATCTAAAGAAAGCTAGAAAGACACGATAAAAAGATGGTCAATGAGGGAAAAATAACTACTTGCAATTTGTGACAATGGTATGAAGATATAAAGACATCAATTATGTTGGTTTGCATAATAATTGAAAGTAGAAAGTTATGAAAGGGAAATCCTTTATGAATCCTTTATGTTTAATGCATCATGACACTCTAATTGGATGTAAGGCGACCCTTGTTCTTTGTCATTCTCTAAAGGAGAACCAAGAGAACCAATCATATTACATCAGATAAAGAATATTTTATTTTAATTTTCTAATTATTTAAAGGTTAAATAACTTTAAACTAAAAATGATTTTAATGTCATCAATATCATTTATTTGTAATTGGATTGACTTGTTGATCAAACGAATCATAATACACGTCAAACAAGTGCGGAGTGTACACTTATTTGAGTTTATTTAACTTTAAGTATTTAGGAACTTCATTGGTTCTTGTGGACGAAGCCCCTAAGCAATGGGGGTGGGGGTGGGGTGGAGGTTCCAAGGATGCATCGGCCCTAGGAGCGGGGTCCAAGGGGCGGCAAGCCCTGGCGGGCTTGAGAATTTTTTTTTATTTTGACAAAAAAGTCCTTCATAAATAATTCATTACACTTCGTAAATTCTAAAATTTACATAGAATTCAAATGGTAAAACGGGACTCATTTTTACACGCAACCCGACCCGAAGTAACCGTCAAAGGCAGTTTCCGGAAATTCTAAATACGCGTTTCTTGTTCATTCTAGGGTATGAATTAAACAATATCACACAAAAATACAAATTCGTACTTTATTTCTCTCTGAGTCTTATTCGGTTGAAAATTTAAGAGTACCATCGAATCGTTTTCAATTTTTAAGTGTATCACGATTCTCAGATAAGTTCAGGAAAAACAATCTCGAATAATACAGTTATCAAATGTTAGAATAAAATTATTTAATTACATATCCATCATAACACTAGGAACAGATGGAGTTTCTCGGTATTCGAAAGCGGGTGAATAACATGGTGGAGGATGTCAAGATAACTTTCTTCACCTGGTTGGGTTTTGGTTAAACATGTTGACTGTTTCGTTTCGGTTTTGGTTGTTTCTTTCCCCTGTTTTCTTCTTGTTTTTGTTTCGTGGTGCGCTCAATTAGTTATGGTAATTGAGTGAGTTGGTGTATTATAATTGGGGTTTTTGCTAGTCACCTACTAGCATTTATATGAGTTTCTCATTGTTACTATCTAAAAAATCTCTAATTAATTCATTTTTTTATAACAAAAACACATCTAAATATTATTTCCAACATCTGTTTTTTATTATAACTGATTATCTTATTTTAATTATTTAAAATTAAATACTATATAATTACTTTAATGATGTCTTAGAAGGGAAAAGAACATGTGCTTAATTACTCACTTAGATATTTTTATTGAATTATAAATTTTGTTAACACTACTCAACTAATGACATCTTATTTTATAAAAATAAAGATAAAGACAAAGACATACGATATGAAACTAAACAAAGAGAGGTTTGATTCATACATTGTATTCTCAATCCACTTGTTTCATGAAAAACACACCTTTAAATTTACTGTTATATAGAAGTAACTTATTATTAGATCAGGTAAAAATAACGACATCACATGTTCAATATAGAGGTTAGCCCTTTAATGTGTTCTTAACACATGAAATTTTAATTAATTTTTTTGGGTTGTTAATTCCAATTGTTGTGAATTTTGATTTCAGTTTTAACTTTTAAGGTTTGTGTGATTTATGAACTTTAACATGTTTATGTGATAAATTATTATTCTCACTTAAATAAAAAATTATTCTCGTCTCGTTTAATTGTTTTAGGATGTTATATTGCTTCTTAAATTTAATCTTCTATAAAATTTGATCTTTGTAAAGCCTTATGACTCATATATTTTATAGTTCTTTTATATATTCCTTAGATCATGTCAGCTAGAAAATATGAATTTTATGATCTAAAAAAGTTGCAGAAAATTAATATATACTTTATAATAAATAAAGGTTTTTGTTAGACAAATTTTCCCGTCTCTCTCTCATATTAATTGCACAAATTTTCCTTAATTGTTTTTTAATAATTTTTTATTTTTCGTCTCTCTCCTATTAAATAATAAAGATTTATATAATTCTTTTTATAAAATTTTTTTTATTTAAAAAAATATAAGTTTGTTAATAAAACATTTTTAGAAATTAAACATTTTTGCATTCTTTTTATAAAACATTTTTAAAAAGTAACTATATGACGTTTCTAAAATTTGTATTAAAAAACTATGTAATGTGTCACAAATATATAATATGTAAATATTTATTATTAAATATATAAATTTGTATTTATTTATTCAACCCATATAATACACGGGATTTATAACCTACTACTTGCATATTTGAAAGAATAACAAAAATGGCCAACACTATGATTATGCATCAACAGTAAAGAATAATAAATAAAAATAGTATTAGTAGCCTTCTAAATGATACTGATAATGTTGAGAATAAAATCTCAATATAAAAAAAATATATATTAAATGCTTTACAAATTAAAGAATCTTAAAACTAATCAGAAAAATATTGAAATATTTGATTTAACTTGTAAGAGCATCATAATTAGAGTTCGGGTGAAACCTCTTCTGATCCGATCTAATTCGTTATTTTAAAATTAGTTTGGGTATATATATACACTTTGAATCCAGTTTGCTATAACTGCTAGTTATATAATGCATTGAATCCGGTTCGAAATTGATCCGATCCGGTATGGTTTTCCTTAAGAAACCGATTTTAAAACCGGTCCGGTTTAATCCAAAAACTGATTTTGCGCACCACTATCTACAATGGTGGGTCTTAAAATGTGACCACGTAAGCCCCGCCTAATTAAGTTACCCCTCTTACAAGGGCTGTCATAACATGTTAAACACGACACAATAAGATATAACACGATAGGACACGATTACCTGAAGTGCTAGACACGAACACGACACAATAACTAATCGTTTCATTTTTTCCTGACACGAACACGAACCTGTTTGAAACAGGTTGCACGATACGACCTGTTTAGAAGTTGACCCTCGTTTGTTAATAGAATATCTGAATTAGAGCCGTGAACATAGCAAACGCCACGTACAAAACTATGATCTGGATAAAACCAGGAAAACGTAAATCAATTTAGATCATTAGGGCACAAAAAAATCCAAACACACAAATTACCATGATTTGATCGAGAGGAAAGAAAGATGATGAAATTTGTAATCAAATCAAATGAGGAGGATTGGATCTGAAGTTACCGGCAGGTGGATAAGACGGAACTGGAGGATGGAGGAGAGGCGGTTAGAGTGCGGATATGGTTGTTTAAAACGACCTTGGCAACCATGGTGTCTGTTGTGTTGTACGGATATGGAGAATGAAGACAGCTACTCATAGTAGGAGTAGCATATCAATACGTAGATTTGAGAGATGGAGATTTGAATTCAGTTGAGGGAATGACTGAATGAGGGAGAGGGAGGCGGGCAACTGCTCGATGGCTTTCCAGGTTTATTTTTTTAAACCTTAAAGTAAATATTTATATTTTTTAAAATATTAAAAAAAATATAAACATATTTGTTATCGTGTCTAAACAGATTATGACATGTTAAGACACGATTTTATTCGTGGCTTAAACGTGTCGACATGTTTAATACACGCAGGGCCGGCTCAACGTTTTTGAAGGCATAAAGCGAACTCTAAAATTAAGGCCTTTTTCCAAAATTTATTGTTATCATGGTGGATTAGTGGGAGGAAAAATGAGTCAGGTTAAAACGGGTCATGTGTGAACAGATTGAGTAAAAAAATTACATTGGTGAAAAAAATATGCATAAGGACAATGCTAATATGCTATTAAGACACAAAAATTATGTTAAAAGTATGCAAAATTGTTATTAAAAGAGTGCATGAGTAAACCCAATACTATTTAAGATTCTAGATTGGGTTCATAGTAATTTATAAATTTTAAAACTATTACAAAAGGCTATAACCTACAGAAACGAAATCGTAACATAGAACTATGCTAATACTGAATAAAACACAAACAAATCAAAAGGTAGAGGTGGATGTTACTGTGACCATGGTTCATATATTCCCTTTAACATTATATATGTATAGTAATAAAGATTTACATATTTATAATATATTATATAATTAATAACTTATTATCAGTTAATAATAATAACTAAAACTGCATTGCTAAAATTGATTGTTACACTTTTAAATAATAATTACACTTTTAAATAATAATAACTAGCTAAGAGACCCCGTATATTATACGGGTTAAATAAATATAACATTATATATACATAGTAATAAAGATTTACATATTTATAATATATTATATAGTTTTTTAACACAAATTCTAGAACGTTATACAGTTATTTTTTAAAATGTTTTATAAAAATAATGAAAGAAATGTTCATTTAAAAAAAGAATTATATAAATCATTATTATTTAATAGGAGAGAGAGGGGGGGAAACAAAAAATTATAAAAAACAATTAAATAAAATTTGTATAATTAATAGAAGAGATGGACGAGAAAAAAATTTAAGAATGATAAAACCTTTATTTATTATATACTAGTTTAGATCCCGTGTATACACACGGGGTGAAAAATATTAATAAATAAAATTTTTAAATCTTTATGTGTATATTTTACATGTGTAAAAATATATCATATACTAAGGATAGAAAACAAAACTCAAAATATGTAAAACTAAAATATAATTGGGTTTCGAAAATACATTAAGGACTATTTAATGTAATTTGATTTCATTTATTATTTGATTAAAAATTAAAGCTACATGATTAGATTTAAAAGTTTAATAAAAGATAATTTAAAATAAATGTGTTTTATTAGTATAATTAATATGTTATTTAAATATATATTATTGTTAAAAGATGGAGGTGCATTTAATAAAAGAGATGCGGGAAAAAATGATTAGAATAAATATGAAGGCGACATTTGGAATGACAAAACATTTATTTATTATATAGTATAGATATAGATTTGATACTTATTCTTAAAATGCGTATTCACACGTCAATTAAAAAATATTATATCATATTGACACCGAAATAGATTATTTTGATGTGACTGGAAAAAAATAGTGGAGAGTGTATTTGAAGCTGTATTCAACAAGAAGATAGATGCGGATTCTCGGAGCTCCATTTTTGGCCGGAACAAATGCGGATTCTCTCCCAAGTCGCAACATAAACTTATCGCTTACGTAATCCCAACCCAGCAACGTCCGATTTGACAACACTTGGGATTTTTCAACACGTTGATAAAAGAATTAATTACACGAAGAACCCCTCTAATTTACACGAAACATTGTTGTCATGTGAGTTGGAGGTCATAGGTTCGAGTGTTTAAAACAACCTCTAGTAGAAATGCAGGGTAAGAATGTATACATCAAACCCGATGTGACCCGACACCCCTGGACCCCGCGCATGTGGGAGCTTCGTGCACTGAGTTTGCACTACTTAATTTGGTTTAAGGTTGATTTGATGTGTAAGATCGGAGGGTAATGGTAGGTGATTTACGTGAGTTTTGTTGGTGAACGATGAATAGTGGTGGGAGGTGGTGAACGATAGTGGTCGAGTGATGAGAATGGAGGTTCGGGTGTTGTAGTAAATTGGCAGTGATGGAAGGAGTGTGGTGGTGTAAGTTGTTGGTAGTGGCGGACCCATTGTACCAAATTTGTAATGGGATGATCGTAATTCAAGAAGATGATGACTACATGGGAAATCAATATTTAGAAGACGATGGTCATATGGACGCTTGTAATTGAGTAATTAGGGTTAATGTGGTTTAAGGGGACGTGGTGAATAATTAAAGAGTTTAAATATTGATAGAATAAAGAAATATATAAAAAGACTTAAATACCCCTCATTTAACGTTAAAATATGGATGAAATTAACTAATTTGATGAAAATGACAAATTTTGTAAACCACAAGGATACATACGAGAAATATAACATTTTTGGATGAAACTAGAAAATTTGACTAAACCATCGGCATGAAAACGACAGTTTACTATTGGGTGAAGTTTTCCCAATTATAAATAGTAAACTTCACTTTTCGTTCTTGGGATTGGTTGAAATGGCCACTTCCATCAAACTTGAAAAGTTTTAACACTTTCGGTCATCACACTATTATTGTTTAATTGTTTTCGTCTTAAATCGTGACGCTGTCTAAAAAACCGGTTAACTTCCCCCCACATGCCCCTCACGTAAGGGTGGCAATCTTGACCCATTCTTCAAAGAATGGGTTGATTTTGGTAAAAAATCAATTGTATATGAGTCAATTTGAGTCATATTAGATTAGTCAACGGATCAATTTGGGTCACCTCAGATTAGTTGACGTGTCAATTTAGGTCAACTCAAATTAGTCAATGGGTTAAAATGTATTATAAAACTTGTTAACTTAAAAATAATGCAAATGGGATAGCCACTCCACCAACGTCACGCCACCACCCACTCTACCGCCACCTCGCCGCCACCACCCCCGCCGCCCACCACCGCCACATCGACGCCCCTCACCACCCCTCCCCCGCTGCTACCGCCTCCCGCTGCACTCCTCCCCCCACCGTCGCCCCGCCACTAACACCACCCCTTCCCACCACCACGACCACCTGACGTCCTGCTGCGTTCGACGCTTTGCCGCCACCACCACCCGATGCCATGCTGCCACCCACCCGTCACCGCCACCCACATTCGCAGCCAACCACCCGCCACCGCCTGTCGCGGCGACTTACTCCACCCGACCCCCACCCCGCCCCACCCCTACCCACCCACCTACTCCCACCCACCTCACCCCACCATGCCGCCATCGCTCGATCGCCGCCACCACGGTCGCCACCTACCCACCCTTATCCTCACCCTACCCCCATGCACCCCCACCCTACCCCCACCCCCCACCCCAAACCCACCCACCCCCACCCTGTCCTAACACCCCACCCCACCCACCCCCTTCCTCGGGCGGTGGCAGCGGTGGTGACGACGGATCATGACCAAAAATGTTAAAACTTTTTCAAATTGAATGAAATTGACAATTTCAACCGAATCTCAAGGACGAAAAACAAAGTTTACCCAATTTTAAAAGTTCCAAACTGCTAAAGAAAATGTGGATACGGAAGAGAAAAGTATGACGTTTGGTTCTATCACCACTCATATCAACTTCGTCTAAAGGGACTCCACCAAATAAAATATCCCTATTGGTTTTAATAAAAGATTTTAAATGTCGTGTTAAAGATGTGTTATCCATTTAACCATTTATTTTTTTAATTAATTCATTAAAGTTTCAATCACTTTGGATTATAAGCTTATAATATTATAGATTCAAACGTACATTCGTCCGTGATTTTAAATATATATTATTCTATTGTCAAATATTCTTAGCATCGATTCTATTATTATAATACTCACTCTCGTTTGGTGGAAGTTATGATTATTTTAAGAAATATACTTTTATCATTATGCATGTCAATTTCACACACCAGAGTTTTTTTATATTAAGCTGTAAACGAATAGAAAGTTTAATAAAATATAAAAATTTGTTTCAATTTCTTTATTTCATAAATACATAAACATAAACAATACATTTTCTTATCATTTAATTAAGCCAACAAACCAAACACGAGTCTCATTCATTAGTTTACATTTGTTTCCACATACATATATAGTATATAGAGGGTAGAGCTAATTAGAAATGCGAGAATCACATGAACATTTGTAGTTTGTACCGGTGATATAGAAGGCGGTTATGTCATTGCATAATCGTAGAAGGCGGTTATGTCACCGCATAACCACATTTCTCTCTCTAGCATTACATATTTAAAACACTACATCTAGTTATATAATTATTACTGTTCTCTGCTTAAATTTGATTTTATATAAACATGTGCCCCTATGTATACATCTAAGTGTATCTCGTTTAGCGTATTAAGAAACGAAAATAATTAAACATGAACTTCATTTGTTTATTTAGTGTATTAAGAAAGGAAATAATTAAACATGAACATTTTCTTTTAATGAAAGAAACGAACAAAAACATGCCATGTATACATCTAAGTGTATCTCATTTAGCGTATTAAGAAACAAAGATAATTAAACATGAACTTCATTCGTTTAACGTATTAAGAAAGGAAAATGATTAAACACGAACATTTTCTTTTATTGAAAATAACATGTCCTTTTAGCGTATCTCGTTTAGCGTATTAAGAAACGAAAATAATTAAACATGAACTTCATTCGTTTAGCGTATTAAGAAAGAAAAATGATTAAACATGAACATTTTCTTTTATTGAAAGAAATGAACAAAAACATGCCCCTACATATACATCTAAGTGTATCTCGTTTAGCGTATTAAGAACGAAAATAATTAAACATGAACTTCATTCGTTTAGTGTATTAAGAAAGGAAAATAATTAAACATGAACTTCATTTTCTTTTGATGCAAGAAATGAACAAAAAGTGCCCCTATGTATACATCCAAGTGTATCTCATGTAGCGTGTTAAAAAACAAAAATAATTAAACATGAACTTCATTCGTTTAGCGTATTAAAAAAGAAAAATAACTAAATATGAACATTTTCTTTAATTAAAGAAATGAACAAAAACGTGCCCATATGTATACATCTAAGTATACCTCGTTTAACGTATTAAGAAACGAAAATAATTAAACATGAACTTCATTCGTTTAGTGTATCAGAAAACGAAAATAATTAAACATGACCATTTTCTTTTAATGAAAGAAATGAACAAAAGAATTCATTCATTTATGTGTCCGTGTCCATCAACTAGTCGTATACGTTCGATTTGTTTACAACCCTTATTCTACCTATACTGGAACCTAGTGCTCGACATCTTTACCTTTTGACATGTTACCTGACCCATCCATCACGCCCATTTTACAACCACTATCTCTAAGTGACCCTCGCATACTACAAGCACGATGGAACCAATGCCAAGCAAAACAGGCATAGAGCCAGAAAAACACAAACACACAGAAATCACAAACGGGTTGATCTTGAAACAAAGGTTTCCTGACTCAACAACATAATCTACGCCATTGTCCACCACAATAAAAAGTAATAAATTGCGTGGACAGCGTATAAAACACCCCAATTGAGAACACTCATTGGCCATATAATCCTTTAAAAGGAATTGCCTTTTGACTCCAACCAGAAATTAGTGCCTTCACACGCAACTTTCACTTTGCATTATTATTGTCCAATGCCCATCAACAACGAAAACATAAAATCTTCAACACATGTTACGTGAACCGAGCTATAAAGTATAACTGATTTTAAGGTTTTATGAGTAAAAAGAACGAAGAATCTAATGATGAGATCATAAAGACGTAAAGTTCGGGTAAAAAGGTTAAACCCGCTAACAGTTAATCAGAACAATAACTCTCAAATGCTGACGATGAAACAAGGATAACAGGCAACATTAAAGTAGATTCTTGATTCTGAGTTAAAGCTTTAGTGGTGCATTGCTTATGAGGATAGCACAAATGGTAAAATATGGAATTATACTATACAGTATGCTTTTGAGTGCCTACTGTTTAAATTAAGAACTATGTAATGATTTAGACAATGGAGGACAAAAAAAATATTAAATGTGCATTGCGCTTTTAAGGGCGGTGGGGGTGGGCCCGGGGTTATTGCTTAAAAAAGTAGGGCTGACAATTGTATTGAGTTGACGGGTTGAATCGATGAACCTAAACACCACACGGACACATGTATATTTGTGTTAAAAACATCAAACCTAACCCGCACACGACCCGTCCAACCCATTTACCTACGCGAGCCAAATGGGTTGGCAGGTTGCGAATGGGTTAAGATCCAGATGTAAACGGGTTGGCGAGTTGTAATAAATGAGTTAAACAGGTAGGTGATTGGCCTTAACAAATATATTTTTTATTCTAATTTTAAACGGGTTGACAGGTCGATCTGTTTATTTAAATAGGTTAAATAGAGAACCTAAACACAACCTGATTATTAAACGGGTTAGATATGACTACCTAAAACTTAATTATTTTCGTGTTGTATTTCGGGTCATGTATGGGATTGCCACCACCATAAAAAAAAGTAACCATCTTAAGGTAGCCAGAAGCGGCGAAGCCTTGTATGTAACCTTGTGAGTAGGTGTTGTCAGGTCATCATTTTGACTTGGTTACATAGGTAATGTGATACTTTACCTCAAATCAAAAAATTCAAATTTTATGGCTTTTTATCAAATTTTTTGAAATTTGGGTCAACTTTTTATAGATGAAAATACGGATATACCCAAATCAGGACAAAGTTTGTTACTTTTTTATGCAGTAACCCCTTCCTTAAGGTAATCAACTTCATCATTGTTGAATAGTGTGTTATCATAGAATAATATACCACGAAAACATGCCTTTAATCATCCTACCGTTTTAAACCACATCTTACCAAAAACAATTTACATCGGCCAACAGAAAAAACTTACCAAAATCATATCGCAGCATCTTGATTTGTTTTTTGTTTCCAAAGGTAGCCGCAGCCACCAAGTTTTGCAATCTCCACCCTGCAAAACAACCAAAATATGTTAAATGTTACCACTAACCACCAAAACTAGGGTCAATATAAAAAGTTGGTGAATCTTTTTATATATATTTTTTCTATTTCCAAAGTAGGAACTTATATTAAAAATAAAAATAAAATTAAAAAACAACTCATGCATAAAAAAGTGGCAACATTTTCCCCCTTGAGTGCTGTTTTCAGGATAAAAGTGGGATGGTAGCATGCAAAGTTTCTGAAAGGATTATTCTCACTGCTGAAGTCCATATATATATAGCATAAGAGGGTAGCATATTTCCATACAATTGAAACAAGTCTTGTAAGCTACCATAAACATAAAGATGAATAAGCCTGTAGCGAGCGGGAGAATGAGTGAATTTTTTAGAAAGGGGAAGCCCTTTTTTGCAGTAATTTTTTTGCAATTCGGGCTTGCGGGAATGGATGTTATTTCTAAAGTTGCTCTGAATGAAGGAATGAGTAATTATGTATTTGTTGTTTATCGTCATGTTGTTGCCACCATTGCCATGGCCCCTTTTGCCATGGTTCTAGACAAGTATATATCTCTCTCTCACCCACACACACACTAAGAAACACCAGTTTAATCTTTATTTATGTTTTTATTCTCACTAATGATTACTTTTGTAACAGAAAAATAAGGCCAAAGATGACCAAATCGATTTTTGTGAAGCTTATGCTACTTGCACTATTAGAGTGAGTTTTAGTTTTTACTTAATAAGAAGAAAAAATGTGTTAGTGGTATGATGTTATGGACTTATGATTAAATAATTAATCCATGTTTCTTGTTTGCAGGCCAGTTATTGATCAGAATCTTTATTTTCTAGGGATGAAAGCCACAACAGCAACATTTGCAGTTTCAATGTGCAATGTTCTTCCTGCTATAACTTTTGTCATGGCATTCATTCTAAGGTAAAAAGAAAAAATTAACATGCATAAGAATTCATGAATAAAACATGTGCATGGCATGCATTCTAAGGTAAAAAGAAAAAGAAAAAATAAACATGCATAAGAATGCATGAATTAAACATGTGCATGGCATGTGTCACGGTATATGTATGTTCTAACTTCTAAAATTCATGCACATAAAACCAGTATTACCAACAGAACTGGCCCTTTTTTACCCATTTACTAATGAAAGGGTTGATTTGGGTTGTGCTTTATCTCAAATGGGTCAAAATACGATAATAGTTGAAAGGGGAACATATTGAAACTCGCCCAAAGTCTATTGTTATTAACGCATAAAACATCCCAAGTCGTTTTATTCAAAGAGTTAAATTATTATTGTAATATTAGTATTTTTGTAATCATAAGTAACATGTTAATTTAAGTACAGAAAATTGGCAAAAGATTGTTTGTGGGCCAACTTGACCCGGACGGTTTCGACCCATTACCCCCCATCTTTTGCCAACTCTACACATCCAACACTTAATTCTGACGACTAAAATACAAGTTCAAAACAATCCAGTAGAAGACCTAGAATTCAGAATAATTTTTAATAAGTTAGTGAATTTTGGTTGACTCAGGCTTGAGGTGGTCAACCTAAAGAGTATCCGCAGCCAAGCCAAAGTAGTTGGAACACTTACAACAGTTTCAGGGGCCATGCTTATGACACTGGTTAAAGGCCCGATTTTAGAGCTATTTTGGACTAAAGGACGAAGTAACAAGAATGTAATAAACAATGGGGTGGATTTACATCATTCTCTCAAGGGTGCTATTATGATCACAATTGGATGTTTCAGTTGGTCTTGCTTCATGGTTTTGCAAGTAAGAATTTATATTTTGATAGACATGATAATTAAGTATTATTATATATTAACAATTCCTAATTCTAATATATTTTTTTCTTGTAACTTCTAGGCAATTACTCTAAAGTCTTATCCAGCTGAGCTGTCTTTAACTGCTTGGATTTGCTTATTGGGTACAATTGAGGGAGCAATAGTGGCATTAGTGATGGAGAGAGGGAACTCAGCAGTTTGGGCTATTAAGTGGGATACCATACTTCTAGCAACACTCTACAGTGTAAGGATCTTTAATTAATTAAAATATATTGCAAGTTGTATAATGAAACATAACAAAAAAGACATAAGAAAAAAATTATCATCAAACCACTATCTCTAGTTAATTAAAAAACCTTAGTATAATGATAAAAAAAAACAAGAGGTAGAAGTATAGAAAATTTGTCCGCTCTGCCACCTCTACATATATATAAAGTATAAAACAAGCATGCAGTACAAAAAAATGTAAACTGAGAACTATGGGATAACCAGCTATAGTTAGGTGAGTGCGTATTTAACGAACTTTTATTTATGTCTATGCAGGGCGTAATATGTTCGGGTCTCGCTTACTACATCCAAGGAATTATAATGAAAGATAGGGGTCCTGTTTTTGTGACTGCGTTCAGTCCGTTGAGTATGATAATTGTAGCTATCATGGGCTCCATTATTCTAGCCGAACAAACATATCTAGGACGGTAAAAATATTTTTTTTAAATGTAAAAAAATCCCAGTTCTTGATCATTTACCTGAACGGATGAACAAAAAATTGACAGCTAATATATATTCTCACAGGGTTCTTGGAGCGGTTGTCATAGTTGCAGGGCTTTATATGGTTGTTTGGGGTAAAAGCAAGGATAACGAGCAAATATCCCCAGAAAAACAGATATTGGATAAAGAATCTGAAGAGAACTGTTGTCACAAGGTTATTATTATCAAATCATCAGACGGAGCATGTGAAAAACATAATCAGGCAGCTGATGTATGCTAACAGTAAATCATGAGCAATTAAAAAAAGGAAAAAACATGGAAAAACAAGGTGGTATTGGTAAGGGGCAAGAGGTAGCAAAATAAGTCATTAACCTCAATGTACGAGAAAATGGGCTTTCATTAGAAAGGGTAGTTTTTTTTAACTAATGTTATTAACCTACTTATTTAACTATGATATTGAAGTTCATATCTAATATTACTACTTGATAGAGTGACAAATGGGTGGGTTACTTACTGGGTTGGTAATACGTTAAAACAAACGGGTCATTTTCACAAAAGGTTTGAAGCAGATCTGGTAGGCCCGGGGTTAGATTGAGTGGTTGGCACACTACAGACACTCTTTTGTCCATTTTATAAAACAATTAATGCGCTAATTAGGATTGTAAAAAATATCACAACAAAAAAAATGTAAACCTTTAGATAAAAACAATTCAAGAGGTTGCAAGCATTAAAAATAGACTTTGGGCAGTTTTCAACCCGTTCCACATGTTCTCCTTTCAGCTAAAAGGTTTTTATTTGATCCATTTGAGATAAAACACAACTCAAATTGACCCATTCATAAGTTAATAAGTAAAGTGGCGCCTCAACTATTTTCTTGTGTGATAACTTTTGCCGTGTTTAAGGTTTACCAAGGAAAAAAAGATAATGTGCAATGTAACTGTTAAATAAAATATTATATTCAACCGGAAAATTTTGTTTCATCAAGGAAAATTTCTCTGCCGATCTTAGTAAGAGAGATGGTATAATAGATGGCCTACAAAAAGGCAAAGTTTCTGGCTTTCGGCTTAATGATAATACATACTGTTTGCTGAATCAAGCACCCAATTCTGTTAAAACAATAAAACTACTAAAAATAACAGTCATATCCAAAATAATGTGTAGAACTATTGAAACATGTCGTACCTTGACCAAGTCAACTCTCTATGACACAATTCCTTCTTCCTTCCATATATCCGTTGAAGCTCACGAGTAGCAGCTAGAAATGATTCTGAAGAAAGTGGAAAGCAACATGGTCATGAAGAAATTAAAAAAGGTAAATAATTTAAAGCAAAATATGGTTTCTGAAACATAGTCGATGATAAACAACTTAACAAAACGCACCTTTCCAAATTCGAAAAGATTTCTGGTTGATTTGTGATCCGGTTATCGTCTGAATTACTTCAAACAGCACATTTTGAGGCGTGTTTCTCAGTTCTTGAACAACACCATAGATTGTTTTCCCATTCTCAAAGTAAATATGATTATTTGGGTGCTTTGTTTTGCAACCAGCATGACGCTCAAACTCATAAGCATTAATCGCCTTAAAATAATAAATACCTGGTTGTTAGGTGAGCAAAAATGGATTAAAACTAGCGTACGAAATTAACACCTTATGCAACAAGCTCACCTTTGAAAAAGTACATGATTTACAACCACAGAGATAGGTTGCACCCTTAATGACACCACGGAGCTCCTTCTATCATGAATATGAATTATTAGACATAAGCAAAAGGCATAGGCCAATAGTCATAATAATAATAATAATAATAATAATAATAATAATAATAACTATAGTCTTATGCTAAATCCGTGAACAAGTCCCTTGATTTTATTTTTGCATGATTAAATCACTTAGCTATTAGAACTTAATGATGAAATCCCATTTTCAACACAAGTTCATTTTTGTGTGATTAAATCCTTCAACTTTTTAAAACTATATGTAAAAGTCCTTTTATTCTTGATTAAATCATTAAAAACTAATAAAAGTACTTTTTCGCTAAGTTTTAAAATCCAAGGATTTCATCATGCAAAAATAAAGTCGTTACTTATGCGCAAATTCAGTGAAGTCTAGTTTTTTTTGTGATGATTGCCCAAAATATAATTTTAGAGTTAGCATCTACCTCTCTTGACCATGCAACATACTTCACAGGAACACCATCTAGCATACCAGTTGATAACAAACTTCTAACATTTGAAGGAAAATTGTTTGTGGGAACTTTTTTAGTTATTTTTTGCTCTTTTTTCTTTAAAATAGCATCTCCAGGGGAAATTACTTGCACACCACTAATAATTGCATCACTTGTAAATTCAGACAAACCCTTTTCTTCTGATCTTTGAACTGAAGATTGACCCATCAAAAAGTCATAATTGTATACAAGCCTTCCTGAAGAGCTAATGTTATCTGCATCTTCATTTAACCCACCAAAAGATATAATATTGTCTTCATCAAATGAATGTCTCATGGGTAAACCACTGTTATTAGTTTTGATCATTGACATTCTAAGATCATCTGCCTGCTTACTGAAAACAAGATCCATCGATAAAGAACTATTATGTTCATTGAAAGCATCCAAAGATATATTATTCTCATCCTCTTTGATGAATGATTGAGTCATTGTTGTGATACTAGAGTTATCCTTGCTGGCAGATGGACCCACAGACATGGAACAATTATTCTCCCTGTAAGGTTCACCGACTGATATAAAACTGTTATCCGAGACAAAATCCTCCACATCTTTGACTTGACTGACTTTGACTTTTCTAATCCCGCCATAACTAAAACCTCCAAATGCGGAATCAATCCCAAATAAGTTGGTTGTCCTTGGTGTTTCATTGTCAAATAACCTTTCACTGAATTGCCCCGTTACAGAGTGGAAATTAGACGAATTATCACAATAAACATTCGAGTTTAAAAGTGCAGTGTATGAATTCGGGTGTGGAATTTCAACTGCCTGTTTCTTGTTGTGAAATAATTCTGCTTCATTGCCATCCATGAACCACTGATGTGAACGTTTGGGCTCAATTCTTGAGGAATTACTGTGTGCTATTTCACCATTTTCACCTATGTCTCCTTGACCTTTCGACATCCAGAAGTCTTTGTTCTGGAAAGACTGTGACAAAGTAGTGTCAAAATGGTATCATTCATATTTCCCAAAAATAGCATAAGAACTGTCAATCTGTATATTTAGTCGATGAACTTCCCAAAAGCCCATTAAGTTTCTAAACACATTTCACAAGTTATAACCGCCTTAAAAGGAATTCAAGAAAAAGAACCAAATTAACTCAGCAAGGCCAGGAGTGAAGAAAAAAGAAAAGCATACCATGTCTTTGCATTTGATTAGAGCTCCCTGTTCAGAAAAATATAATCATTCAAGTTAGTTACCAAAGCTTCTGTTAATTTTCAAATCAGAAATCATATACAAAATATATAAAATGCAGCAAATATTACTATGCTAACAAAGACAGGTCCTTCCTGAACTACTACAATGACAGGATTTTGAACACCTTATGCTGCTTAGATTACATCAGTCGTGTTGTAACGTGTTTTCAGGTTTTTAACAAAGTTTACAGTCTATTTACGAATAACATTTAGCGTTCAGGTGGCTAGACACTTTTGCAGATGCCTTATTTTCATAACAATTTTGACCATCTTAAGTCAAAGCAAGTCAACTACTAAGCATACTAATTAACAACTATTTCATACTTAATTACTAACTATATTCATGTTCCAAGTGACAATCTGATCCTAGTCAACGGAGAACACTAAAAAGTCAACTTCGCCACTGTTGATTACTCACATTAAAATATATCCGGCATTTTACTTCTTAAGCTTCTAAACCTAAAATGAAGCAAAAATAATGAAAAAAACAAATCAAATTAACAAAAAAATGTTCAAACCCTAAGTAAAATCAACTTAGATGTGTCATGTGTCGTTCGTTTACAACTCGCATTGCATTTATTGATAATCGCATCGAACTCGGAAACAGTTAGTATACCTCTAGCGAAGTTTACCGGCGGCCTGATGATCTCCGACTGATAAATTTCCGGCGAGAGCTGTACGGACGTTGATCACGGCGAGATCTAAGCAGAAGAGGAGGGTTTGTGTGTGGATTTGTTGCTTAATTGCTTTGGTTTAAAGGAAAGATCAAAGGTGGTCTTCCGCACGATTAGCATATCTGAATGAGTACACGTGGAGAGATCTCGATCGTTGGTTTGATAGATGGGCTGAAGGATGTTTGTGGGCCGAGAATCGGGGATGTTAATATTTTATTAAGGTGGAATTGGCTACAGAGGATTATAACCTTCCTGGGCTTATATCTTGCTCTGTGATGACACGTAGCCATAGACTATTTTTAATTTTTAATGTTTTGAAAAGCCGTGCCCCCGTTCTGGTGTTTTTATGTCTTTTTTTTATATTTTAGTTTTTTATTTTTTATTTTAAGTTTTAAGAGATTAAATTACACTTATGGTTCCTTAGGTTTTGGGTAAATTTTGGATATAGTCCCTAAAATTTAAAAACTACTGATATAGTCTCAAACTACTATGTTTGTTTTCATCTTTAGTCCAAAAAGTTAACAAACGTGACTCATTAACACCCTCTAGCGAACAGATTTGAATGATGTAGAAAAACAATTTCTATAACGTATTACTGCAATCCCTAACCACGAACGAGAACTGGCCAGTTCAAAAAGCGATCGATAGAGAAAGATATGAGGATGACGATATCAAAGTGACAAGACCGATAGGGACGTTAGAGACTCTTCATCCAACGGTAATTAGTTTCAAAGCACACATCCAACACCTCATAGGTCATAAGTGAAAAAATGGTATGCAACATAGAACGTAATAAAGATATAACTGCATGATTTTATTTCAAGTTTTGGATCTTAATTTTTACAGGGAAAAAAACAGTTGTTAAAGAACTTTGTCGTCAACAAAACTCAACTATGCTATAACAAAGCATGCACCATAATATGTCATCACTACTATAAACACGAGGCTATATGTAGTTGTTTCATGCCTATGTTATGTTTGAATATGGATTAAGAAAACTTATATCATTATGTTTTATTGGACTTTGCGAGTAAAATACATGTTTTATTGTTAGCAAAATTTTTACAAGCTAAAGTAGAACACTAAGTGTATATGGTGTACATGTATTTGTCATAACTCATTCTCACCCAAATTTGTTCTGACCCGTACTATTGGCACATGAGGATTCAATATGTACAATTACCATGTTAGTGGTTGTGATTCAGCCACGCATTTTATGAAAACCGTATAGAATGTTGATTCATCTAGGTTAAAAAATAAAATCTTCTACTACATACAGTGAAATGTGTTTTTTGAGTTATATTTAACGGTGTAATATTACTTTATCGTAACTCATTTTTTTCTTGACCCAGCCTGTTTAGGACCAATCCATATTTTGCCCCTAGTGAATATATTGTATTCGCCAATGCCCATGGAATATGAAACATTGAATTTTGGTAGCATGTTGTGGGTTAAACTTGAAATGGTTGTTGTGACATCTCTAAAAAATTGTATGATTCTCGTTTCATGTAATCTTATTTCGATGTAATGTACGAGTCTCGTTTTGCCTCGTTTTATTTAATATATCAAATTAATTTCAATTCTTAATAAGTAATTACATTAATATTTTTTTAAACAAAGATGGAAATTATTAAAGTGATTAGTTATATTTAGAAAAGTTTAAAAGTTATAAAATTTTATACTTTTTTTTTTGTATTATTTTCTTTTATCAAAAAGAACCCTGAACAACAAGAGCTCAATTTTGACCTCAAAAAAAGTCAAACCCGTCTCAAATCCATCTCAATCCTTAGAATTCGGAAGTTTAAATCCTTCCTTACTCGTTTCTAATCATTATCCATCGAGTGGAACAAGTAATTCGTGTAAAAACATTATCAATTTCAAACAATTGAGAATCCAAATTTGAAAACCCGTTTATGATAATTCAAGCTTCAAAGTTCCTTAATTCTCGTCCTAAATCCAACTGATTATGCATCTATGTTGGAGCTAAAACCCCTATAAATACCCACGTCGATTCCTAAAACGAAACTACCATAAAAATTCGTCCTTTTTCTCTTCCTGTTCCGAGCGACGCAGGCGCATCCCGACGCGATATCATTGACGATTTGGATCCTTTCCGTGTGATTCCAACTCCAGGTAACGAATTTCTTGTTAATCGCACGTCTACCCTTCTGCTTTCATCCTCAAAATCGATTTTTAAGGTTTGGTATTGGTTTGGTTTCATATATGATGTTTGAGGAAGAAGATGGTAAAGGCTTAATAGTTTTTTTTAGTATTTCTTTTTCTAAATCATAACCAAATGATGTCTTTGGTCTATTGGTTTAAGCTTTCCTCACAACACTCAAAGGTCATGGGTTCGAAACCCATTACCCCTTTTCTTTTTCTGTTTTGGTTCTTTTTGCATTCACACACAAATTTATATAAATACTTATATATTTAGTATTATGATCCTTATTAATTGACTTTTAATAAATCATTGTATTTTTAAAACTATCACTAAACAAATAAAGAGTAAAACATTTTATTGATTTTAGTACAAATAAAATGTATGTATCATTTAAATAATATAAGGGAGTAATCATGTATTCATTTAAAAATTTAAAGTTATATTTCATTTAAAACTAATAACGTTATTTAAATGGGAAACTATATATATTATTAAGTATTGTTTTAACAGATTTCGATTTCTTTAAAACGCAATAATTATAAAATATATTTTATAAACCCTTTAAAACTGTTCAAACGTTTATTTACAAACTTTATTGTCTTGATTCCTTTTTACTTCTAGAATTATATTTTACTATAACTCTTGATTTCTTATCAAAATCCTCTAGTATTCAATTCATCTATTTTCAATCCTTATTAAATACACAATTGCACTTTAGCCCCTATACTTCCTAAACTTACCAGACACGTCATAAACTCAGTTAAAGTATACGAATAGAGTAACATTCAAACTGGTATGTAGTTATCTGACAAACAGTAAGGTTCTGGCTAGGAAAGACGGGGTTTTGATCCGGCCAACTCTTTCCTGGGAATTTTGCTGTTGGAGGTACTACTCTAGTACGATAACCACTCTAGTATACGACAACTATTTTCCTCTATTTACAAAACAACCCCTCATCTTTCCATAATTCTATAAACTAACTTAAACTCAAACTTACTTAGGAAATTCTTAAAGCATCTCCTAAAGCAAGTTACTTCAGTAATCAAGATCTACCCACCTACTGCAAGGTGAGAACATAACCCCTTTTTCTTTTTAACTTTTGGGGTGAAACATGTATATTTTTATGGCTTGATAACTTAAACCTTTCCAAACAAATTCTCAAACAAGTAATTTCAATTATGTGCTTGATATTTGAACACTATAACATTATTGCGATCATTAACTTGTTTTCAAGCCTAAGGAAGTACTAGTATGATCATATGGGGGAAACCGATATAACAACGGCACAATCTTTGGGATTGTGGATGCATATAACATTTTTACGGCACAATCGTGGATTATGGATGCTTATAACATATAACATTTAGGGTTGATTGCAAAACATTTGTGTTAATATGCTTGCACATTTGTTTAAACTTGGTTTGAATTTGTTTATATCTTTTATAACAATTTATCTTTATAACTTATAAAACCTATGTCTCTCACCAACTTTATGTTGACCCATTTTCTTACATGTTTCAGGAAATAATAACTAAGAGAGAAAGGATCATGTAGGATTGCTTATGGACCTAGTTAAAGAAATTTTTGCAATGTTTTTGTTTGGGATTTTGTCTATTTATTTTAACAAGTGTTGAACAATCAATTATGAAATTAATAAAGTTTGTGATGCCTTAGTAAATGTCTTTATACCTTGTGCTATGAACTAAATGTGTGACACCTCGCGTTTCCGCCTTGGCGGGGTGTGACAGATTGGTATCAGAGCCAGGTTATAGAGAATTAGGCTTAGAAAGACCTAGACTATAACCTAAGACTCCCTTACACTTTCATAGGAACTATATGTGATTTATGTGCTAACCTTATCTCTTCTTAGCCATGTCATCACACGTATGTCCACTCGGATCTTTCTCCAACCACTTACCACTCAAGAAAAGGAAGCTTGTTCGAGAAGATGGATCTCACTCTTGGGCCTCAAAGCCCAATCCATGATTCTCATCATAACCATGGGCTCAAATGATAGGTGTTAGTAGAATATGATGGCTGGAAGGGTGGGTGTAGGCCCATAAAAGGTTCTGGCCAAGGAAAGACTTGGTACTTAAGCGTGTCCCTTGTAACCCACCTCTCTTTCCTGGGAATCCTTTTGTGGCTGCACTACTTATAGGTCAAGTATACTTCTAACACGCTATTGTGAGAACTCGGTGTTATGATTAGTCAAAATTTAAATTCATTTGTACTTAACACTAAGCGTTATATAAGCTAGTGTTTATTTATTTCAATTCTACCTTTGTATGACATTAATGCAAGTGAATTCCTATTTTATGAATAATAACACTTCTATTATTTATATGTCTATCTCTAACTCGATTAATAATCTTGTATTCGTAGAATGCCTCCTCGACGTGAAACCACCAACGCCACCAATCCTGGAACCAGTGGTACCACCTCGACTGCTCCGACTATGGATACCACTGCCATCGCCACACTCTTAACTCAGCAACTTGCTGCTGTGTTACCTGATATGGTTACTCGACTCACAAACACTATGAGGGATACCGGAGGAACCACCTGCACATACAAGCACTTCAACTCGTGCAACCCTCTAAAGTACAATGTATCTGAGGGTGCCACTGGCTTACTTCAGTGGTTTGAAAGCATGGAGTCAACCCTGGTAATGAGTGAATGCCCCGATGATCTGAAAGTGAAATATGCTTCAAGTGCCTTCCAAAAGAGGGCGCTTACTTGGTGGAACGACGAGAAACGAACTCGGGGATTAAACGCAGCCTTGGCCTTGACATGGGATCAACTTAAGGAACTCATGGTTGAGGAATTCTGCCCAAAGAATGAAATGAAAAAGCTTGAGGTGGAAATGTGGGATCTGGTTCAAGATAGCGGTGAAAATGAAGCATACAACAACCGTTTTCATGAACTGAGCACATTGGTCCCACACATGGTCACCCCGTTGAGTCGCCAAATTAACCGTTACATTGGCGGCCTACCTCATCAAGTTAGGGGTACCGTCATGGGCAGCAACCCTGCTACTCTTGAGGCTGCCATTCGTCTAGCTGCGTCCCTCACGGACGATCTCGTGAAAGAAGGTATTCTAACCCGAAAGAGTGGAAAGAAAGTTCGGGTTGAAGAAACCAAGAAGCCTGAACGCCACTTCAAGAAGCAGAAGGTGGCAAAGAACTTCGCCATGGTAACCCCTGCTGCTCCAATTACCCAAGTGGCACCAACCCAAGCACAAGCTTCCACAAAGAAATCTTATGGTGGGTCTTACCCTTGGTGTACTAAGTGCCAATATCATCATGATGCTACCTACCCTTGCCGCATATGCACTAAGTGTGGTAAAGGAGGTCACTTGGCAGCTACTTGTCGTGTCGTTAATGCTACTCCTACTACGGTCCCCGTAATTGCAAATGGTAGAGCTTGCTACCAGTGTGGTGCTACCGACCATCTCAGGAACCGTTGCCCCAAATTGGCTAACACACAAGGGGCACGTGGTCGGGCTTTTGTTATTGGTACCATTGAAGCACTTGAGGAACCTGCCGTCGTTACAGGTACGTTTCTTGTCAATAATGTCTATGCATCAATTTTATTTGACACCGGTGCCGACAAGAGCTTTGTTTCCACCAAATTTGAACCTTTGCTTGGTAAATGCTCTAGTGTGCTAGAACCTCCTTACACGGTTGAAATAGCCGATGGCAAACTAACCTATGTTCATACTGTTGTTCGCGGTTGTACCTTGACCCTCAACGATCACCCGTTCATCATCGACCTTATTCCTATGACTCTTGGAAGCTTTGACATAGTTGTAGGTATGGACTGGCTATCTAGAAACCATGCCGAAATCGTATGCTCGGAGAAACTTATCCGTATTCCTCTACCTTCCGGTGAAATCTTGGAAATCCTTGGAAACAAGCCTTGTCGTGGCCTAAAGATTATTTCTTGCATGAAGGCTCGTAGCTACTTGAGGAAGCAATGCTATGCTTTCTTGGCTCACATTGTCGAAAAGAAAACCGAGAATAGAACCATTCAAGACATACCCGTTATTCGAGAATTTCCCGAAGTATTCCCTGACGATCTGCCCGGACTCCCACCTATTCGACAAGTTGAATTCCGTATTGATCTTGTTCCTGGAGCAAACCCTATTGCTAAATCTCCTTACCGTCTCGCACCATCCGAATTGCAAGAGTTGTCTAGTCAATTGCAAGAGCTACTAGACAAAGGTTTCATTAGACCGAGCTTCTCACCTTGGGGAGCCCCGGTCCTTTTTGTCAAGAAGAAAGATGGAACCTTTAGGATGTGCATTGATTATCGTGAGCTCAACAAGCTGACTACCAAGAACCGATATCCTCTTCCAAGAATTGATGACTTATTCGATCAATTGCAAGGAGCAACTTGTTTCTCAAAGATTGATCTCCGATCCGGTTATCACCAATTACGAGTCCATGACGATGACATCCCGAAGACCGCTTTCAGAACTCGATATGGACACTATGAGTTCGTGGTTATGCCTTTCGGGTTAACCAATGCACCCGCAGTATTCATGGATCTTATGAACCGGGTTTGTAGACCCTACTTGGATCAATTTGTCATTGTCTTCATTGACGACATATTGATCTACTCTCGAACCGCCAAAGAACATGAGAATCACCTAAGGCTAATCTTGGAGGTTTTGAAGAAGGAAAATCTTTATGCGAAATTCTCCAAATGTGAGTTTTGGCTAAAAGAAGTCCATTTCTTGGGTCATGTTATCAACGAGAAGGGTATTCATGTTGACCCATCCAAAATCGAAGCTATCAAGAACTGGAGTACGCCCAAGACTCCCTCAGAAATCCGTTCCTTTCTGGGTTTAGCCGGCTACTATCGAAGGTTCATCTCAAACTTTTCAAAGGTCGCCCTACCACTCACAACTCTAACCCAAAAGGATAAACCGTTCATTTGGGAGCAGAAACAAGAAGATGCTTTCCAACTCCTTAAGCATAAATTGTGCGACTCTCCTATCCTAAGTCTTCCTGATGGCAACGATGACTTCGTCGTTTATTGCGACGCCTCCAATCAAGGTCTCGGTTGCGTATTAATGCAACGAGGCAAAGTCATCGCCTACGCATCAAGACAACTCAAGATTCACGAAAGAAACTACACTACACATGACCTCGAGTTAGGTGCAGTGGTCTTTGCTTTGAAAATCTGGAGACACTACCTCTATGGTACAAAGTGTGTCATTTTCACTGATCATAAGAGCCTTCAACATATCCTTGATCAAAAGGACCTCAACATGAGGCAACGGCGTTGGGTTGAACTTTTGAGCGATTACGATTGTGAAATTCGCTATCACCCGGGAAAAGCCAATGTGGTTGCTGATGCCCTTAGCCGGAAAGATCGGGTCAAACCATCTCGCATTCGAGCCATGAGAATGATCGTCCAAACTAGCCTCAAAGCCATGGTTCTTCAAGCTCAAAAAGAGGTTCTTGCCAAGGGTGAGATAAAGCAACAGTTAGATTGCGGTGCCGAAAAACATTTAGAGCCCAAGTCCGACGAAATTCTTTATTTCATGGGACGTATGTGGATTCCTGACTCTCAACCCCTCCGCAAGCTTATCCTCGATGAGGCACACAAAACCCGGTATTCTATTCATCCCGGTGCCGATAAAATGTATCACGATCTCAAGGAATTTTATTGGTGGCCCGGAATGAAGAAGGATATAACTTTATTTGTGAGTAAGTGCCTTACGTGCCTAAAGGTTAAAGCCGAACATCAAAAACCCTCGGGTCTTCTCCAACAACCCGAGATCCCTCTTTGGAAATGGGAGCAAATCTCTATGGATTTTATCACCAAACTCCCAAGAACACCTCGTGGGCACGATTCGATTTGGGTTATAGTTGATCGCTTGACCAAGTTCGCTCATTTTATCCCTATTCGTGAAGATTTCAAGATGGAAAAGCTGTCAAGTCTCTATGTCAGTGAAATCGTGACTCGTCACGGTGTGCCCTTGTCCATTATCTCCGATCGTGACGGCCGATTTACTTCCAACTTCTGGCAATCCTTACAAAGATCCTTAGGGACTCGTTTGGACCTTAGCACGGCTTATCATCCTCAAACCGATGGCCAAAGCGAAAGGACTATCCAAACCCTGGAGGATTTGCTTCGCACTTGTGTGATCGATTTCGGTGGAAGTTGGGATAACCATTTGCCTCTCGTGGAATTCTCTTACAACAACAACTACCATGCTAGCATTAAATGTGCCCCTTTCGAAGCCTTATATGGTAGAAAATGTCGCTCCCCGGTATGTTGGACCGAGATCGGTGACACTCAAATAACCGGTCCCGAGCTTATTCAAGAGACTTCCGATAAGATCTTCAAGATTCAAGAAAGACTTAAAGCTACCCGTGCTCGCCAAAAGAGCTATGCCGATAATCGAAGGAAACCCCTCGAATTCCAAGTCGGTGATAAGGTCTTACTCAAAGTTTCCCCTTGGAAGGGCGTGGTCCGTTTCGGGAAGAAGGGGAAATTGGCACCTAGATATGTGGGTCCTTTCGAAATCCTTGAAAGGATCGGCCCCGTAGCCTACAAGCTCAAGTTGCCGGCCAAACTCAATGGTGTGCGTGAGACTTTTCATGTGTCAACCCTCAAGAAGTGTCTCGCTGACGACACTCTCCATATTCCGTTAGACGAAGTTCGTATTGATGACAAGTTAAACTTCATTGAACAACCCGTTGAGATCATGGACTGTAACATTAAGCAACTCAAGCGTAGTCGTATACCTATCGTGAAAGTTCGTTGGAACTCTAAACGTGGCCCTGAGTTCACTTGGGAACGTGAAGACCAGATGAAACTCAAGTACCCCCACCTTTTTCATGCTAGCACAGACTCTACTAGTGGAATTTCGGGACGAAATTCGCTTAACTAGGGGAGACTGTGACATCTCTAAAAAATTGTATGATTCTTGTTTCATGTAATCTTATTTCGATGTAATGTACGAGTCTCGTTTTGCCTCGTTTTATTTAATATATCAAATTAATTTCAATTCTTAATAAGTAATTACATTAATATTTTTTTAAACAAAGATGGAAATTATTAAAGTGATTAGTTATATTTAGAAAAGTTTAAAAGTTATAAAATTTTATACTTTTTTTTTGTATTATTTTCTTTTATCAAAAAGAACCCTGAACAACAAGAGCTCAATTTTGACCTCAAAAAAAGTCAAACCCGTCTCAAATCCATCTCAATCCTTAGAATTCGGAAGTTTAAATCCTTCCTTACTCGTTTCTAATCATTATCCATCGAGTGGAACAAGTAATTCGTGTAAAAACGTTATCAATTTCAAACATTTGAGAATCCAAATTTGAAAACCCGTTTATGATAATTCAAGCTTCAAAGTTCCTTAATTCTCGTCCTAAATCCAACTGATTATGCATCTATGTTGGAGCTAAAACCCCTATAAATACCCACGTCGATTCCTAAAACGAAACTACCATAAAAATTCGTCCTTTTTCTCTTCCTGTTCCGAGCGACGCAGGCGCATCCCGACGCGATATCATTGACGATTTGGATCCTTTCCGTGTGATTCCAACTCCAGGTAACGAATTTCTTGTTAATCGCACGTCTACCCTTCTGCTTTCATCCTCAAAATCGATTTTTAAGGTTTGGTATTGGTTTGGTTTCATATATGATGTTTGAGGAAGAAGATGGTAAAGGCTTAATAGTTTTTTTTAGTATTTCTTTTTCTAAATCATAACCAAATGATGTCTTTGGTCTATTGGTTTAAGCTTTCCTCACAACACTCAAAGGTCATGGGTTCGAAACCCATTACCCCTTTTCTTTTTCTGTTTTGGTTCTTTTTGCATTCACACACAAATTTATATAAATACTTATATATTTAGTATTATGATCCTTATTAATTGACTTTTAATAAATCATTGTATTTTTAAAACTATCACTAAACAAATAAAGAGTAAAACATTTTATTGATTTTAGTACAAATAAAATGTATGTATCATTTAAATAATATAAGGGAGTAATCATGTATTCATTTAAAAATTTAAAGTTATATTTCATTTAAAACTAATAACGTTATTTAAATGGGAAACTATATATATTATTAAGTATTGTTTTAACAGATTTCGATTTCTTTAAAACGCAATAATTATAAAATATATTTTATAAACCCTTTAAAACTGTTCAAACGTTTATTTACAAACTTTATTGTCTTGATTCCTTTTTACTTCTAGAATTATATTTTACTATAACTCTTGATTTCTTATCAAAATCCTCTAGTATTCAATTCATCTATTTTCAATCCTTATTAAATACACAATTGCACTTTAGCCCCTATACTTCCTAAACTTACCAGACACGTCATAAACTCGGTTAAAGTATACGAATAGAGTAACATTCAAACTGGTATGTAGTTATCTGACAAACAGTAAGGTTCTGGCTAGGAAAGACGGGGTTTTGATCCGGCCAACTCTTTCCTGGGAATTTTGCTGTTGGAGGTACTACTCTAGTACGATAACCACTCTAGTATACGACAACTATTTTCCTCTATTTACAAAACAACCCCTCATCTTTCCATAATTCTATAAACTAACTTAAACTCAAACTTACTTAGGAAATTCTTAAAGCATCTCCTAAAGCAAGTTACTTCAGTAATCAAGATCTACCCACCTACTGCAAGGTGAGAACATAACCCCTTTTTCTTTTTAACTTTTGGGGTGAAACATGTATATTTTTATGGCTTGATAACTTAAACCTTTCCAAACAAATTCTCAAACAAGTAATTTCAATTATGTGCTTGATATTTGAACACTATAACATTATTGCGATCATTAACTTGTTTTCAAGCCTAAGGAAGTACTAGTATGATCATATGGGGGAAACCGATATAACAACGGCACAATCTTTGGGATTGTGGATGCATATAACATTTTTACGGCACAATCGTGGATTGTGGATGCTTATAACATATAACATTTAGGGTTGATTGCAAAACGTTTGTGTTAATATGCTTGCACATTTGTTTAAACTTGGTTTGAATTTGTTTATATCTTTTATAACAATTTATCTTTATAACTTATAAAACCTATGTCTCTCACCAACTTTATGTTGACCCATTTTCTTACATGTTTCAGGAAATAATAACTAAGAGAGAAAGGATCATGTAGGATTGCTTATGGACCTAGTTAAAGAAATTTTTGCAATGTTTTTGTTTAGGATTTTGTCTATTTATTTTAACAAGTGTTGAACAATCAATTATGAAATTAATAAAGTTTGTGATGCCTTAGTAAATGTCTTTATACCTTGTGCTATGAACTAAATGTGTGACACCTCGCGTTTCCGCCTTGGCGGGGTGTGACAGTTGTATAACAAATGTAACATATATGTTTGTACTATCTTCGACATCATAAATATATTATCCACGTAGCCTTAGTAAATGTCTTTATACCTTGTGCTATGAACTAAATGTGTGACACCTCGCGTTTCCGCCTTGGCGGGGTGTGACAGTTGTATAACAAATGTAACATATATGTTTGTACTATCTTCGACATCATAAATATATTATCCACGTAACCTTCACCTAATGCACCCTCACTCCAAAGCGAGTCTCATTTATACCCAACACATAGGATGACTTAACCGTCAGAGGTGGCTCCTTGAGACAACTACAACACAAACTAACTACCTGTGGCTAGACACTAGACAGCCCGGTTAGGGTCCAAGGGAGAGCTCTAAACGGCTTTTGGAAGCATCAATATCCACCATGAAAGAGTTTATTGTTGTGATGCAAAAATCATGAACTTTAAAGTAATACATGCTTTTAATCAACACTTGTAGAAAATGCAACCCACGAAGGAGAGGTATAGTTTACTATGTTATACATGAATTGCATGTAGTCTCAGCCTGCGTATTTTACCACTTATTAAAAGCATTGAGATATAGAAATTGATATATACGAATATAAGATGGAGTCAGCAATATATGATTTTGAAATACAATAATCAAAGTTTATTTTGCTGTCATTACAACATTCAAGCTCAATGTTTTATTCAAATGCTTAAAACATCCTAAACTATCATATATAACATAATTTTGATAGTATGCTATTGTGATCATAACTAATACCTGACTTATTTACAGATTAAAAAAAGGACAACTTTTTACATGTCCCTGCCCGTTTATTGAACCTGCCTATTTTACTGCCTTTGATTCTCTCAACAATAAGATATAAAAATTGATAGGAATAAACAAAAACATTTACGATAAATAATTTTTAAATACCACAATAAAAAATTTACCTTACTTGATGCCATTACAACATTCATGCTCATCAGTAGATGAGAATGAAACTGAGTTTTGGAATTCACTAATCTTAAACTGCATATATGGCATAAGATATAAGATCATATAACCTGCATAAGATATAACCTCAATTAACATCTGCGAAAGGACTTCTGTTTGGAGATCCTGAGGTTACTTGTTGATTATGATGCTTCAATTTGCTTCCATTTTCCAGCAAATTTTGTCGTTTTTCACAAACTATGTTTGTTGCTGCTAAAAGATCCGCAAAAGATGGTGTCCGCATTGCCTCAATGGATGTCAAGCTAGGCACGTCGATTTCATGTTTTCTTGGAGTAGAATCATGATCAACCTGTTATATGTTATGCCAACATCAGTAAAAATCAAAAGTTAATTTCATAATACTCAAAAACTGATCATTGCAAGTAACAATAAAATAATAAATTATAAAAAAAACAATGAGGAAAATCAAATACAATAATGATGTTTTTTTTTGTCAAGGTGACAAATTTTGATCCCTTTAGTTATTATCCGGATGATTTGGTAATGTTTTATCTCGGGTCAAATGGGTAAAATAAGAAAAGCTAAAAAGGAGACTTGGTCGAATAAGTTGAAAGCCGTCCTATTTTTAATGCATGCAACATCCTAAATCACTTTCACTTTTATATGAAAGGTTAGATGATTGTTATAATAATACACTTTCTGTAACGACATTTTAAAAAACTAGTTGTATCATATCAGGGTATTTTTCTTTTTAGTGCATATATAGCATCCTAAATCACTTTATTAAAAAAGTCAGGTTAGTATTGTAATAATATAGTTTTTTGCAATCATATTTAAAAAAGATTAGACAAAAATTTCCGGGTTTAGACAAAAAGTTAAAAGGAAATTGGTCAATAGATCGAAAGTAGGGTTGGCAAAACATGTCCACCTGTTTATGACCCATATCCGTTTTAAAAGCGTTAAAGCCCATATCTGAATTCATTCACATAAATCTGACTATTTATAGGTACAATATTTTTCGATTACTACCTTGAACTCTCTGTTAGTTAATCTTGGATAATTATCAAGTCAATAACAGAAGCATGATTCTAGGAGCCAAATCAGGATCGGTTATCATTCTATTTTTAATGCTGAATAATTCTGTTTCCTTTGTTTAGCTAGTTTCCTTTTTTGTGTTCTAGCATAAATAGAATAGCTTGCTGATTGTATTTTACACATCACCTCTTACGGTTTCTTTAAAGGAATAAAGCAAATCGGGCCGACTGCCCTCCCTTTTCTTGTTCTTGTTTTGTGGTTTTACGATCCAATTGTCTTCAATTGGTATCAAAGCGGTTTGTTTCATTTAGAACCACTGCTCAATTTGCTGGAAGACTCATTCTTGTTCGACGGACAGAAGAGGAAGACATCATGGCTGCTCTAGTAAATCAGGGAGCACAACCAGGAGCACAAAGAGAACACATCACCTTGTCATTGCAATGCCCTATTTTAACAGCTACCAACTATACTATCTGGGCTGTCAAAATTAAGGCAATATTCAATGTACATGGTGTGTGGGAAGCAATCGCGCCAGGAGAAGGGGTCGAGGTGGATCCAAAGAAAAATAGCCTTGCCATTGCATATCTTTATCAAGCTGTTCCAGAAGAGCTTGTTCTATAACTTGCTCATCTTGATGAAGCAAAGAAAGTATGGGATGCACTGAAGGCCAGATTTGTTGGGGCTGATCGAGTTCAACAAGCTCGCTTAGGGCTGTTACAAACTGAATTCGAGGCCCTAAAAATGAAGGAAGGAGAGACAATAGAAGACTTTGCTGGAAGAATGGGAGAGATCGCCTCAAAAATGAACAGTCTTGGAGGAGAAGTCGAAGAGAAAAAGCTGGTTCGAAAATTCCTAGGGGCTGTTCCGGATCGATTTCTACCCATCGTAGCCTCAATTGAACAATTTGCTGATCTGGAATCCATGCTGTTCCAGGAAGTAATAGGGAGATTGAAGGCTTATGAGGAGAGAATAAACCATGCAAAGAGACAAAAAATGGCGACCAACTTCTGATTTCTTACGAGGACAGGCAGACCAGGAATCATGACCAAAAGGGCTCTGGTCGAGGACGAGGGGCTGCCGGTAAGAATAATAGAGGCCGAGGAAGAGGCAGGGGTCGCTCTAATGGTACAAAAACAGAAGATCAGGGCCAATACTCAAAGGGGAGGGACCGTTCAAATCTGAAATGTTTCAGATGCGATGGAAAAGGTCATTTTTCATCTGATTGTCCCACAAGACGGAGAGACGAAGCTGCAAATTTGGTCCAAGAAGACGGACCAGCCCTGTTGATGACTGTTCATTCAGAAAAACAGAAGGAATTCGTTTTTTTGAATGAAGCAAAAGTTGTACCACAACGTTATAATCAAGAAGCAAAGGAAGATCATACGTGGTTTCTTGACAATGGTGCAAGCAACCACATGACGGGTAATCGGGCACTCTTCTCCAAACTCAACTTTAACACCGTTGGAAAAGTTTGTTTTGGAGATGGTTCATGTGTAGACATAGAAGGCAAGGGGATGATTATCCTAGCATGCAAGAATGGTGAGCAGAAAATTCTTGAAGATGTCTACTACATACCCTATCTAAAGAGCAATATTCTTAGTTTGGGCCAATTCACGGAGATTGGATATTCGGTACTCATGAAAGATGAGTACTTATGGATGCGAGATACCGATGGGAGACTTCTTATGAAGGTTCTAAGGTCTTCAAATCGACTGTACAAGATCGACTTGGAGGTGGCGAATCCAGTGTGCTTCTTGGCAAACTTGAAAGACGAGGCCTGGATATGGCATGCCCGGTTAGGGCATCTTAATTTTGATGCCATAAAGCTGTTGGGAAACAAAAAGATGGCAATAGGAGTTCCAAAGATCGAGCATCCGAAAAAGGTATGTGATTCTTGTCTTATTGGAAAACAAACTCGAACTCCTTTTCCTAACCAAACTAATAATCAAGCCAAGAAACCCCTTGAGCTAGTTTACGCAGATGTATGAGGCCAAATCTATCCCCCTACAAAAGGAGGAAACCGGTATATGTTTCTGATTGTTGATGATTATAGCCGGTTCATGTGGGCCTATCTAATCAAGACAAAAGATGAAGTCTTTGACTGTTTTAAAAGATTCAAGAGCCAAATGGAAGTAGAACTTGAAATAAAGGAAGACTTTGAGGACGGATAATGGTGGTGAGTTTAGTTCTCGTGCATTTGAAGATTTTTGCAATCAAGAAGGGATCCTTCATCAATTCTCCGCACCATATTCACCACAACAAAATGGTGTAGTGGAGCGGAGAAATAGATCCATTTTAGAGATGACACGAAGCATTTTGAAGGCTATGGAACTACCACAAGACTTGTGGGGAGAAGGAATAAGGCACTCTCTCTATGTCTTAAACCGGGTTCCCACAAGAATTCTAAAGGAGAAGACACCATATGAGATGCTAAAGGGCCGGAAACCAAACTTAGATCATCTAAGAGTTTTTGGATGTGTATGCCATGCTAAAATAATGACTACACATCTGAAAAAATTGGATGATAGAAGCCGAAGACTTATACATCTTGGTGTTCAACCTAACACCAAGGCCTATCGCCTACTTGATCCTGAAACTCAGAGAATATTCGTAAGTCGAGATGTTGTGTTCGAAGAAGGTGAAAAATGGAGCTGGTCAGGTGCTTCGAACAAACAAGAAGTGACTGAGTTTGTTGTGGAAGCTGATTTTGAAGACTCTCCATGTCTTGATGCAAACACTACTAATTCAGGTCAGTCATCAGATATTTTTATTTCTGATCCTTCATCAGATACAGATTCAAACAGCTCTGGTTCAGTGGAAGGGGTAACGGGCAGAGGTCCGATGTTACCACGGGAGACAACTGATTTTGATGGAATTCTGGATCCATCAGTAGCTGAAGATGAAGTGGTCGATGACACTCCAATACGGGGACATAGAACCATTGAGGAAGTTTATGTAAACAGCAATGACATAAACCTGCTTCTAATGGAAAATGAACCTAGAAATTACTCTGAAGCAGCAAATAAAAAGGAGTGGGAAGATGCAATGCACCAAGAAATGATGTCAATCGAAAGGAATGACACCTGGAAGCTGACCGATTTGCCAAAAGGTCAAAAACCCATTGGTTTAAAGTGGGTTTTCAAGGTAAAACGGGATGCAAATGGAGCTGTAACAAAACATAAAGCACGCTTGGTTGCAAAGGGATATGTTTAGCGTTATGGTGTTGATTTTGAAGAAGTATTTGCACCAGTCGCGCGAATGGAGACCGTGAGATTAATTCTTGCATTGGCAGCTCATTTTGGTTGGGAAGTACATCATTTGGATGTAAAATCAGCTTTCCTTCATGGAGAGTTGAAGGAGGAAGTCTATGTAACTCAACCGGAGGGCTTTGTGAGGAAAGGAAAGGAGCACCAAGTTTACAAGCTGAAAAAGGCACTCTATGGCTTACGACAAGCTCCACGAGCCTGGAATACACGGTTAGATAACACTTTAAAACAGTTGGGTTTTACTAAGTGTAAACATGAACAAGCCGTATACAAGAGAGTAACGAACAAGCAATTGTTACTCGTGGGTGTATACGTGGATGATATGATTGTCACCGGGGGGGAAAAGTTGGATATAACTCATTTTAAAAAGGAAATGGAAAGTCGTTTTGAAATGAGTGATCTTGGGTTACTAAAGTACTATCTTGGTATTGAAGTAACCCAAAGAAGTCAAGGCATTTCTATCAAACAAGCAGGTTATGCAAGGAAGTTGTTAAAACTTACTGGTTTGGAAGAATGCAATGCAACAAAATTTCCTATGGAGCCCGGATTGAAGTTATCAAAAAAGGACGAAGGAGCCGAGGTGAATGAAACTGAGTACAGGAAGCTAGTTGGGAGTCTTCGTTATTTGACTCACACTAGACCGGATTTAAGCTACTCGGTTGGGTATGTGAGTCGGTACATGCAGTCACCAAAACTGATGCATATGCAAGCTGTTAAACAGATTCTAAGGTACGTAAAAGGCTCAGCTGAACTTGGGATAGTTTATCCTAAGAATGGGGACAAGGAACTACAAGGTTTCAGTGATAGCAGCCATATGGCTGATCTGGATGATGGCAAGAGCACAACAGGTCTCATTTTTTTTCAACAGTGCACCAGTAGCATGGAATTCTCAAAAACAGAGCACTGTTGCTCTATCTTCGTGTGAAGCTGAATTTATGGCAGCCGCAACCGCAGCCTGCCAAGCACTTTGGCTGCGAGGTTTACTTGCTGAAATAACCGGATGGAAAGAAGAAATAGTAACTATGAAAGTCGATAACCAATCTGCCATAGCACTTATGAAGAATCCAGTGTTTCACGGGAGGAGCAAGCACATCAACACGCGCTATCATTTCATACGGGAATGCATTGAGAAGGAAGAAATAAAAGTTGAACATATCAGTGGAAAACTTCAAAAGGCTGATATTTTAACTAAAGAACTACCAAGACAATAATTTGCTGATATGAAAGATCTGCTGGGAATGAAGATTATCCAAGATTAAAGGGGAGATTGTTAGTTAATCTTGGATAATTATCAAGTCAATAACAGAAGCATGATTCTAGGAGCCAAATCAGGATCGGTTATCATTCTATTTTTAATGTTGAATAATTCTGTTTCCTTTGTTTAGCTAGTTTCCTTTTTTGTGTTCTAGCATAAATAGAATAGCTTGCTGATTGTATTTTACACATCACTTCTTACGGTTTCTTTAAAGGAATAAAGCAAATCGGGCCGACTGCCCTCCCTTTTCTTGTTCTTGTTTTGTGGTTTTACGATCCAATTGTCTTCACTCTCTGATAATTATAAACTATACATCAATATATACTAATACACCCTCAGTCTAAAGAGGATTGAAACGCTTCAAATAACACCCAGAAGAGGCCCTTTCTAAAGATATCAGCAAGTTGGAACCGTGATGAATCTGTTCACGAACAAAGTGAATATCTATTTCAATGTGTTTGGTTCGTTGATGCTGAATAGGGTTTCCCATGTAAATGGCACTGATATTGTCACAGTAGACCAATGAGGTGCACTTTGGAGGGTGTCCCAAATCAAGTAATAAATTCCGAATCCAGCATATCTCAGCAACCACGTTTGCTACGCCCTGGTATTCTGCTTCTGTACTCGACCTAGAAATGGTGGTTTGACGTTTAGAAGACCACGAAATCAGGTTATCTCCTAAGTAAACACAATATCTGGATGTAGACCGACAAGTGTCGGGACAATCAGCCCAATCGGCGTCTGTGTAGGAGATGAGAGATGATGGAGAGGTCGGCTGTAAAAGAAATCCCATCTGAATAGTGCCTATAATATACCTCAATATACGCTTTAAAGCATTGAAATAACACCTGTTGAACCGCATAGGAATCGGAACGTGTGAAAGTGAGATATTGTAAGGCATCGGCAAGGCTCCGGTAATGAGATGGATCAGGAACTGATTCCCCTGCATTAACCCCCCAATTTTCCAGCAGTATCGACTAGGGTATGAACGGATTGCAGGTGGACATATTGGCCCGATCTAGGATTTCAGTTGCATCTCCTGAGAGAGGAAAAGGCCACAAGAATCTCAAGTGACTGAAATGCCTAAAAAATAGTGTAAGGAGCCCAGGTCTTTCATTTTGAATTCTGAAGCAAGTCTGCTGAGGAGGTGATTTTTCAATGATGTCGAGGATGACGTTAAAATGATATCGTCTACATAGAGAAGTAGATAAGCAATATACTGCCTGTGGCGATATATAAATAAAGAGTGATCAGAGGAACTCAACCCAGTGAGTGTAGGGTCCGGTGTCTGCCTCAAGGATGATGGGGATCTGATTACGTATGTTGGTGATGGTGGTGGGGGGATGAGTGGTGGAAGAAGATGCGAGTGAGGAGGAGGGGTTGCGCCAGTCATGGAGGAAGATTAAGGGGGCGTTTGGTACGCCGAAATTCAACGGAATTGGAATTTGAATTCCATTCCTTTGGGTGTTTGGTTCGTAAAATTCGTTGGAATTGAAATCCGAATTCCATTCTTAACGTGTTTGGTAAAGAATGAAATTGCAATTATAATTGGAATTAATTCCTTCAAATTCCCTCAAATGAAGGATTTCAAATTCCTTCCAACTTGTGAAGGAATTCAACTAAAGCAAATGGAATCTCCGACTACCGACCCTTGCGACCACTGCCGCCAACCCCGCCGCCACCACCATCGACGCCACACCAACCATCCCCACTGCCGCTCGCCACCTCCGCCAACCGCCGCATCCGACTCCAACCACCGCCGTCGACCACAAACGAAAATTCGACTATTTTTTTTATTTTTTTTACGAAACAAGGCAAACGAAATAAACATTTTGGTTTTTTTAGTTTTTTTAGTTTTTAGTTATTTTTTGTTTTATTATTTTTATATTTTTCTTTATATTTTTTTAGGGGTTTGTTTTGCCTTATAAAAATCCAATTCCTTAATGATTGTTATGTCAAATCAAATGTATTTAGGAATTCAAATTCCTTTAATAGATTCCAATTTCTTAAAATTCCAAATCCTTTGAACAAAATACAATTCCAAATCCAATTCCAATTCCAATACCAACGAATTCCACGAACCAAGCACCCCCTAAGGGGTGAGAGGAGAGATGATCGGAGAAGGTAACAGAGAAAGGTTAGGGTAGGGGAAGGGATCGATCGGCGTTTGATACCATAATACGCTGTGTTAAGCCCAAATCTGAATTCATTCACATAAATCTGACTATTTACTGATTACTACCTTGAACTCTCTGATAATTACAAATTATACGTCAATTTTTACTAGTCTAATACGTTTAACTCAAACCCAAACCCGCTTAACTACATGGCGTGTCATGTAAACGGGTTGTTTCAAAAACTGTCAGCATTACTGGAAACTGAAAGGTTAGACATTTTTAGGCCTCTCGTATTTTGGCACGTACCAACAGTAATAAAGTAACTACGGTTTACCTGATAATCTTTCTTTAGGCAATCAGCTTGGTTTAGCATTTTTTCTGTTGTGTCACCATGCTTGTCTTTTAAGCTTGTCAGGTGATCCAAAAATATATTTGACATGGAGTGAAACTCTTTTTTCATTTCTTGGTCCAACATAAGTGAGTCTGCTTGTTATACAATTTTCCCAATTAAATTATCGGTTCATTGGTACATGATTTCTAAAAACTATGGTATTCATATGATTATAGTTAAGATTACCATTAGCAGATGATTTCAGATCACTTGCATCTGATTGAAATAATGCATCCATAGACATGTGTGTTGCAGCAATATCTTCACTTCTGAGGTTATTTACACGAATCATTTCGCTGTACAATAGATTAAGTGGTCAAAAAATGCAAAAAAATAAATAAAAAAATTGTGGTTCATATGCCTGTGTATATTGTATAGTACCTTATAAATGATTCTGTCTCAACCACACTACTCTCATTAAGTTGATTGATAACTAACTTAGTGTTATCCCAGTGTCGTAAAGATTTCCCGACTTTGTTTGTACTGCAAATCAATTCTCATAAAAGTTAAAACTAACCTATAAATTAATATCATCTAACATTATTTATTTAATTAAAATAATAATACTTACCACTCCTCAAGGCAATTCTCCATAAAATCTCGATTTTCAGTTGAAATAAATGTGTCTTCTGTAAAACGAGTTTTCGTTCTCTCAATATATTCGTTCACCTCATGCTTTCCATCATTTGATATGTGCAGCATGTTAGACAAGTCTTTCAACAACTTTTTGTTATCTTGTGAACTGAAATCATCTATATTTTGTGATGCCTTTGAAACCTGATCATAAAGATGGTTTTCAATGTATGGATTAACGTTTCCTTTGTCATTAACTCATGATATGTACAAAAAGAATTGCTTGGTTTGTTTGTTTATTTACAAAAAAATTGTGATGCCTTTGAAACCTGATCATAAATTGGTTTCCTTTGTCATTAACTCATGATATGTACAAAAAAGGGTGTTCCAACTTACCATTGTAGTTTGTTTTAATGTTAGGTTCCTTAAAATTGCTGAAATGTTTTCTATTGCCAGCTGTTGTTCTCTAGCTGCATCTTCCTGTGAAACAAAAAACATATATCTCAAAATTTAGCTTTTGTCAAGTTATTAAATTCAGAAACTTGTTTATAAATAATTTATCAATATTATTGCTTCTTGACCTTGAAGTTTCTCTCAAATTCTGCCAACTCATGAGATCTAGCTTTATGATTTTTTTCAAGATCTGTCATGAGTTTAGTAGCTTGCTGACTGAGATTATCGAAGAAATTAATTGTTGCCATTGAGATCTCATGAGCAGAAACCAAACTCTTATGTAGCCCCTGTACAATCAGAAAAAAAAAATCAAAACAGTACCAAATATTTAAGTGTTAAGTAATTGCTGGAAAGAAAAGAGGTGATAATATTGAATATTTTGGGCTAAAAAAAGACTCACCTCTTCATGTTGTTGAGCAGATAAAGCCAACATTTGCTTTTGATCAGTTATTGAGTTCTCAATATCACATGCGGCATTTTTAGCCTCCATGACTGCATTTTGAAAAATCTGTGTGCGAGCAAAATAATATTTGTAAACATATTGCAAGCAAAAAAAAATCTGTATTAGTGAATCTTGGCTTTTCTTTAACAAATTCCATACATTCTCAACTGCCATTATTTGATCAGATATCTTTGACTTCATATGAATTAAATCAGAAGAAGCTTTCATTTGCAGAGTGTCAAGAAGCTTCTTTAATGCCACCATGCCTGAAGTGTATGTGTCTGTTATCTTGTTGATTCTGGATTCCAATATCCGGGCATTCTGGTAAATAAAAGTAAATATAAATCAGCAATGAATTTGTAAAATTTGAAAATAAGTTAATAACATAACCATGCAGATAGTTTCTTACATCATGTTTACTATCAAGAAACAAAGAGACATGTTCTTCCATGGATCTCATTTGTTGTTGTTGCTGTGAAACTGAACTTATGAAAACCTTTTGCAGGTCTTTTAAGCTGTGATCTAGCTGATAACTAAATGACAAAAGCAATCCATTGTTTTCTGCTTCTAACTTGCTCTTATGATCTATACACAACATTTATGATATTAGTTGTTATTACCTAGCAAAAAAAATGAAAACAATATGAAAACTTTAAGAAGAACATGGATCTACCTATTTTGGAAAATAATTCGTTCACGTCCTCTGATGCATCTTGTAGTTTGTTTTGCAGACCTTTTGCATGTTCAACTAGACAGTTTTCTGTTTTATTGACCAAAAAAATCAGAACTATTGATATTGGGGTAAAATAAAAGGGGTTAAAGTCAAGATTTATGTTTGACCAATTGACCTGAATCCAAAAGTTTGGAGATGATAAAATCTTTTTTCTTCAACATTAGCATGGCTTCCCTATGTTTTCCTTGAATATCTAACAAGGCCTTGGTAGTGTTCTCCAAGTTTTCCTGAATTCAATAATAACAGAAACTATTATAAACTAAAATTAAAGTTCATTTCCATAATTACTGCTCATTTCATACCTTGCAATTGTTAAGATCATTTTCAAAACTCAACCTCTTTTCCTGTTCACTTTCATAGAGCTCACGGTATTTATTTACTTCCTACAATTAAAAAAAAGCATATTCATTGATCAGTTTGCTTCAAATAATTAAATGAAGGTAGAGAAGAAACTATAACTAATACCTTCTCACTGATGTTTAGATCAATCTCCAGTTGCTCTATCTTTTCATTCTTTAACTGCAAAGATGACGCAATCATCAACATAATCTCATGTAAATAAAAGATAATGTTGACAACTATAGGGACTGGTATACTGTTTAAACATAGGTGAAATGGAGTCATCTTGACTTTATTCTTCTATGAGCAAAGAAACAACAGCATATCCATTAGCTTTATTTTTCATTCTTTGACAAAAATTCCTTACTTGACTACAAAAATTCATATACTGAAATAAAATTGAGCAGAAAGGAAATATGTTTGAGGTGGAATATTAAAGGGATGGATGCAAAGTTTTATCATATGTGAAATAAAGTAAACAGTATTATATATTAGAGGTGGCTATTTCGATAATTATGAATGGGTCAACTTGAGTGGTGTTTTAACTAAAACAAGGGGGAACAAGTCAAATGGGATGAAAGCTGTAATTAATAATTTGCATTATTTCTTTATAGAAAACTACAAAATAGACAACAAAGCGTCTGCATATCAACTCAACTCACGCCGACCATTTTAAACCACACTAAAAGTTGATCTGTATCAACCCACCAGGCCCGTTTTGTAAGTTGTAACTATCACTAGGGAAAAGTTAAGTGTTACCAAGGATGCATACCTTCTTTTCAGCTTCTTCCTGTGCGTATCTTTCATGTGAAATATAGACACCATTCTTTTCCCTAGCTGCTCGAAGATCTGTTTAAATTGCAATGTTACATATATATTCATATGCAACATAACTAAATTATGTTACAAATTATGGATAATGCAATGTAAACCTTGTTTCATCTTCTCAATTTCCAAATACATATCTTTCAGCAACATAGCCTTCGACATTTTCTGATTTGCCTGCAATAAAATATTTAAATTCAAATACAGTTAGGTATGTGTATTACAATACATAGTCACATGTTTATACACACATATATATGTATACGCGTAAGAAATATAATTATATCCATGCTGACCTCTGGCTTGTTCTTAATGTTTTTAGCACGGTGTGCATAATCTAAAGTGCTTAATGTTTCTTCTAGACAATGAGCAGATGGAGAAACTGTTGCAATGATGCATGTTTTGGTCTTCCCACCAAGTGAGTCGCGTAACAGTCTTGTCAGCTTACTGTCCCTGTACAATTCAACATATAATAAGGTCAATTTCGGTTGTGTTTTATCTCAAGCGATTCAACTCAATAAATTTAGCATAAACAGAAATGGGTCAAACAGGTGAAAGCTGTCCATGGTCTACTTGTAAAGCATGCAACCTCCTAAATAATTTTAAAGAACTATTTTGATTACTGTTGTAACAACATTGTTGTTGTAATCAGATATAATACATTTAACTATTTAATAAAAATGGACAAAAAGGACTAAAGAGTGGCCACCCCGCCAACCTCTATTCGTGGACACAAATTTTATTACTAGAAGTTATCTAAAATATCAGCACTAACCTGTAAGGCACGTGACCCGAATGTTCCACAAGTGCATTAATGACACGGCCTAAAGTAAGCAAGCTCTTGTTTATTTCCCCAGCTTCCCTTGCTCTACCCTACAATCAATAAAAGATGTTTTTCATTAATATCAGTAAAATAAACAAATTTGTTGAAATTATAAAAATATATATATATATATATATCTATTTTTCCTTACATCTCGGGCACCTGAGCGGGAAATATTTTCTGATCCTGCCAAATCAACAAGATTAAGCTTTCCATATTTAACAAGCTCCTCACTACCAACCGTTGCTTGTTTGACATGTACAGTTATTGTAAAAACTGAATGAGAACGACTGCAAAAAAGAAAAGGTACTTAGGCAACAAGTGGTATATCTTCTACAAGTTATAGGTGGTTAAGATTAAGAGTCTCAACAGGTTCGGGTCAAAATGGGGACATGTGGATCAGATTGATCCTCAAAAACTTCTTGTGCATCATTACAAATAATTAATGTGTTACTTATGATTAGAAAAACAATATTATTATCATTATAATCTAATTAGGAGGTGTATGCATTAAAAATATACTTTGGATGCTTTCAAAAAGTTTGACCCTGCCAGACCCATTTGATATGTTCCCCTTGAAACTAAACCTTTTGATTTGACCCGTTTTACATGAAACACAACCCATTCGACCCCTTGATAAAAATCAAGTGTATGAATAAGTCTACCTGCTACGCTTGTTTAACAATGTATCTGCTGTACGCCTTTTGGCAGCGCCTCGTTCTAAAAGGTTATAAATGTCATTTGCACTATATACAACTTCTTCTTCTAAACCTCTTACAAAAACACAGCCTTTTCCATCTTCCATTAATGAAATGGGCTTCTTTTGCCTTTCCTCTAAAGATCTTGTGTAGTCTTCTGTGGTAAGAAGATCAACTATTTCTTCATTGTAAAGTTCCAAAAAAGTAACTTTCATGCTATAATCAGCATTTTGAGCCTCTAAAGTATCAAATATTTGACGAACTGCTCTTGGAATTACACCAGCCTCAGCAGGTAATTCTCCACCCTTAAATATGAAATAAATCAAGTAAATTATTACTATGTCAAAAGGTATATGCAAATAAAACTGACTATTTGAATGTGAATAATTCAATTAAAATGATTTGTGAAAAGAATTTAACTATTTATTTATTTATTTAACTACCTTATTTCTCATGCCTCCCTCCATTGTGTATGTTTTACCGGTACCAGTCTGCCCATATGCAAACACTGTGCAATTGAAGCCCTCAAGCACTTCATTTACAATAGGATAGATTGCCTGGTCATATATTGATCTCTGTTGTGCTTTGGGTCCAAAAACCTTCAAAAAATATTAACAATAATAAGATGTTTGTTCACATTAAAAGGGTGTCAAATTAACTGATTTACCTTGTCAAAGGTGAAGACTTTGTCCACTTGCTTGTTAGCAACATTTTGCAATATAGTGACTTCTCTTTTGTGTTCATTGCATGTTATCGCCTTCGGTACATTGCACTTTTGTTCTTCATCGCTTAAAGGCCTATGAATACATTAGAAAGTCAAGACTTAAAGATAGTTTAGCTCATCTTCGCTAGGGCCGGCCCTGAGCATGTGCGGGGTGGGCGACCGCATAGGGCCCGATTTTTCAAGGGGCCCAAAATTATAAACTATATGTGTATATATATTTATATATATATATATATATATTATATAAAAATATATTTAATATAAACTAAGTTTAAACCCATTAACAATTACTCCATCATTGGGCCATTTCCAAATTAACTATTTTACCGAATAAAAAAAAACATAAGGCAATTACTCCATGACTCCATCAACAGTCGCCGATATCTTCTGCCTTAGAAATTCAATCGGATGAATTTAATTAAGGGAGGTTTTTAAATTGATTTTTTTTTAAGAAAAATCAAACCTAGTGCTGATACAATTTTCATCATATTAATGAATTTTTTTATATATATTTAACTTTATATTTTAGATTTTTAGGAGCCCATTTTATTTAGTCGTACAGGGCCCCCGAAATCTCAGGGACGGCATTGATCTTCGTTCCAATTCAACACATCCAGGATTGTGCATATCACATACGGCCATATAGAATTGGAACAATCTTAGCTTGCTTATCTCATAAATGACACACAGAAATCATACATGATTGATGGAATAAGAATCAAAATTTCCATGTAAAGTTGATCTAAAATGAAAGGCAGAGATAAAGACTCAACAAGGGCCCTGTTAGTTTGGTCAATCAATCAATCATACATACAAACAAACATAGCCAGTATAATCCCACTAATAGCAGAGCTACTGGTAGGACCCGGAGAGTGTCTGATCGGCTCAAACCTTATCTCTATCCCATGGGATAGAGAGGCAAATCAATCATATATCTTACATCTTATATCTAATTTTAGACTATATCCATATATGCTTATAAAATAAAATTTCACAATCGAAAACAAAAGGCAGTTTGAATCTATTGTTTCCAGCCAATCTCACAAAGTTTCAACCACGATAACATATGATCTTAATCAGTTTTCGATAATAATTGCAGCAACACAACAAACCCTGATTTGAATCAATTCATGCTCGATCAGTCGAGCCTAAAACAAACATCAAATTAAACACCTAGCTAGAAAGCAGAAATCAAACAAAAAAAACATATACCTGCATCTAAGCAGAACCTGGATATTAACTTCACCGCGATCTCTCTCAACTTTACTCGAATTCCAATCGATACCTCTAGACTCCGGACGCCTGCGTTCTGGTCGAGGAGTAAGGAACGGCAACGGATTAGCAGCCATTCCGACTCCCACTTTTCCACTCTGATCCGGCGTCATTGTAGTCGTACTCCTTTTATACTCCATTATATAACTAAAACCCTAAAAACACACTTTATTGCCGATTAAAATCCAAAAACTGATTACAACACCAGATACGAATCAATTGTTGAATTGTTTACCTGTGATTGAAGAATTCGAGATCGAAAAAATTTGAATCGGTTTTCTGTTGTAGGTTGAAAATGTGAATGGCGATCGAAGGGTTGGATGAGGGTTTGAGTTTGCTAACGGCTACAAAGAGTGCCTATTTATTTGACGAATGGGAAGGTGGTGTGGGGTCCGTTTGAGCTTTTTTGTACAAAAATTCAAACGTTAAAATTTTAATGTGAGGCGCCTTAAAGACCTTTTTTCCATATTTAAATAATTATTGAGTAAAGTTTGATTTTCTGTGAACGTGTTTTAACTCAAATTGTCATTTTAATCTATTGGTTTAAACTATAAATTGTACCTCGCGTTTCGTAGCGGAAACCGAACCTTAAACGGTTGAAACGGTGACATTAACGTATCTAAGCACAAAAGAAACGTGTTAAATAAATTTCCCCACGCGTTTCGCGACGGGAGGCGGACCCTAAACGTTTGAGCCGATGACACTAACGAGGCTAGGCAAAAATAAAAACGTAGTAAAATAGAGAAAAGTAGGTGCACACTCCACAGCGGGAAATGTACGTTAAACGGTTGAGTCGATGACATTAATGTGTGGCTAAGCACTAAAAGGAACGTATAAATTAACGTTGGTACATAAACAAGATAAAATACAGTTACATAATGGTACCGACGTTTTTTGTCGATGTCAGACTAACTTTTCACGCTACCGGCGCGTTACGGCTAATTGATACGATTAAAAGAAATGTACCCACGTTGCGTCATGGCGGTACGATCAAAATAAACGTACGCGCAAAATAAAGTAAAGTTATCGAGGAAAAATCAAATTATATATACTACAGGGGGTAAACTTGAAACTTTAGAAACTTAAGGCGTCAAATTAAAATTTGATAAAGTAGAGAGGCTAGTAGTACAATTTAACTGGGGGTGTAGGTGGAAAACACCACCAACATTGCTAACTGAGTATTAGTTAAATTTTACGTGACAAGCATTGTAATTTTAGAAATCATTATTTTGGTTCACTTCCCTTAGGCTATTCGTAGTGGTTTTACATCTAAATGATTCACACGCCGTCACGTCATTGCCATGTCAGCATATGAGCAATCACTGGCCATAATCACTAAGGTGCGTAGTGGTTTCACGCATCGCGTTTATTTTTTAATAAGTAACTACTAATTAACTAATTTTTTATTTTTAATAAATATAAAACTAAACTGTAAAATAAAAATAACACATTCTTAAACAAATAAAAAACTAAATTAAAAAATATACATTTAAAAAAAACTATAACTTTATTGAAAACAACTTCATTTTCGTTAAAATTTATATATTGATTTTCAGAAAAATAAAAATAAACAAGGTCATGTATTTCATTTTTTAAATTATTTGGTGTTTCGCGCCCATGAAAAGACCATGTAGATCACCCCCTCCCCCTTCTTCACGCTACCACTACACATTCCTTTAACATCATCAGATTACGGGTATTAGGGGTGTATTTGTCTTTTTGAAACCATCCTTAAAATACATCAATCTTTTTTCTAAGTTAGGGACCATACTTGCAATACGGCATTACCACATGGAGCATCGTGTAATTAACTCTAAATAAACTAATTTAACACGATTAGCGCATGACAAACCAAAACACAACTAAACTAGACAATCATCCTTTAAAATTACTAAAGTAACGATTAGTTTTGTGGTTTTTTTAACTATAAATTACGGGGCTATATTCTTACATACCGTCTTTGGAAAATGTCACTGAGTTATTGTTATCAACTCAGATCATAATCGACACTTCGAAATACTATAATTAAGGTTAACTTATATATGTGTTTTTATCATTGTTTCAAGAATCAAGTACACGGATAGTTCGTACGGGCATATTGCAACTTTGGTCCAAGTATTCAAAAATTATAACTTTAAACTAGTTGTTTGGGAGCATGTAACCCTAATAGTCCTTAATATGGATGTCCGTCTAAATCATCTTTCAAGCTCCCCCACACACCCCTCATGTGAGTCCTTTTTTGCCAATTCGAGTACCACTCATTGATTATGCACGCCTACTTCATCTCGATTCCCACTTGTCAGTTAATAGATTATGTGATTTGCTTCCCAAACACTACCAGTCATCTTCTTCAATCAAACAGACACAAACCTCTACATTTTGTCTGAGGAATATCCAACAAAATATGAATCTATAATGGAGAGAAAATGGATTCGAATACATATTACGGGGATGTACAACTGCTACAACTATTCCATAGTTCAAAAACAAGATGGAGGACTTGGAAGTGGTACAATGTTGAACACAATTGTACTACTTCGTTGCTTTTATTCTTCAATTTGACTGCTTTGTTACGTCAACTGGATTTTTAATTAGACTGATTTGTTAGATTGAATGTTATTTGGGTTCATATAGTTAGAACCAAGACACTTGTGTTCTTGAAGTAGTCATGTGAGCTAGTGATATAACTTAAACTTTTTAGTCTAGATGTGAATATATAGAGTTAACTTCATTGTCGGATGAAATTAAGGAGTATTGACTCATTTCTTAAATTCTTACAAAGAAAATTCACATGTTCAACAATCATTTGACCACATATACACCGTAAGTATCTTCAACTAAAATGTATACCAAAGTTTAAGGAAGACCGGGATCTCTGTGATATTTGGTTCGATCTCGAGGGCATCCGGGTTTTACCATCAGTGGGCCTTCGGGCGGGCGGGTTTTCCCCGAAACAGGAGATAACTTGGGGCGCTTAAGGGTTCCGTACGGCTGGGTTGGGCCAGCTGGCGGTGGCCTTTTTCCAATTGGGAAAAGGCCACCCCGTACGGAGTACCTAGACAATTCTCTGTTCGTTGGCCGTTCTAAAAAAAATGTATACCAAAGCCATGGCCAGGCCCAACACTATTGGAGTTAGCCCAATTACTCCCAACTCCCAAGAAAGAAAAAAAGAAGTCTCGATGCTAACGTCACGTAGAGGTGCACAAAGGATCCGGATATGATCCGAAGGATTATCCGAAACCGGATCCGGCTAGAACCGGACATTTTGGGACCGGTCCGGACATTTTCAGAACCGGCGGATCCAGAACCGGTTAGTGGGTTTTTTGCGAACCGGATAAAAATCGGACATTTTGGGACCGGTTTTTTTCCGGACATTTTGGAACCGGTTATAACCGGTTCTAGCCGTTGGGGCAAAAAAAGGCTATATAGCCGTTATATGGCCGTTTTTTGTATTTTTTTGGTGTTTGAGGTTTGAAACTAAGTATAAATAGGTATTGGGGTTATGAGTTAGTTCACAACAACATTCTAGTTCTCAAAACTCAAAAACACTCTCAAAACGCAAAAAAAAAACGCCCACTTATACGCAAAAAAAAACGCTCTCATGGCTTCCGCAAGCACTCAAAATTCGGTTGGTGGTTCTACTAGCGATGCCACGGTGGTGAGTATTTCCTTGCTCCCGAAACCAAGAGATATGGGCTTATTTCGATTTATGCGAAATGTCGAACGATTCGCAAAAGGCTCATTGCAAACGTTGTGTTAAATTTTGGGTGCTGCGGGAAATAGCACTTTGAGGAAACATATTGGTAGTCACGCAAAACACACTCAAGGTGAAGATCAAACTCAAATTGGTAGGGATGGAGGAGATTGACAATACAATGTCGAGAGGGTTCGTGAGAGAATGACACATTTCGTCATTCAAGAAGGATTGTATTTTGATCACTTTGATAATCTGCGCTTGACAATGATGATACAAGAGACACTTCAACCGAGTTACACAAATGTAAGTTGTTCTACTTTGAGAAAAAATTGTTTAAAAATGTGGAAAAGAGATAAAAAATAATTAATTTTTGGTTTTGAAATTTTAAATACCGGCATTAACTTAACAACGGACGTTTGGTCCGCTCCACATGATTTACCCGAACCGTACCTTTGCGTTACCGCTCATTGGGTTCAACCCGAGTCGTGGCAAATGATGAAGCGTACGATTGCGTTTGATTATTTTGGATATCCACATACCGGTGAAAACTTATTTTATATTTTAGACTTGGTAATTCAAACTTATAAAATTCAACCAAAAATATTTTCAATATCTTTTGATACGCTTCAAATAACACAAACGCGGTGAAAAAATTAAAAATAAAATATGAACCGCCTTGTAACGGTGTTTTCTTTCATAGTCGATGTGTTGCACACATCATTAACTTGGTTGTGCAAGACGGTCTAAACGTCAAAGAAATAAGAGAAGTGAAAGAAAATTTTAAAGTGATGTTACGAGAAGTTTTTAGCACAGGCAAAAAAAGATATATAAACTATAGAAACTTGTGCCAACAAACGGATTCCATCTTTTTAGGTCCAAATTGGGATGTACTTACTAGATGGAACTCGACATGGAAAATGTTTGAATCGGCCTTAAGGCAAAGAGTTACTTTAAAACATTTTCATGATGAACTTGTCCAAAAGAAACGTGGTTCACAAAAATTTGATAATATAAGTTGGGATATGATCGAGAAACTAACTAATTTGCTTGAGGTTTTTAAAAATGCAACTACATGTTTATCGGGAGTTTATTATCCCACGTTTTCGCTAATACTTCAACAATTATACTTAATATGTAATAAATTAAAAGAGTTTGAATATCACGGCACTATTTTTGAAAAAATGGTAACACCTATGAAAGCTAAATTTAAAAAATATTTTTTAAAAATGCCGGCCGTTGTTACATGTTCTGCCGCCTTAAACCCAACGATTAATGTAACCGGTGTTGAAACATTAACTGGATCAATATCGGACGATTTAAATATGTTCGAGTAAGACCCAAATTTTGAATCAAAGGCAATAAGGGATTTCAATTCGACTTTTAATAATATGTTTGATTATTATTTACGCAAATATGGTGGAAGTGGTGATCCATCAAACATACGTGAATCAATGAATTCAGGTTCAAGTTCTAGTAGTTCAAGGAACCCGATGCTAAATTTATTTAACACTTTAAGAAACGAAAATACTAAACGAGCTCGTGGAAGCACACTAAGTAGCGAGCTTGGGAGATATCAAGCAACCGACTTTATTTCAACTCTAAGATCCGAAGAGTTTGATATCTTGAGTTGGTGGCAAGGAAGGGAATCCCAATATCTCGTTATAGCCGCAATGGCCCGTGACCTACTAACCGTCCAAGTTTTCACGGTAGCTTCGGAATATGTTTTTTTTCTTAGTGACAGGGTTTTATCTATTTGAAGAACGAGGCTTACACCAGAATCTATGGAGATGTGTATTTGTTTGTAGGACCATTTGGATGCCGCCGAACGTGTACAACATGTTGCAAAACTAGAAGGCGAGCTTGACATTGAACAAGAAATACACGAATTCGAAGTAGAACAAGGGGCGACGAATCCATTTTCTGACGAAGAACAAGCTTATGATGAAGCCCAACGTATCTCAGGCGAAGAAGATTGAAAACCGATGTTACGAAGACTAAGACGAGTAGACGACGAATAACGAGTCATAATAAATAATATATATTTTGTGATTCAATTATGTTTTTTGTAATTTTTTTGTACGAACTATTGTTAAATCACTTAAAAAAATATAAAAAATAAATAAAACATGTATTTTATAGTGTATCTTTGTTAATTTTTTTTAAAAAAATTTTTCTTTAAAAAAAATATCCGGTGGAACCGGTTTTTTTTTGTCCGATCCGGTTCCATATATCCAGTCCGGTCCCAATAGGTTCAAACTCTCCACTCCCTTAACCGGATCCAATCCGGAACCGGTTCCAATGTGTCCGGTTGTTTACCAAGTTTGACGGATCCGGTCCGGATCCGAAAAAAATCCGGTTTCTGCACCTCTAACGTCACGTGCAGCTAAAGTGAGTCTTCACGGAGTTAACAACTTAACTCAACCATGGTTACTTTCTACCTCATCTCCATCGTTACCTTTCTTTCTCCCTTTCAATTAAATCTAGGGTTCTGCAATTCCGACGGTTTTCACTGATCAATTCATCTTAATCTATACATGTTTCCAGATCTTAATCTCTTAGTTCGCGTTACGTGATGGAGACGCAGCGGATCATGGAATTTCCTCACCGAAACATGGATAATCGACCGAGGAAACGGCCTCGGTTAGCTTGGGACATGCCTGATCCCGTTCATCCTCCTCCTTCAAAGGTTTATATTCTGTTTTGATCTATTATTTTAGAATTTGTGTTCTTAATCTTCTGAATTTTTGCTTTTTATTTATAGAATGTTTGTTGAATACGGATCTGGTTAATTTTCCCCAAAAATATAGAGTTTGTGTAATTTAACAGGTTAACATGTTATGAATGTTTTATTTTTGGGGAAGACATTAAAATTGTTAGATTCAAGTCATACAACATCTGATATAGTGATATATGGATAATTTATACAAAAAATTGTACAAAATAGATGTTAAATTTGTAAAGACTTATGATCAATTTTTTTACAAGTTTAAGAAATGGATCTGTTTGAATCTAAAATTGAACTTGAGTATTTTGGCTTGTATATATAAATATATAATTTGTTAATGGGATCTGCATGACATATATAACACTGGATGAAGAACAAACAAATCGATACATAAAGAGTTAATGTTTGTTTGTCAAGCATCAATGAGTCCTCATATGATGTATCTTTTAAAGCTCCTCATATAATTTTTTATAAAATTTGAGTGTTCAGATGTTAATTTTAAATTTTTAATGCTTGTTTGTCACTCAGGTACTTCCAGCTTTATACTGCAGGCAAGAGTTTGTAAATGGTGCAGTCCCTATTTTTTCTTACTCTTCAATATATTACAAAGGGATACCTCATAATGGTTCCCCTCCATGGAGGCCAGATGATAAAGAAGGCCACTATATGTTTGCAGTAGGAGAAAATATAACTCCTCGATGTAAGAACACCGCAGATCCTTAACTATTTTCTTATATATTTTTGGAATAAAAGAAACTTTTGAGGACTTGGTCAATCATGAAAACGGTTTAGGGACTAGAACTACATTTTTATTGATGGTCTTTTCAGAGATAACCCTTGTGTTTTTTCATGTCATTATGATTTTTTAGGTAACTAACAATTTATGTAGGTTTATGGTTTTTTGTCCTCTGATTTAGTTTATGTACAGTGCGTGTGTTAATGATGCTTTGTTTCTTAATTGCAGATAGGATATTGAGCAAAATGGGTGAAGGTTAGCTATCTTCTTTCTGTTTTCTTTTCCGTCCTGACTCTCGATTATAACTTACTTTTTTTTACTGAAAACTTGTTGATGAAATCAATTTTAGGTACTTTTGGGCAGGTTTTGGAGTGTTTGGACAATGAAAAAAAAGAGCCTGTAGCAATTAAAATCGTTCGATCAATAAACAAGTATCGTGAAGCTGCCATGATTGAAATTGATGTTTTACAAAAGCTTGCTAGACATGATGTCGGTGGCTCACGGTGGGTGTTTATTTATCTTTTTTTATAAACTTTTTAAAATGTTGGTTGTAGAAATTAAAGTGATTGTGGTGTAAGCGGTTTTATTTTTGCAGTTGTGTACAAATACGGAATTGGTTTGACTATCGTAATCATATTTGTATCGTAAGTATTTAATGGTGTTTGAGATTTTATTACTTTAGCAACGACAATGACGCCACGTCATTGTCACGCTTGGATCTCCTGTGAGTTGAACAAACTTCTTACCAGGTTTTTGAGAAGCTTGGTCCAAGTTTATATGATTTTCTCCGCAAAAACAACTACCGTTCATTTCCCATTGATCTTGTTCGCGAGTTTGGCAGACAACTTTTGGAATCTGTAGCATGTGTGTGCAAAAACTTGTACCAATTTTGTTTTCTGTTATTTTTTTTATATTTTATACATGCAAAATGTGTCTTTTTGATGAACTATAACCATTAGTCATATTACCTTTGTTAGTATTACTTTTCCATTTATCTTGTATCACTAATGTCATTGTCATTTTTACTTCTGGTTTTCTAATTTCTCCTGCCCATTTTTCTTGCAGTTATGCACGATTTACGCCTTATACATACCGATTTAAAGCCAGAAAATATTCTTTTGGTTTCATCAGAGTATATCAAGGTGCCAGATTATAAGGTATGTCTTGTTCATGCTAATGTAGAAATATGCGAATTATTCATCGTTTTGCAACTATATAAGATGTGAGTTTTACCTTACTATTTACTTGGACCATCTCCATTGTATGCACCAAAACACCTAAATGAGGTAAAGTTTGGTGTAAACTTGCCCATCTCTGATCAAAACACCAAAATTGTGTAAATTTTTTCGTTGTAGCACTATTCATCACCCCAAATTTTAGCAAGTCACGTTTTTTAATTATATAACAAAAAATTAGAAGTTGATCTTAAAATATATTATTAAAACAATATTTTTTTTACGATATTGATAATGGTTTCTAAGTTTTATATTATTCATTAATAATTTATAATTGTTACTATTAAATTTCAAATAGTTAAGTAAATATAAGATTCAAATGAAATTATTTGTTTTTATTTTTTATTAACTAAAATATTTCAGTTGAAACAAAGTAATGTGTGTCTAAATTATCTAGTGTAAATAAAATTTTGATGCTTACATTGAAGTTCAAATTGGTGTAACCATATTCCAAGAATATACACCTTTTACAGCATATACACGGACATACTGTTTTTCTATTGTTCCTTTTCGTATACATTCCTCTACATGGCTACATGCACATGATGATGCTATCAGACAACACATGAATGCTTGCATGACAAGTTTTTTATTTTTTTGCTTTGAGATGTTAAGAATTATGATGTTTATGCTATTTTTTTCTTATGTTCTGTGATCAAGTTTTTCTCAAGATCCGGAAAAGAAGGTTCTTGCTTCAAGAATTTGCCAAAAACAAGTGCTATTAAGCTAATTGATTTTGGGAGTACTACATTTGAACACCAGGATCACAGCTATGTTGTATCAACACGTCATTACCGGGCCCCAGAGGTTATATTGGGTAAGTGTGGTCTACTCTATTCTATTATCATGTGATCTCGCAACTAATATCTTTTTTTGTCATTTGAGTTACATGTTTTGTTGCACATAGGTCTTGGTTGGAATTATCCATGTGATTTGTGGAGTGTGGGCTGCATACTCGTTGAACTTTGCTCTGTAAGTGTTCTATTTTTTTATAGATTAATTTGAAATCATATAATTTTTTTTATCATCCTTGGTACACAAAAAGCTGGTATTAAACAAAGGGCAATTGTCAAAAAAGAAAAAAAAAACTATGGATTTTTGTTGAATTCACACATTAGTCACTGGATTTTTTTTTGCATGATTAAATTTTTGGACTTTTGTAACTTGAGAAAAAGGTCCGATATCTAACGTTTAGTGACTTAATCATTCTAAAAATGACCATTTCGTTTAAATACATAAAGTTAAAGGATTTAATCATGCATAAAAGGACTTTTTTGTTAAATAAAAATAAAGTCCAGGGACTACATTGTTAAGTTTAAGAAGCTCAAAGATTTAATAATGAAAAAATAATGTAGGGGGTTTTTATGCGGATTCAGCAAATTTTTTGGTGATTTTCCTGAAACAAATGTTTTTTAGGGAATATAATTTGAAAAGTATAAGCGTTGGTGTCATTAACAAATAACCTTTTTAATTTGTTTGCTTTTTTCCTGTTTCTTTGCAAATAGGGTGAGGCTTTGTTCCAAACTCATGAGAACTTGGAACATCTTGCCATGATGGAGAGAGTTTTAGGGCCACTTCCTCAACATATGATCATGAGAGCCGAGTAAGATGTTATGTAACTAGTACATTAGTTTTAGAGGTGGCATTGTGGGAATCTCGGCCCATTTACTTATTAATGGGTCTATTTGGGTTTATCTCAAACGGGCAAATAAAAAAAGTTAGTTAAAAGGGGAAGAGGTCTATCGGGTTGAAACTTACCCAAAGTCCGTTTTTAACGTATATCGTCTCCTCCTAAATAATTAAGATTATTTGGATTGGGCTTACTTATAGATGGGTCTATTTGGGTTTGAGTTTATCTCAAATGGGAAAATAAAAAAATGTTTAGCAAAAAGGGGAAGAGGTGAATCGGGTTGAAACTCATAAAAAGTCTGTTTTTAACGTATGAATCTCTTAAGTTGTATATATATATTCAATAATTAAGATTATGGTTATTATAATTGTAATTGTATAAAGAATAAAAACAATGGACAAATAGGTGTTATCGGGTCAACCCAACCCTGCCCGGCCGGTTTTGACCGGTACTAAAGCATGGCCCATTTTGACTCATGTCACCCAACCCTTCAATCTTGCCACTTGTATTTAATTTCATGGATACAGAAAAGGCTCCTACCTAAAACTGAGCTTCTGTCAGCCGTCGATCTGAAAAATATTTTAGAAGGGGTGCACGATTAGACTGGCCCGAGGGTGCAGCTTCAAGAGAAAGCATGAGGGCGGTGTGGAAACTTCCACGCCTGCAGGTAAATAAGTGTGTTCATTAAAAGAAGTGTCTACACATGAAGATAAGTTATCACATTAAAAAAATTAAACCAAATAGAATGTAAAGAACTTAAGTTTTAAAAACATATTTGGATAAATAATATTTTATATTTACAAAACCATATATTAGATGAGTTAAGACTTGAGAGTTTGCTTTCTGTTTTCTTTTATATTTTTAAACATATCTATACTATATAATAAATAAAGGTTTTCCATGACACGTGTCACTTCTACATTCATTCTCATCATTTTTTTCCCGCCTCTCTCTCTTATTAAATACATTTCTATTTTTAATAATGATACATTTTTAAAGATATATTAATCTATATACTATATTAATGAATAAATCTTCTCACGGATTTTGATGAGTGTATGTTTTAACAAATTATATTGTATTTCACGGGTTTGTTCAACCCGTGTAAAACACATGTTTTAAAAAAAAAATTTATTACTTAATATATAATATTATATTTATTCAAACCGTGTAACACACGAGATTTTAACCTAGTCTATACATACTAATAAATGAAGATTTTGGGGTGCCACATGTCAATACCATGTTCATCTTCAACATTTTTTCCTCGCCTCTCTCTCCTATTTAATGATACAAGTTTCCATAAAAAAATTATAATTTTTGTTTGCTGTGTATCTCTCATGTTAAATAATAATGATTTTTATAACTATTTTTAGAAAACATTTTTTTAATTAAAAAATAGCTTTGTTCATAAAACATTTTTATAATTTGAACATCTGTTTCATTCTTTTTATAAAACATTTTAAAAAATAACTATATAACGTTTCTAAAATTTGTATTAAAAAATTATATAATATGTAATATTAGATCTTTATTACTAAGTATATATAACACTGCATTTATTCACCCTGTACAATATACAGTGTTTTTAACCTATATTATAATAAATGAATAACTATACTTGCTACGTGTCGACTTATGATGAAATTTAGATTTTTGTTTTTCGTCTTTCTCCTATTAAATAATGGTAATGTCAAATAATTAAATATCTAACGTATATTCTAATATTTTATTAAAAAATACTAAATCATAACAAAATTTTAATTATTTCTTATTTCACAGATGACTAATAATATCAAACATACAAATCTTCATAGAAAATATTATTTTATAATAAGTTGTATTTATTTAACCCATGTAAAACATGGGCTTTAACCTAGTATAAGAATATAAGATGACTTCTTGTAGCCTTCTGTCTGGGATTTAGCTGAAAAATATGGCTAACAAACAAAACCAAATGGTTTTACTTTATTGCATCAACTGTAAAGATTTTTTTACGTTCTTGTCATCGTGTGTAATAAACATAGTTTACCACTTGAAGTAATAAACTTTTATTCTGCTATATTTTGGTGCAATTGATAAATCATAATGTCTAAAATAAGGTGACGTGACTCACGTTTGACGATTTAAATGGTACAAACTTTAATTAACTTCATACAATGATAAAAATATGAAAGTTAACCTTCAAGGGGGTAATGCCGATAAATGCTTGAGTAAGATCTTAGCACTCGTATTCTGCCTTTAACCTCCTTGAAGTTAACCTTCCAAATGTAAGCTCCTCATTTATCTGGTCCCATTGGTTAGCAGGGAACTGGTGGGGTCCCGTGAGTTTTCTGGTAACGGGTTCTCACGCCTACGAAAAAGTACATGAAAGTTTTTTACATTTTGATGTAGCAAAACCCGAATATAAAACACCACAAGATGGGAATGTATACATAGTTCCATGTTCATATTCTTTTTTCTCTGAATGCAGAACTTGATAATGCAGCATGTGGACCACTCTGCAGGGGCTCTGATTGATCTCTTACAGGGGCTCTTGCGGTTCGACCCATCAGAACGGCTCAAAGCCCGGGAAGCTTTAAGGCATCCGTTCTTCACAGGCGATGTTAGACGATACGGGTACCCTTTGTACTTGGAAAATTCTTAAGTTTAATAGAAAAGTTGCTATATTTTTTTTACAAAAATAGAAGCTTTAATGATGGGTTTACTGCTACAACACAAAACTATGTGCTTTTTATATTTTGATTGTTTGAATGTTGGGGATGTACAGGGGTTTCTATTAATCATGGCTTGAAGTCCCCTCATATAAGGTTTGCTGTCATAATTTGAATGATTTTCATTTAAAAGTTTCTCGTTTTGTTTGTTTTGGGATTTTATCTTGAAAGGAAAGAGATGCAGGGTGTGTCCCTGTTTGTGTTTGTAAGATGGGGTTTTTTAATCTTTTTTTAAGCACAAAGTAGAGGTTTTAACGGGTGGTGTAAACGAGTCGTGTGAAGCCCGACTAAGCTCAAGTTCGTCTTGTTTTGAGTTTAAAGTCTAAAGATCAAGATTGGTTCACGAGTACTTTTATAAACTTGTATTCGGCTTATATATTATTTATTAATTATTTACATATTTTGTATATTTTATTTTTATATATTTTTTTGAACAACATTTTTACTTCTAAATACCACGTAGAGGTTTACGTACGTGTGTATGTATATGTAAATATGTTTACATATGTGTTTAAGCATATATAAACAAGTTTACATATGTGTTTACATATATGTAAATGATACACTTTAAGAAAGAACCAAAGACTATGATTTACATATATGTAACTCGTAGTGTTTCACTATGAGTTACATATATTCTCATATAAGTGATTGATCATCATCTTCTTTAATTGGGCTTCATCATCATCTGGCTATGCTCGACCCATCTTTAACCGCAATCATCGTCTTTGATTGAAGGAAATTGCCATTATCATTTATCGTTAATAGTCTGTCTTCCATCTATTGTGAATAGTCATCATCTGTGAAGATGAACCGAGTTCATGTTCGATCCTACTTCAATCGATTACAAAGTTGTCAGTATCATCTTCGTCCCATCATCATTGTCGATTCGTGTTCGTCTTCACTCGTGGTGTTACATATATGTAACTTGTAAAAAAAGAATCAAATTGAACATATGTAGCACTACACAAAGTGTTACACGTGTGTATGTCACACCCCCGCCAATGCGGATTATACACGGGGAGCAACGAAATTGAATTATCACACAAGGATTAAAAGAAGTATCTATTATATTAAGCGAATAGTTAATTACATTGATTACAAAAGTCAAACAAATAAGCGTTCTTTTTGTTAATGTCTAGCTAAGTTCACTAAAACATGGGTCCTTGAAATCCTAGCCTGATCAAAGCAGCGACTTAGTTTACAAAACCTGAAAAGATACTAAAACAATTTAACATAAAAGTTGGTAAGAACATAGGTTTAGATGCATAGATATAATATAGAATAATAATGTAGAATTCATAAACAATTTTAATACAAGTAATTTAAACTTTCATACATTGAGTCCACAACCAACTCTAGTGACTAGAATAGATTCCTCGTCTGAACACATCAGACCCAAAGTGTAGTTATAATATGCAACATTTGTACACCCAGCTCTTCCCAAGTTGAACAGAATTCATCAACTTGAAGGACTAGATGGGCTTGTCAGACAAGTAGATCTATTTACTTACTTTCGTTGGCTAAAAAGTCAATGATTGTAGTAGGTTAAAAAGTCAATGATTGTAGTAGAGTGTAGTAAACCAAAAACAAACACCACCACTTATTATCTCCATCGCGTGACATATCCCACCAACTACCACAAGCCCCGGTTACCAACTTTATAGTCATAGGTGCCATCATCTACGTTACAAAATCATCATCATTGCTAGCATGAACATCATCGTAGTAAACTTGATCATCGGAATAAAAGACTAAATGTATATTGGAGACGATGATCGGATCCATGGTTGCATTGAGAAAGCGATATTTATAAAGAAAGAACAAAGAAAATTCAAAATTAAAGTTTGGGCTTTCTCCCCATCAGTGTGAGTCTCTCTCACATTGGTTGGACCTTCACAACTATTACCAATGATGAAGTGATTATCCAACAATTGTTTCAAATAGCGGGGCGATCAAGGGTGAGTAAAACTAGGGATAGTTAGAAATTATATGATTGATTGAAATTGGTTTTCTTTGATTTTATATAATTTTATGGTTATTCATACCTTATATACATCTAGTATTTATTGTTTAATCATTTATTAGATTAAATTAAATAAAAAATATTATATTTATATAAATAAATGATAGACTCGTTTATGTTTGCGAGTCTAACTAAGTTTGTTGTATGTATTGGGCTTTAACTCGTATATTAACGTGCTCTAATCTAATCTTGGGCTGGAGTCCGTTTAGTTTGACTCGATTTGAACTTATTACGAGTCGATTTCGAACACATCACGGGGATTATCGTTTGCTAACAGCATGGCATATGATTTGTCAAAAACTAATTTATATTTGTTCTTTACGAGTGTAGTTCTCCTAACGCGAGTAATGTTTAATTCCTATTATTTTTTAAGTTCTATTAAACAAGAATAGTAACAAACAATATTTTGTCTTTTCCTTGGTATTTAAGAATTTACATTCGTCATCTCACATGTTCTTGTCGGATTTAACATCACCAATAAACTAGTCTTAATAATTAGGTGGTTTTAATAAAAAAAACTTTAATAGTTAAAACGTTTTTCATACGTTATCCTTCCAATTATGGTCGATGTCCCAATCAATAGGGTCCCGAATGTCTCAACATGTCACGTTCTGGTTTCTGTCTATTCTTTAGTCGATTCACGTTACTACATGAAATAAACCCGAACAAACTTGCATATACACCGTTTTTATTGTCCAGATGTATTTTTTTGGCCAATTGTCATAGGCTACGTACAATCTCTTTTATTGCACTTATTTAACTAACTCAATTGTTGTCTATTGCACATTCGTCTAAAGTACTTGTTTGCTATAAGTCTTAATCTATCGCTCGTGGTCATATGTCGTAAGGTATTGTCTTATTAGATGTGCTAACGATCCGTGTGGGCCAACCTTGTTATGTTTATGAGTTTTGATGATGAATTGAATCAATGATTCACACAATCAAACGTGATTTCCTTATTTATTGGTTAAAATTATGTTTTGGTCTCGTCATAATTAGGTTTCTTGTTTAGTAAATAATCAATGTACAATTTTTTTTATATAATTACCGTGCGATTGATGCTAATACCATGAAAATATCTTTACATTTTGATTTTTTAACATAGATTTCAATGATCAACTATAATATCATAAAACGACTTACTTGTTATATACAAAAAAATTTCAAGACCGGTAGGAAAAAGATAAAACACATGTAATACTCTCATTTTGTAACGTCGGTTACCAATGAGATAATTTTTTTTTTACAAAAGTTTAAAATTAGACTTTTTAATTTTTTTATTTTCATAATAGTCTCTCAACTTTCCAAATTTTCAAATATACCTTTTAAGTTTCTAAAGTTTTAAGTTTATCCGTACACATATTTCTAAACTATATCCCTCAAATTTCTAAACTCTCAAATTTATTTATTTTTTCTTTTATTTTTTTATATTCGTTTGTAACAATTACTTTATTTCTATTTTTATTTTACTTTATTAGTAACTTTTTTAACAAATTTATTGTTTCAATGCAAACTCATATTTCGCCGCAGTTTATCTATTTTTCAATCTCTAGGGCCAAGTTGTGGCAATTTCATACGTGTCTTTTATGTACTTAGTCACATTATTGTTGCCGCCACAACGCGCATAACGAGGTTTGCCCAATGTGCCGCATCGCATGGGAATCGACATACTTATTTCTATTAATGTTTGGTTTAACGCCGTTGCCGCAACATGCGAGTCTTCAACGTCTAATACCCGCCGCAACGCGCGGGTTAACTAACTAGTCCAATCTCATTTACTAGACATATCATTACATTTTTGGAAATATATAAAGCGTCTAAGCATGAAAATTGGTTTTTTCTTTTAGTTACTTACATCTTTGAAAGACCTAATAATGGTCACAAGTTTTAAGTTGATTTTGATAATTTTAGATGATTGGCTTTGAGACCAAGAAATTGTAATATTTTTTTTTTAAGTTTTGGGTGATAATATATAATTATTAAATACATTATAACTTTTTTTTGAACTAACACCAATAAATAAGTGTTGATTGAGTGTCAAATATGTATATAACACAACAAAACAAGTATCGAATATTAAATAACACGTCTAGAAAATTACTAAAATTACGTGACGTTGATAACTCCTCAGTAGACACCCAGTTCACCGGCATCTCCCTTGTGCTCATTATCACCTTTGACATATCTGCTTGGTTTGTGGTCCTCCCTCAACCCTTGACACACACCCTATTGTCATCTTTTACATTCTCATTAACCTCAATGTCTTATTTCCTTTTACATTAGCGACATCTACATGTCTTAGTCTACCACGTCACTTCCCCATGAAGTCGTTGTCATTCTCCATCCCCACAATTGCATTCTATAATTCAAAATTTTAATTGTTTATAGTTTTATCGTCTTATTTTAAGTTTTTAAGTATTAACAACCCTATAAATATGATACATTGATTATTATTAGTTTTTGTTTGAACTAGTGTAAATGCATCATTACATTTCGAGTATTTTGTTTTAAATCGTATAGTTTATGAGTTATGACATCATTTGTTTCTTAAATCCACTTCGATCTTTCCAACTAGTCCGAATAGAACGGTAAAAGGAGACTACGTGTAGTCGGGAGACGTCCTACGCCCCATGGGGGTTTCTCATTGGGCAACGCAGAGATAGCAACAGAGAGCAAGGCAACACCCGTTACCATACTTACAGCCCCAACCGCCGCCCCTCTGATGCGGTGTTCCACGCCTTCCCCTCATGCCCACCACATTAGCCACACCATCTCTTCACGAGAACGAGTACACATAGTCTTATAAACTTTAGTTTTTTCCTTTTAGGTTTTTTTATATATCCCTTTATTTTAAAACCTAATTACATATATATCCAACTTAAAACTTAAATTACACACGTCTCCTTATTTATAAATACATTATGACAAAAATAATATTTTAAGATTACATGAAAAACACGACGCTTCTGATTCTCAAATCAACGATACAACCTTCTGAATTCAAACCTAACTGGTGATTCAACCATCGATTGTTTCCTAACAGGCGATTCGTGATTTCGATCAATCGATCCCAATACGTCGGTTGATTCCAAGTCGGCTTATTCTAGAGATACGACCTTCTGATTAAAGGCGGATGATTCCAACATTTGCATTTTTTTTCGATCCAACATCCAAACATGTCGTTGATTCGGGTTATCAAGTTTATATTGTTTCAAATGTTTTGCAATTCCACATCCAACATCAAAACTTTGGCACTTATTATGTACATTTCGTTGATTGTCGTAGAAAAGGGTAAAAACTGATAAAAAAAAAGGCAAAGAAAATTTTAAAACAAAAAAGGCAAGAAAAAAATAAGTAAAAAAAAATGTGAAACAACTAGTTAAAAGGGTAAATTTGACCGTTGGTCATTTGGTGCAATGGTATCCCTAAGACTTTCCATAGTGGAGACCTTGGTTTCAAGTGTCACATGGAGCAATTATTTGGGTTGAGCCAGAGGTTTTTCTCAGTAATGGATTTTCTCCTGGGTTGGGGGTTCAGTCCGGATTAGTGGGGTAGTTGAGCCCGATTTATATAACATGTATCTCCCAAGAGTATCCAAGTGTTTGCTTTTTAAAAAAAGGTAATTTTAAAATTTTTTAAGTTAAAAAAAAGTGAAATAGTCATATTATAATTTATTTTTAATTAAATAAATCAGAATGGGTGTATTTGATAGTTTTAGCTTTAAGAAATGAGATATATGTAATTTATATTTTAAGTTGAGTACATACATATTTTTTGAAGTTTATAGGAGAATACCTTTAATGGATTAGGTTCAAATAAAAAGTCTTTTAAATCTAATAAGTTGATAATGATTTAGGACCATTAGATGTATTTTTAATGGTTGAGATCAAATTGTAGAATAAAAAGTTGTTAAAATGATATTTTAGTCATGATCATTTTTGTTGACTTTTTATCAAGTTTTATCATTTTTAAACGTTGTTAACTTTTACATACGACATTTTTTTTAAAATTACATTATAAAAACGAACATTTTTTTAATTTTTAAAACAACTATAGTGTCGTTATATGCTAAAACGAAAAAAATATGTTTTCCAACTTATTATGATTATTGTTTGTCATTTTATCTAATATCATATTATTATGTCTAATGTCAACTAATTCTGTCAAATACTTTTTAGTTGTAACTCAACCATACATGTATAGCACTTTAAACGATAAATTTTATAATCTTTCGTTTTAGTTTTTAACTTTTAACTTTTTTAGTTTTCACTTTTCACGTCAGTTTTCACATACTTTGTCAATTCGGGGGAAGCAACGTGGGCCCTACTTCACGTGTGTTGAGCCACGTGGAAAAGCCTAGCTACCTAAACACCCTCCTAACCCGTCTCAACCAATCAAATTCATCATCTCACGTGGAAATTGGACCCATGACCATCACCCCCTAAATAGTATTTTATTGTACTATAAATTATTAAATTTTGCAATACAACATATAATATCCATTATGGGTGTTTTGCAGTGTTTGAAACCCGGATTGGACCGGCCTGTCGGACCGTGAACCGGTGGTCTAACCGGTCCGATTACATAGGTTGAACCGGTGGTCGGACCGGATGAACAGGCGGTCGGACCAGAAATCAAGTGGTCGGACCTGCGAACCGCTTGACTATTATTTTTTAATATTTTTAAGTCTCTTGACTTCGTATTTCGTAGGTAATTGTTAGTTTAAAATTATTAGAATTGACTTGTTGGTAGTGTTTGAAATGATTAATGGTTGTTTAGATTGATATATTTTTATAATATTTATGACGTCGTTCGGTTCTTAAATCCGGTCCGACAGGGTGGACCGATAAGGAGACCGGTTCAACGTCCGATCAAGTTCTGAAAACATTGGTGTTTTATCTTATTTTGTTTCTTTTATCCGGTAAATGAAAAACAATAGTAATCCATGTGCTTTATTCTAAATCTTATTTTCCTATCCAAAATAAACATAACTAAAATTGTGATAATGTAAGTTTCGGCGTGTTAAACCACTAAAAAGTAATTAACGTTATCAAAAATTTAGAGTGAAGGGGGTGGAGCCCTTTCAAACCAAAACTTTCATAAATATTAGTCAATCAAAACATGACATGTCATGTTATTTTTACCCTAACTAACTTTCTTAAAAAGGGGTAGAACACTAGAACTCGTGATCCCTAACCATAAACCCAACATTAATTGCTATTGTTAATCACAGCTTCATGAACCCTAAACTAACCGTACCCACAGCTGCCACCCGAGTGGGTGGCGACGGTGTTCCCGTGAACATAAAGTTAGCAATGCGCTAGCAAGTAGATTTTTTTATAAATGCACGCTAGCAAGTAAATACTCATAATTGTTATATATAGCTCATCCAAATCTGAAGCGTAATTTGAACAATTAAATTGAGGTAAAAAATCAAAATTTTTAGTGTATTTGTGGAATAGATTTAGGCTTTTGGTATGAATTAGAAGGGGTCAAAACACTATAAGTAATATGAAATAAAACTAGTGTACCAAAATCAATACTTCTGAGCAAAAAACTGGGGGAAAATCCAATTTTTTTTGTGGTTTTTGGAACAAATTTAGGCTTTAAATCTCGATTAGGAGGAGTCCAAACAATATAATTAGTATGAAATAAATCTATTGAATCGAAATCAATACTTTTGACTAAAAAATAGGAAGGATCTGACCCCCTCTGATCTCTATGATGTTTCTCCCATATCAAGTGGCAACTTATATTTTTCATACATTAACTTGACCTGCTAAATGTTTAGATTAGTTTATGTCTCATTTATATTTTTTTTATGTCTTTAGAGCCCGGGCGTAAGAGGGGGCTTGGGGGATAAGCGTGAGTGTGATCACGAGCACGAGGGGGTGGGAGTTGCAGGTGATGAGGTGGCCTTATAAGTGCTCAAAAGAACCGGAACCGAATCCGATCCGATGGATTATCCGAAACCGGATCCGGCTAGAACCAGTTTTTTTGGGACCGCACCGGATTTTATAGGAACCGGCTCTGGTTTTTTTGACGGACCGGATAAAAATCGGACAAAATGGAACCGGTTTTTTTGGACAATTTGGAACCGGTTATAGCCGTTGGAATAAAAAAAACGGCTATATAGCCGTTTTTTTGGCCGTTTTTTTGTTTTTAAGGCTTGAAACTTAGTATAAATAGGTATTGGGTGTATGAGTTAGTTCACCACAACATTCTAGATCTGAAAACTCAAAAACGCTCTCAAAACGCAAAAAACACTCACTTTACGCAAAAAAAAAACGCTCTCATGGCTTCCGCTTCCGCAACCACTCAAAATTCGGTTGGTGGTTCTACTAGCGATGTCACGGTGGTGTCAATACTTCCTTGCTCCCGAAACCAAGAGATATGGGCTTATTTCGATTTATGCGAAATGTCGAACGGTTCGCAAAATGCTCGTTGCAAACGTTGTGGTAGAATTTTGGGTGTGGCGGGAAATAGCACTTTGAGGAAACATATTGCTAGTCACGCAAAACACACTCAAGGTGAAGATCAAACTCAAATTGGTAGGGATGGAGGAGTTTGGCAATACAATGTCGAGAGGGTTCGTGAGAAAATGACACATTTCGTCATTCAAGAAGGCTTGCCTTTTGATCATTTTGATAATCCGCGCTTGACGAGGATGATACAAGAGACGCTTCAACCGAGTTACACAAATGTAAGTCGTTCTACTTTGAGAAGAGATTGTTTAAAAATGTGGAAAAGAGCTAAAAAAGAATTAATTTTAGGTTTTGAAAATTTAAATACCGGCATTAACTTAACAAAGGACGTTTGGTCCGCTCCACATGGTTTACCCGAATCTTACCTTTGCGTTACCGCACATTGGGTTCAACCGGAGTCGTGGCAAATGATGAAGCGTACGATTGCGTTTGATTATTTTGGATATCACATACCGGTGAAAACTTATTTTATATTTTAGAGTCGGTAATTCAAACTTATAAAATTCAACCAAAAATATTTTCAATATCTTTTGATAACGCTTCAAATAACACAAACGCGGTGGAAAAATTAAAAATAAAATATGAACCGCCTTGTAACGGTGTTTTTTTTCATAGTCGATATGTTGCACACATCATTAACTTGGTTGTGCAAGACGGTCTAAACGTCCAAGAAATAAGAGACGTAAAAGAAAATTTTAAAGTGATGTTACGTGAAGTTTTTAGCACAAGCAAAAAAAGATATATAAACTATAGAAACTTGTGCCAACAAACGGATTCCATCTTTTTAGATCCGAATTGGGACGTACCTACTAGATGGAACTCGACATGGAAAATGTTTGAATCGACCTTAAGGCAAAGAGTTACTTTAAAACATTTTCATGATGAACTTGTACAAAAGAAACGTTGTTTACAAAAATTTGATAATATAAGTTGGGATATGATCGAGAAACTAACTAATTTGCTTGATGTTTTTAAAAATGCAACTACATGTTTATCGGGAGTTTATTATCCCACGTCTTCGCTAATACTTCAATAATTATACTTAATATGTAATAAATTAAAAGAGTTTGAATATCAAGGCTCTATTTTTGAAAAAAATGGTAAAACCTATGAAAGCTAAATTTAAAAAATATTTTTCGGAAATGTCGGCCGTTGTTATATGTTCGGCCGCCTTAAACCCAACGATTAATGTAACCGGTGTTGAAACATTAATTGGATCAATATCGGATGATTTAAATATGTTCGAGAAAGACCCAAATTTTGAATCAAAGGCAATAAGGGATTTCAATTCGGCTTTTAATAATATGTTTGATTATTATTTACGCAAATATGGTGGAAGTGGTGATCCATCAAACATACGTGAATCAATGGGTTCGGGTTCAAGTTTTAGTACTTCAAGGAACCCGATGCTAAATTTATTTAACACTTTAAGAAACGAAAATAATAAACGAGCTCGTGGAACCACACCAAGTAGCGAGATTGAGAGATATCAAGCAACCGACTTTATTTCAACTCTAAGATCCGAAGAGTTTGAAAACTTTGATATCTTGAGTTGGTGGCAAGGAAGGGAATCCCAATATCCTGTTCTAGCCGTAATGACCCGTGACCTACTAACCGTCCAAGCTTCTACGGTTGCTTCGGAATCTGTTTTTTCTCTTAGTGGCAGGGTTTTATCTATTCGAAGAACGAGGCTTACACCGGAATCTATGTAGATGTGTATTTGCTTGAAGGACCATTTGGATGCCGTCGAACGTGTACAACATGTTGCAAAACTAGAAGACGAGCTTGACATTGAACAAGAAATACATGAATTCGAAGTAGAACAAGGGGCGGCGAATCCACTTTCGGACGAAGAAAAAGCTTATGATGAAGCCCAACGTATCTCAAGCGAAAAAGAATGAAAACGATGTTACGAAGACTACGACGAAGAAGATTGAAAACATAATAAATAATATATATTTTGTGATTCAATTATGTTTTTTGTATTTTTTTTACGAACTATTGTTAAATCACTTAAAAAAAGCTACAAAATAAATAAAACATGTATTTTATAGTGTATCTTTGTTAATTTTTTTAATTTTTAAAAAAAAAAAATAAAATCCGGTGGAACCGGTTTTTTTTTGTCCGGTCCAGTTCCATAAATGAAAAACCTAGCTACCTAAACAACCTCCTAACCTAAACAACCTCCTAACCCGTCTCAACCAATCAAATTCATCATCTCACGTGGAAATTGGACCCATGACCATCACCCCCTAAATAGTATTTTATTGTACTATAAATTATTAAATTTTGCAATACAACATATAATATCCATTATGGGTGTTTTGCAGTGTTTTGAAACCCGGATTGGACCGGCCTGTCGGACCGTGAACCGGTGGTCTAACCGGTCCGGTTACATAGGTTGAACCGGTGGTCGGACCGGATGAACAGGCGGTCGGACCAGAAATCAAGTGGTCGGACCGGCGAACCGCTTGACTATTATTTTCTAATATTTTTAAGTCTCTTGGCTTTGTATTTCGTAGGTAAATGTTAGTTTAAAATTATTGGAATTGACTTGTTGGTAGTGTTTGAAAGGATTAATGGTTGTTTGGATTGATATATTTTTATAATATTTATGACGTCGTTCGGTTCTTAAATTCGGTCCGATCGGGTGGACCGATAAGGAGACCGGTTCGACGTCCGATTCAGTTATGAAAACATTGGTGTTTTATCTTCTTTTGTTTCTTTTATCCGGTAAATGAAAAACAATAGTAATCCATGTGCTTTATTCTAAATCTTATTTTCCTATCCAAAATAAACATAACTAAAATTGTGTTAATGTAAGTTTCGGCGCGTTAAACCACTAAAAAGTAATTAACGTTATCAAAAATTTAGAGTGGAAGGGGTGGAGCCCTTTCAAACCAAAACTATCATAATTATTAGCCAATCAAAACATGACATGTCATGTTATTTTTACCCTAACTAACTTTTTAAAAAGGGGTAGAACACTAGAACTCGTGATCCCTAACCATAAACCCAACATTAATTGCTATTGTTAATCACAGCTTCATGAACCCTAAACTAACCGTACCCACAGCTGCCACCCGAGTGGGTGGCGACGGTGTTCCCGTGAACCAGATTGAATCTGAAGGTGAAGCCGAAACCCATACCTTTCACCCTTATATAATAAAGTTATATAAAAACGAAACCGTTAAAAGAGTTAACGTTTACAAAATAAATGAACGTATTCAAAACCTTATATAAAAAATAATTTTTACGTAAACCTACGCGTTACAACAAAATAGTTAGTAATATTCCAAACATTGTATAAAAATGAAATTGTAATAAAGCCATTAAAAAAAGTTATCCTTTAAAAATTAGAAAAAGAAAGCAAAAAAACGTTAAAAAAAAGAGAAAAGTGCTAAAAAAATTCATAATGACGTCGTATGTAAATGCTTAGATAACTTGTACACTATCACCCAACTTTGTTTTAAATCTTACATAACGAAAATGAAAATCTCATTAAAGTGTAAGTAAATTTCATAATTATTAATTTTTTTAACGACGATGAAAAAGGTAGCAATGCGCTAGCAAGTAGATTTTTTTATAAATGCACGCTAGCAAGTAAATACTCATAATTGTTATATATAGCTCATCCAAATCTGAGGCGTAATTTGAACAATTAAATTGAGGTAAAAAATCAAAATTTTTAGTGTATTTGTGAAATAGATTTAGGCTTTTGGTATGGATTAGAAGGGGCCAAAACACTATAAGTAATATGAAATAAAACTAGTGTGTCAAAGTCAATACTTCTAAGCAAAAAACTAGGGGAAAAACCAATTTTTTTTTTGTGGTTTTTGGAACTAGTTTAGGCTTTAAATCTCGATTAGGAGGAGTCTAAACAATATAATTAGCATGAAATAAATCTATTGAATCGAAATCAATACTTTTGAGTAAAAAATAGGAAGGATCTGACCCCCTCTGGTCTCTATGAAGTTTCTCCCCTATCAAGTGGCTTATATTTTTCATACATTAACTTGACCTACTAAATGTTTAGATTAGTTTATGTCTCATTTATATTTTTTTTTATGTCTTTAGAGCCAAGGCGTAAGTGGGGGCTTGGGGATAAGCGTGAGTGTGATCACGAGCATGAGGGGGTGGGAGTTGCACGTGATGAGGTGGCCTAGTGAAAAGAAGAGGGGGGGTAGCAGTACAAACACAATACAAATTAAATGTAAGTAGCTTTTAAGAAATAAAAAACCAAATAACGAATTAAATGTTATTTGTTTTATTCAATGAACCAAATTGTTTGTTTTTTTACTTAAAAAAAATAAAATATTCGTCTTTATGTATATTTCCAATTCAAATCATCTACCCACACCACACTACCCAACTCTTGTTTGCTTTCTTCAAGAACTGCTCAGGAAAACACCCCTCCCCCCCATCCCCCCCCCCCCCTCTCTCTATATATATATATGATACAACTTTGAAAACAAACAAAAGGTTTATGGAAATAAAAATGACTGATTCTTCTGCATCATACATTCACATGGTGAGTTCCTCTTCCGTTCTCTCAATCTATGCATCAAATATATATCATAGAACACACAAATACATTTTTGTATGTGAGTATATAGAGTATGCATAGTAGAAAACTGTAAAAATCGCATATTATACTTGTACATATTGTTTGATAGATATAAATGCATATTTAGAAAGATAGAGGAGGTATATATGTATATACGTTTTACATGTGCATTTATATGTTATATGTATAAACGACAAGTTTGACACCCTAGTGTTGTTAACACTAGGGTGTTCACAAACCGGTCGTTAGCTGATTAAACCGGTTAAGTTAACCGGTTTAATTATGCAAGTTCTGTTCTAAACTGAATCGTGGTGCACATTTGAAGGTGCATCATTTAATAGAAGAGTGTTTACTATTCAATATGAGCAAAGAAGAATGCATGGAAGCTCTATCTAAGCACGCAAACATCATGCCTGCGATCACTTCTACAGGTATTCTCCCCCTTTTAATTTTTCTCAATTTTCTTATCATTTAAACACTTTTTTATTTTTTATATATCTTTTCATATTTAGAATATGTAATTGTGTATATTTATTATAGTCAAGGAAATATTTTATCATTTTAAAGATTTTAATACGAACTTATGATTTTGTGAAAATAAAAAATAAAAATCTTGTTCAGACCGTCACAACCAAACCTTTAAACCGATAAAACTAGTTGGCTTGGATTGTCGTTTCCCACAATTATACCAAGCGATTTGGCCTAGAAATTTCGTCAAAACAAACACCCTAACCATGAACACACCTATCTAATTACTAGTGACGGCTTTTTACAATGGAAAAAAATTTGTTAGTAGTAATATTAAGACGGATTTGCCTAGGAAAGTAACTGTCACAAAATACAGAAATTGCAACATGATTTTTGTCTTGATCAAAACAATCATAATTTCGTCGTACGTTAGACTTTTGAAAAAAAATTATGGCTTTTTTGACAGTGGTAAATGATGCTACTTTTTTTTAACAATAATTCTTAAATTTTCTAGGATAAATACACAAAACACATGAGCCGTAGGATTTGAACCTTCAATCTTTTGGTTATGGGATACATCACTTAACCACCAGGTTGTGGGAGTAATTAAATACTATTATTGTACTGATTTGTTGTTGATATTATCAGTTTCATTTATATCAAATGTTATTAATTTCCCTTAAATGTTATTTATTTCCCTTTTGTTTATGCACATGTTTCATATGTTTATGTGAATTTAGTGTGGAGTGAGCTTGAAAAGGAGAACAAAGATTTCTTTGAGGCATACAACAACACAAGAAGGCATCATCAAACACAATCGCCAACTTCTTCCTCTTCTTGTTAATCATCAAGCTATTGCAACTTAAATGCTCTAAACCACTTGTACCTATAGCTTTAGAGTTTGTAATCTTTGATATAAGTGATATATTTGTTAGCATAATAAATAAGTTGTTGGGCTCCTTTTGTTTTTGGCTTTTATTCAACGTGTTTAGCTAGGTTACCTTAGTTTTTTTTTCGAACGGCAACTCTAGATATTATAGGATAATTGGGTTTTCCCGGGGCAACACCTAGAACATCTAGGCAGCCCACCACAAGAGGAACCCACCAACTGGGTAAACCCCCTGACCTGGCCACACACCCTTTTTTTGCTGTTGCCAGGATTCAAACCCAAGACCTTCACTATGGTAAGTCTTGAGGCTACCATTACATCAAATGACCAACGGTAGGTTACCTTAGATAACCTCCTTATTTATAGTCTAGCATTTCTTTTGTTTCATTCTACTTTTTTTTCTATCTAATAATAAAACCTTCTTTATATATCATTGTTAATTTACATGATATCAGAGATTTATTCGATCTGTGTGTACTGTTATTGACTTCATTATGAAAGAGTTTGTAGCAACCACCATTTTATTTTTGTCTCATTGTATATCATTGCCAAATTACATTTAGTAATATTATTAGATCTAATTGCCAAATTACATTTAGTAATATTTTTGTCTCATTGTATATCATTGCCTTCTATCTCTATGTAATTTCCCTTTGGAAGTCGTGTTTTGTTAATATAATTTAGGATAGGCTAATTCTTGTTCTAAAATTCTCAGAATAGGGGAATATCACACATTTTAAAATTTCTTTTTTTTCCGGGTATGTGAGAACTATCAAGAGAATATTTAGTAGTGTTTTTAATAATCATATCATAACTAACATAATTACATAATTTTAAGAGTCTCAACAAACATGTAACCTATGTTCATGAGTCTTTCTTAACGGGAGATGTGAAAATAAACTGAAAAATATTTATGTTTTTGAGTTTTTTAATAGAAAGAAAGTGAAAGGAAATGGAAGAAAGTGGAAGAAAGATTTTTAATAATCTTTCCTTTCAAAATGGATGGATTTGAAGAGAAATAAATGAAATAAAAATATAAGGTTTTATCATTTACCATTTACCCTTCCACTTAACTTATATATATCAAAACATAATGGCATAATGGTAAATTGAAACTTTTTTTTTTTCTTCTTTTTAATTCGAGAACATATAAAATCTTTAATTTCTTTTCTTTTTCTTTGAACTCAGAAACACATAATTAAATTATATCTTGCCTTCACAATCCTTTTATTTTCTCTCCTTAATTCAATCCATTTCTTTTCTTTTCTTTCGTTTATAAAACTCGGGAACATAGCGGTAAACCTAGTATTACTAATAAATATTATTATGATAATAAGCTTAAAAATGCCTAGCTACCTAAGCCATGATTAGCAAACTTTTTAAATATAATGAAAATGTGTGTATTCTTTTTCTCATTACATAGTCTAATAGAATTAGATTATGATTAAAAAAAAATTGACGTGACAAATAGCGTTTAGATCCTGATATAATGATATTTACAACTTATTTTGCATGATATGTGTCTAACCCATTCACATAATATAGATACGTATCTAGGCTTGTAATGCTTTACCCCATTTTAATGGTGGGGTCGTGTGTGTCAGAAACTTACGTACATAAATTAATACAAAATACTCCTCACCTATAAACACACGTGTACACTTGTTTACACATTTCATCTCCTCACGACTTACTACACCTTTTAGGTACGTTATTACTAGGTTATCTTGTGATGGTTACTTAAATTTATATATACACTATAAATGTTTGTTTTGTAGGCAATTAATAAAACATGTTTTTTTAATGATTTTAAATAAACAACTTCTTTTTCTATTTTCTTCATTAATTACTTAGCTTAATAAGAATGACAAATTGGTTTTTAATAATCCAAACTATTACTCATTGGTAAATAATAATCCGAACTAACAGTTTGGCTGGTGATAATCTCAACTTTCACTTTTGTTGTCAATGACAGTCCTAGTAGCATAATCATCATATATTTCCACCTAAATAACACTCGATTTCGATTGTACGTTTCTCCATTTCCCTTTAAGATCGTCATTTTGAGCGAAAATAAGTGTAAATCGAGTATAAATCTATGATGATTATGCTACTGGAACTGTCATTAACAACAAAAATAAAAGTTGAGATTATCACGAGCCAAACTGTTAGTTCGGATTATTATTTGCTAATTAGTCATAGTTTAGATTATTAAAAACAAATTTGCCAATAAGAATTTATCAAACTTATAACATTAATACTAGTATTAATTATATGTCGTGGTATTGAGCGAGGTTTATGGAATTATGGGCATTGGTACGCGTGATCGTTGCATGCCAGACGTTTATCCTTCTTGCTATGACACATGCACACACATGTCACATATTTTTCCTTATCCTTGGCATTTTGCGAGTGAAGATGCCTTTCGCCAATCGCTGTCTGCGCGCGGACATGGATGGCCTTTCACAGCGCTATCTGCGTTTGTGGTCGTAGGTGATCTTTTTTTATGGGTTTACCAAGTTGGCTATGTTTATAGTATTCGTTAGTCGTTCAAAATTAAATCTTGTGAGTGAAGATGGTAATATTTAATATTTGGTTGTAAAACCGTATCTTATAATCGATTTCATATTTGTTCGTTTACTCATTATCTTTTATGTATCAAATATATCTGTTAGTTTATTAAAAATTACCCGTCAACATTCTCATATACATTTCTTACTAATTATAACTTTTATATAATTTCATCACCCAAGGAATTTGAAATGTAAAAACTAAAAAGTCAGTGTATTATTAGATTACTTTATTACCCAAAGGCAAAGAAAAATATAAATAAGAAGAAAACGTTTATTGGAATGTTTCAGGTAAACGTGTATGTATATTACCTAATACCATACCTGTAAAAATTTTCTTTTAACAACATTTTTTCTTTACGAAAGAACAAGAAAATACGTCATTTAAATGATTGTTTGCTCGATTAAAGTTAAACAAATAAGCACGAACAAACCTCTTTCATATTGGTTCGATTCGTTTAAAAGCCTACACACTCTTTCATATTGGTTCGATTCGTTTAAAAGCCTACACACGAATCACCAAAGCTCCAATAAATATACCCTATTGTTTCATAACCTGGACCAAAAGCCCAATTATCTAGTTGTGGGCTTTAGCATAGAATATCTTCAAGTGGCCACCCAAGGGCGGTGGGCCATGGGCCCATGGCCATGACAGTCGCACACTCGCACTGAAGTTTAAAGAATTTAACATCGATCATCACAATTCACAATGATTGTTTTAGGGTTCAATTTAGCTTATTTGCGAATCTGTCAATATAAATCACAATATGTTTGGAGATGATGTCAAACCTTACTACTATCCAACCAAAGAGGTAGAGATGTTGCTATCAAATGAGACCCTCGGCTAAAAAAATCTTCTCTCTCATACACGATATACTTTCAAAAACGCAAAGTGTATATTAATAGCAGAAGTGAAAAGAAAAAAATGATCCGACATATAAAAAGGAACCACGAGCACCTAGCATCGAAACCTAGGTAGAACGACAAACAAAAATGGTTGGACATTATTACCAAGAAAAAGCTTTAGCTATGACATTTATTTTAAGTGGGGGCCAGAGGGAGGCCAGGCCCACCCCACAATTTTTTGCTCAGAGTAACAGATTTTGTTCTACTATATTTATTTCGTATTAGTTATAGCGTTTGTTCATTTTTAAAGGTAGTCAGACTGAGTTGTAATGATTCTTTTTTTGTCGTTTATGTGTAAGACTGGTTTTTTTCTTGTATTTTTGGTCTTTAATAAAACAAAAATAATTAATTTTTTTATATGTAATCTTTTCTGCCCCAACTTAGTTGTTCAAGTTGCATCACTTATTAGATATTCATTTATTTTAAAGATTATCAAAAACTTTTTTCTTATCCACTTCTTTGAGCTGAAGCTTTTGTGCTTAACAGCTTTCATCAATTTACCAAACGATTAAAAAACATTTTAACAGCTTTTGTTCTTTATAAAATTTATATAACTTACTATAAAAAAAACTAATATTCTGTTAGTAAAACAACTTATATAAATTAATGAGTTAAATTATGCACTATTCGTCCCTTTAATTTGGTCAAAAAATCAGGTTTCGTCCAATTCGTAAAATTTAACGCCTTGTGTCATTTACATTTCATTTTTTCTCATTATTCGTCCCTAAAACTAACGACCGGTAAGCCGGTAACTATTATGTTAACTCATGCCCACATACCCTTCACACGAGAGGCATTTTCGTCCTTTCGTAATATTAAAATCATATTACGTTTAATAAATTAAAAAAACCTAATATCAAACAAATATTCAACCTAATATAACCCATCAGATTGACAATCCTCAATCACAACAACGCTCGCCAATGCGTTTGGTTTGACTGGTGGTTAGTTTGCGGGTTTGTATGATCGAGTTATTTTGGGGTTTGGTGGAGGCCTTTGTTTTGATTGTGGATTGTTTTGAGGGTTTTTAAGAGGGGATAAGGTTTGATTTGATGAGGTTAAGATTAAACATCAGTAGGACCTCCCCCCATGGTGAACCACACGGCCATGGGCGGCATCCTAGGGCCTCATTGTGATGGTTTAATAGTTAATTTGTTTTCGCTAGTAGGACATTAATGTTGGAAATCATGTCGTAAACACACGAATTTTGATCTTAAAGATCGACTCTTTATTGATAATACTCAACTCATGCTTTACAATTAATCCATAATCATCTATTTATAAGAAACCCTATACTAATCGTAACACAATTCAAACTTAATTAAATAATCAAATAAATAAACAAAATCAATACTACTCTAATACGGACTAAACCAAACAATTAATAAACTAATATTAATAGTTATCTATAATCAAGATTAATCCTTCAATTAATTCTTTTTGTTTGTTCAGGTATTCAAAATTAAAAATTAAACATTAAACACTTACACTATCTCTTTAATATTTTCCGTATCCTCCACTCTCATCTCTCATAAAAATGAGTATTTGACACCGAGTAACACGTCCAAAAACAATTGTCCTTGCCACATGACAATGGTAACTCATTAGTAGGAACTCCCCCATGGTGAACCACCGACACCTCCATCGTGCTCATCACCACCATTGACATGTCTTCTTGGTTTGTAGTTCTCCCTCAATGTCTTGGTCCCTCTTACATCACGACATATACATGTCATGCCTACTACGTCACTTCCTCACGAAGTTGTTGTCATTTTACATCCCAACAATAACATTCTTTGATTCAAAGTTTTGATTTTTCCTAAGGCTGCCTCCAACGCAGGAGGATTGAAGCCGCCCGTGAGTCACCTGGCATGGCTTTCCCTGCTTGGAAGCATTGAGGGTGTGCCATCCATGAGCAACCAAGGGCTTCATTTGTTTGAATTTAGTGGGTCCCACATAAACTTTAATATTTTGTTTTCTTCTCAACGGTAATATTTAAGTTTTTTTTTTGTTTATTTAATTAGTATATGTTATTTAAATTATGGTTTAAACATATTTAAAATTAATTTAAAACATAAACCTAATTTAAATCTTACAAAATTACATTATTAAACATGAAAAAACCTAATTTAAACAAGAGTAAAACATAATTAAACCTAATTTTAAATAAGATTAAAACATAATTAAAGATGCGCGATTGAATCAAACGAGCAATCCAAATCCGTTGAACGCTCGTCTTCCCATGGGTCATGGTACCTCAAGCGCTCGTCTTCCGTATCCTCATCTTCAAAGTTAGGTTCGTATTCTGCTCCGGGGTCAGTGATGTGTCCATCCTCTGAATTAAGGACGTGCTTATTTATGTTTTCTATTTATTAACTTTTGTATTGTTGTTTGATTTTATTGTTTTAGGTTGTTGTTGTTTTTATTTAATTTAATGTAATTTTTTTTATTATTTACTTATTTAATTATTTATTAATTAATTTAAGTTATTTAATAGTAATTTAAATAAATAAATTAAAAAAAAAAAGATGATGTGGAAATAATGAGGTTGTTTATGGGATGGATGAGTATGGTAGTGTTGGGGTAAAATGAGTTTGAGGGAAGGATGTGAGATAAGCTGATGTGACATGCTGACTAGGACTGTTTATGGGATAGATGGCCGTAAGCGTTGCGGGTAGTCTAAGTTTATCGTCTTATGAAAATTTTTATGTTTCAACCACATAAATCTAATACAAGAGTATTTTTTTTCTTTAAACTCCTTTATCGTGTTTTTAGTTGGTTGTCTTACTAAATTTCTTATGCCAAATAATTTAATTTCTTTATGAATATATAAATATACTTTTTTTAACCAAACGTATTTATAAATTTGTAGCAAACCATGTATGTTGTAACATTGACAATAGATTGTTGATTGCAATATTAGTAGCGAATTTGTAAAGATGTTGCACCTTTTACCATCGTGAACACTTTTATGTTATTTACTACTTCTTACTTCATATTTTATTTACTAAAGGCTTCATATTTTATTAAAATTAAAAATCCATATCAAAATATAAACTATTTTTCATATTTTGTTCTAAATTAGTTATATATATTATTTTATTTTTTATTAATTTATATATGATGTTATCCGGTTTTTTAAATTAGCCAACTAGTAGTCCGGTAAGATGGGGGTTCGATGATTAGTCCGGTTATAAAACATCATATAACTCTATTAAGGGTGTTCACGGTCCGTTCAAGCCGTTTTAGCTAAAAATCTTGTCGAACTGCCAACTATGGTTTTGGAAAACAACAAACCAAACTGGTTTGGTTGGGTTGGTCAGACAACCCGCTGATTTCATCGGGTTGGTGTTTCACGGTTCAATTTTTGCGGTTCGTCAGTTTGAACCGATTTTTTTTAAAACCATTAGTTTGTATTAAAATTTTAAAATAAAAAATACGATCCATGATTATAATACATATACATAATTTAATATATATTAATAATAATCATAATAATAATAAAATTTAAACGTCCGGTTTGGTTTACACGACAAGTTTCAAATTCCTAACCGAACCGAACCGTTAAACCGACAAAAACGAACCTTGAACCAAACCTTTTGGGTTTCAAACTAGTCAAACCGGCTGATTTGCTTTGATTTTAATGGTTTGATCGGGTTTTACTATTTACAAACACCCCAAGTTCTATTTCAATTCCTTTGTGAGGTGTAGCAGAGTATAAAAAAGAGAGATTATAGGTAGGGGTGTTCATTTTACCCGAAACCCGAATACCAACCCCGACCCAAATTACCCGAACCCGATTAAGATGGAACCCGAACAACCCGAACCCATTTAAGATGGAACCCGAACCCAAAGATAGTATTCGGTTTGGTAATTGGGTTAAAAAAAGGTTAATCGGGTTAACCCGATTAACCCGAATAATAATAAAAAAATATTTTATTATTAATAGTTATTTGTAATCTTATCTCACAATATACATCTAAACATTTTCAATGTTTATTTTATTTCAATTTTTTTTATATATGATTGAAAACGGACGAACGGACATGAAGGTGAAAATATGAAGAGTGAACACTGTTAATAAGCTTATTGGTTGATACGATTTGTTTTTTTTTTTTAGTTTATACGATTGGTTGATACACTTTGGTTTTATACTTATTTTATTTGATGTTTTTAGTTAATATACGTGTTTAGTGCATTGGATTGAACGAAAAATCATATTGAGAGTATTTTTATTTGACATTTTGTGCTTATTATTTAATAAATATCATGTTAAGTTAAATAATAAGGTATGCGGTGCAACTTGTATTTAGAAACCCGAATACCGATTAACCGGCCCGAATAAACCCGAAACCGAATAACCCGAATCTTATTTGGGTCGGTAAACGGGTTGGATTCTTATAACAAAAAACCCGAATAACCCGAACCGAATAACCCGAAACCCGATTAAAAAACCCGATGAACACCCCTATATAGGTAAATTTGGAGGTGTTCATATTCCTTGTATTTTCAAATCATTTTTACTTATGTAATTGTGTTTTTAGTTCAATAATACAAATTATTCTCATTATGGTGACATGGTGTGCCCATGTATAGTCTCACTTTCAATTTATTTGCATTATTGCATATGATTGGTGTATTCAAGTTATACATCATTGATACTATACAGATATTTATATGAGATATCATGACTGTTATAGATGCATCATTAATACTATACAGACATAATATGACGTTATTATACGAATTGTATGACAGGGGAAAATAATCATACATTTTAAAGTGTAAATATAAAATATAATTCCATATGTAAGCTAATTAATACTAATATGAATGTGACATAGTATGGATTCACTTAGATGTAACAGTTTAAAGTGATCAATATTTGAATTAACGTTTATACGGGAATTTTCACTTCATTCATTTTAAACACAAGAGAAAAACTATTTTCATGATATACAGTTTGTTTGATATAAGTATTAAATATAATTAAGTTATTGACTTCAAAAACAATACCCTTTTTTTAATGGAAAGTCGATGATTTTTGAAAGTCTTGTAATTTTATTTATTAAAATATCAAAAATTAATTGAAGCCTTTGAATAAACTTAATAAATGATCAAATGTTTATTTTGTTACCTATTTTTTTATGATTTCCGGTTAAGTCGTAATTCATACATTTTAATTTCACTATTTTACCTTTTATATTTTCTAAATGATAGAAGCCGAAACTCCCAAAAATGTGTCATAAGTCATAACTCATAAATCACCTCAAAAGCTCCTATAAAGATCTCCATTTATTCCATGAAGATTCGGTTTTACCTACGGGTGCACAAATCGGTTTTTCAAATCAAACCGGTTTGATCAATAAAAGTCGATAGGGATTTGACCGGTTTAAAACCAGTTTTTGAGAGGGTTTTGATCGGTTCGGATCAAATTAAACTGGTTTCAATTTATAAGTTTACAAACCAGCGGTTTAGACCAGTTTCACTTAAACCGTCTTAACAATCGGTTTTTAACCCGGTTTGGGACTAATAGACTAATAGCCGAATTATAAAAGAAAGTTAGTTGTGGTGGGCTTTATCATAGAACTGGCCTGGCCATGTCCGTGATATGATGATATAGGCTTGGGCCTTGGGCGCTTTGCTTGTCCAGGCCGAACGGCCCATATGATTATGTAAATACTTTTATTTAAGGCCTTAATGCAACAAATAATATCAATCAATTTATTAACAAACTTGATATGAAAAGTAAAATATATTAACAACACATTTTATGTTTTATTATTATCGTTATTATTAGTATTACTATTATTAAAAAAAATGTGTTTGCACATAAAATGTTGAAAAAAAATTCAGAAATGTGAGGGATTTAGAATATGAATGAATAAAATTTATTAAGTGTTATTTTGTAAATCTATGAAACGAATAAGAATTTAATGAGAAGTATCACATTTGTAATCCACCATCAAGATATGACAAATCAAACAACCAAATAATTATCTCTAGTAAATGAACCCTGATTTTTTTTACCAGGGTTACTTTAAATATGTATGGTGAATCAAGGCCACTTTTCTATATATTACACATAAAAAAGCGAGTACCGTATACCAGATAATATTGAAAAAAAGTTCTAAAAGGTCACTTGACCCTTATTTAACGTCTAAAATAAACGAGGATTAGACAAAGGACGAAACATACAAACTATTTAATATATATAATGAGTTCTGTAATTTTCTTAGTTTAAATACGATTTCTAAAATTTGATATATATACTTAATCGAAAATGAAATTTACTCTATTATAAATTATTAAATAAATAACTTTTTTGTATTAAATAAATAAATTCAAAATTATATAAATAAATAAAAAATCTTCATATTATTTGTTTCAAAGAGCAGGCGACACCCTTTGGGGTTTTATACTTCAAAGCATATTCTACCCCTTCACCATTAACGCCGTACCAGGGTTTAACCACCACCGCCGCCGCCGCATCGCCACCAGCCTTATCTAACCAATGGAATTAGCCCTCACTAACGCCCCCTACCGCCACCACCCACACCCTCCATCCATCACCTACCACCACCGCCGCCGCCCCTCCTCAAAATCCATCATTTTCCCCAAATCATCATCCTTCCAGTCGTTAACACCAATCAAAACATCCCTCCGTAACCCTAATTTCGAAACCCCCAAACACCAGACACCAAAATTGACAAAATTCGTAAACCCTATCCCACTCTCCTCCCTCAAAACCACCTTCATCACCGGCGTCACCGTCGCCGCACTTCTCTTCTCCCGTCTCACCGTCAAACCCGCCATCGCCGCCCCAATTTCCCCCCTTCCGACTCTCGCTGCCGTTGAAACCGCCGATTCCGATTCCGAATTACAAGAGGAAGAAAAAACCCTAGAACAACACGTATCCTCTCACCCTGACGATATCAAAGCTCTAAAAACCCTAATGGAAGTTAAAATCAAAATCGGAAAAGTCCACGAAGCAATTGGAATCCTCAATCAACTCATTGATCTCGAACCGGAAGACAGCGAATGGCAATTGCTGAAATATAATCTACATTCATACTCCGGAGACCACGAATCTGCAAAATTAGGGTTTGAACAGATCATAACAAAAGATCCTCTTCGAGTCGAAGCGTATCACGGATTAGTAATGGCTGCATCCGCTAACGAATCCGAATCCCCAGCCGAATTAACCTCTGTCAAGAAACGGATTCTCGAAGCAATCGAAATCTGCAAAAAACAGAAACAGAAGGATGAAATTAGGGATTTTAAGCTCCTGTTAGCTCAAATAAACGTGATTCAATCGGAATATAATGACGCGATTAAGATATATCAGGAGTTGGTTAAGGAAGAGCCTCGCGATTTCAGGCCGTATTTGTGTCAAGGGATTATATATACATTGTTAGGGAAGAATGATGATGCTGAGAAGAATTTCGATAAGTATAGGCGGCTTGTTCCGAAAGGGCATCCTTATACTAGGTATTTCGATGATAATATGGTTGCGACGAAGGTTTTTGCGCAGAAGGTGGAGCACGAACGGGCCTATTCGAAGAGTTGATTGGTATGGCGAATTGGTTATGTTTTGATACTCTGTTTTTTGTTTATCTAATGGTTGTTTTGGTTATGGGGATTATGGTGTTTTACTTGTTTGTAGGGTTTATGTTATCTTGTTTTTTGAAATTGTTGTTTTGGGATTATAGGTGTTGATTGGCTTGTTTTTAGGAATAACTGTGGATAATTTTGGGTGTGCATGGTCCCGTTCACACCCCGAGAAATGACACCCCGGGCGTGTGACTCAGATTGGTACCTGTTTTGAATAATCATTTTATTTGCACAACGACAATTACATGGTTCTGAATTTTATGAAAATTCTCGACTTTTGTAGTCGAGTAACTACCATTTTCATAAAACATGGGGAATTAAACACCCCTAACAATTTACACTCATTATTCTGAAAATTCGAAGTTTTAGTACGGGAGGGTGTCGTCCCTAACATACTTAACACTGTTTCTCTGTTTCATGTCAAATGTCACGACACTTCTCCCTAACTTATCAGTAACCCATCGCAATGGTCATCTTTTACATCCTTTAACTTTTTAAATTGTATATTTAGCCGAACCACTTGTACAAGCATACAACACTCACATCTCCAAGCGGTTCTTATGGCAAACTCATCCCTATCTCTAAATGCATGGGTGGTGTTTCTGTGCGGCAAGAATTGCCAACTTAACACATCCCTTCCTGTGTCCGTATCCGGTCTCTCCCTAACTAAAGTTTCGGTTGTTGGAAATGTCTAGCGGATTGGTTTGGTTAATTTTGGTTTTGATCTTCGGTTAAGTATACCAAATGGTTATGATTAACAATGGGAAATGTAAATTTGAGTTTTTAAGTAAAATATTTTAACAAGTTTAATACATATTTGGGTATGGACTTTTAGACTATATCATTTGTTCCTTCGTTTTTTTTGAATGTTTGTAACCATAAAAAATCTAAAACCGAATTATTGGTTATATGTGTTCTTTTGTTTTCTATAATGTGTCACTTAATCGGCTTTTATGCTCACCCTATAATAATGAAACAAGATTGAGAACAGGTGAGATTTGACTTGAAAAATAGAGGTTTTAAAAGAACAAAATGCTCATCCTAACATAATGAAACAGGATTGTGAGCATGTGAGATTTGACTTTAAAAATAGAGGTTTTAAAAGAATAAAAGTAACGAGCATGTGAGATTTGACTTAAAAAATAAATGTTTAAAACGAATAATAGTAACGGATACGAGTACTAGAAGTGTCAGAAAAACATATTCAAACCTTTGAAATCCCAAATCAAAAATATGTAACTCAATCTCAAAACATCTGATACAGGAAAACAAAACTAAATTGAGACACGCTCAGAACGTACAAGAACGATAAGAATCAGATCATCGTTGTGACGATCTGATGAATACAATTCTGGAAAAATAATTACCAACAAAATGAAAACCCTATAAATCGTATATGAGCTTCAAGAAGAGAAAAGGGTAAACAAATCATTGAGAGAAAATTTGATATCATCTAATGGAGTTTGATCAGCTGGCATAACAAGTCCCTAAAATTTCCAAAGCTTGCAACTCTAATAAAACTCCTAACTCTTGACTTTATCAGCTTCCAACTTTAACCGAGACATTGACCAGCTCACATCACTATAACCCTCATGAACTCAGTGGCAACCATCGTCATGTTAACAATAGTACCAACAATTACAAAACATTTATATATATAATATTCATTTGATATTGAATTTGAAATATAAATACATTTCAACAAGAAGTAACAAGTAGGAATATCATCAATACGTTGATACTTTTTATAATATTAGTAAAATATATTATATATAATTGATTTACAAGTATCAAACGCCTTGCGTACGTGAGGCTAGTGCATTTGTCTTGCGTTTTACGCCTTTTTATAATATAATAAATAAAGGTTTAAATGATTTTTATATATAATATTAGTAAAATATATTATATATAATTAATTTATTCTAACGATTATTGTTGTATTAATGATTTTTTTTATCTAGATAATCTATACTATATAATAAATAAAGGTTTAAATGCCACGTGTCGTCTCTACATTCATTTTTATCATTTTTTTCCCCGCCTCTCTCTTATTAAATGCACCTCTATCTTTTAACAATAATATATAGTTAAAGAAAGTACTAATTATACTAATAAAACACATTACTTTAAATAATTCCTTATAAAACTATGATGTATTTTTGAAAACCAATTATATATTAGTTTTTACATAGTTTGAGTTTTTATTTTCTATACTTAATAAATGATAGATTTTTACACCTGTAAAATAGACATATAAAGATTTAAAAATTTTATTTATTGATATTTTTCACCCCGTGTGTATACACGAGATCTAAACTAGTTTTATAATAATTTAAGGATCCAGTTTTTCAAGTCCTAATGTTAATGACGGATATGTGTTTTAGGTTTACTATATTACTCACTAGGTTAGAATCCCGTGTATTACACGAGATTGTATATTAAAAAATATAAAACTTATAAATTTGTAAATACGTAATAACTTGTCAGACTATTATGATCATCTCGAGATATATCAGGTGAAAATGTGTGTGTATAACAAATTAGTATTTTTCTTCAATTAGTTATATTTTGATTTCCTATTATATATTCTTATTTAATATAATTAATATTCTTCTTTAATAATATATTTATAATATCATTATTATTTAATAAGATAGATGCGCATTTATTAGGAGAGAGAGACGGGAAAATCAATGTGAGAAGACATGATAAAGTGACAAGTGTCCATCTTAAACCTTTATTTATTAGTATACTAGGTTAAAATCCCGTGTATTACACGAGATTGTATATTAAAAAAGATAAAACTTATAAATTTGTAAATATATCCTAACTTGTCAGACTATTATGATCGTCTCGAGATATATCAAGTAGAAATGTGTGTATATAACAAATTAGTATTTTTCTTTAATTAGTTATATTTTGTTTTCCTATTATATATTCTTATTTAATATAATTAGTATTCTTCTTTAATAATATATTTATAATATCATTACTATTTAATAAGATACATGTGTATTAATTAGGAGAGAGAGGCGGGAAAACAAATGTGTGAAGGCATAAGAAAGTGACAAGTGTCCACCTTAAACCTTTATTTATTAGTATAGATAGATGTTAATTTTCCATCTCATCTGAAGAAGAGACTAGAAAGCTTACTCTTCATCGAGATGATTCTTTCGAAATCTTGTTCTAGATTAGAAAACGGATCCCTTGTTGCCTCATTCGAGAAAAAGGCAGATAGAGGGGCATTTTTTCTTTATTTATTTTTTGTTTTCTATTTTTAATCTATACTATATAATAAATAAATGTTTCTCAATGTCATGTGTAATCACCATATTAATCCTTATAAAACTTTTCCCGCATATCTCTCATAATAAATACACTTCCATATTTTCAATAATAATATAATTTTAAACAAATTATTAATTATACTAATAAAACACATTTATTTTAAATTATCTCATATTATATGAAACTTTAAAATGTAATTACTTAGCTTATGTTTTCAATCAAACAGTAAATGAAAGTCAAATTAAATAGAATAGTATTTTAGTGTATTTTTTTTAAACTCAATTATATATTAATTTTTACATATTTTTTTGATTTTGTTTTCTATCGTTAGTATGTGTAATACATTTTTCCACATATAAGATACATATATAAAGATTTAAGGAATTTTACGTATTGGTATTTTTTCACCCTGTGTAATACACAGGTTCTAAGCTAGTTTAAAGAATAAATTAGTCATTTCCTATCCATTTAACAACTATTTATAACGAAGGTCGACTCTCATAGTGTTAATAATTAATAATTAAACCTATTACTATTACAAGTTTATAGAAGTAGATACCAAGTAGATAACTTCTCAAAATTTCGATCAAATCTATTATAAAATACAAACTAAAACTAATAATAATAATAATAACCATGTATCATAATATTAAGACAAATTAGAGTTTAATAACTCAAACTATTAATTACACATTGGCCGATAATAATGTATAGTGAATTTGACCAATGATATTTTTAACTTTCATTTTCGTTGTCAAGAGAAATCATAGTAGCGGGTTAAACTAGGCAACAAATCTAAAAACTTTACAAGAATCCAAACACGACATGAACCATGTATTTATGTGGATTTTTTTGTAGTCATACAATCTAGTGATCGTCCATGTATAAATCTTTTTGTCGTCGAGTGGTGTCTAGCGACCACGACTTTACTTGAAAGATCTAGCACATGCTCTTAGTTTTCTCTTGGTCATGTGAAACATTTATAAGTAATTGAGTCATAATCATAAAATATGTTGGTTTTTAAATTTGTTGGTTAAATAAATCAATCCAAACACCCCTTTGTAGAGAGGAGGCTCATGTCTTGAAAACATGAAGATATATCAATGATTTATTGTTTGCAAGAAGATCTAATGTATTTTGAAGCTTGTCACATGAAATCTTCGTAACCATTGTGCAACACTATGACGTGTCATAAAATTTGATAGGTTTCTCACTAAACATCAAATTCAGTGGTGAAGAAAGGAAAGATAAACTATAAACAATATTAAAAGAAAACTCTTAGTAATAGTTAAGTTTTATTGTTTTATAATTGGGAATTAAAGTTTTGTGTGTTTTATAGTTGGGCACTAAAGTTTTGTGATTTATGGTTAAGCCACTAGATTTTTGTAATTTGTTTTTTTTATTTATTATTATTTAGTTTTATGTTTCTTTTCTATTAACATTATTCTTACTTTTGCGCCGACGTTTTCGTTTAAATTTTTGTTAAAGATGGGCCCGACACCTTTTTCTATGATAACTTTCGTTAGTTAGGTTTTTTAAATAACATAATGCGCTGTTTTTTTTAAAAAAAATTGTCAACTTTCTGGTTAAAATTTATTGAAAACAGAGTTGTATTCAAATTCGAGTGTTTTTTTGGTATCGTACGCTATAACGAGTTTGCGATTTGATGCAAGTTTTATTTACGCAAACGAGTCAAACCAATAACGACCAGACTACCGCTGTGAAACGCGAGGGTAAAAGCTAGTTATTATTAAGGATAACATATATGATATATAGATTATCATTTTTATTTTATAGGTATAATGCTGGATAAAGTACATGTACCTTTTTTCAATGTTTTTAACATGACGCCTAATATTAGTTAAAAGTAACCAAAAGTTTATTGATCTTTTATTTCTCATTATAGTTTCCTTTCATCCGAAATTTGATATATCATTTTTTAGAAATCATAAAAATTAAACAAACTAAAAAACAGGTCTTTAAAGGAGTCATATCATAAACCATATCAAACGTTAATTGTTTTTATTGTCACTGTATTATTTAATTTCCAATTTCCTTGATAAGATTCGACTTAGATTATTATTTAATAAACGCACGTTTTTAATATTCATCAACTTTTGTAGAATCTTAACATGGTCAAACGTTATAATTTTTTGCAAACAAAATTATCTTCATTTTCATCGCTGGATGCCTCTATACATATAATATTTATTCGGTTTATGAATTGCATTCCATTTATTCGGTTTATGAATAATAAATGCCTTTTTTATTTTCTTTTTCACAAACCCAAAAAACAGATGTAAGCATAGTCCCTGGGCATTCTGCATAAACATTTATATGTAACGCAAATACAATATATACATATATATACACACACACACATGAGCGTGTTTGATACATAACCCATTTTAGATACGTAATCACAAGAATTTAATAAAAATATGTGCATAAAACTAACCAGATATAATGGGTGAGAGAGATAAAGACGGTTATGCGGTTACATAACAGATATTTCTATACAATGAATACACTATATTATATTCATTATGTATATGTAGAACCAAATAAACATTGCATTTCTAGTATTTTCTTATATTTTAAAAAAATTAAGATTAAAATTTGTTCTACGTATTCTCGCAATATTTATTGTTATTAACAAAACCCTCCCATTGCATGCCCTTTTCTGGAAATTTTAAAATATATATTTTTTTAAACAATAATTCTTTTTCCCATAGATACCACATAACCTCTACTTTCAGGATTTAAACCCAATACATTTAAAAAAAATTTATCATCTTTTACTTGGCATTCACTTGATAAATGTTAACTATCTGAGTAATAAATACAAAGCATTCAATACAAATTGACTTTGGCGTACAATAAACTTGTATTTTCTTATTTATATTATAAACTAGTTTAGATCCCGTGTATACACACGGGTGGAAAATATCAATAAATAAAATTTTTAAATCTTTATTTGTATATTTTACAAAAGTAAAAAATTTATCATATACTAAGGATATAAAACGAAACTAAAAATATTTAAACAAACTAATATATAACTTGGTTTCAAAAATACGTTAAGTACTATTTAATGTAATTTGATTTTTATTTATTATTTGATTGAAAATAAAAGTTACATAATTAAATTTTAAAGTTTCATAAGGGATATTTTAAAATAAATGTGTTTGATCAGTATAATTAATATTTTTTTTAAATATATATTAATATTAAAAGATGAAGGTGTATTTAATAAAAGAGCGACAAAAAAAATGATAATAATGAATGTAGAGACGACACGTGACATATAAAACTTTTATTTATTATATATTATAGATATAGATTTTAATATTTGATAAGTGTAAAACAAGTAATTAATTTTTTTATACATAATTTTATGTCATAAAAGAAATTAAATTATTTAAATATCAAAACTAGCAGTGAATTAATTTATTACCTATTTTAGTATTTAATAAATAATTAAATACTACCTATATGTTATGTCAATTTAATAAGAACAAAAGGTTTAATCATGAGGTAGGTGAGAGATTAATTATGATGTGAAATTGTTATCTGTCATTTCTTCGATGTAAAATGCTTATATAGTTTCAAAATTGGTGAATAGTAATATCTATTTTATATAAAATTATAAAATAATAACAAAATATTTTAGTTAAACTATATGTGTAAATTCCATAATCTTATATTATATATCATATACATCTATACTATATAATAAATAAAGGTTTTACATGACACGTGTCGCTGCTATATTTATTTTCATTAATTTTTTCTCGTCTCTCTCTTGTTAAATACACATCAAATAGTAATGAAAGTCAAATCGTATTATTAACGTATTTTCGAAATCCAGTTATATATTAATTTTTATATTTTTTGAATTTTATTTATATCTTTCGTATATGTAATACATTTTTACATATGTAAATATATATATAAAATATTAAGAATTTAATATTTTAATATCTTTCATCCCGTGTCTTATAAGCTAGTTTATATAACATTTAATCACTTGTTTTCACTAAAATACAAAAAAAAAAAAAAATAGACTTACAAGGTTAAACTTTAAAGCACAATTAATTATTATTTATTAATTCATTAATTAGTTAAAGAGTGAGTGGTTACGTGGCATAGCCGTATTGTTACAAGTGGACGTGGACCCCATTACTTGCCCGCGAAACCACTCTTTTTACTATTACCACTCATCTTTTCTCCTCTTCCACTCTCACTGTTACCTGTGATTTTCTCCATTTGAAACTTCAAAAATCTCAGTTCGTTCTCAGAACGATTAATCGGATTCATCATTAATGTAAGAACACACACACACTCTCTCTATCTATATATATATATATATACGCACACATATACACGTGTGTGTGTGTGTGCGTGTGTGTATATCTCTCTATTAATTTGTATTTGTGGCTTGAAAGATTGAAATCATTGTTGTAATGACCAGATTTTGTGTTCGTTTCACCATTTACGCGGTGTAGGTGTGTGATTTGGATTGAAGATGAAGTAATCGGAGCACGATTTCGTTGAATTCTGCAAGTATAACTCCGATCTACGGAGGTTTTTGACGAACTTTCCTGTTTGAATTACTTTTTCGGTTGACGAAACGGAAACGAACAGTTGAAAATGGAGAGGATTAAGAAGAGGAAGTTGAAGTTTCCGTGCCTTTTTGGAGGTAAAATTCTGTTTATGCATTGTAAGTAGTTATGATCTGTGATGAATTTTTGCGTTTCTGCTGATCGAAGAAGGTAGAGAAATGGAGACGTAGATTGATAAAACGGAACTGAATTTCGTTTCAACTTGTTAATTTCTGGTTCTGTTTGAATGATCCTTTTCACTTGTTTGAATTTTCTGTCAATTTGGAATCCTGCTACGTCAATTCCGCTTTTTAAAGTTTCAGGTCAAAATTGGATCCTTATCCCTAGCCCTAGCCCCATATCTTCGATGACAACTTCTTTATAATGTGTATTTATGGCATACCTAATTTGGATTTTGAATTACAAGGATTTATTTTTGTTTTTACTTTTTTTTAAATTTCTGAGTCATGATGAATTTTCATTGCAGGCAAACAATTTAGGTTATCTACTTTTGGTTAAGTTTCTCTGTCAGATCTTCTGCTTACTTTACTTGTTGTCTGTTCAAATTAAATAATTGCAATTTGTTGAAGTTTAGTTCATTGATTGTCTAAACTTCATGTTGTATGGTAATTCTACTCATAGTTGATGACAAGTTTCTTTATCTGATTTCGTAATTAAGAGTTGTTAATTTGAACAAACAAATCTAACTTTTCCAGGGAATGATGAAGACCGGAGACGAAGATCTGTTCAAACACGTTCCCCTGCTAATCCTACCACCGATCAAAGTTTGGTGCGTCGCGTTTCTCTTCACCTATTTGTTTGAGTTTATTTTATTGTTATTCACTAAGCTTTATAACTTTTTTGTCATGAATTATTCACTAAGCTTTTATATACAAGTTATGAAAGTGATTATATTTGTTAATTGTAGTTAAAGTTTGAAGTTGGAAAAAGCACTTCTAAACAACGTAATGAGAATCGAATGAAGAAGTTACCGGCTAAAGGAATATCAAATGGATTCTCAGCCAAACAACGGTCGCCATGTATTTTATCCAAGCTGATGGGTAGAGGTCGACGATCTTCTAAAAATACTGTTCGTTCTTCTAACGAACGTAGAAAGAACACAGAACTTGTTTGTTGTGCGACTGAATGCAAGTGGAGAGGTGCTACAGAGCCCACACCAGAGATAAGTAGTCAGGTGAAAGACGGTTTTGAAAGTGGACATGTTGGATTATACGGATATGATGATTTTGGATATGAGAGCTTGCACTTGTTAAGAAGTGGTCCCGCCAGTGAATCCGAAGAAATAACAGTGCCTTCCAGAATTGTCTTTGGCCAACATGATCGGCTGACACATTCACTATCGCTTATGTCCGAATCCTCTCTGATAAGGGAGGCAACTAATAGAATGTTAGAAAGATGGAATATGACTCACAATAAGGAAGATGTAGGGACAGTCAGTAAGGTTAGTATGTTAGGGGAAATGCTTTCTTCTCCTTCTTCTGATAAAGAAACCAGATCTGCAGAATCGGGCAATGTCACAGGTTTGGTTGGGGTCAGTGATATATTTGCCTCACCTACAGGGCTGGGTGCAATTTTGGGTGACTGTAGCATGGATGGTCAAGAAGACAGGCATCTCATAAGTACATCAAGGTCAACATCTCTTCCACCATCTTTTAATGACCCAATTCATAAAAGAAACATTTGTCATGAAGATGATGCTGATGAGAATGTATATAGCGGGCCCTCCAATCAAGGCAGAAGAAAGGCGCAAAAGGATGTTTTCAATAGTGAAGAGGACACACCATTAAATAATGTAAGATCCAACAAATGGTTTCTATCCTCCCAAAAATCAACTGGGACTTACATTAAGAATGAGGATCCTGCTAAATATCAGCAACCGATTTCTGATACTGACGTTGATGCCCAGGTTTTGTTACATTCCTATCTGAACTATTAATTAAGATTTGTTAAAAGAACACATGCGATAACATATGATTGTGAAATCCTTTATTTTGTGTCATATTAGTAATAGCTGCACTTGAGCTCTAATTATAGACACGGTTAACTAGTATTGACTACTTATTTGGAAAATTTAGTGGTATATATATTATGTGTGTGTATGTATCTATGTATGTGAATATGTGATGAATAACATGATGAGTGGACACAAGGGTTCCCTACAATATAGGTCACAACTTCAACTTATAATTATTTTACTCCTTTTAAGCTTCTAGTACTAGTTGCATTCATGAACATACACTGATGCTATGAGCTTATTCTGTTTAGGTTCATGGCTTCAATATTTCAAGATTGAGATCGTGAATCTAACCCAGAAGGCCACATATGTTATTTTGTTAATTCGAGTTCAAGCATTAAAAAACATTGGTAGTCAGCCTTGTAGCTTTTTAGGTCAGTTTGAATACTTGCTAGGGTGCTAAATAAATCTCATTATGCCATTTAGTTTTTTTATAATTTGCAAATGCGCCATGGCAAGACTATAAGTCTATAACACTCTCAAACCTTTAAGATCATCTTTTTTCTCCTTTTATGGTAACATGTAGTTCAAGAGGTGTATAGATCAAACGTCTATTTGTTTGTTAATCAAACCTGCTGTTTACTTAAGATCCTGATAACATCTCTATCTCACTTGATTGGTTGATGCTTTTTAATGATAAAGAAATTAGCAAACATTCTTTCTATATCAATAAACTAAATCTTTTTTCATTATGGTTTCAATTCAGTTGTCTGGACCTGAATCAGAAGATGAAGCATTCAGTTCTGATTGCCTCGAGAGTATTAATTCTCGTATTCAAGGTAATTATTTAATTTTTTAATTGCATTGACTTTTTTGTTCTCAACTCATTAGAATTATGTGCCATTTACCATCATTATTACATTTGTTGTTTGGAAAGCTTTCTCTACATAATATTCTCATAGTCCTGATATAAAATGAACTATTATTGTTGTACGTTCTATTCACACATGTAGAAACTTCTATATGAGTCAATGCATATGAACTGCTATATAGATATACCCAAAAAGTTTCTTCAATGACATGTAGTATAGTGACTACAAATTACGATTAGTAAGTTGACGAGTATGAATAGTTAGTCAACACAATGACTATTATGGCATGTGGTTTAATGAAAACTAGTTTTCCGTTACTTCGATGACATGAATCATACCTAAATGAATGTATCCAGTTAGATGCAATATGATGTATTGAGAATCAATTATATAATAAAATCTATCTAGAACTTACACAACATTAAAAGACCTAACGTTTTGGGATTTTAGTTTTGATCTTATAAAAAATATATTATGTGTGTGAAATTTATAACATAGATAGAGGGGGCGATATGGGCTGGTTGGTAATGGGTCAAAACGTATAGTTTTAACTTTTTATAAATAATATAGTCTAATTCTTTAGATAAAATATTTTAGGATGTTTTATGCATTAAAAATACACTTTGGAGGTTTCAACTCATTTGATCCTTTTTTCGTTAAGCTACTTTACCTTATTGGCACACTAGAGATGAAACGCTACCCGAATCGACCCATTTATAGGTAAGTGGGTTGAAATTGCCAACTCTAATGGAGATTATGTCCTAATTTAGGGAAATAAAAAGAGGGAGAAAACAACTAAATTCTTTATTAATTTAATTTTCTAGGGCTGATTTCCAACGGGATGTGGTCCGTGGATTTATTTACTTATTTTGGAAAATTGCCCTTAATAATATACGATTCAAAAATATATCAGCATGCATACAAGCGTGCCAACATAAATCTGATAGAAATCTTTTACGTGTCGGAAATGCTACTAATTTCGACGCGTTAAAGACCATAATTAATGATACATTAGTTTTAACCACTTTTATTCTAGTGCCATTTCAATAGAAAGAGGCATTAGTTCATTTCAGTTACACTCAATTCATATGTAGACAATCCAGTTGTGGAGGGAAAATGGGCGGGCTGGTTGACAAGTTCAATAATACATTTGTTCTTTGTCCATCTTTTATTTTAATAATAATTAATGTATATATTTTTAAAATATATAATTTGTTTGAATCAGTCTTTAGGAGGTTGAAAACGTTAAATAACACTTTGGGCGACGTTTCATTTTCAGAGAAGTTTTGAAATGTGGCTCATTTAACCTGTTGAAGTTAAAATATAACTCAAATCGACCTATTTTCAAGTAAACGAGTTGAACATGTCCCCTTAAATAATCTTGAATTCTTTTCCTTTCCATTTTCAGATATCAAGAAAAATCTTCATATGCTGACAATTGGGTCAACGTTAACATCCAACAAGCTCACACTTATACCAAAAGTTAAACACAGTGGTCAACTATCATCTGTTGCTATTCCAGAACCGGTCAGCCCCGAATCTTCATATACGACACATATCCTACAAACATTAGAAAATTATGCTACCGCATGGAAAAGTGATCAAACCACACATCATCCTATAGATCCAAGGTTATTATACCATCTTGAAAAGTATTATTTCGAAGGAACAGTATTGTTAAGGAACGAAAAACGCCTGTTTTATGACTATGTTGAACAAATGTATGTTAGAGCCTTAAAGTCAACGGTAGCATACCCGTGGGTCAACCCTGAGAAAAGAGAAAGTCAACTCAGGTTACCGAAGCTAAATCTTAAGGATCAGATGTGTAATGTGGTTGATGAGATAGGAAAGGATGAAGATGAGGATTTTTTTGAGATTTATTATGACAAGGACTCGGAATGGGTGCAACCGACGTATGAGATCGACATTTTAGGTAAGTTTATTGCAGAATTAGTCTTAAATGATTTATTGCTAGAAGTTGTAGATGTATAACTGTAAAAACTGTAACTAGTAAAGGTAACAGTTTGAAAGATGGTTCACTTTCTAGAAGTAAAATTACCAAACCAAGAATCTTACATTCTCATGAACATGTGAGAAATTTAATCTTGAATTAGTTAATAATAAAAGTTAAAAGGGTCTGTTTTGAAAGTTTATAAATTAGGTTTTATTTCTTGGAGAACAAGTTAGAATAATATTATAAATAGGGGTCTAGGTTATTATGTTATTTGTCCCTTTTCTTTGATTGTTTGTTCGTTTGTAAGTTCGTTTGGTAATAAGAAAAGAGTCGCGGGTTTGCCCCCCCCAATATCTCGTGTTCGTGATTGCTTGATATGATTGTTTGAACCATCTGGGCCAACAATTGGTATCAGAGCGGTTTAAGCTCTTGAGCGCATGTTTTTAGCGGATCGATAAGGTGGTCTTTCCAGAGCTGTGGTCAATCAAAGAAACAATTCGCAGAGGTTAGTTGATTACCCGTTGCCGACTGTCATAGCCGCAAGTTTTATATCCAAGAAAACCCTCACTTTTTGCACCATTGTTTTTGTTTTGCGTCAACAGAAGAAAAAAAAAACTAATAGCTTTCGTTTTGTTTTGACCTACCATCAAAGAAAACAAAGGATAAGAATTTGTTTTTGCTCAAGATATTCACGTGGAGGAGGAGCCAAAACTTTGGTTGTGAAAATTCAATGAAGTTTATTTTTTTTTCTTTGTTCGTGGTAGTCTCTGTTTGGGACTAAACAAGAAAAAAAGAGGGAGTTTTTTTTAATTGGGTTTTGTTTAATAAAAGCAAGTGTTAGACTTTTTTTTACATGGCTGGTGATAAAGAAGGGAACTCAGCCTCAGGAACAGTGAAAGAATCGATGGGTAGTTTTGCTTTGCAGGCACCAAAGTTAACCTCGACCAACTACGCAGCATGGTCGGTTATGGTGAAGATCGTCTTGGGTGCGAACGGTTTGACATATGCGATTGATAAAGAAAAAGGGACCGGAATTGAAGAAAGAAAAAAGTTTATGGCCTTGGGTGTCATCTTTCAAACTTTACCGGAAGATGTAATGCTACAGATGGCCAAGTATTCAGAACCGAAAGATGTTTGGGAAGCGCTAAGAGTTCGTTATCTTGATGCAGAAAGAACTCAGAAAGCTCATCTTCAAATGCTGAGAAGCGAGTTAGATGGATTGAAGATGGGTGAGACAGAAAGCATTGATGAATATGCATCAAAGATGGGTGGAGTACAGTCCAAGTACAAGAGTTTGGGAGAAACACTTGAAGAAGAGGTTGTGGTAAGAAAATTCTTGAACTCTATGCCTGATAAATATTTACCTATTGTTTCTTCGATAGAGCAATTCGCCGAAATCGAAACAATGACGTTCGAAGATGTGGTTGGACGTTTGAAGGCATATGAAGAAAGAAACAAGTTCAAGAATGTGACTGAAAGTTCATCCCAAAGTCAACTCTTGTTCACCCAAACTGGAAAGAAAGTTGAAAACTACCGAGGACGTGGTAGTAGTCGTGGAAGATTTAATGGACGAGGAAGAGGGTATCCAAGATGGAATAATGAACGTGAGAATGATGAAGACGAACAGGGTCAAGACCAAAGGAGAAAGAACCCTGAAGAATGGCACGATAGAAGGAAGAATCTGAGGTGCTACAATTGTGATAAGATTGGGCACTATTCAAGTGAATGCAAAGCTCCTAGTAAATATAGAGAAAGTAAAGATAAAGTAGAAGTGAATTTAACAAAGACAGAAGAGGAAAGTGATTGTGATCCTGCTTTGTTCATGGCAGTTTGTTCGACAAAGAAAGTAAGTTTGAATGAAGAACGAGTTATCCCGGGGATGTTTGAAAAGGATGGAAAAGATGAAGGAATGTGGCACTTAGACAATGGTGCAAGTAACCACATGTCAGGAAAGAAAGAATTCTTCACTACTTTGGATGAACAAATTTCGGGTCATGTAACATTTGGTGATGGATCCGTGATTGAAATAAAAGGTAAAGGAAGTGTAACTGTGATAAGTAAGAATGGCGAAAAGAAAACGTTTTGTGATGTTTTCTATATGCCTAAGTTGAAGGTTAATCTTCTAAGCTTAGGACAGTTGGATGAAGAAGGACATAAGATAGAAATATTCAATGGGATATTGAAGCTTCATGATCAGAAAGGAAGATTGTTGATGAAGGTTCAGAGAAATCTGAATAGAATGTACAAAATCAAGCTTAAGGTATGTTCTGATCCTAAAAGCTTTGAAGATGAAAAGAAAGAAAGTCCTGATATGAAGAAGAAATCGATTGTGAAAGTGAAGGAAAGTCCGTTTCAGTTTGGAACGATTCCAAAAGATTTATTTGGAAATCTTGAACATGAAAAAGAAAAGGAGCAAGTCAAGAATGGAATGGTTGATGCAACTTCAAAGTTAAGTACAGGAGAGAATGCCAAGTTTGAAGAACCAGTGAAGCAAGTATGCTATAGTCAGTTGAAGGGGAGGAACAAAAACAAGAAGAAGAATAATTCAAGATTAAGGGGGTGAATGAGGAATTTAATCTTGAATTAGTTAATAATAAAAGTTAAAGGGTCTGTTTTGAAAGTTTATAAATTAGGTTTTATTTCTTGGAGAACAAGTTAGAATAGTATTATAAATAGGGGTCTAGGTTATTATGTTATTTGTCCCTTTTGTTTGATTGTTTGTTCGTTTGTAAGTTCGTTTGGTAATAAGAAAAGAGTCGCGGGTTTGTCCCCCCCAATATCTCGTGTTCGTGATTGCTTGATATGATTGTTTGAACCATCTGGGCCAACAACATGTATTGGTGATTTGGTTATTTTTGGTTTTTTAATTTTATGGATTAACCTGTCTTGAAAGAATTTGTCAAATTTATGTCCATTTGGAACCAATATTCTGATACAGAGGTGTTCAAAACCGTTAAAACTGATCGAATCAATGAAACCGAAGCAAGTAAGCCGGTTTAACCGGTTTTAGATCCATACGTTTCGGTTCACGGTTCAGTTTTTATAGTTTGGCTGCACTTTAAATGGGTTGGTCTGGTTTGAAACATGGAAATTGCCATGTAAACTGAACCCACCCTTTAATGTTTATTATTTATATATTTTTTTCTTTTCTAAAATATGTAGTTATGTATATGTATTTTAATTATGAACCTTGCTATCATTTTAACAATTTTCATACAAACTAAAGATTTTGAAAAAACGATCAGTTCAAACCATCAAAACGATACTGTTTAACTGCCAAACCGGTAATCACCCAACGTGGCATGTTTGGTTTGTCATTTTCCGAAATCGTAGTAAAGATATAATTATATTAATATTGGATCCATGTAATTAATTATCTATGATTATCATCTTATTGTATGTTAATATGAAAAATATATTCTTAAATATTTATTCAATACAACTTTGAAATAGAAATGTTACCAAAATAACAAGTAACCTGAATAGTCATGTAGATATTATGTTCCAAATAGTATGATGATAGGTTAATAACATACAGACCGGTCTAGCATCGGTCCATTTCAACAGAGGAACTCATGTCGATCAAGAACCGTTTGAACTGAACTGAGCTGATGATGATATGGTTGCAGGAGCCAACAGCTTCGCGTTTTTGACCTTTAACACGCTGGTCAGAACAGCAAGCGGCGTCACATCTCCGACCACTGTCACCTTCTTGGCTGCAAATTCTATTTTGAAAGATGTCACACCTGAAATTATATAAAATTTTATCTAACAAAAAAAGAAAAAAGTATGATCTATATTGGATTTGATACAAAGTTACAAACAATAACAATAATACCTTCAATTTTGGAGATATGTTTTTTCATTTTCCTTTCACAGCCTCTGCAGTGCAGTGCCACCTCCAGGACAACCACCTGGTTGGTAGACGGTGGTGGATATGGCGGTGAAGGAGGTTTAGTGGCGGTCGAGGATGGTGAGTTTTGGTGCTCGGAATAATGAAGCTTCATAGGTTCATGTGGTGGTGATTGTGGTGGTTTGAGGCCATCACATGATATAGGTGGTGATGATGGTGGTGGTTGTGGTAAATTAAGATGTTCATGTGGTGGTGGCGGCGGCGATGGCGATGGAATATGGTGGAGCTCTGATGAGGAATATGACATAGCTATGTCACCCAACAAGCACCTTGAAGAACTTGCTGGGCTGATGAAATTATCACTTGCTTTAATAAACTCATCATTATTAGCAAATGCAACACTCTTTCTCTTCTGATCACCGCCTTCCACATCCGGCTTCTGGCTACGGAGGTGGGGCTGGTCGGTGGTGATGGTGGTGGAATTAGAAGAAAAGATACGGCCTTGACCGAGTCTTTTTTCATCTCGGATGATGGGATTGTGGCGGTCGATTGCTCGACTCCCACCACCACCACCACCGTGGTCGCTACAAGCGGAGGAGGAGGAAGGTTGTTCAAGAACTATGGAATCCATCACAACATGGGTAGTGGATTGCAGCTTCAGAAGCACAGAATATATTCAGTACTTTGAAAACTCATAAAGGGTATTGGTTTGCAAACATTTGTGCAAATCTCACACAAAAGATACCGAGTGACCAAAGAAGTCGGGTTAGGTCGGGTGGTCCAAGTTGGTTACAACAACTAAAATGGTTAGGTACGTGGTGCTATGACGACGATTAGGTTGAGGTTCGTTCTAGATATGCTCGATTGTAGGCATACGTAGTCCTAACAACTATGATTCTTTCGTTTCTATCCTACTTGAGTCCTATATATAGCAGAGGTCTTAAGTTTGAAACTAGTAGCGGTTTCCTTTCTTTAACCCTCTTAAAGATCAACTGCCCAACACAAAATATATTTTACTCGATCCAATTGGCTAGCATGATATTGAAGCGGCCAATTTTTATGTGACGGTTATAAAAGAATCAAAGAATCTAAAATGATATGATGGGGGAAAAAGGGTGGTCTCGAGTTTGATCTTTTCAAGTGTTATATAATTGTTTTAGTTTAAAAAAAAAATTGATCAATTTAAATATCCATTAAAGTTGAAAAGCTATAAAAGGAAAGGAATAGAATTTGGTAAAGTGTTGATGGAATAGAATCGTGTTCTTTTATTCCAAAGGAACTAATAAATCTTTTTCATCCATTTGATGGAAAAGACACAACACAAAACATTATTATTTGTAGTTCTTTCATATTTGTATTTATTTATCTTTTATATAATCAATATATCATGTTATGATGTGATCTCAAATAAAAATATTCGGGCCGCACTTCTGCCCTTCCAGTCCGCTGTTGCGGACTGGACCACTGAATCAGGGTCAAGTGCCGCAGACTATTTGCAAAAAGGGAACCCGGGCCAGAGACCCTGTTATGGCCTAGCTCCTTTTTGCAAAAGCTTGAACCGGCCTAATTCCAAAAAAGTTTTAAATACATTGAAGGTATACTCACTTCCTCCATTAGTTTGCAAAACCTTAATAAAATAACCATTGTACTTTTCAACCTCTAGCTTGACTTCAAACTTTCTTCATGGAAAGTAGACCCATACCTTGCTAGTGAAGTTGTCAATGAAGGTTTAAAGGTATCTTGCTGTCATTTGATAATTGTGCACAAAATTAGAATATTATTCAATGTCTTAAACTATTTATGAGTGTACTTTTATGTTAAAATTGTATGTTTGGGGTCCAACTCTTGAGAATGCAAAATTAGCAATTAAGTGCATAAACAAACTTTTGAATTAGGAAATTCAAAGATTCATCCATCTTTATAATAAAAATGAAAGAAATAAAAAAATGTTAAAATTGAGAAAACTGTCAATACCAAGATCAAGGCTTAGGGTGATGGAACTTGGGTCTAACAATCGGGTCAACCCACCTATGGGCTATGGCCATTTGTCACAACGTCGGGACCATTAAGGCATTTCCGTCCATTACTTATGTGTCATGTAATTCAAACAGAATGAAAGTTATGCGGATTTTAAGTTGGGTGTTTTCTAGTCCATTTGCCCTTAGCTAGTTGCTCCGAGTATGAATCTGTCATCTCCTGGATCACTGTTTGTCAGGACACATATATCAAAACGAGCAATTTGAAGAAGATGATTTGCTTGTTGGTGTTGATCTTAGTATTTTTTTTATCAAAGAGGACATGTTTGGAGGTTCAAAACCTAGAATGAGACCCACTCCTTGTGACGTCTTGTTAATTTTGTTGTTTGTATGTCGCCTGATGAATGAAAGGGCGGTCGATCCTAATCAATCTGCCCTAATCTTAGTTGCAGCCTGTGGATGTACGTCAAATTGACCTAACCACGTTAAACCTTGTGACGTTTATTTTTTCTGTTTATTGAGTTTGTGATTTGTGTGTGTGTGTTTGGTTTGTTATTGTGCAAATCTCCACCAATCACCATCCCTATTTGTTGTTGGTTCCGTCGCAGGTCAACCCAAGTCAACTGTTGCGGGTTAACAACCGTCGTTGCTATGTTTCATTGGTCTAATCAGAAGGATCGTGGACTAGAATCAAGGTTTGACCAGAAATCAATTGGGTGAGAGTCTCGTTTGACCAGAAAAAGTCAACATAAAAGTTAAAGTATTGGAACAACCGTGGTACCCAACCCTAACAAATTTTATTTTGAGAACTTTACCCGAGTTAAGTTTATATGGTGATTGATTCAGACTCTCTTGATTTAGTGGACTAAATGCGTAACATCATTGTTACAAAGATATAATATAAGAGTGAAGTAAATTGATATGTAGATGATATGGAATGTTATTTATGTTAGTATAAACATGGCCATACATCATAAATTGCATTTTTTATTTTGATCATACTAAAAAATAAACATGTTATTATTATATACATGCCTAAATACTATTATGCCTATTTTGATGATGATAATAGTTAGATACCACCTAAAGTTATTTATAGGGGTAACTTTGTAGAATAGTAATCAATTTTTAAAATGTTCTAATTAGGTTACTTAATACGTATTTTATACAAGTATACACCATCGAGTATACTATGATGAGTGACCTAATTGAAACACTATTGAAACTTAATTACTATTATGTGATGTTTCCTTATAATATGCTTCTAAATAAAAAAAAATTGAGTCCAAATGATGCAACATGTTTATAATGTTTCGAGTTATATATTCTTGATGACAAGTCTAAATAAGAACGGGCCCCTTTGATGAAGTATGGACCTGTGGTGGGCTGGAGTTAGCGTGTGGGTTCGTTGGTTGGGACAGGCCCAAAGTGAAGCCCATGGATTGAAGATGGCGGATGGCAAAGAGGAGTAGAGGACGTTTGAAGATTTACCTTATCTTTTATTTTTTGTTTTGAAATTTGATTCTTTTATTTGTGTTATTTATTTTCCTAATTAAATTGGTATTCTCATCTATAAGTTAAGAGCCAGGTTTTTTTTTTGAAACGGTAACTTTCTATAAAAACACACACCACCGACCCATGACAGGCCGACGACCCAACAACAAACAATTACATTACATCAAATTTACACCAACTTTCCCAAGTCGCAACCTTACGTTTCGACCTAGAGTTATACCAAAGGAAACCCATAGCTTGCGTTTCACTAATAATATCCTGAATTTTAACCCCTCTACCCGAAAACTTAGCATTGTTTCTCGCCCTCCAAAGACTCCAACACCCCGTCATGATAATACCCTGAATAACCTTTTTAGCCCTATCCGGGCACTTCAAGAATCTGTGACACTCAAGAAGGTCCCTGAAAGTGAAAGCAAAGATGTTCGACACTTTACACCACATGCTAACATGTTGGCAAAGCACCGACGCCACCAAGCAAGCGGTAAATAGATGCTCGACAGAATCCTCCCCAGAATTACATAATGGACATGACACGTCTTCAATCTAAATCCCCCTTCTTCTAAGCTCCACAGCCGTCAGATTTTTGTTCATTTCAACCCTCCACACATAGATATTGCATTTTAGAGGGACCCACCTGCACCATTGCATGACATACCTGTTACTATAACCAGTTCCAGACAAAAGTAACGATTTAACAGCTTTAATTGGGAACTCCCCTTTCGGACTACCCATCCAGCTCCATTTATCCAACTCCTCTGTCAACGAAACACCCCAAAGAAGAACGAGGAGCTGGAATAGCTCTCCAACCTCCTCACTCGAATTCGGCTGGTACTTCCAGGACCAAGCTATCCCACTCAATGCATCAGACCCAATCATGCGATCCTTAACCTTACAATTTTTGGATTTTTCAAGAAGAAAAAAGGAAGGAAATTTTAGCCAAAAAGGTTCATTAACCAGCCACATGTCCAACCAGAAGCAGATATCCCTACCATTACCAGCAGTACCTTTGAAAAATTGAGTCAACGAAATCTTGTCCACCGTGGTATTGTTCAACGATTTCACAATATTGCACCAACCCCCCCCCCCCCCGGTCGATTTATTGGCAGGAAAACAGTCCCAGCATCTCCCACTTGAATGGAATGCTTCAATTATCTTTCTCCATAAGTTTGATTTTTCCGTTTTAAACCTCCAGCCCCACTTAGATAAGAGAGCGATATTACCATTTCTGAGATTGCTAAGACCGAGCCCACCAGCAGCTTTGGGCGACGCCACTTGGTCCCACGCAACCCAACGCATCTTCTTACCCTCACTCCCACCACCCCCACAGAAACCTTCTGATCAAGGCTTCTAAATCCGAAATCACCTTGCAGGGGGCTTTATATAAGGAGAAGTAATAGTTAGGTAGACTTTCCAACACAGATTTAATGAGAGTAATCCTACCACCAATGGACAAAAGAGAAGCCTTCCAACTAGCAAGCCGCTTGTTAAACACTTCATATACCGGCTTCCAATTGGAAATCCTGTTCATATTCGCACCTGCCATAAGCCCCAAGTAATTGAACGGGTGAGTCCCCGACAAGCAACCCACCACCAGCGCCATGTCCTTAACCTGTTGACTATCCACACCAAACCCATAGAGACAGGATTTCGAAAGATTAATTTTCAGACCCGAACAAAGGTGAAAGCACCTTAGAATTCTCACAACATTAATCATATCAGCGGCTGACCAATCACTGAGGATAATGGCGTCGTCCGCGAATAGGAGGTGAGACACCACCGGCCCACCATTAGGGGTGCAGATGCCCTTAATAATTCCCGCCTCCCGGGCTTTATCAAACATGCACGATAGAGCTTCCATAACGATGAGAAAAAGGAATGGAGATATAGGTTCACCTTGTCTCATCCCTTTACCACATTGAAATTCAAAAGTAGGGGATCCATTCACAAGAATGGAAGACCTCGCCGATTCGATAATCCCTTTTACCCACAAACACCATCTAGGCGGAAAATGTCACACCCCGACCGATGGCGGAATCATCGGGGCGGGACATGTAGACTGTTCATAAGGTTGACTAAATTGAAATATATTAGACTTCAAATTCCATTACAATCATTCAAACAAAACCAAATCCAAGACAGAAACAAAATTTCAAAACATAGACTTCTTTATTTAAATTAACTAAATCCAAAGCCTAAGTGTAGCACATCTTGATCAAACTCACACATTAGTACCTGAAACATGAATAAAATAAAGTCAACTAAAAAGTTGGTGAGTATAACATAGGTTTGTATATAGATAGCATATAGTTTGTAAAACAAATCCTTACATAACATGATAAATAAGGCATTTATCGAGAGCAGCTATTGTGTAACCAAGTACAATCAAACCTTTGTAACTAGCATGCAAAAATTGTGTTGCCGGTATCAATCACCCTACCTGGGTGGGTTTGTCAGACTCAATAGATCTATCATTGAAAACCGTCGGCTTGAATAGTTAATGATTGCACATAACTGTTCACAAAAATTAGCACACATAGCACTCGGGCATAAAGCTCAAATTGCACACATGAATGCAAATAGGATTTGTACTTGTGTTGTTTGTGTAAATGTAAATAGTAATTTGTATAGAGTTCATGTTTCACCCCAAAAGTGTAAAAGAGTAAAATGGGCTATGAAATACTCACTTGGTTTGAAGGCGTAGCTAACAAAAGGTACTAGGTAGTAATAAGGATCCTTGAAAAGCACAAGTTAACCTAAAATGTAATGTATATTGTATCAATAGTGTGCACAAAATTTGAGTCAAATGTTGAACTTGGATTTGTGTATAAAGCCGTTGATTTGTATTTGAAAGTATTGAATACGATATAAAGTTTGAAATAAATATTTTTTGTAACATTTTGATTAAGGTTTGAAATTGAATAGCTAAATAAGTAGGTTAAATAATTATTGTTTATGAAAATAGTGTAAGTATTCGATGTAACTAAGTATAAATAAATAATTGTTTTTGTTTAAATAAAAATTAAATAAATAATCATTTCCTCATTTATTTATTTATAAAATATGTAACTTAACCATTAAGATACTTTTTAAATGAAAGGTTTAACAATAATTATAAATTTAATTTTTATAAACTTTAAATAAAAATTTTCTATTTATTTCAAGATTAACTATTTGATCTTTCTAAATAGAATTAATGTATTTTTATAAAAATCAACTATTTTTATTTTGAAATTTAATCAGAAATATTTATTGTTTGAAAAATATAAAAATTATAATTCTGCCAAAAATTTAACTCACACACGACCGTGCCTGGAAATGGCACAATCGTGTTCGAACCACGGGCGCGACCATGCTCGTCAGGGACGCGACCGTGTTGATCAAACATAATGCACAATTGGGTTGTTCTCTAGGCACGATCGTGTCTTGGGCCAGGCACGACCGTGTCTAGGGTTTTGAGGCATGACTAAGTCTAGCCAAGGGCCTGACTGAGCCTGAGTGCGTGAGGCACGACTGCGCTGGTATTTGGCACGACCGTGTCTCATGAAGCACGACCGCGCTAGAAGACTAGCGCGACCGTGTTTGTTCCAAAACAGGAACGAATTGACTGATTCTTATAATGTTAACGTTGGATTTCATAGGGCTTTCATCCGTAGAGTTATTACGAGTATTTTGGGATATATTAATTGTATTTTAAACGTGTTCAAAGCAGAGTTCGATTAAATCTATTTTGAACGAAAACTAGATTCTGGTTCGTGATGATTCCCATATTGTAAGCCCAAATTAGATTAGGGATTTTGATTAGTAGACTAAAACGTAAGTGTGAGAGGTTTCAATTACCCGGAAGGATGACGAATTGATAGTGTTCGGTAGAGAGAAATTCCGGCGTCGACGGGTTCGGTTTCCGGCGCCTTCTTCTGCAATTCCGACTGACTCGGTGTTTCCGGGAGCTTCAGAGAGGATTGATAGTATGTTGGATTTAGGAGAATCGTAATCAGAATGGTAGATTTGACGGTCTTGTGAGAGGATTGGATGGTTATGAGTTGAATCGACGAATTTTGTTTATTTGCTATAATTGTTATGATTAAAAGAGTTAATTGAGTTTGTTAATGGTGAAAACGTGTCGAACGGTTATGAAATCGAATGTCTCTGTGATTAAAGTCTGTATTTACGTTTCAACTGATGAGAGGCGCGACCGTGCCAAGGCACTCGGCGCGACCGTGCCAGAACGAGGCGCGACCGTGCCTATTAGGGTTTCTTGTAAGTTTTCAACATCAAACCTTGTAACTTTGGTATTTGACATATTTGTATAAATAGATACTTATGTAGTGTTTTAGTAGGTTATAACCGTGTAAAATTTGCGGATTAGCATTGAAATATAGTATTTAATTAATGGTACGAATAGAATAAAACAGTGCACTAGAATTGAGTTTGAAATGCATTACATTAAGTCGAAATACGGATACTAAAATTCAGAAATGTTACAGAAAACCCATCTGAAGCAGAACCGACACCACAAAGTTCCAATTGACATTATCATAAGCTTTTTCAAAATCAATCTTCAGAATAAACGCTTTAGCTTTCTGTTTCTTAATCCACGAAATTATTTCGTTTACAATTAGGGGCCCATCAAGAATAAATTTTCCTCTTAGAAAAGCCGACTGAGAATAAAAAATGACACTGTCCAAGACTATTCGGAGACGATTAGCCATAACTTTAGAAATCGACTTACTGATAACCCCAATAAGATTAATGGGCCTATAATTGATTAGACTGACTGGGTCTTTAACCTTAGGAATTAGAGTAATAAACGAAGACCCACTTCCCAAACTAATCACCCCTTCCTCAAAAAAACGATTGAAAATCCGCATGTTAAACCCGTCTCGCCCAGGAGCCCTATCATCCCTACACTCAAAGACCGCATCCTTAATTTCCTTCGTCGTAAATGGTTCCAAAAGGAAATCACAATCAGAGGCCGAATTTTTTTTTAAGATTTTGACAACAGAATTCCGGCCTAATCGGGTAACTTTCCTTGAAGCGGTCTCGAAAAAAAGTAAAAACTTCCTTTTTAACCTGTGAAGGTTTGGAGCACCATTCATCATTAATAAGCAGGCCAGGAATCGAATTGGACGCTTTCCTGCAATTAATCATAGTGTGAAAAAAATTAGAATTTTTGTCACCCTCCACCGCCCATTTAATCCTCGATCGCAGGTCAACCCAAGTCAACTGTTGTTAGACTATTTTGAATTATATTTATTTATAAAAAATTTACAATCAAAGCATTCGATTCAAAGCATTTGGTTTATCGTTTATTCTTGTATGCTATTTGATTGTGCTTTTGTTCGCATCACCTAGATGAGGTTGGCACACCCCATGTCACACCTGTAAATAAGTAAATGGTTGAGTCATATATTATAAATAATTATATGAGTCTAAGATTTTTATTTTTATTTTTATTTACTTAATTACTAAGTATTTAATATTTTGTTTATATTTCTTAAATCTTTATTACTATTTAAGATTTTCTTTATAATTTATAAATCTTTAATAATAACTATTTAATATTTTATTTATTTAAATAAATATAAAATACAAGATTCTAACATAGTAGTATTATATATTAGTACAATAGTCAATAAATCATATATAACAAATATTATTACAAGACATAAATTTTTGGCATACAAACGCACGTTGTTTTTCACGTATCTAAAATTAGCAAATCATAAATACACAGTTAATAACAATAATAAATGAACATTAAAATATGCTACATTTTATGTATAAAGATTAGTATTTTCTATAAAAATATATTATTATTAAAATATATACGTGTATTTAATAAGAGAGAGATGTAAAAAAAAATGATTAGAATGAATATGAAGGCGACACATGACATTAAAAAACCTTTATTTATTATATACTATAAACTATAGATATAGATTTGTATGATATCATATTTAATTAACTAAAGTTTAAAATATAATAAATACTTAATTCATCAATTTAATACTTACCTTAAACATAATTTATGATATGACAATTATACTTTTTTTCTCCTCCTACTTAGACATTTATATCTTAAGTGTATGTGGTATATTTTCACTTGGTTCTTTCAAGTGAGAGCATATTTTTCATGTGAGCGGCACATCAGCGTGATAAGTTTCTTACTTGGGTATCATTTGGCAATGAAAATACCCAAGTAGGTGAAATGTCACATATTTAACTATGGGGGACCCATCCAACACCCACACCCACAATAAGGGACCCACCCACCACCCACAAAATTTCCCCTTCCTTCCTGTGAAGCCACTCACGACTGCTCCCTCACCCCCCTCCTCCCTGACGCGGGGGGGGGGGGTGTTCAATAGCCTCTCATTACGTGAAGACCCTCACAACTCCCTCACTGTGAGGGTATACCTCTTACCCTAATACAAGTTCTAATAAGTTTAAGAGTTTTTAAAAAGTTTTCTATTTAGATATTAGAAGACTACTTAAAATTTGTTACATTCAAAGTTTAATACTATTTTCTTCTCACTTCATTTCCAAGGAATGAAATTAATTTCTCTTTTTGACTTTTTACCAAGACTTCATCTCCAGCTACTTTATATTTTATTCATTAGTCCCAACTAGTTTATTTTTTTAACCGCTAACACCTAGATATTCTATGATAATTGAGTTTTTCTAAGTCAACATCTAAAACATATAAGACAGCCCACCCAAGGAGAAACTCCCCAACTGGGTAAACCTCATGAATTAGTCACATACCCCTTTTTTTACCATGGCCTGGATTCAAACTGGCGACCTTCCATTTAGAAGTCACCAGGGTACTACCAGGACAAAACCGTTTAATAGTCCCAACCAGTTACCAAGAAGGTTAATTTGAGTGGTAGTTTTCTTATAAATTGTTACCAAGTCATTACTTATATAGTTATATTTATATAGTTATGTAGAGGAAATGAGTGTTTTTAAGGATAGATCATTTGTTAAGGTAGATGACAAGTTTGTGGGCGTTTGTGAGAATCTGCATATCGTTGCTCTTAACCATTTATCATCAAAACTTAGTAAAAATAAAGAAAATATATGTATAAACATTCAAAATTATATATACATCATAACAAATTTCAATATCATGTTCACATTTATTGTATTTTTCGCTTTAAAAATTACGTTACATAAGATTCTCTGAATATAAACTGTATTTATATAATGTAAATGTAAATAAAATACAGTAATAATGGGTACACATGTGTATATATATAGAGAGAGTGAAAACGAGAACTTTTATATAAATTTTGCATATCTTCATATACTTTGAAACCATAGATACTACAAATGGAGAATAAACACGATTCTTTGATATCCGAGCAAGAACCCGACTTGCTATATCTCAACGGTGTAAATTGGGCAAAGGAGCTCACCAAAATTCCATTCTATTTCTGTGAAGTTTCACCGGATATGGAATTCATTCCATATCCAAAGAAACGTCGAATTCAGCCTACAACAACACCTTCGTCAACACCTCCACCACTACAAGGAGAGGAGAAGGACATCCGTGAAGAATTCAAGAAGAGCCCAATATGCGTCATCGATGACCACAAACTTTCAACACAATCAACTCCCCTAAAATCTTCATCTCGGCCTCAATCACAACAGTTGCAATCGACTACAACTTGTAACAATATTTCAATATCTCATACTGCTACTGAGATCTCCATCTTCTAAAATCAACCATTCATCAGGAATTAGAATTTGTCTTTTCTAAATGCTCGAAAATTTTTCATGATAACATATAAGTTATAAGTTAATTTATGTTATTTCGTATTATCTAGCAATTATATGATGTGTCCATCCATAAATGCATGATAGAAGGTTATCATTTTCATAAGCTATCTCTAATTCTTAATATAGCAAGTAAACTTTTAGTGTATTTGATCAATTTAAAACTCTATATGCAAACTCCTTTTTTATTTGTTTTGATCATAAACTTTTCTTTTTATTATTTTAGTAATGAGATGTTGATGATAATTAATGAAGGTTGTTTGTGTACATGACATGATGGTAGTGACAATGGCACTAGGCAAGACTACTTCAAAAGTTATAGGTGGTTGTTGGAGAGGTGGTAATTCAAGGATGGCTCAAACTTTTTCGGGTAGTTAAAGCAAATTTTAAGATTAGAGTTTTTTATATAAAAGAAACAAAATTAAGCATAACCCCTCACTTTTATATAGGCTTGAAACCGACAACCATAAACCAAAGATTTTATAGAGGTGGAAGAATATGATTGGGTGTTGGATTTTTTTTTTTGAACGGCAATACCTAGAACATCCAGGGCAGCCCACATCAGAAGGAACCCCCAACAGGGTAAACCCCTTGACCTAACCAAATACCCTTTTTTTATTGTGACCCGGATTCAAACCAGTGACATCCCATTTGGAGTCACCAGGGTACCACCTTGAAAAGGTTAAACCGTCCCTTTGTCTAAAGAGCATTTGGTATACCCAAGTGAGTGAGGCTCAAGTGAGGGGAAAATGGTTGTCACGTGACGCCACGTCATCTCTGTCAAGTCTCACACCAAGCTCACTTGACAAGGGAAATACCCAAGTGAGTGAGAGAGGTGTGAACATTAAATACATTTTCAATAAAAAAGCATTGGTCTTCTCCTTTCCTTCCCTTGAAGAACTTCACGTAGTGTCGTCACTTACCCCCTCACGAAAACAAGGGGGTGATGTGCCTTCTCCCTCATTTGAGTGAGCAACCTCACATAGGGTCTCTCACGGGACCATGCCACATGATCTAAGTATCACATTCAAATATCATATCAATGTAGCTATACTCAGTTACTCATTTTCATAGCAAGTTTTAAACCTTTTGGGTATGCAAAGTATTATATCACCCTACATATTACATGCAATATAAGAGAAAAAAACGTTGATGCATATTTTCCCATTAGCATTGTTTTCGTAACCATATCAGTCATCTTAGATAACCGTTTCAAATACCAGATAACAATATAAATAATATAAAAATCATATATGTATATATATAAGAATTATATAGAACACTAAATACTAAAAAAACGCATAGAACAAAATAAATTGTTCATTTTTAATCTTGAAAATTTTTGTAATAAAAGAAAATGGAGAAATGCAATATTTTTCACCTCTCTTGAATTAAAAAAAATATGTATAATTTTGTTTATATATAAAAGTTACACATGCGTAAGTCATGTGTAGGTTATATTACTTATGCATAACCCCCGCGTTTATAGGTAAACGGTTAAAAATAAAATAAAGAACATACGAAAATACAAAATTTGATGAAACTTTACGTACATAAACATATCCATTTGTATGTAGAAAGTATTAAAAAAATAACCGTTGATAAAAAAAATTAAAAGATTTAAGTTTGTTCTATTTTGTTCTCGTAATATTTTAGTGTTTCGTAGTGAACTCCACCCTATATATGTTGTTACATAAATACACTCTATTTCTACTACTAAATTTACATTTTTTTCACTATAAGAGTAGAACACTTAGTCACTTAGGAGAAACATTTTCCAACCCTAGCTTATTGTAATCCTATTTAAAGAACATGTAAACAATTTATAAGCCATTGGATTTCAACAGTTTCTTCATGAATTACATCAAACTAAAGTCGATTTACAAACAAAAACTAGCCGATTCGTTTAACATATGAATCAATGCTCGACGCTGTGTCATGACTACACCGGTAAGGATGGGGAAAAAGCCCGAGAACTACGACAACTCGACACTGTGTCATGACTACACCAGTAAGGATGGGAAAAAACCTCGAGAACTACTACAACTCGACATCTGGCAATGGCACTCTCCAATAATTCCACGAGTTATAATCTTCCTGCCAAAGTGTGCTAAATATGATCACAAAACTGTATTATTACAATATTAATATGTTTACTTCTGAACTATAGGTTTGGCTCATTAGACCCGTTAGGGATGAAACAACACGAACCTGTTCAACCATTGATGTTGGGGGGAACATGTCATTGACCAACGTATGCAGCGAGGTGTAAGACTTCCCCTTCATGTCGACCCGATGACTAATGGCTACCTCACCCTGAAATGTCAAGTGAGAATTAGAGTCGAATAGAAAGAAACGTTGAGTTTGACCAAACTGCTAGTAATACTCGGGTTCTGACTTTGACTGGTCAAACCAAAATAGTCAACCAAGAAAAGAAATACCTTAGGGTTAATAATGAAGATTTTGCCCTTTGGAATCCCCATTTTTCTGTAACTGAGCTCGTCGGTGTCTCTGTTACCGAAGCCCGCGTAAAACGGATTGTAATCAGATGGAAATAGGGCTTTAATATCCTGCATAAAATTATAAACTTTTTAAATTAACAATAAGGTATCTAAACCTTTTTACCAAACATGAATAATCAAAAGAAAATAGCATATTTGTTTGATTAGTTTATACTTACTTCTAAACACGCGATTTTAAATTCATGAGGTGCTCTTCTAATAACTGTCACAACAAGAAAAGAATAAAAAAAAAACATTTGATTAATGAAGTAAACCTTACAAACTGTATAAACTTAGGTGGTGTTTGGTTTATGGATATGGAATGAAGGAATGAATCCATTCCCGCTACAAACCAAACGTCCTCTTAGTAATAGTAAGCAAGCACTCACCCTCTCGGAACAATGATGGAAATAAGCCATCGGGTGAAATAACAACCGGACCGTTGGGTAAAGCTTTCCCATCCTACAAAATCAAATTATAGACTTTTATCAGTGCATTCAGTTGTTTGATCATTGTTCAAATGTCTAAAATACCCTTTAGTATACCTGCTTGAGATTAATGAGGAAACTTCTAGTCAGATACGCTTGAACAATTGCACGAGCACTTAAAAACAGTAATTGATATCCATTTTCCTGCATGTTGAAGAAATAAAATAAAATTTTATGAAACATGTACCACGTCTTAAATGAAACACTAGAAGTGGAAATATGAACAGGGCGGGTCAAAACAGGTAAATATGTATATAGGTAATTTTAGTTATTTCAATTTTAATCTTCATTTCAAAAACTAAATTTATGAGGGCATATCCTTTGGAAAGATGTTTAAGTGACATACACCTCGTTTAAATGAAATACTAGAGGCTAAAAATGGACAGGTTGGGTCACGGGTCAAAACATGCAACTTTTTGTACGGTGTCAGGTCGGTGACCCAAAAACACTTTTGTCCATTTATATATAATTTGTGTAAAATATGACTACAAATTTAAATTATTTTAATTGTAATCTAGTATAATTTAGGAGGATTTGTGCATTGAAAATGAACTTTGGGAGACTTTCAACCCATTCACGACACATTTGACCTGTTTCCTTTGTAGCTATTTTTTTATTTTACAAATTTGACATATTAAGAGATTAACCATAACCTGAATAAACCCGTTAAAAAGAAAATGGGTTGAAATTTCCATGTTTATGAAATACATACAACTATGGTGCCATTAAAGAATTTTATGTGCCATAAATTTAATAAAGCTGCAAAATATATACAAAAATAAAAAATATATATATGAAAAAGAAATAAATTATTACCTTTATTGCAGAAAAAAGTCGGGCTACCCCAGATTGAGTCCAATCCTTCCCAACTAAGGGCATGAACTGACCTAGAACATCCGACCTACGAGATAATAATATTATATATATTTAAGCAACATAAACCTAAAAATATAAGATCTACAATAGTAAAACCATGAGTTTTATATATTTTACTTTGTGATTGTCCCATCAACATCTGATATCACAATTCTTGCATTCCACTTCCACAAGTAAATATGAGCATCGACCTACATAAAATATTACACGATTTAGACATAATAAACGTTAATGTACAGTAAAAAAATATAATAAAGTAATAAAGAAAATAATAAAAAGAAAAAAAAACCTTTTGAACTCCTAAAACTCGGGTCGAAAAAATGAACGAAACCATATTCTGCCCATCTTTCAAATTCAATGATGATATTTGGTCATTAGTTGGAACATGTGTTCTACCAAACTGCTTTTGTGGAGACTGTGAACGGGTTGGGGTTGTTTCCACGGGTTGGGGGGAATCAAAAACCGATTCCGAATCAAGAAAAACATCTTCTCCAGAAATATTACTGTTATTATGTTCAAGTGTTTTAGCCCGTCTAAAAGGAATGGGCCAGAGCCTCCATCTACGTCCCGATGGAGTCGTGGGGAGCGTGGTGTCTTCAATGGGCCCACTCCACTCCAAGGGAATCGCATCCGTGGGCTCAACAGGCATTTCTAACCCGTATGCAGCCATTCCAAGAACAATATGAGCAGCTTTTTCCCATGTAAAGTATTTATCTTCAATCTTGACTATTAAGCTGTCATTTTTAATTACTGATGCTGCAGATATTTTAAATTCTTCCTCGGGTATGCGGTGGGCATTGAAGGTTTCAGCAGCTGTACTCAAACCCATTCCGGGTCGAAGCAAATTACCACAAAGAGATATCTCTATCCCTGAAAATTTTAATTAAATCAAACAAAATCATGTTAAAAAATATTTACAACGAAATGTCAAAAAATTTGGACAAAAAGTGCTTTGGGTCAACCCGGCCCAATGCGCCCCCTACGAAAGAATTACCCACCCTAAATGTACTTTTGATTTATAATCATTTTATTTAAAAAGTAGACTGTTATTCTGATAATATAGTTTCTATAATAATTTTTACACATTTAAGTTGTCTATGTAGACTCTGACAAAACAATGTTCTATTGGCAAGCTGGCACGGCCCGATTTGACTAGCACAATTTGATTTCGAACCAAACCCATATTGGCCCTTACTAGACCCACCCAATTTGCCACCTCTACACAATTCCACTAAATGCAGTACCACTTACTTGTCTGTTTCGGTCCATCAAATTTCTCATTATCATCAAAATACGGTTGAGGCTCCTCACTTACAGACATGATGCACCCATCTTCAATTTCAGGCCTGTTTGAACTATTTTTGACCTCATCTTCAATTTCAGGCCCGTTTGAACTATTTTTGACCTCATCTTCAATTTCAGGCCCGTTTGAATTATTTTTGACCCCATCTTCAATTTCAGATTCTTCATGATCTTGATCTTTAACAATGTCGACATCAGAAATTGTGTGTTCCCTATCCAGTGAATTCACCCTTATAGATCCATTTTCAACCTTTAACGTTAAAGATTCGACATTTTTGGCCCCTTCAGATTCATTTTGTTGCTTGCCCAAATCATTTAGTGCCATACAGCGCTTAAAAACATCTTCTTTTTTCATATCACTTGCTGTATCATCAAAAACACCTTTCACAGATGGTTCTCTCTCTAAATTCACTACACTGTGGGTTTCATTACCGTTATCTTTCGGTATGCTAATACCACTTAAATATTGAGCCCATGTAGACTCATTACTCAAATCCAAATCACCTTCAAATTCTGGGCTTTCAACCGGGCCCAAGTGAAATTGAGGAGTACTCAATTGCACATTCTCTGTATTTTCCTCAATTGATGTTATGGGAGCTGACAAAATTTGACCATCAACGCTGAACAAAACGACTTCTGACTTATTTGATTCCAAATTACTTTCAAAATTATCATACCGATTAGGCCCAAAATCTGATAAATCAATTGACCCATCTAAAGATGATGTTTGTTCATCTTGGAATTCATAAAATCTTTTTTCACTATCTGATTCTGTACTATCTGCATGATCATCTTGAAACTGAACCTCTACATTATTATTTTTCTCAGGGGCAAAATCGTCTTTTCTAGACTCTAATAACCCGTTAGAGTCTTTAACATCATTATCTTTCTCGGGGGTAATTTCTTTGATAAAATAAGCTTCACCTGAATTATCAAGATACATATGGAAATCCGCTTCTACACCATTAACTTCTATTTTAACAACCTTTTCTGCCCCTTTTAAAACACCTTGAAATTTTCCAAACCGAACATACCATGGGGTGCTTCTAAAAGATCCATCTTGTTGTTGAACAACGATTATATCAACAGCCCCACCAAACGGGTGAAAAGGGGTGGCAACAGAATATACACTTTGAGAAAGGTAACTTCCAACTCTACTTATCATTTGGTCTTTCTTTTGGTCAAAAGTCAAACCCGAATTATTGTTGACTTCTAATTCGGTTCATCAAACTCGCAAAACTGTTGTCTTGTTATACCAACTAAATTATCTCAAAAAATCGACTCAGATTGTTCTGAAAATTGAAAAAGATTGAAGTTCCAACTTCTTGTAATTCGGTCTGGATCAAGAAAACTGCTGACAACACGAATATTGAAAGTAATTAGATGATCAAAACATATACAAAGTTAGTTTAAAGTGTATTTACAAAGTGATTATGTGATAATTAAATTATCAGAATTTCTCAAACACTAAACACCAACAAAAGGTGATTTTTACATTTCAAATGTGTGTTTCAAATCACACATCCAAACACCCACTAAACCCCTAAAAGAAACAAACATACAAAAACCCAGATGAGGAATTGAGGATTGATACAATATATGTATGAATTGAAGCAAAAAAACAAGAAAAATGATGATCATAAAACCCACCATTTAAGGCAAGAATTAGACTTGTTAAGTACTCTAAAACCCTAAAAACTAAAGAAATCCAGATTCCCAGATGACAATGCAGAAATGATAAATTAAACTGAAAATCTTTAAATGATCTCAAGAAACCCATGTTGAAATTTACAGATATAAAATTAGCCAAACTGAAAGATTTTGACTTTCTTGATCCAAGAATTAGAAAACACCAAATCAGTTTATAAATTGAAAGAAAAATGCATGAAACAATGAGATTAACACAGGATTTAAACCCTAAAACCAATGTTGAAACTTACAGATTCATCAATCTGATGGAAGAAAACTCAGATTTGGTGTTCAGAAATTCAAATAAAATGATAATCAAACAACACACCATTCATAAAAGTTGAAGAAAATGAAGAAACTTACAGATTTAGATTTGTCAAACTGGGATGATTTGACTTTGTTGAAATTGAAGCAAATCCAACAGAGGTTTGTTGTTCTAGTATAACCGAATTTACCCCTTTTGTCTCCGTGGAAAGAGTTTGATAGATACCGGCGATGTTATCTAGAGTCTACTCTACAGATGGTTTTTTTTTAATGTTTTAAATTAGGTTCAAATTTGGGTTGAGTCTTGGAATTGGGATCTTGGAGATGTCATGTGTCGACTAAAGTCTATAAATAGGCGTTACAATGGAGAGAAGATTAGTCCAACTTTATTACTTGGCCTAAATTTGATTTTTGGAGGAATATTCTTCAAGTTGATTCTTGTTCTTGTTGAATTCAAAACAAAGATTAGATGGTTGTTAATAGGACTATTCTTGAAGATGATTACTTGTACTCATATGGCTTCGAATAGTTTTTTTTTAGTTCACTATGTACGTAGTAATTGGGGTTTCTTTGTATTTCGTGTATGAAATATTCTTTTTCTTTAGTGGCTTTTGTAGCTTAAATAATAGCCACTATTTTAGAAATAGCCTTTTCTATTCCTGAGAAATTAATTTCTTAATTTATGCCCTTTGAGCATCTTGCTCAGTGGCATTATTTTTTTATATTTTTTTTCTCTTATTGTTCAAATAAGCAATGTTCGACGTTTTGAATAGAAGATATATGAAGAATGTCAATATCAAATATGCTTGATATTTGTGCAAAAATATAATTTTATTCATAATATATGAATATGATTACAAAAAATATATAAACAAGATCTATATATTAGATACTATGATTTCTAACTTTTTCCAAAGCTTGAAGTAGCATCTGATTTTGAACTTTTTTTTTTGCCATTCCTCTTTTGAGTTCGGCTATCATGTTTAACCGTATTCTTGTGCAATCATCTCCTGGTGTTTCCTCATTAACACCAAGAGTGGGATTTGATGATTCTTGATATGGTACGTATGGCCTATTGAAGTCCGCCTTCTCTTCTCCTTCGAGGGTGTAAACATTCTCATAAGTAATTTCCGGTATTCCCTCATAATAATTATAAGGGTTTACATGAGTATAATTATGGCTTCTAGCCGTCAGAACATAATGAATGCACATGGAAGGTATATACGTGTGATTAACTGTTTCTAAAATACTTAGACTCCTAAAAATAAAACTTTCAGTGTCTACCCCGTGTTCATAACCAGTCTCATTGGTTATTTGTTCGTTGTATTCGGGTGGTGCATGTCTATGTATGAAACTTGGTCATTTGCGTTTTCCTGGCATTTGGACAAAAATAAAATACAATGCATGATAGAAAGAAACACAATACATAATATTAATCGTCCATCATTTCTTCTCCTAATTCTTCGAGCTCTTTAGCCTTCACCCATATTTGGCGGCCCAACGATTTCCTTTTCTTTCTCTTTCAAGAAATCCTTCTTCACCTCATCTGCCTTTCTCAACGAACGATCGAGACATTCTATAGGTGATCAGGAATGCTATAAGGATAACCATACTTTGTAAGTGGATATTGCACTCCAAGTATGATATCTTTTGTATACGTGTTGATATGGTTGATCCGGCTCAATGGAAGGATTGTTATGGACGTAATGCTCATATGGGTCAAAACTCGAAGAATAATTCATAGTATTTCCCGGGAGGGGGGGGATATGTGTGTATCTTAAGTCACTAGGGACTCGAAATCATATGGAGAATAATCTTTTGTGTTCTCAGACGTTGGCATAAGATTAGGATCAGTGTAATAGCGAGGCTCCTCCTCGGAATCTCCCCTTGTCTTGGTAAGTTTCTGTAAATTTCTTCCATCCATTATTCTGAGGGCATGGAGACCCTCATTCTTGGGTTAGTCGTCGGACTAGGCCCATCTTGATTATTCATCGGTGGGGGGTGGAGTATCACACCTTTTCTTGACTGGTGTTATCATTCTTCAATCAACGTCAAACTTGTCACAACCCGACCAGGGGCTAGGCGTGATGATCGAATACCAAGACAAAACATAGCGGAAATAACGTGACATATATTTTATAAATGTCATGAGTCCAACTAAGTCAAAATATACATTTACAATGATTCACATCATCTATACACTAACTAAAAATAAAATAAAATAATGGATTCTATCTTCTCATTAAAGCTTTCTCGGGTGGAATCTATGACTCGGCATAAGTCTTCTAAAGGAATCATCTATCTTCAAGCAAGCTCGTTGGTACCTGAATACATGCTTAAAAATATTGTGTCAACTAAAAAGTTGATGAGTTCACGAGTTTAGTTAATAGAGCATTTATACTGAGAATCCAAATATGTATGGTGTAAATTAAACAAGTTCACAATCAACCCTGTGCCCACAACCTGTGGACATTTAGAAATAATAATATTCCCCTAACTCATACCCCTTATTGTTATGGGTCTAATTACTCATGCCTGCCAACAGAAGTTCAAAACTATTAAACGAATATATGTCACAAGATATTTATCATCATTATATGATTATCATTCATGGGAGGTTGTCCCGGTTACGTCGGGCCTATGATGTGCGGGGGTTTCACCGGATAGTACTACCCATATATTTGCTGGCTCTAAAGGAGTTAATGATTGTGTGCTAAAGTTCGGGGATTCGTTATGACAGCTAAAAATTGTCTTATTTAATTAATACACCAAGTATGTCAACACTGATTTCTCCTCTTAACAAAGTTTGATTGACCTCTGTTAGTAACCTGACGTGCCTTGCACGTGAGGGCATTTGGGTCATTTTCCCTTCATCTTCTAGCTCTTGATGATCAACTGAGTAAGGCGAAATTTGTAAGAACTCAATAAGTTGAGTCTAAATTTTAAATTCTAAACCATACAAAATCGTTTTAGCATCGATGATAAAAATGATAAAAAAATCTTGGTAATGATTTCACAATGTGAATTGGCATCAAATCATATAAAGGTGTTGGCTTTGTGCGGTTTGGGTTTTTGTTTATGGGTTATTAGTGTTGATGCATATAGAATTTTGGAAGCTTTTAATGGAAGTTTTTATTAAATTTTGATGATGTTCGTATACATACATGTATTTAAATGCTACTTAGTGATGATTTCTTACTTGAATCCGAGGTTCACCTTTGATTAATGTATAATTTTGTTTTGAAAAACACCCATAAATTGTTATCTAATGCTAAACCCAGATATTGGTTAAATCATAAATGACGTTAGTATATATAAATATATTGTTGTTTAATGCAAACCAATAATTCAATCGAGATTGTTCATGCTTCAATTAATGTCGGGGACCATCGGTGGCAAGTTGAGGCTCTCATCAAACTCAGCTCCAGTCGAAAGCCTAATTGTCACCAAAATCACAGCCCTATTTGAACTCAGATCCACGTGTGATAGTGATGGTGGTGAATTGCGTCGCGATGGTGGTGATCTGTGTTGTAGGCGGTGATGAGGTGAACTGCGTTTAGTGTTGTAAAAATCGCGCCTAGGCGCCGATTAGTCGCTAGGCGGCTAGTTAACGACTAATTTTGGCCTAGTCGGTCCAAAAATCGCTAGGCGGTCCAAATCGCGCCTAGGCGGGCCAAATCGAACCTAGGCGGTCCTAGCGCGGCCAGATTCCGGCGAAAACCTGAAATTTCCGGCCAAATTCCGGGGAAAACCTGAAATATCCGGCCAAATTCTGGCGAAAACCTTTGGTGTGGTTTAAAAATCAACATTTTTATAAAAATTACATATAAAAATGTGTGTATATATATAAAAAACTGAAAATTACATATAAAAATTCCAATCCGATTAATCCCGCCTAGGCCCCGATTAATCCCGCCTAGGCCTAGGCCTAGGTCCTACCTCACTGCCCGACTAGCGCCTAGCGATTTTTACAACCATGGATTCGACTTATTTTTAGTCTTATCTTATATGCCATACCTGAGCATACAAATTGTTACTCATTGAAATAATTTTGGATGAAAACATGAATGGCTTGACTACTTTTTTCCTGGTTAATGCTGTATTTTAATGCCTTAGGCTTGATTTTTTTAAGGGAATGTTTGATTCTGATTGTGAGTATTGCTTACCTAAATGTTTGAAATTGCTGCATGGTTGAGAATAGATGTGATCAACAAACATTAGAAGAAAAGGAGAGAGAAGCATAGGTTGTAAGCAACTATAGTATGACGGTCATGTTTCCCCCATAGACTAATAGGCCATAATTAATTATGTATGGAGGGACATTGTGGTTGTAGATGGTGTATGTGATATAACTTGAATGAATTTATTGAAGGTTTTCAGGCTTTTGCCTGACCTGGAGGTCAAATGGTGGAAAAATAGGGGGAAGTCTTGCCAGAATGTTAGGAGACTTTTGACGATACTTTCTGTAGTCTTAGTTCGTGTTTTTATGGAATTGTCAACAATCCAAAAATGGTGTTTAAGTTTTGATGGGCGATGATGTATGTTGCACCTCGAGTACTTAAGTAATGATGGCCTTATTGTTTCTGGCAACCGTTTTGGCAGAGTACGAGATGTGGATATGAAGCACGACTTTGCGTTTGTTGTATGTACCCCTCCGTTCCCTCTTTCTTTTAAAAAACAAATATTTTTCGTAATTTAAAAATGTTAATCTTTTTATTACATGATTATGGGTTTCTATTTTTTTTGCTCCTTTTGTATTTGTATTGATTTATAACAACAGGAATTTAGCGATCCTCGGGATGCTGATGATGCAAGATATAGCTTGAATGGTAGAGACGTAAATGGTAGTCGGCTTCTTGTGGAATTTGCTAAGGGTGTAAGTGACTTCAATTCATGTATTGTTTATGCTGTTTCTCTCATTTGTGGGATATAGGTGCCATTGTTGATGTTAACAATGGTGGAAGGCATTCAAACACAAACAGTCAGATTCGGTTGCGAACGCTTAGAGTAACTTGTACTTTGTCTTGCTAACAATAGGTGTGACTTATGTATGTGGATCCTGCAAATACTCAAATATTTTATTTACTTACAAACATGTGAACTCACCAACCTTGTGTTGACACTTTAAGCATGTTTTCTCTGGTCACTATGGTACACATCATGACTAGGATGCATCATGGAGTCGCAATGATTTTATCATTAAGTGAACAATGATTTGTTACACATTATTTACATTACTTGACGCTTTTGTTGCGTGCAATTACTTTGAATTTAATATTAACGTTTACGCTTCCGCATTTACTTTAATATTTAATGGTATTTTTAAAACTCATATAGAGTCATTCATTGTAACTAATGACGACGATCCTGGTTTGTCACACGCCTCGCGGTATGACTCCGTTAGTGGATTTTGGGGGTGTGACAACCGTCTCTCTTGTCCTCACAAAAGTGAGCAAAACGGTTTCGTGGAAAGACGCCACCGCCATGTTGTGGAAACGGGCCTTACCCTCTTGGCTCAATCAGGTGCCCCAATGAAATTTTGGCACTTTGCCTTTGACACAACGGTCTATCTAATAAACCGAATGCCCTCTCGTATTGCTTCCAAAACATCCCCATTTGAACACCTTCTTAAGGTCAAACCATACTTCTCCTTCTTGCATGTCTTTGGTTGTCAATGCTATCCTCACCTACGTCCTTACAACAAACACAAAATGGATTTTCGTTCCTTGCCTTGTGTCTTTCTTAGGTACAATCATTCCCATCATGGCTATCGTTGCCTTGACCCCACCACTAATCGTCTCTACATCGCCCGTTATGTTCGTTTTAACGAGCAACTCTTTCCGTTCACTTTTCCTCTTCCTACATCTTCTACACCCTCACAAACTTCTCCCTCTCCCTATGTCTCATCTTTCCCTATTCCAGCCCTATTCAATCCTAAAACACCAACTCAAACCACCAATAACCCAAACCACCCAGACACAACTCAAACCGCACCACCACTCTCACCCCAACAACCTCCTCCCTCCGAACAGCCCACAAATGCACCATCTAGCCCTCTCGACCAGCCTACAACCACAACTCAGTCCACCTCTCCCCTTCAAACATACACCCGGCGGCCCAAACAGTCCGCCACAACCTAGCTCTCAACCACCGATCCAATTAATCCTCCCACTCGCACCTGGCCAGCTAATCTTCCCCAAAATCTCAAACAAAACAAATCCTACACTCACTCCTCCTACATTGCCACCACCCAAACTGAACCCACTATATTTGCTGTTGCTAATCAGAGTCCTCAGTGGCAAAAAGCCATGGTTGATGAATATCAAGCCTTCATGAGAAACGGTACATGGACATTGGTACCACCTGTCTCTAATGCTAATGTGGTTGATTGTAAATGAGTATACATGCTTAAACGGGATTAACATGGTGCTATCACTCGGTACAAGGCTCGTCTCGTGGCCAAAAGGTTTTAAACAACAAGTTGGTGTTGATTATCATGAAACCTTCAGTCCAGTTGTCAAAGCCATAATGATTCGTGTGGTTCTCTCTTTGGCAGTTGCAAGAAATTGGTCTTTACGACAACTTGATGTTCAAAATGTTTTCTTGCATGGTGACCTACATGAGAAAGTTTATTTGCGCCAGCCTCATGGATTTGTTGATCCAACTAAGCCAAATCATTTATGTCGTTTGCACAAATCTCTGTATGGCCTGAAACAGGCACCGAGGGCTTGGTTCCAACGCTTGTCTGGAGCTCTTCACAAATTGGGCTTTAAAGGATCAAAAACCGATCCTTCCCTCTTTATTTACTCGTCTGCAGGCACTCTTCTATACATGCTTGTATATGTTGATGACATAATTTTGACAGGGAACAGTTCAATAGCCATTGATAGCATAGTCAAGAATCTGAGTAACACATTTGCAATACAAGATATGGGTACCTTGTCTTATTTTTTGGGTATTGAATTCATTTCCACAGGATCCAATTTGATTCTATCGTAGAAAAAGTACATTCTGGAACTGTTAAACAAGACTGGTCTATCTCAATCCAAACCGGTTCACTCACCTTCCTCTACTTCAGAAAACCTGTACCTTGGTGACAGTCCGCCTTTTGACAATCTGGTAAAATATCGGCAGGTTGTGGGGGCTTTGTAGTATCTTACTCTTACACGGCCTGACATAACTTTGCAGTCAACAAAGTCTGTCAGTTTATGCAATCACCTACCGAAAATCACTGGGCTGCAGCTAAAAGAATCCTTAGATATCTACAGGGAACCTTAACTCATGGACTTCTAATTCAACAGGCATCTGGATCCACTTTACATGCCTATACATCATCGGTCTCTTACAGGTTTCTCTGATGCAGTTTGGCCGGTTGTCCTGATGACCGTCGATCCACCAGGGGCTTTGCAATCTATCTCGGCTCCAATCTTGTCTCTTGGTCAACTAAGAAACAAAGAACTGTCTCTCGGTCATCAACTGAATCTGAATACAAAGCACTAGCAGATACTGTTGCTAAACTCACCTGGCTTGAAGCCCTCTTAAGTGAACTTCACGTTCTTGTCAAATCTGCTCTGATCCTATCTTATGGTGTGACAACTTAGGAGCTACATACTTATCAGCAAATCCTATCTTCCATGCTCGTACAAAGCATGTAGAGGTTAATTTTCATTTTGTCAGAGAAAAGGTTGCTCAAAAGAAACTCTCCGTCTAATTCATAGCTACACATGATCAGATAGCTGATATCTTTACCAAGCCTCTACCTTCAGAAAGATTTGTGACTCTACGGGACAAGCTACAGCTCGTTTCCCGGCCTTAGCTTGAGGGGGAATATTAGACAAATATATATACTTTATTATATTAGAGGGATTAATGTGTAAATATCCTTGTGATCCTTTGTTATCATTAACAATAATACAATACAATTATCAATATCAACTATTTACAAATGTTTTAAGATCCTGCTTACGACACACAAAAATGTGATATGAGTCAGAAAAGGAGCTATGCACACCACCACCGATTATATCTATTTTTCTGGCCACATAAAAATTTTAGGCGTACCCTGAAGACTACGAATAGTTTGTAAAAAAATTATTTATAAATGATAAAGATTCACCATTATTATACATATGCATAATTGCACATTCCAAAAGTGGTTAAATGTCACACCCCAACTGACGGCGGAATACGTCGGGGTGAGACATGTAGACTGTTCATGAGCTCAAGGTTGACTAAATTGTATATATTAAATCCATTTCAATTCAAACAAACATAAACCAATTTCAAAGTACATAAATGAAATACAATTTTTTTTTGAATTAAAGTTAACTAAGTCCCAAAGTCTATGTGTAGCAAGCCTTGATGAAAATCACACATTAGCACCTGAAACATGAATAAAATAAGGTCAGCTAAAAAGTTGGTGAGCATACACAGGTTTGTACATAGATAATATATAGATGTGAATAAACAAATCCTTACATAACATGATAAAATAAGGCATTTATGGGGAGCTACTATTGTGTAACCAAAAGTACAATCAAACCTTTGTAACTAACATGCAAATTGTGTTGTCGGTAACAATCACCCCAATCTGGGTGGGTTTGTCAGACTCAATAGATCTATCATTGTTAACCGTCGGCTTGAATAGTTAATGATTGCACATAAATTGCACACAAAAAGTTAACACACTTAGTACTCAAACATAAAGCTCAAATTTGCACACATGAATGTAAAGAGGATTTGTGTTTGTATAGTTTGTGTAAATATAAACAATTGTATGAATAGAGTTCATGTTTCACCCCAAAAAGTGTAAAAGTGTGAAAAAGGGGCTATGTAATACTCACCTTGCAGTGAGTAGCTTGAATGTCACACAAGTATGTTGTTGTTGCATAAATGCTCTAGCTAACCACAAGGCTAACCTATGTTTGACGGAATATATGTATCAATGATTTGTACAAAAAAGTAGGAAATCCTAATGTACCAAGGAATTGGGTGAGGGCTTGGTTAAGTGAGTGTGTACTTGTTTGAGTTTTAAAAAGATGGTTTTGTAATCCCATGTAAAAGTATGTGTGAAAGAATATGTGGTTTCATTTGTTTCTTTTTTTTATTGTAATATTTGAATACGTGTTATTATTAATAGCCATTCTATGTAAAAATTAAATAAATGTATATTAATTTGTTCTTGATAATAGGTAAATGAATGAAAGAAAAAAATAGTAAACTTGATTAAATGAAAAGATTTGGGTAAATAAATAAACTCTTTTTATTTATTTACTTTAGTGATTAAAACAAAAGGGTTTTCTCCAGAAATTAATGGTCTAATTATTTTGTAATTAAATCGAAATTTTAAATAATAAATAGTGTAACGATGTACAATAAACAAAACCATAAGTTTGAAATATAGTGTTCTAATTAATTAATTCATAATTAATTATTAGTTAAAAATGTAAAATTAGTTTTTAAATGTTTTTATATAACTAAATGAATTATAATAAAGATTATATATAAATCAATACAAGATAAAAGGGCTTAAATAAATAATCAAGATTATATTCTGATTGTATTTTATAACTTAGGTTTGTACCTTTTAAAATCGAGTTTAATAATTAACATATACATACTTTTCATTTAATAAGAATATGAATTATAAACATTGAACCTTTATCTATACATTTATGTAAACATAAGTGTGGGTGAGTGTGATAAGGGATAAAAGAAAAAGAAAAACAAGAAAAGGGGGTCTGCCGGGTTCGAACCCGCGACCCGCCCCAATTCGCACAAGGAACAAACCACTATCCCAAACCCGTTTTTTGTTATAATTTTATAGAAAGAATTCTTAAAACCTAGACAAACAGTGCATCACCATCTTCTCTAAACAACCAACCCAACCCTAGCCCCGCAATTAGCTGTGATCAGGCGCAGATCGACAACAGAAAACATGGGGCTTACATTCAGGGAATCCAAACGAGTAAATAGACGTTTTAATCACCTGGAATGGTCGCGATTAGAGGGAGATCGGCTAAAGCCTCTGGTTCGACATTCTTTGATGCAAATCGAGTCCTAGAAGTGGTAAGCAGAGGGTTTGAGAGGTTGTAGATCTTGTAAAAGGCATCATGATCTTGAGTGAGTGGGTGATATGTTCCAATTTCAATCGAAACATAATGTTTGATTCGTGGTTGACAGAAAACGGCAACGGGAATGATTTCTGAGTCAATTCGTTTTATTCTCAATGAATTGGGTCATGATTTAAGTTAGTAAACGTGCGAGAAACGTCTGTGCATGATTCACGGGTCTTAATCGCGATTAATTGCTTGATTGGAGATTGAATTGAATGTTGTTTGACTTTACGGAGTCAAACTGTTCAAAATTTGTAATTTAACCGCGTGAAATGTCCAATTGATATGCTAGACGCGTTTAGGATGGATCGAGGGTTGAATTCACAAATTTAGAAAGTCCAGAACTGATGTAAATCGATCGATGAAGCCTTGAATTGCATGGTTTCTGGATTGTTTGACTTTTGAGAGTCAAATTAGGTTAAAATGGGGTTAAAATGTTCAATTTGAGATGAAAGACTTCAAATGCAAATATTTTGAAGGGCTCAAAACAATAAGTGGGGTTCATGCTAGGTTTATTCATTTCAATTATTTTGTAGTTATATATAAATTGATTTATTTTCTTTTATAAGTTTTACAAAACTAATTATATTAATAATTTAAAAATGATTTATTTAAAAATATTGAAAATATAAATATATATATTTGTCTAAAACTAAACCAATGTTATTATGTGGTTTAATTAATAAATTCCAGTATATAAATTTATTCGAATACACACACACACACATATATATATTTATAAAAGAGTGGAAATTACGTGATTAGAGTTTATAAGTTTGATTTAGTTAGTATAATAAAATATGTAGGTGTCTACATTTATTTATATATATATATATATATATATGTAATAGGAAATAATATGTTAACGTAAGGTTTGAAAATTTGAATTAACATCTGTTAAAATAATAATTACTGTGACATATTATATTTGTACAAGTATGGGGCTTCAAGAGTTTACTTAATAAAATGAATAAAGAAAAATTGTAATGTGATCAATCAATTGCAAAAATTGTAAGCTTCCATGTGGTATAGTTTACAACTTTGGTGAACAAAGTGTATGACCATACTTTGTGTATAATGTGATCAGTCAATTGCAAAAATTGTAAGCAACTTAGTTTCGTGTATAATGTAGCACCCAAGTTTCATGTATGATCTAGTGTCATGTAGCTTGTAATCAAACATGCCTCATGTGTAACGTAAACAATTTAGCATCATGTATATGGTAAGAAATGAATTTCATGTATGATGTTAACAACTTAGTATCATGTATTTTGTAAACAAATAAGCTTTCATGTGTAATGTAAACAATTTAGTATCTTGTATATTGTAAGAAATGAATTTCACGTATGATGTTAACAACTTAGTATCATGTATTTTGTAAACAAATAAGCTTTCATGTGTAATGTAAACAATTTAGTATCATGTATATTGTATAATGCGCACAATTTAGTATCATGTACTTTGTAACCAAATAAGTTTCATGTTTAAAGTGGTCAATCTGATATTATGTACCAAACAAACAATTTTTATGTATCATGTGATCAATTTAGTATCATATATATTACAAACAACTAAGTTTCATGTATTATGTGATCGTTATGTGTATTTTGTGAACGTGCATATGTAAGTTATTGAATTTCGTGTGTGACGTATACTAATGAGTTTTGTATGTGAGCGAGTGTTGCAGACAAGCGTGTTGTTTGGCGTTCATGTATAATGTGGGTAGTTAGGTTTTAGCGTTTTAAATCTCGTTGAGGTTTGTAGGGATGGTTAACGTCTATGAGAAATGAGTCATCTCTTGAAGTGGCAAGTACACTCATACATTACTGAAGGTGCAAGATAACAAGGAGGTTCTGAAAATATTCTGAGTAATGTGCTTACGAATAACTGATTTTTGTTTGTAACTAAGTAATTGTAATTTGTTTTTGTTTGTAGATAAATAAGGTAGTGAAACTAATGAGTTGAATAATCTAAATAAATGGACAATTTATAGGAAAACCTTTTTATTAAATTTCCAATAAGAGAAAGTAATGGCTAAATCATTTTTTTAGTTAAGCCAAGGTTTAATAATCAATTTAACGAGAAAAAAAGTCATAATTAATTATTAGTTAAAAATAATTCTTTTATAAAACAAGTTGTATTAAGTTTCCTCGTAAGGTGAAAAAAGTTTATAGAAAATTTATATTTCAGATACTATTTATAAACTAAAGGTTTTATAAATAAAATACCGATGTTGTTTAAATCGGATAATGAGGTGGTTTGTTTACGAAGAAGATTCATAGGTACGTGTATTAATTTGCATTGAATGGGAATGTGATGTTTGGGTGCTCTTGATGAAAATATGACGGTAATATTAAATTGACGAGTAATGGCATTAAAATTGTAAAACAAAACTTAACATTGAATGTCAAAAGCTTAATTCATTATAAGGTAGCGGTTTCAAACGAGAATTTAAATACTAAGCAGAACAATCCAGCTAGCGTCTCAGGTAGCTCTCAACGAGGAAGCAGATGAGCACCAAGACGAACATTGCTATGGTCACTCGGATAGCAAATCGGGCCTTAGTTCTAGCTGCTTTCGTGCGTTTCTCAAGTATTTTTTTTGTCTTCTTCTAGGCTTGAAATCTTCTCCTCCTGGCACCACACTTGATTCAATAGGTTATCAATTCGCTGACCTAGTAGGTTGTGTCTTATCCCGTGCTCCATCCCTTGTCTCACAAACTCTAAGTTCCTCACGTATTGGTGGATGACATCAATTGGGACTCCCATAGCACTAGGGGGTGCCACGGTATGCCTTGCCCTAGAGTTAGGATGATATGGGTCGGGTGCTAGGTAGGGGTCTCTTAGAGGGGATGGTAACTGGTGGTGTAGGTGAGGTGCCTGATACAGGTTTCTTGATGGGGGTGGTAACTAATTGTGGAGATGGGGTGTCTGATACGGGTTTCTGGGTGAGGGTGATCCAGATGTTCGAAGTCTTGGGCCGGTGTTCCTAATCCAATCTGCCCTTACATCAAACCTTGGTCTAGCAGTTGGGGGTGTTGGTGACCGATACACGGGTGTCCTGATGCCTTCTTCCCAATCAGACTCTGCTCCAGGGTGGTAAACCGGGGAAGAATGAGAGTAGGAGTCCATGTCTAGCAGAAAAATAATGAAAAGGTTGCAAGTGATAATAAAATATTGAGTGTTAGAAATAGGAGTTCTCATTAGTTTAGAGTTTGACTAGTCATAACACCGAGCCTTCATAATAGTATTTTAGAAATACAATTGACCTATAAGCAATGCATCCCTGAGGAGAATTCCCAGGAAAGAGGGGTGGGTCACTAGGACACACTTAAGTACCCTGTCTTTCCTTAGCCAGAATCCCCTCATGGGCCTACACACCCTTCCAGCTATCATGTATTAATAACACTATTGATGGGCTCATGGTCATGATGAGAATTGTTGTGGACCGGGCTTTGAGGCCCGAAAGTGAGGTTTATTTGGCTTCTTCTTCTTGGAGGGTAAGTGGGCTTCTTAGTTTATTGTTAATGGATATTAGGCCCAGTAGTTTAAGTTTAGAAAACAAGAGGTGGTGACATTATATGTGTGAGTTTAAGGGTGCATGAAAAGCTAAGTGTGTATAAGTGTGTGTTAAAACTTAGGATAGCACTTAAATGAATCAAATTGTAACATCCCAAAAATAATAAAACGAATAAATATAGCGAGACCGGTGATTTAGTCGGAATATTTAAACAAAAGGGAGCGGGCTTGGGCTCGGCTTCAATGGGCCGAGGGAAGCCCATGTATATAAGAGGCAGGGCAGCCCTCTTCTCTGCTCATTCCCCCACTCACGCAACTTCTAGAGAGAGAAAGGAGAGCTCGGGTCTAGAGAGAGAAAGTTGACGGATCGTCCCGGAATTGAGGGAACACGTTACTGCTAAGCTCGTGAGAAGAACCTCCGGATCAGAATCTCGATACAGGTAATGATCTTGCCTAAATCTGAGTTTTTGTTTGTTTTTGGGATTTTCGGGTTTTGGCTAAAAAGGTAACGATTTTGCAGATGGAACTTGAAAATGAGCTTAGGTATAGCATCTAGAATGAAAACCGAACGTTTTGATCTAAGAAAAATTGAGATACTGACTCGATCAGACTCGCATGCAAAAAACTTTAGATTTTTGGGAAGACGATCTGTGCAGGCCCATCGAAACTACTAGTTTCGATATGTGCAGGTCCATAGAAACTACTAGTTTCGATATGTGCAGACCCCATCGAATCTACCTAGTTTCGATATGTGCAGACCCATCGAAACTACCATAGTTTCGATATGAGCCCACGATCCGAAGTTAAGATTACACCTAAGTTACTTATCGAAACTACCAAGTTTCGACATAAACAACCTATCGAAACTATCAAGTTTCCATGTAAGCAAATCCATCGAAACTACTAGGTTTAATCATAGGGATGTCTAGTGTCATCTAGGAGCACTACCTTACACGTATGGCTTTATTATAACAGATCGTGAGTGACATTAGTGACGCGCAGTAGCCAGCTAAGAGTATTTCAGAAACTACTTATCCGGTGAGTTCTAGAGCCCTCTTTTAAATGTTTTGTTAAATGTTTTGGGCTGGTGTGCATACTTACGAAATGATGTTTTAACGAAACGATGTTTACGAAAGGAAAGGGTATGAAGTGTTTTTGCCAAAAAGGTTTACGAATGTTTATGAACGGTCTAAATGAGGAAATGTTTAATGAAAAGGGAAAGAGGTAAAGGTTTAAATAAGTCATTATAAATCTAATCTATCGAATGAATGAAATTGACGATGAAGTCTGGGAATGTGATTCCCAGCCTTGTGGTAGATTATGGACAGCGAGCCATAGTTACCATAAGAACAACAGGGCAGTGTCTTGGTGACCTGTCGATGGTTTTGATGTTGTACAACTGGTAAGGGAGTAACGACGGTTAATCGGGTGATGACGATCATCCTAAGTGAATAAGGTAAAGGAAATCAATGACGGCGAAACGTAACGGTTGATTCCCCAAAGGAAAGATGCGTGTTGGGCAATGACGGCGACACTTAACGGTTGACCCCGCGTAGTGAATGGTTGGGCAATGACGGCGATACGTAACGGTTGACCCCACGTAGTGTATGGTTGTGGCAATGACGGCGATACGTAGCGGTTGCCCACAACACCAAAGGTTCCTTCGGGGACACTGTGACGCGTAAAGTAAGATACAGAATTAGATAACGATAATGTATGACTTAAATGAATGTTAAAAGTTTTAACGAACGATCCGTTCAACGGTGCTTATGATAATGATGTTGATGATGATATGGGTACGAAACCTTTTTTTTAAAGATGTTAGATTATTACATGCTTTGGTGAAAGGTTTTACTAAATGAATGAATGATATGTTTTTGGCAAATGTTGATGTTAAAGTTTTTATGAAATGCTAGAACTCACCAGCGTAGCTGTCACACCCCCAAATTTATTTACTTACTGAATAAATAAATAAATTAAGGTTGCAACGATTGGTAACATTACACAACAACGGAAGTTAAAGTAAAGACTTCTGAATATTGAACACCATTACAAATACTATAATAAACTTGTACATTGTCCTAGAACCATGTATAGGTGAAAGCCATCTTGAGGTTTGACGATCATACTCCTTCGGCTTCTAGGGTTTAATCCAAAAGGCTAACCTATTCCAACCATGCCATGACTATGAATTACCTGAAAAACATACTTAAAAATGTCAACACAAAGGTTGGTGAGTTCACAGGTTTGATTGTTGCAATGTAAAGTGATTTTCCTTGAAAACATTGATATTGTGTACATGGCCATGATACGAAACTGTTTTCCTTGAAAACATTTAAAATATGTACACGAGTTTAATGTAAGGTTGTTTTCCTCGAAAACATGTGATGACTTCATAGTCATAAAACGAGTAGTTTTCCCAATGAAAACCTGTGATGACTTCATAGTCATAAAACGAGTAGTTTTCCCAATGAAAACATGTGATGACTTCATAGTCATAAAACGAGTAGTTTTCCCAATGAAAACATGTGATGACTTCATAGTCATAAAACGAGTAGTTTTCCCAACGAAAACATGTGATGACGTCATAGTCATAAAATAAGTCGTTTTTCCTTAAAACATTGATAATGTGTACATGGCCATAATATGAAACTGTTTTCCTTGAAAACATTGATAAAAACATTTCCACGTAAACGAATGGCAAAACCATTGGTGTATAAGTGATTGGCAGATCCATCTACACGAAAACGTTTCAATGAATATGATAAACAAAACAAGTAACGTTGACCCATTTGTAGACTAGCTAGGAATACAAATAATATGTACATACATGAGGCATAACCAAACCATGACACAGGTGTTTTGCCCCTCGCTCATACCTCACGAGCAATGTTTGAACACTATGCGGTCATTTGGCCAGAGGGACCCATGGTTAGCGCGACTAACCATGACCGGGGGTGTCAATCCCAATAGTACTATCCATAGAATCCCAGGCTATCCTTAGCTAATGGTTATAAAATATGATGGTCAGGGGGCTTTACGAGCTCCAAACGTGTTCACTCATGCAAACATAAAGGTCGGGTCTTATTTTCTTGTTACCATATGAAAATGTTTATAAGCATGTGTTCCATGTTTTCTAAGATGTATCAAGTAATGATGTTTCGTGTTTTCAAACGTGTTATGGAAGTATGTTTCTCCCCCGATGTTTCTAAAACATTAAAAGTTAAAAGGGGACAGTGAACTCACCTCAAGTCCAGCAAATGCGATCACAAGCTCAACTGACAACAAGTGAGCGCAACGATCCTAAACGGTTCCTATTGTTCAAACAAGTGTTGTCAATATCAACAACAATATAACTAGGATCGTGCCCTAACATTATGGTTTCAAATCTAAACCCAACCCATGTTGAGGACATCTAAGTTGTAGAAACCAAATTCTTTATTTTTAACGAAAATTGGGCAGAGTCCCGTTTGTTTTTTGCTAAACCCGACAATATCCAATTGTCCAATTACAACACCAACTTACACCAATAATCCAATAAACCGCACTTTAGATCCTAATACTAAAGTCATACTTTAATTCGACAATTATTTGATAAATATATAAAAACTATATCATTATAATACAATTTAACGTGCCCGAAAAACGTTCTCAAAAGACGTCCCCGACAAAATTTATAGGTCCCGTGCTACTACCTGACAATAGATATATAAGTGTTTCGGGTCATACCTTAGCCTACAAGCCGTTCTAAGCGGTTTTGTACGAAAAGCTGAGCACGACGCGAGAAGAAACTTGTTTCGCTCATAACTTGATCATACGAACTCCGATTGAGGTGATTCAAGCGGCCATGAACTCGTCTCGCCAAGCCCCACCAGCGCCGCCGGTCTCCGCCGCCGGCCGCCGCCGTCGCCGGAAAACCGGACAGTGGCCGGATTTGGTGGTTTTGGCCTGAAAGCTTCACTTTTTCGACCCAAACTTCTTCGTATGCGTAGATCGGACCTTTAGGAACCCTTTTCTAGCAAAAGCCCCATTTGTCGAGGTCGCCGGAAAAGTGTTTTTGGCCGGAATCTCCACCACCGTCGTGATCTAGTGCAAACCACCACCACCATCGGACTCAGGACGTCGAGATCTATCAGATGAGGTGGTGCACTTGCCGCCACTCGCCGGTCCGCTGTGATCCGCCGCTGTGCGCCGCCGCCTCCTGATGCTGTCGCTGCGCCACCGTGCGCCGCTGCTCTCCGCCGTTGTTCTTCCGTTCATGCTCGCCGGAGGAGGCCGCCGAAAGGTGGCCGACCCCCCCTTCCTTTCTCTCATTCTCTCTCTGAACACACACACACAAGTGTGTGTGTTTGTTGTGCAAATGAGGAAAAAGATGAGAAGATTTTATATATATATCTAGCGTTTTAAGTGGGTAGGCTACCTACCAGTAACGCGTGTCAAACCTAAAATATCATCATGCATTTAGTTCCCGATTAATATTTGTCGTTCATAATATAAATATTAATACTAAAATAAATATTCAAATAATTTATTTTGTTAGCTTATTACCGGAGAATATTCGAGTCGGTATGAGCTGACAACGCGTGTGTGAGTCTGTTCGTCGGATTTATCGTTTCACTCTCCGGTTATTAATAACATTTTTATTATAAACAAATATTTATAATATTTGTCGTATCGGTAATAACCGTACCGCTATCGTTAGTTTTACGAGGATCTAACGTGGTTTAACATTCGTATACACGTACTACACGTGTATTTATCCGAACAGTCTTTTCAAATGAATATTAATACTTAATATCAATAATTCATTAATTCATTTAATCGTTCTGTCGAATACCCGGTAAAAACCGTTGTTTAACACGTTTAACGTTAAGAATTTCTGAACCGCGTACGTTCTTATATCTTTTCTTAAATTCTCAGAATCGCGTAACGAGTCATTAAATGAAATCGTGTGACTAATATGATATTCGGATTGTGTAAATTTGGATTTCTAACGGGCTTGGATCCTTACCGGGCCTCAAATGAACTTGACTTCCTATTGGGCCTTATTGGGCCTAGTTGGGTTTTAGCCCAACAACTGGGTTTTGGATTCTGAAATTTTGCAGGTGTCACAGTAGCTGACTTTTTAGTGTGCACATTCAGGTTAAGGCAGGTTATGAGGATGTACGGTGATGCTTGGCTAGCAAGAGGAGTTACCCGGCTGACTATGAAAACTGGCATCCCGTTATGTTTTAGTTATGATGTATTTATGTTTTAAACAATGTTTACGCTTCCGCATGTATGAACAATGATGACGTTATGTTTAAATGAAATTTTCTGCTGCGTTATTTGATATTTATGTTTAAGAACTGTTTGTGAATGAGTAAATCCAACAAGTGGGGCCTCCTGGGTTTGGGGCCTTACACAAATAGATAGCATGAATATAGCACAACAATTATCAGGCAGTGTGACACATAAATTATTAAATATTGTATCAGGTAGTGTATTTACTTATGACAGTATGTAGGAATATTCACATAAGAAGAAATCATGTAGTAGCATGACATTGTATGGGTGTCCTAATGTAAGACCCTTTATCCCGGGTAACCTCACTTGTTGGATTTACTCATAAACAAAGTCATAAATACTGAACTTTAAATTTTACACATTCAATTAACAGCAAAACATTCACGTTTGAGTACATTGCAGCGGAAGTCTTAACATTTAAAACATACATCATTGTTTAACAAAAACATAAATCGGGATGTCAGTCTCTAGCCGGGCAGCCTTCACGCCTTCGCATGACCCTTTTCTTTGTTACCTGAAATGTATACTAAAAGTCAGCTAACGCTGGTGAGTTCTAGTTTAAAATGATTAGATATAAACATTATTTCTTTAAAAGTATACATAAGTTTATATATAAAGAACATAAATACGTATTCTTAACTTTTACTTTTCTTTCATCATTCTTTAGTGACTATATTGATATGCATTCACCTTTACTTTCCTTAACATTCATTGGTCATACACATAAGGGTGATCAACCCGTCTTTTACTACGTATGTCACAAAGACATACGCCATTAAGCCACCGTCGTAGCCCTTTGACTCGTCCGGTCCTAGAAACCGTCCGCCTTAAAAACCGTCCGGCCAACCTTCGGCCGTCCGTCATTAACCGTCCTACCGTCGTAGGCCGTCCTATTCGCCCGTCTACCCGAAGGTATCCGTTTCCCACGTGGCTACCATGTTTTCAACCGTTCTACATATGATATGGCATTTGCTTCGACCGTCCATTAATGCCCCTTTTTATTTCCTAGCTGATGAAGGAACGTTTTTGTCCCGGTTGCAAGATAGTCACGTGGTCGTCCGTCTACCAAAGTAGCCGTTGTTCACGAAGCGTCCATAACATTTACATACATTCATAACATGCAATATATATAATATAAAGCAAGGTTTTATTCATTATTTGTAAATATACGTTTCATTCTTTATTCATAATTCATTTTCATATATATATATATAAATATATATATTTGTATATCACGTATGATCACACTGACATTCATAACATTTAATCATTTAGTGTATACACTTCAGCCCCAAAACATTTAAACTGATTTGCACATAACATAGAAGGGGGCACATAGAACTCACCTGATGAGCTAGTCTGGGTTGTCCTAAACAAAGGTCCAACAACGTCACTTCCGATCTGAATTGATTAGTTAAGTACACATCAGACCTAATCCCGATTCTAACGGTTTAACCATTCTAAACATACTGACTTTACTTAACCAGCCTGATACCTGCGCACTTAGCAAGTGCGCAGGGCCTTGGTCATGCGTACTTGATAAGTACGCAGACTTTACTTCATGCGTACTTGATAAGTACGCAGACTTTACTTCACGCGTACTTGATAAGTACGCAGGAACTTCTTCATGCGTAAAAAACCCTAACTTTTGCATGCGGGTCTGATCATGTCAATATCTCAATTTTTCTTTGATCAAAATGTTCGGTTTTCATTCTAGATGCTATACCTAAGCTCATTTTCAAGTTTCATCCGTAAAAACGTCACCTATTTAGCTAAAACCCGAAAATCCCCAAATAATCATAAAAACTCAGATTATGGTCGAACGCTTACCTGGATTGGAATTATGATTCAGAGAAGATAATCACAAGCACAGTAGCAACGTTCTCCTGAATTCCCGAGTAGATCCGTCACTTTCACTCTCTAGACCCGTGCTCTCTTCTCTCTCTCTAGAACTTGTGAACTTGGAAAAATGAAGGTTTGGAGCAGCCCTTGTCCTTATATACTTGGGCTTCCTTCGGCCCGTTGGAGCCGAGCCCAAGCCCATCCGTTTTTCTTTCGCAATTTGAAAATTATAATTTCGATCGTGTCATTATTTTTTTTATTACTAGTTTTGGGATGTTACACCTAAGGTTATAGTCTAGGTCAAAAGTGTCTAATAACCTAATTCCCTATAACCAAGGCTCTGATACCAATCTGTCACACCCCAACTGACGGCGGAATACGTCGGGACGGGACATGTAGACTGTTCATGAGCTCAAGGTTGACTAAACTGTATATATTAAATCCATTTCAATTCAAACAAACATAAACCAATTTCAAAGTACATAAATGAAATACAAATTGTTCTTGAATTAAAGTTAACTACGTCCCAAAGTCTATGTGTAGCAAGCCTTGATGAAAATCACACATTAACACCTGAAACATGAATAAAATATGGTCAACTAAAAAGTTGGTGAGCATACACAGGTTTGTACATAGATAGTATATAGATGTGAATAAACAAATCCTTACATAACATGATAAAATAAGGCATTTATGGGGAGCTACTATTGTGTAACCAAAAGTACAATCAAAACCTTTGTAACTAACATGCAAATTGTGTTGTCGGTAACAATCACCCCAATCTGGGTGGGTTTGTCAGACTCAATAGATCTATCATTGTTAACCATCGGCTTGAATAGTTAATGATTGCACATAAATTGCACACAAACAGTTAACACACTTAGTACTCAAACATAAAGCTCAAATTTGCACACATGAATGTAAAGAGGATTTGTGTTTGTATAGTTTGTGTAAATGTAAACAATTGTATGAATAGAGTTCATGTTTCACCCCAAAAAGTGTACAAGTGTGAAAAAGAGGCTATGTAATACTCACCTTGTAGTGAGTAGCTTGAATGTCACACAAGTATGTTGCTGTTGCATAAATGCTCTAGCTAACCACATGACTAACCTATGTTTGACGGAATATATGTATCAATGATTTGTACAAAAAAGTAGGAAATCCTAATGTACCAAAGAATTGGGTGAGGGCTTGGTTGAGTGAGTGTGTGCTTGTTTGAGTTTCAAAAAAATGGTTTTGTAATCCGATGTAAAAGTATGTGTGAAAGGATATGTGGTTTCATTTGTTTCTTTTTTTTGTAATATTTGAATACGTGTTATTATTAATAGCCATTCTATGTAAAAAGTAAATAAATGTATATTTAATTTGTTCTTGATAATAGGTAAATGAATGAAAGAAAAAATAGTAAACTTGATTAAATGGAAAGATTTTGGTAAATAAATAAACTCTTTTTATTTATTTACTTTAGTTATTAAAACAAAAGGGTTTTCTCCAGAAATTAATGGTCTAATTATTTTGTAATTAAAACAAAATTTTAAATAATAAATTGTGTAACGACGTACAATAAACAAAACCATAAGTTTGAAATATAGTGTTCTAATTAATTAATTCATAATTAATTATTAGTTAAAAATGTAAAATTAGTTTTTAAATATTTTTATATAACTAAATGAATTATAATAAAGATTATATATAAATCAATACAAGATAAAAGGGCTTAAATAAATAATCAAGATTATATTCTGATTGTATTTTATAACATAGGTTTGTACCTTTTAAAATCGAGTTTAATAATTAACATATATATACATTTCATTTAATAAGAATATGAATTATAAACATTGAACCTTTATCTATAAATTTATGTAAACATAAGTGTGGGTGAGTGTGATAAGGGATAAAAGAAAAAGAAAAACAAGAAAAGGGGGTCTGCCGGGTTCAAACCCGTGACCCGCCCCAATTCGCACAAGGAACAAACCACCAGCACAAACCCGTTTTTTGTTATAATTTTATAGAAAGAATTCTTAAAACCCACACAAACAGTGCATCACCATCTTCTCTAAACAACCAACCCAACCCTAGCCCCGCAATTAGCTGCGATTAGGCGCAGATCGACAACAGAAAACATGGGGCTTACATTCAGGGAATCCAAACGAGTAAATAGACGTTTTAATCACCTGGAATGGTTGCGATTAGAGGGAGATCGGCTAAAGCCTCTGGTTCGACATTCTTTGATGCAAATCGAGTCCTAGAAGTAGTAAGTAGAGGGTTTGAGAGGTCGTAGATCTTGAAAAAGGCATCACGATCGTGAGTGAGTGGGCGATATGTTCCAATTTCAATCGGAACATAATGTTTGATTCGTGGTTGACAGAAAATGGCAACGGGAATGATTTATGAGTCAATTCGTTTTATTCTCAATGAATTGGGTCATGATTTAAGTTAGTAAACGGTGCGTGATTCACGGGTCTTAATCGCGATTAATTGCTTGATTGGAGATTGAATTGAATGTTGTTTGACTTTGCGGAGTCAAACTGTTCAAAATTTGTAATTTAACCGCGTGAAATGTTCAATTGATATGCTAGACGCGTTTAGGATGGATCGAGGGTTGAATTCACAAATTTGGAAAGTCCAGAACTGATGTAAATCGATCGATGAAGCCTTGAATTGCAAGGTTTCTGGATTGTTTGACTTTTGAGAGTCAAATTGGGTTAAAATGGGGTTAAAAGGTTCAATTTGAGATGAAAGACTTCAAATACAAATATTTTGGAGGGCTCAAAACAATAAGTGTGGTTCAAGCTAGGTTTATTCATTTCAATTATTTTGTAGTTATATATAAATTGATTTCTTTTCTTTTATAAGTTTTACAAAACTAATTATATTAATAATTTAAAAATGATTTATTTAAAAAGATTGAATATATAAATATATATATATTTATCTAAAACTAAACCAATGTTATTATGTGGTTTAATTAATAAATTCGAGTATATAAATTTATTCGAATACACACACACATATATATTTATAAAAGAGTGGAAATTACATGATTAGAGTTTATAAGTTTGATTTAGTTAGTATAATAAAATATGTAGGTGTCTACATTTATATATATATATATATATATATATATATGTAATAGGAAATAATATGTTAACGTAAGGTTTAAAAATTTGAATTAACATCTGTTAAAATAATAAGTACTGTGACATATTATGTTTGTACAAGTATGGGGCTTCAAGTGTTTACTTAATAAAATGAATAAAGAAAAATTATGGCCCGAAAATCATGGATGTTACATTAAAAAACTAGTAAAGGTAAACGGCCAGCTTGCTCACACGACCGGTTCTTTGAACCAAATCAAACCAATATTTTGAAACTGTGAACTGAACCATATAGATCTTAGACCGACTGACTTCTAACAGGAGCATTTGGGGTGTGTAGCATTTGTTGTATGATATGAACTTAATGGTGTCCCATAGTCCATTTCATTATTAAACTTATAAAAATCAATGGGTTTCTGCATTTATAGTTCATGAGAAGCTAAGGTTCATTGTTGGTGAACCTTCTAAAGCATTCTTCCTCACAACAGATAAGACTCCAGAAATTTCTTCCCATTTTCTAGCATAAAAATGGACTTTAACCAATCTTTAACCCATTTGACCCATTTGACATGTTGGTCTTTAGCTAACTTTTTAGATTTGACCTGTTTCGAATATAGCACAACCCAAATCTACCCAATCATTATCAAATTGGTCGAAATTGCCACCTGTAGAAAAAATTGGCAACCCGAGACTCTACAGCCGCAACTAAGCCTGATGAATTCATAATATAAAGTACCATTAAGAAATTACTTGTAAAATATCATATGGTAAGCTTGATGTGGTTTACAGGTCAAATCAAATAAATAATGTAATGTTACATAATCACAACCGTCTACTCCAAAAAATATATGTGACAGCAACCCATGAGATTTCTTCTTCTTTCATGCCAATATAATCATTTAATCATCTAGTTAAACCATAAATGAAGTTATCTTGTTAAAATTAATTCATAACTTTGCTAGCCCATAGGAATGCATAAAATCAAAAATACTTGCATACTCATAGATCTGAGAACAAAAAACATAGTTAGATGAAAGGAGATTTCACCTTATTGTCGGCGTTCAAAAGACACTTACAAGCCCTGAACACTCAAGAACACCGCCGCACCCTTCCCAAGAGCATAAATCGATCCACTAATCACCAAATTCTTTGACCGATTGTTGATGATACGCATCACTCACAACATTAATCACCTGAAATGAACCTTCTCCAACTGAAATCGAAGGTCCATAAAGCCACAAAGGAATCATTGTCAATTTGGGTTTTCAGTTTAGGGTTTTCAAGCATGTTCATCTAGCATCTAGAATAAAGCTCTAAGTAAAAATAAAGACTGATGGCTACAAAATTCTCTAAGTACAAATGCTGCGGACTTCACAGTTTTGCTGCTGACCAACAAGCTGCTGCGGATAAGCCTGTCTGCTGTGGACACTTGTTCTCCTACTGATGAACAAGTCTGCTACGGACAGCCTTATCTGCTGAAGACCAGAGTTGCTGCGGATAGGCTTCTCAGCAGCATCAAACACTTGATGCCGCTGATAGGCAAATCATCAGCAGTTTTGGATAGTTGAGTCCTGCTGCGGATCATCAACTTTGCTGCTGATAGCTATATCCGATGAAGATCAATCATTGCTGCTGACCAGCCTTGCAAAAGCAACAACACCACTGACAACTTTCTGCTACAGCTTTGACACACCCCATGCGGAAGGAAAGTTACTTGTGCAGACAATAAAGAACAACAACGCTCTTCTCCAAGCATGCAAGCAATGATGCCTAAGAAGACGTTTGAGTAAAGTTAACTAGTATAGTTGTTATTGTCTTTACGTGTAGTATAACTTCATATACAAGATCAATGGCTTGTGTTCGATCTGATCCTTCGAATCAAGGGTATGTCTTGATTCTAAGTTACTATATAAGTAGTGTATCGAGTCATTTACAAGAGTGCTTTTCCTAGAGTTTTCTTTGTAATCTTGTAACCTTTGAAGCTTAATACATATTGCATTTATCAGTATTCTTCTTGTTTACTTATTTACATTGCTTAGTTGTTATTGTTTCCGCCAATATCAACTAGAATAGAACCATCTTGTATTTACCGATCCTACAAGTGGTATCAGAGCTTTGGCTCACAGATTAAACAAACTCACATTTGTTTAATCATTCTCTGGTTCTATTATAAACTATCTCTTTGCTAAAGACACCCACTATCACAAATAAAAAAAATGGCTGAAAACAATGGATTTGAAGATATCGGAAGCATCAACAGACCACCAAGACTGGTGTCTGGAGAAGATTATGATATATGGAAGAATAGAATGGAAAGCTTATTCTGCTATCAGGAATATGGGATGTGGAGATCCATTAAAGATGGACCGTACATACCCATGGTGGCCTCTTCTGATTCCGGAGGTACACTAGTCCCCAAAGAACCCTCGAAGTATTCAGATGAGGACATCAAAAAGATGGAGGTAGATTTCAAGGCACTGGGAGCCATTCAGATGTGCCTACCAAATGAAGTTTTTCACAAATTCAGAGGATACAGAACTGCCAAGGAGCTATGGGAAGCTCTTGAGAAGATGTTTGCTGGTTCAGAGGAAGTAAAAGAAAACAGAAGAGACATCCTGAAGCAGCAATATGAAAACTTCTTCTGGAAGGAAGGTGAGTCACTAAATGTGTTATATAACAGATATACTTATCTTGTAAGTGAGATACAGTGCTCCAAAGTGAAGCTGGAGAATGAAGACATTCTCAAAAAGTTCATTAGGTCTCTACCCAGCTGCTGGACACTCTACACAGTGTCTATCAGAAGAACTGAGAACCTGAAGACTCTACAAATGACTGAGCTTTTCGGTATGCTAAAGACCTATGAATTAGAAATGATTCAGGCCAAGGAAAGAAGCTAAAGCTACTAAACAGCCTCAACATCCACCACCACCTCTTCTGCTCTCCACTCTGATGACTCAGGTCCCAGTTCAAGCAACTATTATCCTCCTATCGTCACACATCCTCAAACTCCAACCTCTTAACCCAACACCTCACCATTTCTTCTTGAAGCTCCTCCTCAAGCCTCAACCTCTGCTGCTTTTATTTCTGAAAACTCAAGCAACATGTCATTTATTAAGGAGGATCTGGAATGCTTTCATCCAGATGATTTGGAAGAAATGGACATACAACATTCTTATGCCATGCTCCTCTAAGAGCAAAAAGGTTCTACTCTAGAACAGACAGACCCGTTCCAAGCAACAACTCCAACACCAGAGTTGGCTTAGATAAAAGCAAATTAAGATGTTACAACTATAACCAATTGGGTCATTTTGCTAGAGAATGAAAGGCTCCGAAGGCAAACCCAGCCTCTGGTCAATCAAGACAAGCTCACCAAGCCCAGCCAAGACAACAACAGCAATAAACTTCTCCTTCAGCTCAAACTGCAGCTTGTGCAGCTGTTGGAACTTCTGACTTTGACTGGGGCTTCCAGTATGAAGACCTTCCTGCCAACAACCAAGCTCTTATGGAAGAAACAACCGAGATACCGCCTCACGTATATGAACATCTTTGTTCCCAAACTTGTATTGATAAGGTGTTAGGATACAGAAAGCACAATCTGAAACACACCACTTTTAAAAACAAAACTTTAACGCGCGGAAGTCTTAAACCCATAATTTTTTTTTCCTGTCGCGTACCGCGACTCATACGTGCCACCCCCGTCGCGGACCGCGAGGGGACCTTTTTCACATAAAGTTTCAATTTTTCTGCAGGTTTCAGCACTTAACCAAATATCCAACATTTTTCAAACCTTCAAGACATTAAAATTCCCAACACTTAGGTTTTGACCAAAAACACATTAACAACAAGTAAATACACTAAAACATCAATTGTGTATCAAATTTACATCCATCTACGAGGGTTTTCCCAAAAATCCCCAAAATACCAAAATGCATACGAGAACCCTTCACGCCTTGGACTTGACTTGGACTACTTCGGAGCCTTTCCTACAACCATATAAACATATCACCATTAGTAATGAGATAAACATAACCAACAAGTATTTACAACTTGTTGTCACCCTTTTTACCCATTTGACCCGTTGACACCCATTTGACCCGTTAACACCCATTTGGTCAATTAAGGATTTCATACACTTGTATATCACCTACAAGTTACTTTCATCAATTCATTATCACTTTTCCATTTCCATTTTGGCACGTAGGCCATAACTTCATATCCTAAAGGATACGAGATCATAACTCCATAACTATTCTATCCATTATGGTACTTAGACCATAACTTCATATCCATTCTATCCATTATGGTTCATAGACCATAACTCCATATCAACATATCCATTATAGTATAATTACTATAACTACATTCCTTCAATTATGCATACAATTTCATGCTCATTCATACCACATAACAAATTATACAACTTTACACATTATACATACAACCTTGCATAAAAACTCATTTATCCTCGTTTCATTTATGATCAACACATGATCCATTTCCATTATAGCTTAACACTATAACTACATTCATTCATTGTACATACTAAATCATTCACAATTTATCATATCACAAGTATGTACACAATCACATAACACATAATTCACAAAATTCACCATTTATCATCAATACTAAGTAAGTGCGTAGGCACTTACCTTTCGGGTTAGAAGATCCCGCACCGCTCTCAAGCTTTGCAATTTGATTACCTAAACACATTCGCCTAGTTTAGTAATCTAACATATACCAAAATTTCATTACATTTGCGTTCACAACTCAATTTCCCAATTCCAACCCAAATTGACCCGTTTGGGTTATCCTCATAACCAAACACCCTCTTTCACCACAAACTCAACTACTTGAGTTTCATTAACTTAATCTTAACACTAATTCTTCTTTCAAAAATTATTATTAAGTTAATTTGGTGTTTGTTCTAGTGTCTAACATCTTAAAAACACTTAATCTTCATTAATTCACCATTCTAACATTATGACCCAAACACCCCCAATTTTCACCATATGAACCCTAACTTCTCATAATCAAAATCAAAGGGTTCTAGGATGTTAATCATCATTCTTTAACTTTAGTTTAGCTAGATTATCAATAATCTAACACTAATTCATCACATGCATACTCGATTTTCGGATTTCTTCAAAACCCACCAAATATCACATTCAAAGTGAAATCAAAGGAAAGAAATCACTTACTTGATGTTAGGAGAGTGATGTGCAAGCCAAAACCCCCACAAATCAAGCTCTAAATGTACGATTTGAGCTTCAATTGAGATTTCTCCTTTTTCTTCTCTTGAACATAAACGACCTCAACAACACAAATGAGGTTTATTTTGACTTTTGCTAGTCAATATGGCAGATTTTGCCATTTACACATTTGGCCCCTTAACTTCCATTTCACTCATTTCATTCTATAGTTAGTTAAAACTAACATAACTTCATTATTAACTTGAAACCTACTTATTTCAACTTATTTCATAAATATTATTTTCACCATAATATTTATTAAAATGCTTTATTTATCTGAAAACGAAACCCGGATTTTGGTTCGTTACACAATCAAAAACTTATAGATAAAAATGAAGAGTTTCATCAAATGAAATCTGAATTCAAAAAGGTTGAAAACAGTTATAAAGATAAAATTAACTGCCTAAAGAAAGAGATTTCACTACTAAAACATGAACAAACCAATCTTGAAACTCAGATTGATGATCTACTAGTTAAATTAAAAGCTACCAGAGCAGAGTTGGCAGAACAGAAAGTTCATGTTGAAAAATATGAATTTGCATCCAAAAAGTTGCAAAGACTTTTAAATGCTCAAGTTCATGACAAGGTAAAAACTGGTCTGGGTTACCATGCTGAACAATACCAATCCATTGCACCTGGTGCTGACTACGTTGCCATCCATGAACCAAGCTTCAATCTCTCAAATATTGAAAAAGCCAACCGAAATCTTGATCCTTCAAGAGATGAACCACTAATGCAAGAATGCACTACCTCTTCAGAGTCTGAGTAAACTTGCTCAGACTCCACCAAAACAAATGAAGCTTCATCACCTCCTGCCCTTGAAGACATTCAAACAAGTACTCCTGTCCCTTTCATCTCTTTAGTACAAGTACCAGCTGTTCCAGTTCCTCTACCTTTCAAACAGATCAAAATTAGCTATCCTCCAGAAGGAAGAAAACTAAATGTTGAAATAGAACAGTCTTAAAACTCCACAAACCCAAAGCCCCTATCAAAACCAATCCAACAAAGGAAGGTGTTTGACATATGTTATGCACCTGGAGAAAGAGCTCCATATGTTCAAAAGACATTGGAAGAAGCCACCTTTGAGCACAACAAAGCTCATCCATGGAATTTCAAGGGCTTGTTTAAAAGGAAGGACTATGTAAAATTTCAAAGGGATAAATTGGCTAAATCATGCTTTGTGTGTGGTAAATACAACCACACTGCTAGCACTTGCTTCTACTACCTTCAGCAACAAAGAAACCCAAAGCAACAGGCTTTTGAGAAAATAAACAAGAATAGAAGGAGAAAAAGTTCTGAAGCCAAAGAAACTCAGTTCAGAAACTCTCTATCTCCACCAAGAAAGCATTTTCCAGGACCCCAACAATCCTGCATCATTTGTGGTGAATCAGACCACTCTGCTGCACGTTGTAAGTTCAATCCGTTCAACCAAGTTCTTCATCAAGTTCCTCTTAAACAAAAGCCTATTAGCAAGATGAAGAAGGATATGCATACATCTGTGATCAAACCATCAGCAGCAAATAAAACTGCCGCTGATCGAGTAAAGCCCAAACAACCAAAGGAAAAGCCTTCAGCAGCAACCAAGACTGCTGCTGCTCAAATAAAACCATCAGCAGCAACAAAATCTGCTGCTGATAAGCCAAAGTCCTCAGTTACAACATCTGCTGCTAACAAAGCTAAGAGATCTGGAAAACCACCTCCTCAGCAATGGAAAGCCAAAATCCCTCCAAGAATCATCATTGGTTCTGTTGAATGCAAACATGCTGATACTAATAACCCTATAACACATTTTTCCAAGGATGCAAGCTCTTGGATTCCTCTCACTAACTAGAACTCCTATGCAAGTGCACCATCAACTGACTCCAGACAAAGATGGTCAAGACACTGATCAACATCAGTACCGTGCAATGATAGGATCACTCATGTATCTCACTGCCTCAAGGCCAGATATCATGTTTGCAGTATGCCTTTGTGCAAGATTCCAAGCGGCTCCAAAGGTCACACACCTTCAAGCTGTCAAAAGAATATTCAGATACCTAAAGGGAGCCCCAAGACTTGGGTTATGGTATTCTAAAAATGAAAAGTTCAATCTGTATGCATACACTGACAGTGATTATGGGGGATGCAACTTGGACAAAAAGTCCACATCAGGGGGTTGTCAGTTTCTGGGAGGGAGACTGATTTCATGGCAGTGCAAGAAGCAAACCTGTGTATCAACTTCTACAGCAGAATCAGAATACATTGCAGCTTCAAGTTGCTGTGCACAAGTCATCTGGATTCAAAATCAAATGCTAGATTATGGGATGATTTTCATGGCTATTCCTATTCACATTGACATCAAGAGTGCCATTTCAATCACAAACAATCCAGTGCAGCACTCCAAGACAAAGCACATTGACATTAGGTATCACTTCATAAGAGATCAAGCTGAGAAAAAGAGAATTATTTTAACCAAAGTTCATACCAATGAGCAATATGCTGATTTGTTTACAAAACATTTTGATGAAGCTAGATTTAGATATTTAGTTGAATCCATTGGTATGATGAACTTTGAATAAAACCTGTCTCTAAAATTTGTTTTTGTAAATGTGTTTGTCTTTTGTTATAAATAAAAGTTATAAGTCAGCAGCAACCATATTTGCTGCTGACAGGTTTAATAATCAGCAGCAAAGATTTTGCCACTGACCGCTTTAAGTTATCAGCAGGAACAAGTTTCCTGCGGATAGCTTTACGGCAGTCAGCATCAACACCCTTGCTGCGGATCATTGCATCCATCAGTAGCAATTGAGTTTGCTGCTGACAGACTTAACTATCCGCAGCAACCAAGCTTGCAGCGGATAGGCTTAACCATCCGCAGCAACCAAGTTTGCTAATAATGGGTAAATATAAGTCCAAATTAACTTTTACCCGCTGTAAAAATTCCTTTCAATCTTTACCATGACTGCTATAGTGTATTACAGTTGTAACAGTAAAAAGTGAATAAGGTTGTACTGTACAAGTAAGTTTGCTTTTTCCTTCCTCTGTCGTTATAACTCAAATCAATTTCTTCATAACCTCTTCACATTCAATTTCAACCTAACCCTCATCATTTTCTCTCAAACCTCCATAGCATTCAAAGCCTTCCATACTTAACCACATTTCAAAAACCTTCATCCTTCCCTCCAAACCCAACAAATGGTAGAGGTAGACATAAACCGTCCCGATGATAAGTTTTCTCCATACCACAACCTCACGGCATACTTAATAAAAGGGAAGAAGTCCGAGGGGGTTTGATGACATGATCGACTTTCTCTGTCAATAAAATATTCACCATGCACTCACTGTCAACCCAACCATTTACATCCCTCACATGGAGGACTTTTGGAACTCTGCCGTCTTTTCTACCGAACAGGGGATACCCCAAATCAAAGCCAAGGTAGACGGCAAGAACATCACCATCTTTGAAGCTACTCTCCGCAAACACCTCAAGCTTCAAGATGAGGGGGCCGCCATTTCATACTCAAAGGAAGACTATATGAGGACCTTTTTATCCATAGGGTACACTAGAAATCAGAATGAGTACACAATAGATAAGGCGCTGATGGCCCCCCATGGAAGTATCTATGCCACACTCTTCTACAATGCATATCCCAGAAGAGAAGTGGAGGGCATCAAGTGAGCTCTGCATTTGCCTCTGCTGTTCACGGTATGGTTACTGGCCAAGGATTCAACTTTGCACATCTCATCTTTGAAGGTTTAAGATACAACCTTCAAGAGGGTGCAAAGCAGCAACTTTATATGTACCCAAGGTTCTTGCAGGAGGTTTTCAACAATGAATTAATAGAGCTTTCAAAACCTGCAAGAATCTATCTTATGCTGGGTCATAAAAGTAACATTTTTCAAAGTATGAGAACTGTTTCCAAAAAGTTCTCAGGGTCAATGTTCCATTGTTATCTATAATGATGAACATACAAAGTACCCAGGGTGACAGTTCAGCAATCCTAGCTGATACTGATCCCACACCCTCCACTTCAAATCCTGAACAACAAATTGCTTCCCTTGTTCGAACCCCTGTGCAGACTACTAAGGATGCACGGGCACAAAAATTACTTACGCCTGTTTTGGATGTTATCATCTCTTAACTGGAACAAAGGGCCCAGTTGCGGAAAAATATACTAGAAAAAGGAGCAAGAAGACTCCTTCTATTCTTGTCTCAAAGGCCCAATCCCAACCTAAAAGCCCTCATTCAGAATCCCAAAATTCTGATGAGAATATCAAAAGGGATAGCCAAAACATTAGAGAAACTTCCTTGGAAGTTTCTCTATTAGGACCAGGATCACATCCCGGATCCATAGAACAACCTGCTGAGCCATACCTTTATCTCTCTTCTCTGAACTTAAGTGCAGAGGCACCCTGTCAAGATGACATACCTTCTCCAACTACCACTATTTCGGAGGTATTGATTGACTTGGCTTCCAATGCACCTAACCCAAGTTCATCACCCAAGAAGGTTTACTCTAGGAGTGATGATAGAGTGAATGTGGAAAGGGCTGTCACTACTTCTGGTTCATCAACTGACCAGGAGGACAGTGAGAACATCATTAAGACCCTAACCATGGCAACTCACAGTGAGGATGTTTCATTTGAAACACTCTTCACTGAGAGGAATCCCAGGCGCCAAGAAAACCAGGGTAATGGGGATGCAGAGGCTAGGCCTAAGGCCCCATCTGGATCCAAGGATTCCATAACTGTGGATGAGGACAGACTGAAACTTCATAACTTGGAATTGACGGCCAGGGTAGAAATGCTAGAGGCCGAAGTTTCCAAACTAAGGCACCAAGTCTCTATGCATGAAGCCCATCAATGCCCTCCCGTGACTAGTCCCTCCCTTGTCTCAGTGGGTACTCAAACTGACCAGACTCTATGCACTGATGCAACCAAAAAGGGGGAGATAGTTGTTATGGAAGATGATGCTAACAGCCTCGACGAATGGATACAAGAGCAGACAGCCTTTCAAAGTTTTCTATTCAAACCTGCTTTTGTTCAAGTCCATGACTTGCCAGACTCAGTAGATGAAGATGAAGATATCACTGAGGATTGGAAGTTAGTTGTCCGAGCTATTGATGAGGTGTTACAAAATGAAAGTCACCATGAAGACACGCCTCCATCATTCAGCATGCTTCCTAAAGCCCCAGCCATAATAAGTCAAACCACTGCCCCCAATTCACACTGACTTCAAATAAGCTAGAATTTGACTCCATACTAGCTTGGGGGTATGATGGTTCAACTGCGAGATTCTGGATTGGAAAGGAGTTTGGTGGGGTAGAAGAGCTGAACTGGAACGCACTAAATCCACTCCAAGTGCTTGAACTGTACCTATCCAGCTGCACCAACACCTCTACAGATCTCTCATCAGAACTTGCAATCAGCAGGTTCCAAGACTTAATGGAGGAAAATCTGCCCTGGTTTGAAGCACTATTAGAAGAAGAAAATAGGGTAGCCTATCCTAAAGACCGTACAAAATCTTCAACAGCAGCAGAACAAAGACTGGCTCCAAGAAGACGAGACCCTGATCAGGAGCAGTACTTTAACAGAAGAAGTTGTCTGCCGGATAAAATTTCTGTACAACACATTGGTCAGGAACTTGGAAGTGCTAGGATGGTCAAGCACTGGGTCTTCTGACTTCACATTCTTCCTGAGTAATGGATTATCTCTCTCAATCAACATCAATGAGATCCTACTCTTAAATTCAGCCTTCTTGCACAAGGTCTTTGAGCTTAGAACACACATATGCAACTTAAATTCCTTTGAGAGTCAAGCCATGATAACAACCATCAGAGCTCATCTTGAAAAGGAAGGACGACTTGCAATGGATGATTCCGACTCAGACTCAGACCTATCCTTTCTTTCCTCACCAACTGTCAGATTAAACACAGAAGAAGAATCCAAAAAAAGAGAAAAGGAAAAGGTGAAGAAAGAATGGAAAGCAGTGACAGGTCTTGAATGGGAAGAACAAAAAGAAAGTGTCCTATTCCTCAAATTGCCATTGAAGCTGAAGCTGAGATCCCAACAGCATCTCTTACATCTGATGTTGTGGTCCATGAAGCTGAAGCTGAGGCATCCGGCAAAGACAAGGGGAAGGGACTTATGACAGAAGAAGATGAAGAAAGGTTGTTGAAGGAGAATAGGAAAGGGAGAAAAGAAGAAGAGAAAGGGAGGAAGAGGAGATAGCAGAATTAAGAAAAGCTCAAGAAAGAAAAGCTATCATTCTCCTCAGAGAACAACAAATCCAGCTGTATGCTCAGCAGCTGGATGATCTGAAAGTCAAGATTCCTGCAGCTTCTCAAATACAAGAAGATGAAGCTCTAGCTCTTCAGCTACAGGAACAATTAAACAAAGAAGAAGAAGAAAGAGAGCAGAAAAGAAAAGAAGAAGCTAAGTTCAGAATAACTGACTCTGAACTAGCCAAAGAGATGAGAGAGGAGTGGATAGAAGCTCTTATTTCTCAAGGTGAGGATGCGGACTACCTTGAGAAATTATCAAATAAAGAAATCTACAGAGCTTTCATGGGTCAGCAAGGTCAATTGGCAAACAAGAAAAGGGCTGAAGAAGAACAGAAAGCCAGACAGAAATCCAAAAAGACCATTGCCTTTAACAAAAGAACCCATGAGGAAAGGAAGGTCATTATTGACTTCCTAAAGGCTAGAAGAGAGAATGGAAAGAGGCTGGGTCCCATGAGTTTCATGAACCTGCAAGCCCTGTACTTTAAGGTTAAAAAGGAAGAGGAAGAAAGACTGGGGAAGAAAGGCTCCAAGAAGAGGGTGACTAATCCAAAAGATGAAAGAAAACCAAAGAAACCCAAGCCTTCTCCCTCACCCACCACTTCCTCTATCCAACAACATTCCACTCTCCATCCTAGACCTCCCTCCTCTCCACCCACAAAGTCCAAATCATCCCACCCAGCTTCTCCTCATCAACAACCTCCCAAGAAGAAAACCAAACCTACAACCAAACCAGAAGACTCAAGAGAAATTGTCATCTGGTTCTACAGCACTCAAGACCAATGGTTTGAAGTCTTCAGGGGAAGGACATAAGTAAGAATATCAATCTATACATCTGTTGATGAGGTAATGCAACTCCCAAAACAAGAACTAAGAAGAATGATGGAGCTGGGTGAAGCTCATGAGCCTGAGAATGAGGGTGGAAGACATCTATTGCTAGTGATCAAACATCACTTCAATCCTAGCAAAGATGTGATCGTCGATGCCAAACCTATCCAATCCCACTCTCCATTCATCAGTTGGTCCTACAATACTGAAAAAGATGAGTTCACATTGACAGATGTTAAAGGACAGAAGATAAGGTGTTCAAGCAAGGCAATCTTCAAAATGCCAAGCAAAGACATCAAGACTCTATCTGAGCTTCCTCTTAACAATCCCAGCAAGGACCCAAGAGGCTATGAGGTTGCAAGAATAATCGGCCACATGCAAAAGCTTCAGCAACAAAAGCAGTAAGAGAGTTTTGGTAGCATCAGTCTAGGGGGAGTTTGTAAAAATAAAGACTGATGGCTACAAAATTCTCTAAGTACAAATGCTGTGGACTTCACAGTTTTTCTACTGACCAACAAGCTGCTGCGGATAAGCCTGTCTGCTGCGGACATCCTTATCTACTGAAGACCAGAGTTGCTGTGGATAGGCTTCTCAGCAGCATCAAACACTTGATGCTGCTGATAGGCAAATCATCAACAGTTTTGGATAGTTGAGTCATGTTGCGGATCATCAACTTTGCTACTGATAGCTATATCCGATGAAGATTAATCGTTGCTGCTGACCAGCCTTGCAAAAGCACAACACCACTGACAACTTTATGCTACAGCTCTGACACACCCCATGCGGAAGGAAAGTTACTGGTGCAGACAATAAAGAACAACAATGCTCTTCTCCAAGCATGCAAGCAATGATGCCTAAGAAGACGTTTGAGTAAAGTTAACTAGTATAGTTGTTATTGTCTTTACGTGTAGTATAGCTTCATATACAAGATCAACGGATTGTGTTCGATCTGATCCTTCGAATCAAGGGTCTGTCTTGATTCTAAGTTACTATATAAGTAGTGTATCGAGTCATTGTACAAGAGTGCTTTTCCTAGAGTTTTCTTTGTAATCTTGTAACCTTTGAAGCTTAATACAAATTGCATTTATCAGTATTCTTCTTGTTTACTTGTTTACATTGCTTAGTAGTTATTGTTTCCGCCAATATCAACTGGAATAGAACCATCTTGTATTTACCTATCCTACACTCTAAACCAAATCCAAAAACACAACCATAACAATTAAGAAATAGCATATTTACCTTAATTGAAATCTCAGACCAACGATCCAAGAAACCACGCAATCAACTCTGATTGGGAATCAAGGAATAGAGGATGACGTCATACGGATCGGAAGAAAGATCGGTTTCAGAGGAAAGGATTTGAAAGACCAGAGAGAAGATGAGGAGGAGGAGAATGTTGCGCCTGCTAAGGATTTGGGGTTACGAATGAACAAAAGGATCGGGTAATTTCCTTTTATTTAGATCCGACAGATGGGTAATGGGTCGGGTTTTGACCCGCGCTTTTTTTAAAATGGGTTAGGGTGAAAATGCGGAAAAAGTTGTGTAAGAATGAAGGAGGTGTTGACACATGACAAAAATTGCATTCATTTATTAGGTTAAAGACCGTAATTAGGTTAACAAGAAAATATTTAAACAAACTACCTTTAACATTACATAATTATATTTGTGTCTAATAAGTAGACTCCCAATATGATTTTATGAGATTGACTTAAATTATCACGTGTAAATCTAACAAAGTCACGTGTCCTTGTTCAATTTGAAGAACTAATGGCCTTTAACTACACATTCATCGGAGCTTATTCATTGCTCTTCTGATTTTATGCCTTGAAGTAAATTCCGAGTGCTTTTAAAGCTACTAAACGGGCACAAATTGTCCCCCACGTCATTTAGTTTAAACTAAAACACCGAAACCAAACATGTAAACTTTTATCTATAATCCATCGATCTAACATTTATAATAATGTTACCGGTTGGTTGGACCGGAAACCCGTCCTCATTTGAACCTACTGGTTGAACTATATCAACTGTAGTATAGATCTTTTTTTAACAACATCATGATTCATAATTGTTTTTTAAGCTTTATATTTCACTATGATCTTGTAATGTGTTTCTTGTTAAATATTAACAGTTTTTATTACAAGTTTTCTCAAAACATCCAAGATTTATACTTTGGAAACATTTGTTTGTAACTTTACCTAACTATGAACCTATAAGCATTGTACAGATGGAGCACAAGCACGTTTCCTGTGGTTTAGTATCTGATCGATTGCCTACCCCGTCTTTAAAATATCCGTGGCTGGTTGCTCAAAACCTCAATGCCGAAGACCAGATTTTCTATACCATGCACGATTCGATGTGTACGCATTATCGTTGTCAAATCCCTGAGTTGCGCGGGAGACGTATCCGAGGGTGGTTCCATGGATGGGTGATCCTCTCCAACTGTCCACACAACGTCATGTGGTCTCTTTGGAACCCTGTCACTTCTAAGACGATACATCTCCCCCCGTTGACTTTGAAAGATGGGGATTTTGAATCAATCATACATTGTTGTTTGTCATCCCTTCCAAATGATCCAAATTCAATTCTCATGTTAACAAGAACCAAAATACCTACCATTGTTTTTTGCCAGCTAGACCGTAAAAGAAAGAGGTTAAGATGGAAGGAAATGACATACGCCAAACAGCTCAGGAGCATAACTGTAACATCCGACCTCTCGTATCAACAATATTGTCCGCTTTGCCCCTAAGAGCTCACGGATTTGTTTTTGGTTGCCCGGGTGAAAACTTCCTAGGGTCAACCATCCCTGAGGCGGGGCATTCCTTATGAACCCAACATCTCTCCCGTGTACAGAACAGAACGATATAGAATTTGCCTAAGGTGTTACAATAACATGTGACAATGGTTTCTTACATTGCCTAACTTGTTGCAATGGTAAAGTATATGCCTTGGTTAGTGACAGTTATATTGTTATACAAGTTGACATCGTGGTTAAGGATAAAGAAGTTGTGATAACTCTATTGGCATTTGAAGTGTCGATGTTTTTGCTACATTCAAGTTACTTAACGTTCTAGGCTTAGGCGAATTCTTTATCTTTCGATCCAATAAAAGTTTCATTTTCAATTCTATAAGCATTTCATATTCAGCATCCAATTCTTCAATCTCTTTTATTAGTTCTTGTTCGCGTTTCTCTATTTCCTCCAATTCTTGAACCTATTTTTCTCTATCTTGTTCCTCCGATTCAACTTGGATTTTAGCCATTTCTCAAGAATTTCAAAGTGTTTTCAGTACGCGGGTATTGTTTGAAGTTTGAAAGAAAGACGAACTTATTTGTTATAAACGAGAAATTTAACCCTAATATTGACCAAACATTCAAGCGTCAGTTAGGTAAAGTACATCCAACAGCACATATGTCTCACGTTATATATATATGGTGTGTTCACCATAGATCAATTTTAAACTACGTTTATGATTGAGATGTTTTATTATAGATTCGTTATTTGAAATAAAATCTAGTCAATCCATGTTAGACTTATAATTTGTAGTTATCTTTTATTAAAAAAACAAATATTAAATAAGAATCTGGGTAATCTATGAGATTACATAAACTTAAATATGACATATAACGTTAAATTAGTTATATACCAGTTTGTAAATATTTTTATAGGTTTTTATCAGTATTGTCAAGTTAGAAATCATTTTGGAACCATATCACTTCTAAGATGATACGTCTCCCCCCCCTTTACTTCGAAATACGGGGATTTTGATTGAATCGACAATGTTGCTTATCATCGAGCTTCAATTCTCATGTTAACGTAAACCAAAACACCTACCATAAAGATCAATATGAACTGTTTTCGACGAACAACATTTATCCATTGATTCAAAATCCCCATTTTTCAAGTCAATGAGGGAGACGTATCGTCTTAGAAGTGATAGGGTTCCAAAGAGACCACATGAAGCTGTGTGGATGGTTCAACAGGATCACCCATCCATGGAAGAACCCTCACATACGTCTCCCAAACAACTATGAGATTTGGCACCGATAAAGAGATAGCGGGCGTGCATGGTATAGAAAATATGGTGTTTGTATCGTCTTCTTCGGCTTCGACGAGTGCATGCATGTATTTATTTATATATCTATCTTATATGTTTTATCTTTAGCACGAGAAAAGAACTCTTAGAAAAAATAATTTGATGCATGTGTAGGTTGCACGGTGATCATGGAGAAATCGAGTGTGGAATTGGTTTTAACCAGAAAATGAGATCATGGTAAGACCAGTTAGGGATGACGAGGTGGATATCAATAACATGAGGAATGAAGAGCCTGACTTTTTCAATATTCCGCTAGATGTTTTGAGAAGGATTATGTAGTTTTGTGTTGGTGTCAAATATCTTAAATTGCGTGCGACATGCAAACATTGTCAAGTTGCAGCACCTATAAGTAGATTGCATATATATTCATTATTTTCACCATGGCTGATAGCGTTAGACAAACATCTGAGGCATTATCACTTTTACATATCCCATGTTTGGTGACAAGTACTTTATAAAAATGCCTCAAAATTTGATTGGTGATTTGCCAATATATTTTTCTAGGTATAGTTGGTTGCTTTTGTATAAATTAAATGGACTTAAAGAATTGTTCTTCTATAACCCATTCGCAAATGATATATGTGACCGGATGCACCTTATTTAGATAGCTTATATTTCTTAGCCCCACTGGTTTCCCTTAATTGTAATTGTATGGTTGTTAGATTATATGTATCTCAAATGAGTAAAGTAGTATAGATATGCATGAAATTTATCATCTTTAACTTTTATGGTTTTTTTTAATGAAAATTATTGTTTTTATTTTTATTTATTTTATGTAATCTTTTTCTAACTTTTATATATTTTTATATTTTTTATTGTTATGTTCTTTTTATTTTTTTAGTAAACGAAATCAGTCTAAATATATAATTAGTTTTAATTTAAAAATGAAAAAGAAATGTAGAGTATCTAGGGTTATGCCCCCACCACTTAACACTCCCTCATTGGTTTGAGACATTAGGATACTTAAGGTTATACCCCCACTACCATAAGCATTAAACTCATATGTCATGGCACGGTTCGAAAGAGCTTATCCCATGCTCTTCTACAACTCCATAACTAATTTAAAACCTTAAAGCAAATACGGAGGAGGTTTTAAAGCTTTTAAATGGACAAAAGTGATCCCTCAAGTACTTTAGTTTAGACATAAAACACCAAAATGAAACACATAACCTTTTGTTAATCAATTTAACATTTATCGACATTTTAGTCATTTTTTAAATAATTAGGTTAGAATCGTATCAAAAGAATTTGAACATGAATTTACCATTATTCTATAGAATAAAATAATTCTAAAATAATACATCAAAATTTGAGATGCTATAATTTTCATAGTTTTATGATGAATGGTGACAAATTTCTGAATATGCTTCTTGAACAATTGATCGATGATTTAACTTTTGGCTCTGCTCTGATAACAAATATTGGTATTCAAGAAGCAAAATCACAAGATAGAATTGAACAAAGAATTATACAAATTGTGTTCTTGATTAATATGCAAAATTGATACGCATACAGTGATTTTACATTCTTGTTTGACACCCCACATACAAACTGAAACGATGCAACGTTTCAAAGGAAGCGGCGTTAATATAACTACGTACGACCCTAACCTAATTGACGGACTCTTTGACTTTAATGCATAATGTCAATCTAACCCATGAGTTTTTTCTCATTTGACAATAATAACATAACCTAAGTTTTACGATTAGATTTCAATAAGCTTGATCTTGTAACATTACTCACAAGCCGAGCTCGAACTTTAGGAACGGTTAATGGACATTTGGTTTATGAGTGCACAAAATGAGTTGGAACTTGGCTATTTTGAAACCATGGCTTGCGATTGAAACCGAAAATGCTAGCATTATGTTAGTGAAGAATATCATGTGCACCCTTACATTTGTAGTTTTGTACAAGTGACTAAGAAGAAGGTATGGTAAAAAGTTGAAATCTTGAAACTAGTGGTGAAAAAAAAAACGGGAACCGGAACCGACCATACCCGCAGGGTTTAGATAGGTTCCAATATTTCTAGTCAAAACCGGTTCTAAAAATACCTGAAACCGGTTCTATCTAGAAACGATTCTACCCAGAACCGGTGCTTGTAGTATCATTTTGTAAGCTAACTATTTTATCTTCATATCCACTAACTTAAGAGACAAAAAAGCAAGACCATGAGCAATTTTGCAAAAAAAATAGATATGTAATTACTATTTACTAATCACAAGAAAGCTAATCATCTTGTGAATGATATTACTGTCTTTAATATATTTAAGCAACTTCACTAAGTTAGTTTCAAAAAACTAATATAAAGTAATTACCAAAGATAACATGTATGGTTAAAAGTTACCCACACTTCAGTGTCACAACAACCTTATTTACAGTACACCGGGTCAAATTGGCTTAAATTAAGAATTTTGAAACATAAACAAAAAATGCAAAGTTGGTTACCGGAAATAGGTTTTTGAAATACCTGTCTTGAATTACCGGAACAGGTAAAAACCAAAACTGGTTCTTGAATACCCTGAACCGGTAGATAGGTTCCGGTTTTTCAACCAAGAACCGAAGTTGGTAAGAACCGGAACCGATAAGAACCGGTTTTTGAAACATGAACAAAAAAAGCACCAAAACTGGTTACCGATTTTGAAATACCTGTCTTGAATTACCGGAACCGGTAAGAACCAAAACTGGTTCTTGAATACCCGGAACCGGTACAAAGGTTCCGGTTTTTCAACCAAAAACCGGACCTGAAACCAGAACCGATAAAAACCAAAACCGGTTCTTAAGAATACCCAATTTCTACACCTCTACGTAAAACTATGTCTTCCATTATTTTGTTTTTCTTTTTTCATTTGTTGGGCTTTAGTTGGGTTTGTTTTCGTTGTCGGGCTTGGGCTTCTTTTCCTTATATCTCCAACCGTGGGTGATGACTTGGGGACGCCGTTTGTGACATCATATTTCTCTTCAACCATGACCGGATTGTAACCGGTGGTGTCCGATCGCTGTGCTGATTTCCCCAATTTAATCATGAAGAATTGATCCAGGAGGTTGTGAAATCGAGGATTACTGTGAGTTCCTCTTTCGATTGAACTATTTCGTTCTATTTTATCCGATCGTTCACAAATTTCTTGAATATTTGGTAATCTGAGTAGGTATTATTTAGGAATTTAGCACCTTGATTCTTCCCCTTTCTGTTTAGTTAGTGCACAAAATGAGTTGGAACTTAACCTAGTTAAGTTTTTTTTTTTTTTTTTTTGTATAATTTGTTTCTAGGTGACTGGGGAATTAAAAATCGATAAAAGATAGGATTTTTATCCTTATAAAAATTAAGACCATGTTAGTTGAGTTTTAATGTTGTGATGTCATAGATTTCCTACTTACAAATGTGTTGGGTTGAATTTTATCTCAATCTAAAATCTTTGCTAAAAGTGGAAATGGGTTGAAAGATGTTGGTTCTTCTAGTATTTTTTTTGTAATCATAGCCAACACATAAGTTGCTTCTAAAGAGTTTAAGAATGTTGTGTAATGTGTTTATGTTTCAATTCATGTTCTTCCTTTTAAAAAGTTATATTTCAACTATATTAACTGTGGTAGAGATCTTTTTTGGAGAACATCATGATTGTTTTTGAAGCTTTATATTTTACTATGATCTTGTAATGTGGATAGTTCATCTTTCTTGTTATAAAGTTGTTTTTATTGAATTATATGAAATTGGTTTTAAGATTCTTTTTCTTGATGAATAACTGTGTTTTTGTAAATATTTGCTAGCTCTAAAATCATTTATATTTACCATAAATAATATAGACAGGTTCTGAATAAGGGGTAATTGGTCTGGAGAAACACAAAGTAAAGCTAAAGAGTTGTACAAAAGTTTGGAGCATTCTAACTGAAGCCCTAACAATTGAACTTAACATTTAATGATTGCACCATTTATTCACCTCTCTCTTTTACTTGCAAATATTGTTGCATTATTTAGGTTTCAAATATAATCATTAACATCTTACAGATGGAGCAGAAGCTCGTTTCTAGTGGTTCAGTATGTGATCAATTGCCTACCCTGTCTATAAAATATCCGTGGTTGGTTGCTCAAAACCTCAAAGACGATACCAAAGACCAGATTTTCTATACCATGCATGACCCACTGTCTCTTCATCGGTGCCGAATCTCTGAGTTGCTTGGGAGACGTATCCGAGGGTACTTCCATGGATGGGTGATCCTCTCCAACCATCCACACAACGTCATGTGGTCTCTTTGGAACCCTGTCACTTCTAAGACGATACGTCTCCCCCCCTTGACTTTGAAAGATGGGGATTTGGAATCAGTCGAACAATGTTGTTTGTCGTCCCCTCCCGATGATCCAGCTTCAATTCTCATGTTAACGAGAACCAAAACACCTACTATTGTTTTTTGTCAGCTAGACTGTAAAAAGAAGAGGTTAAGATGGAAGGAAATGACATATGCCAAACAGCTCAGGAGCATAACCGGTGACAACGGTTTCTTACATTGCCTGACTTGTTGCAATGGTAAAGTATACGCCTTGATTAGTGGCCAGCGTATTGTTATAAAAGTTGACATTGTGGTCAAGGATAAAGAAGTTGTGATAAGTCTATTTGCATTTGGAAAACTCCCTTTTCCTTTCAACAATGGTTGTTCCACCATGAAGCCTTTCTTGAAAGGACACGGTAAAGACCTGTTCTACATCAAATTAGGTTTTGATGAGATGGCAGAGAAAACACTTGGTGTTGTTTATTTGTTTAAGTTGGACACGGCTAGTATGATTTGGGAAGAAATGGAAGACCTCAAAGATGCGTTATTTTTTTTAGATCTTGCTAATGATTGCTCCGTATTTTACCGCGATGCGATTGCCTCAGAGTTGGGGGGTTACATACACATTCTTGGCGAGATGGGCAAAGTAATATACTCGTTTGACGTCAAAGATAAAACCATCTCCCTATCTTCTATGTCGTGTTTAGAGCAATCAACCCATTTGTCTTTGTGGGAATGCAAGTATGTATTTATCTATCTATCTTATATGTTTTATTTTTAGCACGAGAAAAGAATTCTTAAAAAAGTAATTTGATGCATGTGTAGGTTACACGGTGATCATGGAGAAATCGAGTGTGGAACTAGACCAGAAGATGAGATCATGGTAAGTCCAGTTAGGGATGTCGAGGTTGATATCAATAACACAAGGAATGAAGAGCCACCCCTTCTCAATATTCCGCTAGATGTTTTGAAAAGGATTATGGAGTTTTGTGTTGGTGTCGAATACCTTAAACTGCGTGCGACATGCAAACATTGTCAATTAGCAGCACCTATAAGGAGATTACAGACATATTCATTAATTTCACCATGGCTGATAGTGTTAGACAAACATCGAGGCGTCATCACTTTTACAGATCCTGTGTTTGGCGACAAGTACTTTATAAAAATGCCTCAAAAATTGATTGGTGACTTGCGATTATACTGTTCCAGGTTTGGTTGGTTGCTTTTGTACAAACTAAATGAACCTGGAGAATTGTTCTTCTATAACCCGTTCACAAATGATATCCGTGAGCTTTCAGATGCGCCTTATTTCGATAGCTTATATTTCTTAGCACCACCAACTTCCCCTAATTGTATGGTTGTTGGATTATCGGCATCATTGCCCATGAATTATTTCATCTACTCTTGGGAATCATCATCTTGGACTAGGTTTCGTGTGGATTTTGGTGATACCGCTCCACATTCCTTTCTTTTTCCAACAATGTGTTGCGATTCTATTTTTGCCTTGAACCAGGGAGCGCTTACTATTTTCTTGGAAAATGAGGAAAGAAATATCTTTGGGAACGCTGTTGTAGCTGAAGCCCCAAGAGGAAGATCTGCACAATATATTCTGGTAAGTTATGATCCGCGTCTTCTACTAGTCGTCTTGGATGAGTTGGGAGAGTTTGTTGAGGTACTGAAGCTGAATGCATCTGCACGAGTATGGGAGAAAATAGATAGTTTAGGAAGGCATATGATTTACATTTGTGGTACTATGTCTCTCCACATGGAAGCCAAAACTCCAGAAATGAAGAACAAGATCTTCTTTCCACGATTAGATTCCAAGCATGGGAAGATAGTGTTCTATTCTCTTGAAACATGCAGGTATCACACATTCAACGGTCGAAACATTGAACAAGGTTTAGAAAATTTATTTGGAACTAAATACCATGTCTACCCTCATGCGTGGATTGAACCAAGTTGGTCTTAGCTAGGTAGTTAGTTAACCTCGTTATTAGTATCATCGTTAACATGTTTTATGAAAGTTTGGGGTATCTTTTTAATCATTCATTTATGTAAACATTTTGCTCCATGTGTACGAATGTATTATTCTAGTTATTTTTTGCTTCTGATAGATGGAAATGAAATAAAAATAGAAGCATATATGAGGTTTTAGTTATATAAAGGCGGCTTCTTGATGCTATTATATCGAATTTCGTGGTTAATGGTTATTTGAACTCACATTACATTAACCTTTTACGTGATATTTACTATTTTCTAAAAGGTAACAAGTTTATCCGTTTATTATCTTTTTAACTTATACAAAATATTCTCTTAGATGTTGTACATATATCACTTATTAGTTGCATTTTTAGTCTATGTTTCATAACCTAATTTGACTCAATTTTACCACATATCATGCATTTATTATACGCGTATTTCTTTTATGCATCACGTGTTTTTGTTGGGAAGAAGTCTATTTTGGATGTTTTTAATGTTTTTGTAGGTCGTGAAGCGGTCGGGAGATATAACAATGGAGTTCAGAAATCATTGGAGACACAAAAAGATTTTTGTCGTGATGAGATCTTTTATGGGGTCTCAAGTAGAGGTGGTCAAAAAACCGGTTTGATTTTTCAAACCGGTCAAAACCCGAAAACCGGTTCAACATAAACTGGTTCAAGGCAAACCGGTTTAAGGATTTCTGGCAAGAATGGGTTAAGGACCAATCATCAAAGCCGGTTTAAACCGGTTTGAAGGTTGACAAGAAAATAAGCCGTTTGAGAGGTTTTTGGCCGTTCTTTTGGCCCAATTTGCACCCATAAATCACTATAAATAGGTGGGGGTGTTTAATCACACCTCTCTATACACTTTCTAATCTCTAAAACCGCTCTTTAAACACTCTCTAAACCGCTCTCTACACTCCCTAATCTCAAAAACCGCTCTCTACACTCCGGTTCCGAGCATTCGGATCATGATGTACAAGAATAAACAATAAAAACTCCAAAAAGTAAAACATATATATTGTCACTTTCTCTTGTTTTCCAATTTTCTAATTTTATTTTGTAATTTCCGAACTTCCCGAAGATGAATAAACGTATGGATTCGACAGATTTATAGATTTTATTCAAATTATGGGTTAAAAAAATTGATCAGAGGATGGTTTCAGATCTGAGGAAGGTCGACAGATTAAGGCAACAAGTCATGATGATAGGAGGATGAAGGCGGCGAGTTCCCGGTGTTGGATTTTGTGTCGGAATGTTGGGGTGGTTGGCCGGGGAAGACGACCCAAGAGGTGGTTCAACTGCAAATGGGTATGGTTGGTTGTGTTAAATGGAGAAAATGATAGAAAATATGTAAAGTTACAAAAGTACCATTGCATATGACCAAACTTAACTGAAAATTTTAACTGGGTTAGAGTCAAAGGACGTAACGTGCAAGATTTATAAACATAAAGGATGATATCTGACAATTTCTAGACTAAAGGACGATATCTGAAAAATGGTATAAACATAAAGGACGATATCTGTAATTTACTCTATTTTTTATATATTTTGTTCAATTTTTTTTGGAATATTTTAAAAAACTGGTTTATACTCCAAACAGGTCCCTACCCGTCCCGAACCGGTTCAACAGGGTTGGGGTTTCAAGTCTCCTAAACCGGTTTTTCTAATGTCAAATCAAACCAGTTCAGGTAAAAGAACCGGTTTGTGCACCTTTAGTCTCAAGTGTTGTAGAACTCAACATGGAATTATGGAAAGGTTGAATTAATTAAAATAATTCTAAACTCAGTTGACTCAACATCAAAAAGAATAAAACGGGTTAGATTGGTGAAGGATTTATATACTGTTTGGTATGCATGAATATATGATTGAATGGAATGTGTTATTGTGTTAGAATGAAACAAAACATGTTTGGTAATCATATAAGAATGGAATGAACCATCACATAAGAAATGTAATTATTTCCTTACTAATGATTTTAATTCCTTAGTGGAGGGGTGTTTTCTTTTCATTCCTTTAAGGAGTGGAATGATTTTTTTTAATTAATGACTCGAACCATGGCTCAACCTATGCCTTGACTCATGACCCGACTCATGACCTGACCCGACTCATGACCTGACCCATGTCCCGAACCATTACTCGTCCCTTAACCCGACCCATGACCCGAGTCACCTGACCCATAATATATATTTGTTAGTTAAAAATATTATATTTCTTATAAAGTATTTTTCTATCTACTAAACAACACGAATTAATGATTCATTTCATTTCTTTCCCTTGTTCATTTTATTCACTCATTCATTTCATTCCCTTGTTCATTTCATTACCTAATACCAAACATACCCTTAGATCTAGAATCCCACGAGAATGGAAGGAGGCTACAAGTGGGCTTCAAACTTAAGCTAATTTCCATTAATTAGGCTGAAGTTAAACTAAAGCAACAAGCCCACAAGAATTCACGTGGGTATTAAAAGAAAAGGGGATGGTGGAGTTAGTACGAAGACAATTCGGGGAGGACAGGGCAGAGGAGATTGAGAGAGAATTGGTGTAACGCTCACGAAACCAACACTTCTTTAATGGGTCAAATTGGGAAGAAGGATAGGAATAGGGATAAGGGATGGGCTTGAGGACTTGGGCTCAATGCCAGCCCTGATCACACAAGAACCCTATTTTCGTTTAGAGAGAGAAAGTCAAGAAATCATCAAGTTAGATCTAAGGATCCTCCCAATTTGTTTCTTCAACTCACTACAGCAAGAAAACACGAAGAATCGCCGTCTTTGAGATATGGATCGAACCTAAATTTTGTTTTTGTTCAAAAATGGGGTTTTGGGGTAAAACTAGGGTTTTCATCTAAAAGTAGGGTTTTTACATCTTAAAAGATGAAATAAGACTAGATATGACTTCATGGAAGTAAAATAAACGATTTGGACGTAAAAAGTTGAAAGCCTGAATTAAAAACAAGTCTGTTTGACAAAGTGTTCTTGAGAGTGTCGCCACCTTCATTTGGCGACACTAGTCGGGTTTGGCAGGGGAGGGTCGTGGATACCAAGGGTTCAATGATTGAGGACACGTGTCATTCTCCTGGAGACAGTCCATGTCGGCGACAGTAGAAGAGAATGTGTTAATGCAAGACACAAGTCCAGAACGCAGGTTCTGACGACACAGACCATGTCACTAGCGACACTGTCCTGACGACACTAACCTTGCCGGCGACCAATGTTTTAAAAACCGGTTTTTAAATTGTACCAGATTAGGCTCAGAAATGTATTAAACGGTTGTATCGGGTTGTACCGGGTGGTTCAACCGAGTTGACTAGTAAACCTATAATTTCATAAAAATACAACTCTAACTCAAAAAATAATCCAAAAATACATGATTCCATGATAAAAATTAATCCATAATCAAAATATAATCCAAAAGCACTCAATTTTTAATAAAGTTTTTTTTAAGTAACAGTGCATAATTGCTTTTTATGGCATTGGAGTGTTGAATGTATTAATTTCGTGATTGCTTAAATGATAAAAATTTATCATCATCGTCATCCTCATCAACAAGAGCATAACTATTTTCGTTTCCTGCAATATTAAATAAGAAATTTTATCGCTTAAATGTTTTTAAATTTTTTTTTTAAGTTTAAACATTAAATTTTACTTGTAACTAAAACCGGTACAACGGTATAACCTGGTATTACCGGTAATGCCGGCGGTTCAACTAACATACCGGTTTTCTAATTTACCCGACTCAAACTTACCGGGCTAGTGGCCGAGACCCGGTTCAACCGGTATTTCCGGCTTGTTTAAACCGGTTTTTAAAACATTGCCGGCGACACTAAGTTAGGCGACACTAGTCTTTTTTTGACAGTTTTCACTCGTTGACTTACTACAGAAACCTGGTGCCCCGCCTAACAAAAACAATGTAGAAGTTAAATAGTAAGAGCAGAACTGGTGAGTTTCTATTGCCTGTTTTCCCTTTAGAAGTTTTGGGTTGAAGTGCATGCTTTTGAATGAAACGAAAGGATAATGTTTTATAAAACGTTTATGACAAATCCGTGTTATTTACTTATGTTATAATATACATATATATATATATATATATATAGTTTATGAACGTGTTAGTGTAGTTAATTGTGTGGTAGCATGTCAAAATACGTGTGTGACTATTTGTGCATGTTATACCGAGGGAGATATAAAGAAGGAACGGAAAGTCTTGTGCAAGCAACAGTGGAAGACTTGTCTTCGGATAAGCAAACATAGGAGTCTTATCTTTGTGATAAGCAACAGAGGAGCCTTGCATTCGTGCAAGCACAACGTTCCAAGCCTCCGAGACTTGGGACGATTAAGTCGGAATGGTATCATTCGAGTGCTAGTTCACTCAATGATAGAATATGAATAGAAGAATGAAAGAATGAATGAATGTAAAGGCTAGCTTGAATGTTAATTGAATGTGAATGTTTTGAAAAGAATGATACCACGAATGTTTCTAAAGGTTTTAAAGAACGAATAGTTTCCCACTCGGGAATTAGAATGTTGAATGAAAAGAAAATGTTTTGAAAGACAAGTCATTATTACTTTGTTGAAATCAAACTGTTTTTGTAAGGAAACGATGGAATGCTTATTTATAAAAGTAAAGTAGAACTCACTCAGTATATCTGACTTTTAGCATGCACCTCTGGTAAATTACGGTAGAAGACTGAATGGAGTCGCGAGGGCTTGATCTACATGGGATGAAAGGTCGACCTCTGCGATGACTGACATCTATGAATTTATGAACAATTGAATGTTTTGATTCGTTTGGATTATTGTAATGTTTAAGACTTCCGCTGTTATGATTTCTGATTAATGAATGATTCGAAGTTTAAGAACTATGTTATCAACGTTTTGTGCCAACTATGAGAGGTTCCCAGTTTGGGTTCTTTCAATTGGACATTTTTTGTTTTTTTTTATTTCAAGAACAATTATTAATATGGCTTCGTAAGTTTTTAGTTTCATGCTTTCTTTCATATTTATTTCGATTGATTTGTCGTCATGTCACGTTAACTCGTTTTAATTCCTACACTAGGGTTTATTTTAATGGTTTGATTCGAATCTTATGTAAAACGATTATAAGATCCATTTATTCGAATGACTTGTTTGTGTGATTCTTGATCATAAACCCGGATCCACTCTGGTGTATTTTAGATTATTAATAAACCTTGTCAATTTATTGATTTATATAATAAAGTTCTTCAAGTTTAAAACCCTAATCAGATTTTAATTCTTGATTCAAGGAAAAAATAATATTTTTTGTCTGTCTATGAACCCAAAATCATTATAGAGTCATTCAATCTAATTGAACATTCTGAATGACGTGAGTGTTTAATTTTAATCAGTACTTCTGTCACTGCAACCTGCATGCTAAGATTCGAACGAAGTGAACTTAGAGTAGCGGATTGGCTCTAATCAACGAACTGCGTTTGGATAGACATTAGACTGAGTGGATAACCGAACAGTGCGATGTCTTGTATCGATACAAACCGTTTAAATTAAATGATCCTTGCGCCATAATTGTTAATGATTGTAAGTCGAATCAAATCAAAGAAATTACCTTCGTGTTGAAATTGTTTTTAAATATTTGAATTCAATCTATAATTTAATTAACGTTTTTAGTATCAATTTTTCATAATAAAAAACCCCTCCCAATCATTTGATTTTAACAATAATTGAATCTGCCTCAAACGATTTTTAGTATAATTAAGTTAATCTGTATCCATGAGGACACGAATGTTACTTCTATTCATATTATTCTTAATGTGTCAACTAGGTTTACTACTTTATTTGTTTGTTGGATTCGACACCCATCATGTACCGAAGTTGTGCACATGCATGTTGTTGATTGTTTAAACGTGGAAAATGTTTTCGATTTGGGCATACCTAATCCAAATTCTTGCAATACTGCAACTCTTTTGCAAGAGGAGCTGGTTATCATCATTTGAAATAAGTGAAATTCTATTCTACTATCAGAAAGGGCCTTTGGCCTAGCGGTATCATGGTGTTGGCTAAGGCTTAGCCTTTCCATGTGGCGAGGGTTCAAATCCCCAAAAAAGTGTAATTTAAGCCGTTAAAAAAAATCAGAAATTAGAGGTAACAAGTAGCCAACCCAAACAACAAGAGGCTACCTAGTATATTTATTACATTTGTTGAGTTATGAAAACATTGTATATGAATAAAAGTCCAAATAAAAACATGTTTTCAGCACAACTTGTATTCTAACTGCACAAAATATTTTCTTAATCGGTTTAAAAGATTGTTGGGTAATTTTGATCGGATGGGTCAAGTTTGGATGGGTCAAATGGGTCTGCATGCTTTGGAAATAAAAATCACGTGAAGGGTCATTAGAAAGTCAATTTGAGCACATGTTTATATTTTGAGCGAGTCATGCAGAAAGAGTCCTGGTCCTCCTTTGAAATAGCAAATTTTAGGGGAATTAGGTATTTGGATTTTTATTTACTTTATTTTACGTATGAGTCTGTAACAGTGTGGCTATTTAAAGAGTCAAGTAGGTTAAATGAAATATGCAAGTTTCAAGTAGTAAACAAACATTTCTATACATGAAGTTATGTGTGTTTTGGGGCCTGATCCAACAAAGATTCTCCAAACTACAATTTTGTCCGACGAAAACAAATAGTACTCATATTCAATATGAAAGAAACATAAAAATTCATAGAATTCAGCTTTAATGTGTGATTAATTAACGAATTACCTGCAAAAAATATATAAAATTAGAAAATAAATAAATAAATTCCCTACAAATATCCATCTTTCAACTTAACAGACTCATTCTCCATCTCTCTCTCTCTCTCTCTCCTTGAATCTCTTGTAAGTATTCACTAATCCTCTGCAAATTTAACATTGAGCTAACAAAAAGCTTCAATTTTTATGAAAAGTTAGTTGCTTGATTGAAACAAACATTCAATCAAGAATAAAATAACAAGAACAAAGAAGAAGATTGATAAACACTGAACTTTCAATATGAATTCGTTCTTGAGATTACAAATGTCGACCCGTTATATACCTGATGATGCAGTGTCAAGCATACGACACAACGATTCGTTCTGACCCTAATCTAAACGGCATATTTTCTAATAATCAGTTTCTAACATACGTCATGTACACAAAGACCCTTGGACTAAACATAAATACATAAATAGACTCTAAACTTAACTTTAGACTATTTACAATCTTGACCCGTAAATTTCACTTAAAGTTGATCAGATAATTATGGCCAACAGCTTGAAGCTAACAACGAGCTCGAAAACAGTTCAGATTTTACAACTTGTAATGGGTTCAAGTCACTGGTGCAGTTTTTGTTGTAGTGTTGTCTTGGTACACCAAGCTGAGCCATGGGCTTGAATCTTTTGGAACCATTATGTCATGGGTTCGAGTCTTGGTGCACCAAACCGACCCTCATTATTTTACTTTATTAACTAAAAAGTTTTGAACTTTATAGCAATATCCTGTGAATCAACTGCTAAAAACTACCATATCACATGCTAAATTCATCTTTATGTCACATTCATTAATAAAAATGAACATATGCAAATGGATATACATATTTTCTTGATGAAAACCCTTTGTTTTTGTCTTGGAATGAATCTTGTTTCTTCTTTGACCTGATTTGACTATCTGTTTGAGCTATAAAGTTTTAAACTTTATAGCAATATCATGTGTATTAGCAACTAATAGTAACCATATCACATGCTAAATTCATCTTTATGTGGGGAGGGTGTGTTCCATCTAAACAAGCAACCCCCGAGACATGGGTCAACATGGTCAAGGATTTCCAAGAGGGCTAACTATCGACCCGTTTAGGGATACCTTTCATTTATGGGATTGATGTTGTTCATGGACATGATAATGTTTATAAAGCAACAATCTTTCCTCCTAAAGTTTCATTGTACTAGGAATTATTTTTTGTCTTTTAGTGTTAAAATGGGGTGGGTGGGGGTGGGGTGGGGTGGGGGAGACAAGTTGAAAGGGGAGGTGGTGGGGTACGTTTAGCACAAACCCATATTGTGATGCACTTAATTTTGATTGATCTTGTGCACATTTCAGTAGGGATCCTATTGAGAAGATTGAGCTGGGCTGCTACAGCACTTGAAGTTAGAGCAACTGGCATACAAAAATACCATACAATATGCTTTTGCACCTTGTATTGCAGTGAGTGGATTAACTTAATGCATTACTATTTACTACTTTTAATTTAATATTTAAATGATATAATAATTTGCAACTAAACAGGTTTGTAGAGATCCCAGATGGGGTCGTTGTTATGAAAGTTACAGTGAAGATACTGAGATTGTTAGATTAATGACTGAAATCATACCACATTTACAAGGAGATGGTTCTGAAAAGGGTGCCCCTTTTGTTAATGGAAAGTAAGTGATAATATGTGATATCGACCCGTTTTCTTATAAACGGGTCAACTTTGGTTGTGTTATATCTATAATGGGACAAACCGTTTGTATCAAAACGATTAGGTAAGAAGGAAACGGGTTGAAAGCCAGCCATAATGTATCTTAATTTTGACCCATTTCTTATAAACGGGTCAACTTGTGTTATATCTATAATGGGACAAATGGGTCGTATAAAAAAGATTGGGCTAAAAAGAAGCGGGTCAAAGGGGTTGAAAGTCAACCAGTGAGTAACCTTAAATGCATTTAACCTCCTATATCATTTTATGTAACAGAAATTATAATAAACAAAATCAATATTGGAACCCTTTTCAGGTAAGTCAAACTTTTCAGGTTTGACCAAGATCAAGAACCCTAATCTTGTTTTTTACTTTATTAACTCCATATTTGTTATCAAATCCACAAGACTATGAACAATATTAACAGTGAGGAAAACAATGAAATTCTACTCCAAAACAAGTTAAAACAATGAAATTCCATTCCTCATTGAATTTTACCTTCATGTTTCTTCTTCTTCTTCTTCTTCTTCTTCTTCTTCTTCTTCTTCTTATTTTTCTTCTTTTTCTCTGCAACTCCATCAATGTCCACTCCTGACTCTGGCTCTGGCTCTGGCTCTAGTGCAGGCATTGAAATACGTAAGAAACAGTAAATCCAAAACAAAATAGTCAACCAATTTACCTGATTCTTCTTTAGAAAAAGAAGCTGAAGATGTGGAGGTTTTTGCTGCATGCAGATTACTTAATGTTCTATTTGCAATATCCTTCATACTTTGATCCAATAGCAATTTCGCTTTGATTTCTTCATTCAATTTAAATTGCGCTTTCATTTCTTTAAGCACTTCACGTGCTTCAGCCAATTCTGCAATCTTCTTTTGTAATTTTTCTTCACGTTTATCTAATTCTTCCAATTTTTAACCCATTCTTCTTCCTCCGATTGAACCTTGATTTCAGCCATTTTTAAGAACTTGAAAGTGTGTTTAGTGAGCAGGTATTTGAAATAAAGACGAACGAATTTTTGTTATAAACTACGAATTTAGCCCTAATTCTATTAGGTGAAGGCGTATCCGTCCGTACACGTGTCTCGAGTTTTAAATACGGTTATGATTGATGTCTTTCCTATATCCCGTCAATTCATATTATTATTATTATTATTATATTTATAATTAGTATTTATCTCTTTTTATTTAAAGAAAAAATAAATAAATAAGAAAATATATTTTCTAAATGTTATCGGTTGTTGATTTATTAAAAAAAACCTTATGATGCTTTATTTAGTACTAGAAATTAAGCCCATTGACAATAACATTACAAACTAAATAAAATAAACGTATGAAGTTGTCATGACTCGATTTTGAATATCGAAAAATAAATAAATTGCGGCGCAAATAGAAGTTAACATGAAAAAGATAAATTCGTTAGACAAGTTAGTAACAAAGTAAAATAAAAATGGAAAAAAATCAGTTTTATGAACGAATATAAAAAAGTAAAAGAAAAAGAGACAAGAAATTTGAGGGGTAAATTTAATAGTTTATAAATTTGAACGGTAGAGTTGAGAATTTTATTCTGTGTAAACTTGAAACGTTATAAACTTGAAGGGTATATTTTCAAATGTAGAAAGTTAATAGGTATCGTTTGAAAATGAAGAAAGTTCAGAGGTACTATTTTAAAATGTAGAAAGTCGATGAGTGTTTTAGAAAACTTTGGTTAATGACTTTAGATTGACCACTTTGTTTGTGACCTAGCCAAATAAGAGTATTGTAAAAATTATAGTTAAAAAAGTTTTGTATTGTAAAAAGTTTTGACCTAGCTTATCAATTATAATTTTTTATATAACTTATTATGATACACTACAAAGTTTTTATTGTAAAAATTATAGTTAAAAATTAATTCTTATAAAGATTTATCGATTAAGAAAATTACAATAAAGATAAATAAATTTAAATTATTAAGAAATTTAAATTACTTTTTTTAATTGGATGAGGTTGTCATTAATGTGTTACTTTTGGCTTAAGAGGACATAATAATGGAGAATAACCGGCTCTAAGAGTACGAGATATACTTTTGTTTGACTCTCTTAAGTAAGAGTACATTTTCTGTTTCGTGTACATTACATCAGATTTATTGTTTTCTCACTTGGTTCTCCCATGTTAAGGAAAATACCCAACCCAAATGAGCATTAAATACATATATTATAAAATATTAATTTTTAAATAAAACTTTATTAATAAAATTACATAAATAAAAGTTACATAAAAAAAATTTACATAAAAAACTAATGTTGCGAACGTTCGAAAATATGGTCAATCAAATCCGCTTTCAGAGCGTGATGAACTTCTCGGCTTCATATTTCTAGACGGTTGCTTCGCTATTTATCTTCGTCAGTTTCTTCGTACGCAGGCTCCTCTTCATTTGGGTTTTACTGCTTTAGTGATTTCTATAAAAATAAATATTAGAAACTATTTTATACGGTTAGATTTAATTAAATGTATTTTAAATTATTTAATGAGTTCACGGGCCTCATAGACTTACATTTTTATTCATTTTGAGGCCCATAGAGTACATATATAAAGAATTTATAAAACCTAAACTCCCATTCTTCATATTTTCAAAAATAATTAGCCCCAACACCCCCCTTGAAGCCGACGCAAACATCACCCCAATTCACCATCGAATCGATCTTGTTTATTGCCACTAAACGCGTATTTGATCAATCATTGCTATTGCTAACGCATCTACGTAAGTTTTCTAATCCGATTCTATTGTTTTATGATTTCAAGTTTTATGATAAAACTCTAGTTGATCCAAACATGAGTCTAAACAATCAAAGTTGTTACATTGAATGTTTATTATGATCATACATGATGTTTGCATAGATTTGTTGTTGATGAAAACCCTAACCCGTTTGTGTAAGTATCACATCTAGATAGTAACAGATCCAATTGGCTTGTTTCTTGAGTCTAGAGTTAATTTCAAGGAGTCCACTTTCAAACCCATCCGATCTCATATTTTTCTAAAAAGTTTTGATCAACCAAAAGCAGAAAATAAAACTGAAGGTCGAATCTGTTTTCGGATGGCAGATTTTCAGTCTGATTCCTGTGGGCATAACTCCCCCAATTTTAAAGCTTTTGACTTCATTCTTTCTTCTAATGAATATTTTATGTGTCTGCAAGATTTTCCAGTTGGTCTTGCATACGTAGCCTGAATAGTCGATTTTTAGCAATTTTTGACATTTGATAACTCTGAATAGTAAGATTCTGTTACCTTTGATCCCAAATATTTTATTTGAAAACTTTAGAGTTACTTTAAAATTAAGGAAAAAATATATAAACACCAAGAGATGTTGAAGTTGCTGTGCAAATATTTTCAGATTTTATTTCATTCGTTTGGTTGGCAAATAGAATTCATAATCACAACCCTAAATCTGACCGGAAAAACTTAGATTCCAATAACTTGACAAATCATCAATTTTTGCAACATGTTCATCTAGATTTGACTTGTAACTCACACGAAAGCCTTAAAACATCTTAAATAACACTAATTGGTTGTTAATTAGTGGTTATGACACTTAAAGCTTTTATCTTGACTCTAAAACATTAAGGAAGATACCACCGCTCACCAAAACGCTTTGTTATTCTAGTTGAACTAGTTTCTTGTACATGATATACATATATATATTGTGGCTATTGCTTAGGGTGACCAATTCAACCTACATATGAACATAAACAAACACTAATTTGATAATTGAATCACCAACGGGTCGTCGGGTCAACTTGGTCAACAAAAGTCAAACTTGGACAAACTAGTCAAACATGTTAATCTTTTCAAAACTTATAAACAATTTGGATTGTTTGGATACTAAGGGTTTATATGAGCCAACACGAACATACACTTATAGACTTATACATGTTAGGTAGCCTTTAGCTGGCCACCGGTACAACACTTGCAGTCTTGCATGCACTCTAAGGTGAGTTTCACGTCCCTTTTACTTATTTTTCTGTTGGGGGAGAAACATGCACACAAACAAACACGTACCAAATAATATTTCATTACCATTTGTTTACTAAGCGCAAACATAATATACTAAGTCCTTACACTCTCGAACCGTTAGTATTGGAACATAGCGAGGAAATTTTGAGTAGTACTACTGGGTTCTGACATGTAACATCCATGATTTTTCAGATCATATTTTTGTTTTTCCTTTATTCATTCTACTATGTCCAATAATGAACACATGTAGTCCTCTACTTGTTCAAACTCATCATGTCATATCACCTATTATTTTACACATATATCAATTCAGTCCTTTTTCAAAACACTGGATTTCATATTATTTCTCTAATAAGTACAACGCATGTGAGTATACTTGTATAAGTATATATATAAGTAAACATTTTATTACCATAAACACCTACCAAAATGAAACATGGGAGACTTAGCCACATATGTACATCTTTTATATTAGTAATTAATTTTTAAAAAATATATATAAAGACAAGTTTTCATAATATATATATATATATATGTGTGTGTGTGTGTGTGTATTTAGTTATATAATCACATTCAAAACTTATTTATAAAGACTAATAAAGTTTTGATCATTTAAAACAAAACGAACTTATAGGTTTATATAATGAAAACTTAAATAATGGGTTTGAACCTTTAGACATTTGAACTTCCAATCTTTGAACTCCCACCCTCGTACACTTGAACCTTTTCACCTTGGTTTGAACCATTCATAGAGCTTGAACCTTTAAATCACCTCCCTTTTTGACTTCTGAAAGTCAACAAGATTGAATTCATTCCAATTCATCCTTACAATCAGTCAAACTCGAAATCAAGAACTTACCTAATATGCCTGATTTCTCCTCAATCAATTCTCAACCCAATTATCAGACTAAACTAACGAATTTCACTGCTGGAAATCATTTGCACGCAGGTTTGACTACCCAGAGTCAAACCGAACCAATTTCAACTTCAAATTAGGGAAATTAACACGGCCTGAGATCATGCTCGGACGTTACTAGTGTGTTTCCAAACCCAAATCAATACTCAATTCATTACAGATTAAACGAATTCCTTCAAGTTCTCCCCGTAACCGTCCCACCCTCAAATCCGAATCAATTCATACACTTCTTATGGAATTGAACCTCATTATTGAATCAGACTGCATCACAACACCTTACTTTTACTCCCTGTGTCCTCCAACCTGCATCACGTCATCTCTGGAATACGATCTCAGCCGGATCCCACTCGAACCTGCGCAGCCATTCGAACTCACCATCTGCGTAATCGTTTCAGGTAATTCTCACAACCCTACTCGTTTTGACTTACTGATTAAAAGCCCCAACGTACCGGGCTTGTATATGTGCTCAAACATAGCCAATTCAAGGGTTAGGATTCGAGATTACGTATTGGGGACGAAGGGGCGTTTGGGCTGTACGTTTTCTATTCTAGCAGTCCCACCTTTGTTAAGGCAATTGCCCAAATAGGCCGGTTAAGACCCTTGACTCATACAAGGAAGGTCGCGGGTTCAAGTCCCAGCCCCGCACCTTTCCTTTTTTTTTTTTGCGTATTTTGAAACTCGATTCCCTTGTGTCTCCTGTTTAACTTCTAACGAAACATGGTTATCACACAGTTGGTCTCCTGATCCGATGGTTGTGCGCTTGACCCACACCGAACCCACCCGGGTTCGAGTCCCAGCAACCCTCTTTATTTTTTAAACCCGTTTTTAAGCATTTAAACATTTTATAAAAATTATTTTATAAAACTTTAAAAACTCAGAAACAATTTAACAAATTCAATTGTTAAATTATCAAGAGGAACCATTTTAATTGTTATTTTTAGAATGAAAACCTAAGAAAAAAAATTATTTTATTTAAAATATTTATTTTAAATAAATTATTTTAAACCCTTGGTTTATAAATAGGAATAACCTTCAATTTTGATTTAATTACTTTTAATTGGTTCATTATTTAAACATTTATTTTTCATGGAAATTAAACTAACTAAATAAAATGATTTATTTATTTACTCCTTAGTCATTTAAATACATAATTCAAACTATTTATTTATTTATATATTTATTTATAAACAAAAGAAATCAATTACTCATTCCTTCATTTATTCGAATTAAAATACAATTATTTATCGAGATTTACATAAATATTATTTTAAACTCGCATAATCATTTTCTTATTAAAATGAGGAAAACCCACATCAATCCCTTTTGCGCATTAGGATTTCCTTATTCCTTTGTACAAATTATTGATACACATTTTCCATCAAAACATATGTTAATCTTGTGATTTGCTAGAACAAATGTGCAACAACATACTTGTATGGTTTTCAAGCTACTCATTTCAACGTGAGTATTAAATAGCCTTTTTTACGCGTTTACACATTTTGGGGTGAAACATGAACTCTATACACACAAATGTTTACATTTACACAAACTACACAAATACAAGTCCTCTTTACATTCATGTGTGCAAAATTTGAGCTTTATGTTTGAGTGCTAGGTGTGTTAACTATTTATGTGCAATTTATGTGCAATCATTAACTATTCAAGCCGACGGTTAACAATGATAGATCTATTGAGTCTGACAAACCCACCCAGATTGGGGTGATTATTACCGACAACACAATTTGTATGCTAGTTACAAAGGTTTGATTGTACTTTGGTTACACAATAGTTGCTCCCCATAAATGCCTTATTTTATCATGTTATGTAAGGATTTGTTTATTCACATCTATATACTATATATGTACAAACCTGTGTATGCTTACCAACTTTTTAGTTGACCTTATTTTATTCATGTTTCAGGTGCTAATGTGTGATTTGATCAAGGATTGCTACACATAGGTTTTGGGACTTAGTTAATTTTAAATTCAAGAACAATTTGTATTTCATTTATGTACTTTGGAATTGATTTATGTTTGTTTGAATTGAAATGGATTTAATATATTACAATTTAGTCAACCTTGAGCTCATAACAGTCTACATGTCCCGCCCCGACGTATTCGCCGTTGGTTGGGGTGTGACAGATTGGTATCGGAGCCTTGGTTATAGGGAATTAAGTTATTAGACACTTTTGACCTAGACTATAACCTTAGGGCACCCATACTATACCATGCTACTACATACTACATGATTACTATTTTGTGTGAATATTTTTACACGTTATCCTAAGTAATTACACCGCATGATCCAACACCTAATAGTCTATGTGTCACAATACTTGATAACTCTTGTGCTTATATTCATTGCTATCTACATGCTACATATTTGATTCATTAAGCGCTATCCTAAGTTTCAACACACACTTATACATACAAAATTCTTCATGCACCCTTAAATCTCACACACATGTCACCATCATCATTTGTGAACAAAAATTTTAATTCTTAGACCTGAAGCCTATTAAGATTTTTAAATCCCGTCAAAATATTGAGTTCTGAAAATTAGTAGAGAACATGTGCAATCCGGAACGGTGAATGCCTGTACTTTGGGTCTTATATCTAGGAAAACATTTCATATAAATCCAAATCAACCGAATGATCCGTATGCTTTTCTGGGAATTCCCGAAGTGAGTGTTCACTTATAGGCTAAAGCATATCTTCTTGAAAGTATAGGAATTTGAAGCACTTTGATTTGTCAAAGTATCCATTTGATTATATTATCAAATGAGTACAATCTAAACATCATCGTTTCGTTTATTACAACTTAGTACACGTACCTAAGCCTTCTTTGTAACTAATCATTTTTATTATCTAAATTAAGCAACATCGTTATTTTGTTCAAACAAAACGTTTATCAAACCTTTAGATAGTATCTGAAATGTAATTTTTCTATAAACATTTTCACCTTGTAAGAAAAATTTAATATAACCTGTTTTATTAAAGCATTAATTTTAATTAATAAGTGGATTATGACTTTTCTCGTTAAACTAATTATTAATAAATCTTGGCTTTGTTACTAAATAATTTAGCCATTATTTTCTCTTAAAAATAGTCTTCTTATAATTTGAAGTAAAATAAAAAAAAGGTTTTCATTTAATTATCCATGTAGTTAATTATTCAACTGCTCTTCATCATTTTACAAACAAGAAATAAACTACAACTACTTATTTATTTACAAATAAAGCGTACAAATCAGTTATTCGTAAACACACTGCTCTAAATATCTACACAACCTTCTCGTTATCTTACACATCTAGAAATGTATGATTTTACTAGACACTGCGATGAGCAGAAACATTTCGCGTAGGCATTAGTCATCCATATAAACCTCAACAAGATTTACAAATTAAAAATCCAACTATCCACGTTATACATGAACGCCAAACGACACGCTTGTCTGCAACACTCGACTACCTACAGAATTCGATAGTTTACTTTAATCATGAGATCCAATGACTTACAAACGAACCTTCACATGATACATAAAACTTAGTTGTTTACATTATGCATGATACTAGGATAATCAAATGATACATGAAACTTGTTAGATTGAAACATGATTGAGGACATCATACACAATCACATGATACATAAAACTTAGTTGTTTACAATATGCATGATACTAGGATAATCACATGATACATGAAACTTATTTTTTTGATACATGATTGAGCACATCATACACGATCACGTGATACATAAAACTTAGTTGTTTACAATATGCATGATAGTAGGTCAATCACACGATACCTGAAACTTGTTTTTTTGATACATGATACTACATTGAACATATTATACACGGTCACATAATACATGAAACTTAGTTGCAATATACATAATGTTACACCGATCACATAATACACGAAATTTGTTTGCAATATACATTATAGTGGATTGATCATATAATACATGAAACTTAGTTGTTTGCAGAATACATAATACCAAATTGTTCACACTATACAATATACATGATGCTACGTTAGTCACATTATATCCGAAACTTATTCTGGTTACGATGTACATGATACTAAATTGCTCACACTATACAACATACATAATACTAAATTATTTATATTACACATGAAAGCTTATTTGTTTACAAAATACATGATACTAAGTTGTTAACATCATGCATGGAACTCATTTCTTACCCTATACATGATGCTAAATTGTTCACGTTACACATGGAACCCATTTGATTACAAGCTACATGACACTAGATCATACATGAAACTTGGGTGCTGCATTATACACGAAACTAAATTGCCTACAATTGTTGCAATTGATTTATTACATTTTACACAAGGCATGGTCATACACTTTTATTCGCCAAAGTTGAAAACCATAACACATTGAATCTACTCGAGGTTTGACGTATTCTTGTTCAAACGCGAGGAAGCTGTAACACTTTAAAACAACTCGGTGTTTGACGTATTCTTGTTCAAACACAAGTAAACTATGGAACTTTAAGTTATACTACCTTACTGCTCTTTAGTTGCTAACTAACCTGCCTATTAGTGACATAGTTACTTATTAGCAACCCATATGTGAAAACAATATACATTAACTAAGTGAATTTGTGCCCCTCTTGACCCGCACACAACGGAAGGATCTATACGGACCATGCGATGACTCGAGTAATTACGGGTGCACACGTAATTATAAAAATCAGCGCATGGAAAACATAGTGAATTCTATCGTGTGTTAAGACCTAAAACCTATCACGATATAAAGCAACAAAACTAATGTGATATGACAAGGGCATGGTGGATACGCCGATGGTACTTCCTATATATAAGTGTTATGTCATATTATCAGAAGTAGCGTTGTTCATGTCGCGTGAAGTTTTGACCTAGGCCTGTGTTTGTAAACTCTATTATCCACTGAAAACTTCTGAGCATATTAGACTACACCTAAATCAAACCCTGATCATCAGATTTCCATCAAATCCGTTCCAAGTAACACATTTCACCTTTTAGATTCTTTGGCAGGTCTGTCCTTAACTCACTTGAAACTAAAATCCATCGATATCATTCATACTTAACATGAGATTTAGACCTAAACCTTGTTATCTATCATACTCCTCAAAATGACAATCAAAACTCCAGACTCTCACCTCTTTCCTAATTCAGTAACCTCCACTAGTTAAATTTCGGGACGAAATTCCCTCAACATGGGGATACTGTAACATCCATGATTTTTCAGATCATATTTTTGTTTTTCCATTATTCATTCTACTATGTCCAATAATGAATACATGTAGTCCTCTACTTGTTCAAACTCATCATGTCGTATCACCTATTATTTTGCACATATATCAATTCGGTCCTTTTTCAAAACACTGGATTTCATATTATTTCTCTAATAAGTACAACGAATGTGAGTATACTTGTATAAATATATATATATATATATATATATATATATATATATATATATAAGTAAACATTTTATTACCATAAACACCTACCAAAATGAAACATGGGAGACTTAGCCACGTATGTACATCTTTTATATTAGTAATTAATTTTAAAAAATATATATATAAAGACAAGTTTTCATAATATATATATATATATATGTTTGTGTGTGTGTATTTAGTTATATAATCACATTCAAAACTTATTTATAAAGACTAATAAAGTTTTGAACATTTAAAACAAAACAAACTTATAGGTTTATATAATGAAAACTTAAATAATGGGTTTGAACCTTTGGACATTTGAACTTCCAATCTTTGAACTCCCACCCTCGTACACTTGAACCTTTTCACCTTGGTTTGAACCATTCATAGAGCTTGAACCTTTAAATCACCTCCCTTTTTGACTTCTGAAAGTCAACAAGATTGAATTCATTCCAATTCATCCTTACAATCAGTCAAACTCGAAATCAAGAACTTACCTAATATGCCTGATTTCTCCTCAATCAATTCTCAACCCAATTATCAGACTAAACTAACGAATTTCACTGCTGGAAATCATTTGCACGCAGGTTTGACTACCCAGAGTCAAACCGAACCAATTTCAACTTCAAATTTGGGAAATTAACACGGCCTGAGATCATGCTCGGACGTTACTAGTGTGTTTCCAAACCCAAATCAATACTCAATTCATTACAGATTAAACGAATTCCTTCAAGTTCTCCCCGTAACCGTCCCACCCTCAAATCCGAATCAATTCATACACTTCTTATGGAATTGAACCTCATTATTGAATCAGACTGCATCACAACACCTTACTTTTACTCCCTGTGTCCTCCAACCTGCATCACGTCATCTCTGGAATACGATCTCAGCCGGATCCCACTCGAACCTGCGCAGCCATTCGAACTCACCATCTGCGTAATCGTTTCAGGTAATTCTCACAACCCTACTCGTTTTGACTTACTGATTAAAAGCCCCAACGTACCGGGCTTGTATATGTGCTCAAACATAGCCAATTCAAGGGTTAGGATTCGAGATTACGTATTGGGGACGAAGGGGCGTTTGGGCTGTACGTTTTCTATTCTAGCAGTCCCACCTTTGTTAAGGCAATTGCCCAGTTAGGCCGGTTAAGACCCTTGACTCATACAAGGAAGGTCGCGGGTTCAAGTCCCAGCCCCGCACCTTTCCTTTTTTTTTGCGTATTTTGAAACTCGATTCCCTTGTGTCTCCTGTTTAACTTCTAACGAAACATGGTTATCACACAGTTGGTCTCCTGATCCGATGGTTGTGCGCTTGACCCACACCGAACCCACCCGGGTTCGAGTCCCAGCAACCCTCTTTATTTTTTAAACCCGTTTTTAAGCATTTAAACATTTTATAAAAATTATTTTATAAAACTTTAAAAACTCAGAAACAATTTAACAAATTCAATTGTTAAATTATCAAGAGGAACCATTTTAATTGTTATTTTTAGAATGAAAACCTAAGAAAAAAAATTATTTTATTTAAAATATTTATTTTAAATAAATTATTTTAAACCCTTGGTTTATAAATAGGAATAACCTTCAATTTTGATTTAATTACTTTTAATTGGTTCATTATTTAAACATTTATTTTTCATGGAAATCAAACTAACTAAATAAAATGATTTATTTATTTACTCCTTAGTCATTTAAATACATAATTCAAACTATTTATTTATTTATATATTTATTTATAAACAAAAGAAATCAATTACTCATTCCTTCATTTATTCGAATTAAAATACAATTATTTATCGAGATTTACATAAATATTATTTTAAACTCGCATAATCATTTTCTTATTAAAATGAGGAAAACCACATCAATCCCTTTTGCGCATTAGGATTTCCTTATTCCTTTGTACAAATTATTGATACACATTTTCCATCAAAACATATGTTAATCTTGTGATTTGCTAGAACAAATGTGCAACAACATACTTGTATGGTTTTCAAGCTACTCATTTCAAGGTGAGTATTAAATAGCCTTTTTTACGCGTTTACACATTTTGGGGTGAAACATGAACTCTATACACACAAATGTTTACATTTACACAAACTACACAAATACAAGTCCTCTTTACATTCATGTGTGCAAAATTTAAGCTTTATGTTTGAGTGCTAGGTGTGTTAACTATTTATGTGCAATTTATGTGCAATCATTAACTATTCAAGCCGACGGTTAACAATGATAGATCTATTGAGTCTGACAAACCCACCCAGATTTGGGTGATTATTACCGACAACACAATTTGCATGCTAGTTACAAAGGTTTGATTGTACTTTGGTTACACAATAGTTGCTCCCCATAAATGCCTTATTTTATCATGTTATGTAAGGATTTGTTTATTCACATCTATATACTATATATGTACAAACTTGTGTATGCTTACCAACTTTTTAGTTGACCTTATTTTATTCATGTTTCAGGTGCTAATGTGTGATTTGATCAAGGCTTGCTACACATAGGTTTTGGGACTTAGTTAATTTTTAAATTCAAGAACAATTTGTATTTCATTTATGTACTTTGGAATTGATTTATGTTTTAACTTGGCTAAATAAAAGTATTTTAATATGTCACATAATTATATGTTTAATATGTGAAAACCTCATATGCATGGTTTGTTTTCCTAACTTACATGTTACTGACTTTAAATAAGATTCTTATGTGTATATGTGGTACTTATGTATATCTAATAATAATTATGTATGCATGTTGGATTAATTATTGTAGGATCGAGAAAGTACAAGATGGTTCTGTTCTTAGTTGAGATTGGCGGAAACAATAACAACTACACAATATAATCTAGTAAACAGGAAGAATACTGTTAAGACATTGTTGTATTAAGCTTCGGTGAATACACGATTACAAAGAAAACTCTATTTCAAAAGCACAAAACAAGCACAATTACTACGAAGTGTTTACAACGTATTTATACTAACTTAGAATCAAGACAGACCGTTGATTCTAAGGATCAGATCAAACACAGACCGTTGATCTTGTTTACAAAGCTTATACTATACGTTAAGTCTAAACTAGCTAACTTTTATTGAAGCGTCTTCTGCTTTATGCATCATTACTTGCATGCTTGGGAAGCGCATTGTTGTCCATCATTGGTTGCACCATTGAGGTTCCTTCTGCTTTGAGTGTGTCAGTTGCTTTTGCAGAAAGTAGTCAGTGACGCTTGGCCTGGATAGTCAGCTGCAACGATTTATCTTCAAGGCACAAGGCTGTCAGCAGCAAAGTTAAGGATCAGCACCAAGACTAATCTGTCTGCAGCTGCCGAGGATATGCCTATCAGCAGCAATAAGTGTTGGATGCTGCTGATAAGCCTATCCGCAGCAACTTTGGTCTTCAGCTGATAAAGCTGTCCGCAGCTACTTTGGTCTTCAGCAGAAGACTAAGTATCAGCAGCAATCTTGTGCTATCCGCAGCTACTTTGGTCTTCAGCAAGAGACTAAGTATCAGCAGCAATCTTGTGCTATCCACAGCAGTTGTACTTGGAATAATTTTGTAGCAAACAGTATTTTGTTCTACAAACTCCCCCTAGACTGATGCTACCAAAATTCTTCTAGTCCCTTTGTTGCTCCCTTTGTTGCTGAAGCTTTTGCATATGGCAGACTATCCTTGCCACTTCATACCCTCTTAGGTCCTTGCTGGGGTTGTGAAGGGGAAGTTCAGACAGAGTCTTGATGTCCTTGCTTGTCATTTTGAAGATTGTCTTGCTCGAACATCTCATCTGATATTCCTTAACGCTGTTAAGGTGAACTCATCCTTCTCAGCATTATAGGACCATCTTGCAATTGGATAGTGAGACTGAAGAGGTTTGACATCTAGGACAGCATCTTTGCTAGGGTTAAAGTGATGTTTGATCACTAGCACAAGACGCTTCCCACCATCGTTTGCAGGTATGAGTGCTTCACCCAACTCCAGAATTCTTCTAAGGTCTGAATCTGGTAGTTGTAGAACCTCATCAACAGATCTATAAACAGATCTTCTTCTTTCAGTTCTCCCCCTGAACACTTCAAACCACTGATCTTGTGCACTGTAGAACCAGTCAACTATTTCTCTGGAGTCTTCTGGTTTAGGTGTGGGTTTGGATTTCTTCAAGGGAGGCTGTTGATGAGGAGGAGCTGGGTGAGATGGTTTGGACTTTTTGGGTGGAGGAGATGAAGGTTTAGGGATGTTTGTGGAAGGTGTTTGGAAAGTGGAAGTAGTTTCTGGGGCAGAGGTTCTTTGTTTCTTGAATGATTTCTTTCCTAGTTTTTCTTCCTCTTCCCTTTTCACTTGTCTGTACAAGGCTTGTAGGTTCATGAAATTCATGGGACCTAGCCTTTTTCCACTTTCCCCCTTGCCTTGAGGAAGTCGATCATCACTTTCCTCTCTTCATGGGTCCTTTGGTTAAAGGCAATGAATTTCTTTGACTTCTATCGAGCTTTCTCTTCCTCTTCAGCTCTCTTCTTCTTTGCCAATTGCCCCTGCTGACCCATGAAGGCTCTATAGATCTCTTTGTTTGAAAGGTTTTCAAGGTAGTCTGCATCCTCACCTTGATAGATCAGAGCTTCAATCCACTCCTCCCTCATTTCTTTTGCTAATTCAGAGTTAGTAATTCTGAACTTAGCATCCTCCTTCTTCTTCTTTTCTTCTTCTTCTTCTTCCATGTTCAATTACTCCTGCAGCTGTCTAGTAAATTCTTCATCTGCATTAACTTGAGACATTGCATGGAGTTTGACCTTCATTTCATCCAACTGTTTGGCATACAGCTTGATTTTTTGTTCTATGAGGAGCATGGCTGCCTTTCTTTCTTGAGCTTGTGTTATGAAAGCCATCTCCTCTTCTTCTCTCTTCCTTCTTCTTTCTTCTTCTTTTCTTTTAGCAACCTCTCTTCATCCTCTTTTATCATAATGCCCTTCCCTTTATTTACATTGGATGCCTCTGCTCTGGCTTCACTGATCACAGCAACAGCTGATTGTGGTGCTGTTGGGATCTCTGCCTCGGCTTCATTGGCAATTTGAGAGGTTGACAAGGGAAGGTCATTGTCTTCATCAAGTTTGTACTCAGGACATGTTATTTCCCTCAGATGTTCTTTGATTGAGGATCCTGTCCCATATGCTGCAGATGTGATGTCTACTCGGGGAGAAGCTGAGTCAGAGTCAGTGTCAGAGTTTGACACAGAAACTTCCTCAGCAATCTTTCCTTCTTCTTCAAGATGGGCTTTAACAGTAGCTATCATAGCTTGGCTTTCGAAGGAGTTGACATTGCAGATATTTGCTCTGAGCTGGAAGATCGTGAACAGCAAGTCTGAGGTCAAAAACAGTATGTTCCTGGTGTTGATGGTGAGAGAGGTGTCATTGCTTAGCAGGAAGGTGTGGTCATGGGACTTAGTGCTTACCCATCCTAGCACATTTAAGTCTTTGACCAATGATTTGTACAGAAGTCTTCTTAGGCACAGAACTTCTTCTTCAATGAGAAGACTGCTCCTTATGATTTCAAGATTGTTGGGAGACAGTCTTCTTTCTGCTGCCTGGGAAGACTCAGGAAAAGCTACCCTTTTAGCTGCTTGGAATAGTCTTTCAAAGTTGGGTAGTTTATCCTCCATCAAGTCGTAGAACCTGCCAATGGCAAGTTCTGCTGAGAGGTCTGATGAATTGTTAATGCAGTCAAGATGATATAGGTGGAGGATTTCTATATCGTGGATGAAGTCCCAGTTTAGCTCTTCCACTCCGCTAAACTCCCGACCTATCCAGAACCTCTCAGTCTTTCCATCGTACCCCCAAGCTAGTATAGGGTCACACTCTAGCTGTGATGAAGTCAATGAGAATTAGGGGGCAGTGGATTGACGAATGATGGCTGCTGCTGATGGAATGATGCTGAAAGATGTATCTGTTTATTCTTCCTCTTCCATTAGCACTTCACCTATTGCCCGGATAACCAACTTCCAGTCTTCAGTAGTCTCTTCTTCTTCTTCACTGTCTGAATCTGGCAAGTCATGAACTTGGACGAAGGCTGGCTTAAAAAGTGTTCTTTGAAAGACTGCCTGCTCTTCAATCCAGTTGTCCAGGCTCTCCGTGTCTTCTTCCATAGGGACTATCTACCCCTTTTTGGTTGCATCAGTGGACAGATAGGCATCAGTTTGGGTGCCCACTGAGACAAGAGAAGGAGTAGCCATAGAGGGGCATTGATGGGCTTCATGCTTGAGGAGTTGGTGTTTGAGTTTGGACACCTCAGCCTCAAGCATAGCTACCCTTACCGTCAATTCCAAATTTTTAAGTTGCAGGCTGTCCTCATCCACAGTTGTGGAATCCTTGGACCCAGATGGGGCCGTACGCCGAGCTTCAGCATCCCCACCACCCATGGTTTCTTGGCGCCTGGGATTCCTCTCAGTGATGGGAGTTTCCAAGAAAAAACCCTCACCATGAGTTGCCGTGATTGAGGTCTTAGTAATGTTGTCACTGTCCTCCTGGTCATTTGATGGACCAGTAGTAGTGACAACCTCTTCCACATCCACTCTTTCATAACTCCTAGAGTGGACCTTCAGGAGTGAAGAACTTGGGTTGGGTGTTGTGGAGGCAAGATCAATCAGTACCTCCGAGATAGTGGCAGTTGGAGAAGGTACATCATCTTGATCATGCTCCTCAACACTTAAGTTCGGGAAAGATAAGAAAGGCACAAGGGGCTGTTCTATGGATACGGGAAGTGATCCTGATCCTAATAGAGAGACTTTCGAAGGAGTCTCCCTAACAATGTGGGTTTCCCTTATGATATTCTCACCAGAATGTTGTGATTCTGGGTGAGGGATGTTGGCTTGGGTTTGGGCCTTGGAGGCAAGGGAAGAACGAATTATCTTGCCCCTCTTCCTGGTATATTTAGCTGCAACCGGGGCCCTTTGTTCCGGTTGAGCAATCACACTGGGGTTAAGTAATATATGTGCCTATGCATCCTGAGTAGAATGCACAGGGGTTCGATCAAGGGAAACAAATGTTTGTGATTGTGGCAGTGAGGTGGAGGGTGTGGGATCAGTATCAGCTAGGTTTGCTGAACCGTCACCCTGGGCACTTTGCGTGTTCAGCATTGTAGATAAAAATGGAACATCGGCCCCTGAGAACTTTGCAGAAACTGTTCTCATGCTTTGAAAAATGTTGTTCTTATGTCCCAGCATTATGTAGATTCTTGCAGATTTTGAAAGATCTTGGTGCTCAAGGTTGAACACTTCCTGCAAGAATCTTGGGTACATAAAGAACTGTGATTTCACCCCTTCTTGAAGGTTGTATCTCAAACCTTCAAGAATGAGGTGGGAAAAATTGAAACCCGACCCAGTTACCATACCGTGAAATGCCGATGCAAGTCCGAAACAGAGATGGTTCCAGCCACTTCTCTTCTGAGATATGCATTGAAGAAGAGTGTGACATAGGTACTTCCACTTTGGACCCATAAGCGCCTTCTCTATAGTATACTCTGTTTGATTCCCAGTGTACCCTATGGATATAAAGGTCCTCATGTATACGTCTTGTGGGTAAGAGATGGCGGCCTCTTCATCCTGAAGCTTTAGGTGTTGGCGGAGTTTTGCTTCAGTGATGATCATTTCCTTGCCGTCTACTGTGGCCTTGATTTGGGGAGTGCCCTGTTCAGTAGAATACACGGCTGTGCTCCAAAAATATTCCATGTGGGGAATATAGATGGTTGGGTTGACTGTCAAGGCATGGTAGATCTTAGACTGGCAAAGGAAGTCGATCATATCATAGAAACCTTCGGATTTCTTGCCCTTTATGAGGTATGCAGTGAGGTTGTGGTATGGGGAAAACTTGTCATTTGGGTTGTTTATGTCTTTGAATGCTGTGGGGACTGGAGAGAAATCTTCCATTTTTGTTGGATTTGGAGGGAAGAGGGAAGGTATTTGAATGATGGTTAAGTATGTAGGGCTTTGAATGCTGTGGGGACTGGAGAGAAAGTGATGGGAGTTATGTTTGAAATTGAATATGAAGAGGTTGTGTTGAATTTTGAGTGATGATATAACAGGAGACGAGGGAAAAAGCAAACTCACTTGTACAGTACAACCCTTTTCACTTTTCACTGTTACAGCTGTAAAACACTCGAGCAGTCATGGTAAGGACTGAGAGTAATTTTTTACCGCGGGTAAAAGTTAATTTAGACTTGATTTTACCCATCAGCAGCAAACTTGGTTGCTACGGATGGTTCAGCTATCCGCTGCAAACTTGGTTGTTGCGGATAGTTAAGTCTTTCAGCAGCAGATTTGGATGCTGCTGATGGATGTATTCATCTGCAACAAAGATGTTGCTGCTGACTGCCTTACAGCCATCCGTAGGAAACTTGTTCCTGCTCATAACTTAAAGCAGTCAGTAGCAAAAACTTGGCTGCTGAAGATTAAAACTGTCAGCAGCAAAAAAAGGTGCTGCTGACTGCAATTTTTACTAAGACCAAAAAGAAACAGACATATTTACAAGGACAAACAGAAATTAGAGACATGTCTTATTCAAAGTTCATCATGCCAATTGATTCAACCAGATATCGAAATCTTGCTTCATCAAAAGATTTAGTGAACAAATCAGCATATTGCTCATTTGTGTGAACCTTGGAAAGGACAATCCTCTTTTTTTCAGCTTGATTCCTGATAAAGTGATACCTGATATCAATGTGCTTAGTCTTGGAGTGCTGCACTGGATTGTTCGTGATAGAGATAGCACTCATGTTGTCAATGTGTCTCTGTTATAACTTTCGTTCTTTACTTTTTCATTAAAAACGGAAAGCATAACTTTTTTTAGTTTTATTTTTTCAACGTTTCGATATAAATTTTATTAAAAACATAATTTTATTCAAAAGCGAGTATTTTTTTTTTCGTATGCTATAGCGACTGTACGTAAGTTTTAGCCCCGCAAACGAGCCAAACCAAATTCGACAATGTCCCCGCCGTGTTGCGAGGGGAATATACGCTTTTAACCCGTTTAGCTTCCTATTAATTTCGTTTTCCTGTGCTAACTTTCGTTCGTTTATATTTTTTTTAAACGGAATGCGCGGTTTTCTTTGTTTTTTTTTAACGTTCAGGTATAAAATAGTTATTTACACGGGGCGGGGGGGGGGGGGGGGAGAATGGGCCGAGTTGGCTTTGTTCAAAGGATAGTTATTTGGTACGAGTCCATACTGGTGGGCTGGGTTGACCTAAACACTTTTTGTCAAAGCATTCTATTTTTTAATAAATAATGCGTGTAAAAAGTTATTACAAAAAGTATGTTTTATTCTATAATAAGTTAATAGATTGAGACTGTTGACGTGTTTGACCCCTATGCCCTGTTCTCTTTGAAGCTTACCGATTTTCTCTTCCATCCAGTATGGTTCTATCGCTATAGATTTCAATTGTGTTTGTTTGATTACAGACTCCGCGTGGGACTGGTGGTTCTAGAGAATATGTTGGAAGAGGCCCACCTCCTGGGTCAGGTCGATGTTTCAACTGTGGGCTTGACGGTCACTGGGCCAGAGACTGCAAAGCTAGTGACTGGAAAAACAAATGTTATCGTTGTGGTGAAAGGGGGCACATTGAAAGAAACTGCCAAAATAGCCCTAAAAAGCTCAAGTTTGTTCTTTTATCCTTCATTTTCCCACTACCTGAGCTGACAAATCGATCATTATTAATAATGTTTTTTACAGACGTGCTCGGAGCTACTCAAGGTCACCTGTTCGGTCCCGCTCTCCCCGTCGTCGCCAAAACCGGAGATCAAGTTACAGCCGAAGCCGCAGCTACAGGTAATGGGTCAACAGGGCCTAGCCCCTGATTTATAAATAGTTTGTGTCATTTTATGTATACAAAAAGTAAATATATTTAGAATAAAATTATTTCACTGGTCTTATGCATGAGCTGTTTTATTGTGCTAAGCTTTTCTTTAATAAGTTTACCCATAACCTGTTTGACTTTTAACCCCGATCGACTCATTCATAAGTAAATGGATAGAAATTACTACCTCCATAAATATTGCATACGATTTGTCAACAAAAGTTTATTAACTTGTTTCCCTATTTGGTGCCAGCCGTTCAAGATCTTCTGAAAAGAAAGAACGGATTGCGGACCACGAAAGGAGGTCAAAGAGTCCTCGTGACTCTAGGAGCCCAAGCCGTAGCCGTAGCCCTGAGGCACGCGATTCACCATCTCCTGCAAAACCGCAGCCCAAGTCCTAATGAAGACAGGGCTAGCCCATCTCCTGACAGGGTTAACTCAGAGTACAGCATGAGCCCACAGAGAGCAAAGAGCCAAAGTCCAGCTGAAGCCAATGGTCATAGCCGTAGCCCTAGCCCCGTGTATGAACAACAGAGCCCGGCTGACCATGATGGTGGTGCGGCTCAGGGTAGCCCGGTTGTTGAAGGAAGTCCAGCTGATGGTGATGAAGAGAACTGACAGGTAAGCAAAGTGGCTTTTGTTTTTAAGTTGTCAAAAGTAAGACTTTTTGAGAAACTATCGTTTATGGTAATGTGTTCTGTTGTTGAGGAACGGTTTAAACAACAAGACTTTTTCATGTTGATTAGTGTTGGAATAATTGGCAAGCATTTTGATTAACATAACGGGTGGATTGAGTGGATTCGATAACGACTTTGTTATTGTATTTTATAATCGAATTTGTGGTTTGCTTATGATTAAATGTGTGTGTATACCTTTGATGATTGCGTGAGGGTTGTTCCCCTTGTTTCTCATGGGTGAGGGCAACATCTTTGCCCACAGGTTGACACGCCTCCCTAACAGAATTTGTGGTCTTTTCCCTAATCGAGTCGGGGTGACATTATGTTCAGGGAAATCGGACCTTTCCTCTTTGGATATCAAAATAACAACCGTCGCCATGGCTTTGTGGCCTAGTGGTGGTGTTGGTGATTGCTCCTTACAAAAGTGGTGTGGGTTTAAATACTGTAAATGTCGGTTTAGGTGGTATTTAGGAGTAGAAAATTGTTCAAAAAAATAAATAAGTAACAACCGCCCTATGTCTTTTACAGGGTTTTTTTTATATCAAATTTGGGTTGATTTATTAACAGGAACCAACTATTAACTGAATTGACTTCTCTAACCATGAAAACCCAACTGTTCTTAATTAATCATTTGAAATTCAAAAATCAAAATGTAGGCAATAGATTCGGTTTTAACAGTTATAACCTATAATGAAACTAAATTTAGTTATGGTTATCTATATTTTCTTACACGTTTAGGTACAATGGAAACATGTTAAAAACAGGCTAAAGTGGCCAGAGTTCATTTAGAACCTTTTAGGTTTTTTTTAGGTGCGCGATAACATTTTATCCTTTTCTTATTTTTACAATTTTAACACTCTCGTTTTGTCAGTATTATCCTGAATTACGACAACATTTTATTTCTCATACTTGTAAGTGTTATCGCTGATATTTTGGTTTGAGTCTGCGGCCCCGCCGCAAAGCGCCAGCATCACATGCTAGTTATGTATATATAAAAATAAAATTAAATGCGTAATTTGAATTATCAATATAAAACAATAGATTGCATTCAAGTTGAAACTAGAAATCATGACTCGCGCGTTATGGCGGGTTTGTATAGTGAAATTAGCGTGGTTAACATAATTTAGTCCGTACGTTTGTGAATCTCGCTACACGTGTTGCAGCTGTGACATTAACGTCGTTAAGTATGGTGACATTAGCATCCCACGCTCTGCGGCGGGAAGGGGACCTTAAACGGTTGAGGTAGTTACAATAATGTGGCTAAGCACAAAAAAGAAACGTGATTAAGTACATAAAAGAAATGTATAAAGTTACGGCGACTCGGTTAGTCCAATAAAAAGAAATGTAAAAAACCCAAAGAAAATTATGTCCCGAAAGATAGGTGACATGTGGTGTGACGGTGGGGAAAAACACCTAATTTTCACATTTTACAAAGTTGAGGGGGGAGTTCTGGTATACACTTGTAAATGAGTATAAACAAATTTATACCGGGATGTAAAGAAAAATATTAAACACAACAAATTAATTTTTTTAGAGGTATATTTGAATTTTTAGAAAAGCTGAGGGATATTATTTGAAAATGTGAAAATTGAAAGGGGTGCATATGAAGAATTTTTTTTATCTTATTGGACACCGACTTTACAAATTAAGAGTAAGGGAATTCGATACTTGAATTCGAATCGAATACCAATTTGATTCAAAAATCCAAAAACCAAACTCGAAAATGAAATTTGAATTTGATTCAAATCAGTTTCAGGTTTTTCGAGTCTCATTTGAATACTAAACACACATATGTCATTATTAGGATTATAACCAAAATAATCACATTTATTACGAAAGAACCTCATCTCTAGAATTAGGCCACAAAAAAGGTTAAGTCGACCTTCCATTTAACCCCGTCGATTCTGACCCATTACCCTACCCGAAAATGTCAACAAGGCTGTCTATAAAATCAAATTACCCTATCAAAACCACTATAATTCTACAATCACGATTTCAAAGATGCTCAACTGCTATGTCAAAACTATAACCAAAAGTATATATATACAACAATCGATCACAAGTTAAAACATCAAAAGTATATGGTCAGATTGAGTCACTAAGAGGACCGATACCCAATTCATCTTCTCTGTCATCGGTGTCTTCAAACAGTTTCAAAAACCGGGCCTGTTCTTGCTGTCTTTTCCTTTTTAGCCAATGCTTGTAAGCAACAATTAATCCCATGATTAGTAGTATGGTTGAAGCCACGACAGTTATACCGATGATTAGTTTTATAGACCAATGCATTCCGTCGTCTTTTTCATGAGTAGGTGTGACATTATCTGAGCTCTTGGGCATGCCTACAACATCGATTTTTATTAGTGTAACGCAAAGTCAAATTGTTTGATGATAAAAAGATCGTTTATTAGTAATTTTCTAGTCACTTTACTTGTGTATAGGTTGTTTCGGGTTATGTTTTATCTCTAACGGGTCAAACAGGTATAATCGAGATGTATAGCTCAAAAGTGAACCCGCAGGGGTGAAAAGTCACATGAAATGTAGTTTTAATGCATCCAACCTCATAAATCAATTTATTCGATACAATAGATTATGAAATTATATGAAATTTAAACATATTTCAGACCAAATTTTTATAAAGAAACAATTTTAATTCTGTCTAAAGTACCAACATAAGTGTTTCGGTCCGACCAGGCACGTACAAAACACAACCCATTTGACCAGTAACTGAACCACCCGACCCGTCCATTTTGCTACCTTACATACTTTCATAGAGAAACAAACAGAAGAATCTTGCTTCCTGAAGATATCTGGCCAGAAAACATGGATTTATAATTTTATTGCAGTGGTCTCATTTACATTTTATATGAAAGGCATCAAGATGGTTCAGGGTTCAAACTACTCATCCGACCCATTTAAAAGTTGGTTCAGAGTCCAAACTACTCCTCCGACCTATTTACTTATGAATGGGTTGATTTCGCTTATGTTTTCTCTCTTATATGTAAACTTTTTAAAAATAAGACGCTAAAAAAAGAGTTAAAGGGGTCAAAAGTCTATGTTGTCAAAAGCCCACAAGGCGCGCGCAAAGCCCCAATTTGAGGCGCTCAGGCGCATTTTCGGGCCAAGTTAAGGCCAAATTCCGGCTAAAAATCTTCTGAATAGGTCTTAAAAAATTACACTAGCCCTAAACAAGCCTGGGATCAACCTAAAACAGATTAAACTAGCCCAAAACAAACCTAAAACATGTCTAAAACCCCTAAAAATGGTATTTTTTATACTATGTGTCTCGCTTAAAAAAACCCTCGCTTTTTAAGCGCCTTGCGCCTAGGCTCCGGGCGAGGCCTATGCGCCTTGACAACATAGTCAAAAGTCACCTTAGGGGTTATTATTAATGCATACAACCTCCTAAGGACCTAAACTATTTTTAGTCAAAACCTATGTTGTCAAAAGCCTACAAGGCGCACGCCTAGGCGCTCAGGCCCAGCCCAGCCTTGTCGCCTCGCTTCAAAAGCCCCATTTTCAGGCGCTCAGGCGCATTTTCAGTCCAAGTTCCGGCCAAATTCCAGCTAAAAATCTTTTGAAGATGTCTGAAACAATTACTAGCCTAAACAAGCCTAGATCAACCTAAAACAGCCTAAACTAGCCCAAAACAAGCCTAAAACACGTCTAAAACCCCTAAAAATGGTAGTTTTATGCTATGTACCTCGCTTAAAAAAGCTCTAGCTTTTAAGCGCCTTGCGCCTAAGCTCTGGGCGAGGCCTATGCACCTTGAGTGGGCCTATGCACCTTGAGTGCGCCTATGCGCCTTAACAACATAGGTCAAAACATAAAATATTATTAAAATAGTATGAACTTATGTAATAATAACACAAATTACTTATAAAACTTTAAAAAATTTGGACAAAGAATGTTTCACGTCAACCCAACCCGGCCCGTTTCAAGCCACACAAAGACGTACCCGTTTTGACTTTTCACCCAACCTGCCAGGTTTGCCGCATCTAAATTCTAAATAAACTAAACGTGCACATGAAATGCATATAAAATATAGATAGAAAGTACCTTTCTTTACACATTCAGGACACAAAAACGTTGCATTAAGTTCCTTGGCTTTGGTACGAATGTAACGACCATCATCAGATTTAAAATCAGAAGGGCAGAATTCCCATTCATCAAACACATCATCAGATGTAATACGATCCTTTTCATAAAACCCACACCTCTTGCATTTTGTACTTTTAAAGTCCGTAAGAGGCTGAAAATATTAAATAACCTAAACTCAATTTCAAAAGGTACACTAAAAATGATATTATTGCATATACATATTCCATAATAGGTTTTTTCAAGTCTGAATCACATAATAAGTCTTTCAGTAACAGCTATAAAATAATTCAGCATTCTTAAACCCAAATGAATAAAACAACAACAAAGAGGCATCTATTTATGAACACGAATTTAGCAAATATGAGATAATCTCAAAAACAAACAAACAAACATACTCAGTAATTCCCACTCACAGAAGAGCTATTGGTAGGGTCTGCGGAGGGTAGGAATGGCAAACCTTTCCTCTATCCCAGGGGATAGAGAGGCCGCTCCCATTGAGACCCCCGGCTCCAAAACCTTTTTTTACGTGTACATTTCACAGTATAATAATCTAGATAACATAAAATGTGGCTAATAGAATCAGAGCAACAACCATACAAGAGTACTAATAATCATCTATATCATTGCAGTACATACCTGAAAAGACTCTTCACCCCTGAACGTATATACAGTATTCTTATCCTTCACATCTGGCAGAACCGTCTTGTTCTCCCCATTACATTGAAAGTAGATTGTGGGCGTTGATACCCATTCATGGGTTGTATATATTTCAAGAGTGTGAAGTGTAACAACTGCTGACAACAATAGTTCTGCAAACAAAAAGGGAAACTATAAAACCAACAAACATATAAAAACAATTTCTACCATTTTCTTCTTTTTGGTAAGAGCAAGACCGTTACCAGAAAACTCACTGGACCCACCAATACCCTGCTTGGATCAGGTAAAACGCAACTTACGCAGTGAAAACATAAAACAATGAAAGCTGGATTCGAATAATTTCTAATTTGAGTGTAGCTATGAAGTATGAACCGCTAGATAATTGCTCTAGCAAGTCTAAGTACTTCAATCAACAATTACAAAAATACAAAAATAAATAAAAAATAATCAAGTAAATAATTAACAAAATGTCTATATACATAAATCTTCAACTCATGATCATGTTCCTGGGCCAAAAATATTTGATTAATAAACAATTACATCCGGGAGCTCAAATAGTCCGTACAGATACTGCCAATAACCAATAAAATACTGATCAAGTGGTTCAAATAAGATTTGAAGCTAATATTGTTCCGATTTGAATAAAATTTTAACATAATTCAAATCGATAATAGCTCGAGCGATAAGAATTACCTGGAAGACAAAAGAGAAGAATAATCGAATTCCAACGACTCGCCATTGGTGTGACGGAACAAATCAATCGATCATCGATAGTTTTCTGGTTACTGAGGCGATCGGAAAGGGAGAGATTCACACGTGTTTGAGTGGACGGAACTATCGTACGCCTGAGAGGTATCGTCAGAAGAGGGGTAAACGGGAAAATTACCAAAATAAAATAGATCAAATTTTTTTTAGAAATTTGACTTTATACATAGACATTTTTACCCGGCTCAATCCCTTTTTGATACTGAAACTCATAAAAAGTAAAGCGAGACCTATTTTCTGATCAATTAGAGTAAGACTGTGTCTCGTAAGCTAAATTTATTATATCAAATAACACACTAGTTAAGCCTATGAATTAAATTTAGCCTACGTTTTCAAATTTAGCATATGGATTAAATTTATCATACCCTTTTAAATTTAACCTTTGTTTTCAAGTTTTAGCCAACGCTTTCAAAATTTAGCTAAAATTTGAAAGCGTAGGCTAAATTTTAAATTTAAAAGCGTAGGTTAAATTTAATCTGTAGGCTAAAATTTGAAAGGTAATACTAAATTTAATATGTAGATTTAGTAGCCGGCGTGTTATTTGCTAGGCTAAATTTAGCCTCCAAGAGACACGTGTCGCTCCTGGATAGATTAGAAGTGGGTCCTGTTGTATTGTTTATGAGTTTCAATACCAAAAAGGGACAGCTAAGCCTTAGCTTCCTGAGTTGACATGGCGAGTTTTAGTTGGGCCATGTAGGGGATGTCTATGGATCCGTAGACTAAAAGTCAATGTCTACTTCTGACAAAAATTTAACCAAACATATAATATTGGTAATTTTCCCGGGTTAAATTGCAAGGTTTGACTCGTAAACTCAAACTCACTCAAAAAGTCAAAATACTAAATTTAAAAAACTTTTCTCAACAATCACAAATTTAAAGTGAGGAAATCATATTATTAGTTGAAAACCAAAAAAAAAAAAGTAAATCCTTAATTATGTTAAAAACAATAAGTTTTCTAAAATAATCTTGCATAATTAGCCATGGTATATGAGTGAATAATGCATGGTATGCGCAAGGAGTTTTAGGCTTTTAGCCATTGGTCATCGAGTGCAAAAATATTCGTATCACATCACACTATTTATTTTTAATCTGGTAACAAGAGTTGGTTGAAAACATACCAGCTTTTCACTTTTCTTCAAGACTTTAAGCAAAAACATTCTCAGTATGATATAAATGGCGGGAGAAGCACAAACATTATATGACCGAAATTTAAGTAAATTTAGGAAAAAAATTTAAGGTTTTTTACACTTCATCACATCAAGAAATTACCCTTTTTCATCCTTACTCATTTTGGTAACTTGTGATTCGATTCGGATATGTTTTATTTTAACTTGTCAAACATGTAACAATATATATGGGTTATAAGGGAAACATGTCGGGAAAATTATCAAAGTAGACATTTTGAATATACACTGTACCAAAATAGATTTTGAATTTTAGCCTACGAAAACATAGACATGTGTACAACTGCGGACTAAGCTGTCCTGGTTTAGCCAACGCATAACTCTAGGTAAAAATATCTCAGCCCCACTTCCAGCTAATCGTTATCCTACATGTGGCATGTGTCCCCCCAGCTAATTAGCCTGCCTCCCACATCCTAATTAGCCTACCATGAAAAAAGCATGTGGGTCAAACTTTCAACCAGTCCAAAGGTGTCATGTGTACAACTACGGGCTAAGCCTTTAAAAGCGTTGGCTAAACCTTCAAATCTGCGGGCTAAGCCTCCACTTTTTTAGGCTTACCTGCACTTTTACACGTGGCACATCATCATTGGCTGCAACTTGTTTTACCTAGATTTCAGCACCGACTAATGGGCTGTTTGGCAAGTGCTGAACCAATAAGAGGTCTGAATGGTTCAACATGGTTTTTGAGCTGAACTATTAAGAGGCTGGATGAACCATTAAAAGGTGGGCTTTTAGCGAAACAAACACCCCTTACGTCTGAATCGGTCAGAGGTAGCCTCTTAATAGAATCATTACAAGACTATCAAACAACCCCTAAGACTAACGGCTTAGCGAACGGTTGTGAGAGCATGTCTATGATCTCGAAGGCTAAAAGTCAAATATTATTTTGGTGAAATGGGAGGTCAAAATGTTAATCTTGGTAAGTTTCCCAAACATGCCAGATAGGTAGCACAAAATGTATTTTTAACACATAAAACCTCCTAAAATCATTTTATGCAAAAACTTAGATTATAGTATAGATTTTGTAACTGTAATACCGTATATGACAAACAAATTATTTATAATCAGTTTAAAAGTTTGGACATAAAGTGCTACGGACAACCTAACTAAATATGACCTGTTATAACCCAATATCCAAACTATGTATTTTGCCACCTCTAAATACAACCTAATAGGATGATATATTTGATATGTTCAAAGAGAAGCAGATGATATTCAAAGCTATACTCAATATAATGCTTCATAACAACATTTTACTTATCATTAAGTTGTATTGTTTTTATTTATTTATGAATTAATTTGTATATAAATTATAAATATGACAGAAAAAAGATATCAATGTGTTGCCATAAAAGTAGACAAGGAGACTAAGTTCTGAACCCATCATACATTTTGGTCTCTCATCATGTTCCAACTCGACCGATTTAAGCCCATAACATGTTGCGCATGATCACTCTACACATGTTTTTATTTTATTTTTTATATCTTTTAATATAATAAAACAAGTAATTCAAAACTTTTCCATTTAAAAAAACACACGTTTCTTAATTACTAAACATATATAATGACTATAACTTATACAATAGTATACTAAATTGATGCCCCTTTCGTAAGTATAATCAATGTGAGACATGAAAAGGGGTATCCATATCGAGTTCATGAGTTTTGACCAATAAGAATACGGATAAGATATTTGACGATAATCTCAACTGACTCAACTAAGTGATAAAAGGGATGGGTATCCATATCAAACCCATTGAGTTTTGACCTTTCATGCACAGTGTGAGACATGGAGTCTTCCTCAATGTTGTCGTTATAACAAACACCATGGATGACAGACTTGATGTTGTATACTTTTTGTAAATTATATGAACCCGTCGTAGTCAAGTGGCTTCTTTGTATTTTGATATTTGAAATCATATGTGAAAAAATGGTCCATTTTTGGTCGTTAGTGTCCTCCTTGGTTCTTATGCTTAGGAAGAAGAATGAAGGGAGTTGTGAAGGTCATAAGGTTATGGGTTTGTAGGTCCAAAAGGTCACCTTTCGTGGTGTCATAGACTCATAAGATAAAAGGTGTTTATCCAACATTATTAAATTGGAAACCTAATTACATCATAGGTAGACATTATGAAACTCTAGTTGTAACATAAATGAAATCCAATGAACTTGGAATGTGTTGTATACCATCTAAAATGACAAGACACGTATATTATCTTTCATCTTATTTTTTTTTATCTTAAATGGAGGTGATTTGTACATGTTAGTTTTTAAAAAATTGACTGAAAGTAATCAAATCCAGCGAAAATAAGGCTCAATTCTGCCACTATGCTTTGCTACAACACATAGCCCTTGTTCATAACTGGATCAGTCATCAAACAAACCTTATTACCAGTCCACTGGTTGTCGCCATATATATTTAAAAATTAACACACACATATATACGTGTGTGTGTAATTTAAAACGCACCTGATGGCAACATCGGTTTGATTATTTGTTAATGTTATTATTTTAATAATATATTTATTTATCATCTAACTAGGTTAAAACCCATATATTACATGTGTTGAATAAAGACAACTTATTGTAAACTAGTAGTTTCTATAAAGATTTGTATGTTGGATGTTATTGGTGAAATAATTATTTTTTAAAAATATTTTATAAAAAAAGGAAAGAAATGTTCAATTTATAAAAATAGTTTATGAACAGGCATATTTTTTTAAATAAAAAAAAGTTTTATAAAAATCATTATTATTTAATAGGAGAGAGAGACGGGAAACAAAAAAATTTAAAGAAACATGTGTAATTAATAGGAGAGAGAGACGGGAAAAAAATGTTGAGAGTGAATACGAGAGTGACAAATGTCACTTCAAAACCTTTATTTATTATATAGTATAGATTTGATTTTTCTCTAATAATTTTTACTCGTTAGTTAAAAAAAACTAGATACACAGTTTTGTTTATTTTTTCTTAACACTCCGAAATAAATTTTAACGAAAATTGAGTAGTTTCAAAAAAATATGTTTTTGTCTCGTAAGCAGTTTTAGCAAGTGCTTGTATCAACATTTTGGAGGATAATGAAACCGAACAGGTATCTGACTTCTTAAAGATCCCAATCTACAACACTCGTCTGTCAAAAAAACTCCAAAACCTTTTGTTTTCACCATCGGATCCATGAACAAACATTGTCACAAAATCAAATTGTTTATGGGTTTTACAGCTCAGATGTTCTTGAAAGTGGACAAATAAATGAGAATTCTAGATGAACAACAAAACTGGTTCACGGTCTCTACTTCAAGAACACATCTCCATATTCTCTGAATACTAATAAAGATTACTACTTTCTTGTCTTTTTAGGAAAATGAGTTTGTTTTTGGAAATTTTGACCCATACCCATTTGCCCCTTTTTGTATTTCTTGACATTAATTGTCTTTGTGGGTGTTATATAAATTCAAGAATCTTGGTTGTTGGGTTAGAACATATACAAAAAACTAGAGTTGTGATTGACTTTAGATTTGATTCTTGATCTTAATTTGATAAGCACCACCTGACGCCGTTAGCACCACCACTACCCTGCCACTTTCACTCGTACTACCGATAAAGGAAAATATAGCTGGTGAATCTATTCTGATACTTTTTTTAAAGCGACTGTTTTCAACCGGTGTCCATTTTGGATAGAACATGTTTTGCCCCGAACTAAATTAATATTTTTTAAACGGTTTGTATCGACCCGAACTCATTTGGACACGAACCTGTTTTCCCCATAATCCATCTTAACCCGAACCCTGTTTGACATAAATTTGTTTTGTCTTGTTACTTGTCCCGCCCGTTTAGCCAGGCTTGAATATAACTTTTGCGGGCTCTTTTGTATGATGAATATTGTGGATGATATATATGCAAAACTCATGTTGGGTCAAAGTTATTTAGATATGGTGAAGCCTATTTGAAAGGGAGACAAGGAGGGGAGCAAAATGGAAGAACAAATGGATTGATGTGGTACAAGGATGTGGGCTGCCACGTCAGCGGAGAAGTTTCAATGGCAGTTGTTCAAGCAAACAGTTTGTTGGAGGATCAAAGCCAGGTCGAATCGGGCCAACTGAAAAACGGGCTTTACGGGACATTTATCGGGGTCTATGATGGACATGGTGGGCCGGAAGCATCACGTTTTGTGAACGACAATTTGTTCTCCAACCTTACGAGTACGTTTACCCGCTCTTTATATTTATGTTTTGTAATAGTTCGATTAAAAAATGATTCATGTTTGAATTCAAATATGTTTTTCAAGAATTTGATTTTGATCGTTTTTCTTAACTCAGAGTTTGTATCTCAAGATGATGAAATGTCCGCGGATGCCATTAGAAACGCTTTCTTAAAAACCGAGGGCGATTTTTTATCTCTTGTTAAAGATCAATGGTGCACGTGCCCACAAATCGCCTCGGTGGGCACGTGCTGTTTAGTGGGAGTTATTTGTAATGGGCTAATTTACATTGCAAATGCCGGGGACTCGCGTCTGGTTTTGGGGAGGGCGGAGAGAGGTGGCAGACGAATCTCAGCCATTCAGTTATCTGAAGAACACAATGTGAACCGTCATCATATACGAGATGAGCTTCGTTCTTTGCATCCCGAGGATCCAAATATCGTAGTTAAGAAACATAATGTGTGGCGTGTTAAAGGGCTCATAGATGTATGTTCTATTGAATTTACTATGTTTTATAGTTGATTTTAGTTAGAGGTGGCAAATTGAGTGGGTTAAATAGCATAATAGAACGAGCTACTTTTTAATGGCCCGGTTTGATCCAGAAGACGTTTTGTCCAATTTTTTTTATGAACAATTATTGTTATTTTTTATGGAAATGATTTAATTGAATTTTTGAGTTTTTAGGTTTCGAGATCGATAGGTGATGCGTATTTGAAGAATCCCGAGTTCAACCGAGAACCTCTTTTGCGAAAGTTTCGGCTCTCGCAACCGTTTTCAAAGCAAATCCTTAGCCCCCAGCCTTCAGTCTCCATACATGAAATTAACTCACAAGATCAGTTTCTTATATTTGCATCAGATGGTTTATGGGAGCATGTTAGCAACGAGGAAGCCGTTAATATCGTCCATAGCTACCCACGTAATGCAAGTTTGTATGATTGTTTTCGTTGATCATGAAATTCTTTATTACGAAAAATAAGGAAACTGAAAACCATAGATGGTAAAATGAGCGGGTTGGGGAACAAGTCCAAACGGGTAATCTTTTCACTTGGGTCAAAACATGTTGGGCTGAGTTGACTTGGAATACTTATTTGTCTAAATAATTTTAAATCTTGTATAAGTAGTTTGTCCGATTAATATGATTATAAAGTTATATATTTAGTATAATTTTTTTTATAAAAATAATTTAGAAAGTTGTTGACACTACATCAAGCCCAATTTAGGGTGGTAATTTGTGTGAGATTCGAACATAGACTATTTAGTTAATCATGTTAGAAAAAAAAAACATAACCTGGACACACTTAACTAGTTAACCCATGTAACGCTGGCTTGACACGTTTAACCCGTCTATGATCTATCCAAAAAGTTTAAAATGGTTGACAGGGTCACATGATTAGGTTGTAAATGGGTTCGCGAGTTTTCTAATTCTAGCTTTAAACGAGCTGATCAATTTTATCTACATCTTGACATGTACATGATCTGTTTATTAAATGGGCTATGTGGTTCGACCCGTTTACAACCCGGACCCATTTAGAGCCAACCCTAACACGCTTATTTTCGTGTCGTGTTGAGATTTGCCACCACTAGGGCCCGATACTTATGATGCATGACCCACTCAACTAATATGTAAACTGGTATATCATCTTTCGTGTTTGTAGGGGATTGCAAGGAGATTGGTGAAGGTGGCACTTCGAGTCGCAGCAAAGAAACGCGAAATGCGATATTCGGATTTGAAGACAATCGAAAGAGGAGTGAGAAGACATTTTCATGACGATATTACAGTTGTGGTTGTTTATCTCAGTCCTTCTTTAATGAATGTTAGTTCAAGTTTCTCGATTAAAGGAGGCGTAGGCCTACCCGCACCTAACAAATGCTACATGTAAATTCAACCCGATACACAATGATTATTGTGTTGTTCCATTTCGTTTTATATGGGAGTTGAACCCATTTGATTTCATTATAATGTATTCACCACTTTTATGGCAGATGTTTCTATTCCTTTCCCAAAGGTAGGGGTGGAGCCCAACGCAATTGGTCTATGATATCACGAATCAACCATCAAGAACAAATAATTCAAAGATGAAACAAGGGATTAACCCTAAAACGAATTTAATTGATCGAACGCCCACAATATGTTTACATCGACTCGTTTATACATACGTGTGGGAAACGACGTATCCCTCTTGAAACGTCGCAACCCTACATCCTATACGTATGTTACAGTTTCTAATTTTCCAAACTAACCTAACGACCCTTCAAGCATTTACAAATACATAAATGATACAAAACTAGACTTTCTAGTAAATACATACACACCCCATAACATTTATTTTCTATTCAAATTTGGGTCAATGATTATAAGGCTAACAAATAGCACTCTCAAGCTCGGGTTCAACCCCGGGTTGTTTAACTTAAAAAAGCTCGAGCTTGATGCTTAACTAATTTATTATTTAATTATTTAAAAATATATAATTATTATTATAAATATAACATAATATATATATATATATATATATATATATATATTAGTAAGTTATTTTTAGAGTAATCATATATATATATATTTATTTTATTGGCTAAAACTTATTGTATTTATATAAATAATAGTTTAGCTTAGGCTCGTGAGGATAGTCAATCTTAGTATACGAAGTTCGGGCTCATTTATTAAACGAGCTTCAATTAAGACTCAATGTCGTTTAAGTTTGCCCCAATTCGAGTTTTTAGCAAGCTTATCATACACGGCTTGCCTCTAGTGTGCATTAAATAGACTCTTACGTGTATAAATATATGTAACTAATACATTACTAATAACTTCATATGAGATTTTGATGTGGGAAACTTGTTTTGTTTGGATTATAAATGATCTTGGCATGATTTTGGTCTTATTGAGAATCCATTAATTAAATTTAACTATGAAAGGTGTGAATCTTTGGTCGTGATATTTTAAAGTAATTGCTTTAGATGTGAAAGAATGCATCCAAATATGATTCCATGCTTTGCATTTGTTTATCTAGAAGAAATAAAATGCGCATGTTTGTGTTGCAAAATATACAAACTAATGGGGTAAAACCAATGGAGTGTTAAGAGGGTTGATCAAGTTGGACCTTTTAGTTGTAAATACTAAATAGTAGATGTAAATACTAAATAGCATAAAAGAGAAACTTGTGATGATCATTCGACTAAAAAGTTATGCTTCTTTCACAATAAACTAGAGGTGGTTAAATGAGCCAGTTGGATGAGTTTGGTGACGAGTTAAAATAGGTAATTTAGTATGAATCGAGTTAAGAAACAAAATGTGGTCTTTGTCACTTGGAGTTAAGTGGTGAAACTCCCCTAGAGGACAAGGGTTTAAACACCGCATGTGACGGATTTGTGTAAATTATTAAGAAGGGTCTCCAAAATGAGGTATTGCCGTTTAAAAAAAAAATAAAAAACAAAATATAGCCCGATAAATAAACGGGTTGAATTTGTAAGGCCTTTCAAGTTATCTATGAGTGGTTTCATATTTAAAGTACACTTTGAAAAGAAAGATTTGTATGAATGCTTTTTATTAATTTTCGTTTATGATTTATTCTTATCTTAATTTAGTGACATTTATGAGTTTTTATTTATGCGATGCAAAATTACTATCTCGTGAACTATTTGAGTCTGGCTCGCTAAAATTTAAATTGAGTCAAGCTTGAGCTTTTAAAATAAAACTCTAAACAAGACAAGTGAGCTTAAACATAATTTATAGTTTGTTTGGTCAAAGGTTGTTTTATGATATAGTTTTGTGTTTTAATGTATGTTTAAGGTTTGTTTACATTAATTTCAAATAGCCTGGCAGCAGAGTTAAGAGTATCTATATGTAAATTTTAGAATATTTTATGTTTATAATGTTTTCTCATAAAATGAATTTAGTTACCGCTGATGACTAATATAGTTCATATTAATAATCATTTCGAAGCAATTTTTCATCCATCTGGTAAGTCCGAAGTAACTTTAAGTATATATCTAACACGTCAAAATAAAATATTTTCGTGCTCACTTGACAACTTGACCCCCAAGGCCTCCAAGGGGCATTGCACCCTTGGACCCTCAGCAAGGAGGAGGTGTCCCATTGGAACCCCTTGTCACTAGGGGGTTTCGTCCCTTGGGCTCGAGGTCATTGAAATAAGCATAGTCTTGTACGAGTATGTACTCAATGCTTTATAACTTGTAATAATGTTTATACTCATTTCTCTTTAATGTTTAAGTATGTCCAATTAAACTAAAAAATTGACCTAAATGACACTAGAATCACCGACATTAATTGTCAAATTCTGTAACTATAGCATGTCGATACAATCCATTTCACACAAGATGATTCCTTTTGCTAGATGACTAGCTCCGATACTTATTCTAACGAATTTCTCACTATGTTAAAGTTCTACTCAAGGCTCGAGCATATTAAATTTAATCTTACCTGATAAAACGACATTATTTATTAGAAATTGAATCAACGATTATAAAAAAATTAACCAGATATAAGAGCAATCCCATCAGTTTCCCTATCACAATATCTATAATTACACTAAAAATTACTACATTTTCTCTCTCATTTTCAATTAAATAATACTTTTTTATACATTTATCATTACCTTTTCACTCTCATCCACTCACAACACTTTCAAAAAATATTAAAAAATTTATGTAGGTGAACAGTGTTTTCCCCAAATATACAAAAAATTTATACATTTTCTTTCTCCTCTACTCACAACCACTTTAAACAATTCCTTAAAATATAGGGAACCCCACTCACAAATATATGAGGAACCTGCTGTGAATGCTCTAACATTGTTAAAAAAGTTAAAACTCTTAAATATTATATCGTTAAATTGTGAAATGAAAGAAGTTGAAAACCCTCGGATCTAAGACTATGTGTAGTGGGGCAATACCCCCACCCTTACGCCCCCGTCGCGGTGTTTAACGTCTAATTTGGTTGATGTGTACGTGAACGTTAACCCAATTAGCCCCCGTCTTACAGGATATATAAACCCCTTTTTGGTTCTCGAGTCTCTAGAACAAGGTCGAGCTTTCAAATCTCAAAATCACCGCACAAGGTGAATCAAATCTCCGGCGATCTCGCGGTTCATCACGATTCGCATCAGCACACTGTAATTCCTTCCTCTCTTCTCCGATTTAAGACATTTTTGCTTGAAACTTTGTTTTCACAGGTACTATTATGTTGTGATTTTGTCTTTCGAGACGAACAATTTGACAGGTGATCTATCTTCACATTCTATGGCACTGCTAATTTGATTTGTAATTGCAACCTCCGAACCATAAAAAGCGTCCAAGTTTGAGTTAGTTTCATTGCTTGCAATGTCCAATTTAAGATCTGAATAGTTTCCTTTTTAGGTTTTTGATCTCTAGGGTGCCTATTCTGATATAGTATATGGAGTCAAATTTGAAACAAAACAAATGTTGTTATCTAGCTTTGTATTTTTATAATTTTGTTTTATTTAAAAAAAAATAAGTTGAAATGAGGTTTGATTTAAGTTTGCATGTTGGCTTATTGTTTATTATCTTTGTACTTGATCTATTGATTTCTGGTTTAATTATGTTCCTTAAGTTTATGAAATAGTGAGTAATTTCATGCCATATACTTCCTGCCTTCTATGGGAAAAGAAGGGCATAATAGACTATGCAGTCAATAGCGGCATATATCGGTTATCGGTCCTCTGCAAAATATCGGTCAAAATTTTATCGATGATATTTACCGAGATATCGCCAAGATTTTGATTCCATAATATCGGTTGTTTCACCAAGTTTCTTGGTTTACTAATCTTGGCCCTTTTTTTAACATTTTTCTGCCCCAAAGCCCATTCCCCTTTAAATATGTTGGCCCAATGCCTTGTACCCATAGCCAAAACCATTGAAGTAAATGCCCTAACTCCCTAATACACCCACGTTCGCACTTCGCACACCTGCTAGATCATGTTTCTAATATAAAATATTGACACTTTTTAGTTTTGACTTTTGATTTGACTATTAATATTATATATGTATATATATATATATATAAGTTTATGCATGATATAAAAATTACCGATATCCCACTGCGAGAACCGATATCTCAAATATCGGTCCTTGACCGATAACCGATATTTTTCCGCATTAAATACTTGGGATAAACAAGAGAGTATAAGCACATGATTCTTAATACTTTTTTGTTTGAGAAAGTAAATATATATTGCTTGTTAGAAAGTTGAATACAATCATATTGTTTTATAAAGAAGTTTCGCTGCAATGCTTCTAGAACTTGTTCCGTTGTCGCCTGCCATTAGAATCTTATAAGGGGCAACAGACCAAGTTGAAAATCAACTCATTTCCATTGGTCAAATTCAATGTATTTCTTATTTGGGATTCAGGTTATTTGTATATTCCATTTTGAGTTTCAAATGGATTAGCTTTTAACTTGTGAATTGACAAAGTTAAATTTGATTTTAAAGAAGTTGGTATTTACGTCAATTTGTTGTTATTTATATCTTTCATCAATCTGAAATTGCAAAGTTTGTTTCGGTTGGTGGTGTTATTTGAAAATTAATATGCTTGTTTTTCTGTGATTTAGATATGAGCCATGAGATATAGTGTTCTCTATGTTTCATTTATCTTGTTGCACATTTCTTAATGATGTGTGGCAGGTATTATCTAATCTTATTTTGATTTAGTTAATTGTCATTCTCAGTGCAGGAAACATTCAAAATCTGGTCAGTAAATTGAGTGAAAGCTGAATCATGGATGAGCTTAAGACAGCAATGAATGACCACTTGGATCAAATGCAAGAAATTGTTGAGAAAATTTCTTCAGAGCTACGAATTGGAATGCAACCAGCTATGGATAACTTCATTGGCTTCTTTCATGCCATTGATTGGAAGGTACACCTTTCCACATGGATCTATATCGGTCACTAAGTAGCAATTAAGTTTCAAGATTAAAGATAATCCACAATGACAGAACTTTTTTTTTGCTAATCTAACTTATGTGAACTTTAAATTCATTAGTTTTATTTCTATTACTAGCAGAAGAGAAATGTAATCAAGCTGGCCATCATTTAGTTGATGGTGGTGGCTTAAATCATTCACATTTGCAAACTGATTTCATTAATTGAAACATCTTTCTTAGCTCTATGTGAAGAATCATTCTGTTTTAGAAAAACAGGTCTCTAGTTCAGGGAATCTATCCAACACTATGGTTACTTGTCAATCAACTTTTAACACAGACTATATTTCTAAAAGTTTCTGTCATTCTGGGTCACTGGCTTCTTGCCATTCTATTCTACAATCTTTATTTAACCTCTCTTCAAAAACTGATTGTAAGTTTTGAAAATTATCTCCCAGGAACCTTGGTTAGTGGGCTTAATGGTGTTTCACTTTATGGTGCTAATAACTATTGTCACATCAAGGAAGAATATCAACTTTCAGATGTACCTGTTTCTTCTGTCATGTAGGTTTACCATCTCTTGAGCTACAATTGTTTATGTATTGTAACAATCTTTGTCAAGCTTTTTGTGCATGAGTAACGCCTAGAGCTAGAAAAATGGGTGGGTCTTGCTTACTGGGTGACGGGTAAAAGACGGTTAATCTTCTGCTAATGGCCGAGTAGGTTTGGTTGACTTGAAACACTTTCTGTACATTTTTTTGTTAACAGTTGACGTGCCAAATTAGATTAGGGTATTCTATTAATCCTGCAATAGTCTAATATATTTAATAAGTTGATACATGGATTTTGTACAATAAAAGTACACTTTGGGAGCTTTTTGACTGGTTATATTTTAGCTATTTCTTTAATGTTACCATTTTAACCGGTAAGTAGATAAAACCTAACCCGGATAGACCCATACTTAAGTAAATGGATTGAAATGGTCATCTCTAGTAACATCATAAGCTTCCTCCATTCTGATTCAAATGATGCGTTTTCATCCAGAGACTGAGTTATATACTCCCTTTTGTTTGGTTTCATTCTTTCACCGGGTAAAGAAAGTGATATTATGCATGTTGGTTTATATTTTTCACAAATTTCAACATCTGTCTAGATACACAGGTTTAGGAGATTGTCTATTGTTCAAATGTTTAAATTACCCTTCAATCTTGACAAAACCATCAACATTTGTAATTATGACAGATAGGTAACTTTTAGCTTGAAGTTTGCCCCATAGTTGTCAAAGGCACCAGACGCCCTGAAGGCGCATAGGCCTCGCCTGGGGCCTAGGCGCAAGGCGCAAAAAAAGCGAGTGCATGAGTAAAATAATACTATTCTTCAAATAAAATAAAGAAAATCTATTATATAATATAACATTTAATATCATCTAATTAGTACCAAAAATTCTGAAATAGTCAAGATTCAAAAGTAATTCCAAAAATTGAATAACAAAATGTTCAAAGTAAAGTACCAAAATCTTCTTCAGCTTCACAAGGCGCTCGCCTTAAAATCAAAGCGCATTTATCGCACCTCGCCTTAAAATTGCGGCTAGGCGCTCGCTTTTGATAACTATGGTTTGCCCCCAAAAGGACAGTGCAATTAACACGTCTCAAAATGATTTTTTTGCTTATTTTATTGGACCAATCAAGCAACTTTTAATGAATTTTAGTTTGTGTAACTGTAAATTGCATCACTTAATTCAAACTTTTGACTTTCTATCTAAACATGAATGATGGTTACACTGAATTGATCATACTGATTGATTAAATTGGTGCAGTGGCTGGTGTCTATCTTGCTGAAAGGCTAAACACTGTGTTGAGTGATAACTGGAAAAGCTTTGCTGGTCAAAATTATTTTGACCGCCATGGAGTCTTCCTCTCGGTGCTCTGGTCTGGTCCTCTTCTTGTTTTCGCAACCATAATTCTGGTTAGTGATTTATATTCGTTTTATTTCCATTTCGTATTTTCCTTTCCTTTTCATCCTTAATAGTGGCATTCTACCCATTTATTTATGATTGTGTCAATACGGGGTGTCTTTATCTCAAACGGGTCAAATAAAATACAATTTGTTAAAAAGAGAAGAGGTCAGATGGGTCAATTTGGATTATTATTGTATCAAGATTGTTTTCTTAATCATAATTAAAGCACTAAATGGATAAAAGAGTGTTAGTGGATCGACCCGACATGTTTTGACCTGTTCCGACCGAACCTGTTCTGACACATTTTCATTTACGTGTTCTTTGCAGGTCAACACACTATTTTCCTTATGTCACCTTATCGTGAAATGGAAACGAGCAGAACTCAAACACAGTGCTAGACTTTCTAACACCAAACAGGACTAATCATCTGTATCATGTACAATGTGTCTGATCTTATGAGATGTTTCTCTATTTCAACATGGATTTAGGGGTAGATCACATACTATCATTATTCCAACGGTTTTGTTTTGTTGTGTAAAATTTTGGTTTTACCTGCTACAAATTCTAGTTAACCCCTTTCATCAGTTTTGCGATGATGTTTTGCAAGTGGGCCCGGTTAGTTAGCCAGTGGGCTCGTGAGAAAACTCGTCAGCCATGAAGGAGCTCGAGCCAAGGCCTAGACGAGTTTGTGCTCGGCTTATAAGAAAAGTGAAGGTAATAAAATTAACAAAAGCTAACAAGTAGCTACAATACAATAAGATTAAATACACCAAATACGTTAACTAATTACCCTCCAAACTATTCAGATTAAAGTAACGCCATTGCTCCCAAGTTAAAGATCTTGCCTTCGAACGGTTTATAACCCAAAGATAACCCAAGGTTTTTATTTCTTCGATTACCCTACCAATGTTAACCGGCCTTTGATCAAATATTATCGTTTCGTGCCTTCCACAAACTCCAAAGGGATGCTAATAATACCGCTTGTATTGCCTTCATCCTCTTGTTTGTCCCACAAATGAACTTGTGCGATTGATTGTAACACACGTCTCCAACGCCATTGGCAAAAAAAGATTGAAATATTGTACCACTGTGTTATTCGATCCCACATAGTTTGTGCAAAGGCTACAAGAGACAAAGATATGTTCAATTGTTTTATCGTGATCTCCATAAAAAAAAATAAAAAACACCGGAAAGTCTATTCAAGTAAGATAAAAGATGTTTTATTATGAACGGATTAAAAAACAAATTCGAAATCAAATCATATCATATCCAAACTAATTATTATTAATTATTTTTAAAACAAAATCATTACATTTATTTTGGGAGGGTTTGACGTAGAGCGCGGAAAACGCGGCGCGGGAGGGAGACCCTCCATGCCGATTCGTTTGATCACAGGCACGATTCGATTTCAATGAAGCTGATAAATCATACAATAATCAGTAGCCATTAGATTGAATCTTATTTTTATTATTTGTTTTCTTCCTTTTTTTATTAGTGTTTAATTTTGTAATTTTGTGTGGAGAAGATGAAAATCAAACGGCTGGATCAATAGAATTTTCCGCAAATGACGCTCAATTTATCTACAGATGTCGAGATCAAACGGTAATCTAATAATTCTACAAGCACATGCATGGATATGTGATTTTACACGCGTACTTAGTTCCGTTAATTAATTTAATTTTAATTAAATTATATTTGAGTTATAGCTTGTAGACAAATTTAGGGCAGAATATTTCGGTTGTTTGTTTCAGACAATATCACGGATCGATCACGTTTCAATCGAGAATTAGGGTTATTTTTTCCGTGCGAAATTAGTTTGATTACGTTGGGGTTTTTCCGATTTTGGCGCTAAATTGTGATATTATATCTGAGATTTGATGCGAATTGAGATATAATGGAATTATGAGATTATGAAGATTAATGTCTGTTTGTTGTACAGGGTTTGAGTTTTATTTCTTTACCTAATTTGGATTAGTTTGATAATTTAGTTGGAATTGTTTAAATAGGCAGTGTGGAGTAGGAATTATAGATCTAAGTTTGGTGGTTTGATCATCAACTTTTTAGTGATGGTATGAAGCTAATACATCGATATGGGAAGTAGAATAGGTAAACTTTGTGAAGTATGTTGTTATCCTTGCTGAGTAAGAGAACTTTACGTGCTGATTTCAGGTATAATCTCAGCTGTCTTCTTTATATTGTTATTGGAAAAAAGTGCATATCAAGCATACACCAACACGTCACGCGCACACTCATTAGCGGCTGATTATTGATATTATTTGATGCTACATTGTTAGTTTTAGAAATGGAATTAGGAACTTTTTTTCATTTGAGAATTACTTGTGAACTGAATTGAATTGACAGGGATGCATATGGATTTACTGTGAGACCTCAGTACCTTGAGTCCTTCAAGGAGTTTGATAGCATCTATAAGGTAATGTCTTATTATAAGTGTGGAATGTTTATTGTAGAACAAGATTCTGAACGTTTCACAAAATACACAGATTGGGACCCATAATACAAATAAGATAGAAAATTGGCATTGGTGAAAATAATGCATAAATTTTTGTATGTGCTAAGTTATCCATATACATCGACATATTGTCAATCCCATAACTCTTATTACCTGTTTTACAGGTGAAATATGTAAACTCCAATTTTAAAGAAGTTATGATCATATATTATAAACTAAGGAGTAAACAATCTAGTGGGTAGTTGCTATTGCCTCTATATCTATAGGTTTAGTTATTCATATAATCATGACATTATATGAAAACTCATCTTATTACCTGCTATATGATTGGTAGTTGCTGTCCATTTAAACTCTTATTACCTGCTTTATGATTTATGATTGGTAGTTGCTGTCCATTTAACCTATAAAACTCATCTCAAATATCAACAACCAAATAAGTATTGGTTGATATTGCCTCTATATGTATAGGTTTAGTTATTCATATAATCATGACATTCAAATTTCATTCCATTCATATTTCAGAATGAGGAAAAAGAGAGATCAACAAAATGGAGGATCTTTCTTCAGCAGCATTCAGAGCTTGGTCAAACCAACTCATCTGCTGAGGAAGATGTCACTAAATCCGATGCTGATGTAACAGAACATCAAACCAAACATGTACTGGAATCAATTGAAGAGGAAAGTGTTGATGTTTTAAGTGACGAGAAACCAACAAATGATAATCAAACAGAGAATGTTCCTGAAAAAGTGGTCTCAGAAGTAACAAAAGCAAAGAATCCCGTGGTGCGAAATTGGGCAGAAGTCAGATCGTCTCTTAACACCATTGAGAATATGATGTGTCATCGTGTTAAAAATGAGCCAAACGGAAGTCATGAAAAACATCTTCAAACTATTCAAGAGGTAGGACCTACTGGTGAGGACTCTGATGAGGATTTAAAAGATAACGAGCAACTAAATTCTTCAGGAGGGGCAAGTGCTGAAGATGACCCTGAGCCCTTGTTTCCTTGGAAAGAATTGGAGTCACTTGTTCGTGAGGGTGTGCCAAGAGACCTTAGAGGAGAGGTGATCTTTAACCCCTCATCAATTGTATTACATTTTAGTATAGGTGGCAATACTAAACCATTTATATGGGAACGGATTAATTCGGGTTGTATTTTTATTGATAATGGTTGAAACAGGTCAAATGTAGAAAGTTAGCTAAAAATGTCAATTTCTGTAAATTTAGGAAAAATATTTTTATTATTTAAATAATAAACTTCTTGTCGTCGTATCTATTACAAATAATATATTTACAAAATTCAAACAAAAAAGGGACAAAAATATGGCGGGTCGGCCAAAGCTGAACGGATCCTTTCTGACCTGCACATAGGAAGGTGTCCATTTTGACCCGAACCCATTTTTGACCCGTTACCGAACTGACCCATTTTGCCACCTCTTTCTTTATCTTATTACATGCAAGATTGTATTGTTTCAGGCATGGCAAGCCTTTGTTGGGGTGAAAGCACGTCGAGTGGAGAGTTACTACCAGAATTTGTTGGATGAAAGCGGTGCTGCACCGGATCTCACCAATTCGCACAATGGAAGCTCAGGGGAAGAAGTAGAAAGACCTCCTGTTCCAGAAAAATGTAAAAAGCAGATTGAAAAGGTCATTAATATTCATATTCTTTAATGCATGACTATTTTTTTTTGTGTGTGAACTTATCTCTTTTTACCTAAGGCAGGATCTACCACGAACATTTCCTGGTCATCCTGCATTAAATGAGGAAGGTAGGAACTCCTTAAGGCGTTTACTTTTAGCTTACGCTCGGCACAACCCTGATGTTGGTTATTGTCAGGTAACTTGCTGATTAAACATGTTACTTTACCTTATTAAATATCTTCTTGTACTCTGACAGTTTATTTATTGACCAATGTTATAGAAGTCCATGCCACTCATGCTTATCTATTTGTTGAAATAAAATATGCCTCCCGCTCCCGCTCCCGCATATTGAAATATCCAACATAGATCCATCTTTAATCAATGTTACCTCTGAAGTTAGTACCACAAATGATATCTCATGTGCTTCATGGGAATTTTTGGATTTGAACTTGCTTTTCATTGAGTAATATGCGTGATATGCCGTTAATATAACAAATTCATTTCCTTGTTATCTGTATTCTAATCAGAAGGCCTTTTTTTTAAAATAATCTGTGTAGGCAATGAATTTTTTTGCTGCAATGTTGCTACTAATGATGCCTGAAGAAAATGCCTTTTGGTACGTATTCACTTGTGATCTTTTATTATTGTTTTAAATATGGTTAAACTGGCATGCTGTTCTGTTTTATAAAATAATTGATTATCTAGGGGCTTTCTTTAACTCCTATTTTTACAAAGCTAAGATTCTTGTTGATTGTTGCAGGAAAGAGGAAAAAATCTTATTGCATTATAACCATATATCTTTCTGCATAATTTTTTTAAATTTAGCAATATAGTTGTCTGCTAACAAAATATTCTAGTTGTTGGTTTCTACATGAATGCTGTTACTATTTGAGCAAGTTGTTTGCTGTCAACATTCATATACCAAAACTAGTGCTAGAGTTCATGATAGCTTGCTTGTAAGCACACATAGTGGTGGTTCATCATATGAATTTATTTATATTTACAAGTGGGAATATCATTTACAGTAGTGTATGAATATATTTTGTGCACGAGCTAACATGCCATTTTCCTACACAAATAACAGTTTAAAGTAACTGCACCTCCATTGTTACTTCAAGTCATTTTTCACTATACCAATAAGAAGTCATCATAAATTCTTATACTAAACAATTCCTATGCAGTTAATGTGAAAAAATATCGGTTATCGGTCAAGGACCGATATCTGAGATATCGGTAATTTTTATATCATGCATAAACTTATATATATATATATTATATATATATAATATTAATAGTCAAATCAAAAGTCAAAAACATAAAAGATGTCAATATTTTATATTAGAAATTAGAAACATGATCTAATCGTAAGCAATGAAATCATCCTCCGAGTCCACATCAACCAAGCCATCCAATTGTTCCTCTAGATCATTCACTTCAACTGTAATATCAAAGAAAAGATCATCTCAGCTGTTATATCTAGTTATCTACTGTAGGTTGTAGCTGAATTAGTGAATTATATCAAATAAACCAACTAATGTAACTGAATTTTATCAAAGAAAAGCAGGTCAGCGGCTTGGAGTTGATTGTAACTGAACGTACCTTGTGAGTTTCTGCAAATCAGGGCTGTGAAGCAGGTCATCAGCTTGTAGTTGTCGATCGATTGCAGCTTGGAGTTGTCGATTTATGATTGCAGGTCAGCTTGGTGCTCCGATTGAAGGAGAAAGGGGGATAGCAGATCAGCTTGGTGTCGATTGATCGATTGAAGGAGGGCCGATTGTAGTTAGGGCATAAATCGATTGGTTTTTGGACTATTGGGCTCTTGGGCCAACCTTTTTTAAACGAGATCGGGCTTTTGGGGGGGGGGGGGGCAAAAACACAATAAAAAGGGCCAGATTAACAAAACCGATATTATCGGTATTTTGACCGATATATTGAACCTTCTTTATCGGCGATATATCGGTAAATATCGCCGATATTATCGCCTCCAATATTCCAACCGATATTTGGTTAAACCTCCGATATCCGAGATATCACCGAGATATCGGTGGTATCGACTGCATAGAACAATTCTCAACTAAAATGTCACCGAAATTACCTTTTTGGCATCATTAGTTAACCCCTTGGCATATTACTTCAATTGGAATCTTTTCAGGACTTTGGTGGGCATGATTGATGATTACTTTGATGGGTACTTTACAACAGACTTGATAGAATCCCAAGTATATCTTTTGATTATCATTGGATTTTAAATATTTTATTGAGAACGTTACTTTTTTCTTTTATACTGAATTTTCTTGAGAATCTTGAGGGGAAATTATCATCTTTACGTTATTTGTTTCTCTTGCTGAATAAATTCCCTTTTTATTCAGGTGGATCAACTTGTTTTTGAAGATTTAATGCGTGAACGATATCCTAATCTAGGTTTTCTCCACTGCTAGTTCTTGATAAATCTGTTTACATACTAATTTATAACATACAATTTCTCATCCCTCTGATCCTTGTTTTCATAGTTGATCATTTTGATTATATGGGAGTGGAGATGGGATGGATCTGTGGACCATGGTTTCTTTCCATTTTTGTAAATATGATTCCATGGGAAAGTGGTGAGGTTTATTTTGTTTTATTTTGGTACTGGAAAAAAATTCAGATTTATAATTACTTTCATGAACTATTCTTCATCTTCCCTACTAAAAGATGGGCTCCTTTAACAATAATGATTTGTTGTCTTTTTTTACCTTCAGTTATTCGTGTTTGGGATGTGATTTTATTTGAAGGAAACCGTGCAATGTTATTGCGTACTGCATTGGCTTTAATGGAGCTATATGGTATTGAAACTCATTTTCATTTTAATTGGAATTGGCAGTTTCGACCCATATACTTTCAAATGGGTCGATTTGGGTTGTGTGTTATCTCAAACTGGTCAAATGAATAAAAGGGAAAAACTTAGTTGTTAACCGACAAATAATGCCCCAGGTTCAAAGCTTGCCAAAAAATGGTAAAATGCCTTTAACTTCAAAGCTTTGGCTACATCTAGAGTTGTTAACCGACAAATATGCCCCAGATTCACTCAAAATAATCAACGGTAGATGGATTCTCAAAAGAAATTTGAGTAGATTCAGGAACAAATTTTCATTTTATAACTTCAAAAAATCAAAGCTAAAAATTAGGGTCATTTATGTCCTTTTACATTTTTTGTGAAGGTTTTGACCAAAATTAGCATAGGCGGAACCAAGTTGATACTTGGGTGGCCAGTAATGTTGTTTTTGATATTTGAGTAGTCTTGACGGAACTTTTTAAATACTTAGGTGGCCTATGTGTACATTATCCTTCTTTAAAAAAATCAACAAAAAAGTGGTCGTTTGCAACTAGTCTATCTTGACTCATACTAGAAAATGACCCATTCTAACAACCCGACCATCTTGCCACCTCTACTTCTAGTGATTTTTTGTATTATGAGGCTATCATGGGTGATTATTATTAACTAATTAACATCTTCTTGTAGGTCCTGATTTAGGTTCAACCATCGATGCTGGAGATGCTATTACTTTATTACAATCACTTGTTGGTTCTACATTTGATAGCAGCAATCTAGTTGTGACTGCTTGCATTAGTTTCTCTTATGTAACAGAAGACACATTACAACAACTTAGGCAAAAACATAGACCGGATGTTATAGCAGCAGTTCAAGAAAGAACAAAAGGGGAACACATAAGGAAAAGTTCCAAAGGGCTGGCTACTAAACTTTTCAGTTTCAAGAAAGAACGTGAGTCAATTGTGCGTGGACCTAGTATAAAACAAGGGTTCAACGATAAGGGTTTAAATAAAGATAGCTTGGATTTAATGTCTCCTCTTAAAAGGGATAAATCTTTTAATATGGAACCTATCAGTACAGAAATGGACTCTCTTTCAGATCTTCAAGATCAGGTAAGAGATGTATGTTTTAAAAATATAATATTGAAACCAGTTAAGTTATGCAAAAAATAAACCCTGAAAGAAATTAGATTTGCTGAAACGCAATAGGAAATTAGGATTTATAGAAATGTCAACTCCTTTGACATATAAATGGGTCAACCTGTATTATGTTTATATCTGTGATGGGTCAAACATGTTAAGGTAAAACATTTAACTAAACATGTAAACCGGTCAGATGAGTAAAATGGTTTGAAGGTCGTCCCAGGTGTATTTTAATACATAAACCTCTTAATCGGCTTTAGTATATTTTTGTTATCAAACTGAACACACTAGTCATTTAAAAAAACGCACCCACATAAAAAATTCCCATCCGACCCACCTATTTTTCCACCTCTAGTGACTAATCTTCCTCTCAGGTACCATCCCTGCATTGTCTGATAAAATTTATCTTATTGCCAGGATTCACCTTTTTGAATTCACGTTATTTATATATAATAAATATGTCACTTAAGTTCATTTGTCTATGTTTAGAACCATGTAATTAGTGGAACATGTCCTTGCTGCAAATTGATTAACACCATCAAGACTTTATATACACTCATGTTAAGACACATACATATATCGGCCATATAACAAGAAATATAAGTGTCAAGCAGCTTTCACCTCTTCCAATGAATGCCTAATCAGTAATATAAGTGTCAAGAAGATATGAGGGATCGTTCTTGTTTACATATTAGATGTACAAGAAATGTCTGGTAAAAAGTAAAGCCAATATGCCATATAACAAAACAAATTATATGTAATACACTCATGTTAAGACACATACATATATCATCAGATTAGTCGATCCTTAAAAAGTTTTAACACTGAAAGAATAAACATGAACATATCTATAACTTTTACATACAGGTTGATTAATGTAACTTTACTTTTTCAGTTTTTCTTCATTGTATGCAAGGAAAAATGTTTTTGTATGTAATATACTTTCAGTTTTTTACCTTGCATGCAAGTAACCTTCTATAGCAGGTAAAATGTTGACATGGCTCACCGCCAGTCCGCCACACCATAAATAAACTACAATTTTACCTGCTGTTGAAGGCTACTTACATATTATGGAAAAAAATCTGAAACTATGTTAGTTACAATGGAAATCAAAACAGTTTTTCCTTGCATAAAATGACCAAAAAGGTGAAAGTAAGTTACATTTTGGTCTAGTAACCCTTATAATATTTATATAGCTTTGCAGTATTTATTAAACAGCTTACATGTACAGGTTATCTGGTTGAAGGCCCAGTTATGCTCAATGCTGGAAGACAAGAGATCTGCTACAATTAGGTAAGCTTCAGTATTTTCTTTTTGTTGCACATATATTCATGATGAAATAAGAAAAAAACGTAGATGAAATAATACGGAATGAAGTGCAGTCTTCTCAAATGGAATCTTGAGAATCTTCATTTTTCAATTGACTCATCATAATTGTCCGCATGCATGTTTTTTTATTGTAGATACTTATGAATTATCTCAGCACAACTTGTCATAAATTCTGTTCAATTTGTATATTTTTGTTGGTCATAATAGCATGCTGATGGCCTATGACAAAAAAAATATTTGTTTTTCTAGAGCTGAGGAGTTGGAGACAGCACTTATGGAGATGGCCCAACAAGATAATAGGCGGGAATTGAGTGCAAGGGTATTCCCTCAAAATATATTTCAAGCATTTCTTCTTATGTATATGCGGGCCATGTACAAAATAGGCGGGTTGGGTAACACGTCAAAATGGGTTTGGGTTAAAATAATTAATATTTTGGTACATGTCCAGTTAGGTTGGATTGACCAGAAATAGTTTTTTTCCAAAATTCTATATTGTTGGATCAATGATTAATGTGCCAGATATGATTAGAAATGTTATATTGTTTCATTAATATTATAGTTTTTTAAATAATATGAGTTTGTTGGTTTTATGCATTAAAGACACTCTTTTGGTGACTCACAACCCGTTTGACCCACTAGAGATGAAACATGACCCATATCAACCTATTCTCAAGTAAATGAGCCAAAATTGCACCTCTAATTGTATGTTTTAAAGATGGTATGCCTCAGTGAAGATGATACTTTTCCACCAACTGTTTTTCTGTAGAAGCCATTAATCGACATTAAGTTACTTCCTTCAAAATTTCTAGAAGGGAGGTTTTACATGTTGCAACTTATGTAAAGGCATTGCTATTAATTAATTAAAATGACTCCCTTAGGTTAATAATAGCTCTCCTGTTGTGCTAGCTACCAAATAATATGAAAATTTGATTCACGATTTCTTAACATGACGCAGATTGAGGATATGGTACATGAGATATCTGAGCTGCAACAACTTCTTGTCGATAGGAAAGAACAGGAAAAAGCAATGCTTGAGGTTCAAATATAATATTCCTTTTACTGTATTTTAACAATGAAAAAAACAAATAACTGCGTTTTTTTTATGTCAAGAACATTGCATATCATATAGTCCCATGTATATTACAGGTGCTAATGCGAGTTGAGCAAGAACAGAAAATCACAGAAGATGCTCGTAGATTCGCAGAACGAGATGCGGCAGCTCAGAGATATTTAGTGAATGTACTTGAGGTACTTTTTTCAACCCTTAATTATGGTTGGGTTGATTTGGGTTATGATTTATCTCTAACGGGTCAAGTAAGAAAAGGTTAGCTTAAAAGGAAACCTGTCAAATGAGTTTAAAGTCCCCATATGTCTATTCTAATGCATAAAACCTCCTAAATCATTTTATTCACGAATTTATATTATTGTTGGAATAATATCATTTTTGCAATCATTTTGACACAATAATTATTTGGAAAAAAGTTGGACAAAAAGTGTTTCGGGACCTTCGGGTCATCCTAGCCTGACCTTACCCGTCTTGATCCATACCAAAATTTACCCTTTTTTAGGAACAGGTGTAGGGGTGGCAATTTTCACCCTTATGAGTGGGTCGATTTGGGTTTAAGTTTTATCTCTAACGGGTAAATTCAAAAAAGTAACTTACAAGATAACGGGTCAAACAAGTCGAAAAATCACCCGTTGTGTGTTTTTAATGCATAAAACATCCTGTAGGTTTTTGTTCATAAAGTTATATTCTATCAATCATTTAGTTTTTGCAATCATATTTGGCACTAATTACTTTAAAAAGTTGGACAGGAAGTGTTTCGGGTCAACCTAACCTTTACCAACTTTAAGGACATGATTAAGGGTGGCAATTTCGTCCCTTATGAATGGTTCATTTTGGGTTATGTTTTATCTCTAACGGGTAAAAAATAGCTTAAAATGGAACGGCTCAAATGGTTCAAAAATCGCCCCATGTGTATTCTTAATGCAGTTGCGCAGATAAATCATTTTATTCAATAATTTTCGTTAATATTGAAATGATATTATTTTTGCAATCATATATAACATTAATTATTTAGAAACAAATTTGGAAAAAAATTGTTTGGGGTGAACCTAACCCGACGTGACCTATTATTCCATGTGACCAACCCACCGTTTTTTCTATCTATATACAGTAGAGGATGGAGTTTGAAGCTAAATTGAGCATAACTGTTTGATTGCGCATGCTATTGACAGGAGTCGGTGCACCGAACATTTATTTCAAACTTATTATCATTGAAAGATTCACACATTTGTTTCCATGTGTATATTGAGAATAGAAAAGATTCACTAGCTGGTATTTGTTTCATACATGACCAAAACTACCGTTAATAAGCACATGCTATTTACTACTTTGCCCTTGTATAGTTGTATTAACAAATATGATATAGGATAACATAAGAGATAAAGCTATGAATTCACTTGCTCAAATTCTTGGATCGTTTCGTTTTATATGCTTTCACAGCTTGAGTATTCAACATGAAAGTTTATGGAGGAATAATTTTTTTTTGCACATTTTATGATATTTGATATTCAGTTAATCCTAAAAGTTAGAAATATGTTATATGCAGGAGAAATATGAACAAGCTATGAATTCATTCGCTCAGATGGAGAAAAGACTTGTAATGGCAGAATCTATGTTAGAGGCAACATTGCAATACGATTCTGGCCAAGTTAAAGCACAAGCAATGCCAGTGCCAGGGTACATGCATTTTTTTTTTAATTTTGGAATTCAAAAAAGATTGATTTTCATGTCATCACAATGCTATCTTATAATTCAGGTTATATCTCATCTCTAGTGGATCAAAAGGGGTAAAATAAATAAAATTAGTCTGTCTAAAATAGGTTGAAAGTCTATTGCATAAAACTTCTTACATCATCCCCTTACAAAAATATAACTAAAATAATACATTATCTATCTAAAAATTAGGATAAAAGGGGTTTCAGGTCAACCCAACCTGACTGGATTGGTTTTGACCCGTTCGAGAAATTGTCCATTTTTATTCACACATTATCCAACTCATCTTGCTCGCCCATTTTCCACCTCATGCTATAACTTATTTCTAGCAACATTTGTTTTACCAAAACTTTATTAGCCAAGTCAACTTATGTTTATTTATAAGTGTTTGTATGTTACATTGATTGTTGCATCATTGACTACTATGTTGACCGACATAAGTTAATTCCTTATAGAAACATTTGTCCTGAGTCGGTGAAAGACAACAACGCAGCAAAGAAACCAGGCATACTTTCATTTGGACTAGGTTGGCGTGAAAAATACAAGGTTTGTATTTTTGAATACTATTGTGAATCTATCATTATTGCAAACATAAGGATTACATGAGGCAAAAAGCAAAAATGAGCGGGTGTTAACAGGCAAAACAGGGTGGGCATGCAAAATTATTTTTTATCCTCTTTCTAGAATTTTAATCTGTTAAATGTGATTACAAAGAGTATATTGTTACAAAATCTATACTATATAATAAATAAAAATCATTTCTGCCACGTGTCGCGTCCACATCTCTTCTCACCATTTTTTCCCGTCCCTCTCTCCTATTAAATACACCTCTTTTAATGATTTATATTTAAAGAAAAATATTAATTATACTAATAAAACACATTTATTTTAAATCATCGCTTATTTCAAAAAACTTTGAAATTTAATTAATAATTATGTAATTTTTGTTTTTAACTAAATAGTGATGTAAGTCAAATTATATTAAATAGAAATTAATGTATTCAAACCGTGTAATATGCGGGTTTTTAAAGATGTTAACTTTTTATTACGAAGTATATAACATTACATTTTATCAACCCGGAAATAATTTTTTTTTATAAATAAGTATATATAATATTACATTTTATCAACCCGTGTAATACACAGGATTTTAACCTAGTTATATATATATATATATATATATATATATATATATATATATATATATATATATATATATATATATATATATATATTTTAAAAATATATGGTTTAGTGGATTTTTATGCATTTGAATACACTTTGTATGACTTAAACTTGTTAGAGGTATCAATTATAAGAAAACAGGTCACTCCGGGTTAGATGCATAAAGTTAAGCTAGAAAATAAAACAGTTCGGATTAATTAAATGGGTCAAAAGTGGCTGGTGTATTCAAATGCTTACTATGTCCTAAATCGTTCTTTAAAAGAAATTATGTTATAATGTTGATAGCTTTTGTAATCATATCTTATACATGAAATAGTTACAAAATTAAAAAGGGTGCTGCTAAACGCACACACCACCCCCCTCACATATCATAATGGCCGTGTAACATTTTCCACAATTCCACATCATACGGTCTCTTATAAAGCCTTATTTTATGTTTAAACAGGTACGTATAACATTTTTTTGGCACCCCAAAAATATCGGGTCATGAGCGGTCACCCACCCGGCACACCCTCAGGGCTGCCCATGGCTGTGTGGATAGTCTGTCGGTGGTGTTTGTATAGCCTGTCCTAATTAAAAAAAATGGACAAAAAAGTATTGATGGGTCAACTCACCCGTTTTGACTTGCACAAAAAAAATTACTAGTTTTGACCCTGAAACCATTTTGACTAATGTTAGCAGTGATGGTGTCTATTATGTCAGCAGGGAAAACAAGAGACATCAGATGCAAAATCTGAAAACAATGGTTACCAAGAACCATAAAAACAGAAATCTGAATGACCAAGATTTTTTAAGCGTTGTAGCCTGTAGTACAAGCCTCATATGCAGGTTTCCACAGTGAAATTTTGGAAAAGGAGCCATTCAAATCGAGAACCATGAACCTACAGTTTTTTTATTTTTTTTTATTTTTTGGTGCAGTATATATTCATTCTTTTAACCCCACTATTTGTTTCCTTTTAAGATCAAATATGTAAATTGTAACATTTAGAGTTTAAACCCAAATTCACAATACATTTATATGACAAAACCATCTACTTTCTGAAGCCGAAGCAATCCATGAAAACTGTAATATTTCCGTAGTAGTGTTTGGATTTGCTTTTGTTATACGAGCATCCATGATGGGTGCCCGTGTTTAAGTCATGGTTTTTGGTTATTGATCACCAACTATTTGTTGTTTGACCTTTATTGTTTTTGATCCTTCTATAGATATGAGTTAGCTTGACATATTGTCTGATGAGAAGCTTACCGATGTGGAGTATGAGTTTCGCTCATTGGTGGAGGGTGAGAAGCGTACTCATATCTAGAATATGAGTATCCAGAGTATGCTTAGCGAACTGATCAAGATTCTGGAGATCCATCCTAAGCTGGTGCTGGCTAAGAGAGAGGACGAGTCCCCTCATGATAGCGATAGTCACTCTTTTGCTGACACTAATCGAGACCATTACAATGGGGATGTCGCTGATGGTCGGGTTTTCGTTCTTGGGCGGTATTTTTACCAGCAAGGTTATCCCTCCGTTTGCCGTAAGTTAGTGAGAGAGTTTGCTTCTCATGCGAAAAAAGATAGTTGTTGGTCATGAACTAGATGTTGAGGCCATGATTAGTGAAATCTTCAGCATCATGCAAGTTTGGGTTCTCTCCTCCCTGAAGTTTGTGACAGGTTGGTTTTGGGCAAGGGCCATGCGGATCGTCAGCAGCTTCCATTCTTCAGAAAAGGATCTATCAGGGTGTTGCCCTGATTGAGAAGTTGAAGGAACATGCTGCTGTTTTGGAGGCGCACCCTTCCGATGACTTAGAAATCATGGATAAGATGCATTATTGTATGCATGTTAACAAGCTATCGAATGAGCTCTCTCTATTGAAGGAGGAGAATGTTAGGATGATGTTGCCGCATTGGAGAAAGAGTTGCTTGAGGAGGAGAGGAAAGGATTGGAGGTGCTATTGAAGGAGAAACGCTGACTTATTGAGGATGGTTTCTCCCATGTGATTGGGCATTTGCTGAAGAAGGATGAATCTTGATCGTAGATAATTATTAATATTTTTTTTTATTAATTGTTTGGTTGAGTTCGTATTAGAGTAGAAGTGAGTTTGTTTATTTAATTGAGTTTGAATTGGATTAAGATTAGTATAGGGTTTATTATAAATATATGGTTAGGGATTAATTGTCGATCTTTGAGATCAAGATTCTTGTGTTCTTGGGCCTGATTTTCAACATTTGCGTCGTAGTGCTGAGTACTTGAACCTGCTTGCCCATGTCTAGAGGAGTTTTAAATACTTGGGTGTTCATGAAGGGATCGAGTTGGGTTATGCTGCTACCTAGAACCAGGTTCCTCTCCCTTCCGTGAAAGGATACAACCCCCAGGCCAAGTAACACCAAGACTTTGTTGTGAGCATTTTTTCTTACGAAGGTATGACCTTTCCTTACTTAGACGCTCTAGCTACTTGCGCCGATGTTATCATGTGGTGCAAATATGATTCTTTAGTCGGGTTTCACACTCCTTAAGTTTTAAATTTATAAAAATGATTAATACCAAATACCACACACACGAAAGACAAGTCTACCTATCGTATATGTATCATAACAAAGGTAAGAACCAATTAACGATCCACGATACACCTATTACAGCTCATAGTACTAAACAGTTTATCAATATCTGGTTGAATTTTTTACTTTGAGAGAGTATTTTTTTTTTTGAATAAATAAGAGGGATGGAAGTTGTATCATCTACATCTTAAATCCTTTTGACCAATGATAGAACGAATCCTTGAATCCTAGATGAGTCGGTGATCTAAAGCTTCCAGAGCGTAACGTTGGTTACCCTAGGACCTACTACTATGAAGAAGCAACCATTACCTTGTTGATTGAGCTTTAAGTGGAAATCCTCACCCGACAGGGTTATTGAAAATCCAAAGAATGGTCGTGCTATAGACACACACCAACACCCTTAGCAATTCTTGAATGTTCTCTTATGACTAAGAACCTCTAGGCAGAAAGAAGTATCACTCGCAAGAGGTTTTTACCAATTCCCGGATACACAAGAAAAACTCTAACAGACTCTTAAACCCTTTTAAATATATTTAATAACCAGACAACATATTTACTTTTACCTAAATACCCTAGACTTACCTTGCACTCGCCAGAGTAGCAAGACCTAGATTATATTATAGATCGAATACTACAACCTAAGAATGCAGAATAATAACCGTAAAGAGCAGACATTCACTTTAGAATCAAACCAATATCAAAACCAGAGATAGATTAAATATCTGTAAATACACATATGCAACATAAGCATACGAATCAAGAATATTCAAATCAACAAAGCTTCATAAAATCAATCAAACAATTCATTTAACATGAATTTTTTGCTAAATGGGCTATGGGAGAATGTGTGGTTACATTTGGGCATTTCTCTCTAGTTTGATACATATGGGGTTGCCACCCTTTGGAATGACGACAACTTCCTACACTTTCATTCCAATCATTGGTTTTGTCAGACCCGTCAGTGAACCCAAAGCTATCGTCCTTTGGAATGGCGACAACCTTCAGTCATACCCCCATCTCACTTATTCAAGATCCTGGTCACTATCCATGTCAAAGCTCTCGCCATTTGAAATGACAACAACTTTCTTAATTGAATACAAAAGTTGTCACCATTTGAAATGATAACAACTTTCTTAATTGTGATCTTAATCACCCGTGTGAGTAATCTCAACCTATTACAATGGAACCCACACGTCTCCTAAATCCTATCTTACAGAGATTAACAAATAGCTATATGTTGCATTTTGATGTAATTGACAAATAACTTATCATACACGTATTAACCTATAGTTTACTTATCTTAATTTAACTATTTTCATATATTACAACATAATTTACAAAAAAACTTAAGAAATAAGTTCATGTATATTGTAAAATTTTTATATGTTTTGTTTATAATATCAAAAGAAATATTATACGTTAGAAAATCATGGTTGAAAAAATACTACTACTTTTCTTTAGTTTGATATTATTTAGGTGCATGTAGCAAAGAGGAAACAAAACTTGCTTAATTATTTTTCAGCACGTAACGAATTGAATATAGTAGTGGCTCTCCTTATTCTTTTTCTTTTTTTTAAGCAATGAGCAAATAGCAAGCGAAGTATCTTCGATCATGCTACCCTAAAATAGAGCCTCATCACCTTCATCATGTTCCAATACTCTAATGGGTTTCAACATCTTCGGATTTGCTCTTATCACCACTCCAGAAAAAGGTATGACATGCCTGGCCAATATAAATTGTTGAATTTTTTCTATTCATAGATGGTTTACAAAAATTAACATGGTTTGTAGGTATTAGAGCTAAACTAAATAAATAAATGCTTTAGTGTATATTTTGTAATTTGTTATATTTCTTGTACCGTTATTGTAACATCAGTTTATACACACACACACACAAATATCTCTACCGTAACTATTGTTGTGATTTCGTGTTAAGGTTTCAAAACTCTTTTAAAACGTGCAGCGGAAAACAAGCACGAACCGATCTAGACCAAACCCTAGATCGCCCCACCAGGAGTGTAGCTAGATGCAAATCAAATAATAATAAACAACCGTAGGATGTTTAGGGTTATACCTTTCGTGAATAGAAGACGTCAACCAAGTTGTAAGACCATGTGACAACAATCCGGTTGCTAGATCTGGCTACACGAACTAAAACCCGCAACTTCTAATCCACACGTACAAGCCCGAATCTCTATTGGTTTGCTCCAATCACCCGTTGTCACAACCTACGAACAACGGGGTTAGTCACATCTAACGATATCGGTGGTACACGGCGGTTCCTGGTGGCTCACGGAGATAACCCAGCAACCGGGTCTCCTGGTGACTACTCAAGAACGGCGCAAGGGCGAGAGGAGGGTGGCGGACCAGGCCCTTGCGGTGGCGGTGGTCTGGCTGGAGATGGCAGTGGATGGCGGCGGCTCCGGCTAGGGAGGTGGCGGCGGCATAGAGAGGGAGAGGGGAGGATTATGGTTTAGCAATTCTCCAAGAATCCTAATTTTTATGGTTACTAAATCCCCTCCTTAACTCTTGTATTTATAGGGAACTAGAAACTTAATCCAAGTTAGGGTTTTATTTAAGTTATAGTACTTTAAACCTTTTTTATTATCTAATAATCACAATTAACCCAAACACTTTGGTTAATTAAATATATAACCTTTATATATTTATAAATACATTTAATTAACTTACATAATTAGTTTGAAATACAAAGAGCTTATTTCATACGAAGAGATAGCAGCGTGGCGCGTGTTATTTTTAATTTTAAGTAGGAGATACATTTTTATCATTCTACCAGTTATTATCTATACATGCGTATAAAAAATCACATCATTAAACGTGATTTCATTAAAAACGTCGCCCGGTTGCCCAAAGATTTACTCAAATCCATGTATTGGATTATTCACATACCTTTAGTGTAGTAGTTAAGGCTTCAATGGTACGTATTGTTTTATATTTAGCAGTGAGTAATTAATAGAGACTCCATCAACTAGATGTTAAAAATGTGTTCCTCCACGTTCATCTGACTGAAACAGTCTATATGGAGCAGCCACCTAGGTTTGTTGACCCTCATTTTCCCCAACATGTTTGTCGTCTAAAAAAAGGCGTTATATGGTCTTAAATAAGCACCACGTGCTTGGTTTGAACGACTTAGTGTCTTTCTTCTTTAGAATGGTGTCACTTGCAATCGAGTAGACACCTCATTATTTGTGTTTAAACATGACTCCTGCATCATTTATCTCTATGTGGGTGATCTAATCCTCACTAGAAATCAAGAGGATACAATTACTTCCTTTATTTCTCGTACGCACAAGGAGTTTGCTATTAAAGACCTTGGTGATCTGAACTACTTTCTTGGTCTTGAGGCTGTCTACATAGACCATGGCTTAGTTCTCAGTCAATTGAAATATAATAATGACATTTTACAACGTGCTAATTTACTTAACTCAAAACCACTTCATACAACGCTTGCTCCAAGTTAATCTTTCTCATACACTAGTGATCTATTTTCTGACCCGACCTTATATAGGTCTTTTATTTGGGTGCTACAGTACTTAACTATTACACAACCAGATCTTTCTTATGCTGCCAACCAGGTAAGTTAATTTTTGCAAGCTCATATAGTCATTCATTATTAGTGTGTCAAACGTATTTTACGTTATGTAAAAAGCACTCTTGCTTTTGGACTCACCTTTATGAGGCCTCAAACTACCTCTATTATGGGTTATTCTGATGCCGACTGGGCTCGTTGTATTGAGACATGGTGATCTACCTACGGTTTATTCTATATTCCTAGGTGGAAATTAGGTTTCTTGGAGTGCCAAGAAACAACCTATTGTTTCTCGTTCTAGTTGTGATTCAGAATATCGAGCCATGGCTAATATTGTAGCAGAAATTGTATGGATTACACACTTGTTATGTGAGCTTCATGTCTCGCCTCCTGATCGTGATATATTTTGAACTCAAAATTCGGTCTCTCGTAAGCAAGTAAAACATATTGATCTCGACTATCACTTTATTCAAGAACTTGTTTCTTCAAAGAAATTGTATACTAAGTTTGTTCCTACCAGGCTTCAGGTAGTATATATCTTCACCAAAAAACTTTCGCGGGCTCAGTTTGACTATTTTCGTGCATTGACTTATTTAGGACCACCACCGTTTCGCTTGAGGGGGATATTAGAGCTAAACTAAATAAATAAATAAATAGTTTAGCATATATTTTGTAATTTGTTATATTTCATGTATTGTTATTGTTATTGTAACATCACTTATATATTACAAATATCTATACCACAAGTGGTGGTAAGATTTCCCAACCTTACGATAGGTTATTTTTTAAACCATTTTTGTTTCTAGGTAATTCGTTAGTTGAAATGGCGGATGTGAATAGTACAAGTGAAATGAGTGAACAACTTTTTCTAATTTTGTTTTATTCACTTGCACTATTCACATCAACTATTTCAACTAGCGGATCACAACTTACACTATTCACATCTGTTATTTCAACAAGCAGGTCAGCTATAAACAAAAATGGTTGCGAAAATCAACTATGAACCATGTTAATTTCATAAACCACCTATGAATAGAAAAAAAAATCATGAATTGTTCATGTTTCTCGATCTCTCTTCCATGTTTTTTTTATGCCCATTGTGATCTTTTCATAGATGTGGGAGAGTACATCCCACTATGTAGAGCTATACAAATGGGAGACTGGAAGAAAGCTGAAGAATTTTTCAACAAGGACAAAAATGCATTGATTGATAAACTCGACGTTTATGGAAACACAGCACTTCATATTGCAATTGGTGATCCTGGAAATATTATGTTTGTTGAGAATCTCCTGGAGCAAATAAACCCAAAGTCACTTCCAAGTCTGGTGAATGACAGGCAGCAAAACGCCTTGCATTTCGCTGCAATTCTTGACAACACCATAGCTGCAAAGAAGTTGGTCGATAAAAACCCACATTTGTTATTCACTGTGGACAACATGAAATACTTGCCTATCGAGAGAGCTATATATAATTCTCACAAAACCACTTTTGTTTATTTGCTTCAAGTGTGCAAACAACATATTGGGCTCATCCAAAAGGAAGAATGTTACAACCCCTTTGATGGCGAAAGGGGTGTTAAGCTTCTCGATTGTACAATCTTGGCAGGGTTTTTGGGTGAGCTATACTTGCTATAGTGGTTATGTTCCATAAAAACATTCCATATAAATGTATGTAAAACAAATTGTAGGTGTTGCATATGACTTGCTCCAGGACTACCCTGAACTCGCTAGAACAAAGGTCCCTAAGCCTCCATTATGGTGCATTGCGAAAAAGTGGGATGCATATCCAAGTGCCAAGCGATACAACTTCTATCAAAGATTTGTTTATTCTCGTCGGTTTCTTTACTTGCTCTAAATGCATCAAATTAAATGGATCTGGAACTAATAATCTAATTAGCAATTATTTTCATTGAAGATGTGCCGATAGAGAATTGTGGCGACGTAGACCATACATGTAAGATTCAGGATATTGAGAACCAAGAGACAAATACGGTTGGGGGCACCAAGAAATACATCTATCAAGGTGTGTGATTCAAGAAGTCTAAGTAAATCAACCATAACCAAAAAGAACTATTCATAATTTATTGTATAGTTATGTTGTGCAACTAGATTTCCTGATTTTTATAGTACTAAAGTTGGTTTCTTGTGTAGTTATGAAGAGGATTTATGTCAAATTTTGGAAAGTTGCAGTATTACATTGTAAGGAAGTTGACTTTCCTCTGAAATGCTGCTTTTTTTTCTTCACTACTAAATGGTTGGTTTGATTGCAGTGCCACATATCAAGCACCTCCAAGAAGACAGAGTGAAACACACTATAACTCTCATGATATTGAAGTTTATATGCGAGGAAGTTGGTAAATTAAAATCTAGCGATTTTAAACATTTCGATGATGCATTTATTGTGGCGGTGAAAAATAATACTCCAGAGGTCGTAGAGCAGATCATAAGAACGTTTCCACAATCAATTTGGGTCAAAGACAGTAATGGTTATTCACTTTCTCAACTTTCAATAACGAACCGTTGTGAAAATGTTTACAACTTTTTGGTGCATGACGTGACTCAATACAAGTATTTACATAGTGTAACTCGTGACAAAGATGAAAATAACCTTTTGCACTTGGCTGGACAACTGGCACCTACACACAAACTCAATATGGTTACTGGTGCAGCATTACAAATGCAAAGGGAGTTACAATGGTTTCAGGTGGAAATGTTAATTCTCATATCTTAATAAAATATATAAAACTAGTTTTAACTCATCTGCTTTAACAGGAAGTGAGCAAATTTATGCGTCCGAAGGAGAGGGAAGCTGAGAACAAAAAACAAGAAACACCAATTATGGTGTTTAGAAAAGAACATGAGGATTTGAGACAAAAAGGCGAAGAGTGGATGAAAAAAACTGCCGATTCATACACAATCACAGCTGCTCTTATTGTCACAATTGTTTTTGCAGCAGCCATTACTGTACCAGGTGGAAACAAAGGGGAGACTGGGAAACCAACTTTTCAAACCAGGCCAAGCTTCATCATATTTGGTGTTTCCGATGCAATATCATTGTTCACATCCACCACTTCCTTGTTGCTATTTCTATCCATTCTCACAGCACGTTATGCAGAAGAGGATTTTCTTTACAAGTTACCTAAGAGGTTAATACTCGGCCTTGTGATGTTATTCATGTCGGTGACAACCATGATGATAGCCTTCAGTGCAACATTATATATTATGTTCGGGCAAGAGAAGTCATGGATCATGATCCCAATTGCTACATTGACATGTCTACCAATTGCTTCTTTTGTGACATTGCAGTTACCCTTGCTCGTTGATCTCATTTCTTCAACCTATGGTCCAGGAATCTTTGGTAAACGAAGTGAGCTTAGGATAACATCGTAAGAGAGCATGAATTGTTGCATTTTCTAGGTGTACTCATATTGTAATAAACAAAAAAACATGATGTTGGATTTCTTTTGAAAGATTTAATCTTTTGTACTTTAGTGCAAGTATTATGCACGACTAAGATGTTATTCAAATCAAACTTCACAACAACACAGGTTGCCCCTATCAAGGGCGGCGACCCCCTTTGTGAAACCCGGTCAAGATCTTCCCCCCTTGTGACGCATGAAGTGTATAGAGAATTGATTCTGTTGTATATTACAAGGCTAAAGCAAGGCTATTATATAGCCATTTACAAGAGTAGTTACAGGAGATATATATGGTACATATTACATCTTTGACTATCTATATTTGGCAGAATATTCATGGAGGAGATTGAGGGATTGAGGAGCAATTCCCGGTATCCATAATACGCCCCCGCAAGATGGAGGCTCCATTTGAGACGCCAATCTTGGAACGGAATTTATGAAAGAGCACCCGAGAAAGCGGTTTGGTGAGTGCATCAGCTGGTTGGTCTTTGGAGCTGATGTGATAGACTTTGAGGAGCCCGGCTGCCACCTTTTCTCTAACGAAGTGGTAATCGAGTGCCACGTGCTTCATTCTCGAGTGATAGACTGGATTAGCACAAAGGTATGTTGCACCCATATTGTCACAGTAGAGGCTTGGCGGTTTTGGAGGGGTGATGTGGAGTTCTTTTAACAAGTTTTCAACCCAAGTGACTTCAGCCGCTGCGTTAGCCAAGGCCTTGTATTCCGCTTCAGTTGAGGACCGAGAGACCGTCTTTTGTCGTGTGGACTTCCAAGAAACTATGTTCGGCCCAAGATAAATGAGATATGCGGACGTGGACCGGCCCCCATCATTGATGCCACCCCAGTCAGAGTCGGCGAAGGCCGTGATGGTGACTGGTGCATCTCGCTTTAAGAATAGTCCATAGTGAATGGTGCCCTTCAAATATCGCATGACCCGTTTTAGAGATTGCATGTGTTTTGTTGTCGGAGCATGCATAAATTGTGACAACTTGTTGACCGCAAAGCAAACATCCGGACGTGTGAAGGCTAAGTATTGTAAGGAACCAACAATCTGTCTGTAAGTTGTTGGATCGATGCGGGTGGAGCCATCGTCCGGGCATAGAGATTCCGATGAGCTTAATGGAGTCACCACGTCTTTTGCACCCTCCATGTGGAAGTTGGTGAGGAGGTCATTTATATGTCTATGTTGAGATAAGAACATGCCTTGAGGGGTAGAGACAACCTCTATTCCCAGAAAGTGATGAAGTTGTCCCAGATCCTTGATTGAGAATCTTTTAGACAATAGCTCCACGAAACTGTTTATTAGGGTCGTGCAATTTCCTGTCAAAACAATGTCATCAACATATACCAAAAAATACATGGTTAGACCGTTACGAGTATATATAAAAAGTGAGGCATCCGTTTGGGATTTGGTGAATCCGTAATCCAAGAGGAATGTTTTAAGCTCCATGTACCACGCTCGTGGTGCTTGTTTAAGGCCATATAGAGATTTTCGAAGCTTGCAAATGTGGTTTGGTAGGTGTTGGTTTTTGTACCCCGGAGGTTGGATCATATAGACATCCTCATGTAGTGTGCCTTGTAAGAAGGCGTTATTTACATCAAGTTGTCGTAGTGTCCAATTCTTAGCAAGAGCAAGAGATAGAATTACTCTTATGGTGACCGGTTTGGTTACCGGGCTGAATGTTTCAAAGAAATCTTTACCTGGTTGTTGATGAAACCCTTTAGCCACTAGACGTGCCTTATACTTATCAATAGAACCGTCCGGTTTCCGTTTTACCCGAAATACCCATTTACAACCAATAGGTGTTTGAGACGAGTGGGGTACAAGTTCCCACGTGTGATTATGAAGGAGTTCATTATACTCGTCATCCATTGCTTTTCTCCACAAGGGGTCTTTGATAGCCTGTGAAACACAAGTTGGTTCAATAGTAGGAGGGATGGGATGGACCGTGGTGTGGTTGACAAAGTTGTCATCGAAATATTTTTTGTTTGGTTTACTGGTTCTCGGTGGAAGAGGGGGAGTCGGTTGAGATGGTGGGATAGTGGGGGAGGCAGGCGGTGTGGAGTGGGGAGTAGGGCTGGCGAGTGGACTTGCAGGTGATGGAGATGTGTTGGGAGTGGATGAGAATGTGGGTGATGTAGGGGTAGAAGTGGTTGGGGATAGGAAGGTAGATGATGGAGTTTTGGACAGTGGTGATGAATTAGTAGTTGACAGGGATGAGGGACAGGTGGGTGATGTAGGAGTAAAGATGATTGGAGATTGGGAGATAGGTGATGAAGGTTCAATGTTGGTGGGTACGGGTATGACTGTAGGAGGAATATAGGGTGGTGGTGTAGGATTTGGATTGGTTGGAGGATTAACAGTGGGTGAAGATGGCAGGTTGTTGGAAAGAAAGTCATCAATTGAAATGGATTTGGTGAAAGTTGCAAGTGGGTCACGGGATGGAAAAAGATGATCCACAAACTGTACATGTCGAGAGTGGTAGAGACGGTTTGTGAGAATGTCAAGACATTTGTAGGCGGATTTGGATGTGGAATAGGCAAGAAAGACACACCGAGAGGATTTTGGGTGAAGTTTGGATGGCGAGTATGGTTTAAGCCATGGATAACATAAGCACCCGAACGGTTTGAGTTTGGTATAGTTTGGTGGGTTTTTATATAATTTCTCATAAGGAGTGGAATTGTCTAAGATAGGGGTGGGTAGGCGGTTGATCAAGTAGACGGCCGTTTGGAACGCGTGAGACCAGAACCGTAGAGAAAGACCGGCATAATGTAAAAGAGCTAGACCGGTTTCCACTACATGACGATGACGTCGTTCGGCGGTTCCATTTTGTTCGGGCGTGTGTGGCGGAGTGGTGAAGTGAGAGATGCCAAGAGATTGAAAAATTGGAATGAGGGCTTGGTACTCACCTCCGTTGTCCGAAAAAATAGAGATGAGTGGTGTTTGAAAATATTTTTCAACTAGCTTTTTGAAGCATGGAAAAAGAGTAGAAACATCAGATTTATGGCGCATGGGGTAGAGCCATACATATTTGGTGTGAAAATCAACAAATATTACATAATATTGGTAACCATCCATTGATTTTTGTGTTGGTCCCCAAACATCCGTATATACAAGTTGCAAAGGTTTCGTTGTCACAAAAGATGTGTCATGAAATGGATTTTTATGACTTTTATTAATTGAACATGATTCACAATGAAATTGAGAGTTCAACAATTTATTTGACGGAAAGCGTAAAAACTTTGCAAGAGATTTAAAAGTCTTGATAGATGGGTGACCAAGGCGATGATGCCAATCGTGAGCCGTGACCGTGTTTACTTGAGGAAGGGATGGTGCTAAAGCATAGTACACGTCATGGTCGTTCACTCCCCGAAGTAGAGGCGCCCCCGTGAGAAGATCCTTCACAAAAAAATAAGAAGGGAAAAATTCGACAGAAACTTTGTTAGTTTTGCATAGTTTTGCAACTGAAACAAGGTTACGACGTATGTTAGGAACACATAAAACTTGTGGAAGAGAGAGAGAGCGGGAAGGAGTAAAAATACTAGTATGACCAGTGTGAGAGATTTTAAGACCCGTACCATCGCCAAGAACAATTTCGTCGGGTCCGCCATAGTCCATTGGGGGTTGCAAGTGAGAACGATCCGATGTAATATGGTGAGATGCTCCGCTGTCAAAGAGCCAAGCAGGTTGGACGGTGTTTGTGCGAGTTGTTGTAGTGTTAACAGTGGGCCCCGTGTGAATTGCAATATTGTTTTCACGAAGAAAACGTGCGAGTTTGCGACACTCTTTGGTGTCATGGCCATTGATGGAGCAAAATTGGCAATAAGAAGTGGAGCGGTTGTTGCGAGGAGTGGAAGAGCCTTGGGATTTTGACCACTGTGACCGGTTGGGACGATAGCTCGAGCGAGACCCGTGATTTGGGCGCTGATTGGAGGTAGAGTGAGAGGGTCCATTATGTGAGGTTTGTGTGTAATTGACTGTAACAACCTCACTAGGATTTGTTTCTGTGCCTTTTAGGAAGCTTTCAAATTCAACCAATTTTTCATAAAGTTCAGGATAGGTAATAGAGGTTTCTCTAGCCTTAATAGCAGCCACAAAATTTTTGAATTCGCTGCCTAGTTGATTGACGATGTGAATCATCAAGTCCTCATCGGAGATGGGGTTTTGGACCAAGGCAAGTTCGTCCGCGATTGAACGCATATCGCAGAGAAATTCAGAGACGGTACGGGACCCTTTGGGGTTGGTTGTGAGTTTGGATTTGAGCGAAATAATTCTGGAACGGGAAACATTGGCAAAGATTGTTGTAAGGCGGCTCCAAACCTCACGAGATGTTTCGGCAGATGATAACAGTGGCTGTATAGCCTCCGTACAACTGCCAAGGAGAGCGCTAATTAGTATTTGATCCTGCCGATACCAGCGAGAATATTCGGCGCTGGTTTTTGTTGGGGGTGCGGAAGAGCCTTCGATAAAATCGTGAAGGTCAAGGCCAATTAGGATGGAGATGATTTGCTTCCGCCATACAGGGAAGTTAGTGGCAGTGAGTTTGATGGGGAAGTGATTAGAGGCGGTGAGATGAATGATAGCAGAAGCAGGAGGAACTTCATCGGATTTAGTCATCGCGATGGAGGTGTTTGATCGGAATTATGTGGATCGGTAGGGATCTCAGAGGAGAAAAAATGCTCTAGATACCATATAGAGAATTGATTATGTTGTATATTACAAGGCTAAAGCAAGGCTATTATATAGCCATTTACAAGAGTAGTTACAGGAGATATATATGGTACATATTACATCTTTGACTATCTATATTTGGCAGAATATTCATGGAGGAGATTGAGGGATTGAGGAGCAATTCCCGGTATCCATAATAAAGTGGTGTGAGAAGCACTTCTAAAAGTATCCCATTGTGACCATACTCAAAACATTTGTTGGGAACATTTTATTTTATTATCCAAGTTGGAAGTTCTCAGCCTTCACTCATTAGTAGGAATGTTATATTTCATTGTAGGATATTATCCTTTCCATATTTGTTGGATCATAAAGGCTTTTGTATACCAAAGTAGCATCAAAATGAGTTGAAAGACGATTTTGAAGTTTTTGGTTTTTGGACGACACTAGTAGTGTCGCCTGATTATGTTCAGACGACACCATGCACGACGACACTAGTATTTTTTGGCGACAGTAACTAGTGTTGTCCCCGTGCATGACGACACTAATCGACCTTCACTATATAAGCTTGTGTTTCTTGCTTTGGTAGGCTAGACTAAAAAAATCATCACTTATAATCGTTAGTATAGTTGTTTTGGGGCCGTAATAGCTAGCAAAGAGCTTTATTGTAATAGATTAGTTGCAATTATCAATAGAATAAGTTGTTTTGGTGTTGATTATGGCATATTCATGAGTCTCTTCTTTGGTTCTTCATCTCTTTGAGGCATGAGAATCGAGATGGGAACATAAGAGGGTGTTTGGTTCACGGAATTCGTTGGAATTGGATTTGGAATTTTTAGGATTCTTTCAAAATCCAAAATGTGTTTGGTTAGCATATTTATTATTGACATTATAATGTAAAAATACTTAAAATACAAAATTACTCCTTAACATGCCGAGGGATTTTACATTCATTAATTGAGGGATTTTGTTGAAACTAATTCCAATTCATTCAGTTAGCCAACCAAACATGTACAGGAATGGAATTTAAATTTCAATTCTATTAAAATCTCATGAATTCCTACCAACCAAACAGACCCTAAGACTTAATTATAGTTATTTTGTTTCTCTACGAAAGCGTAAACACAATGAATTATGAAGTGATAACGATAATTTCTTTAATGTTGATGGCCGAGTGGTTCTTCCCGTGATCACGGTTTGGTTTACTTTGTTTAACTTTGATTAGGCGTGTTCATTGGGTTTTTTAATCGGGTTTCGGGTTATTCGGGTTTTTTGTTATAAGAATCCAACCCATTTACCGACTCAAATAAGATTCGGGTTAATCAGTTTCGGGTTATTCGATTTCGGGTTCATTTGGGTCGGGTTAATCGGTATTCGGGTTTCTATGTACAAGTTGCAAAGTATACTTTACAATTTAACTTAACATTATATTTATCAAATAATAAACACAAAATATTAAATAAAAACACTCTCAGTATGATCTTTCATTCAAACTAATGCAATAAACACATATATTAACTAAAAAACACCAAATAAATTAAGCATAAAATCAAACCGTATCAACCAATCGTGTAAATTTAAAAAAAAAAAGTCAAATCGAATCAACAAATATAATGTTCACTTTTCGAATTGACTCCTTTATATCCGCTTGTCCGTTTTCAGTCATATATTAAAATTTTCCAAATAAAATAAGCATTAAAAATGGTTACATGTATATTAAGCTAAGTTTAAATTATATATTAAAATAATAAAAATACATTTTTATTATTATTCGGGTAACACAATTACCAAACCGAATACTACCTTCGGGTTCGGATTCCATCTTAATCGGGTTCAGGTTGTTCGGGTTTCATCTTAATCGGGTTCGGGTTAATCCGGGTCGGGTTCGGTATTCGGGTTTCGGGTAAAAAGGACACCCCTAACTTTGATGCATTATATATTATTTGTTTAACGATAGTTTCATTCATGTTGATGACGCCCATTTCTATTCTACACCCCCTTCCGCTTGTATATATATATATATATATATATATATATATATATATATATATATATATATATATATATATATATATAGGGAGAGGATAAAGAGAAAACAACAAAGTTAGGCGAAAACAAAAAAAATTGCTCTCAACCAATCACATAATTTAGATTTTATTTTATTTTAGTTTTATTTAAAGGATATTTTAGTAAAATTACTCCCGTTTTAATTAGGTAATAAATGTATTCATTTATGGAATCCCTTAATTATCTCGTCTTTCTCTCTTAAATATTATTTAATTCTAGAATTCAAAAAGTAATTGGAAGAAATATATGTAATGTTTTGGCACAAAAAGAAATTGGTTTTAGTTATCTTTCTCTCTAGTTCTTGTAACTATGGTTTTAATCTTTTTTCGTCGTATTATATTGTTTACATATACATAACCAAAGGTTCTGTTCTTGTAACTATGGTCTTAGTCAATAATTATCGTTTTTTATTTGGTTCTATGTATTTACGTATATATAAACAGGTGCTTACGTATATGTAAACAGGTGGTTACGTATATGTAAACATGTGCTTACGTATATGTAAACATGCACTTAATTGATTCACAAAACAAAACAAGTTTTGATTTTTAATAATCTGATTTTGTGTGGAGATAGAGAGATTCAAATAATTTTATTTGTTTCCAAAACAAAAATTAAAATCTACCTAACATACCCTTGAAGCATTTAATTAAATTTATCATCTATTAAATATTTATAGATTTGTCATTGATTGATTTCAACCATTGATCAAATTTGATCAATGGTTGAAAAGTGGTTTTCTTGGTTTTTATCTAACTCATGGTTTTCTCTAGAACCCTACCCTATATATATATATATATATATATATGAAACAACTTGGAAAAGGGAAGAACTGACCGCGCTCAGGGGTGGGGTTTGGGCTCGAGCCAGCGCCACTTGCGTGTGGGTGTGACACGTGAACCAACTACGCTAACGCTCACTCTTGCTCTCAATTTCATATACATACATACATACACGTATATACATAGATAAAAGTTTTCATGTGGCAGCACCCCATTGGTTGGGTTTACTGTTCATTGTCATCCATTTTCAATAGAGTGTAATAATTAAAAAGGTAAAATTTAGAGACAAGCCGTTAATTACCGTTTTAAAAATCTTCACACCAAACCCGTCAGGTTGGTCGGAACAACCAGCGACCAAACGGGAAATAACGGTTAAGGTTTTACGGCTTAAATCAAGCCACGAACTAAAGTTGAAACTGTGGATCTTCAATTATTGCGGAAATAAAACTAAGCTAAAATATTGGATGTTAATTAGTTATAATTATTTGAATGTTTAACTATATAATTACTAAATGTTTACATAGTTATAATAATAATAATAATACCCAAATATAATCAGTGTTTAAGACAATTCGGATTAGATTGTGCTCTACAAAAGAGCCATGATAATACCCGACGTTTTGCACGGGTCAACCCACTAGTATGTATATATAGGGAAAGTATTGGATGTAAACCCAATTAAGTTGAGAAAAACCTTGAAAACTCTATGTAACAACCTTTTTTTATTTGGATAATTTTGTTACAATTTTAGTATAGGTATTTTCTATACTACTATATAAAACATATTGGAAGGACATGTTTGTATTTTATCAAAAACTTTAAGACAGCTAACATAAATTGTTGTGCATAAGATACACCTTACTAATGCATAAAATGTGTTCATTTACTATTTAACCCATCTTTACATTTAAAACTCAACACTCAATAATTACCATTATTTAATGCACATGAGATTAATTAATTCACTACATTAAGTATTATTTTATTTATAATATTTAAAATTAAGATTTAAATTTATATTTACTATTTATATTTTTATAACTAAATACTATTTAAATTAAGTATTATCTTATTTAAATGCTTAAGTATATAATTACTAAATATTTATATAGTGATAATAATAATAATAATAATAATATCCAAATATAATCAGTATTTAAGACAATTCGGGTTAGATTGTATTCTCCAAAAAAGCCTCGCTAATACCAGAAGCTTTGCACGGTCCAACTCATTAGTTAAATATTATATGTTACGATTAGAGAAAAACCTAAGTTATACCTTAAATGAAAGTTACAATTAGAGAAATACAATATTAAAGTAGATGACAACACGTGAAAAACGTGTTGTCCATATGATAGGAACAAAACTACATATTATGGTTTATATTTATTTGCTATTTTGTAGTTGGAGTTTTGGAAGGATGAGTGAATCATTTTCTCACAAATATTATATTAAAGTAGATGACAACACGTGAAAAATTTGTTGTCCATATGATAGGAACAAAACTATATATTACGGTTTATATTTATTTGCTATTTTGTAGTTGAAGTTTTGAAAGGATGAATGAATCATTTTTCTCACAAATTTTATATTAAAGTAGATGACAACGTACACGTGAAAAACATGTTGTCCATATGATAGGAACAAAACTATATATTATTGTTTATATTCATTTGCTATTTTGTAGTTGGAGTTTTGGAAGGTTGAGTGAATCATTTTCTCACAAATATAGGAACTTCATTTTTATAATATTTGTATAACTATAAGTCGTTAGAAATTTCATGATGTCACAAAAACCTAACAATTAAGTTATTTTACACGTGTTATTTTGATTTTTTATTTTTTAAAATGAATAATTTCCTTAGTCAGGTAGGACTTGAATCGCAAGACCTTTAAATTTGGAAAAAAGATTTTTTTTTTTTGTTATATTAGTTTAAGTGAAAGAAATTTTAATTTGGGGTTATTAACTCTGGAATAATTAAAGTAAAAATCAACATATAATTCAAAGTTAAAATCGTTATATAATTTTATTTAAAAGGAATTTTATATATACATTTACAAAGTAAATATCATATATGTATAGGAAAAGTATTGGATGTAAACTCATTTGAGTTGAAAAAACCCGTGAAACTCTATGTAATAACCTTTTTTTTATAGTTTTGTTACAACTTTAGTTTAGATATTTTCTATACTATTATATAAAACATATTGGAATGACATGTTTGTAATGTATCAAAAAATTTAAGATACCTAACATAAATTGTTGTGCATAAGTATTATTTTATTTATAATACTTAAAATTAAGATTTAAATTTACATTTACTATTTATATTTATATTTTTTATAACAAAATACTATTTAAATTAAGTATTATCTTATTTATAGCCGCCCATTTTGTTCTTTATAAAAAAAGATAACAAATGAAATTTATTAAAGGAAAAAGAAAATATTAGAAAAATAAACGGGTTAAAGCGTATATCATATATAGTATAAGGATGAAAATAAAATAAAATATGACAAAAAGTTTATGGATTAAGCACTATTCAAGATAGTTAGGCCAACGAACCGAACGAACACGAACATCGATGTGTTCGTGTTCGTTTATTTAATTTTAACCGAACACGAACACATAATCAAACACATTTTTTTGTTCATGTTCGTTCATTAAGAAAATAAAAATGTTCGTGTTCGTTCATGTTCGTTCGTTAAAAAACTAAACGAACGTAAACGAACACAAATGAACAAACATAAAATGAACACAAACGAACAAACATAAAAAAACACAAACGAACATAAATTAACATTAATTAGCACACACGAACAAGTCTAATAATTAATAATTCATCCAAAAACATATGTAAATTAGTGGTTCAAATGTACACGATTCATCTAAAAACAAATGAACACAAACAAACGAACATAAATGAACGTTAATAAACGAACATATATTAACGAACGTTCACGAACATAAATGAACGAAACGACATGTGTTCATGTTCGTTCGTTTAATTAAACGAACAAAAAAATTTCTTCGTGTTCATTCATTTATTAAATGAACTTCCTGTCAAACAGTTCATGAACGTTCGGTTCATTTACATGCCTAAAGATAGTTGTCCTTTAATCTTTAAAGTAATAAATTTGTGTCACGCGTCCTCCTCAAATACGTGGCATTTAAGGTAAACAAATAAATGTCATCTTTACAGATGGAGGATAAAGCAGTAATAAAAGAAATTAAGTATATAAGTGTTACAAATAAAGGGCCTTAAAAGGGTCGAACACGTGACGCCTTGGTAAGTGATAAACAGGAAAACCATCAAAGCAACCCCAACTTTTTTAAATCAAAAGGATAAGAAAGATAATTATTGTATTCCTTCTTTTGGCTTAAAAAACACATAAACCAATGAATAGCCTACACGCACGTGTATGACACTATTCAACACAAGTGCCCTAATCTAGATGTTTCGTGGCCCAGTAAGAGGACGCCACGCACGAATCACTTTTCACGTCATCCTCAATTGTATGGTTTATAAATTATAACTAGGGGAACCCGCACTTCACGGCGGTGTAGTAAATCACGGTAATCTATACTATATAATAAATAAAGGATTTTTAGTGTTACGTGTCACCTTCATATTCATTCTCACCATTTTTTTCCGTCCCTCTCTCTTATTTAATGCACTTATATCTTTTATAATAATTTTTATTTAAAGAAAATACTAATTATACTAATAAAACATATTTATTTTAAATTATTCCTTATTATAACAAACTTTGAAATTTAATTATGTAACTTTCATTTCAATCAAATATTAATTGAAAGTCAAATTACATTAAATAGTTATTAACGTATTTTCGAAACCCAATTATATATTGATTTTTACATATTTTAGGTTTGTTTCTATCCTTAGTATATGTAATATATTTTTACACATGTAAAATATTATAAATATTTAAAAATTTTATATAATGATAATTTTCAATTTTCACCCCGTGTAGACATGGGATCTAAACCAGTGGTTATAAAACGTGATAGTTAAGATTTGTAACGTTAAGGTAAAAATTCATACAAATAACAAAAATATAAAGTTAATAAAAACTGAGGAAAAACAAATTAAAAACACCATTAAAAACATCAAAAAGGAAAAACAAAAAAAACCAACCCCAAAACCTTGGTGGGTGAAGTAAAATGAAAATGTCTACCAACCACCCGACCAAATGAAATTTTTTGTTAAATTCTTGACCAAATTTTATTAATAGACAAATAAAATCGGATATTCCTAAAAAAATCAACCCAATCAAAGAGAAAAGGATCCACTTTCAACCAATAGAAATGATTTACTACTAAAAATCAAGCCAATAAAAAAAAATCAAGCCAATCAAAAAGAAAAGTATCCACTTTCAACCAATAGAAATGATTTACTAGTATTCACATATTTATATAATTAACAACATAAACTCACAAATAAAATACTTAACAATGACGCCAAATAAAATAAAAATAATAATAATTTGTATTCACTTTTTAATTCCTAAGATTATACCTTTTGTAATGAATTTATATTAACTTGTTTTTCAAAAGTCGAAAGCATACTTGAAAAATGGGTAAACTACCCATGTAATTAAAAGTTTAATGAATCAAAATGGTTTAAAGAATTAAATCAATAAAAATACTTTTAAATTTTAATCGACACCACATAAATTTACCAAATTATACCCTATAAATAGGGTTGGCAATTTTAGACACGTACACGAATACACGACACGAAACTACACGATCTTAACAGGTATCGTGTATGACCTTATCTTGTTTATAAATAGGACTGGCAATTTTAGACACGTACACGAATACACGACACGAAACTACACGATCTTAACAGGTATCGTGTATGACCTTATCGTGTTTCGTGTCGTAAACAGGTAGACACGAATCTACCTGTTAATTTTCGTGTCTAAATAGGTAAAATACTTGTTTACCTGTTAAGTACATGTTAAGATTTTTTTTTTAAATAAAAAATATTAAAATATGGTATTATATGTAGGTTCTTACCTGTTTCACTAAACAGATTCTTAAACATGTTTACCTGTTAGTACATGTCTAAACAGGTAAAATACATGTTTCACTAAACAGGTTCTTAAATATGTGTTTCTAAACAGATCTTATCGTGTTAAGCAGGTATAAACAGGTTCGAGTTCGTATTTGAAAAAAAATACACGAGTTATCGTGTCATGTTCGTGTATACATATTTCGTGTTCATGTCTATCGTATACGTGTATATACGATATACCAGCCCTACCTATAAATGTGCCAAAATATACACCAATTACCAACACAAACTCACAAAGCTAAATCAGACATGGCACAAACCACCACTCCATTGACATTTAACGTCCGAAGATATCCCCCGGAGCTCATCGTTCCGGCTAAACCAACACCTCGAGAGCTGAAGCCTCTCTCCGACATTGACGACCAGGAAGGCATTAGGTTTCAGCTTCCAATGATTCTTTTTTACCAACAGAATCCAAAAATTAAAAATAAAAATCCGGCGAGTGTTATCAGGGAGGCTCTGGCTAATGTGCTGGTGTTTTACTATCCGTTTTCCGGCCGGCTAAAAGAAGGCCCGGCGAGGAAGCTGATGGTGGATTGCTCCGGCGATGGTGTGTTGTTTATCGAGGCAGAGGCAGACGTTACATTGAAACAGTTTGGCGACACGATTTTGCCACCGTTCCCTTGTATGGAAGAGCTTCTGTACGATGTTCCTAACTCCGGTAGCATCCTAGGTTCACCATTGCTGTTGATTCAAGTAAACTTCTTTCAATTGCAAACATTGATTATTTATTTTATTTTTTATTTTTTCGGAGAAAAGACATGGTTTCGTAAATGGTTTCCGGTGTTTACATGAACTCATTTTGGTTATAATTAAGAGAGTCTGTTTCTTGAGATAGCAGACTCTGATAAAAAGTACGTTTATATATGCTTGTTTGTTAGAGGAGCAAACAGGTAGGAGTAGAGGTGCACAAAAAAACCGGTTTGGAAATCCAAACCGGTTCCGAACCGGAACCCGAACCGCCCCATAACCGGTTTTGTGTGAACCGGTTTCAAACCGATACGAACCGCCAGTTTACAACCGGTTTAACCTATTTGTGCGACGAGCGGTTTAAAACCGGTTTTTTGTGAACCGGTTTGAGAAACCGGTTTGGTAAACCGGTTTGAACCGGTTTAACGGTAAAAAAAAAAAAATAGCCGTTGGAAACGGCTATATAGCCGTTGGGACCAATTTTTGACCGTTTTTTGACCGTTTTTTGACCCATTTTAACCCCCAAACACATTATAAATAGGTAGTGGGTGTTTTGGTTAAATCACACTTCTCAAACGCTCAAAAAACGCTCAAAAAATTTCAAAAAACGCAATGGCAGGTTCTTCAAGTTATGGTGTTTCCTCTAACGAAGTTAGCGTTGTGAAAATAATACCAACAACGAGGAACCCCGCAATTTGGTCAAACTACGATCTATGTGAGTTGTCTAACGGGTTGGAACGTGCTCGTTGCAAAAAATGTGGTGGTTTTTTTAAAAAGGAATCAAATTCTACTCTAAAAACTCATCTGGAAAAATCGTGTCAGAGTTTGAAGAATATTCCAGGTGAGGGTCAAGCATCTATGACAAGCGAGGGTGGAATTTGGAACTTCGATCCAAATATTGTTCGAGATAGAATGGCGAAATTAGTTATTCAAAGAGGTTTGCCGTTCAACCATTTCGACAACCCGCTCACGACGAGGATGATTCAAGAAGCTCTTCAACCACGTTATCATCAAGTAAGTCGTAGTACTCTTAGACGTGATTGTCTAAAAATGTGGAAAAAAGCAAAAAAAGAATTAATTTTAGGTTTTGAAAAATTGGAAACCGGTGTGAACTTAACCACCGACGTTTGGTCGGCTCCACATGGTATTCCCGACTCATATATTTGCGTTACCGCTCATTGGGTTGATCCCAATACGTGGCAAATGATGAAACGTACAATCGCGTTTGATATGTTTGAATATCCGCACACGGGTCAAAATTTATTTCACATTTTAGATGATGTGATAACTGATTTTAAATTACAAAATAAATTATTTTCAATATCTTTTGATAATGCCTCAAATAATACAAATGCGGTTCAAAAATTAATATTAAAATATAATCCGATTTGCAACGGCGCTTTTTTCCATAATCGATGTATTGCACACATCATCAACTTAGCCGTGCAAGACGGGCTTGGGGTTGAACCCGTTATTGAAATAAGTAATGCATTTCGAGTCATGCTTAAAGACGTTTTTAGTAGTAGTAAAAAAAGATACCATGAATATATTAGATTATGTAACGATACGGGTTTGATTTGCTTAGGTCCCAATTGGGACCTCCCAACAAGATGGAATTCAACTTATAAAATGTTTCATAGTGCTATACGTCAAAAAGATACTTTATCAATTTTTCATGATATGCTTTCCTCAAAACCGCGTCGTAAAATTCAAAGTTTTCCGTCTACGAGTTGGGACATTCTTGAAAATTTAACCGAATTGCTCGAAGTTTTCAAAACCGCCACTACTTTTTTATCCGGGGTTTATTACCCCACAAGTCCCTTGGCTCTTAAACAAATATTTCTAATGTGTAACAAATTAGCCGAACTTGAAAATAAAAATACTCTTTTTACGACAATGATAAAACCGATGAAAGAAAAATTTGTTAAATATTTTAAAGAAATGCCTCCGGTTATAACTTGTGCCGCCGCATTAAACCCTACAATTAATGTTTACGGTGTTGAAACCTTGATTGATAAAATAACTTACGATTTGGATTTGAATTCCGAAGATATTCATTTTTCAACCGTAACAAAAACTTATTTTAACAAATGTTTGCAAGATTTGTTTGATATTTATTTACATAAATATGGTACAACACAAACCCCACATGATACGATGGGCGCGGGCGCATCAAGTAGCAGCTCGAGGAATGTGAACTTAAATTTGTATAACGAAATGAGAAATGAATTTACTAAACGGGCTAGAGGGTCCATCCCGAGTAGCGAACTCGGAAGGTATACGGGAACAAACTTTTTATCATTTATGAGTCCGGATGTTTTTGAGGACTTTGATATTTTGGCTTGGTGGAAAGGAAACGAATCTACTTTTCCGGTCCTTTCCGCCATGGCCCGTGATTTACTAACCGTCCAAGCTTCCACGGTAGCTTCGGAATCCGTTTTTTCTCTTAGTGGCAGGGTTTTATCTATTCGAAGAACTAGACTCACTCCCGCGGCAATGGAAATGTGCATTTGCTTGAAAGACCATTTGGATGCGGTTGATAGGAGACAAGATAGGGCTTCGCTTGAAGAAGAAATTGAAGTTGAAGAACTCATACACGAATCTGAGGTTAACCAAGGATTGGCGAGCCCACTTACAAATGAAGAACTCGCCGAAGATGATAGACTACGAGGATCCACTAGTAACTCCGAGAATGACGGCTAATATTAAACAAAAAAACTCCAAAAAATAAAAATATATATATTTTTTTCTCGTATTGTAATGTTTAATATTGTAATGTTTTGTGATTTCCGAACCCCTACAATATGAATAAACGTTGAACTATATGTTTTTCTTTTTCTCGTATTGTAATGTTGTAATATTTTTTAATTTATTTTAAAAAAAAAATTTTATAAAAAAAACCGGTTTAAACCGGTTCACCAACCCGAACCGGTCCAGAACCGACCTGAACCGGTTCAATAGGTTCGACATTTTATACTTGCAAAACCGGTTTAACCCGAACCGGTTTGGGTCAAAACCGGTTTAGTGTTTGCGTTGACCAAACCGGTTCGGGCCGGTTCGAAACCGGTTCGGTTCAAAAACCGCCTTTTGTGCACCTCTAGGTAGGAGTCATGAATCCACTTTCTCCACGAGTGGATTAGTGTACTTTTTGTCAAAGTCTGTTATCTCAACAAGTGCATTCCCTTAAAACCAAAATGATTTCATGCAAACACCGGAAACCATGCCTACACCATTTCTAAAAAAAATCTACTAAAACATTATGAAAATATCACTTTCTTTTATTAAATATTTTTATCGCATTTCATAACTAACTTTATTATTTATCAAGTATTTAATCTATTTCAACTTTTTATAATATTATTAGTCTTGAATAAAAATTTTGTAATTTTTAGCTAGCAATAACAGGAATATGTAAGTTTATACTATGTATGATTTATTTTGAAATACTAAATTAATGATTAAAAAAATCTATGCGTATACTACTCATGTGTTTTAGAAAATATTCTAGGTAAAAGTAGCTTTTTATACTGTGTTATAAAGAAGTTATTGAAGTTTTATATCAAAAAGAAAATTGGTGTATTTGTGAATTAAGATAACGTCTAACACCCTTATTTTGATTGATATTTAAACTAAGAATAACGTCCAACACCCTTATTTTCAGAGCTATTTTGGTCGAACATTTAGAACAGTTTTAGTCCTAATACCACATAATCAACCTGTAGAGATTTAAACCCATGTCATATTGGGTCACTTTTTATTAAAAAATAGTAAATTAAAATAACGATGCTCTCGTTATCGGTGGGAAATACACGAATACAAAACTGTATACTAAACCGAATGAAAATGAGAAATATAATAGAAATATATACAACAAATATGATTCTAACCAAAGTCCTCAATGAGTTCGAGTCTTTAACGGCAAAACAAACAAACTAATCTTTAGCGTTGGTTGAGTCACGTATTCCTAAATATATATAACAAATATGATTCTAACCAGAGTCAGGGGCGGACCTACATAGCCCGGAGGGGGTTCACTGGAACCCCCCGAGTTTCAAAATTTATATAGAACGGTATGTAAAAACACTGGGGTGAACCCCTTAAAAAATATAGAGTGAACCCCCTGAAAAAAATTCCTGGATCCGCCACTGACCAGAGTCCTCAATGAGTTCGAGTCTTCAGCGGCAAAACGAACAAACTAATCTTTAGCGTTGTCTGAGTCACGTATTCAACAGGCTTCCTTTAAAATAGATTTCGCACATCCTTTAAGACGAACATGTCTATTTACCGGTGTCAACAACCAGAACGGTATGTGTACTGTCAAAGATGGCTCTCGTGTTCAAGATCCCACCAGGTAAAAAGTGTTTTAGATATATAAAAAGTATGAAGCAGAAGGGATGTGAAAATGGAAACAATTAAAGAGTACGCCTCTCTAATATTCCACCCAAAGGTCCATATTTATGGTCCCACAAACTAGAAACCGTTTTACATAATTAATTTTTAATAAACAAAATTAATCTGTATTAAAATGGATTAATAAGTGGTCAAACAAAACTATCATATTCATGACTCAAGTGAACCGTCACACTTGTAACCGACTAGTGGTCATCCGTACCTGAAACTCAGGTAGTCCGGACATGGATTTGCTCCTTCGTATCTGTGGCTCGTGCGTACCTGACCTCGCACCAACCTTCAAAAACACTAAGGCGACTCTCAAGCGACGCGAGTGTGTGAAGTGCAAAATGCGCCATCAAATCGCCACATTACACCCAACTCACACGCCACTTGTGTCTCCTTACTTCTAAGGAAACAATTACTAAGGAGTGCTTCTCCAAATTAACTACTTCAAGGTTTGTCCTCCACCAATGTGGCCCCATTTTCACAAGTTTGGTAATTATATTCACCCAACTTCATTTATCGATACCTCATTCATCAAAACGTCACAATACACCAACACCCACGCACGAGTTAATCTTTATGGTTCCCACTTGTCTCTCCTTACTTTTAAGAAAACAGCTACTAAGGAGTGATCCTCCTTATTAACCACTACAAGGTTCGTCCCCCCCCCCCCCCCCACCCCCCCCCCCACACACACACACCAATGTGGGACAAACTTTATCTTTTTTGTTTCATTTTTCACAGCTTTGGTAATTCCAATCACCTAACTTCAAGCATCAATATCTCATTCATCTTAGCTCTGTTTTGAATATGGTTTGTTTCGTTACGAAACTCTCACATAATAGAACACAAAGCCACAAATAATTCATTATATAACATGTATATAAATATAATTATTTGTGTCTAAATTTTTTCACTATACTATACTCTAACAATTGTCATGAGTTTCACCCCAATCGTTATAAAAACGTCTTGCCTCGCAACCAATCATTTTTTGTAAAAAAAAATTCGTCTTTTTGATTGACATGGTCCTTTAGTTAAGTCGTATTTTCATCTCGTTGATTAGGATAATAAGATGAATTAGTGGTCGTTCATCGGGATCTCAATACAAATCAATAAATTCAGAAGTCTTAGAAGGTGAAGATCTAACTTTTCTTTTTGAATTTTTTTTTTTAATATTAATATTCCTACAATTGAAATTTTTAACCCAAATAAAAAAAAAACAAGTTTCACACTAATCACTAATTAAATACACATGCAGACACATAATCAAATACACACATTACAGATAGCAAAAGACTAAAAATAAAATACTAACATTTAAATACACACATTGTAACATTCAAATAATCAAAATACTTTAGCAAATTAGTAATCAAATCAATAAAATTTTGGAGGAAAGGTTAAAGAAAATACCTAAAGTAGGGTTTTGAGTTTTGAATTCTAAGGAAGTGACTTTCTATCAAGAGATTCAAGGCTTCACCCTTGTCTGGTTGTTTCAAATCAATCAAGATTCACCCTTTTTGTGGTCGATGATCCCTCGGTAAACACCGCTGTGAACTCTTTACCCACATCATGTTTCCCGACATACCATCACTGACGGCTTCCACTATCACCGAGGGATTTCCGACGTATACATTCGTAACTGAAATCCCTCTATTTTGTAGTGTTTCTCTTGTAGTTAATGAATGATATTGTTTTTGAGTTTTTACAAACATGTTGGATATCCAGGCCTTGAGGCATGTTCATCAACTTGTTTATTGATAGGTGACAAAACTGATATGTGGGGGTTTCATCCTTACTGTACGACTAAATCATACCATGAGCGATGCAGCAGGACTTGCACAATTCATGATAGCATTGAGTGAAATGGCAAATGGAGCATCCAAACCATCAACTTTACCTGTATGGCAAAGAGAGTTGCTTTGTGCAAGGAACCCACCATGTGTGACATGCACTCATCACGAGTATGACGAAATGGCAGAAACCAATGCTACAATCATCCCATTAGATGACGACATGGAACGTAGATCATTTTTCTTTGGACCTACTCAGATTATAGCCATTCGCAGGTTTGTTCCAACACAACTAGAAAAATGTACCACCTTTGAGGTGCTAACTGCTTGTCTTTGGCGTTGTCGTACCATCGCGCTAAACCCTAACCCTGAAGATGAGATGCGTATCACGTGCCTCGTACATGCGCGTTCAAAATTCAACCCTCCTCTCCCTGTAGGATATTATGGAAATGCTATAGCCTTCCCAACTGCGATTTCCACAGCTCGAGACCTATGTAACAAACCGTTAGGTCACGCGTTGGAGCTTGTGATGAAAGCTAAATCTGATGTCACTGAAGAATACATGAGATCTGTTGCTGACCTCTTGGTAATCAAAGGACGACCCCACTTCACAACTGCTCGAACCTATATTGTATCTGATTTGACTCGTGTTGCCGGATTAACTGAGGTGGATTTCGGGTGGGGGAAGCCCGTCTACGCAGGGCCTTCCAAGGCGGGAGTAGGGGATATTCCGTATGTTGCTAGTTTTTTTGTGCGCTTTATAAGCCATAAGGGAGAATCTGGAATCGTGGTACCGATATGGTTGCCAAGTGTTGCTATGAAGAGATTTGTCAAAGAGCTGAATACCATGTTGATGCAAGACAATAATGGTCAAGTTCCCGACAAGTTACTCGCTCGTTCCAAACTATAACTTTCGTGTTGTGTTTCATCACTTCATGTTACACAACATGCATTTAATAAGTGTTTTTTAATAAAATGTTTTTAGAAAGACTGCATTGTATGGTATTGTTTCTAAATAATCAGTCAAAATGTTAATTCGAGTTATATGTTTCCCTCCAATATATTACATGGGTGAGTGGTCTACTGTACCAAAGTGTAATAGTTCTTATATTTTTATCATTGTATATTTGATGGAACAAATTTTATCATGTTAACCTGTATGATTAAGCATCAAAATCATACAAGAGATGAGATAAGATGGTCCAAACAAACCAATTAAAAGTGTCGAGAGTAGCTAATTTTATAGTAATAAATGAATATTATTCGGTTTCTTGCAAACACAAACCTTTCTGAAAGATCACTTAGAGATGGCACCTGCTGATTTAGCCATCTTCAGCAGCTTTGCTTGAGCTTTCTCGGCCTGTTTGCTTCACAAATTGTCCTTTAACACGTGGTCGTTGTTCTGCTAGTTGTTTTCTGTTTTGATATCGTATCTGAAAAGTGGAGGGAAAGAATATACAGTTAGGAATGTACCGTTTATAAGATTTTAATTTGCTTTTTGTTTTGATATCGTATCTGAAAATGGGTCATTTTTGTTATCTGAAAACAGGATTTTATTCATTTATAACTAACTAGGTTAGAAACCCATGTATTATACGAGTTGAATAAATCCAACTTGTTGTATGCTAACAGTTTTGTATGAAGATTTGTATGTTGAATATTACCAGCCATTGGTGAAAAAAAAATAACGAAGATTTAAGAAATGAAGATTTAAGAAATTATGAAACTATATTTTAAGATAAGATATAATTGAAATCTTTTATTATTTAGTAAGTTTTAATAAATTTTAGACTTCACCAGAAATCGACACGTGACAGATAAAGTTATTCATTTATTAAAATAAGGATTAGTGTTTCAGATTAGAAAAACTAAAATATTTCAATAGTGAGTGTTTTTATAAAATGATTTAGGACGTTTTATGCGTTAAATATATAGGTTCTTTTTACTTCGACCCGTTTGACTTGCTAAAACAAATAACTAGAATCACTCATTCAAATAAGTAAACAAGTCAAAACCAACACTTTTAATAAAAAAGCAAGTGGAAGTTACCTTCTTTTCAAAGCATGTCTTTTCTCTTTTCGCGAAACTTGATCAATGCTGCTTGTCTCTGTGCGGATTTGTGTTGATCTATTCTTATTTCTCTACCACTCCCACCGCCACCGCCGACGCCGCCGTCACTTTTTCCAGTCAAGCCACCACCACTTTCACCATCTTTCCCTTCTAGATTCACACCAGTGCTGCTCCCATTCTGCACATTGCTCCCATGCTTGCTACCAGAACCACTTCTGTTCAAACTACAGTTTTCAGTGTTACCTACAACAGCTGCACCCAATACATTTGATGACCCGCAATGTGGAGCACTTGCAGCTAAACTTTTCAGGCCCGAATCTACATGGTTAGCTGGTGTTTCCGTTGGTTCTATGTTGTTGTAGTGATGAGCATGGTGGTGGTGATAAACGTGGTGAACTCGTGGCGGGTCCAGTGAATCAGAAGGTGGGATGTCACCAGATTTGGCGTATGCAGCTTGCTGAAAAGGGTATGTAAGTGGACAATTGAAGGAAAAAAAAATGGATGCAGACAGTTGATAAGATCTACTTTTTTATGTCTCTTTTTGAATTGGACGAGTGGTATAATACTTACTAGTTATAGATGTGGAAAAAGTGTCGGTTGGATAGCTAGGTCAAGCGGGTAATTTAGTACCGGTTGAAAATGGGTCCGCTCGGGTTTGTTCAACCAAAACACTTATTCCAACTTTTAATTCGAAAAGTAATTTTGATAAATATGATTACCGAAGTCATGTTGTTACAATAATAATCTAATTTATTTGGAAATGACATTTTGTGAAGAGGTCAAGGGGACATATAGAAACAAATAGCTAGAAGGGGAACATGTCTAGGTTAAAAGTCGCCTAAATACTATTTTCAATGCTTATAAGTTATAACCCCTAAATCATTTTAATAATAAGGTTTTTGTGATCATCATAACGAATTAATTATTTGTAATAATTTATTAATGAACAATGATTTTGCTAATCAAGCAATTTAGTAGGTTGGATGCATTAACATGTTTGACCCATTTTCTCTTTAGCTGAACTTTTTTGTGTGTACTCATTTAACCCAATATAGATAAAATATGATCCGAATCGACCTGTTCACAAGTAAATGGGTCAGAATTGCCACCTCCAATTAAGTGGTTTGAAATTGAAGCCTCTTGATGAAACTAATTTAGTAAAGTAACCGGCATTTATGTAAATTGCAAACCTCATTTAAGCCTTGATAAATAAGAAACCCATCGGAATGAGCATCACGTGTCGACTCTTTCTTCACACTTTCTGATTTATTATCAAGTTGAAAACCACTGGAACTGATTCCATTTCTTGTAGCATTTGTGGTTGTGTTATACCTGCAAAGCATTGAAAAATGCATTAGCAGCTGAGTTGGAGAGGTGGCAAATGAGCGGGTCAGAGGGGTTGGATCACTGATCAAAAGTCAAAACACGTGATTTGTAGTATGGGCCGGTTCTTTTGACCATTATTTCTAATTATTTTTATAACAAACATGTTATATATGATTATAAAAACTATGTTATTATTAATATAATAATCTACTTTATAAAAAAAACGTCATTTCTTATTCTTGTTCCCTCCCGACCTTGTGAAGGCTGAAAGCTCTGAATGTCTCAAAATGTTGTGGCCATTCTTAACTTCTTTAACTTCCCTAGGCCTCTTTAAGCTCAACTCGGTGACTGTTTCTCTAGAATCATCGATGACCTTGGTGTTTGTAACAGTTATATGTGTGGGCTCTTTTAGAGCTTCATATTCTCCATTAGCCACCCGAGGACCATACATCTCGTCAATGTCATCACCTCTCATGTTCTTTGTTGGGTCAAAATCTAGAGGGTTGTTAGATCCTCCTATAACAAACCCATTGGTCTTTTTAACTTTATCTGAAAAATGTTAAAACATAAGACATTTCTGACGGAAACTAATGAAAGGGGGTGTTTGGATGTGCGTTTTGAAATTGATTATATGATATCCAATAATCAAAATCAGATAATCAGCTGCAATAAAACATGCTTTAGGAGAGCGTGCTTTTGATGTGTTTGAAGTTAGTATTGCTAATTTATAGATAAAATTAGTTGCTAATTAATTGTCAAATTAGTTGTAAAAATGGTAATATATATATATTTGGTTTCCTTCTAATCATTTTTTTAGCTGGCATGAAACCGAATATTTGTTAAAACACTAAAAACAGATTATTGCTGTTTGAATTTGCAATAATCAATCAGTTCCAAAAATCAAATCCAAACACCCCCAAAGAACAACATTTAGTCAGATTTGAATCTGAAGAATCAAATTATTTTGTATCAAACCCTCTTGAATTTCCTGATTTTGGAAATCCTTTTTTGTTGAAATTTGTGCAGAGTGGATAACTACGCCACATGTGCTATCTGGATGCCCAGTTGTTTGATTACATGGAGATCCTGCTTGCGGGCTATCAAGCTCAACAGCTTGTTTTGTCCAAGAACTCTGCAGAATATGGATAAATAAGTAAATTTCTAGATTAAAGTGTGGATATTCATTTAACTATTTCCATACCACACATGTTTATTTCTGATATTGTAGACGTGGCAAAAAGAGTAGGTCAGGAAACGAGTAAAAATGGGTTCGGGTTGAAACTGTCAACTTAAGCACGGGCCAGGTTGGGCTGGGTTGAGCCACAAAAAATTGCTATCCACTTCTTTACTTTTTATGAATAACCAATGCTTTATACATTACAAAACTCTAGTAATTTAACAATAATAAAAAAAATTGTAAAAAGTGAGTTGGGAGCATAGTTATCAAAAGCGAGCTCCTCGTGCGCCTAGGCGCAATTTTAAGGCGAGGCTCGATAAATGCGCTTTGATTTTAAGGCGAGTGCCTTGTGAAGCTAAAGAAGATTTTGGTACTTTACTTTGAACATTTTGTTATTCAAGTTTTGGAATTACATTTGAATCTTGAGTATTTTAGAACCTTTTGGTACTAATTAGATGATATTAAATGTTATATAATAGCTTTTCTTTATTTATTTGAAGAATAGTATTATTTTTAAGTAAAGATTCCTTTCATTTAAGTGAGCTTTTTTTTCTCAGGCCCTTGCTTTTTTGCGCCTTGCGCCTAGGCCACGGGCGAGGCCTATGCGCCTTGAGTGCGCTAGCGCTTTTGACAACTATGGTTGGGAGTTTGTATACATAGGTTTATTATAATCATATAAATAAAACGAAAACAATACCTGGGTCCCACTACCATCATCACTTCCATCACGACTGCTCCCAATATCATCCCCAATCATGCTATCAGACCTTTTTGAGTTCACAGAGTTCTGAGTATTTGTGGCACTTTCACTCCCACTACCACTAGACTGATAAAAGAAGATATAATTGCAATCAGATGACAAATGATATTGATAACATGATTTAATATGCACAAAGTGGCAGCAAGCATATATTTCCTAATTTAGTAAGTCAAAGATGAAAAGGGAGCTAAATTTATTCGTAAAATATATAATTACAAAAAAGGCTAAAAACGTTACGGTTGAAGAAGCTGCATGACTAACTCTATACCTAAAAGTAAATGGTGTGTATATGAAACTTAAACATAAGGAATAATGTATAAATACGCCACCTAAGTATCATTTCATTCCATTTTCACCTAACTGACACACTATTATATCTACAGTTCTTTACATTAGCATTGTGCCTTGGTTAAACATGACAAGAAAATTTAGGGGTCAAAAGTTTCCAAGAAAAAAACACTTAAAAAAATGGAAGAGAGAGGGTTGTCGTGGGCGGAGTTACATATTTTGGACTTGTACCAGGAACAAGTCCACAATGCATGAAAGTTTAATTTCAAACTAGATATTAAATATTCAAATTTTGAAAGAAAAAAAAAGACCCAAGAATTTTATGTAAGTTTTCATAAGGTAATTTGTGATTTAAACTTAAAACAAAGGGTAAAATAACCATTTCAAACGGAATATGGTGTCAATGAAACAAACTAATACATGGTGGACTGTGTGTCAGTGTTTATACTTGGGTACATAGTGCATAAGATTTGAATTTCAAAGTAGACATTAAGTTACAAAATTTTGCAAAAAGACCCCAGAATTTTATATAAGTTTTCACAAGGTAGTTTAGTAATTTAATATTCAAACCAAGGGTATAATAGTAATTCAAACGGAATTTAAGATACACAGGTAGCCCGTTTGCCTCAGTTTATACTTGGAAGATGTGTGTTATAACCTTCGCAACACTTCAGTGGTTAAGTACAAATTCATCCCTAAACAATATTATAAAAACAAGAATTGGTTCAACTTACGCTGTGACATCGCCTCCACACATGCTGCCAAAGGTTTTTAAGCTCATTTTTCCGAATAGGCTTCAGTAAAAAATCAGCTGCGACTTTCGACAAAAACTTGAAAACTAAACCCATTGAATCATGAGATGACATCACTGCATATAGTGATCAATCGGGTTAGTTTGGCAAACTCTTAAAAGACACATTGTCAACTAAATTTGGCAATTGTTAATAGAAAGGATCATATTAAGATATTACTAATCACAGGGATATTCTTGCGTGTCTGGTGGCTCATAATCTTGCACAGAAGACCAATGCCAGATAAAGGAGGCATGATGACTTCAGTTAAAACGATATCAATGTGATTAGATAGATCTTCTAGAATCTTCCATGCTTGAAATCCATCGGCCGCTTCAATAACTGCAAAAACAAAAAAAGAATTATGATACATGTTTCAACCCAAAACAGCAGAAAGATTCATGTATATTGCCCACTAACCTTCATAATTACAGTTACGAAGCAATGCTGTGACAATATGACGTGTGCAATCATCATTTTCAACCAACAAGACCTTAATAGACCGGACATGAAGAAACCTGTCCCAATGGCTCAGGGACCCTTGAGACTGTAGCCGCTGATCTGGCACCAGCGGATCACCTCCAACTTTCACATTTCCATCAATTTTACCAATTTGCCACCCATCATTTCTTTGTGAACCTGATCCATTACCCACACCTACATTCACATCTCCCTCAAATTCGTCTTTCACATCGCTCAGTTTTTGAAACTTTTCATCCCTGCCACCATTACTGGTCATTGAAACACTTCCTGTCAATGATATTTAAGAACAACACCAACGGTAAGAGAGGTTGGAAAACTAATCTTGAAATCTGTTGACCCTTCTCAACACAACAAAATAAGCAGCACATAACTGCCTCCACAGGAATCAACTATCTACACACTAAAACAAAACAAAATATCCAAGAAAAAAAAATATTAATCTAACAACATTTTATGAACTAAACAAGAATTATAAAAACCATCATCAAACCATATTCAAACAAACCAGTTCTGTCTTGCAGGAAAGAGCTCCTTAAAGCTCTATTCAAACCCTGTCACAGACCACACAATTAGAAAACTAAACCCAATTTTTTTAAAGGGTGCTTATAAGCGTACACCACCCCCCTCACATCATATGACCCGTATAGCCACATGCGGGTCGTATAGCCCACATCATACAGATTGTATAGCCCCATACCGGTCGTATAGCCCAAAAGTCAAACCCGACAGTTTCTGGACATGTCACATCAGTCACATCCAGACATAATAAGGGCTGTACTGTGTCCCGTATAGCCCGATATGGCCCGTATTATGTGTACCTTACGACCTGTATCGTCTCAAAAACGTCTGTATTAAGGGGAAAAAGGCTTAATACGGCCCGTATTGGGGGCGGCATAACTCATATAGGGCTATATGCGTCGTTAGGTGTCAGTGGTGTACGGTTAGCTGCACGCGGTGTGTGTTTAGCGGTTCCTTTTTTAAATCTAGATACTGAATTTGATGCGGATTCGATCAATTGCTGTAAAAAAAACTTGAATTATAACATGGATACAGGATAACCGTTTAGCACCGTTAAATTTCAAATTTCTATTATAATCCACTAAAATCCCTCTTTTACAGGAACTATGGGAGCATCAATCTTACCTGAAACCATAAGAGTAAAAGTAATAGCACTTAATTGCTTCATAATCCGGTCTTATTAATCAATTAAAATGAACATTTAACAGTTAATCTAATCTACTAAGCTTAAGATATGAGATTACCGTAAGAGCTTCCGAAGAATTATTCGAATTGATCAGACATCGGGAGCCAGATCGAGCAGATTTACACTAACTAAACCGGATTAAACTTGTCTAACGTGAAAGGATTCAATGAATCGCAGCTTCCGGAGGATGAAATTAGGGTTTCGAAATGATCGACGCGAAATTGAGATGACTTGTGTGAGAAACAAAGGGGCTGATATTGCGAATATACGGAACTTAAAGGACCATTGATAAATTAATTCTGACGTGGCTGATGACGCGGAGGAATGATTGGTTAAAGATATGCCACGTGGAAGATCTGTGGGTTGTGTTGGCAATTATACGGGGTGGACAAATCTAAAGGGGGAAATGGGGCGGCCCAAATGGATTGGGACCGAATCGAGATAGATGGGTCAATGTGTGACACGTGTCTGTAGATTGGAAGCCTTGTAATGGTTTTGTTAAAACCTACCCCAAACTTTCGTTTAATGCTAGATTACCACCCTATGTTTTTTGAGACTACCGAAAAGCATGTGTTTGGCCAAAATTAGCATCTTGGACTACTTTTTAGGTACGTATTTGTTAACAAACATTTGTACAAGGTATTTATGTTTTAGGATTTTATATATTCTAGTATTTTGTAGTGGTAAGTGGTGTACTTTTCAGCTAAATAATAATTACGTCTAACTAAATGGTGAAAAAACTTATTCAACTATTTATATATAATTTAATGAAATTTACAACTTACAAGTATATTTATTATAGTATTTGATACATGTGATTTATGTAAATCGTTATCTTTGTAAGATTGAAATAAACTTAGATTTGTATAAAAGCATGATCTTAAAGGTCGATTTGCATTTCGGGTGCGAAACCATTTTATATAATATGTGATATAGGTCACTTTTAGTAATATTTTATATAATATGTAAATAGTAAAATCTATGGGTTTATGTCTTGAATGAACAGTGAATTTGATGGGTCTTATGCATACCTATACGTAGAGGTGCACAAAAGGCGGTTTTTGAACCGAACCGGTTTCGAACCGGCCCGAACCGGTTTGGTCAACGCAAACACTAAACCGGTTTTGACCCAAACCGGTTCGGGTTAAACCGGTTTTGCAAGTATAAAATGTCGAACCTATTGAACCGGTTCAGGTCGGTTCTGGACCGGTTCGGGTTGGTGAACCGGTTTAAACCGGTTTTTTTTATAAAAAAAAATTTTTAAAATAAATTAAAAAATATTACAACATTACAATACGAGAAAAAGAAAAACATATAGTTCAACGTTTATTCATATTGTAGGGGTTCGGAAATCACAAAACATTACAATATTAAACATTACAATACGAGAAAAAAATATATATATTTTTATTTTTTGGAGTTTTTTTGTTTAATATTAGCCGTCATTCTCGGAGTTACTAGTGGATCCTCGTAGTCTATCATCTTCGGCGAGTTCTTCATTTGTAAGTGGGCTCGCCAATCCTTGGTTAACCTCAGATTCGTGTATGAGTTCTTCAACTTCAATTTCTTCTTCAAGCGAAGCCCTATCTTGTCTCCTATCAACCGCATCCAAATGGTCTTTCAAGCAAATGCACATTTCCATTGCCGCGGGAGTGAGTCTAGTTCTTCGAATAGATAAAACCCTGCCACTAAGAGAAAAAACGGATTCCGAAGCTACCGTGGAAGCTTGGACGGTTAGTAAATCACGGGCCATGGCGGAAAGGACCGGAAAAGTAGATTCGTTTCCTTTCCACCAAGCCAAAATATCAAAGTCCTCAAAAACATCCGGACTCATAAATGATAAAAAGTTTGTTCCTCGTTGAACGGCAAACCTCTTTGAATAACTAATTTCGTCATTCTATCTCGAACAATATTTGGATCGAAGTTCCAAATTCCACCCTCGCTTGTCATAGATGCTTGACCCTCACCTGGAATATTCTTCAAACTCTGACACGATTTTTCCAGATGAGTTTTTAGAGTAGAATTTGATTCCTTTTTAAAAAAACCACCACATTTTTTGCAACGAGCACGTTCCAACCCGTTAGACAACTCACATAGATCGTAGTTTGACCAAATTGCGGGGTTCCTCGTTGTTGGTATTATTTTCACAACGCTAACTTCGTTAGAGGAAACACCATAACTTGAAGAACCTGCCATTGCGTTTTTTGAAATTTTTTGAGCGTTTTTTGAGCGTTTGAGAAGTGTGATTTAACCAAAACACCCACTACCTATTTATAATGTGTTTGGGGGTTAAAATGGGTCAAAAATTGGTCCCAACGGCTATATAGCCGTTTCCAACGGCTATTTTTTTTTTTACCGTTAAACCGGTTCAAACCGGTTTACCAAACCGGTTTCTCAAACCGGTTCACAAAAAACCGGTTTTAAACCGCTCGTCGCACAAATAGGTTAAACCGGTTGTAAACTGGCGGTTCGTATCGGTTTGAAACCGGTTCACACAAAACCGGTTATGGGGCGGTTCGGGTTCCGGTTCGGAACCGGTTTGGATTTCCAAACCGGTTTTTTTGTGCACCTCTACCTATACGACACCATCGTACTAAGGGTGTTAATTGAAACATGTTCATGGTTTGGTGGGTCGAACCCAACACAAATATGGAATTTTTACAAGAACCCATAAATTATGTCATACACTATAGTCCGGATATGGCTTGTGTATTCAGGGGTTTATACGGACATGACATGTGTGACCCGAAATTTTAGTTTTTTTTTTACATGTCATTACTCTAAAATTACAAATTTACATCCAAAACCACAAATGTCTATACTTAGACTAGTTTTATTAATTGTTAGGTAAGACTTACGTATATATTCGATGATGAAACCTATAATATATGGGCCTAAAATATTAAGTTGGTGATCTTTCAAGTTCGTAGAAGTTGATCGTATGTTGGAGTTTCAAGATGTTTCAATAATTGTAATATTTCTAATTATTAAAATGTAAGAACCAAACCATTTATTGAAAAAATATTCATAACTGTAGTCAAAATCTCAACTGAATGTCTAAATGTTAGTCACATTGACCCTTTGGATCAGCAAGATGAATATCTCGAAGTTGTGTCACATGGACCATGAGTTAGCACGTTTAAAATGATACTAATTTTTATGTATACTAGAATAAAGTTCAAGCACTTAATTCGACATTAGAAGTATATTGATTTTTCCCCAATAACCGAATACTTGTCTATAAATACTGCATACCTGATTCCATCCATAAATCGATTTGATTCCCTATGAGTTCTAGTCTCAATAAGACTAATAATTCTTACTGTTCATATAGTATGATATGAATATACCATGTCAATTCGTTATGTATGGATGATGAGATTTCATTGATACAGAGCTAATTCCAATAGACTTATTGGAGGGTCCCATTGGCGTGCATCCAGTAGGAATTGAACCTACGAATTCGCCAATTATGAGTTGGGTGCTTTAATCATTCAACTATGGATGCTTAGCGGGTCATAGTGAATGACCAGATCTCATATTATATTGAAGGATAAAATTTGATCCTTGAAGTGGGGTCAAGAATCAGGTTACACGATAAAAGAAAGGTGTGTTTGGAATATCCGACATATATCTCACAAACACTTATAATATTTTGAATCCAAAATATAAAAGATATTGTAGATCGCAAGTCATGATGGATTCATATCCATTCCACAAATATTTCAAAGGATTTTAAAAACCTTTAACACTCGTCAATCAATTTAAAAGACTTGATGAAGACTTTCTAACTATTTTGAGTGCAAATTACGATTTGCAGAGTTCATAAAATCTATAAATAGTAACATATCATATGTGTTACCGGTTTTTTTGTTATGATCTCGGTTCATTCCGGGATCAATATGTTGTTTGGTTTGACTCTACCAAACTAACATTGTAAAACTGTAGTGTCTCTGTCTCATTATACAAATCACCCATCCTGGAAATTTACTCTATTTAAGTCGCTTATGATGAGCTATGATATCGATATCGCTCATCATTCTGAAACTCGGGAACACTATTATTTCTATTTTAACTTTTGGTTTTGACACAACATATAGTTTATTCTTTTGACATAAAATACATGTAATAAGTTACCAATTTTGATGACCATAAAAATTATATTATACGAGTTAAATACCACCTAAAGCTGACTATATGATCTTACGTTATGCTCCCAAATAGGGGTGAGTATGGGGCGGGTCGGTTCGGTTTTCACCCTCCACCGAACCGAAACCGAGATCTTCGGTTATGACTTTTTCTTAACCGCTCGGTTTTCGGTTAATCGGTTAATTCTTCGGTTATGGGTCGTTAACCAACTCTCTTTTTTTTCTCCCTCTCATGATCGGTTTTTTTCACAGCTCATATTTGCTTTTTTAGATTGGTATATTTTTCTTTCTGGATCACATACTTCTCAAATGGAATTTGAAAGAAATAAAAACATTATGCCACAAAGTTTATATATATTATAGCATAAAATCAAAATACATACCACTCTAATAACAAAAAAAGCTCCGGTAGACTATAGTAAATCAACAAACCTACTGTCAAAAATGTTATAAAAGCCTACTGTGGCAATCCTAATAAAATTAACATGGAGTATTTCTACAATAATGAAGCTGCCATCACGAAGAAAACTACTGTTGAAAATTATTAAATCAATAACTAAACTTGGTGCAATTCTAATCGACTAACAAGCGGTAAAATCAAGGCAAAATACATCAAAATCAAGCACCCTAGCCTCATTAGAAGTTAGAACCAGCCAGTTGTTTACTAGTTACCTTTAAGGAGGCAAAAAATACACCTTTCGGTTCGGTTAATTGGCGGATCGGTTATATTTGGTGCGGTTCGGTTCAGTTAACCATGGTCGGTGCGGTTCGGTTATTTTCGGTGAAGGATAGTAGCTTAACCGAAAAAGTGGGTTGTCATAAAAACACTAAACCGCACCGTCGGTTAATGCTTCGGTTCGGTTATGTCGGTTAATTCGATTGCGGGTCGGTTAATTCGGTTTTCTGCTCACCCCTACTCCCAAACTCTTTAATCATCCAAAATATCGAATATGGGTCGGCCAGAGTTACTTTATTCCAAATATGCGTAACAAACTTGGACAAGTGTAATATCCAGTATTTTCCGAATTATCTTCGTCAAAAGCCCTTGCGCGTACCATTAAACTTAAAACCCGATTTCACTTTCTTTCAATCGATGAATATTGATTTTATATTTAAATATATATATATATATATATATATATATGTAATTACAAGTTTGTAATTATATCACTGAAGCACATAACCGATTTTATTTTTATACTTATCTAATATATATATATATATATATATATATATATATATATATATATATATATATATATACTTTATAAAAAGGAAACCCATTTATTGTTATAAGAATAAAGGGACTAAAACTGCCATTGTTCCAAACCTGGTTTAAACTAAAAAAAACTTAAGTTTATGCTCAAAATATTAAACCCTCAAAACTGCAGGGGCCTGTTCTGCAATTTGACCAAACTTCCTGAAACCAAAACAGTCTCAGGTTCGAACCTCCCCAGCCCCAGTTTCTCGTCCTTCTCACGCGAAATCGCATTTTCGACTAGGTTCAACGAACCTCGAGCTTCGCCTCGAGCATGCGATCGAAACCCAACGCTAATCAATGCTCCATTTCAACGGTAATCCCGTGTGGAGTCGGGATTAAACCCGTCTTCCCAACCATAATCTCCTCACCTAATCTAGCAATTAATATCCAAATCGCGTATATATACCGGCTCCTACACCTCAACGACATCATCCCAAATCTCCCTCAAGTTCCAAGTGTTCAGATTCGTGTTCACATTGCTCGATTTGAGGCCACGACCGCCGACGTCAACACCCAACTCGTTCCCCCTCGTTTCGACACTAAATCAGGTAATTCGAATACCCACTCTCATCGTTTTGAGTCCCTAATCAATTGCCCTCTGTCAATTTACAACGACAGAGGGATTTGCTAGTCGCATTTCGGGAATTTAGTTCTAGGGTTCATATGGGAAATGGGGATCGATAGAGATCTAGCTTAAACTTATTCTTTCGGGCATAATAACCAGCGAGCCCCGTAGCCGGGATGGTTAAGTTCTGTGTGTGGGTGTGTAACTCGGAGAGGTCTTGGGTTCGATCCGACCAAACCGGTTTTCGCCCTTTTTATTTTTTTTAGCCTTTTAAGCAGTTTCTAACACTTTTAACAATTTTTATAAATTCTGTTAAAACTTTATAAACTTAAAAATGATTTCTATTTATACTTTTAGAATCTAGAACTATTTTAATTAATTAAAAGTTAATTAAAACTTTTAATAAATAAATCCTTAAAAATAGCTTTAAACACTTGAAAACTATAAAAATACTTATAAACTTTATAGAAACTTTCATGGTAATCAGAAATTTATTTGGGATCTAATTTATTATATTTGGAAATAAACAGATCTATTTGAGACTTTAAAGTAATCATCTTCTTTTTAAAACAGAAATTTTATATAAATATTTATAAATGCTTTAAATGAATTCCTATTTAAACAAATATATCTAAACTTACTATTTATTCAAACTTAACATTGTTTAACTGCGAGTTGGTTTAATACTTACGTAATACGTAAATGCTTTAATAATTCATTAAATGATTTATATTGATTATTTTCAATTGGAAATATTTGCCCTTGTAGAAAATTATTTATTCTTAATAATTATGCATTCTCAAAATGGTTATTTTGAAACCTTAATTATTATTTATTCTCGAACTAATAGTTATCGTTATATATCTTTTAAATGATTATTATTAATCCTTAATAATTATCTATTCTTCAAATAATTATTATTAGACTTTAATAATTATTTAATCTTTCACTTAATTATTATTACCACGCTACTTCCAAAGATTTAGAAAAACTATTTGATTACTTAACTTGCGCAATAGATAAACTTAAAGCCTTTTAAATAATTATTGTGGGTAATGATTCTTATGAACTTATTAAACTTGATATTCAAACCTTGTATTTGAAACTTCAATCTAAAACTTTGCAAACCCAAATCATTTCCGTCTCCCATTTGGAACCCTAGTCGAATCCCGAAATCTTAGAATTCTTGTCCAAGTCCTATAGAATCGTACATGAAACTTTAGACTTATATTCTTAGGCTTATTGTGAGGATATTCTCCCTCAAAGTCTTGCAAACTTACTCTTATCGGATACTCTTCGTCAAACCAAGTGAGTATACTTAGCCCCTTTTTCCTTTCTATACTTTTGGGGTGAAACATGTTCAAAACTTTAAACTTATACAATTCTTGTACAACTATGACTAGATGCTTATTCTTATGTTAAACTTGAGACTTGTATGCTTAGATTAAACTTAAAATTAGCATATTCATTAACTTTGATCAAGCCTATGGTAACAATGATAGATCTATTGAATTTGACCAATCCACCTTGATTGATTGACCCCTTCGGGGGGGAGCCCTTGGTGTTTGTTACTAAATTAAACTTTAAACTTGAGACTTATAAGGGTAACCTGCGGGTTATGCCTAAACTTGGTCGGAGGGTTGATGTGCACAATGTCTAACATGCTTGTTTTCTCATACTTACATTATAGAATGCATGAATCATAGTGAATTGTAATACTTTTCAAATACTTGTTAAACTGTGTCAAAACCTTTGTATCTCACCAACTATTTTGTAGTTGACAGATTCTTTCACATGTTTCAGGTTCTATATCATAAGGCTTATCTGTGATCACATAGGATGCTTTTGGACCTAGTCTACTTATAAATTAAACGTTGTATTTCTTGTTATATTCCTTGTATTGAATCTTAAATTATTCATTAATGAAATATTGAAACTTTAATAGTCAACCTTGTGCTATTGAACAACCGCGTCCGCCCCGACGTATAATCCGCCGCCGGTTGGGGTGTGACAACAAGTACAACATGAAAGACTATTATTGATGTCATGATCAAGTCATATATCGACCATCCAATGTCTACTCAAATTTACGGGCTTTTAACAACACATAAGGTTTATGGTCGATATCATGGTTGGACCATGCAATGCCTCGAATTTTCAGTGTAATATATTGAAATACTTTATTACATTTAATATTAATAGAATTGTTGTGTGTAACGTGATAGCATAAGTCCATTTTTATAATTATGAAATTTAGACTACAATGTATTAAAAAGTGTTCAAGTTAAATATAAGTTCATGTGGAGCAAAGAAATAAAAAAACCATTCATATAATTGCAAATTGTGGCTTCATTTAACTCTTAAATCCTCTTATTAACATTCTTAAGTGATTTATTCCACTAAATGCCTATTTGTGAGTTTTCGGCCATTCAATTTCTTCAAACTGATAGTGCCTAATATCTTAGAAAAGAAAAAAGAAAAAACAATCTTAGAATAATTAAGAAATTGATGATTATTCAAGTTTTGGTTGATTATATGCTAAAACCCATGGATTCTAAAATCTAACTAAAGTATGACAATAATGATTTAAGCAATTGAACTCAAAATGTGTAAATTGATTAGTCTAATTCTCCATCTAATTTCATAGATTTTGCAGATTAATCTTGGATTATGCCTAATTGTAAAATATGGAACAATATAACAAAAGCCGTTCTAGCTCAGTTGGTAGAGCGCGTGGCTTTTAACCACGTGGTCGTGGGTTCGAGTCCCACGGATGGCGAATAGTACATATGGGTTTTTTTCGACAAAAAAGTAAAATCTTAATTTAAAACAAACTTTCACATATAACATGTTTAGATTTAGTACTAATGGCTGATTGGCGGCCATGGTGATGGTGACTTCGAATGGCGGCAAATTTGGTGAAAGAAATACGTTAAGGTAAATCTCACGTGGTTTCCGTCTTAAATACGTAAGAATAGATACGAATATTTCTGTTATTGTCTCTCTTACGTTTTGCATGGGATTTGTCAATCCACAAGGATGACCTAGGATTGGTTGGTCATATATATATATATAGGGATGAGTTCACTAGAAAACTCATTTTTATAAGAAAATCAAAAAACTCCTACTACATATGTGTAGTACACCCAAAAACCCAACCCCCCCACCCCACCCTCACCTCCACCCAAAAACCTAAACCCACCCCCCAAAAACCTAAACCCCCCACCCACTCTCCAAAAACTTAAACCCCTCACTCTCTTACGTTTTGCATGGGATTTGTCAATCCACAAGGATGACCTAGGATTGGTTGGTCATATATATATATATATATATATATATATATAGGGGTGAGTTCACTAGAAAACTCATTTTTATAAGAAAACCAAAAAACTCCTACTACATATGTGTAGTACATCCAAAAACCCAACCCCCCCACCCCACCCTCACCTCCACCCAAAAACCTAAACCCACCCCCCAAAAACCTAAACCCCCCACCCACTCTCCAAAAACCTAAACCCCTCACCCCACTCCACCCCTCAAAAAACCTAAACTAAACCAAAAAGTCTAACCCACCCCTAAAAACCTAACCCCACCCCCAATCCCCACCCAAAAACCTAACCCCACCCCACCTACCCCCTCACCCACCCCCCAAAAACCTAAACCCCCCACCCCACCCCTCCAAAAACCTAACCTAAAAGCTAAATTAAACCCAAAAGTTAAACTCACTACTTTTTGAGTTTTTTTTTGGACGAGCACGACGTGGGAAACAAGGTCTCCAAAACAGTTTTTTAATTTTTGAGTTATGATTTTTTTTACCTTAAACACATGGTTTTTTGGTTTTCTCATAAACATTGAGTTTTCTTATGATTCTTCACATATATATATATATATTTATCTCACTTATAATGTTTTTAATAAATATAGAATTATACAAAATATATGAATAATTGTATGAACAAATGACTACATGATTTATTACTGATAATTAAACTTTACGTGTTTCATGACATAACAATGTCATGAAAAAAAGGTTTTATACATAGAGTTACATTCCAAGATTTATCCATGGCCATTGGCCACTTACAAAGTACATTGGTGACCTTTATTACTAATAAGACAACATGCCATACTATAGAGTTAATAATCCTGAAAAAAATGCATACAATTTCAAGAAAATTCATCCTCTATAGGACAAAATCAAAAACTGTTTCGAGTCAACTTCCTTTCACGTCACATTCCCATTATCTTCGCGTAAGACGATTCCACATCCCCTTAACAGTCTCGATAATAAGATGAAGTATACGTAATTTGACTAGACCGCGTCTAGGTGGAAGCCTTCCTCTCGGTTTCTTCAAGCCCGATGCTTTCGTCATGTGTTCTTTCTGCAATAAACAAATCGAAAAGGTTTGATATTGTAGGGGAGAATTTGATGTGTTGAATGAACATATTAGTGACATTGTCACATATATATACACACACACACAAAGATATAGGGTCTTGACTCTTGAGTACTTTCTTGAAAGACAAGAAGTGACGTGATAAATCATAACATCACTACTTACCGAACCATACACAATTACACATGTGAATATGTTATATTAATACACGAATAAACAGTCAAGACACTTGAAATTGTTTACAAAAGGGGAAAGAATAGTCACTTCATATTCAAATGGGCCATAGGTGACCCGGATGGTGATTTCATATTCAAATGGGCGAAAAAAAATTGACCCAAGATGTCCCCTTTGAAAAGGACTTTGAAAGGTGAGTAACTTGGGACCCCCCGACAAACAAATGACTATTTCCTAAAAACACGGTATCAAACCAAAACAATTGAGACATGAATGATTTGAAAATAGTACTTAAGAAACTTTGCCTAGTGCATAGAGTTGACCCCTAAGATTACGTTGTTGGGTATCATGACCGCGTCAAGATCTTCCAAATTTTTGGCATTCAACAATGATCGAATAAGTAGAAAACTAAAGATGCTATTTATTAGTTAGTAATTCGAAAAAATTAAAGTGAATAATTTACAAGAAACGGTTTAGAGGTTGAATAACTGTGCAAAAGAAGTTAATAACCAACAGTTTAGACTTTAGACAACTTGAGCGAGTAACAGTACAATTGACGACCAACTAATTTTGTCGTTACAGTTACTATTGTCACATAGCATATACTTTGTTGTTATTGTGATGGTCGCTATTTTAAAGATTCTACTCGGACAGTGAAGGTGTTTGATTCCTATTCACAAGCGGTGTTTGGAATTGGTTATCAAAATTGTTTATTTTCTTAATATGTCTTCAACTCTTCATATAGTAGATAAACAAACTTACAAGACTTTTGGATTTGTGATTATTCATGAGTAAATATGATTTTTAAATGATAAGTTTAAGAGTTGCTTATTACAAAAAATTTATATGATAAAATTAAAAAGCATAAGCAATTTTACTAAGAAATCACAAAAAGGTATGAAATTTTATAGATGTGTCAAGTCGGATTACACAGTGAGATCATTGATAGAAACAATTGGATTAGGTTACTCTTTTATTGAAAAGTATTTACTGGCAAAATATAAAACTTAGATATATAACAATACGAAATCGCTGTCAGACTGTCAACTTAAGATGAAACTCATAAAAATTTGATTAAAATGTTTTTTTAAGCGAGTGAATCTCTTATTTCTATTTTAAGTGAATCTCTTATTTCTATTTGATTAAAACGTTTCACAAAGAAATTTGTTACGACAAAGTCCTAATTAATAATCATATCAAGTGGTTATAAGGGTAGAGGGTATCTTTCCCTTTCATATGTAAAACCATGTGAGTGTCATATCATATTTTCTAACTATTCTCAATCTATTTCTAAACCATTTTTTCAATTAATTAATTAAATTTAATAAGAAATGATTAATAAATTAATAAAAAGTAAATTATATTTTAATCAACTAAAATAAAAATATATAAACTTAATTTAAAAAGTATAAAGCTTCTAAAAAAACAAACATTTCAATAATAAAAAGACATTACAATAATAAATAAACAACATAAAAAATACGACCAATCGTCTAAGCTAGGTATGTAGGTGTTTGCAATATGTTTCACGAGATCCCATCGAAGGGTATTCTAGGTTTCTCACCAACGCAGTTCCATAAGATCGATTTAAGATCGACAAATTGAAAATTACGAATATTCACGTCAAATGATGAATCGTTTGGACTTGATGAACTTAGATTTTGGAGGTTGAAAAAGATCCACGGGTGAACTTGAGACAAATTTGATTGTGAAAATGTGAGAAAGGATAACTAAAATTTTAAAATTAGTGTGAAAGTATAAAAATTATGAAATGCTTTGTTATAGAGGTTTGAATTGGAAACTAAAAAATTAATTTTATTTTATTGTTCCAACGGCTATAACGTCGTTTGAATAGCGAGAGAGACTCAGCAAACAGTCACCTATATCACACAAAATTTTCCTGTACCAAGATTGGGGATGGTGTTCCCGCCGATATCAATCGGCACCGCACCCTTTCTAAGCCCATACCCTCCACCCTAACGTGAAATTAACTCATAAGTCTATTTTTGGTACTCTTTATGTGGATACAACATTCCATTTCAGTGACATGAGATATCCTATGTCATTGTTAATATGTCTTTGTTGTAACGTACAGGGGTGGACCTACCTTACGGGTAGGGGGAGCCCCCGCTACCCCTTAACTTTTTAGCGTACTGCAAAAAAAAATTATTTTTACAGTTTTATGTATTCGGTTATCCATTACGTTACCCCCTGAGAAAAAATTACGTTACCACTCAAATTTTTTTTAAAAACTCAACACTTCATAAAAATTCCAAAATTTTAAACCTAATACTTAATATAAAAATCCCATTTTATTAAAAAATTTGAGGTATTGGGTTTTAATAATTAAAAACCCAAAATCTCAATTCTCAAACCCAACTTACCCAAGCGGCCGGCCAAGAAGAAAGACAAAGAGCGGGAACTGTGAGAGCCAGAGACCGACCAATCGATCTGAGCTGAGACCACCGCCAGGCCAGTGGCGGAGTTTGAAAAAAAACGTGGTGAGGCCGGGATTTATTTTTCCTATCAAGGGGTCCGGAACTATAAAATTTTCGGCCCGAATACGTATAAATTAACACTACTGAGCGAAAAATCGACCGAATATGTAGAAATGAACACTACTGAGCGAAAAATCGGCCGAATATGTAGAAATGAACACTATTGAGCGAAAAATCGGGAGGGGGGCGGGCCCTCACAAACCTCCGCCCCTACGCCCGGCGCCGCCTCCGCCAAACCCCAGTCCTCTGCCTCGCCAGTCGCATGTTACCGTAAAAAAAATTGTTTACATGAAAGTACGATCAATTTTGTTTTTAGTTTCACTATATGAAAGTACGGTAAAAAAAATATTTCATTACCCCTGAACTTTTGTTCTAGATCCGTTACTGATAATGTATAGCATAATATTGCATCTTATGATATAGATGAGACAAAGATGAATGGTTTATCTTACTATTCGGCTCTTTTTCTATAAAATACTAAAAGGATCGAAACTAGTGAAACATTACATAAATGTAACACGAATTTCATGGGTTTAGGTTTACTCTAAAAAAATTCGGGCCAGTTTCTGGTCAAACCACGTGTCATGTTCGGTTTGACTTGATGAGTTCACGGTTGACCCACTTAACCCATTCAATTTTATATTTGTTTTTTTAAAATACGTTTTATGCAATAAATTAAATAGATAAAAGTCAAGTATTGTAAAAGTCAAGTATTGTAGTTTAAACATAATTATTTTATGAGAACTTTATTTTATATACATATGTTATAAAATTTTGTAACTTTGGAACTCTAATATGCAAAAAAAAAAAAAAAGGTTAAACAGATCGTGTTCGTGACATGCGTTAACACATGCAAGTGTCATGTTTGGGTTCATGTGTCTAATACTATTTTCAAGTTTATGTTGTGTCCGAATTCGTGTTAAATTTTTGGGTTAGTGTAAGGTTCGACTTACCAACCCATTGACACGATCACTTTAACGTCTCTACGTAAAACTTGCTTGGACCTGATCAAAATTTAGATGATAATAAATATTTTAACAAATAAAAATAAGTAAAATATAAAAACTATAAATGGAGGGAGAAGTAGACCCGCGACATTCTGGTCTTTTTTCCCAAAAAGCCCTTGTTTTTGTCTAATCTAATCAAAGACAAAAACCGTTGTTTTCTTAATTAAGGGTGACTTATGTCCATTAGATTCTACCCATGGTGTGCTTTTGATTTTTCCCAATGGGTCACACCAAAAACCCAAAATAGGACAAATGAAAAAAAAAAAAAAAGGCAAAATCATAATTTAATCTAATTAGGTTCAAACATTATGGTTATTTCATATTTGTCCACTAGAGTAGAGGTCACGAGTTATGACACGATCCATTCAATGACATGACTTGTTATAAAGTTAAATTTGTTATTATTTAGGGTAAACTAGTTCAGTCATAAACAAATCGACATGTTAATGAAATGATTTAAAAACTTGTTTAAATGGGTTTAATCCGATTAATCTGTTTATGAAATGCATAACACATTTAATTTATTGTCTTAACTAATAAGTTAATAGGTTGACATGACACGTTTATAACTCGTTTATCAAAAGAACGTAGTTTGATAAATAATAAAATACATTAAACTTAAATATGGATTGTTATTTTGGTAACTTTTAGATTACCGTGTTAATTGTGTTTTATTATTTTTTTTTAATCCGTGTTCAATAAACTAATCATGTTAAATGTGTCATATCATTTGTGTTTTAATCGTGTTAAACATTTTGTGTCATTTCATTCATGTTAATGGTGTAGTGTAAGCCGCCTATTAAACTTGCTAGTGTTATTATTTAAGACAGATCACACATTTAGTTACATATTTTTGTTCATGGTCTATAGTCGGGTTATAACATGTCGAACACGACTTTGTTTAACACAACACGACACATTTTGACCGCTCATGCTGGGAGGGTAAATTATTAACTAATTAGTAAAACATCAGCAAACTCATAAACTATATAACAACCGTTATACTCGATATGATTTGAAAACCTTTAAGAACAGTAACTTACCTGCATTTGTGCACAAGGTACAACCTTACAAAATTTCTTCTCTTCTTCCTATTTACACCACGTAATATGAGACCACCTAGATTGAAAGAAAAATTGTTTTATTGATTTGACTTTGATGTTGGGTTTGAACATAAAATTGATAATTTATTTATTTATTTTGATGTTTTGGTTTTATGTTTTTTTGTTAATGTTATTTTTTACGTTTGTAATCGGGCCTACGTTTTTGATTTTTTGGGTGGAGTCACGGTCGATTTTATGATGTTTTTTCCTTTCACTTTTATTTATTTATTTATTTATTTTGATGTTTTTGTTCTAGGTTTTTCTTTTATTAACATTTTCTTTATCGTTTCGTATGCGCCTGCAATCGGGACTTCTCAATGTTATGCTTTCGGGTTTTGCGGCGGAGTGACGGTTGCTTTTACGACGGGGTACACTTTAAGTTTTTACGTCAGAGTGACAACCGTTGCGACATGTTTTTTTTTTCTAGGTTTTTATATTCAAGATCGAGTCTGTGTTTTAATATTCGGGTTTGTGGCGGGATTCCTGGCTCAACACGCATGTGGAAAACCTACTAGTTTCTATAATAAAGTTCTGGATGGTGGGTTGGTGTTGTATTAGGTTAGAAGATAAATAAACAACATTAGCGTTGTCACCAAAAAAAACAACTTCAGAAATTAACATGACAATTCTAGCATATTTTTACCACTAGATTGAGAGACACGACATGTTGAACTTAATTTAGAGGAACAAGAAGGACCAATAGCACAAGGTATACTAACATGTTTCTAGGTGTCAATGATCTTTAGCTCAAATAGTTGAGGTGAGGTACCCAAGACTTCATTAAAATGGGGAGGTGTTGGGTTCAAGTCAGTGGCGAAGCTTGAAGAAGACCCCGGGGGGGGTCGGGATTTTTTTTCCCTATCAGAGGGGGGCCAGAACTATAAAATTTTCACCCGAATACATATAAATTAACACTATTGAGCGAAAAATCGACCGAATACGTATATATTTACACTTCTGAGCGAAAAATCGGAGTGGACCGGGGCCCACTCCGGCCCCAACTAACCTTCGCCCCTGGTTCAAGTTCCACTTGTGACAAGAAAGGGTTTCAGGTTGGGCCAGGAGGTTTTCTCACTTATAGTGGGTTTCCTCATAAGGGTGGTGAAGATGATCGGGTGGGCCACTGGTCCGTCAGTGATCCAAATTACCGTTAAAAAAAACACATTTCTAGGTAAAACATTATGCGCATGATAGCATTAAAGTATGGTTCTCGAGAATCATGCAAGTACAAGACAAACGTGTTAAACAACATACACGATACCAAAATGTATAAATGTAAGATATTATATATCTTCAACAGAGGCTACAATATAAAGAGCGGTTCAAATACAAAAAGTACGTTTTCAAAAATGAAATTTTGGTTTGGTGTGAACATGAGTATTGCAAACAATTGAGTGTGTCTAAAATAAATATCACATCCTACTCTAAATAAAGTTGGTCTAATAGTTCTATATTTGTTTTAAAAATATGTTTTCTTATATCATTTCATAACTTTTAATTTTAAAAAAACACACCGGTTCTAAACTTCTACCAACGGTTAAATCCACACACCACCACCACCACCAGTATGCATATAATCGTTATCCTTAAATCTACATCTACCAGAATATTAATTCCCTCACCATTGTAACCCTCTCTAAACATCAGAACCACACAATGTTAGATCTTAATCTAAGTATTGGCCGTCACACCGGCTTAATACCGGAATCTAACACTTCCAATTCTTCCGCCGGCAATATGGAGACGGCGAGTATCTCCGGCGACGAGGAACACTTCGGGTACAGGTTTGATATACTGAAGAAGAATGATCTAGAAGACTTTCAGAACAGTACGGTTGCAACGAAGCCGGTTTTTCCGGTGATCGGCGAAGACGGTGGATTCATTCCACAGCATTGGGTGGATAAAGGTTGTGAAGATAGAGTATTCATGTTGAAACAAAATCAACACCATCACCACCGCCAGTATCAGCATCAGCATCAGCACCAGCACCAGCACCAGCAACAACAACAACGGCAACAGGTGAAGAGGGGTAGGAGAGGACCGAGGTCTCGAAGTTCTCAGTATCGCGGTGTTACGTTTTATCGAAGAACCGGACGATGGGAATCGCATATTTGGTTAGTTCATAAACATGCCTAGCTTGTATATGTATGCATGTTTTCTACATTGTTATGTTTACTTATGTCCTGTTTTTATATGTTTTTATTTTTGTAGGGATTGTGGGAAACAAGTATATCTAGGTAAGACATTATATACAACCCCGTTATCTCGTACGTGTAGTTGAGTCGGGTCATGAGGGGGCTCGTATGTTTTTTTTACGTGTGTTATTTTTATTTAATTTCTACACTTGTTTTTTTAGGTGGATTTGATACCGCACATGCTGCTGCTAGGTCATTATATCTTTTGATTCTTGTTTCAAATTATTCACAATTAGTTTTATCATTTGAATCATTTCTAAAGCTACCAATGTAATATTTCTACAGGGCGTATGATCGCTGTGCGATAAAATTTCGGGGACTTGATGCCGATATTAACTTTAATATAAGTGATTATGAGGAAGAATTTAATCAGGTTTGTGTGACACTATAAACATAATGTAAGCACATGACTACATGAGACATGTTTTTGTGTCTTACTTACATTGTATATTATATTATGTTATTAGGTACAACCCTACACTAAGATAATAGCTCAATAGTAAAATGTTAACATGTGTGTAGATGAAAAACTTGACAAAAGAAGAGTTTGTGCATATTCTTCGACGCCAGAGCACAGGATTCTCTAGAGGAAGCTCGAAATATAGAGGCGTTACTTTGCACAAATGCGGTCGATGGGAAGCCCGAATGGGCCAATTTCTAGGAAAGAAGTGAGTTTCCATGAATTAAAACTAGAATCATTATATGGTCATCAAGGAATATGGACTCAAAATGTATCATACATTTCACAAAACATTTTACAGGTACATCTACCTTGGATTATTTGACAGTGAAATCGAAGCTGCAAGGTACCCGTTTTACACAATTAACTCGATTATTAGTTAATTTCCCGATAGGGCAAAATGTAGAAACGCGATGTACTTTCAAATTTTATCTTAACAATGGTTTGATTCTCTGAATTCATTAGGGCTTATGATAAGGCGGCTATAAAATGCAACGAGAGAGAAGCGATCACCAATTTTGATCCGAGCTTGTATGAAGGCGAGCTAAGCAATGGTGGTAAAACCATAGAAGTTAATGTAACATTTTTTTCATTTATAAGCCGTTAAGTTTCATTTAGTTGCTAATCATGATTTGCATATTATATATTTATATCTACAGAAAACATCCAATCTATGGATTTGAGCTTGGGTATTGCTCCACCATCATTAACAGGAGATATTCAAGAAAATGACACCTTTGGGAACTTGAATGAGATTAACATCTTAGGAGACATGTCTTCTCATGCTCCAAGAACTATGGTAATTAACTCGGGTCTGGTAACAAGTCAAAACGAGTTATATATGAGGAAAATGAGTTAAGGTCAAAGGGGGTCGTTTAAAAATGTATCAAACATTTTTTTAAGAAAAAAACATGATTAAACAAGTTGTAGGCATTTCAGTTCATTTTAGGGCCAGTCCTTTTAGGTTGATTTTATGTATAACTTTTAATGATCAGGGGACACCACCTCCGTGTTGGGCGGCATGGGGAGGAGCTACACTGACGTCGCTCTTGCCCGCTGCAGCATCATCGGGATTCGGTAATTCATCGTCATCTGATGCTGCTCATTATCACTACAATGTCACAACGATCCCACCGTACTACTGTAGAAGCTGAAGGTACAAGTAGAGGAAGCACATCCATGACATATTCCCTTAGTTTAGAGAGAATAGAATCTGATTATTATGTGGAGAAAACAAATGGGAGTATGGGACAAGTAGATAGATTGAATATTTCGTTTTTTTTAACAGTAATTTAATCTACTCTAACTATACACCATTATTTATCATGTGACTCGAATCCTTGACCACTTGAGAAGGGTACCGTATTACACACCAAGATAACATTAGACAAAGATCCTTTAGTGACTGTTTCATTTACAACTAAAATTAAGCAACATCAAGAGTACGACAATACTTTTGTTTCCTATATACTTATGCGATGTCATGTCCGTAACATTATGAATATCATCCTTTTAGCAGACTATTTATGAATCTCGTCACTATGACAATTGATTGCTTTAACAGATAATTCATTGTCAAAGTAAAATGATCAAATTACCCTTTTACACTTCACCCTTTTTTTTATTTACAATAATAATTAATGATAAAAAAACGTAGAAACAATAAAAAGATGATTCAAAATTATCGCTTCTTTTACCACCTTTTAGTTTTTTAAACAAAGTGTATCTTAAGAAAATTTAACTCATGTTTCAAAAAACAAAAACAAAGCCGACACAGTTTGTTACATGATAAAAGTTAAAACGAAATATGAAATGTAGGTTTGAACCATTTTTACAAACATCATATATTGTAATGTTAATGTAAATAATGTTTATTTTTAAGAAATAACGCGTTATTTACAAATGATAAGTTAATTAAGAGGGTTTTATAAAACGATTCATCTACGAGGATAAGTAATGTGTGTTTTATAGTAACTAAAAAAATACGGTTTTTGAAGTGTGGAATATTTATATAAATAGGTTTTACATGATTGATATTTTATACATGAAAATAAAAAGTTTAAGATTCTTTTTAACCGTTGGGATGCTATAACCGGATATAAAGGGTAGCCACCGTTGGAAGATTGGACAAATAGATTTGATAGTGGTCAAAAACTCAATATATGTCCCTCAACACATTACCACTTCTCAATTTTTCACAAAACCTATGATTTGTCAAATCATAATTTAACTAAATTACTCAAACAACCTTTTTACTTTTCCAATGACTTTTTTTACTGGAAAATATTTATATAAAAGTAATCATATATATCAATATACAAATTACAATATGCAATATACTCATCAAAAACTTTTTACCCAAACAACCTGAGTTCATAAATTTAAAAAAAAAAATATTTACTCATCAAAATTTTAATTTAAAAATACAGTTCTAATAATTAAATTAGGGATGATTAGAATTAATTTCAGAGAGTAAAATTACAAAAAAAAAAAGAGTTAGCCTAGTCATTTTCCTTTAACAGTCAGTTTTTCTTTAATCAGATTTGTGACATGTAAAAAAACTAAATAATTTATAGTTGATAAAGTTAAAAGTTGTATTAATTTATATGTGTATATATATTAAATGAAAACTATTTGTTAACTTTATGAAACTTGTATAATAAAACTTTTACAATCTATTTTTTTTTTTTTGATAAATCATTTTTAATTGATAAAATTATCAATCCATTTATTTTTCCTTGTAACATGTTGGATCTTAAATATATATTTTTTTTCGGGTTTAATTTGAATGCATTTTTCGTCGTATATAGCAACTCTTACATGGATAATTAACATCGACAATATATGCATTTAAAAAATAGTACAATTTAGTAAAGTTATAAGAGCAGGGTGACTCTATGGTACAACCAACCGATTTATGCTCCCAAATTTGAAAGGTCTCAAAAATTGAAAAACTATTTTATTATGTATTATCAACTTTTGTGTTTTTAGTGAGAAATGATGATTCAAAACTTTTATGTTAACATTATACGTTTTCAGTTTTTTGACGCTCCATTAAATTACATTTTAAATTTTCTTATATATTTACAAACTTTCACAGAAGACCTCAATTTCAACGTTCGTTTTAAGGCACAAAATATGTTGAGCCGGCCCTTTATAAGAGTGTCATTTTTAAAATACAATGCATTCTTTTATGATATACTAGATTAGAATCCCGTGTATTACACGGGTTAATTAAATATAATATTATATACATAGTAATAAAAATTTATGTTTTTAAAACCCGTGTAATACACGAGTTAGTAAAATATAATATAATATATTAACATATAAACTCGTCAAAATGTAACAATATGAATATGTAAAAATATATGATTAAATGTTTTTTATTTGAATCCTACATGACTATAAAATTGTTTTTCGTTTGTAGAAATCATAAAAATATGATTAAACAATTTAAAAAAACAATTTAATTTTAAATTCAAAAATTTATAGATAAAAATTAAAACAAATAATTAATTTAGTTGACTAAAATATGGGAGTTTATTGTTAATAGGAGAGATGCGGGAAAATATGAATTAGGAGGCCTAGAATTATGACAAGCGTAATCTTATTTTACTTGTTTATTATTTAGTATAGATTTTTGAAATAAAAAGATGTTGGTTTGTTTAGAAATAGTGAAATATCACGTGTCTTAAAAAGAAATAAGTTGGATGATATGAGAGGGGCCATGTAAGGGAAGGTGGATGTTTGGCACATTTAATAAAGACAGAGGTACAAGGTTTTAGCAACGGTTCCTCAATCTAATCGGTTAAAAAGGTGACTTCTGTCTAACAGCCAACAGGCATCTTTGGTTGCTCTGTTTTAATGTCGTCAGTTTTCTTTGGTTTTTTTCATGTTCTTTTCCCATTCCTCTTATAACTGTGCCACTGTCAAATCATTTCCTTTTTTATTACTTTCTTCTTAAATTTATACTAATTTAATAAAAATGAAATAGCAGATACGTGATATTCTTTCATGTTTTATGATCACTTGCTTTTGAATATTAATCACGAGTTCGAGCCGTGAAAAAACATCTTACTTAACACAAAGTATGATGTAAGGTTGCGTACGTCAGCCCTGCCCAGCGCAAATGTGGAAGCTAAATAAGCAAAGATCATCAAAGGATTTAAAATAGGGCTAAGATGAATTCACTCGAGTGGAGCAATTGGTGTTCTTTCAACCTATAGTTGTTTGTAGTTAGGGTGTAATTATTTTTTTCCTGTTTTGTTTGGTCTGTCTTTTTCCATTCGGTTTCCTGGTTGTACTTTGGTTTTATGTTATTGATATATGCCTTTAAAAAAAAATAAAACACCAAGTACACCCTTTATTTATAATTTTTTAAGATACTCAACTTTAAAGTGGTTGAAACTTGAAACATCTACACGGCATCTTATTCACGCTCCGCTTTGTCTCTTCTTTCTCTCTGTCTTCACGCCAGCCATAAACCTCTCCTAGTTTCTCCTCACGGGCGTCTCTTTTTCTCACTCTTCTTCTCTCTCCATCTCTTCTCACATAAATGGTTTGTGATAGTCCATAGCCACGAACCTTTTGTCGTAAAAATGGTGTCACCCACGCCAGCTGGAGGACATGGCAATGTCCGTGAGACTATAAAAACGGTGGGTTGTGGATGGTCTTAGTCGTTTTTTGACAGTTATTGATAATTTAATTAAAAATGTTACACTCTTAAATATAACCCTTGGGCTATGCAACAGACAATATATTAGTATATCACTCAAATACTCAGCTCAATTGCACGAGAAAAGGCTCTCTTAGCAGGCTGCTTATATTTGGGCCTATTTTGAACGCACTTTGATGTGACTTATTGGTCTCTGTTTGTGAAAAAAGATGGGCCTTTTTTATTCGTTTAGATAAGGTCACAACCACAAGGCCCATTAGTTATGTTTATTTTGATATAAAAAGATGGATTATTGGATTTTAATAATCCCACCTTTTACCAATTGACCCATAATAATCTCAACTGAGAATATTGTTACCACCGGTCCCTACTTTCAAACTATTTTTTTACATTGGACCCCTCGTTAAAAAAACTTAACGCCGTTAGAGTTATATGACGTGGACATCTACAAACCGTCGGAAAGCCGAGCCAAGCTAGCAGTGGTCTCGTGGTGACTTTTGAAATTGGCTCTGGTGGTGTTTAACTGGTCTCGTGGGTCCGGAAAGTCCAAACAGAGACAACGGTGGTGTTTAACGAGACCAGTTAAACACCACCAAAGCCAATTTCAAAAGCCAACACGAGACCACTGCTAGCTTGGCTTGACTTTCCGACGGTTTACAGATGTCCACGTCATATAAACTCTAACGGCGTTAAGTTTTTTTAACGTGGGTCCAATGTAAAAAAATTGTTTGCAAGTAGGGACCGGTGGTAAGAATATTATCAGTAGTAATTATTATTGATCAATTGATAAAATTTGAGATTATTAAAATCCAATAATCCTAAAAAGATTAATCTAAAAATGCTCAGCAAGTTCCTTTCCAAATTTTATCTTTTTTATATAATGTAGTTTCTTCGTTGTTTCATATTTTATCTCTTACAAAAAAAACTTTTATTTAATGTCATAGGTATGAAAAAGTCATAGTAACCAAATTTTATAATTGTTTTATTTAGATCACTCAGTTTTAATGAGCTATAAAAATTTCACAATAATAAAACAAAACTAAAAATTGAGTTGTTTTTTATTTGACTTACTTCGTCTATATGGTTGTCTTTTATGCTCTGATTTGATGGATTATCCAACCCAGAGCACATGAACGGCCCAAATGTATAAGGAAAAAAGGACAACATTAGTCCCTCACTTTTATGAGGGCCATGTTTTTAGGGTTTAGATATGTGATAATAATAAAAGTTTCACACCTTTGGATGTGTGATTTGTGAATCAAAAGATTCCCAGGTTTAAAGCAAAGAAGTTAGATTCACATGTTTTTAGTTTCACATCTTCGTGTATTGATTTGTTCAATTATATGATATAATATATCTCGATGAAAATTGGTTTCTCAAAAATTGACACCGATAAATGGTTTAATGAACAATAGCAGTGAAATCAAAGTATGATTGTGAGTTTAAACATCAGAAATTATCGTACAAGAAAAAAAAAGTCTCAAATTTTAATTTCACTTTAGGCTCCTAAAGTAGATCGGGTAGCCCCTGCTTTAGCAATCTTAGTTATTGGCAGGGGTTTGGTCGTTAGAGGCCTATTTGTATGTGTTTAGTGATTGGTTTGTTAGTAAGAAAAAATTAGATGATTTTAATATAAGAGTGATAGAAACTAAGCTATCAATTTATCTTTGTAATGGGAAGAAAAAGACAGATCACATAATTCAAAATAAAAGGGCTAGATACGTGACATGTGATTAAGGTTACAAAAGTTGTATCCAAAACTTATTAATTTTGCAATAATGTTTCCTTTATAACAAAGAAAATAGTGTTCTCTCCAACTACGGTCCAACAAGAATATTGTCCACATTCCACATGCCCAACAATTTTGACCATCTTATCCTTGTCACTTACCACTTTATTTTGTATATGCTTTTGAGTTTTAACTTGATTAAAACTTACATGTAAAGTTATGTTAATATTATATAGGATAAGAATTAGTTGTTAACTCACTCTTAGTGTGAATTTAATTAATTATGTCAAAATCAATTCAAATCATTTTTAATAACATTATTACAACGTCATGTTCTTTTCTTTTCTTTTCTTTTTCATTTATCGGTGTCAAATTTTCAACCCCAAAACCAAGCCGGTTCTTTGGAATTTATAGCTAGGCTTTTCCTTTTTCTATTTTTTTAATTATTTAATTAACTTTTTTTTATGTTTTTTGTCTTTCCTTTTTATTTTTTTTTCTGTTATTATATAACTATTTTTTTTTGCTATTTGCCTAAATAGTTTTTTAAATTCTTTAGTATTTTAATTAATTATAATAATAAACTACCTTTTTGAAATGATATATCTGGTAGACGACGGTTTTACACCGTTTTGCTTTTATTTTTCTTAACATCATTCTATCTTTTCGTTAAACAATTGTTTAAAGTTCGCTTTCATTTTTACAACGACACAACTTTTTTTTATTTCCATGTATACCACCGCATCGTGCTTTTTTTTCTACGTTTCGATACCGATCCGTCGCAACGCATTATTTAGTCGTTTATTAATTATTTGTGTTTTTATAAATATTCTTGCCATTTTTTAATTATTTAAGTGTTTACTTTTCTCATATATTCTTTTAGTTATTTCAATAAATAATGGCTATTAAAATGACACATGAATTAGTTATAACAGACGGAAATTGCTTTGAGGGTGAAGGGGGCGCCCTCGGGTAAAGGTCTTCGGGTAGCTCGGCTACACCGTCGCCGATGCCACGGGTAAGGGTTCGGGTTGGAAATTTCGGTTATATGTACCCGATGTAGAAGGTTGATCGGCTATCCAAGTCTCAATCATCTTCAACCTCCAAGCTTGACCCCTTCGATGTTTTTTCCCCTTTTGCTTTTTTGAGAGGAATTAATTACCTTGGTGCTGAAGAATTTCAGTTTCAGATTGCGCAATTTTGTCCAACAATTTTAGTTTCGTGATGGTTTCTCCTTTTAAGCGATGATCTGCAATCGGAAAAGAGTTCATCAAAGTTTCGCCGATGTATTTTGATTAATACATTTGACAATTGAAAACATCATTCCTCTATCTGGTATTTTGACAATTGAAAACATGAAATTAGTTTTAAATAAATATACATTAGTTTTAATTTAAAAAATGAAATAAAAAAATTAGTTAGGGTATTAGGGTAGTATTTGGATAAAAGTAAGGTGACACATCCTCATTGAGTATTTTAGTTAGGATACTTTTTTGATGAGGGTCGTGCCCCTTCACGCTGATAGTTTGCTCCGGTTCCTAAAGAACATTACATTACACCCATTAAAAATTCAAGTTGTATGTTTTTTCTTAGTTAAGCTTGCATTCATTAATATCTCTTCTAAATAACTGATACATATTTTGTCACACGCATATATGTATATATTTATTAGATATAAAGGCATTGATCCTTTATTATTCTTTGGACTGATATACTTGGTGTTTGATATGGTTGGATCATTGAAAGCTTAGACGCTAAGAAAAGTCATATAATATGTATATGTGTATCTATATGCAATTATGCACACACATGTATATGTATAGGTATAGGTATAGGTATAGGTAAGTTCAAATAAGAAAAAAACCAATTAATATTAATGCACCATTTTATTGAGGAAGGATCAAATAAGAAGTGGATTTTGCTCAAGTAGCCTAATAAAATTTTTAAAAAATTAAATATCTGGCTCATACGAACTCCGATTGAACTCCTTCCAGCGGCATTTGAACCGTCTCGTCGAGCTTTGCCATCTTAGCTTTTAAGTTTTAGATTTAGGTTTTAGCATTTAGGGTTTAGTTTTTTAGGATTTAGCTTTAAGATTTAGTTTTTGGGTTTAGCTTTAGGGTTTAGTTTGTAGGGTTTAGTTTTAAGGTTTAGTTTTAAGGTTTAGCTTTAGGTTTTAGCGTTTTTAGCTTTTAAGTTTAGTTTTTATGGTTTATATTTTAGGTTTTAGCCTTAAGGTTTAGCTTTAAGGTTTAGTTTTATGGTTTAGGGTTTAGAGAATTGTGTTTAAAGTTCGACGAGCCGGTTCCAACGCCGCTGAAATGAGTTCAATTAGAGTTCGTATGAGCCGGATATTTAATTTTTAATAATTCTTCTTAGACTATTTAGACAAAATCCTCTTTTTAGGGGATCCTCTCTCCCATTTTATTTGTAAAATTAGTATGTATGCAACAGTGAATAAAATGGTTTTTAAACTTTATAAAGTCTACCACAATATATGTGTATAGATGGACGAGTTTAAATATAAATAAGAACCCTAATGATTAATTAGGTTTACTCATTTCTATTTTAAATATAAAAATAAATTAAATAATATTTTACTTTGTTTGTTTATTTATTTATTTATTTTATAATCTATTAACATTTCACCCTTGCATTTAAAATACCAACCATAATTTGTTTCACTTATCTTTAACTTCTTACTTATTGGAAGCAACACACACACAGATGAAAATCCAGGAAAAGTATTGCTTTTTAATTATTACTTTTTTAACATTAATGTATTATTGCATCATTTTTTATAGTTGTATATAAGTTTTGATGATAAAACCGTTTAAAATGGATGCAAAATCACTCAAAAAGTTTGTTGCATTTCACATGTCGAGCTTACTTTATTCTTTAGCTTTAAATAATGACATGTGACATTTTTATTCCCCTTTTCTCATTTTTTTTTTGGTTTTTCAAATGTTAATTGATCTTATAGTTATCAAATATAAAGATAAGTATGTAGATTTTTGGAAGAATATAACATATCATAATCATAACATAAAACATTTTTTTTTAAAGTTAAATTTCATTAATCATATGAGTGAGACTTGAACTCATAATCTTCTAAAATCTTTAGGCCATCAACCCCAATGACTATAATATAAAATATATAATAATATTTTTTTAGATTTCTCTCTTTTATTTCAATCACATATTATTCATAATTGCATTAATTAGTCATTTATTTAGTCGTCAAGTAACAAATACAATGTGAATGTCTTGGGCTCAAGAGTCCACAACAAAAGGGTCCAGTTTGACCAGAAAGTTTTCTCATCTATGGTAGGTTTCCTTTTGAGTGTGATAGACTTGATCGGCTAGGTCAATGACCCGTCAGTAATCCAAATTTATGTTTTTTTATACAATAAAAATGTTCATACTTTTCAGTTACTATATTTTATTTTCGATGGAATAGTTAATAAGTAATGCACCTTCGAGATGATGAGATAGTATGAATGCATCAACGTGTTGTACCATGAGCAGGAAAATTTGTACTGTACAACTGGCAATGTGGAAAACTTTACTAAAAGTAACGTTTTAACGACTTACGTTACCTTTTATTAAAGATTGATACAAACTTTGGTGTTACCTTTACATAAAGATAAACCTTTTTTTTTCTTTTAAATTTTACTAAATAATTTCCCATTTGAAAGTTAAATATATTTAGAACAATTTGAATCAAGTTAAGTCACCTTAATATTTTGAAGCTTAAGCTCGATAAATTAACTCATGCTTACAGATTCTGTTGAATACAACTTGATTGTTACTATTTAGGTAATACCAGAAATTTCAGATTTCAGTTTAATGATGAAATCTAAAATTTAATGTATAAAATAAAGTAAGAAAAGTGTAATTTGTTCTTTTATTAACGACCAAAAAGACGATTGTACCCTCACGTGAGGGGTACATGACCACACTTAGCGTCTGAAATTGACGGACGTTAGTCCAAAGAATGAAACGTGCAAACTTTTCTAAACATAAAGCGCAAAATCTGTAATTTCCTTAGTTAAAGAACGTAAACTGAAATTTGGTAAAAACCTAAAGGACGTAAAATACAATTTACTCTACTATTTTATTATGTGAAATATATATAAGGAGTAAAACTTTAAAAATAACATAAGCTAAATAGAGACTCTAAGCTTTTAAGGTTAAGTATGTTAATTCTCAAGCTCGACTTTAATTAGACGTAAATTGAGTCAATTTCAAATATTTTCGAATGTGTCAATGTGAAACTATGCCACTAGGTAGATGTTTTTATCTTTTATAAAATGTATTTGATTCAATTAGTAATATGAAAATGTAAGTGTTTTAAATGGGCATATTTGATATTAATTTTCCTAAAGTATCATAATATTAATTGAAGAAAAATTACTATTTGAGTCTTTGATGTTTGTCAATTTTAACTACTTTGGTTCTTTATGTTTCAAAACCTTGGTCTGAAACCCATTGTTTTAAAAACCGGTTTAAACCGGCCAATAATACCGGTTGAACCGGGTCTCGGCCACTAGCCCGGTAAGTTTGAGTCCGGTAAATTGGAAAACTGGTATGTTAGTTGAACCGCCGGTATTACCGGTAATACCGGGTTATACCGTTGTACCGGTTTTAGTTACAAGTAAAATTTTATGTTTAAACTTTAAAAAAAAATTAAAAACATTTAAGCGATAAAACTTCTTATTTAATATTGTAGGAAACGAAAATAGTTATGCTCTTGTTGATTAGGATGACGATGATTGTGAATTTTTATCTTTTAAGCAATTATGAAATTAATACATTCAACACTCTAATGACATAAAACAATTATGCATTTTTATTTAAATAAACTTTATTGAAAAATTGAGTGCTTTTAGATTATCTTTTGATTATGGATTAACTTTTGGATTAATTTTTATCATGGAATCATGTATTTTTAGATTATTTTTTGAGTTAGAGTTGTATTTTTATGAAATTATAGGTTTACTAGTCAACCCGGTACAACCCGATACAACCGGTTAAACCATTTCTGAGCCTAATCCGGTACAATTTAAAAACCGGTTTTTAAAACATTGCTGAAACCTGACTTTTCATTTTTGACTCTATTTAAGTCTAGATGACTGACGTCGTTAAATTTAACAGGTAACTTTTTTTCTGAAATGAACAAAATACTCTCAGTGACTCAAATCGTTAAAAGACGTTATATATTCTACCCTCTCTTTCATTCGTTAACACCCGTCAGAAACTCGAATCCATCAACGGTATAATATATAACGTTTTTTTAAAGTCTAACGGCGTGAGCAATCTGAACTGAAGTTAAAAATGAAAAGTCAGGGTTTAGACCGAGGTTTTGAAACATAAGGGACTGAACTAGTTAAAATTGACAAACGTTATGAACTCAAATAACAAATTATTCTTATAAAAATTTAAAGGTATGTATTAAATCACCCTTTTACTTTACTATGAAAAAAAAGTGTAAATCATAAATTAAAAATGAGTTTAAGCCATACATTTTTTTAATAGCAACACCTAGATTTTATAAAATACATACATCATATCTACACCTTAAGGCACATAGATCAATTTTTCAAACCCAAACCAGTTTGCTCAAGAAAAGTCTAAAGCGGTTTTGGTTTAAATCGGTTCGATTTGAAACCAGTTTGAGAGGGAGAGTCTGACTAGGTTTGAAACCAGTTTTTAAGAAGGTTTTAATCGGTTCGGATCAGTTTAAACCAGTTTTACTCAAGCTGGTTTAACAATCGGTTCAGGTCAAACCGGTTTTTTACACGCTTCTACCTACACCACTTAACAACCATGATATCACTTTAGGACATTTAAGCCTAAGATGCATCCTATCTTAAACAAGATGATATGATAGTCTTTAAAACCGTGTCTCGTGCTAATCAAGATTTTGGATATGCATATCGTTTCATGGGGATGATAATATTCAAAGGGTGTTTGAGATTGTGTTGGAAAACTGCTTATTGACTTATTGATTTTTTCAAAAGTCAATAAGCTAAAAAAAATGTTTGGCAAACATAAAAACACTTTTTGTTTAAACTTTTTGATAAAGCTAAAAATTTGTTTTTTAAGAAGCCATAAATTTCTGGCTTTTCAAATGACTTTTGTCTTTTACAATAAAATACTATCAATCTACCCCTAACAATTTCTAACAAATACATATATAAAATATAAAAATGTCTTTTTTGATCATTTTACGTGAATAACCTAAGCCAAACAATTTTTAAAAAATAATATATTGATTTATTGAATTTTTCCACCACAAAACTTAATCCAAACACTTTTTTTAAAAACTAATTTTAAAAAAGTCATAAGCTAATAAACACTTTTAACAAAAAAAAAAAAAAAAAAAAAAAAAAACACTTTTAGAGATAAATAAGCAATCACAAACACCTTCATAAACCTGCAAAATAGAGATAAAAAACGACTCCAAAAATTCAAAAGATTCCGTTATACACTTTTTGACTTTTGAAATTAGGTTTGAAAAACTACACAAACACAAATCGTAAAAATTTAGATTCAACCCTATTGGACTTTTGCAGCAAACTGAATAAAATGAAGCCGCTACGAGCTGGAACAGGGGTTTGGGAACGAGGAAGAGAGAACCAATGTTTTCAGAACCGGACCGGACGTTGAACCGGTCTCCTTACCGGTCCACTGGACCGGTCGGACCGGATTTAAGAACCCGACGACGTCATAAATATTATAAAAATATATCAATCTAAACAACCATTAATTATTTCAAAAACCACCAACAAGTCAATTTTAAAAATTTTAAACTAACAATTACCTACGAAATACGAAGCCAATAGACTTAAAAAAGATAAAAAAAAAAATAAAAAAATAGTCAAGCGGTTCGCTGCAGGACCGGTTCAATATATGTAACCGGACCGGTCAGACCACCGGTTCCCGGTCCGATCGGCCGGTCCGGGTTTCAAAACACTGGAGAGAACATAATAATTTGTGTAATTTCAATGTTATCAGAACCAGACCAGACAACGAACCCGCATCCTAGAGATCCACTAGTCAGACCCGCTGAACCAGATACCGTCATAAATAATATAAATAAAGGCATGCATATAGATACAAAATACTATGTGTTTTGATATTAATTTTAATTACATATGAATACTTAAACAAATAGAATATACAATTTGAAATACTAAATTAATTAAAAATTAGATATTTGGTCCGACCATCCAGCCCCGTTCACCGGTCCAGTCGGTAACCGACTGGTTCAAACGAAAACAGTTCAAATAGACATAATCAGACCAGTTATTGATCTGACCGACCGGTCTCGTTTAGTTAACATTGTCTAATTTAGACGACCATACATAAATCATAATGCATGTAAAATAGTATTTTTTTTGAATTATTTAGGCAATTAGTCCATACTATAATAATTAAAATCATGAAAAAGAACAAAAAAAATAATTTCCTTTTCTCAAACTATAGGACCTAAATTATCATTATTATCATTAAATTCCAAAAACCCCAACTCAATATCATAAGCTTGAGTATGCGCAAAAAAGGTTGTGGTGTAGTGGTTGAGGTGAGGCCTGAAGTTTCAAAGGAACCGGGTTCAATCCCTGTCACTACCGTTAATTTCTGAGACATGCAAATGAGGCCTAGTTCTTAGGCTGATGCACCAGGGTTTTACCCACGCCGATCCAGGGTTCGAGCCTCGACTCTCCCTCAAGCCCGGAAGGGGCCGTATTGGGCGGGATTTTTCCTTGGATGCTCTCCAACTCTGACGCCAAGTGAACCCGGTTAAGACAACATATTGGCCGAAGTTGGACGAGACTCACCCATATAACATAGGGTGCGACGTCATAACATTCAATGTTCGCCGTTAAAAAAAAAAATAAGCTTTAGTACGCGCCACATGGTTTCTTGTTGGTGGGTCCTCACTCACCATCCTCAGTGGCAAGTAAAGTGACCAACCTCTGCACTCACCTTTTTCATCACCGATCAAACCCTTCTCATCTTCTCTCATTTATATATCCCACCAGGAATAAACAGAGGATCATTCTTCCATGCTAAATTAATCAAGATAAAAACTTTATTACTTTCTTTAACACTGTTGTTTTAACCCATTCATTGGGTTTAATAATGCTGTCACCCTTTTAATCTTTTTTGTGCTTTTTAATCTTCTACTGCTCTCATTGTTACTTTTTTTGGGGTAAAGATAGAGAAGAAGCCCAGATGGGGACAGATAGTTTATTGTTCTTATTCATCTTCTTTGTTCTTGTTCTCAATTTTGACTCCCCCACAGCTCAGATTCCAGGTTCACTTCTTTCTCTATCTTAATTGTATGTTTATGTCTTTATGGTACGTGGGTTGGAATTTTCTTGAATTTAACTGTATTTTTTTTATATGGATTAGTGGTGGAATTTGGTATTCTTGATTGAAGGAGAGGGGGGGGGGGGGGGGCGGTATGTGTAAAGTTTTAATTTTGTGTTCTTGGTTTGGTATTTCTCTCACTTAATTGTATATTCAATTCTTTACGGTATGTGGGTTGGGGATTTTCTTGAATTTAATTGTTTTTTTTTAAACTAATTTGTGGTTGAACTTGGTATTTTCTTGATTAACGTGGGGTTTGTGTGTAAAGTTTCATTTTTGAGTTATTTTGGTGTTTTCTTGATGGGTTTCTTGATTGGTGTGAGATTTATGTGTAAAGTTTCAATTTTATGTTATTGGATTCTTGTTTCTTTTTATCTTTTTGGTTCTTTGAATTCATCACTTTTTGGGTTTTGTATGTGCAGTCTGCAAATTTAGCTATAAAATTTGTAACAATTTGAGGCAAATTGAAATGTCACATGAATAAAGTTGAATTTGAAATTCTGCCCTAATTTGGATTCATAGTTACCTTAAATAGGGGGGGGGGGGGTTATTAGTGTATTAATGAGTTGATTATGATAAATATATTTTGTGGTTGGTGTGTGCTTTTTGGCTTCTAGTTGTCTATTTCCATGACCATTTTGCTCTTAATATTGGATTACTAATACTATAGAATGATATAGAGAATGGCCTGAGTGTTCTTATACCGGTTCTATCCTATGTGTTTGATTTGGTTTAGGAATCATATAGATAAAACATTTATGCAACCTATGGATTTGGTTCGATTCAAATTTTGTTTCATCTTTAGCCGGGTCAATTGGGTAAAATGAAAAATATTAGCTAAATAGGAAATGGGTCAAACGGGTCATAGAGTTCTAATCTTTTATTAAGAAGTGTTGGATAAAATGGGTTTGGGCTCGACCCGTCAATTTGCCAACTCTACATACTACCCAATATGCTAGATGCGTTCCCTTTGGATCGTTTTATGTTTCTTTCCCTCAAAGTTGACATTTTTGCCGACAAATTTGACCATTCAAAACAGGTTTTATAAGTTTTGACTGGTCAATAGGGTAAAAGGAAAAATATTAGCTAAATATGGAATGGGCTGAAAGGGTCAAATGGGTCAAAAATTGAGCTAAGGTGTATAGATAACGCATAAAAAGTTATAAATTTTGATGAAAAAAAGTTGGATAAAATGGGTTTGGGCCCAACCCATCAATCTTTCCAACTCTTCATGCTACCCTATATGCCACCTGTGTACCCTTTGGATCATTTTATGTTCTTTCCTGTTTCTTTTTCTCAAAGTCGACATTTTTGCTGGCAAATTTCAAAATATGGTCATTCAAAACAGGTTTTATAAGTTTTGACTGGTCAATCTAATCGGTCAATAGGGTAAAACGAAAAATATTAGCTAAATATGTAACGGGCTGAAAGGGCCAAACGGGTAAAAAATTATGCAAAGTGCATATATAATGCATAAAAAAATTCTATTTTTTGATGAAAAAAAAGTTGGATAAAATGTGTTTGGGCCCGACCCGTCAATCTTTCCAACTCTACATGCTACCCAATATGCCAGATGTGTACCCTTTGGATCAGTTTATGTTCTTTCCTGTTTCTTTTTCTCAAAGTTGACATTTTGCTGACAAATTTCAAATTTTGGTCACTCTAAACAGGTTTTATAAGTTTTGACTGTGGCGGTCAAAGCAATTTCTCAGATGACCTCGGACTTGACTGGACTCCTGATAACCAGATCATTTACGGGATCACGGCGAACATCTCAGTCACAAATGAAACACGACAACAATATCAAACTGTCAGATATTTCCCAGCAGACAACAGAAAATATTGTTACACACTTGATGTTAAAAGTAGGACTAGGTACCTTATTAGAGCAACATTCTTATACGGTAATTTCGACAACAATGTTTACCCAAAGTTTGACATTTCCATGGGACCCACTCCTTGGGCTACAATTGCCATCTCAGATGCCAACACGATCGAGTCTCAAGAACTAATCTTTTTGGCTTCTGGTTCTACCATTAGTGTTTGTTTATCAAATGCTACAACCGGGCAGCCATTTATATCTACACTCGAGCTCCGGCAATTTAATGGGTCGGTTTACCTTACACCGTTTGAAAACCAGTTTTTTCTTAGTGTTTCTGCAAGAATCAACTTCGGGGCAGAAAATGAAGATCCGGTGAGGTACCCGGATGACCCGTTTGATAGAATATGGCAATCGGATTTAGTGAAAAAAGCAAACTATCTTGTTGATGTTGCTGCTGGGACAGATAGAATATCGACAAAGTTACCGATTTATACGGGAAAAGATGAGCAGCCACCTCAGAAAGTAATGCAGACAGCTGTTGTAGGAAGAAACGGAACGTTGACTTATCGTATGAATTTGGATGGGTTTCCTGGATACGGTTGGGCGTATACTTATTTTGCAGAAATTGAAGATTTGGGTCCCGATGAGACAAGAAAGTTCCGGTTAGTTCTGCCTGGAGCATCGGACCTCAGTAAAGCAGTTGTTAATATCCAAGAAAACGCGCAGGGGACGAATCGTTTGTATGAACCGGGATTTGAAAACATATCACTTCCTTTTGTTTTGTCTTTTAAGTTTGGGAAAACAATAGATTCTACTCAAGGGCCTCTTGTTAATGCAATTGAGATTAGTAAATATCTGAAAATAAGTGATGGATCTCTTGATGGTAAGTAAACCGAAATCTTTTAGATTAAAACTGTCAACAATTATGCATGGAATTTGATTATTATTATTATTTTTTTGTGTGTTTCTTTGATTTACAGGAGCTGTGGCTGCAAGTTTGGTATCGGGTTACAAGTTGTTGGATTGGGCCCAAGAAGGTGGCGATCCGTGTTTGCCGGTTGCATGGTCGTGGTTGGAGTGTAATTCAGACCGTGAACCGAAGATTATATCAATGTATTTCTTTTTTAACTTTATTTATCTTGATATTAAATTCCAATGTAGAAAATAAAAGGAAAAATCTGTCCCCAAGGGGACGTCCTGGTGGTTAAGTGGTGTACCTCACAACCAAAAGGTTTGGGGATCAAATCCTGCAGTGTGCAGGTTGTGGTGTATTTATCCTAGAATATATAGGAACTGATGTATAAAAAAAATCTGGTAAGATTTTGCAAGAACTGGAAAATGTTGTTATATTCATGGATAAATGGAGTACATGATATTCCTTTCTTTATTGATTAACAATTGGGATAATAGAATTTAATACATTTCAAAACAAGTGTTTGTGTGACAGTAATATTTAGTAATATGTTTCTGATTAGTTGTTTGAATATATATTTAGAAAGAAGCGTCTTGTCTAAAATTTTCTCGCATTTTATGCAGCAAATTGTCCGGGAAGAACTTGACTAGTAGCATCCCGAACGATTTGACCAGGTTGACCAGCTTAGAACAGTTGTAAGTCTCAATGTGCACCTTTCTTCAGTGACTTTCATTTGGCATTTATAAATGTATACAAGTATGTGAGCACTAAATTTTACATGTTTCTAATTACAGGTGGCTTGATGGGAATGCGCTCACGGGTCCAATTCCTGATTTTACAGGATGCCCAAATTTAAAGATCATGTAACACACTTATATATTTGTCATCCTTACGCCTAGTGGTTTATTCTTTTTTTTTTGAATAATTTAACTCATTTGGTTTTATGTGTGCAGACATCTTGAGAACAATCAATTGAGTGGTGATTTACCCCCTTGGTTAGCAGACCTACCTAATTTAAGCCAACTGTAAGTAAACTATTATTATTATTCCATCATTCCTAAATCACTCTTTATCATTTTCATAATTTAGTTACAAATCATATTTCTGTTTGCACATAACCTTTTCTGGATACGGGTATAGAAATATATCATTCCTGCTTTTAAAAAAAGAAAAGTCAAAATTTTGTATTTAAAAGTCAAACGCGGTACAGATCAAGCTCAAGTTTAATAATAACTAGTAATGTTTTCTAGTTTAGTACTCATCATATCGTTTGACGTCATCCTCTTTTTTTCTTTTAAAAAAACATTTCTTGTCAATTTTTTTAAAATATAGTCCATTTTGAAAAAGTCAACTTTACTTTTCTTGATAAAAAAACACTAGATACTGCGCATAAAGGCTAGAGACAAACACACTTTAGCTGAAACATAACAGATTGCTAAATACTTTTTTATTGGGTTCTCTATTAATGACATTGTCGATTTCACATGCACAAAAAATATCAAAATTCAAAACCATGCCTTAAGATAATAGAAATTCTCAGATATAAAGTAATTTACATCAAAACTAAATAAAATTCTTGATGAATCTAATGAATGCAGGTATGTACAAAATAACTTGTTAAGCGGAGAAGTACATTCCAGTCTTCTGAACAAGAACTTAGTATTGAAGTGAGTATTTCTTCCTTGCCTTATGTTTCTTTTCCTTATAAATATACAAGTGACTTCATTTTGCTTAAAAGTCAAACATGCTTATAAGCAAGTATATTTGTAATTCATATGTATACAGAGAATCCCTTAAACTGTTTTAGATTTGCATACATGATTATCAACTTATCATGTTACTTTATGATTTTCCTCCGTTCCACACATGTTGACTTTTAAGGTCAAACTTATATTGTTGTGCATGTTTTTTATTTAATCTTTTCAGCTACACGGGAAATGTTAATCTTAGTAAAGGAAGTAATGAAGGGAGACGCAATAGAAACATAATTATTGGATCAGCAGTCGGGGCTTTTGCACTTCTTTTAGGGTTCATAACCTCATGCATACTGCTTCACCAACGAAAAAAACATCCAAAAACAGGTAAGCTCATGAAACACATATTGAGATGCTTTTAATGCACATGGTACAACAAATCACAAATTTAGATGTATTTTGAAATTGGATGTGCGTTTTGAATTATGTGATTTTGAATAACCAAAATCAGATAATCCACTATAACAAACAAGACATATGAGATTGTGACAGGATTTCCTTTTTCTATTTGAAGTTGTAATAATCAAATAATCAGTTGTTTGAGTTTTTGATAAGCTTTGGTTACTTGAAATTAATAAATAAAATTACAAAAGGGTTATCCTTGTGAAAAAAGGAGACATTTTCTGAGGTGGGAGTAAAAGTCTCTCAAATTAGTTTAACAATGGTTAATTAGGTAATTTTATTTTATCTTTGTTTAGAGATGGGGAATTAGGTAATTTATTTTATTTTACCCTTTGATAACCAGTTCTATTTTAATAAAAAAAGGGCATGCTTTTTTTAAATATTTTGCCATTTGTACATAAAATGAGACATCTTGTGACATGGGAGTAAAAAGTCTTTCAAAATCGGTTTACGAAGGGTAATTAGGTAACTTATATTTAACCCTTGGATGATCAGTTTTGCTGCAACTAGTTTCAAACTGATTATCTGACAAGGTCTCAATAATGAAATAATCAATTTCAAAACACAAAGTCATTGCTTTTTATATTTTCTAACAAATTATTTGCTGATTTTTTTTATCAGAGCCCAAACATTGCATTCCTGTTACGAGCAATGCAACAAACGAAGCTGATCAAAGCTTCACACTTTCTGAACTACGAAACGCCACAAAGAATTTTGAAAACAAAGTTGGCTCAGGAGGATATGGCACCGTTTACTATGGAAAATTAAACGATGGAAAAGAAATTGCTGTAAAAGTACTTGCAAATAATAATGTTTATCAGGGCAAGAAAGAGTTTCAAAATGAGGTAACTTTTGGTATAACAATTTCTTTCAGTTATTTTACTTGCTAAAATGAGATGTTCTTGATTATTTATTTGTATATATTTTTTTTGCTGATTAAGGTGACTCTTCTCTCACGAATCCATCATAGAAACTTGGTACAATTTCTTGGGTTTTGCCAAGAAGGGATGGATATTCTTGTTTATGAGTTTATGCATAATGGAACACTCAAAGAACATCTTTATGGTTTGTGTTTTTTAATCTCCTTATGTTCTTGACCCAAGTCAGTTTTTAGGTTTGTTGCCGTGATAGTGAATCTTTATGTTTAAATTCAGGACCTTTAGCTAGGGAACGAGGGATTAAATGGATCAAACGACTCGAGATTGCTGAAGAGTCTGCCAAAGGTTTGCTTTGTTAGAATTAAAAAACTTTCTTGGTCACTAATAGTCAAATGCACAATTACTAAGTTATTATAAAGGGAAAATTGCACCAAATAGCTACATAGAACAAAAATGTAAGTTTGTTGTCATTATAAACAAGTTCCAATACATGAGAAAGTTTAGTTAGATAGAAATCAAGATTATATGTTTATACATATGCTAATTTGGTCTTTCTTAAAACTTGTTTTAGGGATTGAGTATCTTCATACTGGTTGCGTCCCTTCCATAATTCATAGAGATTTAAAAACAAGCAATATTCTTCTTGATAAGAACATGAGGGCCAAGGTTTCAGATTTTGGCCTCTCAAAGCTTGCAGTTGATGGAAATTCACACGTATCAAGTATTGTTCGTGGCACAGTCGGCTATCTTGATCCTGAGTAAGTTTTAATGCTAAAACTAACTATTTTGGTATGTCCCATGAAAACTAGATGATTTTTTCCTTAAGTTTTCATGTTAAAATTACCTATTTCGCTTGACATCATATCGCATGGATTTGAGTATGCAAGATTGCTCTTCTCTATTTATTGAAGAATATTTTTGAGGTTTGACCAATGATCAAACAACATCCTTAAAGTTTTTTGAAGTAAAATGTTACACTTATGCTATTTAAATTTGTATAATCCTTAAATTTTATATTTCTTGTGAATTGTAGGTACTATATTTCAAATCGTTTAACAGACAAAACCGATATCTATAGTTTTGGGGTCATTCTTTTTGAGCTAATATCCGGTCAAGAAGCAATTTCAAATGAAAACTTTGGTAGCAATTGTCGTAACATCGTTCAGTGGGTAAGTCCATTTAACATTCTCTCACTCTAAAGGCTCAAATGGTTGACCCTATTAGTTCGAGGCTACAATTTTGACCCGTTTACTTACAAATTTGTCTATTTAGGTTACGCATTATCTGTAATAGGTCAATTTGGTTATTGATGACGGTTCCCTCAATCTGGGTTACTTTCACTGGGCTTAGGCCCACTAATGAATGGCCCACCAATGGGCCCAACCCTAATGGGCCAATTAGTGAGGGTACCGTCATCGATTATGTTAAAAGATTTAAATAAAAAAGGAACTATTAAATTTGCCATTATCTGAACTAAGATCCGTATAGTTAACTTCACAGATCGTTTTCTCTAACATTTAACACACAAACTGTTTATTAATTAATAATATTTTTTGTTGGTCAGCCGACCCGGCCCGTTTTGAACAATTACCAGGCCCGGCCAGCCCATTTTACCGCCATAGAATTAATGATTTTATTGGTTTTATGACAGGCAAAGATGCATATAGAGAGCGGGGACATTCAAGGAATCATTGATCCGGCTCTTGGTAACGAATATGACATCCAATCAATGTGGAAGATAGCCGAAAAAGCTTTGATGTGCGTGCAGCCACACGGGAACATGAGGCCATCAATGTCTGAAGTTATTAAGGATATACAAGATGCAATCTTGATAGAAAGGGGAGTGGAAACAGCTGCGCGAGAAGCAAGTTCTGACGAAATACCAAGACATACGCTTTTGAACATGGGATCACTTGATTTAATGTCCAACGATCAAGATTTGTCGATTGATGAGTCGTTTACTCGACCCGGCCCACGATAGCATTGGTTCTGTTTCATATATTCAATGTCAGATGCTTAAAATGGAAGTTGTGATGTTTTTGGAGGTTGGGTTTGGAGTGGTGGTTAGAATGGTGGTGTGGTGTTGATTTCTTGTATTTTGGAGGTGTGATTTTTTGGAAATTTTGTAAGTTTTTGTAGTTGTAGACTTGAGGGGGTTGGGTGTAAATTTTGGAGTTCTTATGGACCAACAATTAATCTTTATAGTTGTAAACTTGTAACGGAAGAGGATAACGTTCATAAATCACTTAAACCTATCAAATCACTTAAACAAGTTGGTTGGTTAGCCAGCTTGTGATTCATATGGTTTGGAGGTTTAATTGTTCGGCCGATGGTTTTATACTTGAAGCTGGTCGTGTAAATCGAACTAGTTATTCAATATTTATTAAAAACTATATTCGATTGATTTTTATATAATCGATAGATTTTGGATTAGATTTCTAACATTCAATAACTTTAGAATTGATTTTGTTGCTTTAGATCGATCGTTGAAAATTATATAAATATAGTCATAAACTGATTTTTTTGCTTGAAAATTATATAACTTTAGAATTGATTTTGTTGCTTTTGCCCGTGAAATAGATCGTCCGTCTTTATTTGATGTTAAACTTTTAAAATTATCATTTTACCCTTATAGTTAAAAGCTTAAAAAATAGAAAATTACCTAATCCTTCTTCCACCTCAGATCACCATCATCTCTAGCCATCTTCTCAGGTCACCTTCTTTGGTGACCCTTGTTGAAAACTTCAAGCTCTTCTCTTGTCGCCTTCTTCGTTGACTTGATAAAGTCCCACTCATAGTGATAGCCAGAGGTAAGGGTAAAATGTTTCCCGATCTTATATTATTTCTACACCAATTCCTGAAAAGGTAAAATGGTAATTTTACCAAAAAAACAATAGAAAGTTTTAACGTGATTCATCAAAAGGTGTAACGATTTAGAGAATAGTAGAAAAAATATATACTTTCTGGAAGTTAACGGCAAAATATGAAATTTTGACATAATATATGTACCCATTAATGTAATTTACTCTACTTTTTTTATATATAAAAGAGTAAAAGTATTTTTTTTAAAATTAAGGAAAAAATAAATATAGACAAAAAAAATGTAACTAATAAACAAACGTATTTACTATACTAACAAATAGGAACTCATGAACACTTCCATCTCACAAAAGTTGTGTGCATATCTATAGGTTTGGTGTGTATGTATATTTTCTTAAATTTCAATTTTATCCCTTATACTCTATATAATATACACTTTTAATCCAATTAATTTTTCACAAGTTTGATTTATCTATAATAACTTTCATTCGTTAACTTTTTAATAAAAACCTAATGCACATACATGTTTAATTTTCTCTCTCCACATTCCAATATATTTTTTCTATTAAAAACATAGTTATATTCGAAATAGAGTATTTTTTTAGCATCGTACTGAACCGTGACGAAGGGAACCGACACCGACTCGGTAAACCAATACCGATATTCATTTTTATGGTTTTTCATCAATATAACATATATTATTCATTTTAAAAAATATTTTATAAAAATCCAAAGACAATGTTGCAACTCGTGAAGTGAGTTTACGTAGTAAAGATTATAGTTTTATTTTATAAAATTCTGATCACGTTAATTTTTTCATGATTTAACACACCGTAACGCGGACATGTAGTTTCTCACAAAAATGAAACTTTAAATTAACACATAAACAAACATCGATTCACCCAAATAAAAGGGTGTAGAAGAGGAACCAAATCAACGGTGTTGATAATCATCCCTTCGCATCTCAATCGTCTCCTTTCTCCTTCGTTCTCCAGCGTCGGATCTCTCATCATCTCTCCACATTGCCGCCCTAAATTTTACAAATTCATCTCTCCACCAAGTAAGACCTCAAACTATATATATACATATAAAAACTACACACATTCATTCATTCTATACGTACACTCAACACGCATAATTTCAATTTCAATTTCAATTTGTATCTAATTAGTCTCATGTAAGGGTTTTGAATCGTGTATTGTTGTTGTATTTGTTGTGATGTTTGGTTTTTATTTTGGATTTGGTGTTAATTTTGTGGTTTTTGAAATTAGGGTTTTGGTTTTGGGATGGCGGAGGGACCGGTTAGTCCAGGCGGTGGGAGCCACGAGAGTGGGGAGCTGAGCCCTAGGTCGTTGAATGTTCGAGAACAGGATAGGTTTTTGCCGATTGCGAATATTAGTCGGATTATGAAGAAAGGGTTACCGGCTAATGGCAAGATGTCTAAGGATGCCAAGGAGACTGTTCAGGAGTGTGTTTCTGAGTTTATCAGTTTTGTCACTAGCGAGTACGTCTATACTTCTAGATTGTGTTTAATTTCTTGTGTTTGTGTGTTTGGATTCGTGTTTTTGGGGTGTTTGGATGTGTGTTTAAACTGTTAGTTCTTTTTGGTATAAATTATTTAGGGTGAAAAGAAACAGATTTGGGTAAAATAGTTGTAAGAAAACTGATTATTGAGAATATTTTGTTAAATTAAACGGTTATATGATTCTGAAAACGCACATCCAAACACCCTTTTGAACATAAAAGCATCAAGCTTTGCTTGAAAATTTGTACTTTTTATCTTGTGGAAGTTTGATCTTCATGATAGGAAGAAAGGGTAAGATTCATGTTAACTAATTCTTAGGCTTATGTGCTTTTCTTAGCCTTTTAATTAGTTGCCAGGTTGTTATGTGTTTAGATTAATATTTTTGGGGGTGTTTGGATGTGTGTTTAAACTGTTAATTCTTTTGGTACAATCAGTTGATTCTGGTTTATGATTATTTAGGATGAAAATCAACAGATTTGGGTAAAAGGTTTATAAGAGAGCCGATTATTGAGTCCCTTTATTTTAATAAACTGTTATATGATTCTAAACAAACAAACAAACATACCCAACAAAATCCCACGCAAAGAGTAGGGGTTAGGGAAGGTGGGATGAGGGCAAAATGTTATATGATTCTGATTTCTGGAAATGCACATCCAAACACCCTTTTGAACATAAAAGCATCAAGCTTTGCGTGAAAAAAATGTACTTTTTATCTCGTGGAAGTTTGATCCTTCGTGATAGGAATGAAAGGTAAGATTCATGTTAACTCATTGAGCTGTTGTGACATACTAGGACTGGTTCATTGAAACCTAATGAGCATTGCTCGATACTTATTATTTTTATTATTTAATGATTTTTTTTTGTAAAATTGTCAAGTAAGAACATTTCTATGCTCTTGAAGTAGATGTCTTATGAGATGTATTTTGTCGGGGCTGTAAGTTTTTTTAATCATGTCTCTTGGTGTTGAATGTGTAGGGCAAGTGACAAGTGTCAAAGGGAGAAGAGGAAAACTATCAATGGTGATGATCTTCTGTGGGCAATGGCTACACTAGGGTTTGAAGATTATATTGAACCACTCAAGTTATACTTGAGTAGATACAGAGAGGTAGCTTTTGTGTACCGGTTTTTTTTTGCTAACTTAAATTATTATTACTTAGTTCATAAATGATCTCTTTTTTTACAAGCATTTACTAATGAATTGATGTTTGTGTTTCTCTATTTTCCTGATTGGATTGCTTTGCAGATGGAGGTTAGTAAAGTTCGTTTGTTTCTCTTGATATTATTATTTAAAGATGGCAAAATGGGTGGGTCGGAAGGTTAAGTGATGGGTCAAATAGGTCGGGTCAGTTGTGGTCGACCTGTTTTTTGTGGTTTATTTTGAATACGGTAATCAACAATGGTATTTAATAACTTCATGTAATGTTATTATAAATACAATAATCTAATTCTTATAAAAGTGATTTAGGAGGTTTCATGGTTGGAAAAATCGCTAGGCGCTAGTCGGGCGGTGGGGTGGGCCTAGGCTTAGGCGGGATTAATCGGATTGGAATTTGTCAATGTAATTTTTAGTTTTTTATATATATACACATATTAATCCCAATCCGATTAATCCCAATCCGATTATAACTAAAAATGTATATTTATAACTAAAAAATTACATTGACAATGTATATTTATAACTAAAAATTACACATATTTGGCTGGAATTTGTCGTATGATTCTATGGAGAGGTTCTAATGAACCTAGCGATTTTTCCAATTTATAATCCCGCCTAGGCCCCGATTAATCGGGATTACACATATTGACAAATTCTATGGGGTGGGGCCTATCCCAATCCGATTAATCCCGCCTAGGCCCCGATTAATCCCGCCTAGGCCCCGAGTATGTGTTAAAATGTATATTTGTCAATATGTGTAATCCCGATTAAGCCTTGGAATTTGTCAGTGTATATTTATAACTAAAAATTACACATATTGACAATATGTGTAATCCCGATTAAGCCTTGGAATGTATATTTATAACTAAAAAATTACACATATTTATAACTAAAAATTACACATATTTTATAACTAAAAATTACACATATTTATCACTAAAAATTACACATATTGACAAATTTTTAGTTATAATCGGGATTACACATTGACAAATATACATTTTAACACATACTCGGGATTACACATATTCTATGGGGTGGGGCCTATCCCAATCCGATTAATCGGGGCCTAGGCGGGATTAATAAAAATGTGTGTTTTTATAAGTAATTTTTATAAAAATGTTCATTTTTAAATATTTATACACATATTTGGCTGGAATTTGAAGGGGTTGACCGGAAAATCCAAGGCTTTCGCCGGAATTTGGCCAAAAATTTCAGGTTTTTGCCGGAATTTTTTCCGGAATCTGGCCGCCTAGACCCGCCTAGGCCCGATTCCGATTAATGGTTCGCCTAGCTCAAAATTACAAGTTAAATGGCCGTCTAGCGCCGCTTTTTACAACACTGGGAGGTTTGAATCATTAAAAAGCACTTAGGGTGGCTTCCAACCCATTTGACCCGTCTCTAATTTAGCTATAATTTTGTCGTATGATTCTATGGAGAGGCTCTAATGAACCCATTTTTAAGTAAATGTATTGAAGTTATCAAACACTATTGTTATTGTTTGAGCTTTTGTGCATAACTGCTGAATAATATTTTCTTAAGGGTGACACCAAGGGATCTGCAAAAGGCCAGGAAGGACTGGCTAGGAGAGATGGGATGCAACCTGATCATAGTGCACGGGTCAGTATTATTGCTTGTTGTAAATCTCATAAATAGGGGGGAGTTATTGTAAATAGTGGATTTTTAGTGCGTAGTGTACAGAGTGGGGGTATAATTACGCACAATGTGTTTATAGTTACACAACATATGTACAATTATAACACACTACTTTGTAAATATTACAAAACGTTATATATATAGGGTGAGGTTCAAATGCTAACCAATATTTATGTGATAACCATGATTATCACTCTCAAACATAGTGTTACGTATACGTACCACCAAATAATGTTATACATACGTAAACAATATGTGTCACGTATATGTAACATTATTTGGTACGTATATGTATGACTTATCATTTCCGTATTTATGTTCAAGATACTTAAATACTCTTTTAACAATTAAAAGAAAAAATAATTTATAAATTATGTGATTGTTTGATAGTAGTTAGCACATCATATCACATAAAAAGCTGGTTATTATTTGAACCCTTTCCTATATAATATATATATATATACACACACACACATACTAGGTTAGAATCCCGTGTATTACACGGGTTAATAAAATATAATGTTATGTACTTAATAATACAAAAAATTATATATTTAAAAACCTGTGTATTACACAGGACGAATAAAATTTTTAAATCTTTATGTACATTTTATAAGTGAAAAAATGTATTATATATACTAATGATTTTTTTTAAGTTTAAAAGTATGTAAAAATTAATATATAATTGTGTTTCGAAAATACATTAATTTCTGTTTAATATAAATTTGACTTACATTAACTATTTGGTTAAAAAAAGTTACATCATTAAATTTTAATTTTTCTTAAATTAAGAGATAATTTAAAATAAATGTGGTTGATTAGTATAATTAATACCTTCTTTAATTATAAATCATTATTAAAAAAGAGGTGTATTTAATAAGAGAGAGAGGTGGGAAAAAATGGTGAGAAGAGATATGGAGGCGACACGTGGGATAAGAGATTTTTATTTATTATATAGTATAGATATAGATATATATGTATGTATATATCCACATACAGTTATACGCACAATATACATGCGTTTTCTCTTAAGTTGTTTTTTTTAATATATAACAATACTATACTCAAATAAAGATAATAAAATGCCCGATTTTATGGTATATAATATTTTTAATAAAATAATAAAGTATTTAAAACTAATTTGCATTTAAAAAAAGTGGTAGGACTAGATAAAAAGTCAACAGCAGCGACTTTTCCTTTTCTTTTTTTTGCCTTTTCAGCCATATTTAACATTTGCATAATGATGAAAATGCCACTGCCTCATCTAAGCCATTGGTTTCTCTGATCAAGGGTCTAGATTCACTTCATACGCCTCTCACCATTTTTCTACTTATTTGATCTGGATTCCTCATAAATAATTGATGTATAAAAAACTAGCTTAAAATCCCGTGTAATACACGGGTTGAATAAATGTAATATTATATAGTTACTAATACAAATTTTGTGTCTTTAAAAACCCATGTATTACACGGGTTTAATAAATGTAATATTATATACATACTAATAAATTTTTCGTTTCTTTAAAAACCCGTGTATTACACGGGTTTAATAAATGTAATATTATATACTTACTAATAAAATTTTTATGTCTTAAAAAACCCGTGTATTACATGGGTTGAATCAAATGTAATGTCTTAAAAAACTCGTCAAAATGAAACAATGTGAATACGTAAGTATATGATTAAATATTTTTGTATTCTGATCCTACCTGACAATAAAATTGTTTTCAGTTTGTAAATTCGTATAAATATGATTGAACAATTTAATTGATGCAACTTTAAATTAAAGATCTATATAATAAAATTGAAACAAATAATTAATGTAGTTGCCTAAAATAGTGGAGTTGATTATTAATAGGAGAGAGAGGTGGGAAAATGAGAATGAGAAGGTCTAGAATTTTGACAAGTGTCATCCTTTTTTACTTGTTGATTAAGTGGTATAGATGATGGCAATTAGGAAGTTGGAAACACTTGATTTCAATGTGACTTTTAAATTGTCCGGAGTTGTTACATTTTTAGCTAATGTTTTTATTTTATAAATTTGACCCGTTATTTCAGATAAATGTGTTGAAATTGACACCTCTACTCACTAGAATGTTTTAAATTCTATACATGTATTCTAAATGCACTAATACCTAAATATTTGTGTGTTTCTGCAGCTTGCTCATCAAGGTTCGTATTTGCAGGGTCTGGATTATGGGAACCCACAGGTACCTTAATACATGTGTGTTATGTGCTGTGTACATCTACAAGTGAAACTTTGTTCTGTAATATGAATATATTGACCGGTGATTATCAAAGTCTGGCTCAAATTATCTAGTAAATGAAATTTGAATTTCATATATGTAGTACATTCTTAAACATATATAATCAATACATATGTATATTATGTGAAATTTGAAATTTGCAGGGTCAACATGTGGTTCCAATGCAAGGCAGAGATTAACATTTATGGGTTCAAGATCTGATATGATGTAAAACCAACACGGCATTTGCCACATTAACATGTCTTGTTCAAAACTCGAGAATCTACTTAGCATGCTCTTGATTCCTTGGACCATGTATTCTCATATTCTTAAAACTACAAAAGGCAAATGAGTAACTCTTTATGCATCATGTACTACTTTATTTGCAAGGTTTTTTATATTAGAGTAAAGTGCAATTTGCACCCCTATGGTTTATGCTCACTGACACTTTACAACCCTTTTTTAAAAGAAGTGCAATTTGCACCCTTGTGGTATACTTTCTCTTTCTTAATGAGTTCCTTCGTCAAGATTCTGTCAATATCATCGTTAATGAGAAGGGTAATATAGTACTTTTGCATATTTTCTTTTTCTTAACACCCCTAATACCTGTTTTTTGTAACCCTAAATCCTATTCGCTTCAGCTATCCTCTTGTAGTCTCAGTTGAAGCAAAGAAGTCACGAGCCAATTGATCAGTAACCGAAGCCTGGATGTGGTTTTACTGAGCCCTAACATGTTCACGTGATCAAGATGTCTGTATATTATCTCCGGTTCCCTCGTATCGGATTCCGATTCGATGACGTGATCATCTTCGTCTTTAAAATTTAACGCGGTTCTTCGTATAATAGACGTTTCGATTTCATATTCTTCTTGTATTTCTGGACTGTGTTCTTGACTTTTTATAAAGTTGTTGGTTTCACGAGGCTGTGAATCGAACTCTTTGTTGTTGTTGCGTGTAAACCAGAAGGGTGGGGGTAACGACGATTTGAAGTTTACAGACCGAGATTCTAATGTACTGTGCCCTAAATCGATCCACATCGACTCTTCAGGCGATTCAGTCTGCGTTAAAAAGCAGGCAATTGAATTCCGGTATGTGTTTCCGGTTCATCTTCATCATCTCCGGTGCCGGAAAATTGAGATAACCTGCCAATTGAATCGTTCAACTGTCTCGGAAACACTGAATCATTCAACTTGTAACATCCCAAAAATAAAACGACAGTTATAATAACGTAATAAACGAACGAGGTATGTCGGTTCGGGTCGGATGGGTCAGCGGGCTATAAATAGCCTATGCCACCCCCCTTTTCTCCCCATTTACAACTTTTAGAGAGAGAAACCGTAGAGAGAGAAAGTTGGCGGATCGACCCGAGACTTCAGCAAAGTGTTACTCCATAACTCGTGAGAAGAACCTCCGGATCAGAAACTCGATTAAGGTAACAACCCGACCTAAATCTGAGTTTTAGTTCGTTTTTGGGTTTTTCGGGTTTTGGGTGAAAAGGTAAGGTTTGAACGGATGAAACTGAAAGATAATTATGGATTTGAGTTCCTTAATGGAAAACAAACGTTTTGAATGCAAACAGGTTCGGATCTTGACATGATCAGACCCGAATACGAAAGTTAGGGTTTTTCGCGAAGAACAGGTCGTGCGCACTTGCTAAGTGGGCACGGAGCAGGTCTTGCGCACTGGACCTGCGCACTTGATAAGTGCGCAGGAGGAGTGCGCAGGAAGCAGGGTCTGCGCACTTGCTAAGTGCGCAGACATCAGAACTGGTTAAGTGAAGTCAGTATTTTAGAATGGTTAAACCGTTAGAGTCGGGATTGGTCTGATGTGTATTTAACTAATCAATTCAGATCGAAAGTGAGGTTGTTGGACCTTTGTTTAGGACAACCCAGAATAGCTTATCAGGTGAGTTCTAGAGCCCTCTTTTAAATGTTTTGTTAATGTTTTTGGGCTGGTGTGCATACTTACGAAATGATGTTTTAACGAAATGATGTTTTAACGAAACGATGTTTACGAAAGGAAAGGTTATGAAGTGTTTTTGCCAAAAAGGTTTACGAATGTTTTATGAACAATCCGAATGAGGAAATGTTTAATGAAAAGGGAAAGAGGTAAAGGTTTTAAAGAAGTCATTACAAATCTAATCTGTCGAATAAAGGGAATTGACGAATGAAGTCTGGGAATGTAATTCCCAGCCTTGTGGTAGATTATGGACAACGAGCCATAGTTGCCATAAGAACAATAGGGCAGTGTCTTGGTGGCCTGTCGATGGTTTTGATGTTGTACAACTGGTAAGGGAGTAACGACGGTTACTCGGGTGATGACGATCATCCTAAGTGAATGAGGTAAGGGGAAATCAATGACGGCGATACGTAACGGTTGATTCCCAAAGGAAAGATGCGTGTTGGGCAACGACGGCGATACGTAACAGTTGACCCCACGTATTGAATGGTTGTGGCAATGACGGCGATACGTAGCGGTTGCCCATAACACCAAAGGTTCCTTCGGGGACACTGAGACGCGTAAAGTAAGATACATAATTAGATAATAATGTATGACTTAAATGAATGTTAAAAGTTTTAACGAACGATCCGTTCAACGGTGTTTATGATAGTGATGTTGATGATGATATGGTTACGAGATTCTTTTGGAGATGTTAGGTTATTACATGCTCTTGTGAAAGGTTACTAAATGAATGAATGATATGTTTTTGGCAAATGTTGATGTTAATGTTTTTATGAATGCTAGAACTCACCAGCGTAGCTGACTTTTTAGTATGCACATTTAGGTTAAGGCAGGTATGGACGATGGACGGTGATGCTTGGCAAGCGAGAAGAGTTACCCGGTTGATCATGAAGACTGGCATCCCGTTATGATTAGCTTATGTTACGTTTATGTAATAGACTATGTTACGCTTCCGCATGTTGAACAATGTAATGATTATGTTTAATAAAGTATTTTTCGCTGCGTTATTTGATATTCATGTTTAAGAACTGTTTTTGAATGAGTAAATCCAACAAGTGAGGCCTCCCGGGTTTGGGGCCTTACACAACCGTTCACCGATGCCGGATTTTAATTGCAGATTTTTTTATAAGAAGGCATCTGAATCCAGTTGGGTCAAACCGAAGTGCAATTGCATCTATCAAAGATGACAGTTGCAGGTTATTCAATGGCATCAAAGGAAACAAGGGCAAAAATGACCTTTAACACATTCATTAACGGTGATACTGACGGAATCTTGACGGAGAGACTCATTAAGAAATATAAAGTATACCACAGTTGTGCAAATTGCACTTTTTTTAAAACAGGGTTGCAAAGTGTTAGCGGACATAAACCATAGAGATACAAATTGCATTTTACTCTTTATATTATACTTAATTCTTTGTTTTAATCTTCTTACACGTCTTTTGTTTTGTAACTTTTTTCTAATTAAAATATTTACAATTACCATTATGTATAGCATAAGTTACAAATTTTTTACTCTCTCTAGCCAATAAGAAGATGCCAAGTGGCATGCTTATAGACTTTTCATTTATAACTTTTAAAATATCATATTTTATAAAATCTCGAATATACCTTTGCGACGTACTTATTTTTATCTACGTTTCGATATAAGTTTCGTTTTCAAAATGAAGTTGCGCGTGATACTGTACAATTTATCTAATCACTTACGTATAACTTGGTTATGGATTTTTTTAAGTCTTTACTTTAAACGGTTTTGTTTTTCTTTTTCTAATAATTAACTTTTTAATGACTTTGTTAATTGTTACCGTTTAGTTTATTTTGTATAAAGTATTTTTTTTGTTTTCTTAAAAAAAAATTTACTTACCTAAATCATTTTCAGTTTTATACGATTTGATCTTTTCATTAAATAGTTATTTTTAAGTTCATTAAATAGTTTTTTTAAAGACCGTAAACTTCTTTACAACAACATGCCCTTTTCGTTATTTCAAGATATACCGTTGTGTCGTTACTATATTTATCTATGTTTTGATATGTTCAGTGGTTTAGAGCGATACGACAACACGTGTGTTTACGACAATGCTTCGACATTATTTTCTTTCAAGGTTCAACGCCCTCGCAACGCGGGTCTCTTAATACCAGTTTTATTGTAATTTAAACTCTTTAGTGGATTTTATAGAAAAATGTTTCTACCTCATGAATTGACCGTGTTTTGGAGGTATTTAACTGTCATTTTCGAGTGCATTTCATTGTTATCTTCATAGTTGTTGAACTTATAAAATAGATTAAAAAATTACTTCAACTGGTTGTGTAAATATGCATCAGTAGGTTCCCAAATGCAGGTATGCAAATACTTACAAAAGCCAAACATGAAAGTGTTGAAGCATAATTTACAAACATTTAATGCATGATTCGGGCTTTTAGATCTTGGGGGCCCCAAACAAGTAGAGATGCACAAAAAACCTGAACCGGGTACATAGGGTATGATTTTTCAACCAAGAACCGGACCCGGAACCGATTCTTTCTAATACCCGGTTTTCCGGAACCGATCATATCCCGGAACCGGTTCTTGAGAATACCCGAAATGTGCACCTCTAACCCTAAACCCTAAAACCATACCCGGTTTTGGAAACAATATAGTTCTTTTTTATATAACTTATCTATGTTTTATGACTTTATGTTTTAAACATTTATCTATTTTGTAACATTTTAAGTTTTAATGTTATTGAACTTTTTAAGTTAGTTATTTATATGTTTATTTAATGTATTTATATGTTTAACTAAGTTTTTCGAATACCCGGAAATAGGTTCTTGAAATACTCGCCTTGAATACCCGGAACCGGTAAGAACTGGAACCGGTTCTTTAATACCCGGACCGGGTACATAGGGTATGGTTTTTCAACCAAGAACCGGAACCGGTTCTTGAGAATACCCGGTTTTCCGGAACCGGTTCTTGAGAATACCCGATTTATACACCTCTAAAAAGAAGGGATTTTCTCATTTCCTTCTTCCTCTTTCGCCTTTTCTTTTGGGTTATTTTGTACTGTCCCCTGTTGTTTGATGTCCCTGATGATGTGGGATAACTTCCCCGACCTTACCGCCATTTCGTTCTCTTTTTTGAGGTGTACGCAGTCATCTGTCTTGTGTCCTCTTGTTCTGTGATACTCACAGAAATCATGTGGGTGGTCATTGCTTCCCTTTTGGTGGGGAAGCGGTTTTCCAAATGGCAGCTTAGATCTCTCCGTGGCTAACACTTCGCTAGGTGTTTTTGTGAAGGGGGTAAACCTGAGGTGGTCCATGCTAGCGGGGCGGTGTTGGTTACTGTGAGACGAGAAATGTGTGGAATGTCCCTGGTATTTGTTTCATTAAGTTTTGTACTGTGAGAACCCCGATCTGGGTTTCTCATATGGGATCTTCAACCTGGGTGATCCGTTTGATAGGGGCCTACTTCTGGGTTTCGCCTCCGGGGTAGCCCGTTTGGCCTCCCATTCTCTTGCTTTTGATCCTGCATCTTTCCGCTGACCCAAGCCCTTACTTTATCCATTAGTTGATCAAAGGTCTCGGGGAAATCTTCCCCTAGTTTTTCGCACAAGGGTGTATTCCTTATGAAAATCAAGACGACCACCACCACACTCCTCTCCGATGACGAACACCACCACCGCTCCCAACACCCAATTACGAGTCGGTGCGCAGAGTACAACAAAACTAGCTAAGAGTACAAGAACACCAAGCGTTTTGGAACAGATGGTGCATACCACTTACCTTGATATGGGTTCAAAGCAGCATTGGGTACAAAGTGTCTTGATACTGGCCTATTTCAAAATTTCAAATCAAAACAAGATTTCAAAATTGTATATGTTAGCCCTGATTTTAACGGCTCCGACCAGAATGAAACTAGGGTTTGTTGGATGCCTCGAAGGGGGATTGAACAAGTAACCGCCCAAAGTATGTTGGTTCGGCGGTGTCGCTGCTGCTGGTCAGCCGTATTGTCTGGCCATGGGTTCTACATCTCGCCATCTTTTCCGGCCATGGTGTAACAGGTTTGAAAGGCCGATCAAACCCACGGGTAAACGAACCTAGACCAAGTCTACTTTGTTCTTCAGTCGGAAGTAATTTAAGTACAAAAATGGTTGTACTTTTAGATGTAACCACCTACCCCCCCGGGCGGTTTTCAGTTTTTTTTGGTCAGAGATGCTAGTGAAGTCGACCGTGAGAAGGGGGAGGTAGGTGAGGTTAACGGGGAGGCGGGAGATCGACGACAATGGTGAAAGGGTGTGGTGGTGGTGTTAGCCGTTAGGCACCAATGAAGAAGATGGAAGGTCTGTTTGTTATATATGGGCCCACCATTAAATATATTATAATATTTTTTTTATTTTGATTTTTTAATTTTCTATTTTAGTATTAAATAGTATTTTGATCATTTTAACATCTAGTTAACAGAAAAACTTAATCTTCATCCATCATAGGAATCATTATTATAATAAAATAAAAGTATTTTGAGACCAAACCCTCAATTTATCAAAGTTAGGGACTATATCCTTAGTTTGGCCAAACCACAAGGACCATCCGTGTAAATAACTCAAACTTGATTGAACGAATCATTATATAGCAACTCCCAGGTATTCTTTGATTTTGAAAATCTTCATCATCATCCATTGTAAACAGTACTACAATCACCGCCACGTCAATCACACTACCGAATCTCTCATCGCCGTCGAGATCTAGGGTTTCTACTGTCGATTAACAGGTAGTCTATGTTACTTTATATGGTTTCATTACATATTAGGGTTTGTTCTACTTGTTTGAGATTATTGAAGTTCAGATTGTGCAAACCTAATTTTCTGGAATTTTTCACCAATTAACCAACCCGTTCCCTCAAGATTAGGCAAAATCTATTTTGTTTGTTTGTTAATTTGATTTTTCTTTGATTTGAATACTGCACATATCTTGGTTTGTGTTAGATCAGTGATTATTTATACTTTTCTAGATGGCTGGTGGTGGTGCTAATGAAAAAGAAGCACCTGAATCTTCATCAAAGGCAACATCAAACATGAATGACAAACTGGTTAAGTTTATATTTGTTTTTTGTGTTAGGATTACTATTTTTATTTACTAATACGTCTTGTTTTTTGTTGTTTTTGCGTAGAACGAATTGCTCGATCCATATGTACAATCGCTATCAAAGGTCAGCCTTCCAAGAGTTCTGTGGAGGAAAAGAAAATCGATGCTGATATTGATGGTAATTCTGTTATATATACATAGAAAAATTTAAGTAAAACTACTAATGAAACTGTCATTTCAGAAACTAATTATATTAATACTTTCAGACGAAAAAAAAATGAATTAGTAGCGGTGGTTCTTGGCCTCCCTCAGTCTGGAAAGTCCACCACAATCGGTCAATTGACGAGGAACACAAGTCAATTGAGGAACAAAAGGTACACATTTGTTGAAGTTTGGACTGGTGGGAACCTGTTGAATGAGAAGGGTACCATGGAACTGTCTTTAGGAGATTCTGTCATATTGGTGATAGACTCCACGAAAGATTTTAGAGAGGGGTATGAAAACAAAAAATTCCTAGGTCTTTGTTTTGTTGCATATTCTTTGGGTTTCAGAGATTTAATCTGCTACATTAATAAGGTACCTTGAATCAATTTGTTTAATTTCTGTTGTTATTGTCAGTACTCTGTATGTTACCAGTAATTTTAACTTTTGTTGACAAGTGCAGATAGATCTTCTATCATGTCCGCAAAGGAATATCGAGAACTTATCTACCACGTCAACCACCACTTGAACCATGTTGGGTTTGACCCGACAAGGGTTCAATGTGTGCCAATGTCAGCATCAACAGGCGATAACATTCTTCAGACACCAAAGAACTATGACTAGTACAACATTCTAGAGAAGAAAAAGAAATTTGGGTGGTACACAGGTTCCACCTTGATGGAAACGCTTTACCAGATAAGGTTTCCATTCAAAGAAATCAACCCCTTGCGGATGCTAGTTCATGATGTCGATGTCAACCAGTTCACCATTATAGGCAGAGTTCACTCCGGCAAGTTAGCGACACATGATCCTGTTATTATCTGTCCGGGGAATTGGTCCACTTATGTGGACGAGATTAAACTCAACAATGAAATAGTCAAAGATGCATACCCATCTGAGATCGTGAGTCTGAAGCTGAGAGGACTACTTGATGGAGTGGCTAGTCGGGGAGCTCTTGTCTCGGCTCCTGGTTTTGACCAGGCAAGGGTAACCGAGGCTATCATAGCCAAAGTGCTGATCCTTGAGATGCCTACTATAATTTCATAAGGGTTCATGTTTGTTACTTTCTGTTGCGATATGTGTGAGACCAGTATGATATTAGACAAAGTATTACACGTGGTTAACAGGAAAACGGGGAAGATAACCAAGAATGGTGAGACTAAACATCTGAATCTGAGAATAGGAGACACTGCTTTTGTTCGCATGATACCCAAGATTGAATTGCCTTTGGCGGTGGAAAAATTTGCTGAGTACCCGTCTTTGGGTCGGATTATGGTCCTTACTAACAAAAGCGAAGTAATAGCGCTCGGGTTCATAACCTGTGTGGAAAGGCATGTAGGAAGCGGGTCGGAAACCCATGTAGGAAGCGGTCACCGTCTGGAAGGAGACCTGTTCAGCAGATTCCACTACAGTACAGGCCGGTGAAGCAGGCCCCTCTGCAAAGAGGAAGATCAGAAAAAAGAAGAAAAAGAGGGGAGGTAGGCATTAACCACTTGAAGATAGAACAGTTTTTGTTGAAGGAGAGGGTGAGAAATAACAAGCATAATGAAATAGAATAGGTGAGATATCATATGATAATGTATGGTTTACATTTTCATGACTACGTGATTTGCTTTTCTCATCATTTTCTAAGAAAATCTCAATTATTGCTTTTTTTTTATTGATATTAATAATTTCTTTTCTTTATTTTTATTAATTCTAAGTTTTTATTTTAAAATTAAAAAAGTGATTTCTTAAATTTATATGTATTTTAATATTTCCAGTTTTTAGAATTCTTTTTTTTTTTTAACTTCCCCTCTGTTATTTTGAATTCAGATAAGTTATTAATTTATGTTTCTTTATTATTTAGATATAATTTTTTCTTCGGTGGCAACCGTTTTTAAAAACAGAAACCATATTAGAAAGATAAAAATGTTTATTTGCAAGTTTTATAACTTTCCTTCAAATATTTCAGAAACAAAATTTGAAAAAGTCAAACCGTAAAAAAGGAAACGCGTTGAGGGCGACCGGTATACTTCATGAGGGGGACTTGTGAGCCGCTCATGCTCATAGGAACACCGCTCCCCCTTGCGTCAGTGGCTCGTGAGTGGGGTTTTGTGGCGGCACTCATGTTCGTGAGTTTGAAATAGAAATCCCTTGAGCCAATCATATTCTGACAAGTATATATGTTTATTTTCAAAAAAAAAATATATATATTCTAATATTTATTTAACAATTAATTTGGGTTTTCTTAAATAATTTGTGTTCGTTTAATTTTTTAGAGAAATAAAATACACTCTTTTTTTTATTTTTGACTAAATTACAATTTTTGTCCTTTATGTTTTCCAAAATTATGGAATGGGTTCTTTAAAACTTTTACTTTCACTTACTATCGTTTATTTGAAAAATTCTCTCATTTATTAGAAAGTAAAGTGAAAGTAATATGTTTCAAAATAAAAAAAAGAGTGTATTTTATTTCTTTAAAAAATTAAACGAACACAAATTATTTAAGAAAACCCAAATTAATTGTTAAATAAATATTAGAATATATATATATATATATATATATATATATATATATATATATATATATATATATATATATATATATATATATATATATATATATATATATATATATATATATATATATATATATATATATATTGAAAATAAACATATGTACTTGTCAGAATATGATTGGCTGAAGGCATTTCTATTTCAAACTCACGAACATGAGTGCCGCCACTAAACCCCACTCACGAGCCACTGACGCAAGGGGGAGCAGTGTTCCTATGAGCATGAGCGGCTCACAAGTCCCCCTCATGAAGTATACCGGTCGCCCTCAACGCGTGTCCTTTTTTACGGTTTGACTTTTTCAAATTTTGTGTAACATCCCAAAACTAGTAATAAAAAGTCCAAGTATATAAGGGCAAGGGCAGCCCCAGACCCTCATTTGTCTTTCAATTCACAAATTCTAGAGAGAGAAGGGAGCACGGGTTTAGAGAGAGAAAGTGACGGATCGACTCGGGAATTCAGGAGAACGTTGCTGCTGTGCTTGTGATCATCTTCTCCAAATCAGAAATCCAAACCAGGTAACCATTCGAGCTAAATCTGAGATTTTTGCTTAGGTTGGGTTTCCGGGTTTTCGGGTGAAAATAGGACGTTTTTACGGATGAAACTTGAGAATAAGCTTAGGTTTAGTATCTGCAATGAAAACCGGTTGTTTTGAGCAAAGAAAGTTGAAGTTTTGACATAATCGAACCCAAATCCGAGAATTTCGGACTGTTTGGGGAAGATGACTGCTGGTGCAGGCGAACTTAGCAAGTTCGCCTGTTAAGTTCGCTTGGTGGAGGCGAACTTATCAAGTTCGCCTGATTAAGTTCGCTTGGCAAGTTCGCTTGGCCAAGGGTAAGCGAACTTATTAAGTTCGCTTGGCAAGTTCGCTTGGACAAGGGTAAGCGAACTTATTAAGTTCGCTTGGCAAGTTCGCTTTGCCAAGGGTAAGCGAACTTATTAAGTTCGCCTAGGTCAGAGGAAGCGAACTTAGGCATTAAGTTCGCCTAGGCCAGAGGAAGCGAACTTAGGCCCTAAGTTCGCCTATGTCAGCTGTGTTAGGAATATAACTTGGTTTAGATCTGATACGTGTATAATTAATTAATCCAGATCGTGCGCGGCGCTCATCGGACCGCAGTTAGGACAAAACAGGACTAACCGATCAGGTGAGTTCTATGTGCCCCTCTATGTTATGTGCAAATGATTTATAAATATTTTTGGGGCTGAAGTGTATACACAAAATGAATAAATGTTATGAATGCCAATGTGAACATACGTGATATATAAATATATGAAAATGAATTATGACTAAAGGTTGAAACGTATGTTTACAAAGTATGAATGATATCTTGCCTTATATTATATATATACTGCATGTTATGAATATACGTGAATGTTATGGACGCTTCGATGCTAACGGATACTACGGTAGACGGACGACCACGTGTCTATCTTGCAACCGGGACAAAAACGTTCCTTCATCAGCAAGGAAATAAAAAGGGGCATAAATGGGCGGTCGAAGCAAATGCCAAATCATATGTAGAACGGTTGCAAACATGGTAGCACGTGGGAAACGGATACCTTCGGGTAGACGGGCGAAAAGGACGGCCTACGACGGTAGGACGGTATGACGGACGGCCGAAGGTTGGCCGGACGGTTTTTATGGCGGACGGTTTCTAGGACCGGACGAGTCAAAGGGCTACGACGGTAGCTTCATGGCGTATGTCTTTGTGACATACGTAGTAAAAGACGGGTTGATCACCCTTATGTGTATGACCAAATGAATGTTTAGGAAAGTAAAGGTGAATGCACATCAGTGTAGTCACTCAAGAATGATGAAAGAAAATAAAAAGTTAAGAATACGTAATTATTTTCTTATGTATAAACTTATGAATACTTTTAAGGAAATAATGTTTATATCTAATAATTTTAAACTAGAACTCACCAGCGTTAGCTGACTTTTAGTATACATTTCAGGTAACAAAGAAAAGGGTCGTGCAAAGGCGTGAAGGTTACCCGGCCAGAGACTGACATCCCGATCTATATTTTTGTTAAACAATGGTGTATGTGTTAAATGTTAAGACTTCCGCTGTAATGTACTCAAACGTGAATGTTTTTGGCTGTTAATAGAAAATGTTAAATTTAAAGTTCAGTATTGATGACTTTGTTTATGAGTAAATCCAATAAGTAAGGTCACCCGAAAATAGGGGCCTTACAAGTTGGTATCAGAGCAATAGTTTGAGAGATTCAAACATCCCTAAATGTCTGAACTCAAGCTGATTATGGGACCAACGCACGGGTGTCAGTCTGGGTAGCCAACGCCGACGCCATCACTGTAAGTAAGTACTAAAAGTTCATGTTTGTAGATAGGAATAGATGCCTTAACTTAGAACCAATAGATGTCAATGTCTTGACCAATTTGAAGAGTTTGGAACCTGAAAAGCAATGTAAATTTCTAATAACAAACCGGTCACTATAATTAAAAATTTACCTTGTTCGTACTGTTCTAAAACTATGATCTGAAGAAATGGCATTGATGTATTCCCTTTATAACTATCAGGAAACTAGGAATTATGGTTGGTGGAGGAAGGACAGGACGCCGAGGCGGTCGTACTGGCCGAGTAGGTAGACCTCCACTGAATCCAAGACATCAAGAAGAAGAGGATGTGCACATAGAAAACACTGAGAGCGTGCACCAAACTAATGTCACCCCAACTGGGGGCGACCATCAAGGGTCTCTACAGTTGGAACCTGAGGTCAGAGATGCTATTGCCCGTGAGGTCGTGCTCACTTTGAAGAATGTATTGCCTGACCTACTATCGGAGGCATTAAAGAAAATCAAGGAAGATGATGAAGGGAACAATGAGGAAAAGGTATATGACAGCGATGGGGATGAAATAAAGGTGGGATCAAGTAAACGGGGGTGCACTTATAAAGGTTTCAAGGACGGAGACCCACCCAAGTTTGATGGGAACAAGGACTCGGTGGCCACCTTCGAGTGGATCGAGAGGATGAACGCTGTCATCAATATCAGCGAGTGTCGATCCGACCAAGCTGTTAAGTACGTTGCCCATTCTTTCACTAACGAAGCACTAAGTTGGTGGAGGAATGTTCAAAGAACTAAGTCACCCAATGCTATCAACAGAATGACGTGGGAAGACTTGAAAAAGCTTATAATCCAAAAGTTCTGCCCACAGAATGAGATCGATCGTGTGGAGAACGAGTTCTTGAACTTCAAAGCTGGCAACAAGACTCATCGCCAGTATACTTCAAGATTCAATGAACTAGCTCAACTGGTACCCCACCTAGTAGAGACGGAAGAAAGGCTGATTAAGTACTATGTAAAGGGGCTACCTCAAAGGGTCCGGGTACATGTGAAATCCAACCTACCCACGACCTTCGAGTCGGCGGTGAATCTGAGCGGAATCGTCTACGACGACTACGCCAATGAGGACCCGACACCTGAGACCCAAAAGAGAAAGTGGGAGAACCCGTCTAAGGGCATCGGGAAAGGGAATGTGGTAGCTGAAATAAAGAAACCAAGGTTAGAGGAATATGAAACTTTCAAAAAGTGTGGAAAACGCCATTTTGGCGAGTGCCGAATCGGCACCACCATGTGTTATAAGTGCGGGAAGTCGGGGCACTTCTCTCGAGAGTGTTTAAAGGATGTCAAGTGCCAAAGTTGTGGAAAATATGGACACCATACTAGGGATTGCTGGAAAACCGGGCAGTCCAGTTCGGGAAAGGGAAAGGAAGTTGCAAAGGAACAACCGAAGGCTAGGACTCGAGCCTACGCCCTGACTGAGGAGGAAGCAATGGGAAACCCTGATGTCGTATCAGGTACGTTTCCAGTAAATGATGAACCTGCTGCTATCTTATTCGACTCGGGTGCTAGTAAAAGCTTTATATCCAATGCATTTAGTCGTAAACTAGATTGCACTATCAACACCATAGTAAAGGCCTTTAGCGTACAAACTGCCGTTGGTAAAAATTCGGCAGTATTCCAAGTAACCGATGATTGTATCATAAAAATAGAGGGCCATAAGTTCCCCTCTAGATTATTCCTTCTCACCTTAGGAGGATTCGATGTAGTACTGGGTATGGATTGGTTAGCTGCCAACGAAGCTCAGATCATATGTAAACGCAAGAGGATACACCTTAAGGCTCCAAGCGGCACTCCAATTACAGTTTATGGGGATTGGAATTGCACGATGCCTAACATCATCTCGATGATCAAGGCCGAAAGTTATATGAGGCGCGGTTGCGAAGCTTATCTGGCGTACGTTATTGGCGAAAGGATGAAAACAAAGGAACTTAAGGATGTACCCGTGGTGTGCAACTTTCCGAAAGTATTCCCTGAGGATCTGCCTGGATTGCCACCCGATCGGGAATTAGAATTTCAGATTGACTTAATGCCAGGAGCTGAGCCCGTTGCCAAAGCCCCCTATCGATTGGCCCCGTCAGAAATGAAAGAATTGATGTCTCAGCTACAGGAATTAACAGAAAAAGGGTTTATTAGACCGAGCATTTCGCCATGGGGCGCTCCGGTACTGTTTGTAAAGAAGAAGGACGGCAGCATGCGCATGTGCATTGACTACCGAGAACTGAACAAGAAGACAGTAAAGAACAAATACCCACTGCCTAGAATAGATGACCTCTTTGATCAACTGCAAGGTGCGAGTTGGTTCTCAAAGATCGATCTTAGGTCGGGTTATCATCAGTTAAAGGTGAGAGAAGAAGATGTACCAAAGACCGCGTTTCGTACGCGTTACGGGCATTACGAGTTTCTGGTAATGTCATTTGGGTTAACCAACGCACCAGTAGCGTTTATGGACTTGATGAATAGAATATGCCGACCGATGTTGGATCGATCAGTGATAGTTTTCATTGACGACATACTAGTTTATTCGAAGAATGAGGGTGATCACCACTGTCACCTAAGAGAAATATTGGAAGTGTTAAAGCAGGAAAAGCTGTACGCAAAATTTTCAAAATGCGCTTTCTGGCTTAGGGAAGTCCAATTCCTAGGTCATGTGATAAACACGAAAGGCATTATGGTAGATCCTGCGAAGATTGAGACAGTAAAGGAATGGAACATCCCGAAGACACCAACAGAGATACGAAGTTTTCTGGGATTGGCAGGCTACTATCGCAGGTTCATTCAAGATTTCTCAAGAATTGCCTCGCCACTAACCAAACTGACACGGAAGGAAGTAAAGTATGAATGGGGTCCAACCCAAAACAACGCGTTTGAGGAACTTAAGACACGATTAACTCAAGCTCCAGTCTTGACACTACCTGAAGGAAATGAAGACTTGGTAGTCTACTCTGACGCGTCGAGCCAAGGTCTGGGATGTGTACTTATGCAACGAGGGAAGGTAATTGCTTACGCCTCATGACAATTAAGAATCCACGAGGTTAACTACCCAACCCACGATCTAGAGTTAGCAGCAGTAGTCTTCGCCTTAAAAATATGGAGACACTACCTATATGGAGTTAAGTGCACCATTTACTCCGATCATAAAAGCTTGAAGTATTTTTTCGAGCAAAAGGAATTAAAAATGAGGCAAAGGAGGTGGCTAGAACTACTAAAGGACTACGATTGTGAGATACTGTACCATCCAGGCAAGGCAAACGTAGTAGCTGACGCCTTAAGCAGAAAGGAGCAATCTGATCCTATCCGGATCAAGGCGTGTCAGCTGATATTAACGCCAGATTTGATGAGTGAAATATCAAAGGCACAAGATGAAGCACTGCTGGAAAGAAATATAAAGCGGGAAAGAATAGTAGGGCAACAAGGGAATTTGGATGCAAATGCATACGGTGTACGAACTAGGTTTGGCCGGATGTGGATACCTAAGATGGGCGAGCTTAGAGCCAAAGTACTCGATGAGGCCCATAAGTCTCGCTATTCTATCCACCCCGGGACAAACAAAATGTATCAAGACTTGAAGAAAGAGTACTGGTGGCCTGGCATGAAGAATGATGTAACCGAGTACGTGAACAAATGCCTAACGTGTTCACTAGTTAAGGCCGAGCACCAGAAACCATGCGGTAAAATGCAACCTCTACCAATACCAGAGTGGAAATGGGAGGAGATCACGATGGACTTCATTACCAAGCTACCGCGAACAGCTAAAGGCAATGATACCATTTGGGTGATCGTTGACCGCTTAACGAAGAGTGCTCACTTCTTGCCAATACGTGAGACTTTTTCATCAGAAAGACTAGCAGAAATATTTATTAATGAAATTGTGAGCAGGCATGGTATGCCGCTGTCGATTGTGTCCGACAGGGATACTAGATTCACGTCAAGGTTTTGGAAGATATTCAATGAAGCGATGGGCACTAGACTGAACATAAGCACCGCTTACCACCCTCAAACCGATGGTCAAACTGAAAGGACCATTCAGACCTTGGAGGATATGCTCCGGGCCTGTATCATTGACTTCGGGGGGAGCTGGGACAGCCATCTACCACTGGCAGAATTTTCATATAACAACAGCTATCACTCGACAATTGGCATGCCGCCATTTGAAATGTTGTATGGAAGGAGATGAAGAACCCCGGTCTGTTGGGGGGAAATTGGGCAGAAGGATTTTGCAAGTCTCGAAGTGGTCAAAGCTACTTCCGAGAAATTTGATCAGATCAAGGCTCGAATGAAAGCCGCAAAGGACAGGCAAAAATCATACGCGGACAAGAGAAGAAGGGACTTAGAGTTTCAAGTGGGGGACATGGTACTGTTAAAGGTATCACCATGGAAAGGAATCATTCGATTCAGAAAACGTGGCAAACTAAGCCCAAGGTTTGTCGGACCTTTTAAGATTTTAGCAAGAGTGGGTCAAGTTGCTTACAGACTCGACCTACCCGTTGAGCTTAGTGGAATACACCCTACGTTCCACGTGTCGCACTTACGCAAGTGCCTAGCTGACGACACAGCGCACATCCCTTACGATGAAATCGAGGTGGATAACAGTCTGAATTATGTCGAGGAACCAATAGCCATCCTTGACCGATCTGAGAAGCGACTACGCAACAAGTCAATCCCATTGGTCAAAGTTCAATGGAAGCACAGAAAGGGATCAGAAGCTACATGGGAGAAAGAAGACGAGATGCGGGAACTATACCCTCGGTTGTTTAACGTATAACTGGTTTCGAGGACGAAACCTTTTTAAGGGGGGTAGACTTGTAACATCCCAAAACTAGTAATAAAAAGTCCAAGTATATAAGGGCAAGGGCAGCCCCAGACACTCATTTGTCTTTCAATTCACAAATTCTAGAGAGAGAAGGGAGCACGGGTTTAGAGAGAGAAAGTGACGGATCGACTCGGGAATTCAGGAGAACGTTGCTGATGTGCTTGTGATCATCTTCTCCAAATCAGAAATCCAAACCAGGTAACCATTCGAGCTAAATCTGAGATTTTTGCTTAGGTTGGGTTTCCGGGTGAAAATAGGACGTTTTTACGGATGAAACTTGAGAATAAGCTTAGGTTTAGTATCTGCAATGAAAACCGGTTGTTTTGAGCAAAGAAAGTTGAAGTTTTGACATAATCGAACCCAAATCCGAGAATTTCGGACTGTTTGGGGAAGATGACTGCTGGTGCAGGCGAACTTAGCAAGTTCGCCTGTTAAGTTCGCTTGGTGGAGGCGAACTTATCAAGTTCGCCTGATTAAGTTCGCTTGGCAAGTTCGCTTGGCCAAAGGTAAGTGAACTTATTAAGTTCGCTTGGCAAGTTCGCTTGGTCAAGGGTAAGCGAACTTTGGCAAGTTCGCTTTGCCAAGGGTAAGCGAACTTATTAAGTTCGTCTAGGTCAGAGGAAGCGAACTTAGGCATTAACAGGTTATAAAACTTGCAAATAAACATTTTTATCTTTTTAATATGTTTTATGCTTTTAAAAACGGTTGCCACCGAAGAAAAAATTATATCTAAATAATAAAGAAACATAAATTAATAACTTATCTGAATTCAAAATAACAGAGGGGAAGTTAAAAAAAAAAAGAATTCTAAAAACTGGAAATATTAAATTACATATAAATTTAAGAAATCACTTTTTTAATTTTAAAATAAAAACTTAGAATTAATAAAAATAAAGAAAAGAAATTATTAATATCAATAAAAAAAAAGCAATAATTGAGATTTTCTTAGAAAATGATGAGAAAAGCAAATCACGTAGTCATGAAAATGTAAACCATACATTATCATATGATATCTCACCTATTCTATTTCATTATGCTTGTTATTTCTCACCCTCTCCTTCAACAAAAACTGTTCTATCTTCAAGTGGTTAATGCCTACCTCCCCTCTTTTTCTTCTTTTTTCTGATCTTCCTCTTTGCAGAGGGGCCTGCTTCACCGGCCTGTACTGTAGTGGAATCTGCTGAACAGGTCTCCTTCCAGACGGTGACCGCTTCCTACATGGGTTTCCGACCCGCTTCCTACATGCCTTTCCAAACAGGTTATGAACCCGAGCGCTATTACTTCGCTTTTGTTAGTAAGGACCATAATCCGACCCAAAGACGGGTACTCAGCAAATTTTTCCACCGCCAAAGGCAATTCAATCTTGGGTATCATGCGAACAAAAGCAGTGTCTCCTATTCTCAGATTCAGATGTTTAGTCTCACCATTCTTGGTTATCTTCCCCGTTTTCCTGTTAACCACGTGTAATACTTTGTCTAAGATCATACTGGTCTCACACATATCGCAACAGAAAGTGACAAACATGAACCCTTATGAAATTATAGTAGGCATCTCAAGGATCAGCACTTGGCTATGATAGCCTCGGTTACCCTTGCCTGGTCAAAACCAGGAGCCGAGACAAGAGCTCCCCGACTAGCCACTCCATCAAGTAGTCCTCTCAGCTTCAGACTCACGATCTCAGATGGGTATGCATCTTTGACTATTTCATTGTTGAGTTTAATCTCGTCCACATAAGTGGACCAATTCCCCGGACAGATAATAACATGATCATGTGTCGCTAACTTGCCGGAGTGAACTCTGCCTATAATGGTGAACTGGTTGACATCGACATCATGAACTAGCATCCGCAAGGGGTTGATTTCTTTGAATGGAAACCTTATCTGGTAAAGTGTTTCCATCAAGGTGGAACCTGTGTACCACCCAAATTTCTTTTTCTTCTCTAGTATGTTGTACCAGTCATAGTTCTTTGATGTCTCAAGAATGTTATCTCCTGTTGATGCTGACATTGGCACACATTGAACCCTTGTCGGGTCAAACCCAACATGGTTCAAGTGGTGGTTGACGTGGTACATAAGTTCTCGATATTCCTTTGCCGGACATGATAGAAGATCTATCTGCACTTGTCAATAAAAATTAAAATTACTCGTAACATACAGAGTACAGACAATAACAACAGAAATTAAACAAATTGATTCAAGGTACCTTATTAATGCAGCAGATTAAATCTCTGAAACCCAAAGAATATGCAACAAAACAAAGACCTAGGAATTTTTTGTTTTCATACCCTTCTCTAAAATCTTTCGTGGAGTCTATCACCAATATGACAGAATCTCCTAAAGACAGTTCCATGATACCCTTCTCATTCAACAGGTTCCCACCAGTCCAAACTTCAACAAATGTGTACCTTTTGTTCCTCAGTTGACTTGTGTTCCTCGTCAATTGACTGATTGTGGTGGACTTTCCAAACTGAGGGAGGCCAAGAACCACCGCTACAAATTCATTTTTTTTCGTCTGAAAGTATTAATATAATTAGTTTCTGAAATGACAGTTTCATTAGTAGTTTTACTTAAATTTTTCTATGTATATATAACAGAATTACCATCAATATCAGCATCGATTTTCTTTTCCTCCACAGAACTCTTGGAAGGCTGACCTTTGAATAGGGATTGTACATATGGATCGAGCAATTCGTTCTACGCAAAAAAAAACAAGACATATTAGTAAATAAAAATAGAAATCCTAACACAAAAAACAAATATAAACTTAACCAGTTTGTCATTCATGTTTGATGTTGCCTTTGATGAAGATTCAGGTGCTTCTTTTTCATTAGCACCACCACCAGCCATCTAGAAAAGTATAAATAATCACTGATCTAACACAAACCAAGATATGTGCATTCAAATCAAAGAAAAATCAAATTAACAAACAAACAAAATAGATTTTGCCTAATCTTGAGGGAACGGGTTGGTTAATTGGTGAAAAATTCCAGAAAATTAGGTTTGCACAATCTGAACTTCAATAATCTCAAACAAGTAGAGCAAACCCTAATATGTAATGAAACCATATAAAGGAACATAGAGTACCTGTTAATCGACAGTAGAAACCCTAGATCTCGACGGCGATGAGAGATTCAGTAGTGTGATTGATGTGGCGGTGATTGTAGTACTGTTAACAATGGATGAAGATTTTCAAAATCAAAGAATACCCGGGAGTTGCTATATAATGATTCGTTCAATCAAGTTTAAGTTATTTACACGGATGGTCCATGTGGTTTGGCCAAACTAAGGATATAGTTCCTAACTTTGATAAATTGCGGGTTTGGTCTCAAAATACTTTCATTTTATTACAATGATGATTCCTATGATGGATGGAGGTTAAGTTTTTCTATTAAGTAGATGTTAAAATGACCAAAATACTGTTTAATACTAAAAATAGAAAATCAAAAAGTCAAAAAAAAATAAATTATAATATATTTAATGGTGGACCCATATATAACAAACAGACCTTCCATCTTCTTCATTGGTGCCTAACGGCTAACAACACCACCACACCCTTTCACCATTGTCGTCGACCTCCCTCCCCGTTAACCTCACCTACCTCCCTCTTCTCACGGTCAACCTCACTAGCATCTCCTAACTGGCCAAAAAGAAACTGAAAACCGACCGGGGGGGGGGGGGGGGTAGGTGGTTACATCTAAAAGTACAACCATTTTTGAAATAGGCCAGTATCAAGACACTTTGTACCCAATGCTGCTTTGAACCCATATCAAGGTAAGCGGTATGCACCATCTGTTCCAAAACGCTTGGTGTTCTTGTACTCTTAGCTAGTTTTGTTGTACTCTGCACACCGACTCGTAATTGGGTGTTGGGAGCGGTGGTGGTGGTCATCGAAGAGGAGTGTGGTGGTGGTCGTCTTGATTTTCATAAGGAACACACCCCTGTTCGAAAAACTAGGGGAAGATTTCCCCGAGACCTTTGATCAACTAATGGATAAAGTAAGGGCTTGGGTCAGGGGAAAAGATGCAGGATTGATAAGTGACCAAAGTTTCATGCATTAAAGGGTGATATATGTTATATTTATGTAAATTAATATAGGAAATACAAAGATTTTGTGTAGCTATGCATGTGCAGGTGTTGGAAGCTTAATGTATGATTTTAGAAGATATTATGCAAGAGATGCAAGAGTTGGATAGAAGACGGAAGAAACAGGGCAAAAATGCAGGGTCCAGCGTAAGCCTGCGCCACCTGGCGTAAGCCTACGCCGCCCAGCGTAGGCCTACGCCTAACTAATTCCTTCACAGCAGGCTTCAGGCAAACACCGTAAGCCTACGCCCCCCGCGTAAGCTTACGCTGGTTGCGTTTCAGACGCGGATTTTTAGTGAAACAGCCGATTTTCAATGTTTAAGGAGGGGTTTCTTCCCCATATTCGAATGATCAGTTTCTAATCGATTTTTGGGCGATTTTGGGAGTGCTTGGAGGCTAGGAAACATATTCTTGAAGATTGTTATCAAGAAATTGAAGAATCAAAGATGAATTCCACAACCATGAGCGGCTAATCCACCGGTAATCATTCCCGGGTGGATTGTTTGTAAGTTTTTAGGGTTTCTATCATGTGCTAGCTTTGAGAAACAATTCTTGTAATCGTTTGGTTTGAAATACTTGAATCGTTGTATTTAGTATGGTTATGAACTCACGGGAGTCGATAAATTCTTGCACCATTGACCCCGTTAGATGATAATTGCTATGAACTTTGATTTGTGTTGAATCTATTGATTAATCTAATTCTATATTGCATACATTTGTCTCGATTTCATTCGTGAATATTGTTTTACACTATTTGCCGATGATGTATGAATGTTGATGTTCTTGGTTAGATTTGGTTAATTTGATTTGGATAACCACTTGATTGTTTGAACTCATATGTTGGTGTGATAATCCCTAATTACTTGTGAACTTGAAACCTGGGTGTGATTCCTTTTTAATTATTGTTACAATCTAAATTGTTTGTTTGGTACTTGATCACTATTGGTCATAATTGTTAGTTGATAATCATTGTTTGTTGAGTCTGATAAGTTTCACCTAAATCATTACTTGTGTTTGGTCAGAAAGACCCATTGTCACTTCATAAATCACATTGTTAATTGAAGTTAAGCACCGACCACAAACTCTTCGTGGTTTGACACCCTTCTTACCCTAACTAGTTTAAGGTGATTAGGACACTCTAATTATTTATCTTTGACCGGTCCCTTCGACACCGATCAAATTTTGGCGCCACTGCCGGGGAGTGTGTGCGCTTGGTGTTTTATTTTAGTTGATTTTTGTGACTACTTGTTTACTTATTTTTTATTACTTTTTTTGTTTGGTTAATCTTTTTCTATTTTTGTGTTACGCGTGGTGTTTGTTTGTGTGCAGGTGACAGATTAGTGCATGCGTACCCGTTCATCCGGGAGGACTTCACCGCTTGTTTTTGAACCAGAAATTGAGAGGATAGCAAGGAAAAACTGAACCCAACAACAAAATCTATAACCTATTTCATCGGAACCATCATCTATGGATGGTCGAAGCAGTCATTCCGGATCTAGCATGAGAAACCGTGGCCCAACTCCAAACAAAGGCCCTATCCCTAACTGCCCACCAACTCCACCTCACCGAACCCCAACCCCATCTATACCTATCAATAACAACCAACCCCGTGGGTCGGGTCCAGTTCAACAAAACCAACCCGTTAACATCCAAACCAATCCACATACCAAGGAAGAAGGGGACCACAGCAAAATCAAACCCCTCCTGGAAACATCTTTGGAGCTCAACCAAGAAACGAAAATGAGAACGATGGTTGGGAGGATGACGATGGTGAATACTTTGGGTATGATGAAAATGAAGATATTGGGAATGGTGATGGGTTTGGAGATTACGAATATGAAGATGGCGAGAGGAGCCAATTTGGATAATATAACGAGGGGCAAGGCTTTGGAGAGGAAGAAGAGGTGAATTATGTTCACCAAAGGGCAAGACAACCAATGGGTTGAACGGGTAGACCAGAGAGATTTGGTTATCCTCCTAGGAAAGAAGGGAGGAGAGTTAATGGGGGCTACAACAATGAAAACCGAAGACAACCGGTAGCCCCTATGGGTGGAGTTAATGGCCGCTTTCGACCGGCTATTTCGGAGAATGCTTCTCCAATTGTTCCACCAATTCCCGGAATGAGGCGATTCAAGTCAAGGCCAAATTATATCAACGTTCTTCCCCATTTTCATGGCATGATAACCGAAGAGCCATACACTCATCTAGCCGAGTTTGCCGCCATCTGTAGCACAATTGGAGATGAGAACTTCGATCAAAGCGAGGTCAAACTTAGACTTTTCCAGTTTTCCCTAAAGGATCGAGCAAAGCAATGGTTCATCACATTGCCGGCTAATAGCATCCACACATGGGATAAAATGCAACAAGTTTTCTTGGATGAGTACTATTCAGTTGCAAAGACGGATGACTCCCGAATTGAGATTCGAACCTTTCAACAACAAACAGGTGAACCTTTAAATGAAGCTTTTACACGCTTCAAAGAGTTGTTGAGGAAATGCCCCCACCATCAAATCGAATTGTGGGAATTGGTAAAGTGTTTTGTTGATGGTTTGACTCAAGAGGAAAGGAAATACTTGAAGTCCACAAGTAATGGGACATTTTTGTCTAATCCCGAAGAGGATGATTGGGATTTCTTAGAAAGGATGAGCCAAAGTTCTAAAGCCGAGGCATCGGCTAGCCGAAGAGCCAAACACGCAATTTCTAAGTCCGTCCCGGATTATGAAACAAAAGAGAGGTTAGAATCTATGGAGAGAGAACTGGCATTGTTGAGAAAAGGCGAGAAGAAAGAAGTAGCGGGAGTAAAAGCTCGATTTGATGTTTGTGAAAATTGTGGAGATTTGGGGCATAAAGCAATGAATTGCTCAATGCAAGATGGTATACAAGAAGAAGTGAACCAAGTTTTTGGTGATAGGAAACCATATGATACAAACTCAAACTCCTATCACCCGAGCTCAAGGAATCATCCCAACTTCAAATATGGGGATGCGTCAAACCAATTGAACCCAAATTTCCAAGGTTCAAATCAAGGTACTTCGTCATACCAACCTCGTCAACAAAGCAATTATAATTCGGGTGGTTACCAAAGGAGCTCTTATAACAATAATCGGAACACAAATTACCCCCCAAGGAATTACAATCAAGATCATCAACAACAAGGTGGATCATCGGGGGGTGATGATGTGGTTAGCTCAAAATTGGATGCAATCATGGAGATGATGAAAAAGTCTAAAAGGGAGAATGAAGTGAGAGACAAGTCTTTTGTGGCATTGGAAAGACAAGTGGGGCAATTGGCACAAGAAATAGCTCAATTCAAGCAAAATGAAGGTAAATTGCCGAGTGACACCACATTGAACCCAAAACATCATGTTAGTGCAATTGATGTGGCTCATGGTAATGAAGAAAGTGAAGAAAGAGAAGAGGAGGAAATTGAGTTTGGAGAACCCGTAGTTCCTATTCAAATTGGAGAATTCAAAACTAATTTGGCACTACTAGATTATGGAGCGGGGGTGAGCATTTTACCGGGGAGCGTATATGACCAATACAATTTTGGTCCATTAGAAGAATACAACACTACATTGGTGTTAGCGAATGCTACACGCACACGTCCTCGGGGGAAATTAGTGGGAGTGGCTGTGAAGATTGGAGAATTTTACTATCCGGGAGATTTCTTGGTGATCGATTATGCACCACTTGCTAAGGAGGAGCAGCTGCGAGTGTTTTTGGGAAGACCGTTTTTGGCAACCGCAAATGCGCAAATCAATTGCCGAAACGGCATTGTTGACATGACCTTTGGGAATCGTAAGTTGAACATAAATATTTTTTTAAATTTATTTACATATTCGGTTGAAAATAAATGTTCAAAATCAATTACTACTAACGTGTGTCATCCTCGTGCCAAGGCAAATGAGGGTGACACCAAAAAGAAAGGTATTATGTTTGACAGGTTTAATGTGAAAGACGAGCCGAAGGCAATCGAGAAGGAATCTGAGAGGTTGAAAGATTCAAAGAAGCCACCCGACCATGTCCAACATCCGAACGAGAAAGGAGATTTGTTTGATGTGGAATTTACAAGAGAGGAGACTTGGAGTTGGAGTGATAACAACCAAGGTGGTGGGGGAGCTAGTAGAAGCAAGTTTGTGTTTCAACCTCCATAAGGAGGTAATGTCGGGCTGAGGACAATAAACTTAGCGCTAACCGGGAGGCAACCCGGCTTGTGATTGTCTTTATTTTGTCTTTGTTTTGTTTTGTGTTGTGTGTTTTTGTTTCGTCACCATAGCAACACTCAAGTGTGGGGAAGACTCATGGAAGACTTACGAGTCCATTTTTGATGATGGTTCAGGCACTCTATGATCGCCTCTAATCAGGTCCATGTACTCTTTCTCATATCTATGTTGCTTTGATTGAACGATTTTGTTTTTGTTTGTTTTTGTGTGTTTATGTTTGAAACTTGGTTGATTGTGTTTGGGTTGGTGCTTATGGTTATGGAAATCTTTGAGTTGAATATTTGGAGATATTGGGTATTGGATATTTTTGCACCCACTAACCGCACTTTTATATTTCATAACTATTTACATTGGGACAATGTAAGGTTCAAGTGTGGGGATGTGGGAAATCTTGGAAACCATACAATTTGTTTGATAATTGTTTTACAAAGTGTTTGGTAGAGGTCTTTGGTCATGGTTAATTCACTAAGTACTTGATTAAGTCTTTCCAACAAATAAAAATAAAAATTGGAAATGTTGAATTCGGGAGTAACAAAGTTGAAGGTGATGGTTCGCATGCACATGTCGGTAACCTATTTCCCACCGTTTTTGTGAGATTTTGAGCCAAATTGATATATATATTCTCTTATTTGAGTGGTTGGCAATTTGTTTCATATTTTAGAACTTGCATATTGTTAATACATGTTGAGACCTTGAACCAATTGATTGCACAAAAATGATAAAGGCATTAGGAGAAACCTTTTTATTTTTAGCCATTTTTTTATGCCTTTACCCGTTAATATCCACTAGATGCCCATTTTGAGCCTTTACCTTTTCTGTTGACAAAACCCACAACATTAACTCATCCGCCTTTTAGTCTTTTCTTTTTAAACCCGTGAGTTGGAATTCAATTAACTTAGATTAATGTAGTTGCGGTTGCAATTGAAAAAAAAAAAATAATAATAATACAAAAATAGTATTGGGTCAACATTTGCCCAAAGGTTTTGAGTATTAGTTTGAGCTACAATAAAAGATGTTAGTGGGTCAATTTAACTTAAGTTTCATTTGATAGTTTGAAGAAATAAGAACTTTAGTGTTGATGGGTCATTTATACCCATAGTAGAGATGTGAAAGTTTTAGAGTTGATTTGTAACTCCATTAGTTGAATTCCACTCACCTTTAGCCACTTTAAAAAATCCTTATCCATACCCGTAACCCTAGCCTACATTACAACCTTTAAAAGACCTTTTGATTTGTGCGTTTTAGTTGTGTTAGTAGGAGGAGATGTGATCAATATGCAAGCTTATGATAATGTGGTTCATTGTTTGGGTTTGAGTGATAAATACTAGCACATCATCGCTAGTCCAGATATGAAACCGAGGGGAGTGACTGATTGTGAGGGGTGTGTGCATGCAAAGCCATAACTAGATATGAGTTAAGCGCGTTCCAATATTTCCTTTTGTTTAAAAAGTCATCGATTGTTTGTTGGATTGTAAATCTATTGAGAGTATAATTCTTATGAATCTTGCATGACTTTGGACCTTTACTTATGTTTAGTGAAAACAATTATTGGAGAATTTGTAATGTGAATTTAAAGCAAAAGACTTTTCTTGAGGGCAAGCAAAACTCAAGTGTGGGGATGTGATAAGTGACCAAAGTTTCATGCATTAAAGGGTGATATATGTTATATTTATGCAAATTAATATGAGAAATACAAAGATTTTGTGTAGCTATGCATGTGCAGGTGTTGGAAGCTTAATGTATGATTTTAGAAGATATTATGCAAGAGATGCAAGAGTTGAATGGAAGACGGAAGAAACGGGGCAAAAATGCATGGTCGAGCGTAAGCCTGCGCCACCTGGCGTAAGCCTACGCCGCCCAGCGTAGGCCTACGCCTAACTAATTCCTTCACAGCAGGCTTCAGGAAAACGGCTTAAGCCTACGCCCCCAAGCGTAAGCTTACGCCGGTTGCGTTTCAGACGCGGATTTTTAGTGAAACAGCCGATTTTCAATGTTTAAGGAGGGGTTTCTTCCCCATATTCGAATGATCAGTTTCTAATCGATTTTTGGGCGATTTTGGGAGTGCTTGGAGGCTAGAAAACATATTCTTGAAGATTGTTATCAAGAAATTGAAGAATCAAAGATGAATTCCACAACCATGAGCGGCTAATCCACCGGTAATCATTCCCGGGTGGATTGTTTGTAAGTTTTTAGGGTTTCTATCATGTGCTAGCTTTGAGAAACAATTCTTGTAATCGTTTGGTTTGAAATACTTGAATCGTTGTGTTTAGTATGGTTATGAACTCACGGGAGTCGATAAATTCTTGCACCATTGACCCCGTTAGATGATAATTGCTATGAACTTTGATTTGTGTTGAATCTATTGATTAATCTAATTCTATATTGCATACATTTGTCTCGATTTCATTCGTGAATATTGTTTTACACTATTTGCCGATGATGTTCTTCGTTAGATTTGGTTAATTTGATTTGGATAACCACTTGATTGTTTGAACTCATATGTTGGTGTGATAATCCCTAATTACTTGTGAACTTGAAACCCGGGTGTGATTCCTTTTTAATTATTGTTACAATCTAAATTATTTGTTTGGTACTTGATCACTATTGGTCATAATTGTTAGTTGATAATCATTGTTTGTTGAGTCTGATAAGTTTCACCTAAATCATTACTTGTGTTTGGTCAGAAAGACCAATTGTCACTTCATAAATCACATTGTTAATTGAAGTTAAGCACCGACCACAAACTCTTCGTGGTTTGACACCCTTCTTACCCTAACTAGTTTAAGCTGATTAGGACACTCTAATTCTTTATCTTTGACCGGTCCCTTCGACACCGATCAAGGATCAAAAGCAAGAGAATGGGAGGCCAAACGGGCTACCCCGGAGGCGAAACCCAGAAGTAGGCCTCTATCAAACGGATCACCCAGGTTGAAGATCCCATATGAGAAACCCAGATCGGGGTTCTCACAGTACAAAACTTATTGAAACGAATACCAGGGACATTCCACACATTTCTCGTCTCATAGTAACCAACACCGCCCGCTAGCATGGACCACCTCAGGTTTACCCCCCTCACAAAAACACCTAGCGAAGTGTTAGCCACGGAGAGATCTAAGCTGACATTTGGAAAACCGCTTCCCCACCAAAAGGGAAACAATGACCACCCACATGATTTCTGTGAGTATCACAGAACAAGAGGACACAAGACAGATGACTGCGTACACCTCAAAAAAGAGATTGAAATGACGGTAAGGTCGGGGAAGTTATCCCACCTCCTCAGGGACATCAAACAACAGGGGACAGTACGAAATAACCCAAAAGAAAAGGCGAAAGAGGAAGAAGGAAATGTAAGGAGACATGTGGATGTCATAAAGAAAAGATAAGACGAGAAGGGAGTGGAAAACAAAAAGAGCAGAAAAGAGGAAGAAGAAACCGCCAAATGCATGGAAACCCCCATCAAATTCCCAGCTCTAAGAGGGGAGGAAGCACAGGAGGCTCCACTCAATCTAGCTGCCGTCCTGGCAGGGCACCGAGTGGCCAGGATAAACGTGGACGGAGGAAGTGGGTCAGAAGTAATGTACGGACACTGCTTTAGAAGGCTCGATGAGGAAACACAGTGCCTGTTAAGAAGAGATAATACCCCTCGCGTCAGGCTTTCAGGTGAACTGGCATACCCCATCGGTAGATCACTTTTCCCTTCACCTTGCGGGAATGAGAAAAAGAACGAACAGTGGAGCTCACGTTTGTAGTCATTAGGACGGAATCCAGGTACAATGCCATCTTAGGGAGGCCAGGCATCAAGGCCTTGAGAGCTTTAACGTCAACTGCACATGGGGCGATGAAATTCCCAACCCAAAGGGGAATAAAAACAATCAAGTCTTCCTCAGAAATTATAACCTTGGTAGACAGATCGGGAGGAGAAACCGAGAAGAAGAAAAGCAAGACGGAAGAATGGGTCATGAATGCTCACTTCCCAGAGGAAGCAATTAAGATAGGGAGAGAGCTCCCAGACAAATGGAAGACGAGCCTAAAATAGCTATTAATCAGGTGTAAGGCCCCTTTCCCGGGTAACCTCACTTGTTGGATTTACTCATAAACATAGTCATAAATATTGAACTTAAATTTAAGACATTCGAGAGTAGCGAAAACAAACATCATTCAAATACATAACATTACAGCGTAAGTCTTAACACTTAAAAACATAACATTGTCTTAGCATATATAAAAGTGGGATGTCAGTCGCTAGCCGGGTAACCATCACGCCTTTGTACGACCCTTCCTTTCTTTACCTGAAATGTATACTAAAAGTTAGCTAATGCTGGTGAGTTCTAGTTTAAAGACAATCATACATAACATTTATCTTATCATGAGTATTATATGTATATATATAGTATACGTAACATTCGTGCTTTTGCATATTCTTTGCTTTACTGTTCTCACATAACATTCATACTGAGTATATACATACTTACTTTGGGGAGAACATTCATTGGCCATACACATAGGGGTGATCAACCCGTCATACTTGTCGTGAATGTCACAAAGACAACGCAGTGAGACCGTCGTAGCCCTTTTCATAAACCGTCCGGCTCTAGAAAACCGTCCGTCGAAACATAAATCCGTCCGACAACTTTTGTCCGTCCGCTCTTAAACCGTCCTACCGTCGTAGTCCGTCGATTCGCCAGTCTGCCCTAGGGCATCCGTTTCCCACGTGGCTATTATGTATGCAACCGTTCTACATGTAATAAGGCATTTGCTTTGACCGTCCATGAGTACCTTTTATACGTCCTAGCTTGCGAAGGAACGTTTTTATCCCGGTTGCAAAATAGTCACGTGGTCGTCCGTCTACCAAAGTAGCCGTTGTCATAGAAGCGTCCATAACGTTTACATACGTTCATAACATGCAATATACACAATATAAAGCAAGATTTCATTCATTTACGTTATGTCCTTCTTTCATTCATTATTTATAATCATACGTTTCATTCTTTGTTCATAATTCATTTTCGTATATAGGTATATATATTGGTATACCACGTATGATCACGTTGACATTCATAGCATTTATTCATTTAGTGTATACACTTCAGCCCCAAAACATTTAAATTGATTTGTACATAACATAGAAGGGGGCGCATAGAACTCACCTGATGAGCTAGTCTTGTCCTGTCCTAACCGCGGCCCAATGAGTGCCACACACGATCTGGATTTGTTAATTACATATACATTAGACCTAATCCCGTTTCTAATGGTTAAATCATTCTGAATTAGGCGACTATACTGACTTTACTAACGGCCTGCTGCCTGCGCACTTGCTAAGTGCGCAGGACGATACTCATGCGTACTTGACAAGTGCGCAGAACATTCTTCTTGCGTACTTGATAAGTACACAGAATCTTCCTCCTGCTTACTTGATAAGTACGCAGGATCTTCCTCAGTACGCAGGACATCCTTCTTGCGTACTTGATAAGTACGCAAGACCTGTTTCCTGAACAAGTCCGAAATTCTTGCATGCTAATCCGATCATGCCAATCTTACAATTTTCTTTGATCAAAATGTGCGGTTTTCATTCTAGATGCTAGTTCTAAGCTTATTTTCAAGTTTCATCCATAAAAACGTCTCCTATATAGCTAAAACCCGAAAAACCCCAAAACGAACAAAAACTCAGTTTAGGGTCGAATCGTTACCTGGATTGGAATTATGATTCGGATGTTTTGCTCACGAGCTCAGCAGTAACGTGCTCCTTCAATTTCAGGTCGATCCGTCACTTTCTCTCTCTAGGCCCGAGCTCTCCTTTCTCTCTCTAGATTGCAAGTTGTGGTGGAAATGAGAGTTCTAGTGCTGTCTTGACCCTTATATACCTGTGCTTCGCTCGGCCCGTTGGAGCCGAGCCCAAAGCCCATCCATTTTTCTTTCATCTTATGACGACTAAATCTCCATCGCGTTTTTATTTACTTATTTATTATTTTTGGGATGTTACATCAAGAACATGGACGTATTTGCATGGGAACACAGAGACATGCTGGGGATACCAAGAGAACAGGCTGTAATCCCCATGAAATTCTGACCTTTATTTTTAACTATTCCGACAAATTGTAATTTCATTATTTTATGATTCGCATTTATGAAGGTATCATATTTATTCATTATAATTAATGAGTGTGGATACATACTTATATGATTGTTATGAAATAAATATATACACTTTGTTATAATAACCAAATATAAGCTTACAAGCTTTGATTATGAATAGATATCCTTAATGTGTTTACTTATAAATATATATGTGACTATATATATACACACATGATAAATAAACCATTTAAATAATTTATTATGAAAATATAACATTGTTAATTAACATTGCTAGTATTTTTAAATACTAAAGGTAAATAAAATAAATAAGTATATAATTACATTTATAAACATTTTAAATATGAATTATGATGAAATGAAATCATAAACATAAAATTAATGAGCTCTTAAGTTAAAATATGTTATGAAATTAAAAACTATTCTTCATATTTTACAATCTTAGTCCCTATAACAAATTAAATTTTGTGAATAAGCCCATGATACTACCCTATAAATAGAGCCATTATTTCACATGTATTATTCGCACTTCAACGATCCTCTAGGGTTCTCTAGCTACTAAAGGTCGTTCTTCTCATCTTTTGGAAGATTCTAGCTTGAATCCTTCCATTCTAAGTAAGTTCTTCTTATGTTCTTGCTTGCTCATACTTTTCCTTTCAAAAATCTCTCATAACTAGCTAGATCTATGATCCCTAACATGTTTATGTTATAATCATAGACATATCCAAGATCAAAAGCCCTATTTTAATTAAACTTATTCAAACTTTTATTTAAAAGCTTGGTTTCATCTTTCTTACTCCTTTCAATTTCAAAATTCATGTTTTTACTAAAAATCCTTATTTTCAAATTAAATTATTTAATGTTCAATTTTTATCTTTACTAAACTCATATTTTCACCTTAGCCCATATACTTTTCAAGCACAACCTAAACTTGGTTAAATATGCGAATAGAGTAAACTTCAAACCAGTATGTAGTTATCTGACAAACATTAAAGTTCTGGCTAGGTAAAGACGGGGTTCTGATCCGACCAACTCTTTCCTGGAAACTTTTCTGTTGGAGGTACTATTCTGGAATGATAACTATTCTAGTATATAACAACCGCTTTTAACTAATTATGATTATGATTATAAACTCATTTCTTTACAAATATTTGTACAAACTTTTATATAATTTATTTTTATTATATGAGATCATTTAAAACAAAATTCTATACTTTTAATTAATAATTAATTATGGTTTAATTATTAATTAATTAGAACATTATTATAATTTAATTTTTTGTTTAATTACCAACAAATTAAATCATTATTTTTAACAATTGTTTTTCAAAAATCAAATGAAAGGTTTTATTCATTTATTTATGTAGTAAATTATTTAATTACTCAACTAATTATTACTCATTTTTTTTATTCATTTATCCATCTATTAATTTATACGATTACAAATAAAAGAAAAATACTCATTTATTTATTTGTGTATTTATTTACAAATAAAAGAAACCTCGTTATTTATTTATACGTTTATATAATTATTGTTTATATAATTATTACAAACAAACAAAATCTCCATTTATTCTTTCACTTATTACAATACAAATATTTATCAAAGATTTACATAAAATATTATTTGCAACTCAAATAATTATTTTACTATTAAAATGAGGACACCCACATCAATCTCCTCGCACATTAGGATTCCCTATTTCAGTTGTACAAATCATTGATACATATATTCCATCAAACATAGGTTAACCTTGTGGTTAGCTAGACCATTTTTGTAACAAACAATATACTTGTGTGACATCCAAGCTACTTATTGCAAGGTGAGTTTCATAGCCCTCTCTCTTTTTACTATTGTTTACAAATAATCGGGGTGGAACATATTTACATACTATACCAAATTCAGTACCATTGTTCTCATGTTATTTACTATATGCTTTATGTCTTAAACTACTTGGCGACCATTACATGTGTTCATGTCAGTACATTCATTAACCTGCTACCCAGGCTTAAGGTAGTACCAACATGATCATTTATAGGGGAATCCGATTCCAGTTAACACAGACCTTGGTGGGTTTTATGTGTACCATATTACTATTTTTCTAAAACACAATCAGTGGGATTGTACTTACCAGTTTTCCATTTACTACGGATTGAATTGTACGCTTGGAACCTTGTATGTTTTCACATTTATGCCATAGCTATGCTTTGAACATATTGAATTTCAAATCTTTTCTTTTTACAACTTTTGTTTGGTGTCAAAACCTATGTTACTCACCAACTACTTGTAGTTGACATTTACTCACATGTTTCAGGTGCACCAGTTTGAGGACACTACATGATCACTTAGGACTTCGGTCCTAGATTTAATACAAATTAAACTCAACTTATGTTATGTTTGAATGCTTTGCTTTCCATTTCTACTTGTAACGGATGCATTTAATTATGATGAATAAATAATATAATTTAATAGATGATCATGTGCTTATGAACAACCGCGTCAGCCCCAGTGTATAATCCGCCGCCAGCCGGGGTGTGACACAGGCTAAACACCGCTTAAACACGCATAGGTGGTTGGGACCGGTTAAACAAAATGTAGAAGCATGTTTTTGTAACTATAGATAAAATTCTATGTATCGATGTACGTGGCTAGTATGCAGGACGGTGTTCCTGAGTACTTAGCCTGCACACCAGTTTAGTCCTGCGTACTTAGTAAGTACGCATGACCAAACCCTGCATACTTAGACAAGTACGCAAGTAGTGTTCCTTCCCCTATAAATAGATGTAGGTGGAACTTCTGGAACAAGGTTGAGAGGTGTCCGGGTCGGGACGAGCTCTCTCGACCCCTGGACCGTGAGCTTAGATGAGAGATGTGTGCTCCTTCGGTATGTAGTCTGTAATACGGGATGACTTCTATGTTATGGATTACGTATTGTTGATTCTTCTCTTGTTTATGTTCGTGTTTCTCTGTCTCGTTTTCTTTGTTCCCACACAAATCATAGAACAAATCCGTGTTATTTCCGCTGTGCGACGAGGCTCCCGGGACCTACAAGTGGTATCAGAGCCTCGGTGTTCGTTGATTTGTGATCCAGTTTCGATTTTTTTAGGGTTTTGAGCAGATACGAGTTCGTACTTTTTCAGACCTAAAATCCTTAAAATCGAGTTTGTTATCACTTCATTTGGTGTTTGGAGGGCTAAGGGTTTGTTAGATGATGTTTTCTAAGCATTTGGAAGCATTAATTTCTCAGATCCATCACTTTTCTAGCATTCTCCTTAAGATCCGTCAAGAACGCTGTTACTTTTTGATAAGTACGCAAATTCAGCTTTTCTGCTTGCCCTGCGTACTTACTAAGTACGCAAGAGTAGTTGTCCTGAGTACTTGTTAAGTATGCATGGGTTGGCTTTGCGAACTTATCAAATACGCATAAGCACTTGGCTTTGCCTTTTTTTTCTAAATACGCATGAACACCCTATATGTGCGTATTTACTAAGTATGCATGAAGTAGCATATGGGATTAAAAAAAAAACTTTTCTTGGCCAAATTCTTTACGGATCATTTGTACGCTTGTTTCGGGCCATTTTTGAGAAGATAGTAATTTTGGTTTTTCCGGACCAAAATTTGTATACGATGTGGCTTGGCGAAACACGGACGGGATTTTTGTTGGATGATACCACTTGTCATACATTGTTTAAGTGTTCATACTTGAAAATATAGACTACGAGTATCCGGGATACTTATTTAATGGGGTATGAATGCTGAACTAATGGGAGCAATTGGGTCGTCATCGGCTAAAGGTCTTGTTCTATTTGAAAAGATGTGGCTGCTTTGGGTCTTTTGGAAAAAGAATAATCTTGTTTAGGTATTCAAACCTGAATATGTAGGCTACGAGTATCCGTGATACTTCTTTAATAGGGGATGAATACTGGAATAACTTGAACCCAAAGATTTGTTTTTTTGGATCTTTACAAAGGAATAAAAGAATAAAATCCTAGAGTTGGCTAGTTGTGCTTTATGAGGATTTGAGTGAAGTGATAATGAAGCTGGTCATAGTTACAGAGAAAAGAGGGGGATACAAATAAATGTATCATCAACCGTGATTTCTCGTGTAAATTATATTTTTCGTTCTCATTGGTCAAGCATGTGTTCAAGATTTGATGTGATTCAATTATGATGGGATTTATCATTCGGGATCTGGGCGGGATCCAGATAGACAACCTAGTTATGGAACTTCACCGCGGTGAATGTATACAGATTAGGAGGTGTGAACTAGGAATGAAGATCAAATTGAAGAATGTTGGACTTTGGATATAAGGTGATCACTGTTGAGCATGAATTTGTGTTTGATTCTATCAAGTGTTTTCAGGATGAAGCTGGATATCCGTTGGATTATTAGTTGAAGATGAAACCTTTTATCATTGGCCAATGGGATAGGAAACATACCCTTGTTTCTGGTCTAGTCAGATGGAGCTTAAACTGAAAGGGGATATTGGAAATGAACATCTTCGGGAATTTGGTTAACTCATGAAGATACAGGATAGAGTTGGACACATCTGGTTGAAGACTTAAGTTTATCTTACTGGAATTCCTATGGGAGCTGATTAGTTTGATGCAGGTTATTGGAAATTCAAACTCTCTATCATATGCCAGCTGATTTGGAGTTGTCTTAGTCTACTATTGTTAGTTGGTTAGGAAGACATTGTCAGAATCAGAGTTCTAAGTCAGGGTGGAGCAAGCTACTGCTGAGAGGATGAACTACAATGAAGTGTGTTGGGTTAGTTGGTTTCTATTGAAGCACTTGGTTTGGTCTACAATGAAAGCTACATTTAAGAGGGAGTCGTGTGTATCACTCGACAACTGAAGACTGAAGTTTGAAGATTTGAAGATCTCAAGTGGAATGCCAGAAGATCAAGTCTCGCCAGAAGACACTTGATGTCATTAGTTTAGAGGGAGTATGTTAGGACATTCTTTGTAGATTGATGTTTATCAGTGTTAGAGATAGATAGAATTTGATGCTATAGTTAAGAGGGAGTTTGTAGAAGCATGTTTTTGTAACTATTAATAAAATTCTATGTATCGGTGTATGTGGCTACTACGCAAGAGGGTGTTCCTGAGTACTTAGCCTGCACACCAGTTTGGTCATGCGTACTTAGTAAGTAGCCTTGCGTACTTGTCAAGTACGCATGACCAAACCCTGCGTACTTAGACAAGTACGCAGGTAGTGTTCCTTCCCCTATAAATAGAAGAATTGTCTTCAATTGTAGGTGGAACTTCTGGAACAAGGTTGAGAGATGTCCGGGTCGGGACGAGCTCTCCCGACCCCTGGACCGTGAGCTTAGATGAGAGATGTGTGCTCCTTCGGTATGTAGTCTGTAATATGGGATGGCTTCTATGTTATGGACTATGTACTGTTGATTATTCTCTTGTTTATGTTCGTGTTTCTCTGTCTCGTTTTCTTTGTTCCCACATAATCACAGAACAGATCCGTTTTATTTCCGCTGCGCGATTAGGCTCCCGGGACCTACACAAAAGAGGCGGAGCATGGATCCCGAAAGAAGCAAAGCGGTCTGTGAAGAGACAAGAAAGCTATATAAGGCATGAATAGTCAAAGAGGTCAGATACCTGACATGGATATCAAACCCTTTAATGGTAAAGAAAGGGGATGGAAGCTGGAGAATGTGCATAGATTTCAAAAACTTAAATCAAGCATGTCCGAAGGACTGCTACCCCTTACCAGAAATAGACTCAAAGATAGATTCATTAACCCCATATTCACTGAAGTGTTTCTTGGATGCGTATAAAGGGTACCATCAGATCCGCATGGCAAGAGAAGATCAGGAGAAGACAACGTTCTACACCGCTGAATGAGTCTTTTGTTACACGAAAATGCCTTTTTGGCTTAAGAACGCCGGGGCCACTTATCAAAGGTTCATGGACTCTTTGTTCAAAGACCAAATCGAAAAAAAAGATAGAAGTCTATGTGGATGACCTGGTAATCAAAAGTAGAAAGGAGGCGGACATGCTACGCGACATCGAAGAAACCTACAGGAGATTAAGGGGAGTCAACATGCGTTTGAACCCAAGAAAGTATTCCTTCGGGGTAGAAGAAGGTAAGTTTTTGGGGGTAGTAGTAACCAAGGAAGGAATCCGAGCTAACCCCGAAAAGGTGCAAGCAATACACAAATGAGGTCCCCCACCATAGTGAAGGAAGTACAAAGGTTGAACGGGACGTTGGTAGTTTTAAATAGATTTCTGTCCCGACTAGCAGACAAAACCCTTCCCTTCATGGAGACACTTAAGCAAGCCACTAAAAGAAACAAATTCACATGGATGGAAGAGGCTGAAGAGGCCCTCAAACTCATGAAAGAACACATATGTCAACTCCCAACACTGGCTACCCCGTCAGAAGGGGAAGTCCTTACAATTTACTTGTCTGCCTCAGAGACGATGATCAGTTCGGTACTAATGGTAGATCGGCAACAAAAACAGATTCCAATATATTTCCTGAGTAGGACAATAAAAAGACCGGAAGAAAGGTATCCTCCTATAGAGAAGCTTGCACTAGCCCTAATATATGTATCCCAGAGACTGAGAAGGTACTTCCAAGCCAACCCCATACGGGTGATCACCGAAAGCCCCATCCAAAGGATATTGCAGAAACCGGAGATATCGGGAAGGATGGCAAAATGGGCCATAGAACCGGGGGATCATACTATAGAATATATACCAAGAACATCGATCAAAGGCCAGGTCTTAGCTGATTTCACCACAGAAACGTATGGGGAAGCAAGGGATGAAGATGAGGAGTTGGAAAAGAAGGAAGAAACTGCGAAGGAAAGGGAGAAAAATACCTGGAAATTATTCACACACGGATCGTCAAACGAAGACGGGTGTGGGGTTGGACTTATGTTAATAAGTCCCGAAGGCATCGAAATAACAAATGCCCTCATATTAGAATTTCAGGCCACCAACAACGAGGCCGAGTACGAGGAACTCCTTGCAGGTTTGAAGATGGCGGAGAGGATGGGGGCCAAACACCTAGAAGCACATGTGGATTCATTGTTAGTGGCCAACCAGACAAACGGAATATACGAGGTAAAATAAGAAACAATGGTCAGGTACTTGCAAAAGACACAGGAGAAGCAAAGGGCATTCAAATCAAGCAGCATAACCCACATACCCAGAGACCAAAACAAGAAGGCAGATATACTTAGCAAGCTAGCATCCACCGCTTTCCAACACCTCGTAAGAGACATAAAGGTAGAAAGACTCTCAGCCCCATTAATTATGGTCAAGGAAGGCAACGACATGGATGGCGCCACTAAAAGAATACCTGGTGAAGGGAAAACTCCCAGAAAAGAAAGAAGAGGCCTGAAAGATCAGGATCAAGTCGCTGCAATATGAAATAATAGAAGAAACATTATACAGAAAATCATACTTAGGACCATCACTACGATGTGTGGACGAAGATGAGGCAAATTACATTACTAGAGAAATCCACGAGGGCATCTATGGAGTCCACGCAACACCAAAAACCATAGTGGCAAAAGCAATGAAGGCAGGATACTACTGTCCGGGCATGTAAAGAAGCGTGGTAGAAACACTTCGCAACTGTGATAACTGTCAGATACATGCACCAGTGATAAAACAACCAAAATATGACCTAATATCGGTAGGGTCGGCATGGCCCTTCTAGAAGTGGGGAATAGATTTGATGGGACCATTCTCTGAAGGACCAGGAAAGGTCAAGTTCCTGGTGATGGCAGTGGACTATTTCACCAAATGGATAGAAGTCAAACCGCTGGCAACGATCACAAACAAACAGATGGTCAAATTTGTCTGGAACAACATAGTATGCATATATGGGATACCACAGACGATAGTAGGTGATAAAGGAACGCAGTTTGTAGGGGAAACATTCCATGATTGGTGCAGAAAGATGCACATCACCCAGCTATTTGCATCGGTGGCACACCCGTAGGCAAACGAAAGGGTAGAGAGGGGAAACATGTCAATAGTGGAAGGCATAAAGAGTAGGTTGGGAAGGGAGAATAATGGATGGATAGGGGCACTGCCCCATGTCCTATGGTCGTACATGACCACCCCAAATCGCGGAAGCAAGGAAACCCCGTTTAGTCTGACATACGGTACTGAAGCGATGATACCGGTAGAGATTGGATCTCCCACCAGAAGAACAAACATAGAGGAAGCAGAGAATGAAGAAGAGTTGAGGATACACCTCAACCTGCTAGAGGAAAGGGGGGAAATATCGGAAATAAAGGAAGCTACACACAAGAAACAAATGGAAAGGTACTATAACACCAAAGTGAAAAAGGAGAAACTGCAAGTAGGTGACTGTATCCTCAGAACCAACGAATCAAGTGGTCAAGAAAGCAAGGGAAAGCTTAGCCCAAAATGGGAAGGACCATACAGAGTCATCTGGGCAAATGGAAAGGGAACCTACAGGATCAGCAAAGCAGACAAAACGGAGATTCCCAGAACTTGGAATGCGATGCAGCTGAAGAAGTATTACATGTAACTGGAAAGAAAAAACAACGTAACCTAACCCAAACGGGGGAAGGCGGGATATCATCTTTTCGAAATGATAAATGAAATGAAAAAGACCGAAAATATTTTGTGGTAACATGATATAAAAAAAAGCAAACAAAAACAATCTCTGAAATGTCTCATTTCACCAGACGAATAAAAGAACTCCATCCCTAAGGATGATGGAATGTTACATAAAACTATCTCATAAGATAGTCATTGAAACATCCCATCTCACTAGATGGATAAAAGAACTCCTATTCCTAAGAATGATGGAGTGTTACAAAATACCATCTCATAAGATAGTCAACGAAGATCCCATCTCACCAGAGGGACAGAAGAACTCCTATCCCTACGGATGACGGAGCATTACAAAAAACTATCTCATAAGATAGTTAATGAAATATCCCATCTCATTAGATGGAGTGAATAACTCCTATCCCTATTGATGATGAAGCATTACAAAAAAAATATCTCATAAGATAGTTAATGAAATATCCCATCTCATTAGATGGAGGGAAGAACTCCTATCCCTACGGATGATGGAGCATTACAAAAAACTCTCTCGTAAGATAGTAAAATATCCCATCTCAATAGAAGGATAAAAGAATGCCAACCCCTACGGATAATGGAATGCTACAAAATATTATCTCATAAAAAAGTAAGGAAAATATCATAATTCCCACCCCTGAGGATGAGGGAGTATTACGAAGTAGTACTTCATAAGGTGTTAAGTAAAATGTTTCACCTCGCTAGATGGATAAGATGACTCCTATCCCTAAAAATGACATAATGCTATCTCACAAGAGGCTAAGCAAGATGTTCCCCCTCATCAGATGACAAAGTGTCACAAAATCATGCGTCTCATAAGACAACAAAGGGAATATCTCACCCTAGGTGGATGGTCAAAACAACTCCCATCCCCAAGGATAAAGGATTTTCATAGGGCGCTACCACACAATCCCCAAGAATAAAGAAATAACGAAAACCTTACATCTCAAAACAACGAATAAATCTGGTCAAAATCAACAAAAAGGGTGAACCTAGTAAAGCCTTATATCCTGAGGTAAGGAACAACCCCAAAATGACGTAAGTCGTAGCATAGTATAGAACCCGGCAAAATCCTGAGGGACAGTTAACAACAAAAAACAGCAAAAGTAGGTCCATAAAACAGCAAAAGTAGGTCCATACTAACATACATCTGACAAAGCAGAAACATAACATAGTTTGAAAACAAACAAAGGAAGTCGAGAAGTGATTCAAGTCTACATTAACCCATGCAGGGGCACACAAACAAAAGAGTCCAAATATCCGGTCAAGGGCCAGGGGTGATAGGCTCTGGGTCAGTAACAGACACCAAGGCCTGTATTTCAGAGATAGAGATCCGGGGAGAATTAACCAAACGGGTAATCAAAGAGTGACCCGAAGAAGTCAGCACAACACCAGTATCATGCATGTATTGCTCAGCATGAGGGGCGTAGTTAGGGGTTTCCTCCATAAGAACCCCATCGGCGGCACACAGGTAGACAGCCAGTGGCGGAGCTTGAAAATTTTCGCAGGGGGGCCGTGAAGTTTTTTTCATATAGGGGGGCCGGAATTATAAAATTTTCGGCCGAATACATATAAATTAACACTACTGAGCGAAAAATCGACCGAATACGTATATATTAACACTTCTGAGAGAAAAAACGGGGGCGAGGGGGGCGGGGGGGGCGGGCCCCCCTCGGGCCCCTTATATCCTCCGCCCCTGTAGACAGCGGACAACCCAGTTTGATAACCCGCATCCATACATACTCGGCTAAATTCCCCCGGTAACAACATGTACTCGTTACTATTCCAGATGCGCTCGAAAACACGTTTAAAACCCTGCGTAATGAGTCATTACCTTTCACCCCAGAGCTTGTCCCGACTGGCAAGCACAGTCTCAAACTCATTTTGCAAAACACGACGCTCATCAGATATACGAGCAGTTTCTGAGCTGGCTTGGCAAAGGTCGTGCTCCAAAATCTCTTTAAATTCAGCCCAGTCACGTGCTTGGCCAGCAAGTTTCTCTTTCAAACACCGGACATCTTCCTAAAAAAGAAAGGGAAACAGAGAAAAGCTAAAATAACTGATGATGAATCTAAAATAAAAGGAGGGGAGGGAAGAGAATGCACATATATGTGCATACCAAGGAAGGAAAAACACAAACATGCATATAATACCTCTTGCTCATCACTGAAAAGATTGCCAAGCATCAACAAACATATTGGATTCAGCAAATTCATCACGGCAACACAGGAGAGCAGCCTCAGTGGATTTAAGCTTACTTTCCAAATATGAGACTTCACGGTCTAAGTGCTGAAGCTCTCGAGTAACCCGACCCAACTCTCCATAAAAATCATAACTAGCCTTGGTAAGAACCAGCTTGCTCTGCTTCTCCTCAACCAATTCATTCTGCAGACGAAGGACCGACAAGCGGGATTGAGAAAGAGCAGCGTCTAAAGACATCACCTTACGACGAAGACCAACACCCTTGAGGAAAGATCCAACATGATCAACACCGAATTGATCAGACAAAGAAGAGGCATCCAAACCATCAAAATAAGAAGCTAAAGAAGGTGGTAAAACATTCTCCATAAAATCACAAGCCCGAGAGGGAGTATCTGGCAAATGGTCAACAGAAGAAAAAAGGAAGGAAGGAAGAGAAGCACTCTTACCCTTCTCAGAAAAACCAGAAGCAAACTTGGAAAAAAAATTTAAAGCATTAGCATTGGAATGAGTACCCACAAGGGAGGGGAAGACATCAGAGGAATACTTGACCCAAGAGCTATAGAAACAGAAGGAATGGAATAAATACAGCTTACAGAGGATGTCGAATGAATGGGGGCAGAAACGCTCGACAAAGACAGGTCCAAAGACATGCCAAAGGAACCCCCAAGAGAAAAATCAAACCCTAAGTCCGAAAGCTGGACAAAACCACCATCAAGAGAGAGAACGATTGACAACATAGGAAACGGGATCACTGAAATGCACATGGGAAGGTTTCGAAGCACTTCTAAGACGTCCCTTCAAACCAAGCCTCTTGGGAGAAGAGCCAGCGGAACAGGGAACCCGACGTTTACGAAGAAAAGTCAGAGGACGAGTATCCTACAAATCAGACTCACTGATCACGTCTGTGGGATCACCATCATGCGAAACGACCAAGGGATAACCAACAACAGTATTAGGAGGCATATAAGCCCGTGCCTGTAATCCCCTAGAAATTCCGGCCTATATTTGTACCTTTTCGGCATTTGTAATCCCTTTATTTTAATGTCCTACATCAATGAAATTATCTTATTCATCTGTTACATTTCATGCATACTTATTTTAAGTGTAATTATTTCAAAATTTAAGAGTAATAAATATATAATTGTTATTATTCTAAACTTTTTCATAATCCTATCAATACGTATACATTTTATAAATATATATACACACTTGCAAAAGTCAAATTTAAAAATTAGAGTTTATGTAATTAATCAAAATAAGAATTTATCTCTATTTAGTAAACTATATTTTTACATGTATAACATTTAACTATGACATAATAATTCATTAGATTTTATAAAAAATATAAGATTTAATAATTTAAGGTTTTATAAATGTCCAGAGTTCAAAGTGTAATTTTCAAAACTTAATTTTAAATTAACACAAAGTTTTTATATGAAATAATAACAAGTTGGAACATGAGGGACCTGTTCTGACAAACCCCCAAAGTTCTCCCTTCCCTTTCCAGTCACCGGTTCGAACCCCCGCAACCACCGGGTTCGGCCATGTTAACTCCAAACTCGCTACTCAGATATTTTCGAGCAAAACGAGTAACAACATTACATTTAAAACTATTAAAAGACCCGTTACATGCGATTAATTGAGTTTTTATGATGAACTTGATGTCGAACTCGTAACCGAAATCTCCATTCACAATCATTTACTCGATCATTCGATAGAGTGTAAATCGGCTATAAATAGGGGGTTGTAATCATATATGAAACACATTACAAGCTTCCCATACCCCAAATCGTCTCTGAATTCACCCCTGGAGCTCGAATTCTAGCCGAAGAAGCCGAACCTGTTCATCGAGTCATTCTCCTTCAATTCGTATCCATTACAGGTAATTTTGGTGTCTTTAGGTTCGTGTTGATGCGGGGAACAAAAGTCCTATGAATTCGGGTTCGATCGGTTGCTCGGTCAAGCCAATTGGATGGCTAGGGTATATGTGGGGAAGAAGATGATTTTGAGCTTGCGTGTTTTAACCAAAACGAAACCAAACCAGACATGGCTTCATTCCCTCGTCTGATGGTTAGTGTACATGTTTGTGTGTGACCCGGAGGTGGCGCTTGTTCAAACCCGACCACCGTTTTTGAATTTATTTATTTTTAATCTTTTTAACATATTATCTAATTTCTAAAAAAATCCAATTTAACTTCTATAAATTTTACAAATACATTCTGAAAGTTTTATAAAAGCAAAAATTATAAAAAATATAATGTCTATTTATTTCAATTTAATTAAAAACATGTTATAAAATATTATAAATTTCTAAATAAATAAAGGAAATGATTTTGTTTGAAACAAATTAATTTTGTATTTATTAGTAATGTTATTACACAAATTTAAATTAAGTGTTTAGGTATTTTAAAATTCTTTCAAGTTTATAAATAATTATTTTAGTAAGAATAATTATTTAAACATACTTTTAAACTAATAAATACTCAAATAATTATTTGAAATAATTATTTTATATCAAGATCCATTAAATCTATTTAAAAACCTATTTAGTCTTTATTAATTCATTCATAATGAATTTATTAATTGATTAACTAACCAATTTATTTACATTTATTAATAGAGTTAACTTATCACTTTATTACATTTATTAATAATCAATTATTTTAATTACATTGATTAATAGCCTAAATAAACACTTTATGTACATAAAACTTATTTATTTAAAAACCTCTTCCAATTCATAATTTATTTATAAGTTACTTTATAAATAAATCCATGTGCATCATTTTAAACTTATTACATTTCATGAATTTATTTATTATTTCTAGAATAATTTTATGAATTAAATTACTAAATGATTAACTAAATTAATTCTGCAAACTTTTTTTATTACCATTATTTTTATAGTAAGTCAAAAACTTATATTCCTTACAAAACAACCAAGCAAGTCCATCTTCAACCCAAGCCCTACCAAACCCTAAAACCTTGGGATTTCCTTATCTTACTTATCATACTTGAAACTCTAGAGTACAATTTATCTATGTAGGTTGTTTGTGGCAATCAGTGGGATTGCGTAACTAGTTTTCCATTTACATGGCTTGATTGTACACTTGGAACCCTGTATGTTGTCACATATATGCTTTAGACATGCTTTGAACATATTAAATTGTAAACTATACTAACTCTTTTTGGTGTCAAAACCTATGTATCTTACCAACTACTAGTAGTTGACAGTTACTTACATGCATCAGGTTCACCTGTTTGAGGACTACTTGATCACATAGGACACGAACCTAGTTTAATTTAATTATGTTATGTTGAACTCTTTGTTTTCTATTTCCAACTGTAACGAATGTTTTTAATTTGAATAATAAATATTATTATATTTAATAGATGATCATGTGCTTATGAACAACCGCGTCAGCCCCGGCGTATAATCCGCCGCCGGCCGGGGTGTGACAGTGCCTTCTTAGACGAAGAAAGGCTGGATGAATCTGCCGGCTTGATAGGAAGAGCAACGTACTTCAGGTTCTCTGCAAAACAAAAATGACAAAACATGCTTCAGCACAACATTAAGGTAGATGACAACCTGGGAGAAATGAACAAACCCTAAATCAAACAACCCACCTTTACCCCCCCCCTCGCTCCAAGAAAACTTGGCGAGTGAGGGGATCATCCCATATAGAACTCATATTAACCATAACTAAAATCTCCCCATGAAGAGGCCCAACAGGAGTAGGTTTAGCAACCAAAACGTTGTAAAAACGCTTTTCAATAGAAGGACCAGGATCCTTATCATCAACAGGAACAGCCAAGCTACGGTACGATAAAGGCTCAGAAATGAATGAGTCGGAAACAAAAAAGTAACGATCCTTCCGGTCATGAATTGTCACACCCCAACCGACGGCGGAAACGTCGGGGCGGGACATGTAGACTGTTCATGAGCACATGGTTGACTAGGTTGTAATATGTTTAATCATCATATTTTATTTCCATAAGATTCAACATGTACATGAAAAATGAAAAATACATAACATGTTTCTTTTAAATATCTAGGTCCACATCCTAAGTGTAGCGAGCTTGTTCAACTCAAACAATTGTACCTGAAACATGATGAAAACGAGGTCAACTAAAAAGTTGGTGAGCATACATAGGTTTTGACTCTAAATAGCATCAAAGTGTTGTGTGTAAACAAATCCATACAAGTCATGATTAACAAGGCATTTATGGGGAGCTACTATTGTGTAACCAAGTAGTACAATCAAACCTTTGTAACTAGCATGCAAAAATTATGTTGTCGGTAACAATCACCCCAATCTGGGTGGGTTTGTCAGACTCAATATATCTATCATTGTTAACCGTCGGCTTGGTTAGTTAATGATTGTAGATGTAATTGCAAATAAGTAGTTAACACACCTAGCACTCAAACATAAAGCTCAAATTGCACACAAATTGTAAAGTGGATTTGTATTGTGTACTTTATGTAAATCATTGTAAGTTGTGATCATGTTTCACCCCAAAATGTAAAAACAGTGAAAAAGGGGCTATGTAAAACTCACCTGTATCCAATATGTTACTAGCATAAGAGTCTAGGTAGCAAAGTGTTCCTTGTAACTTACAACGTTAACCTAGAATGTAATATATATGAATTTAGATTAATAACATGTACAATAGTCTAAGGCCAAGTCTAGGGTTGCAATGAGAGTGTGTACAAAGGGTTTGTGTTGTATTATGTAAAGGAATGTGTAGGTGATTGTGGTTTATACTTGAATGAGTGTTTTATAAAATGAAAAATTGAAATGAATGGTTTTAAAATAAATAGTTTAGGGTTTGGGTTTGAATAACTAAATAAATTAAATAAAAAAGTTCTTTTATTTATTTATTTAGAAAAGGTAGTGCGGAGTTATATTTATTCAATATTGTTTAAACAAATAAATTTACTTGATTTATTTATTATTGAGATAGTATGTCTTGTTAAACACGTGAAGATGTAAAATGTAATTGTATATCTTTAGGAAAACGTTTTATTTGTTTGATTGCAGTTTGAAACATATAGTTTAATAAGGACTATGGATTTATAAATTTTATGAAAAGAGATTTAGGTCTCAAAGAATATTAATTGTAAAAGTATTGATATAATATCTATAATAATTGTATTATTAAAACAAAGCCATAGGTGAAAAATATTAGGCTAACAAAACAATCATTATTTTGCTACTAATCTTATGTTAATCGAGATAGTATTAATAATAATATGATAGTTATGCAAATAAAACGATTAAATTTTTAGTAACACTAATAAAATCATACCGTTACTAATATACATAGATTAAGTCGTTTTAAAGGTTTAGGTAGGATATGACCCTTTCGTTTTAACAAAACTCGTGACTTTAAAATGATGACTAACGATTTAAAACTATAGTTTCAATTAAAACAAGTTATATGCAGATTATTAAATATGTAAAACATGTATTATAAAATGTTAAAAAAAACAAGGCAGCAGAGAAAAGGCGCAGGCGCCGGGTTTAGAACCCGCGACCTACTCTTTGCTGCACAAAGGGTTACCATCAGACCAAGTCTACTTTCGTGTTCAAAGCCCCTAAAGTTAATTAGTAACATTTGAATGAGTCTGAGTCATCTCCCCCAAATCACATCTCAGATTAAAACCCTACCCTCAAAACATATTTTTGAGACCACGAAATCAGTCCTCTACGGGCGTTGTTCGCGATTAAAAGATTGGGGCTTTTGATTATAAGGTTAAAACGAGTAGAAGGGTAGGTTACATACCTTTATTTGTTGGAAAAATCGTGTGATTAGCTCTCCACAGGCCGATCGCGACGAGTAGGGGAAAAACGAAGAGAACTTTGGTTTTGGGTGCGATTTTGAGTTGTGAACGATTTAGATGCATAAGGGTTTGAATTTGAACGCGTTTACAGTTGTTAATTGACGGGATTTGCGGGTTTTCGGGGCTGGATTCATGGATTTTGAAAGCCACGATCGTTGGTAACAAGATTGGGTCAAGGAAATTGATTTCTCAATTAATTTGATTGATTTCGAGCCCCTTAAGAGCGCAAATGAGCAGAGAACTAATTTGGGATGATTTTAGATCCCGAAATTTCAGGGATTGAATGTAGATCGAATGAGTTTGACTTTTTTGAGTCAAAATTGGCTACAAAATTGGTTTTTGTGTTCAAATCAATGAAAAGGGGGGTTTAGTTAGGGTTCAAAACTCTTTTAAATGATACTTTAGTATTCTAGAAATAGTTTTTAATAATCTATAAAATCTTAAACATTTTTTTTTGTCATTCTAATTTCTTTATATATAAAAACTCCATGTTTTATAACACTAAAAGGTTGTAGAATCGATTGGTTTAATAAAACCAAATAATTATACATATGTATTTATTATATATATATATATATTTAAATAATAGATATGCATACTTGATTAAAACTCGAAAGTTTTATGCTTGATTTATTTATTGAAACAAATAAAAATATATATGTATATAACTATACATAACATATATATATATATATATATATATATATATATATATATATATAATAGAAATAAATTTTAATATGCATATGAGATTAAACTTATTGAAAAATAATTGATGTGACACATTGTACCGTCTAAGTACGGGACGGAAATAAATTGTTATTATTGTATAAAAGGAAATAAAACAATACATGCAAAATCATGGATGTTACAGTATCCCTAAGTTGAGGGAATTTCGTCCCGAAATTCAACCGGTGGAGGCTACTGAAGCAGAAAATAGACGAAGGTATTTAAGATTCATTTGATCCTTATGTTCACAAGTAAAAATTTGGACCACGTTTTGATTCTCAACGAGCTTTGAAAGTTGGGTCGAGGAGTACGATTGATAACATGATTAAGGTGTAGTCTAATTTGCTCAGGAGTTGTCAGTGGATAAGGGATTTCACAAACATTGGTCTAGGTCAAAACTTCACATGACGCGAACAACGCTACTTATGATAATATGATAGAGCACTTATATATAGGAAGTACCATCGACGTATCCACCATGCCCTTGTCATATCACATTAGTTTCGTTGTTACATATCATGAGAAGTTTTGGGTCACAACACACAACAAAATTCACTATGTTTTCCCATGCGCTGATTTTTATAATTCCGTGTGCACCCGTAATTACTCAAATCATCGCATGGTCCGTATAGATCTCTCCGTCGTGTGCGGGTCAAGAGGGGCACAAATTCTCTCAGATCATGTCTATTGTTTTCACATAAGAGTTGCTAAAAGTAACTATATCCTTAAATAGGTAGATCAGTTAGCAACTAAAGAGTAATAAAGTAGTATAACTTAAAGTTCCATAGTTTGCTCGTGTTTGAACAAGAATACGTTAAACACCGAGTTGTTTTAAAGTGTTAAAGCTTCCTCGTGTTTGAACAAGTATACGTCAAACCCCGAGTAGCTTCAATGTGTTATGGTTTTCAAGTTTGGTGAACAAGGTGTATGACCATGCTTCATGTATATTGTGATCGATCAATTGCAACAATTGTAAGCAACTTAGTTTCATGTATAATGTAAACACACAAGTCTCATGTATGATCTAGTGTTATGTAGCTTGTAATTAAATAGGTTTTATGTGTAACGTAAACAACTTAGTATCACGTATAAGCTCTCATGTGTAATGTAAGCAATATAGTGTCATGTGTATTGTAGGAAATGAATTTCACGTATGGTGTTAACAACTTAGTATCATATAGTATCATGTACTTTGTAACCAAAATAAGTTTCATGTTCAATGTGATCAATCAAGTATTGTGTATCAAACAACCAATTGTTAGGTATCATGTATATTGTAAACAACCAAATTTCATGTATTATGTGTTTAAGCCTGTGACATGTGTATTGCAAATAAACAAGTTTCATGGGCTATGTGATCAATCCAGTAATTTGCGATTTGCAAATAATCAGGTTTCATGTATTATGTAATCAGTGTAGCATTGGGTATATTGAAAATAACGAAGTTTCATGTATCATATGATCGTGTTGTGTACATTGTAAATGTGCATACGTAAGTTATTGAGTTTCATGTGTGACATATGCTAACAAGTTTTGTATGTGATCAAGTGTTGCGGAGAAACATGTTATTTGGCGTTTAGGTAAAATGTGGTGGTTAAGTTCTAGTTCTTTAAATCTCGTTGAGGTTTGTAGGGATGGTTAATGTCTAAGCGGAATGGATCGTCTCTTGAAGCGGCAAGTGAAAGATAATGAGGGGGGTTTTGAAAACACTCAGGGAAATATGTTTACAAATAACTGATCTTTGTTTGAAAATAGGAAATTGTAAATTGTTCTTGGTTGTAGATATATAAAGTAATGAAACTATTGAGTTAAATAATCTAAATAAATAGACAATTTATAGGAAAAATCTTTTTATTAAAATTTTCAATTATTATAAGGAAAATAAGTAGTTGTATATTAATTTAACCAAGATTTAGAAATGATTAATTTAATGAGAACCAGCCATAAGTATTTAACAATTTGAAATAATGTTTTTATAAAATAGGTTGTATTAAGTTTTCTTACAAGACGAAGATGTTTATAGAAAATTTATATTTCAGATATTATCTAAAGGTTTGATAAACTTTTTGTTTGAACAAAATAACGAGGTTGTTTAAATATAATAGGATGAGTTGTTTATGAAGGAGATTGCCGGTAGTGTACTAAATCGTATTGAATGAAGAAGGTGATGCTTAGGAAATTTTGATGAAAATATGATGGGTGTAATTCACACTCAACGTGTCAAATCAATGAATAATAACTTTAGAGTTGGAATATATAAAATTGATTAAATGCTGAAATGTTAAACATTACTCAAAACATAGGGAAATGGTGCTCAAACTGAAATTTAAAGACAATAATTTTTTTTTCTGTTAACGTCTCTTATAGCTTTCCACTAGAAGGAAGATAATTCCCAAGACGAGCACCGCTATGGTCACTCAGGTAGCCGATCTGGCTTCAACTCTAGCTGTTTCCGTGCGATGCTCCAGTATTTCTTTTTTTTAGGATGGAGATTAACTCCTTTTGGTACCCTAATTGGTTTGCTAGGCTATCCATTCTTTGTCCTTGCAAGTCGTGCATTACCCCCTGCTCCATCCTTTGCCTCTCAAATTGTGAGGTCCTTACATATTGGTGAATGTCATTGGTTGGAATTCCCATAACACTAGTGGGTGTCGTGGTATGCCTTACCCAAGGGTTAGGATGGTACGGGTCAGGCATTAGATATGGGTCTCTTAGTGAGGGTGGTAACTGATTGTGTATGTGGGGTGTCTGATACGGGTTCCTGGGTGGGGGTGATCCAGATGTTCAAAGTCTTGGTCCGGTGTTCCTAATCCAATCTGCCCTTACATCAAACCTTGGTATAGCAGCTGGGGGTGTTGGTGACTGATATACGGGTGACCCAGTGTCTTCTTCCCAATTAGATTCTGCTCCGGGACGGTATACTGGGGAGGATGGAGAGTAGGAGTCCATGTCTAGCAGAAAACAATGAAAAGATTGTAAGTGATAATGAAATATTGAGTGGTAGACATAGGAGTTCTCATAAGTTTAGAGTTTGACTAGTCATAACACCGAGCCTTCACAATAGTGTTTTAGAAATATACTTGACCTATAAGCAATGCATCCCTGAGGAGAATTCCCAGGAAAGAGGGGTGGGTCACTAGGACACACTTAAGTACCCTGTCTTTCCTTAGCCAGAATACCTCACGCGCCTACACACTCTTCCAGTCATCGTGCATTAATAACACTATTGTTGGGCTCATGGTTATGATGAGAATTGTTGTGGACTGGGATTTGAGGCCCGAACGTGAGGTTTATTTATTGCAGCGGGCTTCTCATTCTTGGATGGTAAGTGGGCTCCTTAGTTTATTATTAATGGATATTAGTCCCAGTAGTTTAAATTTTTGTTCACAAGAGGTGATGGTATCATGTGTGTGAGTTCAAAGGTGTATGATGAATTTGGTGTGTACGTGTGTGTGTTAAACTTAGGATAGCACTTAATAAAACACATAGGTAGCATGTTGATAGTAATGAATGTAGAGGTGGGCAAAAAAACCGGTTTCAAACCGGGTCCCCGGTACCCGACCCGAACCGGGTTCGCAAACAAACCGGTTTCACCCAACCCGATCCGAAACCCGATCCAAACCCGTAGGTGTGTAACCAGTTTTTAAAAAAATTTTGGATACCGGTTCTTAACCCGACCCGAACCGGTTTCGGGCCCGACCCGGTTCTCAAACCGGTTTCAAACCGGTTCGAACCGTTGTAAACTTCGATTTTAACGGTTTTATAGCCGTTGGAACGGCTATATGATCGTTTTTTTTTGTTTTTTTTGTATTTTGGAGCCCCTACAACTTGTATAAATAGGTGTGGGTTGTATTGGTTCAACTACACAATTCCAAAACGCTCTCATTTCTCAAAAACGCTCTTATTTATCAAAAACGCTCACGCTCGAAAGTCGAAACTCCCAAAATGGCAAACGAATCTCAACAATCTAATATTGTTGGTGCTTCTCAAAGTGTTAGTGCTCCCACGGTTGTGCGGGTTATTCCTACAACAAGGAATCCCAATGTTTGGCAACATTTCGATTTATGCGAAATGTCGAATGGTGGTCATAAGGCTCGATGCAAGTTGTGCGGGCATTTTTTTGGAAAAGACGCAAACACAACTTTGAAGAATCACATTGAAAAAAACTATTGTTCGGTTATAAAGTCTCAAGCTTCGCAAGGTCAACCAAGTATGACAAACGAAGGTAATATTTTTGCGTATAATGTTGACTTGGTTCGGGAAAGGATGGCGCATTTTGTGATTCAAGAGAGTCTACCTTTCAAACACTTTGACAACGAGCGTTTGACTCGGCTTATTCAACAAACGCTCCAACCTCGCTACACTCATGTAAGTCGTGCTACTCTTAGAAGAGATTGTATAAATATGTGGAAAAAAGCTAAAGTAGAAATAATAAATGAATTTGAAAATTTAAAAACCGGTATTAGTTTAACTTGTGATGTTTGGTCGGCTCCCCACAATTTGCCGGATTCTTACATTTGCGTTTCCGCTCATTGGATAAATCCGGAAAATTGGCAAATGATGAAACGTACTATTGCGTTCGATATTTTTGCATACCCCCACACCGGTGACAATTTATTTTATATTTTAGACAAAGTTATAAGAACTTTTAAAATAGAAACAAAAGTTTTTTCAATATCGTTTGATAACGCCTCGAATAATACCGTCGCGGTAAACCAACTTATTTTAAAATATAACCCAATTTGTAATGGTAATTTTTTCCATAGCCGATGTGTTGCACATATTATTAATTTAGTTGTGCAAGGTGGTCTTAAACACATTGACGATGTTAGAAATAAATTTAAACAAATGTTGCGTGACATTTTTCATACAAGTCAAAGAAGATATCATCGATATATAAAATTTTGTAAAGATGGTGAAACCGAATGTTTAGGTCCAAATTGGGACGTTTCAACACGTTGGAACTCAACGTGTAACATGTTCGAAAAAGCCATTCAACAAAAACGAAGTTTGCAAATGTTTCATGCCCAACTAGCAAGGCAAAATAAAGTAACAAAATTTCCGACAGCGGGTTGGGGTATCATTGAAGGTGTAGCCGATATGCTCCATATTTTTAAAACCGCTACAACCTATTTATTGGGAGTTTACTATCCCACAAGTCCTTTGGTTTTAAATCAACTTTTTTTAATGGTGGAAAAATTAAACGAATATTCCATGCGAGGCGGCGTATTTAAAGAAATGATACCGCCAATGAAAGAGAAATTTAAAAAATATTTTAAAGAAATGCCTCCGATTATTACTTGCGCCGCCGCCTTAAACCCGTGCTTAAATGTTTCGGGTGTTGAAACTTTAATTGAAAAAATAATTTACGGTTTGGATTTATACGAAGAAGACGTATTTTTAACGGATAGAGCAAAAACTATTTTTACACAAAATTTGTCTACTTTATTTACTGTTTATGTTGAAAAATATGGTACAACATCTACCGTTCATGAGCAATTTAGAAACGCTCCATCAAGTGCAAGTACTAGTCGGAGTTCAATGTTAAACTTATTTAATACTATACTTAATGAAAATAGTAAACGTCAACGGGGTAATACCCCAAGTAGCGAATTAGGTAGATATATCGGTTCGGATTTTTTAACCGGTATGAATGCTCATGATTTTGAGACATTTGATATCTTGGCTTGGTGGAAAGGGAAGGAAAACCAATTTCCCGTCCTATCCGCTATGGCCCGTGATCTACTAACCGTCCAAGCTTCTACGGTAGCTTCGGAATCTGCTTTTTCTGTTAGTGGCAGGGTTGTTTCTTTACGAAGAACAAGACTAACTCCGCCATCGGTGGAAACGTGCATTTGCTTAAAAGATTACTTGGACGCGGCGGAAAGAATACAACATATATCTTCCCTTGAAGGCGAACTCGAAGTCGAGGGAGAGATATACGAGGACGAGGTGGAAGGAGGATTGATTGAAGCAATCGGCGAAGACCTCCTACGAGGGAGTTCGGGATCCGACTAGTACCGACTACCCGGATTTTCAATATATCCACGAAGAAGACTTTTATATTTAATGTATTTTTAATTTGTAAACTTTTAATTATTTGTTTTGTAATTTCTAAACTTTATTTTGTATGTTTTGTAATTTTTAAGTTAAGTTAATATCTTTAACGGTTAATTTTTTAAAAAATTAACGGTTTTTTTTTTAAAAAAAAATCCGGGTAAACCGGTTTTGGACCCGAACCGGTTTAGTAGCCAACCCGGTTTCAACCCGGTCCGATCCGGTTTGGTAGGGTTGGGTTCGATGATCCTTGAACCCGGTTCGTGACCCGAACCGGTTCGTACGTCGACCCGGTCCAAGCGGGTTTTGCCCAACCCGACCCGGTTTTAAACCCGAACCGGTTTCGTTAAAAAACCCGATTTGTACACCTATAAATGAATGTAAGCACAAAAGTTATCAAGTAGTGTGACACATAAGTCATCATGTATTGCATCATGTAGTGTAATTACTTATGATAGTATATAGAAATATTTCTACAAGAATTAATCATGTAACATGTAACAGCATGGCATTGTATGGGTGTCCTAAGGTTATAGTCTAGGTCAAGAGTGTTTAATAACCTAATTCCCTATAACCTAGGCTCTGATACCAATCTGTCACACCCCAACCGACGGCGGAAACGTCGGGGCGGGACATGTAGACTGTTCATGAGCACATGGTTGACTAGGTTGTAATATGTTTAATCATCATATTTTATTTCCATAAGATTCAACATGTACATGAAAAATGAAAAATACATAACATGTTTCTTTTAAATATCTAGGTCCACATCCTATGTGTAGCGAGCTTGTTCAACTCAAACAATTGTACCTGAAACATGATGAAAACGAGGTCAACTAAAAAGTTGGTGAGCATACATAGGTTTTGACTCTAAATAGCATCAAAGTGTTGTGTGTAAACAAATCCATACAAGTCATGATTAACAAGACATTTATGGGGAGCTACTATTGTGTAACCAAGTAGTACAATCAAACCTTTGTAACTAGCATGCAAAAATTGTGTTGTCGGTAACAATCACCCCAATCTGGGTGGGTTTTTCAGACTTAATAGATCTATCATTGTTAACTGTCGGCTTGGTTAGTTAATGATTGTACATGTAATTGCAAAGAAGTAGTTAACACACCTAGCACTCAAACATAAAGCTCAAATTGCACACAAATTGTAAAGTGGATTTGTATTGTGTAGTTTATGTAAATCATTGTAAGTTGTGATCATGTTTCACCCCAAAATGTAAAAACTGTGAAAAAGAGGCTATGTAAAACTCACCTGTATCAAAGATGTTACTAGCATAAGAGTCTAGGTAGCAAAGTGTTCCTTGTAACTTACAACGTTAACCTACAATGTAATATATATGAATTTAGATTAATAACATGTACAATAGTCTAAGGCCAAGTCTAGGGTTGCAATGGGAGTGTGTACAAAGGGTTTGTGTTGTATTATGTAAAGGAATGTGTAGGTGATTGTGGTTTATACTTGAATGAGTGTTTTATAAAATGAAAAATTGAAATGAATGGTTTTAAAATAAATAGTTTAGGGTTTGGGTTTGAATAACTAAATAAATTAAATAAATAAGTTCTTTTATTTATTTATTTAGAAAAGGTAGTGCGGGGTTATATTTATTCAATATTGTTTAAACAAATAAATTTACTTGATTTATTTATTATTGAGATAGTATGTCTTGTTAAACACGTGAAGATGTAAAATGTAATTGTATATCTTTAGGAAAACATTTTATTTGTTTGATTGCAGTTTGAAACATATAGTTTAATAAGGACTATGGATTTATAAGTTTTATGAAAATAGATTTAGGTCTCAAAGAATATTAATTGTAAAAGTATTGATATAATATCTATAATAATTGTATTATTAAAACAATGCCATAGGTGAAAAATGTTAGGCTAACAAAACAATCATTATTTTGCTACTAATCTTATGTTAATCGAGATAGTATTAATAATAATAATATGATAGTTATGCAAATAAAACGATTAAAATTTTAGTAACACTAATAAAATCATACCGTTACTAATATACATAGATTAAGTCGTTTAAAAGGTTTAGGTAGGATATGACCCTTTCGTTTTAACAAAACTCGTGACTTTAAAATGATGACTAACGATATAAAACTATAGTTTCAATTAAAACAAGTTATATGCATAACCTCTTTAATTCTCAGGAAATGTTTATAATTTATTTAGAAAATTCAGATTATTAAATATGTAAAACAAGTATTATAAAATGTAAAAAAAAAACAAGGCAGCAGGGAAAAGGCGCAGGCGCCGGGTTTAGAACCCGCGACCTACTCTTTGTTGCACTAAGGGTTACCATCAGACCAAGTCTACTTTCGTGTTCAAAGCCCCTAAAGTTAATTAGTAACATTTGAATGAGTCTGAGTCATCTCCCCCAAATCACATCTTAGATTAAAACCCTACCCTCAAAACATATTTTTGAGACCACGAAATCAGTCCTCTACGGGCGTTGTTCGCGATTAAAAGATTGGGGCTTTTGATTATAAGGTTAAAACAAGTAGAAGGGTAGGTTACATACCTTTATTCGTTAGAAAAATCGTGTGATTAGCTCTCCACAGGCCGATCGCGACGAGAAGGGGAAAAACGAAGAGAACTTTGGTTTTGGGTGCGATTTGAGTTGTGAACGATTTAGATGCATAAGGGTTTGAATTTGAACGCGTTTACAGTTGTTAATTGACGGGATTTGCGGGTTTTCGGGGCTGGATTCATGGATTTTGAAAGCCACGATCGTTGGTAACAAGATTGGGTCAAGGAAATTAATTTCTCAATTAATTTGATTGATTTCGAGCCCTTAAGATCGCAAATGAGCAGAGAACTAATTTGGGATGATTTTAGATCCCACAATTTTGGGGATTGAATGTAGATCGAATGAGTTTGACTTTTTCGAGTCAAAATTGGCTACAGAATTGGTTTTTGTGTTCAAATCAATGAAAAGGGGGGGTTTAGTTGGGGTTCAAAACTCTTTTAAATGATACTTTAGTATTCTAGAAATAGTTTTTAATAATCTATAAAATCTTAAACATTTTTTTTTGTCATTCTAATTTTTTTATATATAAAAACTCCATTTTTTATAACACTAAAAGGTTGTAGAATCGATTGGTTTAATAAAACCAAATAATTATACATATGTATTTATTTTATATATATATATATATATATTTTAAATAATAGATATGCATACTTGATTAAAACTCAAAAGTTTTATGCTTGATTTATTTATTGAAACAAATAAAAATATATATGTATATAACTATACATAACATATATATATATATATATATATATATATATATATATATATATATATAGAAATAAATTTTAATATGCATACGAGATTAAACTTATTGAAAAATAATTGATGTGACACATTGTACTGTCTAAGTACGGGACGGAAATAAATTGTTATTATTGTATATATATATATATATATATATATATATAATAGAAATAAATTTTAATATGCATACGAGATTAAACTTATTGAAAAATAATTGATGTGACACATTGTACTGTCTAAGTACGGGACGGAAATAAATTGTTATTATTGTATAAAAGGAAATAAAATAATACATGCAAAATCATGGATGTTACATGAATACAAGTAGGGAAACGAGAGTAGACGTATCTTGAACCTCGGTGTTTCTCAAAGGTTAACCAATGCCGGTCTACCCTAAGGCAGTAGAAATGGTGAAACAGAGGCATAGAAGGAGCCCCACCCTTCGCCCAACAGGATACCTCAAAATGAGTCAATTTCAGCAACCCTAAAGGATGGAACCGAGAAAAGTGCGTATTGTGAAACTTAAAAACAGACATATGAAAATCAGTTAAAGGGTATCGTATATTAGAATAATTAAAGGCCCGGGTATAAATAGTCATAAACCCTTCTACCCCTAAGGCGGTATCATCGGAAAAGGGTTGTCGGGGAAGAAGCACCAACGGCAAGCGATAGCGATTGCAGAAAGCTGAAATATCCCGCTTAGACAAGACAAAACGGACATAGGCAAGATCGTCCCTACCTGTAAGGTCCGGATTCCTGAGGATCTTCAATCAACGGATTCAACAACGTGTTGAACCTGGCAGAAACAGACTCGACACGTGACTTGTAGGTGCAAACAAAGAGGACGAGACATAATCAAATATCAAACGATTCGTATATTCATTAATCACTGAAAACACAATACAAGATCGTTCAATAATTCGTCTAACCGAATACAGAATACTAAACTAATATTTATACAATTCGGTTGGGCTAGGCTAGGGCCGCATACTTCAAGTATGCGGTTGGGCACCGCATACTTCAAGTATGCGGCTAGGCCATTAAGTATGCGGCCGCATACTTCCAAATCTTCGACTTCTGAACTTCCCGGTAATCTCTTGATGCGTTAGCCTATTAGGTTTAATCCTTACTGTTACACCCCGGCTGGCGACGGATTATTCGCCGGGGCTGACGCGGTTGTTCATAAGCACATGATCATCTATTAATTAAGTGATAATATTTATTCAACATAATTAAAGCATCCGTTACAAATAGGAATGGAAAACAAAGAGTTCAAACATAACATAAGTTGAATTTAAACTTTATTAAAGCTAGGTCTAAAGTCCTGTGTGATCATGTAGTGTCCTCAAATTGGTGCACCCGAAACATGTGAGTAAATGTCAACTACAAGTAGTTGGTGAATAGCATAGGTTTTAACACCAAACAAAAGTTAAGTATAAGTTTACAATTCAGTATGTTCAAAGCATATCTAAAGCATATATGTAAAAACCTACAAGGTTCCAAGCGTACAATTCAAGCCTGATAATAGAAAACTAGATACGCAATCCAATTGATTGTCATTTTTGAAAAAAAGGAGCAAGCGGATACTCCAAATTATAGTTGATACCCAACAAAACCCGCCAAGGTCTTGTGGTACATTATAGTTTCAGTTTCCCATATAAATGATCATGTTAGGTACTACCTTAGGCTTGGGCTGCAAGTTAATGAATGTACTAGCATGAAACACATGCAATGGTCACCAAGTAGTTCAATCATAAAGCATAAAGATCAATCACAAGAACATAGATATTGAATTGGTTAAAGAGATAAAGTTGATAACATGTTTCACCCCAAAAGTAAAACAGTAAAAATGGGTTATGTAAACTCACTTGAGTCACAGCTAGAATTGGTATGGATTGGTAGAGATTGATAGGTCTTGTGAGGATTTCTCACAAAACACCTACATAGATAATGTTTCTCTAGGTTTAAAGTATGATGAATAAGATAAGGAAATTCTAAGGTTTTAGGGTTTGGTATTGGTTGTTTTGTAGGAAATATAAGTTCTTTGACTTACTATAGATTTAATGGTAATAAAATAGTTTGTAAAGTTAAGTTGGTAATTTAATTTATGTAATTATACTAAAGATAATAGATAAAATCATGAAATGTAATAAGTTTAAAAATGGTGCATTTGGATTTATTTATAAAGTAACTTATAAATAAATTATGAATTGATAGAGGTTTAAGTAGATAAGTTTTATGTAAATAAGATAATTATTTAATCTATTAATGTAAATAAGATAGTTGATTACTAATAAATGTAAATAATGTAAGTAATTAATCTTATAGTAAATGTAAATAAATTGGTTAGTCAGTCAATTAATAATTTCATTATAAATGAATTATAAAAGACTAAATAGATTTTTAAATAGATTTAATGGAATTTTGTATAAAATAATTATTTAAAATAAATATTTGAGTATTTATAAGTTTAAAGGTATTTTTAGATAACTATCCTTACAAAAATAATTATTTAAGAATTCGAAAGAATTTTATAATATCCAAAACATTTTAATTAAAACTTAAAAAATGCTAGTAATGTATAAATAAATACAACATAATTAATTTGTCCATGCAAAACTTTTATAATATTCATTTAAGAATTTATAAAGTTTTATGAGGGTTTTTAATAAAATTAAATAGTTAAGAACACTAATTTATACCTCTGATTTTTATACAGTTTAAAACATATATTTATGTAATTTATAAAAATAAATTTGAAACTTTTAAACGAGATATAATGTGTTTAAAATGATAACATAATTAATTTAGAAACAAAACCGGTGGCCGGGACTCGAACCCGCGACTCTAACCGGGTCACAAACACACTAATTATCATACCAGGGCACGAAGCCGTGTCTGGTTAGGTTTCATTTTGATTAAAACGCGCAAGCCCAAAGTCATCTTCTTCCCCTTTACCATTCAATACTCACAATTGAGGAGATGATCGAACCCGAAACTAAGGGGCTTTTGATCCTCGTATCAATACGAACCTAAAGACACTAAAATTACATGTAATGGCTATGAGAAATGGGAGAACGACTGCATGAACGGGAGCGAGCTTTTTCGGCTACAAATCGGGTTCCAGAGGTGGTATGCGATGAAATTTCAAGTGTAGGGAGTTTGTAGTGTGTCTTGCTAATGCCTATGAGCCCCTATTTATAGTTAATTCCCACTACATTGATTGATTGCTTGAATGCTCGTTAGTGGGATGGTCAGTTACGAATTCACCCATGATTAGTTAATCAAAACTCAATTAACTTCGCATAATGAGTCGATTAGTGGGTTTAATTACGTAATCGTTTTCAGTTTCGATTGAAAATATCTAGATTGCGAGTTTGGGATTAACCGGGTGAGAACCGGTGGTAGCGGGTCTCGAACCCGCGATTGGATTGGGAAAAGGGAGGTTTGGGAATTGGCAAAACAAGTCTTTAGGGTTTAAAAGCTTTATCATTTTATGTTTAAAGTTTGTTTTAAATTGAGAAACAAGTTTCAAAAATTACACAAACAACCCTGGACTTTTAAAAAAATAAAATCTTTAAATCTTATAAATTTTTATAACATCTAATGATTTAATAGGGTATAATTAAATGTTATAAATGAGAAAAAATGTAACTTACTAAATAGAATTTACTTCAATTTAGAAATTATTTTATTAGTAATTAATATAACTTTTATAACCCTAGTTTTATTTAGAGAATTTAATGAGTATGTATGTAGACTTTTGAAATAACTCTATATGTATATATATTTACATTGGTATTTATTTCCTTGAACTTTTAAACCTTTAATTTCATAACTCTTATCCTAATATTTGTTATTTTTGAAACAAAGTAAATGTATGTATGTAGGTATACTTATGAAATGAAATAGATAAATAGGATAACTTTCTTTGGAATGAATAGATGAAATGATAGTGAAATTACAAGTGTCGGAAAAGTAAAAATATAGGCTGGAATTTTCCTAAGGATTACAGTCTCTCATACTTTAGGAAATTTCGTCCCGAAATTGCTTAGGGGAAGGGTCTAAGAACAGAGGAGTGTGTTAGGATTCTCAAGTAGTTTTGCTGGTCGGTTCGAGGAGTATTGTTGTTGACAAGGTTTGTGTCAGGTTATCACGTCAGGTTTGGATGATGGTAGTGGATCTTAAGGGAAAATAAGGAGAAAGATTGCCCTAGAATAATTTTGGACTCAAATGATGAGATGCATCACTTGAAATGAGGGTAATAGGCATTTTAAGATCTAAACCCGTTTAAGGTATGGTCTAATATGTTCGAGTAATGATTCTGGATAAAGATTTCACAACTACTGGTCAAGGTTAAAGTAATAGGAAACCCTACGTGAATACGGACAACGTTACTCCTAGTAATATGATGTGAGCACTTATATATATAGGAGTGCCAGTGGCGTATCCATCATGCCCTTATCATATCACATTAGTTTCGTTATTGTAAATCAATATAGGTTTTATGTTATCACACCCGACATAATTCACTATGTTTTCCATACGCTGATTTTTATAATTACGTGTGCACCCGTAATTACTCAAATCGTCGTATGGTTCGTATAGATCATTCTATTACGTGTTCAAGATCAAAAACTCTTTGCTGCGGGACTTGAACATCCACCGGTTCATAAGTTATCTTCTCTTTGCCCTTATCTAGCTTTGTGGGTACAGTAGGTGTGATGATTGGTGTGGACTTTTGCGGGAGCTTTTTAGAAAACTTTGCTCTCTTCCTCGGACTTAGATCAGCTTCAAAATCATAGTCTTCATCGGAAGTATCACTTTGTTGTTTAGAAGGGTTGATGAGAGAAGTTTTCTAGCAGCCTTCCTTTTAACCGGTAGGCTTCTGTGATATTTGTTGATAGGTACTTCTTCCTTGTCACTTTCTGTTTTTGATGTGTCAAATTCTTCATTTTCCGAGTCACCTTCAGACTCACTCTTCTTCTCTTCAACCTTTTTACCACTTGTACTTAGATCTTCAGTGTCAGAAAATACTAGGTCATCCAAGTCAAGATTTGCAATATCTTCCAGATTTTCCACATTCCCTTCATTTTCAAAGTACACCGGCCCTTCAATGTTGTAGTTGAACTCATCTGCATGTTCATCGGCTAGTTGCACATTTGGAATTACAGGTTCCTTAACTATTGGAACTTCAGCCTGATTATGATCTTGACGCGGTGCACGTCTGAGTCTACGACAGGATTGAGGTGGTTGTTGTTGAGTTGGTGGTGGTGGTTGTTGTGGTTGTGGTGATGGTTGTTGTGGTTGTGGTTGTGTTGTGGTTGTGGCTATGGTTGTGCACCGTCTATCTCAGGGAAAGCTCCAAACATTTCCAAGGGAGTTAGGTTCAGAAAATTCCCTTTCTTGTTCATACTCATATAGGACATAATGATCTTGTCCATGACCTTTACATGAAGTCTCCTCTGTGTCATGACTAAATCTGAATGATTTATGTTGATTATCATTTGCAGAAATCTTAGATACATCAAGAAAACTGACTTCTTCTTCCCCGTTAAGTTGCTCTTCATTTCTTCAAACACAACTTTTGAGAAGTTAAAATTTTCCCTAGTCACAAGTGCGTATACAACTGCAGTCATACTTGCACTTAGTTCGTCATATCCACCATTTCTTCCTGAGATACACCGGCTCATCACATGTGCTAAGTATTTCCAATAGGGTGGCAAACATTTCTGTAACATCCATGATTTTTCTAATATTATTTTATTATTCAATAATGACTTTTCATTTCAATCCCGAACTTGCTCATCACAAAATGACTCACTGAATCTTTTTATTTTAAATATATAATTCAATGTTTCAATATTGCAATTCCATACTATATATATATATCATATGTATTTATATATATACCTTACTATAAAAATTAAATCAAACATAAAATTTATATGCTTAATGATGTAATTACTTCCTTTTTTATATATTTATATACTTTTATCTAATTATTCATAAATATATATGTAGTTGTTGATCATATTAGATAAACCATTTATACTAATTATGACTTTATAAAAAAAATAGAGTTTCTTCTTTGAGAGATATTTAATTATTAGTTTTTATAAATTTTGTAAAATAAATTTTTATAAACAATTAAATTAAATTAGAAGCAACTAAAGGTAGGTCTTTGCCCCCCACATATGCTTTTGAACCCTCACCTTGAAACCCCTTTTTTTTTTTTTTCAACCTAGAACCCTAAACATTCTCAAAATCAATTTTAACTTCTAAAGTAAAGTTCGGTTTTGAAACCTCTTCAATCCCTGAAAATCCGGAATCATAATCCTCCTCAACAGAACTCAAGCCATTTGCGGTCATTTGGAAAGTAGTAATCATCCTATTCATTGAGAATTTGAGTTTTTGTTGACCCATTTAAGGAGTTTCGGTTATGGGTATTCAAACCCATAAATCAAGCCTCAAATCCCCGTAAATCTCGTCAATCACGACTGTTATACGCGTTCTAATCACACCCCTTATTATAATTAATTCGATTACAAGCCTCAAGACCTCAATTTTTCACTCTTTCCTCTCTGTTTTTGTTATCGGCGCAAGGGAGGAGGGGAAACGGGTCTCGATCTCGTGAGGACTCCAGACGGTTTGAGTTCTTTCTTGCTCCCAAAATCAACTTTAGGTAACTATCCCTTGTCGATTATCGCATCTCTAACCTTGGTTCTTCCTATATTCGATTTAGGGTTTTATTTTGGGTAAAGCCTCGTTTGCGACCTGTGTTTGTAAGGAAGAAGTTAATCAGTGCATTTGGGTTATAAGATTTGCTTTCTAAGATATTAGACAAAATGTAAGCCTGGTCCAATGGTAAACCCCTACGCAAACATCAAGCAGGTCGCTGGTTCAAACTTTTGTGGTTGCATTCTTTTTCCCTATTTTTCTGCTTTGCTCCTTCTACCCATACCAATATATGTATTCTTATACTTTATAAATAATCAATTTTCCAAATAAATGAAATGTTTACATATATATGTTTAGTTATGTTTTTTTTAAACGTTACGATCACCACAAATGTACAACTTAAAGTATTAAATGTTCATTTATAAGGTGTATTATTTCGTTTATTACAATTATATGTTTCAAAAACGTGACAAACATTATTATAATCGTTTTATCATAAATCCTATTATTATATATATATATATATATATATATCTTTTAAAATTATAAAATGGTCATGCGTTTTAACGTCATGACTTTTGTTAAACTAAATAGTTATGTTTATATTTTTACCTAAACCTTTAAAATAACATGATCTATAATACGATTTTATTAGTGTTACAAATTTTAATAATTGTTTATTAGTACATCTATCACGTTTTTACCTTCACAAATAATATGGTATGAATTTCATAAATAGTAACACTACAATTGCATAACTAAATTATGTATTTTCAAATCATATCCTTATAAAACACCTTTGACATTATCTTAAAAATATAAATATCACACTAAGATATTTATTCTAATATTATATTTACAAATAATACTTATTATTGACACATGTCCTACTTTTATAAATAAACATTATAAAACGTCATTTACAAACTCTATTCATATCCGCGATCACTCGTCAATTCCAAAACCCTAAAATCCCAAATCATTCCGTTCCTTTTTCCTTTGATCATTTCTATGTATTAAATATATATGACTATTTATTTAGGGCATCGTTAACCCGGATCACTTGCCCACACAATCTAGTTCGATTTTGAATCACAACATCAAGGTGAGTATTTCATAGCCCCTTTTTACTCTTTTACACTTTTGGGGTGAAACATGAACGATATACAAATTACATGTTTACATTTACACAAACAATACAAGTACAAATCCTATTTACATTCATGTGTGCAATTTGAGCTTTATGCCCGAGTGTTATTTGTGCTAACTTTTGTGTGCGATTTATGTGCAATCATTAACTATTCAAGCCAACGGTTTTCAATGATAGATCTATTGAGTCTGACAAACCCACCCAGATTGGGGTGATTGATACCGACAACACAATTTTGCATGCTAGTTACAAAGGTTTGATTGTACTTGGTTACACAATAGATGCTCCCCATAAATGCTTTATTTATCATGTTATGTAAGGATTTGTTTTTACAAACTATATACTATCTATATACAAACATGTGTTATACTCACCAACTTTTTAGTTGACCTTATTTTATTCATGTTTCAGGTGCTTTCATATGAGTTTGATCAAGACATGCTACACATAGGCTTTGGACCTAGTTAAATCTGAATTTAAAAACAAATTGTATTTCATTATGTACTTTAAACTTGATTCATGCTTGTTTGAATGGAAATGGATTTAACATATTACAATTTAGTCAACCTTGAGCTCATGAACAGTCTACATGTCCCGCCCCGACGTTTCCACCGTCGGTTGGGGTGTGACAGATTGGTATCAGAGCCTTGGTTATAGGGAATTAGGTTATTAGACACTCTTGACCTAGACTATAACCTTAGGACACCCATACAATGCCATGCTACTACATGTTACATGATTAATTCTTGTAGAAATATTTCTCTATACTATCATAAGTAATTACACTACATGATGCAATACATGATGACTTATGTGTCACACTACCTGATAACTTTTGTGCTTACATTCATTATTATATGCATGCTACCTATGTCTTTCATTAAGTGCTATCCTAAGCTTAACACACACACGTACACACCAAATTCTTCATACACCTTTGAACTCACACACATAATACCATCACCTCTTGTTTTCTAAACTTAAACTATTGGGCCTAAGACCCATTAATAATAAACTAAGAAGCCCGTCTAACTTCCAAGAAGAAGAAGCCCACTGAAATGCATAAACCTTACTTTCGGGCCTCAAGGCCCAGTCCACAATAATTCTCATCATAACCATGAGCCCAACAATAGTGTCATTAATATACGATGGCTGGAAGAGTGTGTAGGCCCATGAGGGATTCGGGCTAAGGAAAGACAGGGTACTTAAGTGTGTCTTAGTGACCCACCCCTCTTTCCTGAGAATTCTCCTCAGGGATACATTGCTTATAGGTCAAGTGTATTTCTAAAATACTATTGTGAAGACTCGGTGTTATGACTAGTCAAACTCTACACCCACGAGAACTCCTATATTTAACACTCGGTATTTCATTATCGCTTACAACCTTTTCATTGTTTCTCTACTAGATATGGACTCCTACACTCCTTCCTCCCCAGTATACCGTCCCGGAGTAGAATCTGGTTGGGAAGAAGACACCGGGTCACCTGTGTATCGGTCACCACCACCCCCAGCTGCCGGGCCAAGGTTTGATGTAAGGGCAGATTGGGCTAGGAACACCGGCCCAAGACTTCGAACACCTAGATCACCCCCACTAAGAGACTCGTATCTGGTGCCCGACCCGTATCTTTCTAACCCTTGGGTAAGGCATACCATGGCACCCACTAGTGCTATGGGAATTCCAACCAATGACATTCACCAATTTGTAAGTACCTCAGAATTTGAGTGACAAAGAATGGAGCAGGGAGTAATACACGACTTGCAAAGACAAAGAATAGATAGCGTAGCAAACCAATTAGGGTACCAAAAGGAGTTAATCTCCATCCTCGAAAATGAAATACAAGAACATCGCAAGGAGACCGCCAGGACTGAAGCCAGATCTGCTACTCGAGTGACTATAGCGGTGCTCATCTTGCCGATTATCTTCTTCCTAGTGGAAAACTACCGGAGACGTTAGAAGAAACTCCTACTTATTGCCTTTAAATTTTCGATTTGAGAACCATTTCCTTATGTTTTGAGTAATGTTTAACATTTCAGCATTTAATCAATTCCATATATTTCAACTCTACAGTTATTATTCATTGATTTGACCCGTGGAGCGTAAATTACACCCGTTATATTTTCATCAAATTTTCTCAAATATCACCTCCTTCATTCAACATGATTTAGTACATTACCAACAATCTCTTTCATATATTCGACTTAAACAAAAGCCTCGTCGACTTGTTCAAACAAAAATGATTATCAAACTTTTAGATAGTATCAAAAACGTAATTTTTCTATAAAACTTTCTACTTGATAAGGAAAGTTAATACAACCGATTTTATAAAAATATTATTTTGAATTGATAAATAATGATGGTTTTTTTTTTTAAAGTAAATATTTCTAAACCCTGACTGAACTAGTATATGACTACTTGTTTAGCCAATCATTCCACTTAAAAATATTCTCTTAGTAATACTTGGAAAAAAAAATTAAGATTTTTCCATAAATTGTTTACTTATTTAAATTATGTGATCCCACAGTTTCACTATTTTATACATCTACAACCAAGAAACAAAATTTACTACTGCCTATCAGTATTTGTAAACACATTTTCCCGAATATTTTCAGAACTTTCTCGTTACTTTTCATTTGTCACTTCAAGAGATGATCTACGCCGCGCATATGTTAACCCTCTCCATCAACCTCAATGAGAGTTAAGAGTTGGAACCTAACCGCCACCTTATACATGAACGCCAAACAACCCGCTTGTCCGCGACACTCGATCACTTACGAAATCCGTTAGCATACATTATACACGAAGTTCAATAACTTACGCACGCACGTTCACAATATACCCAACGCAACCACATGGTACATGAAACTCAATTATTCTCACTATAACCAATGCCACACAAATTACATAATACATGAAACTAGTTTGCCTACAAATCACAAAATTCTAGATTGACCACATTAAACATGAAATCTATTTGGTTACAAAGTACACACTACTAAGCTGTGCACATTATGCTATATACCTGCTACTAAATTGTTTATATTACACATAATACCATGTTGTTTACATTACACGTGAGAACTTATTGACCTACAAAGTACATGATGCTAAGTTGCCAACACCATACATGAAATTCCTTTCCTACAATACACATGATACTATTTTGTTTACATTACACGTGAGAGATTAGTGATTTACAAAATACAAAATGCTAGTTGTCCACACTACACGAAAGACTTGTGCGTTTACTTTATACACGAAACAAAATTTGCTTACAATTAGTGCAATTGATTGATTACATTATACACAAGGCATGGTCATGCACTTTGTTCACCAAAGTTGAAAACCATAGCACATTGAAGCTACTCGGGGTTTGACGTATTCTTATTCAAACTCGAGGAAGCTGTAACACTTTAAAACAACTCGGTGTTTGACGTATTCTTGTTCAAACATGAGTAAACTATGGAACTTTAAGTTATACTACTTTATTACTCTTTAGTTGCTAACTGACCTGCCTATATAGGGATATAGTTACTTATTAGCAACTCATATGTGTGAACAATAGACATGAACTAAGTGAATTTGTGCCCCCTTTTTTTGACCCACACACAACGGAAGGATCTATACGGACCATGCGATGATTCAAGTAATTACGGGTGCACACGTAATTATAAAAATCAGCGCATGGAAAACATAGTAAATTTTGTCGTGTGTTATGACCTAAAACCTATCATGATATATAGCAACGAAACTAATGTGATATGACAAGGGCATGGTGGATACGCCGATGGTACTTCCTATATATAAGTGCCCTATCATATTATCAGAAGTAGCGTTGTTCGTGTCACGTGAAGTTTTGACCCAAACCAACGTTTGTGAAATCTCTTATCCACTAACAATTCCTGAACATATTAGATTACATCTTAAACAAACCCTGATCATCAAGTTTCCATCAAACCCATTCCAAGTAATGCATTTCACCTTTAGAACCCAAATTATTATTCGACAGTTTTACTCCTTAAGTCCAATTCAAATCTAAATCTACTGTCATCATTCGTGTCTGACTTTGAGAAACAGACCTGAACCTTGTTATCAGTTATACTCCTCAAACCAACAATCAAAACTTGTTAAGAATCTAGACTCACCCTTTTTCTGATTCAATAGCATCCATCAGTTGAATTTCGGGACGAAATTCACTCAACTTGGGGATACTATAACATCCATGATTTTTCTAATATTATTTTATTATTCAATAATGACTTTTCATTTCAATCCCGAACTTGCTCATCACAAAATGACACACTGAATCTTTTTATTTTAAATATATAATTCAATGTTTCAATATTGCAATTCCATACTATATATATATCATAAGTATTTATATATATACCTTACTATAAAAATTAAATCAAACATAAAATTTATATGCTTAATGATGTAATTACTTCCTTTTTTATATATTTATATACTTTTATCTAATTATTCATAAATATATATGTAGTTGTTGATCATATTAGATAAACCATTTATACTAATTATGACTTTATAAAAAAAATAGAGTTTCTTCTTTGAGAGATATTTAATTATTAGTTTTTATAAATTTTATAAAATAAATTTTTATAAACAATTAAATTAAATTAGAAGCAACTAAAGGTAGGTCTTTGCGCCCCCCCCCCCCCCCCCCATATGCTTTTGAACCCTCACCTTGAAACCCTCTTTTTTTTTTTCAACCTAGAACCCTAAACATTCTCAAAATCAATTTTGACTTCTAAAGTAAAAATTCGGTTTTGAAACCTCTTCAACCCTGAAAATCCGGAATCATAATCCTCCTCAACAGAACTCTAGCCATTTGCAGTCATTTGGAAAGTAGTAATCATCCTATTCATTGAGAATTTGAGTTTTTGTTGACCCATTTAAGGAGTTTCGGTTATGGGTATTCAAACCCATAAATCAAGCCTCAAATCCCCGTAAATCTCGTCAATCACGACTGTTATACGCGTTCTAATCACACCCCTTATTATAATTAATTCGATTACAAGCCTGAAGACCTCAATTTTTCACTCTTTCCTCTCTGTTTTTGTTATCGGCGCAAGGGAGGAGGGGAAACGGGTCTCGATCTCGCGAGGACTCCAGACGGTTTGAGTTCTTTCTTGCTCCCGAAATCAACTTCAGGTAACTATCCCTTGTCGATTATCGCATCTCTAACCTTGGTTCTTCCTATATTCGATTTAGGGTTTTGTTTTGGGTAAAGCCTCGTTTGCGACCTGTGTTTGTAAGGAAGAAGTTAATCGGTAAGTTTGGGTTATAAGATTTGCCTTCTGACCTATTAGACAAAATGTAAGCCTGGTCCAATGGTAAACCCCTACGCAAACATCAAGCAGGTCGCTGGTTCAAACCTTTGTGGTTGCATTCTTTTTCCCTATTTTTCTGCTTTGCTCCTTCTACCCATAACAATATATGTATTCTTATACTTTATAAATAATCAATTTTCCAAATAAATGAAATGTTTACATATATATGTTTAGTTATGTTTTTTTTAAACGTTACGATCACCACAAACGTACAACTTAAAGTATTAAGTGTTCATTTATAAGGTGTATTATTTCGTTTAATACAATTATATGTTTCACAAACGTGACAAACATTATTATAATTGTTTTATCATAAATCCTATTATTTTATATATATATATATATATATCTTTTAAAATTATAAAATGGTCATGCGTTTTAACGTCATGACTTTTGTTAAACTAAATAGTTATGTTTATATTTTTACCTAAACCTTTAAAATAACATGATATATAATACGATTTTATTAGCGTTACAAATTTTAATAATTGTTTATTAGTACATCTATCACGTTTTTACCTTCACAAATAATATGGTATGAATTTCATAAATAGTAATACTACAATTGCATAACTAAATTATGTATTTTCAAATCATATCCTTATAAAACACCTTTGACATTATCTTAAAAATATAAATATCGCACTAAAATATTTATTGTAATATTATATTTGCAAATAATACTTATTATTGACACATGTCCTACTTTTATAAATAAACATTATAAAACGTCATTTACAAACTCTATTCATATCCGCGATCACTCGTCAATTCCAAAACCCTAAAATCCCAAATCATTCTGTTCCTTTTTCCTTTGATCATTTCTATATATTAAATATGTATGACTATTTATTTAGGGCATCGTTAACCCGGATCACTTGCCCACACAATCTAGTTTGATTTTGAATCACAACATCAAGGTGAGTATTTCATAGCCCCTTTTTACTCTTTTAAACTTTTGGGGTGAAACATGAACTATATACAAATTACATGTTTACATTTACACAAACAACACAAGTACAAATCCTATTTACATTCATGTGTGCAATTTGAGCTTTATGCCCGAGTGCTATTTGTGCTAACTTTTGTGTGCGATTTATGTGCAATCATTAACTATTCAAGCCGACGGTTTTCAATGATAGATCTATTGAGTCTGACAAACTCACCCAGATTGGGGTGATTGATACCGACAACACAATTTTGCATGCTAGTTACAAAGGTTTGATTGTACTTGGTTACACAATAGATGCTCCCCATAAATGCCTTATTTATCATGTTATGTAAGGATTTGTTTTTACAAACTATATACTATCTATATACAAACCTGTGTTATACTCACCAACTTTTTAGTTGACCTTATTTTATTCATGTTTCAGGTGCTTTCATATGAGTTTGATCAAGACATGCTACACATAGGCTTTGGACCTAGTTAAATCTGAATTTAAAAACAAATTGTATTTCATTATGTACTTTAAACTTGATTCATGCTTGTTTGAATGGAAATGGATTTAACATATTATAATTTAGTCAACCTTGAGCTCATGAACAGTCTATATGTCCCGCCCTGACGTTTTCGCCGTCGGTTGGGGTGTGACAATTTCTTCTCCAAGGACGACAAACCTCCTTCATAGCTCATTCTTTCAAAAACGCTGTTCATTTGTTCAACAGGAAAACTTGTAGCATATTCGGCCTCATCACCAAAATTCAAACATTCCCTGATAATAGCCTTAGTAACGACTATGCGCTTTCTTGCCACAGTACCGGCTATCCTTCAACTTCATTTTCTATGATGAAATCATCAGTGCTCCAAAAATCTTGAATAAAGTCTTCACAGATATCAGGATGTTGTGAAATGTCATGAAAGATTCTGGATGCTCATAGACCCACAATCATTGATCTGAAAATACTATGACACTGAAGCGGGTCTTCTAAGTATGCTGACTCGTTGTGGTCCTTCACAAATTTTAAGTTTGCCATGTCTACATGCAGTAAAACAAGTTAAAGAAAATAAAAAATAAAAAATAAATAAAATGAAAAAAAAAACTTAACTTTCAAGCCCCAACTTTAACACACCGCAAACTTTCACTATACCACACACATTAAATACACCACAAACTTTCACTATACCGCAAACTTCAAACACACTGCAAACTTCAAGACAACCGCAAACATAGAACAAACCGTAAACTTCAAAAATTTACCACAAACTTGAACAACAAACCGTAAAATTTTATGAAACCTCAAACTTTAAAATTCTTGATTTTTAGTGTTTTTAGTTTGGATTTTTGGTGCAATAGGGTTGCCTTGTGACTACGATCTAACCTAGTGGATCAATTTCAGTTTTTGCACAACATTTATCGGTTAATATTGATAAAAAGGTCCGTGTAAGTCTCAAACTCTCTGGATCTTCGAATAAAGAACACACGATATCAAGTCTCACAATCAATAGGCGAAAACTAATCATTGTGGTGATTCAAGAACAACAAATCAATGTAAAACACCTTGTATTGATCAAGAGAATTACAAAGAAAAGCTTCACACTAAACCGCTAATCACACACGGTTAAGGTATACATGTATTTATACCTAGTCTAAACCACTAAGCCTTTACACATATACTCGGCCCTAAGACCGGCCCAAAATACCCAAACCGTTAACGGTTACACTACACAAAAACAAAAGCTTAATCATAAACAACCTAGGTCCAACAATCTCCCCCTAGGATTAAGCTTTCCTGTTTTCAAAATTTGATGTCTTCACCATGATCTCCACTCCCTGCATATAACTTCTTCCTCAAGATATTAGCAGCAACAATAGTAAAGATCTTTGCTTGTTCTTCCCATAGTTGCCCATGTCGAATCTTGCTTCTTGCTAACACTTTGATGTCTTTGTTTTGGATAAAAATTATCAAGACTAATTTTGTAACCAAATTTAGAATGTGAGGTAGTGTGCTTGTAAGATTCGTGATGAACAATGCGTATAAAATAATAGAATGACATGAGTGTTTGTAAGGAATGCCCTTAATCCCTAAGGATTTCCGACATAAAACCTCGGGAAGTGACCGAAAGTCACTTGCCTCCTGTTCATGTATAAATTGATGAAAAAAGTACAATAAGACCAGTATGTGATCGAAATCTAAGTGTTACAGAGGTGTTTTCGAGTGTATTGTGTTGTGAGAATTCGTGCAATTTGTCCCCTATTCGATCAAGCTGCTGAATATATATAAAATAACCGAAAAGCGAGAATCCCGGTGAAAAATCAGGTCTTCATAGCAGTTACTAGTCTCCATTAATTCTTGACCGCTATAATTTGACTTCCACGCATTTATCTAACTGTTTGAACAGTTCTTCAGCCATATTTTTAGTCATTAATGACGTGTTAATTACCTGTATGACCAACTCTAAGAAAAACACGTAATATTAATTGTTACAACGGTCAGTTAATCAGGATACTGAAACATAGTAAGGATCAGGGATACCGATACTTATCTGAGGATCCGGGATACCAGAGGTAAAAACTGCGCATAACAATTGTCCTCAAGTTTTTGATAGTTGTGAAGGTCATTCGGACATCTGTAAAAACTTTAAATTCAATATTTAAAAAGTTTTGACCGATGTAACTTGATGGACGTGTAAATCTAGGTAAAATGGCTCCCATATTCGACAGTTTTCCCTTTTGCTTTGTTGATTACCGATTCCTTTCAGTTCGCCGGTTTGTCATTTTCTCAGGTGACGCCTATGGAATGGAGGATTTTGTTCACTTTAATCTGTACAATTCATGGTTATTCTCGCTCTGCTCTTCAACTTAAGTCTGGTGAAACTCCTTTGATTCCAAAAATCACCCAAAATGACGGTGATTGGAGGGGGAAATACTTCTTTGCGAAGAGGACATTTATCCCATGTGGGGATCTCTAGTCACTCCAGTGAGTTAAGAAGGTTAGGATATAGTCAAGATCCCTACATGTTAGTATGTGTATATATATATGTGTGTGTATATGTAACCTGTTTTGATGATCCTTGTGTCTTGTACAATCCAAAGTTTGAGAAGCTAGTTCCTGCAATGAGTGCCACAGATAAGAGGTTCAAAGCTTTGTTGGAGATACCTGTTGGTGAGAGATTTTTCCACTTTGAGTCTGTTCTTAGTGAAGCTAGTTTTGCAACCAAGTACTTCGAAGCCACCATGTCGTCAAGTAAGAACTTACTTCACTTGTTTACTGAGTTTTATCGACTCTAATTACTTTTTTGTACTTTTGTAGAGATTCAAAGATCTTGTTCTCATTTTGCTTTGGTTGATCTTGATAGCATTCTCTCTTGAGGAGCCATTGTTAAGCAAGAGGCTCCCACACCTGTTACTGCCAAGCCCAAGATCCCGACACTTCGTTCCAAGACGTTAGGAAAAAAGAAGATCCCCGCAAGAAATTTGTGGTTTTTTACTGTTCATGTTGGTACCTGTTTAAAAACAACTTTTCTTTTGTGTTTGGGAATCCCTGCATTGGATAGACACATTATTTTTCTGACTAATGGTTAAGGATTCGGGTGGATGGGTCCAACTTTTGGATGGAGCCTGAATTCTTAATCCTCTTGCACTTTCAATATTAATTAGTAGCTTATGACTATTTGCCATGATTGTAATGCGTTTGGTTTGCTTTGACATGTTCTAGAAGATCAGGATCTCTAGGCAGTTAAGCCTTGAGATATTCAGAAAAATGGGTTTAGGTATATTTTCAGGATACCGGATCCTTAATGATTATATATAAATAACATCTTAGGTTTTTATCAAACTTTGACTTAGAAAAATATAGTTTGGTTCTGATAAATGGTATGGAAGAATACCGATTACAAACATATCATGACTTAGTCATTCAAATTTTGAATCTTCTTTTAATTGAAAATTAATAAGTAACACGTACCTTTGTTGAGAACTAAGTCGGGTAGGTACACATACCAGATTATGACATGGAGTCCAGAATATAACAACTGTAAGTTGTCCCCTGTGTATAGTTAATAAACACGTCGTAGACTTAGTAATTGTACTTCAGGATCTTCATAAGTCTTCAATCCGTTTAAGGATCTTGAGTCAGTATTTGATGCTAAGTTCTTGGGTTAACACATAAGTGTTAAATACCTGTGACAAGATAAAATCGTGGGCCCAACCAGTAACGTGGGCCAAGCCAGTATTGAGTTAGCATGAAAATGCTAAAAACCTTAGTTTAACACGTAAGTGTTAAATGCTCGGGAGAAACTTGAGGAACAACACGTCTGTTATATCTGTAGGATCCAATATATAGCCAACAATGATGAAATTATCAGCCACTGTTACATGGACTGGTCGCACCACCTTGAACTATAATTGGATATCGTGCGCTCCTGGCGGGGTGTATTAACCCAATACTTAGAAATGCGAAAGACGTTTAAACCTTCGAGGTATTTCAGGATACCCAAACTTAGAAGAGATGGCCAGTCTCTATCTTGTGTCAGGATCCTCAGGGATCCTTCCTGCAAAACATGAAACCTTGGTGAAGGTGAGTGTCAGACTGACTAACACCCCTCCGACGCTCAAGTCAGTACTTTGGTAAAGAATAATAAAAATTAAAAACAGTTATGGAAGGAGACGTACCATTTTAGTTAGAATATAATTTTTAACTTACATAAAGTAGGTTTTGAGATGGATGGCGTTCCAGGATCTTAGCATGATATCTCCTTCCATAGTGGCTAGTGTCACACCCCCAACTTTCACTAACGGAGTTTTACCGTTTGGTGCGTGACAAACCAGGATCTTAGTCACTAGTTACATCAAACGACACTATATGGGACATAAATGAAATTTCATAAAAGTTTAGAGTAACTACGAAAGCGTTTAAACAAAAGAGTGAATGCGCAAAACAACGCGCCCAAGTCTAAAGATAACGGGAACATAATAATTGTTTAATAGATTGACAATTATTGAATATATCAAGTTGATGCCATGCATGCCCTAACGTGCACCTGCTTAACGTCCTGAGAAAACATGTAAGAAAACGTGTCAACACTAGGTTGGTGAGTTCACATGTTTCAATATCGTAATGAAAGCGTTTACCAGATTATGTACATTCAATATGTGTATCAATATGTAGCTAACCTATGCTCATGTCTTACTAAAGCGCTCGCAACCGAAGCTGACTGTTTGTGTTTGTATGCCTCCTGCCAGGTCTATCAACTCTGGCAAATGTGAGTAGGCTAACATTTCACCCGTTCGACCTCCAATCGAGTTAGCGCGACTAACGTGGGTGGGGCTTGTCAAACCCAGTAGTACTACTAAACATTACCTCGCTAAGATCCATATTAACGGCCCGATGTGTGTGAGGACTTTCAGTGATAGTGTGTTACGCTTAGCCTCAACAGTGATAACATATGAATTACAATAATCTAAAATCGTTTGTGTCATGTTTTCTCCTCCAATTTAAAACAGTTAAAAGAGGTCGTGAAAACTCAACTGAGTTGTGTACGAACAAATAGCACCACACAAGGATGCAATTGGAACCACAAGTATTTTCCTGTGAACGTATTATGTATGCCCTAGAATTATAAGCATAATAGTTAGGGATACGTGGGGTTTTGTGACGGTGACACGGGTGTTTGAACGTCCTAAGACGCACTAATGATTAACAAGTAGACAAACGTGTCATCGAGAATACGGAATTTCCTTACTATAATAGTTAAGATAGACGCGTTTCGAATGGGGAGTTTCTAAATACGAATGATATTATAAAAGTAATTATTCATGTGTTTTTACTATTAAATAGTGGTTTAGGAAAATAATATAACTCTTTATATTATTTTTAAGTTTGAAGAAATAACACGATAACTATATATGTGACAAAAATAATAAATTATTATTTTATTCGAGAACATAAACGTGGGTAATAATATAAATATATTGCTTTAAATGTGGGAAAATGATATTAAAACGAGTTATAAAATCATTCCCGAGTATAAAACCATTATTTGCGTATTTTCATAAATTAAATATAGAGTTAGTAAAATAATATAAATAATATATTATTTTTAATAGAGTAAACTTCAGTTTTTGTCCCTGGGGTTTGCACAAAACTTCACGTTTCGTCCTTCTATAACACATTTCATCCCTGACGTTTAATGTTTTAACACTTTGCGTCCCCCGTCCTTAACACCGTTAAGTTTTCTGTTAGTTTTTATGCAAATTTACTAATATATCCCCACCCATTCTTCTTCTTCAACCATCAAAACCAAGAAGTAATTTTAACTCTATTTTTTTACACTCCACATTTTTGCACTCGTCAAACAACTGCCTGCCGGTGGCGATGCTGATCGGGGAACGATGACGATGACCACGTTGAACTAGGTGACGGGGATTCATGTGGTGAAAACTGTTTCCGTCATCAAAACACCATCCTCGTTCTGTTTCCGATGCCATCAGGTCTTACCTCAACCTCCGCCACCGTTGCTACGGCAGAACCCTAGATGGGGAGTCGCCGGAAAACTCATCACGTCACCATCTCCGTCGTTTAACATCCGTCGCTATCCAGGCCACTCGACGCCGCCTGCTACCTTGTCTCCACCTCTGTCTCTGCTTCCTGGAATCCCTAAACACCGCCACCGCCATTTCTTTTGGAGCCACTAAGACCTGTCGTCGGTTAGGGGGGAGGTGGTGCCGGAGAGCCAATGGCCGAAGGGGATCACGCCATAGGAAAGTGTCATTCATGTTATTGAGTCTCATATACATTTTATTGAGTTTGATGAAGAAGAAGAAGGGGTGAGGGGTATATTAGTAAATCTGCACAAAAACTAACGGAAAACTTAACGGAGTTAAAGACAAGGGACGGAAACTGTTAAAACATAAAACGTTAGGGATGAAATGTGTTATAGATGGACAAAACCTGAAGTTTTGTGCAAACCTCAGGGACGAAAACTGAAGTTTACTCTTTTTAATTTAACCAAAATGCTCGAAAATGTATCATAATAACAATCCCGACACTAAGGGAGTTTTTTCGGTTTCAAAACGCGTTTATATATTAATATAATAATAATAGAAATGTTTTTGTATAAAAATATATATTAAAAAGTTGCTAAAAAAATAAAGTGGGTTGTGGGACTCAAACACGGGTCTCACCCACAACACACCACTTAAACACTACAGCAAGCTAAGGATTCGCAACAGAAACCCATTCTAATTCGTTTTAACAACCAGGTTCCTGTGTTCTTCCCCCTTTGCGAACCCGGTTGAAAGCCAGTCCCAATCCCCTTGAATTCGATCGCGATTGAACACAATGGTTTAGGGGTTTTGATAATCGGAATATTGAGAACTTGTGGGTGAATTTAATTTCAAAACTATCAAGTTTAAGATCGTAAATTCTAGTTTTGAAAACCGAAACCCTAATTTATGAACACAAAATCAAATTGACCAAATTCTATAAGATTACTTGTTGGAATCATATGGCTTTTGTTACACAGTGGATTGCGAATCTAACCATATAAATTAATTGGATTGAGATCGGGTCTAGGGTGTAGTTTAATTAAACCGAATTCATGATGAACCCTAGAACCGGTTCATCACCAATTCGACGTTATATGACCGAATTATCATAGGGATTTTGATTCTAGGATAAAAGCGAAACTGTGGGTATGATCAATTACCTCTAATGATATCGAATTGACAGAGATCGGTCAGATGGAAGTCCGACTTCGAGTGTCTTGGTCTCTGGTGACTTTGACTGCGTCTCCGGCTAAATTAGGATGCTCAAAAGCTTCAGATGGGTTCGCCTGAGGTGCGCAGGTGATTGGTTTGTGAGGATGTCGATCGAAACGAACGAATTTGATGTATACATGATGATGGTCGACGATTTCAGTTACAGTATCATAATTCGCTTTGATTGACAGAGTTAATTGTATAGGAACGACTCAATGATGGTCGAATTTGTTAACGACATACGTTACATCCTTGAATTCGAACTGATTTGGGTTGGATGTGGCGAATTTGGATACAAGATAAAGGGGGTTTGACTATGGAAAGTCAACAGGAACAAAAATCATTCAATTTTGACTTTCGAAGTCAACATAATAGGGTTTTGCCTAATCACACAATTAGTCCTTGTAGTTTCATGTATTTAGGTTTAGGAATTGGCAAAAATAGTCCTTGTGGTTAGAAATGAGTTAAGAACATGGTTAGGGTTTAACTGAATTCACTAACGGGTTTAACCTTAAAGTCCGGATTGTCACAGCTAACCAGTAGGCACCTTTGCCTGCTTCTGAGTCAATCAAGTATGGGCCTTCCCATTTTGGTGCAAGTTTTCCGTCGCTGGGATTGGTTGTATTTTGGAATAACTTTCTCAATACTAAGTCACCTTCTTGAAATCTTTTGATCCTCATGTTTTTGTTGTATGATTTTGCTATCCTCTGCTGATAAGCTGCAATACGAACTTTGGCAAGATCCCTGATGTCACACCCCAACCGATGATGGAAACGTCGGGGCCGGACATGTAGACTGTTCATGAGCACATGGCTGACTAGATTGTAATATGTTTAAACATCACCTTTCATTTCAATGAAATTCAACAAGTACATGAAAAATGAAAAATACATAACAAGTTTCTTTTAAATATCTAGGTCCACATCCTAAGTGTAGCAAGCTTGTTCAACTCAAACATTTGTACCTGAAACATGATAAAAAAGAGGTCAACTAAAAATTTGGTGAGCATACATAGGTTTTGACTCTAAATAGCATCAAAGTGTTGTGTGTAAACAAATCCATACAATTCATGATTAATAAGCAATTATGGGGAGTTACTATTGTGTAACCAAGTAGTACAATCAAACCTTTGTAACTAGCATGCAAAACAAAGTGTGTTGTCGGTAACAATCACCCTAACTGGGTGTGTTTGTCAGACTCAATAGATCTATCATTGTTAACCATCGGCTTGATTAGTTAATGATTGTACATGTAATTGCACACAAGTAGTTAACACACCTAGCACTCAAACATAAAGCTCAAATTACACACAAATTGTAAAATGAATTTGTATTGTGTAGTTTGCGTAAATTATTGTAATGTTGTGTTCATGTTTCACCCCAAAATGTAAAATAGTGAAAAAGGGGTTATGTAAAACTCACCTTGAAATGAGAAGCTTGATAATCACACAAATAAGTTGTTGTTGCACAAGTGTCTAGCTAACCACAAGGTTAACCTAAGTTTTGATGAAGTGTAATGGATCAACAATTTGTACATATTTAATATAGAAGTTATTGAAAGAAATAATAGTAGGACGATTGGGACTTTAGGATTTTGGAATGAACGAACGATCGAGAACCCGAATGAAGTTTATAAATGATGTTTTGTAAACTTTAAATATGAAAGAAAAATGGGTGTCAAAAATAAGTATTTATTTGCAAATATATTAATATAATAAATATTGTCACACCCCCAAAATCCACTAACGGAGTTTTACCGTTAGGAGCGTGACATACAAGGATCTCAGTCATTAGTTACGTTGAACGACTCTATATGAGTTTAAGGAAAACAATAGTATTGCTCATAATCACGATGCAACACTAGTAAATGAAAATACTGAGTAAATGTGTAATGCGGAAGCGAAAAGGTTTAACGAAATGCATGTGCCAAAAACAATTGCGCCCAAAACATACAATTCAAAAATAAATAAATAAATCCTGTGTTTGAAAAATAATGAAACTCCAATGCATGCATGCCCTATCTCGTGCTCGTACCTTAACGACCTGAGAAAACATGCTAAAATGTGTCAACACTAGGTTAGTTCACAGGTTTCAAATGTAAGTAAAAATACTAGATAAACAATTTACAATTATATCAATAGGTATCTAGCCTAATAACATGTTACTAAAGCGTTTCGACACCGAAGCTGACTGTTTGTGTTTGATCTGCCTCCTACCATGTCTATCATGAACAATGATAAACTGTTAGGTCAATATTACACCCGTTCAACTTCCCGTCGTGTTAGCGCGACTAACGCGGGTGGGGCTTGTCATGCCTAGTAGTACTACTCAAGATTACCTCGCTATTCCATATATTAAACGGTTCGATTTGTAAGGACTTGCATGATATGTTTGCGCTTAGTACAACAAGTGATATAAAAGAAATGTAAGATCTAACTGTTTGCGTTCATGTTTTCTCCCCCAAGTTTAAAACATAGGAAAATGGGCCATGAAACTCACCTTAGAATGCGTGCAGATGAAAGCTAATTAAAACTGCTTGACTACTAACTGCCACCTATAAACATCGGTTTATAAGTGTGTGTTTGTGTAAGTTGATAGGAACCCTAAGTATCCAAACAATCACATTGTTTTAAGTGTTTAGAAAATATTTAATAGTTTGACCAAGTTTGACTAAGTTTGAACAAGTTTGACCCGACGACCCGTTGGTGACCCGTTTAGTGATTTAATGTTTGGTTTGCATAATAACACACATAGCATACAAGTAATTCAAGTTTCATGCTATACATGTCATAACTAACTTAGCATGACAAGTTGTGTCTACACAATGCATGTTCAACTAAGTTCTTATTTTTAACAATATACGAACTCAAGTTTGGTTTCAATAGATTACATCATCTATAACACGTTTGCATGATCATGACATGTTTATCTACACATACTAATGCATGAAAGATCATTACAACATACACCTTAGGTCTAGACATCAAGTTTCAAATTCTAAAAGTTTCTACTTTTAGTAACCTATGATCTATGCATGTGATTTGTACCAAACAACACTTTAACAAGCTTTAATACATCCATAATAACATGCTAGCATCATACAATAACCTCATGCACGTAAAAGAAATTCACATTCAACAATCATCTTTCAACAAAGTTTCCTCTTTAGGAAAGTCTGCCATTTCTAGCTTTGTTAACAAGATTCAACGCATCTATTCAATTATAAACTACTTAACTAACATAATTACAATCATAACAATCATCATTCATATCTAGCTTGCAATCCTACAACATCACATAATCAAAAAGTCTCAACTTTAGACAAGTTACGAATCATATGAAACTAGGGTTTTCTAAATATCAATATACTCATTAAACAGTTGCAACAACATCAATCAATTAACTAATTCATCAATATTATTTCGAAAATTCATGTTTGGATGAACTAGGGTTTCAATCACAACTTTTATAATAAAAAAAGTAACGAAATTCGATGAAATAACTTATGTAGGAGTGTTAGAAACGCCTAGACTAGCTCGTATCCACTTCCGATTGCAAGATTGAAGATTGAATGATGTGTGTTTGGGTGGTTTGAAGCTCTCGGCTAGGGGTGGGGGTTGGGAGATCGCGACGGCCAAGAAGAAAAAGGGAATTAGGGTTTTAAATTTTTTTAATTTCCTTATATACATGCATGCATGGTTTTTTTTTAATTGGGCTTTCTAAAGGTCCATATTTAATTATAATTAATACTAATTAATAATTAGATCCTAATAACTATTATTTTTATAAAAATTCTAACTTCTATAAAAATAATTAACACGATCAGTATTCGATAAACATGCGCGATAACAAGAAAATTCACATAGTTCACGTAAAGTCACATAATCACGTAAAATCACATAATTTATACTAATTATAAATTATTAATTGTTTGAAATATTATTCTTGATTAATCACCAACGTTCCGGGTTAGACTCAAGTGTGATCTGGTAATTCTACGAATTGCCGTTGTGTGTATTAATTGACACATTTAATTAACCTAATTAAATGCATTGCACGTGTGACTAATTGAGATAACTGAGTTTGCATGAACAATGTTTGAGCTAACGATGTTTGTGTTAACGGAGTTAACCTGAATTTGCCGGATGTCACAAATATCTTTGAACTATAATTACATTATTGAGAAAAATGTCAAAAGCGACTAAAAACAAATAATCATTATTTTTAAATATTATTATTTGTCAATGTATTAATAGGATGGAGTCATTACGATGGAAACTAACTTATTTATAAATAATAATCACGTTTAAAATCAAATAATTATTATTTTTAAATATTATTATTTGTAAATCTATTAACTTATTCACAAATAATAATCACGTTTATAATTATAAACCTTTGAACACTTATATATATATATATATATATATATATATATATATATATATATATATATATATATATATATATATATATATAAATTGGTATGTAATAGTAATTGTTTATAAAAGAACATATATATATTTAAGCATTCATAAAAATAAGATAATGTATGGATGTCAAACATTATTTGTATGTTTTGTTATAAAAGAAAAATATGTATTTTACCACTTTAACTCTAAAAGAATACATGTATTATTATAATACACACACATGTATGTATATATATGAGAGATGATTTAACCCACTTGTTTCAGAAGCCTTCTTCCCTGCCCAGACCCAAATCGAAAACCAGCCCTAAAATCCCATATTATCCCAAACGATTTCAACGAAAACAGAGATGGTTCGACTTGAGGGGAGGTAAATGGGTACCTGAAGATGATCTCAGAGGCAAGAAAGAACCCAACCAGACTTGAGGCGTCGCGAGGTTGGGACCTGATTCTCCTCCCATGTGCTGATAACAAAATCGAGAGAAAAGACTGAAATCGGAGGTCTTGATGCTTGTAATTGAATTAGATAGATAAAGGGATGTGATTAGAACGCGTTAACAATTATGATTAGCCCGAGATTGGCGGAATTTGGGGCATGGTTTGTGGGTTTGAAACCCACGGTCGTAACCCCCATAATAGGGTCTTTAAATTTTGAATTTCTCAATAACCTTATTGATTACTAGTTTCCTAAAGCTCGCAAATGGTCTAGGAATTAAATGTGGGGGATTTGAATCCCGAAATCACAGGGATTTAGAGATGATTTTTCAGGTTTTGACTTTTGTAAGTCAAAATTGAGTAAGAAATTAGTTCCAAGTTTCATGAGATAATGGAGAGGGTTCAAATTGAGGTGATAGGGTTCAATACGGGGTCCAAAGCAATTAGAGTGGGTTTATTTGAAGTAAAAAGGTTCAAGGTCCAACTTTTGATAATTAAACATAAAAATCTATTTTCTTTTACTTATAAAAACTTAAGACTTATAAATATATTCCATTATCTATCTTATTATATAAAAAAATTTAAAACATTATATGTATATTTTATTTTTATAACCTTAAAGTTTATATATTTATTTAAGATGATAAAATATATTTATATGTTTGATGTAAAAATATAAAAGTTTAAAATCTCCTAAACTCCGAGTTGTTAAATGTTTGAAAAATTGATATGGCATGATGAAATGTACATATATGTTTGAAACAGTATGACATGTCCCAAACACTTTTATTACACAAGATAAATATCATGGATGTTACAGTATCCCCATGTTGAGAGAATTTCGTCCCGAAATTGAACTAGTGGAGGTTACTGAATCAGGAAAGATATGAGTTTGGATTCTTATCGAGTTTTGATTGTCGGTTTGAGGAGTATGATAGATAACAAGATTTAGGTCTAAAGCTTAAGTTAAGTATGAATGATATTAGTGGATTTTAGTTTCAAGAGAGTTAAGGAGAGATCTTTCAAAGAATCTAAAGGTGAAATGCGTCTCTTGGAATGGATTTGATGGGAACTTGACGATCAGGATTTGTTTAAAATGTAGTCTAATATGCTCAAGAATTGTCAATGGATAAGGGATTTCACAGACATTGGTCTAGGTCAAAACTTCACGTGACACGAACAACGCTACTTCTGATAATATGATAGAGCACTTATATAGAGGAAGTACCATCGGTATATCCACCATGACCTTGTCATATCACATTAGTTTCGTTGTTATATATCACGATAGGTTTTTAGGTCATAACAAACGATAGAATTCACTATGTTTTCCATGCGCTGATTTTTATAATTACGTGTGCACCCGTAATTACTCAAATCGTCGCATGGTTAGTTTAGATCCTTCCGTTCTAACATTAATTGCTAAGCTAAAATCCTGGAAATGCCTTTAATGGACCGTTATAAGACTTCCTTCACACATATATCCGTTGTAGTTAATGTAATCCCGTGTCTTCAGCTAGTATTAATGAGAAATAGTCGTTACCTGCATGACCAAGTCAAAACAAACGCGTAATATTAATTATTACAACGTTCATTTAATCAAGATACTGAAACATAGTAAGAATTAGGGATACCGATACTTATCTGAGGATCCGGGATACCAGAGGTAAAAACTTAGGCATAACAATTGTCCCCAAGTTTTTTACAGTTGTGAAGGTTATCCAGACAGCTGTAAAAAACTTTAAAATTCAATATTCAAAAATTTTTGACCGATGTGACTTGATGAGTGCGTAGATCTAGGTAAAACGGCTCCCATATTTGATGGTTTTCCCTTTTCCGATTTCTTTCAGTCCACCGGTTTATCCTTTGTTTTAGGTGATGTGTACCTGAAGCTTCATGTTCTCAGTCATCTGTTAACATACTTTCAGTATCCTGGATTTTGAACCTGCATTAAAAAAACTCTAATAGATTTTCTTATAACAGGGCTAAGTCCTCCATTTATGATCTTGAAATCTTTTCGTTTCATGTCCGTGGTTGTTGAACAATTTACTTTTTCTGCTTTAGGGATCCTAGTTTGCGATAGAAAATTTCAACTCTTAACTGATGGTCCGTGATTCGGGTGGACGTGTCCAACTTTTAGATGAAGCTTGAATCGCTAGTTTTCCCGCACTCTCAATATTAGTAAATAACTTATGACTATGTGCCATGATTGTTATGAATTTGATATGTTTTGACATATTATTAGAAAATAAGGATCCTTAGGCAATTAAGCCTTATGATAAATGAAAAAATAGATTTATGTTTAAACTTTGGGTTAAGAAAACATACAATGTTTCTGATAAATATTCCACTGAAAAATATCAGTTACAAACATACCATGACTTAGTCATCAAATATTTCTACCCAAAATTGAAAATTATAAGAAATTTGAAGTAAATACCTTCCTCGAGAATCAGGATGGGTAGATAAACATACCAGATAACGATAGGGAGTCCAAACAGACTCAAGGTATGATAATTTTTAGTTGTCCCTTGTGTATAACTGTCAAAAAATTGTACCTCAGGATTCTTAGGGTTGTCCCCAATCCGCTTGAATGTCAGGATCTTGATTTATTAACTTGGGACAAGTCAACATAGTGGGTTGTACCCGTAGTGACATGTAAATGCCAATAACCTTTGGTTAACATGTCAATGTTAAACTGCTTGGGTCATGCCCGGGTGTATAACACGTACGTGTTACTCCATTGATAATATTCGTAAGGTCCAACATATAGCCAACAGTGATGAAATTATCAGCCACTGTTACATGGACTGGTCGCACCACCTTGAACTATACTTGGACATCATGCGCTCCTGGCGGGGTGTAGAAACCCAATCTACTTAGAAAGGCAAAATTTAAACCTTTGAAGGGATTTTGAATACCTTAGATTAGAAGAGATGGCCAATATCTATCTTCTGTCAGGATCCTTGGGGATCCTTCCTGTAAAAACATGAAACCTTGGTGAAGGTGGGTGTTAGACTGGCTAACACCCCTCCGACACTCAAGTCGGTAATTTTATAAAGAATAAGAAATATAAAAATAATTATGGAAAGAAGACGTACCTTTTTTAGTTAGAATATAAGTTATAACTTACATAAAGTAGGTTTTGATATGGATAACATTCCAGGATCTTGACATAATATTACGCTTTATGAAGGAGATAACTTTTTTTCCCTAAAAACGCTCCAGCTTCTATCCATTTGGAGAAGTAATATGTTAGTGCCAGCATGAATGCCTTTCCTCCATCCATCAGGATCCTTCGTACGAAATGATTGGCGATATATAGAGTAGTTTTCAATCTGTCATGATGAGGATCCTTGGCAGCCTTAGGTGGGGATGCCGCTCATCTTAGGGTAACATCAAGATTCTAATTCTTTTCTTTCTTTCTGCCCAAGAGTTCCTTCAAGTGGCCCTTGCTAAGGAGATAGTTTATCTCCTTCCTAAGGGCAATACAATCCTCAGTCTTGTGCCCGAAGTCTTCATGATAGGCACACCATTTGGATTTGTCCTTCCATCTGGATCCCTTATCAGTTTTCCTCGGCCATTTGGCCTTGTTCCCAAGATCCTGCATAGCATACATGAGTCCTAATACATCAACAGAAAAACAATAGTCGGTCAGTTTAGGATAATTTTCTTCTTCCTCATCGCCCTTCACATTGTTGAATCTATGATTGTCATCTCTCAAGTAAGGGTTTGATCTATGAGGCTTGAAAGATGATGATTCTGATTTCCGATTGGGATAATCATAGTTGGAAGGCACATTAAGTCTTTTTTGGATCTTCTCGTCATCTTTGAGTCTTATGAACCTCATAGCCCGATTCCTGACTTCGTCCAAGTTCCTGCAAGGATTCATCACGAGATCTCTGTACACCGGGGAGTCTTTCAGCAATCCCGTCTTAAAAGCTTGAACTGCCGTAGCTATGTCAAGGTTCGGGATATCCAAGGATTCTCGATCAAACTTGCTTACATAATCCCTATGGGATTCGTCAGCATTCTGAGTTACTCTGTATAAATCACTAGTTAGTTTTTCAAAGATTCTGCAGCAAGAAAACTGATTGTTAAATAAATTAATTAAGTGAGCAAAGGAAGTGATAGAATAAGGAGGAACATTAAGTAGCCATTTCAAGGTTGATCCTATTAAGGTAGAGCCGAAGCCCTTGCATAGGCAAGCTTCTTTCAAGTCTAAGGGAATGGGGTTTATCTCCATTCTCTCCATGTATTGTGCAACATTGTTGAAGCACTTTTGTGTGACAAACACTCTGGATACTGTCTTAGCTTTTTGTACTTGTCTTGTATGTATTTGTATTTGTATGTTAGTATCTGTATGTTTTGATTATCGAGTAGTAATCACTATTGTATGTACTTAGTGTTTATTTCTCTAAGTGTTTTGCACACTTAGCATGTGCGCAGGAGGTATATCCTGCGTACTTAGCAAGTACGCAAGAAGAGTCTGCGTACTTGCTAAGTACGCATGAACAAATTGTCCCGCGCACTTGTTAAGTGCGCAGGTAACAGGTCTAGTATAAGTAGCAGGTTGTGACAGAAGTTTAAGTACACATTCATTTGTAACTTTTCTGTAACTGGATCAGTTTATAATAGACGAAGTTTGAAAGTGCTTTTGTTGTCGGTTTACTTTGTGTTGCTTGATTCTCCACCTAGTCACGGGCATTCCGCACCCGGTTGGACTAGTCACACACCCACACGTAACGATCCGAGACACCCGGGGACCTACAAGTGGTATCAGAGCATAACTCTTGATTTAGAGTGTTGTGAGTGTGTTAGGAGCATCTTCTACACAATCTACAGACTTTTTACAAGAAAAAGTGTGTGATTTTTGGTGATTTTTGTGATAAAATAGGGGTAGCTCTTGAGCACTATTTTAGAGGCAAAAATTACTCAAAAACCGACCTTTTGATGTTTGTTTGAGTGTTTTGAGCATCAAATGTGTGTTAGAAACAAGTTTGATTTATTTGGTTTGATCTTCAATTTTTGAAGATCCGGTGTGTTTTCAAGTGACCGGAAAAGGTTGGTGAAAGTTGGTGAAAATGTGACCTGCGTACTTACCATATTTGGCAACAAGTACAGTCTTCCTGCGTACTTACTAAGTACGCAAGACCATTCTTGTTGCGTACTTAAATCTCTTCCTGTGTATTTATATTTTACTCCTGCGTACTTGTTAAGTACGCAAGAGCAAATCCTAAGTGCGCAAGACTAAATTTTTAAGTGGCAAGGCCAGTCTTAAGTGCGTAAGTTGTTCTGATTTTTTCTGAAATTTGACCAAATGATTCACTATGGAAAATCTTCAGAACCTTGGTAACCTACTGAACTATGACAATGAAATTGGAACTCCATAGAAACCACCAAAGCTGCTTAACGTTAATGATTATTCTAATTGGAAAGCACGCTTTGAGCATTATATATCATACACCGATTCCTCACTACGGATACCCATTCTTGAGGGTTATAAGCATCCCACATATACATATCTTGATGAGATTGTTCCCAATCCTATCTCTAAACTTAATGAAGAAGAAAATAAAGTTTGTGACAGAGAGAAGAAGGCACACGGATCTATCACAATTGCCTTGACCGGAGAGCTATTTCACATCTTCAGAGGATACGATAACTCTAAGGATCTTTGGAAGGCATTGCAGAAAAGATTTAAGGGTAACATTGACATTAAGAAGAGTAGGAGGGGTCTTCGTAGAAAGCAGTATAAGTGCTTCAGATATCTGGAGAATGAATCTACATATGAGCTTATATCTAGATTCTATCATCTGCAAACTGAGTTGAAAGCTTATGATCTAATCTATCCTGATGAGGAGATAGTTGAGAAGTTTCTGGATGCCCTACCCCCAAAGTTTGAGATGTACACCACTTTGATGAGAGAGAACTCCAAGTTTTATGACATGATGATTGAGGAAGCAATCGGAAAGGTTCAAGCACATGATATGAACCTGAAAAGAAGAGAAAGCTCTGGAAGACCTCAAATCCAAGACCCTTCTATGTATTATGGGGCGTCTTCCACAGCTAAGTCATCGGGTTCAGGAATTGCCCTATTCTCAGGTAACTCTCATGAATAAGATAACTCAAATGTTTGTGGTCGTCATGCATGTTATGCAGCATCTGGATCTGGATCTCAACACCAAAATTCCTCAAGAAATCCTTCTCCCACATCTTCAACTAACCAATCTGCAATAGCCAAGATAGCTGAAGATCGTGTGGCTTTGTTTTCATCTTGCATGCTTGCCTATGAGAACTTCATTGGTGGCAAGCTAACGGATCCTGAAACTATAGAAGAATACTTTAATCAGGTGGATCTAGATGATATGGAGGACATGGATATTCAGTGGAATATGGCCATGATCTTGAGAAGAGCCAAATGTTTCTTGAACAGAACAGGAAGAAAGTTCATTGGTGGGCATTCAAATGCCAAGGTTGGTTTTGATAAATCCAAAGCCAAGTGCTATAAGTGTCAGAACTTTGGACACTTTGCTCATGAATGTCAGAAGGACAAAGCACCGGTTTCAGGTTTCACCAGACCTAGACAAGGAAATGATCAAGGGTACAACAATTCCAACAATCGCAATCAAAGTCAAGGTGGAACTTCCAACGCTTTGGTAGCACAACAGGATAATAGATTTGATTGGGGTGTTCATTTGGAGGATGCCCTTATTTCTCAAACACAGGTTGGTCTCATGGCTGAGATAGTTGAGATGATGGAAGCAGAAGAACGGGAAGCTTCTATGGCTGACCGAACGGAGTCTACCACTGCAGTTGCCCTCATGGCTATTGGGGAGGCATCATGTTCATCAACTGAGGTAGATTCTAATTATTTTGCTGTCATTTCTTGTTCTAAATGTCTAAGCTTGCAGGATGAAAATTCTAAGCTTCAAGACTAGGTCGAACCCCTTCGTACTGCAGCTTTAAGCTACAAAGAGAACAAAAAACGTTACAAAGATTCAATTGAAACTTTAAAGAAAGAAAGACGTGATTTTTCACTTAAAATCAGTGATCAACAGTTTCATTTGGATGTTGCGTACAAGGGGTTGGAAAAGAGAAATACCGAAATCACCAAGCTGGAAAATGAGATCTTGCAGTTGAATGAAAAAATTGAAAAGTTGAAAAACTCTCGTTTTGTGGTGGAACACTACGAATCAGTAGTAGGACAATTGAATGGCTTAGGGTTCGGTACTAATGCCATTCCTCCACCAGTACGCGGGAAATTTGTCAACGGCTTAATTGACATTGATTTGTCGTGCCTTGATGAGTCCTCTAGTCAAGATGATTCCTCTAACAAGGATGATTCCTCTAACAAGGATGATTCCTCAAGTAAGGTTGACTCTGCCTTTGATGAAGAGTTCTTTACTGATGAAGGCTCTGAGAACACCTGCCCTGATGGTGCAGTCTTAGAGGAGTTGCTCGATGAATAGAAGGTTAAGAAAAACGTTGTCACTGATCGTAATAATTTCATTTTAACCGAACCCGACATTGTTGAAACAAATGAAAAATTAAAAGTGATGCTTTATGGGGGTTATAAAAATATTAACCAAATTAAGAAAGCAGCCTTTGCAGCTCATTATGGGCTTGGCTATCAAGAAAATTTGCAAAAATATTATAATCCCAAAACTCAATCACCATCGGGTCAAACAAATGCTACTGTTCATCAAACAACTCCTCCTGCTCGTCATGCTGAGTCATCTAATGTCAGATCTAATGAGCCTTACAAGAAGACTTACAAAGAAAAGAGAACTTGTTTTCACAATGGTATGGTCAGTCACATCCTAGTGAACTGCCCTAATAAGAACCAAGGGAAACGGCCAATTGTTTCACAACCAGTTTTTATCCCTAAGTCACCACCAGTGAAACAACCCAAGAGTTCAAAATCAAATGTGGTGAAACCATAAGTGAAACCTTTGGTGAAGCCAAAGATAGCATCTGAGGCTAAACAATTTGTTCCAAAAAGGGAAAAGCTTCCTGCTAAACCATGTGCATCTACCTCTGGTAGTGCACCAACCGGTGAGAAACCTGTGGTGAAACTCTCTAAACCATAGAGGAGAAGAAGGAACAAGAGATTGAGAAAGCTAGAACAGCCGGTTGGAATTCAATCATGTGAAGCTTCCACTAGTTCACATGTTGATGTTGAATGCAAGCCTACTGTTCCATTTAAGAAAAGGAAGAGATACTGGAACAAGAAATCTAAAAGTTCTCAATCTCCTGATCCCAAGTCTTCTAAAGATTCATCCATTTTTTTACAGTCACGACTGTGAGTTGATAGATATAGTTTATTTTGAGAAAGACGGACGACCCAAGACCACTATGGCTTAGGTCTCCAAATCTAACTGATATGTTTGTGACTCGTGCAGGGACATCCAAAGGGTACTATCTCTAATCGTTGGTATGTAGATAGTGGATGCTCCCGGCACATGACAGGCAACATGGCCCTGCTTTAAGATGTCGAACCATTCGGCGGCTATGTGGCCTTTGCAGGAGAGAAAGGCGGTAGTATCACGTGTCAAGGCGTGGTTTCGAATGGTTGTGTTAGCTTCGACAACGTCAACTACTGCTAGCAGCTGAAGCATAATCTGTTGAGCGTCTCCCAGATGTGCGACAAGGAGTACTCGGTTACGTTTGATAAGTCATAATACATGATTCTCAAACCTGGTTTTGAAGTTCCTGAAGACTGGATTCTGATGTGCGCACCAAGAACAAACGACACCTATCAGATCGATATGAGCGTGGCAAAAACCACCTCATCAGTTGCTACTTGTTTGCTTACTAAAGCGACAGAGCTTGACTCAATCTTGTGATATAGGAAACTCGGACACATTTCTTATCGAAAAATGAATCATCTTGTCCAAAACGGTTTAGTTACCGGGATTCCTAAGCTGAGATTTTTCGTTGCAGATGATTGTATGCCTTGTAAAAAGGGCAAACAGCAACGGAAGTCTCACAAGCCCAAGTTCCAAAACTCCATCGATACCCCTTTGGAGCTCTTACATATGGATCTGTTCGGGCCATAAGTATCAGGAGTATTGGAGGTAAGTCATACTTGTAAGTCCCTGCGGGTCTATAGATCGATATCTGCTGTCAAACACGTGATACGGATACGAAGTGCGGAATCCTATCGTAAACGTATGTCTCGATGAATACCAAAAATAGAACAAACACACAAGACACGATTCCTTTTAAAGCTCGTTGTATTAACACAATCAGTACACACGAATGCACAATTACAAGCTCTCACTATTTCTGTTCTGTTCTATCACTCACACACATACCTGTAACTGTATCACTCATGGACTATTTATAAGCATGAAGTCTGCATCAGGCGAACTTGTTAAGTTCGCCTCTCATAGTCTAGGCGAACTTAATAAGTTCGCTTAAACTATTCCAGGAGAAATTATTAAGTTCGCCTAAGCAAACTTATACTTTTACAATACAAAACTAACAACACATTAAACATAAAGACTAATCTATTACAAGGCTCGTTGTCACAAAACATGCTCCAACAGACTCCCCCTTGACAACAGCTTGGTCTTTATCTTCAAGTCTTGTTCTTCCAGTTCATTGACAAATAGCTCTCTGCACACATCCTCTGAACTAGACGTTTTGTTTTGTAAAACCATCCACTAAAGTATTATATCGGGAGGAGGATCCCTCATAAACTTGCAATCTATATGATAAACTCAATCCAAAATTATAAGAATTCTTCATGGAAAATTGAAACAAAATCTTTTTTTTTAATGACTTATAAAGCAGTAACACTATAAAGCTAAAAACAAAATCTTTTTGGTTTTACTCTATACATACAGAATCACATATTTTTTATTCAACACTACGAGTAAGAAGATCATATCAGTATATTCGATGTATTACATATTCATTCTGAATATAAACACCTCAGCAGATCTAAGGGTAGACTTACGGCTTTCTGTAAATTCACATCAAGTTTTCATCACAGTCTTTGAATAAAAACTTTTTCGTTTTCAGAAACATATGAAATGATACATGATAAACTTCAAAGTAAACAAGATCAGATCATGACATACTAACTTGTTCATATCGAATTTGCAATATACTACATGTCAAATCAAATTGTTAGCATTATAAAATTTGAAACTACAAGCATTTTATCCCACGTTCTTATGAGTTAGTACCATTTAGATGAATATAATGTGTACCCCACAAATATGCTAACAGAAATATAAATTTGCACTATCATCAAGACATATTGAGACTTATTAAAAGTTTAGATCAATCTTCAGGATGATACTATCTCAATTAGCACTTCAAAGAAATCAGATCCCGAAGGATAAATAGAATCAGATTGATTCAGATATCTTGGTTTGGATGTAATATCATGATTCATGACAACAAAAGAATAATCAAGGAATCGATTGATTCAATGACATAAGGTAGCGTGATCCAACTGTTATCTAGATATATTCAATGGAATCAAGATAATTGATCCAAGGGCAAGTATATGTTCTAACAAGTTGTTAGAAACATATCTTAGTTCAACCTCACATTGCTTGCTTTTCGGGACATGGGCAATAAAGTGAACTGAAATATTGTGCTAATCAATACAGTCTGATACTGATCTCATGAAATACTTAAAATCTCATATTCTTTATCTGATAATGATCTTTTAACACACACACCCGACATAATATGGGTTCAAATCACAATTGTAACATAGATCATTATGTTTTCATATTACTAATAGATTAAAAACGCTTCTAGCCTACTAACAATTCAAATTACATGCAAATATTCAAATTAAAATTTAGATGTAAAATGTCAAGCAGTCATAAAGCTATCATTTCTTGTTTATGCAAACTTTAAAAGTTTAGATCAAATCAAGAAAGCATCTTTATCATTACAGACACCAGGTAGTCAATCTATGGTCATGAATATGTGATCATCTACTGATGTACTATCATTTCTTCATTAACTTCAAGCAGTGTTAATTTTATCTTTTTCAATTTGTTTGGATTTTTCATAAAGCAAGAAAAACTTTTAAAAAAGGAAAGTATAAATCTATATCCTATTTAAATAAACTTTAAAACTAAAAGAGAAATTTTCATGAAAAACCTTTTGAAAAACCTTTATCATGCTGGATTAAGAATACCAATCATTTGAGTAAGAAATTCAAACCGTGAGCGATCGAATGCTTTGGTAAACAAGTCGACAAAGTTGTCATTTGTATGAACCTTTATCAGTTCAATCAGCTTCTTTTCTGCACAATCTCTAAAAGGCGTGCATGAAGCCTCAAAAAAAAATTTTCCTTTAATTTTAATTTTTTTTAAAAGATGAATGTCTTATGTAAGGGCTAGAAGTCCCAATTTTGAAACATCTAATGAAAGTTATTTTGAAATTTCATCTTGTTATCACTTACTAGCTTGACTTTCCTTTTATCATTTCAAACTCAACACTTCTACCCAAACACTTTCGTTAAAAGCATCTCGCGTTAGTATCTGAGATAATTAACAACGTGGCATTAAGCTATAAAAATCCTAAGTGACTCATATAATGGAAGAATAAACCTTGAATAAACCTTATAATCCAAAAGAACTCTTTTAAAACAGTACAACTTACGAATCATTACCTTAATCAACCATGACCCTTACTTCTTATATAGACTTAACATTCCCAAACGTGACCAACTTTTCACTTGACCAAAATACCTACCTTTTTATATAAGCCCTACTTATACCACTCATCGTTGTCTAACTCGTTATTCTTGAACATCTTGATTACACACAATATAAAAGAGAACTACTCATTCTTTTATGAAACGAGATAAATCATTTGTAAACATACTATTATAAATATAATCAAAACTTTTCCCGTTACCTTATACTAGGAGACTTTCCTCATCAAACCCTTGTCACATAAAAGGTTAGCCATAAAACACCACGGGAATTTAAGACTTAAATGCACGTTGCTAACTTACGTATACACAGCTATAAGGTCAGAGACTTTAAGTCTAGAGAGACCCACTTTGCTACGTCATGCAAAAGCTTATACAAACATTCAAAACCCGTATCCTTAAAACTAAACACCTTCTAAACCACCAAAGGAAGCATGTACAACAAAAGATCATGTAAAACTTAACTTCAATGTTGAAACTTGAAATCAACTGGCTTACCCTATTTCCAAATTCATACTTGGATTCCTGACCTTGACCTTGAAAACTATTGTGTGTTCGTCCTAAATAAACCTTATAAGACTTGTTAATCGTTTCATTCCGGATGTACGAGAAAACTTCATTCTTGATACTAGAAACTAGCACGAAGGAAGACATTGCTCTCTTAGCAGAGTACCTCCCTTCTCTCATTTACAAAAACCAAACATTGGGATCCACCTAACCTTCTGAATGACTCGAATCTTCTATAAGAGAGCATATAACAGTTAATCCTATTCCAAACGCTGTCCCACACCTCTCTTAAATACTAGAGTATTTGGGTAACCACTTTATACTCAAAACGTAATAGTACACTTCTACACACTGAAGCTAAACTAAAAGACTCTAAACTACTCAATGTTTGACGTATTCTTGTTCAAACAAGATTTAAACTACTCAATGTTTCACGTATTCTTGTTCAAACACGATTTAAACTACTCAGTGTTTGACGTATTCTTGTTCAAACATGATTTAAACTACTCCATGTTTGACGTATTCTTGTTCAAACACGATGAACGTATAAGACTTTTAAACTACTCAAGGTTTGACGTATTCTTGATCAAACACGAGGAGGGTGTAAAGACTTTTAAACTACTCAAGGTTTGATGTATTCTTATTCAAAACACGAGGAAACTTTGAAACTCTAAATCTTTTCACATCCTTTCCTCTTTAGTTATTGAATGACGATTCTCTCTGAGGGACTCGTTAATTAATAACCACTCTTACGTGGAAACAATAGTCCTGAGCTAAGCAAATACTTGTACTCTCCCTTGATCCACACACAAACGGAAGGACCTATGCGGACTATGCGATGATTTAAATGCTTACGGGTGCACACGTAAGTATGAAAATCAGTGTATGGAAAGACATAGTAAACTCTGTCGTGTGCTATGATCTAAGACTTATCGTAAAAGGTAGCCACGGAACTTAGGTACCATAGCAAATCCTTAGACGTGTTAGACTACAAACTCAAATCATTACACTATCATCGAATCCATCCCGAGTGATGCATCTCACTTTAAATCTTGAATGAAAGTTCATCAGTTATCCTCTCAAATACATTTCTGAAAACAAATCTTCATATATTTCAATAAAACTATATGCTTCTTAGGGAAACTCTTGGCAACCATATGCTTTGAAAACTTAGAAACTCAAGCAAAATCTTATTCCTATAGATACTTTCCCTTTAAGAAATCTAAACGTAACCCAGGGTTTACTTGGGAACGTAAAGTATCTTTCTCATTATCCTTGTGCGTATCAGAGACTTAAATCCTGAACTAAGCTCTCCTACCTTAATTTCGGGATGAAATTTCCTAAAGTATGGGAGACTGTAATATCCAAGATTTTTCCAACAAAGTTCCTCTTTCCAAATCCGTTATGAATACAAATATTTAGAACCTTTATATATAACTATGCTTATATAATTGATATTATTTTAAAAGGAAAAAAATATATATCTCATAAACGAATGAGTATATAATTCAAAAAATTATATAAATAATATGATTATGAAATACCTAAACATATAAAGTATAAAACTTATAAATTTGTTAAAACTTATGAAATTTATTTGGTTTTTATAAAATTTAATTATAACTACTTCTTTATAAAGTCCAGGAACTAAAGCTGCCATTGTAGGAAACTTATTTTCAAGTTTACATATAAAATGACAAAGGTTGGAAACCTCAGGGACTGAAACTGTCAATTGATCAAACCCTTGAGACTGAAATCAGTCTCAGGTTCGAGTCGCACCGAGGACCGGCTCGACCCCGAAATTTCCAAAAACCGTGTAATCGGCCAAATTCGATGAACCTCGAACTCCGACTCCCGCATGCGACACTTGCCCGATGCAATTCAATGCTCAATTCCAATGGCATCATCGCGTGGGTTTGAATTCGGCATTAACTTCCCTCAACCGTAAACCTCCCAACGGTACGACATTAAACGCTAAAATTGATTATAAAAATCTGTTGAAACACGTAGACGACATCAAACACAACCTCTCTGAACTTCCAATTTCGTCGTTCAACACCCCCATTGCTCAATTGATCCCGTTGACAGCCGACTCCAAGTCGGAACTCGTTCTCACACAAATCGGCTTCATTCCATGTAATTCGAATGGCCATCATACTCGTTTTCCTTCTTAGATCGAAAACCCTCTGTCAATTTACGAAGACAGAGGGTTAATCGGTGTGTATTTAACGGATCTGGGTTCTAGGGTTCATCAAGGGATTTGGGGGCGTTTGGGAGTAGTGTTTATCAAATTAATTTTCCGGGTTTTAAACTAACGAGGCCCGTAGTCGGGTGGTTAGTGTGCGTGTGTGTATGTGCGACCCGTGCAGGGACCCGAGTTCGATCTGGTCAAACCCCCATTTTAAATTTTGCATTCTTTTTATGCTTTTTATTCGATTTTAATTTTTCTAATAATTTTTATAAATACTGTTAAACTTTTATAAACTTAAAAATGAATTTTAATCCTACTTTTATATTCTGAAACTATTTTTAACTAATTAAACTTAGTTAAAGACTATAAAAAAAGAATTAATTAATCCCTACTAATAGTTTTTAAATTCTTAAAAACTATAAAAATAATTCTGAGTTTTATAAAACTTATACTTTCATCACAAATTATTTTATAAAAGAAATCAGAAACTTTAAATAGGCTAAATAATAAATTTATTTTAAAAACATTAATTTATTTACTCATTCTTAAATCTAAACTTTTATAAAAAATCAGAAAAGTTTATAAATTTATTTAACAAGAAACTTATAATTTATAAACTTTATAAAATTTATATAAACATAAATCTATTTTGTGTTTATAAAACAAGAGAAATAACTATACCTTATTTATTTATTTTCTAAATGTTTATACATTTATAAACTTTATAAAGTTAAATAGAAACTTTTATAGATTTGTAAATGTTAATTAAACAATCTTATTTAAGACTTTTATAAACTTACACTTTCATTTAAACCTTGTTAACATTTAAAAACTCATAAATCAAAATATAAATTCTATTCAATATTCTATAAACTTATATTTCCATAATCATATGTTAAGCAATATTTAAGTGAATTTGTAAAATAAATACTTGATACTTTAAATCTTAAAAGATTTATGATGGTTAACCTAAATAAGACAATTAGCCTTTTAAATAAATTATTTAACTTTAATGATTATTTTTAAATAATTACTAATAACCCTTAACAAATACTTATTCAATAAATGCTATTATGAATCCTTAATAACTATTTATTCTTTAAATACTTATCATTATCCTTACAATAATTATTGGTAAACTTTAATAATTATCCATATTTTAAATAATTATCATAAATCTTTAAAAATTGTTTAGCCTTTCGTTTAACTATTACTTCAACTTCATTTACAAACATTTAGAAAACTATTCTGATTATTGTCACCTAACACATGTAAACTATAGTTGTAAAACTTCTTTAGTTATTCTAAACTATAAACTTATTAAACGTTGATATACAAGTCTTGTGTCATTCATTCAAAACCTTTGTTTTAAACTTGATTTAAACTTCATAAACACAACCATTCTCATCTCCTATTTGGAACCCTAAACAATCCTAGTCAATCTTGGAATCCTAGATCTTTGCCATAGACTTATAGACCATACTTTAAAACTTTATAATTGTATTCATAGGCTTGTTGTGAGGATATTCTCCCTCAGAGTCTTACTACACTAAATCTTGTCGGATACCCTTCATCATTCCAAGTGAGTATACTTAGCCCCTTTTTTATTTGTGAGGCCCTAAACCCGGGAGACCTCACTTATTGGATTTACTCATCAACACATAGCACTTTAAACATAAGACATTCTTTAACACAGCGGAAACGATTTCAATCTTTAACATACACAGCGGAAACATAAACATGACTAATACAAATTGTCTTTAACAAAGTCAAACTAAAACATAACATAAACATAATCGGGATGCCAGACACTGATCTTCGGGTAACTCTTCTCTCTAAGCCCAAGCATCCACATCCATCATCTAAACCTGCACTTAACTAAATATGCATACTAAAAATCAGCAACGCTGAGTGAGTTCTAACGTTTACTTTAAATCATTTATACAAAAGATTTACTAATACATACATACATACTGCCCTTAAGGCAAAACTTTACATACTACACTTTTCAAAAACATAATTCAAAACATTCATAGAGTATCCGTCAATTCCTTGTCACTGTTGGTACTGTCCTCGTGATCAATACCGCTTAACCGTAAATTCTTATCACTGCTGGTATTGTCCTCGTGATCAGTACCATTTAACCGTCAATTCATCTTTACGGTACTGCCCTCATGGCTTACATCCATGAACCGACAAGTACCTGGTCAATGCCCCCATGGCTTACACCATGAACCGACACTACCGCTTATCCATCAATTCTGTTACATACTGGTATTGTCCTCGTGATCAATACCTTCTGGGTCCTCGTGACCCAATGATGTTGTCCTTGCGAGCAACACCACATGACACGATGTTGTCCTCGTGATCAACATCGGGTATTGTCCTCGTGATCAATACCGCTTAACTGGTACATGGGGGATTGCGTAGTCCCCCGAGCAACCGCCGTCACTCATTCCAATTGTACAACTGTTAACGAGCCACCGAGACTCTTACTAATGGGTAGAACCCATATCTGACATCTTGTACAAGTAACATCTGTCCCAAGGACCTTTATAGCTGGTACACATTCCCGAAGGAAAACTGTTCACTTTACTGTTCATAAACTTTCTGTAAATCTTGTTCATAACTTAACATGTATTATGCCTTTGTTTATGTATATAAAAATATAGTAAACGCTTGCCATAAATACCTTTGCTTTTACTGAAATATATCTTAATACATATATCATGCCTTTGTTTATGTATAATACATATAGTAAACGCTTGCCAAATGATATATTTTACTTTACTGAAAACATACTAGCTCATATATCATGCCTTTGTTTATGTATATGAAAATATAGTAAACGCTTGCCAAATGATATATCTTACTTTACTGAAAACATACTAGCTCATATATCATGTCTTTGTTTATGTATATGAAAATATAGTAAACGTTTGCCAAATGATATATCTTACTTTACTGAAAACATACTAACTCATATATCATGTCTTTGTTTATGTATATGAAAATATAGTAAACGCTTGCCAAATGATATATCTTACTTTACTGAAAACATACTAACTCATATATCATGTCTTTGTTTATGTATATGAAAATATAGTAAACGCTTGCCAAATGATATATCTTACTTTACTGAAAACATACTTTTGCCTCTTTTAAACTTGTCACTAAAACATAGCTTTTCACTTCAGTTTATAATATATAAAATATAATAAACACTTTACACTAAGTATGATACCACCCCTAAAGAAGGCAAAAAGGGGATTAGAACTCACCTGGTAAGCTAATTCGGGTTGTCCTAAACAAGGTCCAACAACGTCACTTCCGATCTGAATTGATTAGTTAAATACACATCAGACCACTACGACTCTAATGGTTTAACTACTCTAACATACTGACTTCACTTAATCAGACCAGATGCCTGCGCACTTAGCAAGTGCGCAGACACTGCTTCCTGCGCACTTAGCAAGTGCGCAGGGTTCCCTTCCTGCGCACTTAGCAAGTGCGCAGGCTTCCCTTCCTGCGCACTTAGCAAGTGCACAGGACCTGCTCTGTGAGCACTTAGCAAGTGCGCACGACCTGTTCTTGGCGAAAAACCCTAACTTTCGCATTCGGGTCTGATCACTTCAAGATCCCGAACCTGTTTGCATTCAAAACGTTCGTTTTCCATTAAGGAACTCAAATTTATTCTTATCTTTCAGTTTCATCCGATTAAACATCTCCTTTTCACCCAAAACCCGAAAAACCCAAAAATGAACTAAAACTCAGATCTAGGAGAATCGGTTACCTGTAATCACTTCCTTTTCGTTGCTAAACACTCACGAGACTCTTGCTAACGATCCTTGAAGCTTTAATCCGAAAACCGGGACTTTCTCTCTCTAGGCTCTCTCTCACTTTCTCTCTCTAAAATCCGGAAATGAGGATGGAAGTGAGGCTTTTGGGTTGTTCTTGAGGCCTATAAGGGCCCAAACCCTTCCCCTTTCGGCCCATACACCCCGGCCCAAGCCCGCTTCCTTTCTTTTTATTTAAGTTTTAATTCCTCACGAATTCTCTCGTGCTCTAAAACTCGGGATGTTACAATTTTTAAGTCTGAGATGAAAGAATTGATGTCTCAACTAGAGGAACTAACAGAAAAAGGATTTATTAGACCGAGCATCTCACCATGTGGCGCTCCGATACTATTTGTAAAGAAGAAGGACGGCAGCATGCGCATGTGCATTGACTACCGCGAATTGAACAAGAGAACAGTAAAGAACAAATACCCACTGCCTAGAATAGACGACCTGTTTGATCAACTGCAAGGTGCAAGTTGGTTCTAAAAGATCGATCTTAGGTCGGGTTACCATCAGTTGAAAGTAAGAGAAGAAGACGTACCAAAGATCGCGTTTCGCACGCGTTATGGGCATTATGAGTTTCTCATGATGTCCTTCGGATTAACTAACACACCAGCAGCGTTCATGGACTTAATGAATAGAGTATGTCGACCAATGTTGGATCGATCAGTGATAGTTTTTATAGATGACATACTGGTATATTCGAAAAATGAGGGTGATCACCACTGTCACCTAAGAGAGGTTTTGGAGGTGTTAAAACAGGAGAAGTTGTACGCGAAATTCTCCAAATGCGCGTTCTGGCTTAGGGAAGTTCAATTCCTAGGTCATGTGATAAACCCAAACGGCATCATGGTAGATCCTGCAAAGATAGAGACAGTAAAGGAATGGAACATCCCAAAGACACCAACAGAGATACGAAGTTTTCTTGGATTGGTAGGCTACTATCGAAGGTTCATTCAAGATTTCTCAAGGATAGCCTCGCCACTAACTAAACTGACACGGAAGGAAGTGAAATATGAATGGGGTCAAACCCAAAATAACGCGTTTGAGGAACTTAAGGCACGATTAAACCAAGCTCCAGTCTTGACACTACCTGAGGGAAATGAAGACTTGGTAGTCTACTCTGACGCTTCGGGGAAAGGTTTAGGGTGCGTACTTATGCAACGAGGAAAGGTAATTGCTTATGCATCGCGGCAACTAAAGATTCACGAGGTTAACTACCCAACACACGATCTAGAATTAGCAGCAGTAGTTTTCACGTTGAAAATATGGAGGCACTATTTGTATGGAGTTAAATGCACCATTTACTCCGATCACAAAAGCCTGAAGTACTTTTTCGAACAAAAGGAATTAAACATGAGACAAAGGAGATGGTTAGAGCTACTGAAGGACTATGACTGTGAGATATTGTACCATCCAGGTAAGGCAAACGTAGTGGCTGATGCTTTAAGTAGAAAGGAAGAATCGGCACCTATCCGGATCAAAGCGTGTCAGCTGATCATAACGCCAGATTTGATGGGTGAAATAACAAAGGCACAAGATGAAGCACTGTTAGAAAGAAATGTGAAACGGGAAAGAATAGTAGGACAACAAGGGAACTTAAGTGCAAATACATACGGTGTACGAACCAGGTTTGGCCGGATGTGGATACCTAAGATTGGCGAGCTTAGAGCCAAAATACTCGATGAGGCCCATAAGTCTCGTTATTCTATCCACACCGGGACAAACAAAATGTATCAAGACTTGAAGAAAGAGTACTGGTGGCCTGGCATGAAGAATGATGTGACTGAATACGTGAACAAGTGCTTAACGTGTTCACTAGTTAAGGCCGAGCACCAGAAACCATGCGGTAAAATGCAACCTTTACCAATACTAGAATGGAAGTGGGAGGAGATCACAATGGACTTCATTACCAAGCTACCGCGAACAGCTAAAGGCAATGATACCATTTGGGTGATCGTCGACCGCTTGACGAAAAGTGCTCACTTCTTGCCAATACGTGAGGCTTCTTCGTCTGAAAAGTTAGCAGAAACATTTATCAAGGAAATTGTAAGTAGACATGGTATGCCACTATCGATTGTGTCTGACAGGGATACTAGATTCACATCAAGGTTTTGGAAGAAGTTCAATGAAGCGATGGGCACTAGATTGAACATCAGCACGGCTTACCACCCCCAAACCGATGGACAATCGGAAAGGACCATTCAGACCTTGGAGGACATGCTTCTGGCCTGTATCATTGACTTCGGTGGGAGCTGGGACAGCCATCTGCCATTGGCAGAATTTTCATATAACAACAGCTATCACTCAACTATTGACATGCCGCCATTTGAAATGTTATATGGGAGGAAATGTAGGACCCCAGTTTGTTGGGGGGAAATTGGACAGAAGGATTTTGCAAGTCTCGAAGTGGTCAAAGCTACTTCCGAGAAATTTGATCAAATCAAGGCTCGAATGAAAGCCGCAAAGGACAGACAGAAATCATACGCGGACAAGAAAAGAAGGGATTTAGAGTTTCAAGTAGGGGACATGGTACTGTTGAAAGTATCACCGTGGAAAGGAATCATCCGATTCAGGAAGCGTGGCAAACTGAGCCCAAGGTTTGTTGGACCTTTCAAGATTTTAGCAAGAGTGGGTCAAGTTGCTTACAGACTCGACCTTCCTGTCGAGCTTAGTGGAATACACCCTACGTTCCACGTGTCGCACTTACGCAAGTGCCTAGCTGACGACACAGCTCACATACCTTACGACGAGATCGAGGTGGATAACAGTTTAAATTATGTAGAGGAACCGATAGCTATTCTTGACCGAGCTGAGAAACAACTACGCAATAAGTCGATACCTTTAGTCAAAATACAATGGAAGCACAGAAAAGGGTCAGAAGCTACATGGGAAAAAGAAGACGAGATGAGGGGACTATACCCTCAATTGTTTAACGTATGAATGGTTTCGAGGACGAAACCTCTTTAAGGAGGGTAGACTTGTAACATCCCAAAAATAGTAAATAAGTAAATAATAATACGATAGAGATTTAAACGTCATAAAAAAGAAATAAGAACGGATGGGCTTGGGCTCGGCTCCAACGGGCCGATGGAAGCCCAGGTATAAAAGGGGCAAGGCAGCCCACTTTCTCCACTTCACCTTCATTTTCACCATCTTAGAGAGAGAGAGGGAGCTCGGGTCTAGAGAGATAAAGTCGACGGATCATCACGAGATTGAAGAAGCACGTTACTACTGAGCTCGTGATCAAAACCTCCTAAACAGAATCGCAATCCAGGTAAGCGTTCGATCATAATCTGAGTTTTTCTTCGTTTTGGGGTTTCTCGGGTTTTAGCTAAATAGGAGACGTTTTTATGGATGAAACTTGAAAATAAGCTTAGAACTAGCATCTAGAGTAAAAACCGCACATTTTGATCAAAGAAAATTGTAAGATTAGCATGATCGGATTAACATGCAAGAATTCTGAAATTTTGGTCCAGGAACCAGGTACTGCGTACTTACCAAGTACGCAAGAAGGATTTCCTGCGTACTTACCAAGTACGCAGGAGGAAGTCCCTGCGTACTTATCAAGTACGCAGGAGAAAGATCCTGCGCACTTGACAAGTGCGCATAAGCAAGTCCCTGCGCACTTACTAAGTGCGCAGGCAGCAGACCAGTAAGTAAAGTCAGTATGTTTTAGGATGATTAAAACGTTAGAGTCGGGATTGGGTCTGATGTATATTTAACTACCTAATTCAGATAGTACGTGACGTTGTTGGACCTTCGTTTAGGACAACCTAGAGAAGCTTATCAGGTGAGTTCTATGTGCCCCCTTCTATGTTATGTGCAAATGATTTATAAATGTTTTGGGGCTGAAATGTATACACTAAATGAATAAATGATATGAATGTAAATGTGATCATACGTGATATATTAAGGTATATGTGTAGATACATATGAAAATGAATTATGAATTATGAACAAAGAACGAAACGTATGTTTACAAAGAATGAATGAAAGAATGGCATAACGTAAATAAATGAAATCTTGCCTTATAAATATATATTGCATGTTATGAATGTATGTATACGTTATGGACAGAAACGAAGCTAACGACTACTACGGTAGACAGACGACCACTTGACTATTGTGCAGCCAGAAACAGTAAGTCTAGAAAGGTAGACTAAATAAAGGCCACTACGGTGGACTAAGTCGCTAAGTCAATAATTCGGCTGTATAATTAGTTCAAGTGGGAAACGGATGCCTCAGGGCAGACGGGCGATTATTTCGGACGGCCGAAGGGTGGCCGGACCTAAAGTTATTTCGGACGGCCAAAGGGTACCTAAAGTTATTTCGGACGGCCGAAGGGTGGCCGGACCTAAAGTTAAGGCGGACGGTTTCTAGGACCGGACGAGTAAAAGGGCTACGACGGTAGTTCTCACAGCGTGTCTTTGTGACTCACGCGACAATTATGACGGGTTGATCACCCCTATGTGTATGACCAATAAATGGTAAAGAAAGTAAAGGTGAATGCATATCTATGTAGTCACATAAGAAGGTTAAAGAAAGTAAAGGTGAATGCATATCTATGTAATCACATAAGAATGTTAAAGAAAGAATGTTAAGGAAAGTAAAGGTGATTGCATATCTTTGTAATCACATAAAAAGTTATGAATACGTATTTATATAATGATAAGGAAAGGAAATGTTTATATTTAATCATTTTAAACTAGAACTCACCAACGTTAGCTGACTTTTAGTATACATTTCAGGTAAAGGAAGAAAAGGTCGTGCGATGGCGTGAAGGCTGCCCGACACAAGACTGACATCCCACTTTATGTTTTGTTTGGACAATGATTAATGTTTTGAATGTTAAGACTTCCGCTGTAAAGTACTTAAATGTTGAATGTTTCCGCTGTGTTTGAATGTAAAGTACTTATTCTCTTGGTCCCATTCTCAGTTTAAGTCTGGACATCGGGGATGTCCAAATCTCTCAAACTATGGCTCTGAACCAACTTGTGAGGCCCCAAACCCGGGAGACCTCACTTATTGGATTTACTCATCAACACATAGCACTTTAAACATAAGACATTCTTTAACACAGCGGAAACGATTTCAATCTTTAACATACACAGCGGAAACATAAACATGACTAATACAAATTGTCTTTAACAAAGTCAAACTAAAACATAACATAAACATAATCGGGATGCCAGACATTGATCTTCGGGTAACTCTTCTCTCTAAGCCCAAGCATCCACATCCATCATCTAAACCTGCACTTAACTAAATATGCATACTAAAAATCAGCAACGCTGAGTGAGTTCTAACGTTTACTTTAAATCATTTATACAAAAGATTTACTAATACATACATACATACTGCCCTTAAGGCAAAACTTTACATACTACACTTTTCAAAAACATAATTCAAAACATTCATAGAGTATCCGTCAATTCCTTGTCACTGTTGGTACTGTCCTCGTGATCAATACCGCTTAACCGTAAATTCTTATCACTGCTGGTATTGTCCTCGTGATCAGTACCACTTAACCGTCAATTCATCTTTACGGTACTGCCCTCATGGCTTACATCCATGAACCGACAAGTACCTGGTCAATGCCCCCATGGCTTACACCATGAACCGACACTACCGCTTATCCGTCAATTCTGTTACATACTGGTATTGTCCTCGTGATCAATACCTTCTGGGTCCTCGTGACCCAATGATGTTGTCCTTGCGAGCAACACCACATGACACGATGTTGTCCTCGTGATCAACATCGGGTATTGTCCTCGTGATCAATACCGCTTAACTGGTACATGGGGGATTGCGTAGTCCCCCAAGCAACCGCCGTCACTCATTCCAATTGTACAACTGTTAACGAGCCACCGAGACTCTTACTAATGGGTAGAACCCATATCTGACATCTTGTACAAGTAACATCTGTCCCAAGGACCTTTATAGCTGGTACACATTCCCGAAGGAAAACTGTTCACTTTACTGTTCATAAACTTTCTGTAAATCTTGTTCATAACTTAACATGTATTATGCCTTTGTTTATGTATATAAAAATATAGTAAACGCTTGCCATAAATACCTTTGCTTTTACTGAAATATATCTTAATACATATATCATGCCTTTGTTTATGTATAATACATATAGTAAACGCTTGCCAAATGATATATTTTACTTTACTGAAAACATACTAGCTCATATATCATGCCTTTGTTTATGTATATGAAAATATAGTAAACGCTTGCCAAATGATATATCTTACTTTACTGAAAACATACTAGCTCATATATCATGTCTTTGTTTATGTATATGAAAATATAGTAAACGCTTGCCAAATGATATATCTTACTTTACTGAAAACATACTAACTCATATATCATGTCTTTGTTTATGTATATGAAAATATAGTAAACGCTTGCCAAATGATATATCTTACTTTACTGAAAACATACTAACTCATATATCATGTCTTTGTTTATGTATATGAAAATATAGTAAACGCTTGCCAAATGATATATCTTACTTTACTGAAAACATACTAACTCATATATCATGTCTTTGTTTATGTATATGAAAATATAGTAAACGCTTGCCAAATGATATATCTTACTTTACTGAAAACATACTTTTGCCTCTTTTAAACTTGTCACTAAAACATAGCTTTTCACTTCAGTTTATAATATATAAAATATAATAAACACTTTACACTAAGTATGATACCACCCCTAAAGAAGGCAAAAAGAGGATTAGAACTCACCTGGTAAGCTAATTCGGGTTGTCCTAAACAAGGTCCAACAACGTCACTTCCGATCTGAATTGATTAGTTAAATACACATCAGACCACTACGACTCTAATGGTTTAACTACTCTAACATACTGACTTCACTTAATCAGACCAGATGCCTGCGCACTTAGCAAGTGCGCAGACACTGCTTCCTGCGCAGTTAGCAAGTGCGCAGGCTTCCCTTCCTGCGCACTTAGCAAGTGCGCAGGCTTCCCTTCCTGCGCACTTAGCAAGTGCACAGGACCTGCTCTGTGAGCACTTAGCAAGTGCGCACGACCTGTTCTTGGCGAAAAACCCTAACTTTCGCATTCGGGTCTGATCACTTCAAGATCCCGAACCTGTTTGCATTCAAAACGTTCGTTTTCCATTAAGGAACTCAAATTTATTCTTATCTTTCAGTTTCATCCGATTAAACATCTCCTTTTCACCCAAAACCCGAAAAACCCAAAAATGAACTAAAACTCAGATCTAGGAGAATCGGTTACCTGTAATCACTTCCTTTTCGTTGCTAAACACTCACGAGACTCTTGCTAACGATCCTTGAAGCTTTAATCCGAAAACCGGGACTTTCTCTCTCTAGGCTCTCTCTCACTTTCTCTCTCTAAAATCCGGAAATGAGGATGGAAGTGAGGCTTTTGGGTTGTTCTTGAGGCCTATAAGGGCCCAAACCCTTCCCCTTTCGGCCCATACACCCCGGCCCAAGCCCGCTTCCTTTCTTTTTATTTAAGTTTTAATTCCTCGCGAATTCTCTCGTGCTCTAAAACTCGGGATGTTACATTATTTACATTCTTTTGGGGTGAAACATGTTCAAACTTCAAACTTATACAATTCTTGTACAACTATGACTAGATGCATATTCTTGTGTTATACTTGAGACTTGCATGCTTGAATTAAACTTAAAACTAGCATATTCATTAACTTTGATCAAGCCTATAGTAACAATGATAGATCTATTGTATTTGACCAATCCACCTTGATTGATTGACCCTTCGAGGGGAGCCCTTGGCGATTGTTACTGAATTTAAACTTTAAACTTGAAACTTATAAGGGTAACCTGTGGGTTATGCCTAAACTTGGTTGGAGGGTTGATATGCACAATGTTTAAGATGCTATGTTCTCACACTTACACTATAGAATGCATAAGCATAGTGAATTGTAATACGTTTCAAAGACTTTGTTAAACTATGTCAAAACCTTCGTATCTCACCAACTATTTTAGGTTGACAGATTCTTTCACATGTTTCAGGTACATCAACATGAGACTTTATTGTGATAACATAGGATGCTTGGACCTAGAATGCTTATTAAAATTAAACTAGTATTCTTGTTATGTATTTTGATTATTTCTTTGTATTGAAACCTTGAAGATTATTAATAAAACTATTTAAACTTTAATAGTCAACCTTGTGCTATTGAACAATCGCGTCCGCCCCGACGTATAATCCGCAGTCGGTTGGGGTGTGACATCACACCCCAACCGACGGCAGAAACGTCTGGGCGGGACATGTAGACTGTTCATAAGCTCATTTTTTACTAATAGTTGTAATAATTACATAATCAATTTTATTTCATAGCTCAAATAAACAATTACAACATTTACAAGAATCATAAATACATGTATATCCTTATTAAGTTTAAAACTAGGTCCTCAATCCTAAGTGAAGCAACTTGAATCTTAACTCAAACATCCGTACCTGAAACATGATAAAATGAGAGGGTCAACTATAAATAGTTGGTGAGCATACATAGGTTTTGACACCACAAATAAATTTCAAATGTTTTGTGTACAATTCCTATGATACATGGTTATAAAGCATTTATGGAGAATCTAAGTTAAGCTAGTTGCACAAATGAAAACTTGTAACTAAGGGGCATAACAACACATGTTATCCTAATGTAGGGCATAACAACACTTGGTATACTAATGTAAATGTAGGGTATAACAACACATGTTATCCTTATGTAAATGTAAGGTATAACAACACATGTTATCCTGATGTAACGTGTTAATGAATGTACGAGTATGTCATGTATATGTAACCTTAACAAATAGCATTCAAGCATAAAGCACAAATAAACACATATGATCTTAGTGTAGAATTGTACGTGTGTAATTGCAAACAATGTTTGTTGAGAAATCATGTTTCACCCCAAAAGTGAAAAATGTAAAAAAGGGGTTATGTAAACTCACCTTGTATCAATTGTGTAGATAACACGAGCAATAGGTCTCACAAGTGATTTTGCAATCACATAATTGACCTAGAGTGAATTGTACGAACTTGGATTAATATTGTGCACAAAGTCTAAGTCATGATCTAATGTTCATTGGGTGTTTATATGTGTGGATTTGTACAAGAGTTTAGTCATTTCATGTAAAAGGGGATTGTATGTTACATGTATTTAGATAATGGTTTGGTATGAAAATGTAAGTTCAAAGTATGTTTGGATAAATCAATAATTGTTTAGGGTTTGAGTTTAAATAAATAAATTTCCTTTGTTTATTTAAAATAGTGTGTCTTTAAAAGAAATGTGATTTTATATTTATAAATAAATCTATCTTATTTGTAGAAATAAAGACTGATGGCTACAAAATTATCTAAGTACAACTGCTGCTGACTTCAGAGTTTGCTGCGGAATTCAGAGTTTGCTGCGGATCAACAAAGTTGCTGCGGATAAGCTTATCTGTTGCGGATACTTGTTCTCCTGCTAAAGAACAAATCTGTTGCGGATAGCCTTATCTACTGAGACCAAAGTTGCTGCGGATAGGCCTCTCAGCAGCATCAGTTACTTATTGCTAGGCAAATCATCAGCAGTTGTGGATAGTTGTGTTCTGCTACTGATCAACAACTTTGCTGCTGATAGTCTTTCCCACTGAAGATCAAACGTTGCAGCTGACCGGCCTTGATAAATCAACCATTACCACTGACAACTTTCTGCTGCAACACGGATACACTCCACATATAAAGAATGTTACTGGTGCAAGACAATTAAAGACAACAACGCTCTTCTTCCAATTTCTCAAGTCATGATGCCTAAGAAGACGTTTGAATAAAGATAACTTTTTGTAATGCTTATTGTCTTACATGTAGAATAGAATAGAAACAAGATCAACGGCTTGTGTTAGATCTGATCCTTAGAATCAATGGTCTATCTTGATTCTAAGTTACTATATAAGTAATAGTGAGTCATTGTACAAGTAGCTCTCGGTCAATTGCTTTTTCAAGTGCTTTTTCATAGAGTTGTTCTTTGTAATCCTGTAATCTTCGAAGCTTAATACAAATTGCATTTATCAGTATTCTTCCTGTTTACTTGTTTACATTGCTTAGTTGTTATTGTTTCCGCCAATATCAACTAGAATAGAACCACCTTGTATTCACCGATCCTACAAGTGGTATCAGAGCTTTGGCTTACAGATTAAACAAACTCACACTTGTTTAATCATTCTCTGGTTCTATTCAAAACTATCTCTTTGCAAAAGTCACCCATCATCAAATCAAAAATGGCACAAAACAATGGATTTGAAGATATTGGAAGCATCAACAGACCACCAAGACTGGTGTCTGGAGAAGACTATGATATGTGGAAGAACATAATGGAAAGCTTCTTCTGCTATCAGGAATATGGGATGTGGAGATCCATTAAAGATGAACCATACATACCCATGATGGCCTCTGCTGATTCCGGAGATACACTAGTCCCCAAGGAACCCTCCAAATATTCTGATGAGGATATTAAAAATATGGAGGTAGATTTCAAGGCATTGGGAGCCATCCAGATGTGCCTACCAAATGAAGTTTTTCACAACTTCAGAGGATACAGAACTGCCAAGGAGCTATGGGAAGCTCTAGAAAACATGTTTTCTGGTTCAGAGGAAGTCAAAGAGAACATAAGAGACATACTGAAACAGAAATATGAGAACTTCGTCTGGAAGGAAGGTGAGTCACTAACTGTGTTGTATAACAGGTATACTTATCTTGTAGGAGAGCTGTAGTGCTCCAAGGTGAAGCTGGAAAATGAAGATATTCTCAAAAAGTTCATCAGATCTCTACCCAGATGCTGGACACTTTACACAGTGTCAATAAGAAGAACTGAGAATCTGAAGACTCTGCAGATGATCGAGCTATTTGGCATGCTCAAATCCTACGAGTTAGAGATGATTCAGACCAAAGAAAGAAGCTCAAGTTATCAGTCAGCCTCAACCTCCACCACTACTTCTGCACTTCACTCTGACCAATCTGGTCCTAGTTCGAGCAACTACTATCCTCCCATAGTTACCCATCCTCAGACACCAACCTCCCAATCAAATTCCTCATCCTTTCTTCTTGAAGCCCTTCCTCAAGCCTCAACATCCACTGCTTTCGTTTCCAAAAACTCAAGCAACATGTCATTTATTAAGGAGGATCTAGAATGCTTTCATCCAGATGGTCTGGAAGAAATGGACATACAACATTCTTATGCCATGCTCTCTCTAAGAGCAAAAAGGTTCTACTCCAGAACAGGCAGACCCGTTCCAAGTAACAACTCCAACACCAGAGTTGGCTTGGATAAAAGTAAATTAAGATGTTACAACTGTAACCAAATGGGTCATTTTGCTAGAGAATGCAAGGCACCTAAGGCAAACCCAACCTCTAGTCATTAATGATGGACCATACATACCCATGATGGCCTCTGCTGATTCCGGAGATACACTAGTCCCCAAGGAACCCTCCAAATATTCTGATGAGGATATTAAAAATATGGAGGTAGATTTCAAGGCATTGGGAGCCATCCAGATGTGCCTACCAAATGAAGTTTTTCACAACTTCAGAGGATACAGAACTGCCAAGGAGCTATGGGAAGCTCTAGAAAACATGTTTTCTGGTTCAGAGGAAGTCAAAGAGAACATAAGAGACATACTGAAACAGAAATATGAGAACTTCGTCTGGAAGGAAGGTGAGTCACTAACTGTGTTGTATAACAGGTATACTTATCTTGTAGGAGAGCTGTAGTGCTCCAAGGTGAAGCTGGAAAATGAAGATATTCTCAAAAAGTTCATCAGATCTCTACCCAGATGCTGGACACTTTACACAATGTCAATAAGAAGAACTGAGAATCTGAAGACTCTGCAGATGATCGAGCTATTTGGCATGCTCAAATCCTACGAGTTAGAGATGATTCAGGCCAAAGAAAGAAGCTCAAGTTATCAGTCAGCCTCAACCTCCACCACCACTTCTGCACTTCACTCTGACCAATCTGGTCCTAGTTCGAGCAACTACTATCCTCCCATAGTTACCCATCCTCAGACACCAACCTCCGAATCAAATTCCTCATCCTTTCTTCTTGAAGCCCTTCCTCAAGCCTCAACATCCACTGCTTTTGTTTCCAAAAACTCAAGCAACATGTCATTTATTAAGGAGGATCTAGAATGCTTTCATCCAGATGGTCTGGAAGAAATGGACATACAACATTCTTATGCCATGCTCTCTCTAAGAGCAAAAAGGTTCTACTCCAGAACAGGCAGACCCGTTCCAAGTAACAACTCCAACACCAGAGTTGGCTTGGATAAAAGTAAATTAAGATGTTACAACTGTAACCAAATGGGTCATTTTGCTAGAGAATGCAAGGCACCTAAGGCAAACCTAACCTCTAGTCAATCAAGACAAGCTCACCAAGCTCAGCCAAGACAACAACAGCAACAAGCCACTCCTCCAGCTCAAACTGTAGCTTGTGCAGCTGTTAGAACTTCTGAGTTTGACTGGAGCTTCCAATATGAAGGCATTCCTGCCACCAACCAAGAACTCATGGTAGACACAACTGAGATACCGTCCCAGGTATATGAACATCTTTGTTCTCAATTAGGTTATAGAAAGCATAATCAAAACCTTATAGATCAAAATGAAGAGTTTCATCAGATGAAATCTGAATTCAAAAAGGTTGAAAATAGTTATAAAGAAAAGATTAAATGCCTTAAGAAAGAGATTCCATTACTAAAACACGAACAAACTAATCTTGAAACTCAAACTGATGATCTATTGGTCAAACTAAAGGCTACAAGAGCAGAATTTGCAGAACAGAAAGTTCATGTTTAGAAATATGAATTTGCATCCAAAAAGCTACAAAGGCTTCTAGATGCTCAAGTTCATGAGAAGGTAAAAACTGGACTATGGTACCATGCTGACCAGTATAAAACAGTTGCACCTCCTGCTGACTATGTTACCATCCATGAACCAAGTTTCAATCTGGAAAATCTTGATATGGCAAACCGAGACCTTGATCCTTCAAGGGATGAACATCTAGTGCAAGAGTGCACTACCTCTTCTAAGTCTGAGTCAACTTTAAGGGAAAAAACCAGTGCAGCTTCATCTCCACCTGCCACCGAGGTTATTCTAACAAAAGATGAAATCCTCATTATCCCTTCAGAACAAGTACAAGTTGTTTCAACTGAGCCAGCTCCTCTACCTTTCAAACAAATCAAAATCAGCTATCCTCCAGAAGGAAGAAAACTAAATATTGAAAAAGGGGAATCATCAGTCTCCACTATCCCAAAGCCTCAATCTAAATCAATCCAACGAAGGAAGGTGTTTGACATATTTCATGCACCTGGAGAGAGAGCCCCATATGTTCAAAAGATATTAGAAGAAGCCACTTTTGAACATAACAAAGCTTACCCTGGAACTTCAAAGACTTGTTTAAAAGGAAGGACTATGTGTACTTTTAAAGAGACAAAATAGCTAAATCATGTTTTGTGTGTGGAAGATACAATCATACTGCCAGCACCTGTTTCCATTACCTTGAGAAACAAAGGAACATGAAGCAGTAGGTCTTTCAGAAAAGAAACACTAACAAATAATTGAGAAGCTTTGAATCCAAAGCAACTCAGCTCAGGAACTCTCAATCCCCACCAAAACTGCAGTTGCCAAAATCACAACAATCGTGCATCATTTGTGGTGAATCAGACCATTTTGCTGCACATTGTAAATTCAATCCTTTCAATCATGTACTGCATCAAGTTCATCTCAATGAGTCTATCAAGGATAAGCACACATCAAAGGATAAACCATAAGCAGCAAACAAAATTGTTGTTGATAGAGTAAAACCCAAGGAACCAAAGAAAAGGCCTCCAGCAACAACCAAAGTTTGTTGCTGCTCCAGTTAAACCATCAGCAGCAAACAACTTTGTTGCTGATCGAGTAAAGTCCAGGCAGCAAAAGGAAAGGCCTTCAGCAGCAACCAAGTTTGCTGCTGCTGAAGTTAAACCATCAGCAGCAAACAAATGTGATGCTGATCGAGTAAAGTCCAGGCAGCCAAAGGAAAAGCCGTCAGCAGCAACCAAGTTTGCGATTGATCCAGTAAAACCATTAGCAGCAACAAAATTTGATGCTGATAAGATAAAATCCTCAGTTGCTACATCTACAGCTGGCAAAGCAAAGAAAGCTGGAAAACCACCAATACAGCAATGGAAAGCCAAACTTCCACCAAGAATTATCATTGGCTCAGTTGAATGCACTCATACTGCTACTGATAAACCAAGAACACATTTTTCCAAGGATGCAAGCTCTTGGATTCCTCCCACTAACTAGATCTCTATCATGTGCAGGGACAGCCAGGTCACAAGAATAACACCTGGATGGTAGACAGTGGTTGCTCCAGGCACATGACAGGCAACATATCCATCCTCTCCAACTTTAGACACTTTAATGGAGGATATGTTGCCTTTGGGAGTGACTCAAAAGGTGGATCCATTACTGGACAATGAACTATGTCCAATGAAAGAATGAGCATTGAAAAGGTCAACTATGTCAAAGAATTGGACTTCAATCTCATGAGTGTTTCTTAAGTCTGTGATCAAAAGCATTGGATGCTCTTCACAGATAAAGAATGCTTTGTGCTGTCTCATGGCTTATCCAAACCTACTCCCGAAATGATTTTATTAACTACTCAGAGAAAAAAAATCTTTATGTGCTAGACATGAATGAGCTCACTCCATCTGGCAGTGTATCATGTTTTCTGTCAAGAGCCTCAGTTGATGAATCAGCTCTCTGGCATAGAAGATTAAGTCATGTTAACATCAAAACCATCAACAAGTTAGTGAAAGATAATCTAGTCAGAGGGCTTCCTGACAAAGAATTTCAATTAGAAGATCACTGCATTGCTTGTTTGAAGGGGAAGCAGCACAAAAGTTCTCACAAGCCCAAGACTCTGAATACAAATGACACTCCACTACAGCTACTGCATATGGATCTCTTTGGTCCTACAAATGTCATGTAAATGGGCAAGAAGTCATACTGTCTGGTGATAACTGATGACTACACCAGATTCTCATGGGTATACTTCTTGAGAACAAAAGATGAAACTGCTGAGATTCTCAAATCCTACATTATTAGGGTAGAGAATCAAATCAATCAGAAGGTCAAGATCATAAGGTGTGATCAAGGTACAGAGTTCAAGAACCATACCTTAAATTGCTTCTGTGAGAGCAAGGGCATAGAAAGACAATACAGCGCTCCAAGAACTCCTAAACAAAATGGGGTGGCTGAAAGAAGAAACAGAACTCTAATTGAGTCAGCAAGATCAATGTTGGCTGACTCAAAACTACCTCTCACATTCTGGGCAGAAGCAGTAAGCACAGCTTGCTATGTGCAAAATAGAGTTCTCATAGTCAAGCCTCTCAACAAGACACATTATGAACTGTGGTTCCAAAGAGTTCCCTACATTGGATTTCTAAAACCTTTTGGTTGTCCATGCACTATTCTGATTACACATGGGGTTCTTCCTAAGTTTGGTGCCAAATCTGATGAAGGATATTTTGTGGGCTACTCCTCTCAATCCAAGGCCTACAGAGTATTTAACTCAAGAACAAGAATTATGGAAGAATCAGCCAATGTGGAATGTAGGGAACACATTGCATGTGAACAGGTAAAAGGTCCATACTGGCTTTTTGATATAGACTCCTTCACCTAGATATTTGAGCCTCTCATCTTCTTAAATATGGAGTCTACTTCTTCAAAGGCACAAACTTTTTCTTCTTCTGACTACCGACTGGACTTTCCTAAACCCTCCCTCAGACTGAAAAGGTCATCCATTGATCCTCCATCTGTTGTGGAAGCTATTGAAGCCAGTGAAGCCGAAACCAGACCTTCAAATGTCACTAGAAGCATCCTCTCTGAACAAGAAATACTGAATAAAAACTCATCTGTAATTAAGGAAGAGGCATCCGCTGCAGATACTGCTGATGCTGCGGCTGATAATGCGAATACCATTGCTGAATTTCAAGATTCTTACACCATGAATGAAGACATTCCTGATCAGAATCAGAGCAATCTTGAACAGGGAATACAGCTGGAAGTGGTACCAGTACAGAAAATCAACAAGGAACATCCTCTAGAAAACATTATTGGTCAAGTTCACCAAGGATTTCTTACAAGAAGCAGATCTCATGAGGCCAATGTATGTTTGTTTTCTTGTTTTCTATCTCAGGTGGAACCCAAGAAGATAGATGAAGCTCTGAAACATAGCAGTTGGATTGAAGCAATGCAGGAAGAGTTGCTGCAATTCAAGAGACAGGATGTCTGGAAACTTGTTGATCTTCCACCTGGTCAAACTGCTATTGGCACAAGATGGGTATTCAGAAACAAGCAAGATGAGAGAGGCATCGTTGTCAAGAACAAATCCAAACTTGTAGCTCAAGGCTATACTTAGGAAGAGGGTATTGACTACGATGAGGTCTTTGCTCCTGTTGCTAGACAGGAGGAAATCAGAATCTTTCTGGCATATGCTGCATCCAAGAACTTCATGGTATATCAAATGGATGTCAAGAGTGCCTTTCTGTATGGGAAGATTGGTGAAGAAGTATATGTTAAACAGCCTCCAGGCTTTGTAGATCCTGCACATCCTGACCAAGTGTTCAAACTAGACAAAGCTCTCTATGGCTTGCATCAAGCCCCAAGAGCCTGGTATGAAACTTTATGTGGATATCTGCTTAGCAACAACTTCAGAAGAGGTGTCATTGACCAGACCTTGTTTATCAAAGATGAAGGGGAAGAAATCCTACTGGTACAAATTTATGTTGATGACATCATCTTTGGATCAACAAGGAAGAAGCTGTGTAAAGACTTTGAGACCCTGATGCACTCCAAATTTGAAATGAGTTCAATGGGTGAACTAAATTTCTTCCTAGGTCTTCAAGTCAAACAAGTTCCAAATGGAATCTTCATCAGCCAATCCAAGTATGTCAAGAGCATTTTAGAAAGATTCAAAATGGCTGACTGCTCTACTGCAAGAACCCCTATGCAAGTGCACCATCAACTGACTCCAGACAGAGATGGTCAAGACACTGATAAACATCAATACCGTGCAATGATAGGGTCTCTCCTGTATCTCATTGCCTCAAGGCCATATATCATGTTTGCGGTATGCCTTTGTGCAAGATTTCAAGCAGCTCCAAATAATACACATCTTCAAGCTGTCAAGAGGATTTTTAGATACCTAAAGGGAGCCCCAAGACTTGGGCTATGGTACTCTAAAAATGATAAGTTCAACCTATATGCATATACTGACAGTGATTATGGGGGATGCAACTTGGATAAAAAGTCATCATCAAGGGGTTGTCAGTTTCTGGGAGGGAGACTGATTTCATGGCAGTGCAAGAAGCAAACTTGTGTATCAACTTCTACAGCAGAAGCAGAATACATTGCAGCTTCAAGTTTCTGTGCACAAGTCATCTGGATTCAAAATCAAATGTTAGATTATGGGATGACTTTCATGGCCACTCCTATTCATATTGACAACATGAGTGCCATTTCAATCACAAACAATCCGGTGCAGCATTCCAAGACAAAGCACATTGACATCAGGTATCATTTCATAAGAGATCAAGCTGAGAAAAAGAGAATTACTTTAACCAAATTTCATACCAATGAGCAATATGTTGATTTATTTACAAAACCTTTTGATGAAGCTAGATTTCGATATTTAGTTGAATCAATCGGCATGATGAACTTTGACTAAAATATGTCTCTAAAATTTGTTTCAGTAAATGTGTTTGTCTTTTGTTGTAAATAAAAGTTATAAGTCAGTAGCAACCTTTTTGCTGCTGACAAGTTTAATCATAAGCAGCAAAGAATTTGCTACTGACCGCTTTAAGTTATCAGCAGGAACAAGTTTCTAGCGGATAGCTTTAAGGCAGTCAGCAGCAACATTTTTGCTGCGGATCATTGCTACTAACAGGCTTAACCATCCGCAGCAACTAAGCTTGCAGCGGATAGGCTTAACCATCCGCAGCAACCAAGTTTGCTGTTGATGGGTAAACATAAGTCAAAATTAACTTTTACCCGCTGTAAAAATTACTTTCAGTCTCTCTCATGACTGCTATAGTGTATTACAGTTGGAACAGTGAAAAGTGAAAAACGTTGTATTGTACAAGTGACGTTGTTTTTTCCCTCGTCTTCCGTTATAACACAAATCAAATCTCTCCATAACCTCTTCACATTCAATTTCAACCAAATCTCTCATCATCAACATCATAATCCATCATAACTTTCAAAGTTTTCCATACTTAACTACCTTTCAAAAACCATCCTCCTTTCCATCCAAACCCAACAAAAATGGCAGAGAGAGACATAAACAATCCCGATGATAAGTTCTCTCCATATCACAACCTCACTGCATACTTAATCAAAGGAAAGAAGTCTGAAGGGTTTGACGAAATGATCGACTTCCTCTATCGATCAACGACTCAATATGCTCTTACTGTCAACCCAACCATCTACATCCCTCACATGGAGGACTTCTGGAACACAGCCGTCTATTCTACCGAACAGGGGATACCCCAAATACAAGCAAAGGTAGACGGCAAAGACATCACCATCTCTGAAGCCACTCTTCGAAAACATCTCAAGCTTCAGGATGAAGGGGACGCCATCTCATACTCAAAATAGGAGTATATGAGGACCTTTGTATCCATAGGGTACACTGGCAACCAAAATGAGTATACAATCGAAAAGGCGCTGATGGGGCCTCCATGGAAGTTTCTGTGCCACACTCTTCTACAATGCATATCCCAGAAAAGAAGTGGATGGCATCAAGTGAGTTATGTTCTTGCCTCTGCTGTCCACGGTATGGTTACTGGCCAGGGCTTTAACTTTGCACATCTCATTTTTGAAGGTTTGAGATATAACCTTCAAGAAGGTGCAAAGCAAGCATTTTTATGGACCCAAGATTCTTGCAGAAGGTTTTCAATAACGAACTAAAGAATCTTTCAAAACCTGCAAGAATCTATCTTATGTTGGGGCATAAAAATAATATTTTTCAAAGTATGAGAACTGTTTCCAAAAAGTTCTCAGGGGTCAATGTTCCATTTTTACCTACAATGATGAACATACAAAGTGCCCAGGGTGACAGTTCAGCAGTCCCAGCTGATACTGATCCCACACCCTCCACTTCAAATCATGTACAACAATTTGTTTCCCTTGATCGAACCCCTGTGCATACTACTGAGGATGCACAGGCGCATACATCACTTACCCCTTTGGATGTTATCGTTCAACTAGAACAAAGTTCCCCAGTTGTAACAAAATACACTAGAAAAAGGAGCAAGAAGACTCCTTTTATTCTTGTCTCACAGGCCCAATCCCAACCAAAAAGCCCTCATTCAGAATCCCAACATTCTGATGAGAATATCACAAGGGATAGCCACAATATTAGAGAGACTTCCTTGGAAGTTTCTCTATTAGGATCAGTATCACATCCCGAATCCATAGAACAACCGTTTGAACCATTCCATTTTTCTTCACTGAACTTAAGTGCAGAAGCACCTTGTCAAGATGACATACCTTCCCCAACAACAACTACCATCTCGGAGGTATTGATTGACTTGGCTGCCAATGCACCCAACCCAAGTTCCTTACCCATGAAGGTTCACTCTGGGAGTACTAATAGAGTGAATGTGGAAAGGGCTGTCACTACTCATGGTTCATCAACTGACCATGAGGACAGTGATAACATCCATAAGACCCTGACCACGGCAACTCACAGTGAGGATGTTTCCTTTGAAACACTCTTCACTGAGAGGAATCCTAGGTGCCAAGAAAACCAGGGTGATGGGGATGCAGAGGCTAGGCCTAAGACCCCATCTAGCTCCAAGGATTCCACAACTGTGGATGAGACAGTGTGAAACAACAAAATATGGAATTAACGGCCATGGTGGCTATGCTAGAGGCTGAAGTGTCCAAACTAAGGCACCAAGTCTCTATGCATGAAGCCCATCAATGCCCAACTGTGCCTACTTCTTCCCGTGTATCAGTGGGAACTCAAACAGATGCAACCCTTTTCACTTATGCAACCAAAAAGGGGGAGATAGTCGCAGTAGAAGACGATGTTGCCTATATTCTTCCTGAAGCCGTGGCCATAATAAGCATGACCACTGCCCCCCCCCCCCCCCCCAACTCACACAAAGACTGGCTCCAAGAAGACTTGACTTGATCAGGAGCAGTACTTTAACTGAAGAAGAAGTGTTTTGCATAAAAAGCTTCATCTACAATGAGATGGTCAGGGGAGTGGTAGTGCTGGGATGTTCATGCACTGGGCCTTCTGGGTTCACCTTCTTTCTGAGTGATGGATCATCTATCTTCCTCAACAACATCAATGAGATCCTACTCCTCAACTTAGACTTCCTATACAAAATCTTTGAGCTCAGAACACATATCTGCAATATCAACTCCTTAGAGAGCCAAGCAATGATCAAGACTACCAAAGCTCGCCTTGAAAAGGAGGGACGCCTTGCAGAAGATGCCTCCTCTGACTCAGAATTGTCCTTTCTCTCCTCACCAACTGACATCCGAAACACTGCAACAGATTCTAGAAGATCAGAGTTGGAAAGGGCGAAGAAAGCTTAGGAGGAAGAAACTGGGTATGAATGGATAGAAGATGAAGCCAGAATCTCTCCCTTATCCTCTCCCCAAATTGCCAATGAAGCTAAAGCAGAGGCATCAACCAAAGACAAGGGGAAGGGAATAATAACTGAAGAGATGGAAGAGAGGCTGATGAAAGAGAAAAAGGAAAGGGAAGAAAGAAGAAGGAGAAGAGAAGAAGAGGAGATGGAAGAGTTAAGAAAAGCTCAAGAAAGAAAAGCTGTCATTCTCCTCAGAGAACAACAAATCTAGCTGTATGCTAAACAGCTGGATGAACTCAAAGCCAAAATTCATGTAGCTTCTCAACTGCAAGAAGATGAAGCTCTATCTCTTCATCTGCAGGAACAGTTGAATAAAGAAGAAGAAGAAGAAGAAAGGGAGAAGAAGAAAAGCGAAGAGGCTAAGTTCAGAATAACTGATTCTGAACTAGCCAAAGAAATGAGAGAAGAATGGATAGCGGCTCTGGTTTCTCAAGGTGAGGATGCAGACTACCTTGAGAAACTATCAAATAAAGAACTTTACAGAGCCGTCATGGGTCAGCAGGGTCAATTGGAATAAGAAAAGGGCTGAAGAAGAAGAAAAAGCCAAGAAAAATTCAAGAAGACCACTGCTTTCAACATAAGGACCCATGAAGAAAGGAAAGTCACGGTTTACTTCCTAAAAGCCAAGGGAGAAAGTGGAAAAAGGCTAGGCCCCATGAGTTTCATGAACTTGCAGGCCTTGTACTTCAAAGTCAAGAGGGACGAGGAAGAAAGATTGGGGAAGACAGGCTCAAAGAAAAGGGTGATAACTCACACTGCTGAACACAAATCAAAGAAACCCAAGCCTTCTCCTCTATCCACCAACTCCTCCACCCACCATATTTCCTCTCTCCAGCCTTGACCTAATCCCTTTCCTCACATAAAATCCAAATCCATCCACCCATCTCCTCCTCATCAGCAGCCTTCCAAGAAGAAAACCAAACCTACCATCACACCAGAAGACTCAAGAGAAATAGCTATCTGGTTCTACAACTCTCAAGACAAATGGTTTGAAATCTTCACGGGAAGGTAAGAACTAAAAAAATCCATTTATAAAACTGTTGATGAGGTACTGCAACTCCCAGACTCAGATTTAAGAAGAATATTGGAGTTGGGTGAATCCCATAAGCCAGAGAATGAAAGTGGAAGACATCTTTTGCTAGTGATCAAACATCACTTTAACCCTAGCAAAGTTGTGATTATTGATGCCACACCTCTTCAAACCCACTCTCCATTCATCAGCTGGTCCTTCAAGGCTGATACCAATGAGTTTATTTTGATTGATGTTAAAGGACAGAAGATGATATGTTCAAGCAAGGCCATCTTCAAAATGTCAAGCAAAGACATAAAGACTCTATCTGAACTTCCTCTAAACAATCCCAGCCAGGACCCAGAGGCTATGAGGTAGAAATGATAGTCTGCAACATGGAAAAACTTTAGCAGCAAAAACAGTAAGAGAGTTTTGGTAGCATCAGTCTAGGGGGAGTTTGTTGAAATAAAGACTAATGGCTACAAAATTCTCTAAGTACAACTGCTGCTGACTTCAGAGTTTGTTGCGGACTTCAAAGTTTGTTGCGGATCAACAAAGTTGCTACGGATACTTGTTCTCCTGCTGAAGAACAAATTTGCTGCGGATAGCCTTATCTGCCGAAGACCAAAGTTGCTGCGGATAGGCCTCTCAGCAGCATCAGTTACTTATTGATGCTAATAGGCAAATCATCAGCAGCTGTGGATAGTTGTGTTCTGCTGCTGATCAACAACTTTGCTGTTGATAGTCTTTCCCACTGAAGATCAAACGTTGTAGCTGACCGGCCTTGATAAATCAACCATTACCACTGACAACTTTCTGCTGCAACACTGACACACTCCACACAGAAAGAATGTTACTGGTGCAAGACAATTAAAGACAACAACGCTATTCTTCCAAGTTCTCAAGTCATGATGCCTAAGAAGACGTTTGAATAAAGATAACTTTTTGTAATGTTTATTGTCTTACATGTAGAATAGAATAGAAACAAGATCAACGGCTTGTGTTAGATCTGATCCTTAGAATCAAGGGTCTATCTTGATTCTAAGTTACTATATAAGTAATAGTGAGTCATTGTACAAGTAGCTCTCGGTCAATTGCTTTTTCAAGTGCTTTTTCATAGAGTTGTTCTTTGTAATCCTGTAATCTTCGAAGCTTAATACAAATTGCATTTATCAGTATTCTTCATGTTTACTTGTTTAAATTGCTTAGTTGTTATTGTTTTCGCCAATATCAACTAGAATAGAACCACCTTGTATTCACCGAGCCTACATTATTTATTCATTTATAATGTGTCAATGTATAGGATAAAACCCTAAATAAACTTGTTACTGTAAAAAGATAATTTAATAAATAAATTTTGTTTAAAAATGTAGTTATTAATATATATTAGAAAAAGTTTTATTTGTTTGAACTCTTATTTATATATATATATATATATATATATATATATATATATATAAAACAAATGATTTATGAGAATGTAATTTTATATAAAAATATCTTGTCACGATATTTATAAATTTAGGAAATTAAATACTTTGTTTAATTATTTAAAAATATATTTTTAAATAATTAAAATAAGATTTTAAACAACTAAATTTGTAAAAATAGTTATTTTATGTTAAAATTTGCAAACGTTTGTTGTGTTCTGATCTAAATAATGTAGGGTTTATAAAATAACTTTTATACAAGTTTTTAGAGCATTAAAAGCGGTTTTAAAAAAAAATAAGCAGGCCACCGGTTCAAACCCGAGTGGCTCCTGAATCAGGTGAGCGTGTTACCAGTGGACCAAGGGGTTGGTACGTGTACTAAATCCATTTCGAAATGTTTTGACATGTTACGGAAACAGGGTCGGGTTTGGTTTACTGCGTGCGCAAAAAGGCCGGTGCCTGTGGGTTTCGAACCCATGCCACCAGGTCCAGTGGGGAAAAAGTGCTTGAATAAATACAGGATTTAAATGTAGTGTATTATTGAAATAAATAAGGTAAAATAGAGCCGAAAAGTCATGGATGTTACACCTGCTGTTTTAACTGATCTAGCATGCTGCTTTAACTGATCTAGCATGTTGTTTTAACTTATCTAGCCTACTGTTTTAACTGATTGAGCCTACTATTTTAACTGATTTAGCCTGCTGTTTTAGTTGATTTAGCATTCTGTTTTTACCGATCTAGCCTACTGTTTTAACTGATTCAGCCTGCTATTTTAGTTGATTTAGCCTTCTGTTTTAATAGATCTAGCCTACTGTTTTAACTGATTTAGCAGGCTATTTTAGTTGACTTAGCCTGCTATTTTAACTGATCTAGCCTATTGTTTTAATTGATCTAGTCTGTTGTTTTAACTGATCTAGCCTGCTGTTATACTATTGTAGAAAAAGTTCGGCTAATTGTAATCCATCCCAATGAACTAGACGTGCAGGCGGAGTGGTGGATTGAAAGGGTAGCATTTATCAAGCAACAAGAAAAGGAAACTTTACGACAATCCGTACGAGGAGAGGGGATCCCAATGTGTGATCTAGTTTTTGAGGAAAAACAAACCAAAACAAATGCGGACAGTCAAAAGCTGGACATGATTCTAAACATGATGAAACAATATTTTAGTGGTAAAAGAAAGGGTAGAAGTGAGGAAGAGGAGCCTACCCAACCACCAAATGACCATGATGAAGTAGAAGGAATGTTTTTTTAGGAGCAACATGAGTTGCAATACTCATTAGGCAACGGAGAACATGAACCATACCCATGTATAAAATCATGTGATAAAGTATGTTTTAACTTAAATATAACAGTTTAACCAATTAATTATCTAATTTTATGATATTTCTAACAAATACTTCCAGGTTTACATCCCAATGAATATCCAAAGACTCACTGGTTTTTGGTTGAATTTGATCTTCGGTTGAAGAAACTGAGAGTATATGACAGGTAAAGAATTTGATCTCGGGTTGAATTTGATCCTACTGATCTTACTTGCTAATTAATTTTTGTAGGTTCAGTCTTAGTATTATTGGTTCACAGGTTCATGCTCTTGTAGATTTCATTGAATACGGCCTTGGTGTGTGGTTAAACCTGTTAGGGTATTACAGCCGTCTGACGCATGAAAGATTTGAGAAGGAGTTCATCGATTGTCCTAAACAGTTTAATACGGATGGAGTCGGAGACTGTGGTCCTTGGGTATGCATGTTTATGGAGAACTTGTAAAGAATCAGTTAATCAAAACAGTTAGGGTCGACACTGAATTGGAGGTGAAATCGTTCGGGATGCGTTTAGCCAAAATTTGTTATGATCATATTCTACCAGAGGTGGATGAGGATGCAGGTGTTGGTGTTGGTGATGGTGCTAAGGTGGATGCTGTTAGTGGTAAGGATGCAGGTGATGTGGTAAGGTGGATGGTATTAGTGGTAAGGATGCAGGTGATGGTGGTAAGGTGGATATTGGTAAGGTGGAGGGAGAGGGTGGTGGTTTGTAATATTAAAACAATAGTTTGTGATGGTGATGTTTTGTAATCTTTAAACAATGCTTGTGGGATGGTGATGGTTTGTAATATTTAAACAATCGTAATGTTTAGAAGGCTTAGCCTGCAAAATTAGATATTTTAGTCTGCTAACTTAAAAGGTTTAGCCTGTAAAATTAGATTTTTTAGCCTGCTAACTTAGAAGGCTTAGCCTGAAAAATTAGATGTTTTAGTTTGCTAACTTAAAAGGCTTAGCCTGTAAAATTAGATTTTTTAGCCTGCTAATTTAGAAGACTTAGCCTGCAAAATTAGATTTTTTAGCCTGCTAACTTAAAAGGCTTAGCCTCTAAAATTAGATATAAATTAAAACAACAATACGTCCATAAAATATAGTAAATTAAAAATACAATGTCTTAATCAAACACACAATTAGTTCTCATTTAAATCATATTCATACTTCTGTGTTGTTGAGTCATACACAAACTGGCGGAAGTTTTCTTCGTCGACTTCAACATATGTAGCCGGCTCACTTTTTTATTTTGATTCGGATGACATATGTGACTCTAGAGGGATTTTACACGTGTGTCGAGAGTGGCCAATTTTGTGACACCTACTACAAGATTTTGATGTAATTTCCTCCCCTTGCGATGGAATACGATTGTTAGCATGAGGTCGTCCTGCTTGTCTTTTATCCATATGAGGTGGCTTAACAGTAATGAGGTTATTCGGTCTATCCCACTTAGCTTCTTCAGGAAGTGGATATATTACCCCTTCGTAGGTTCTTTTGTATACTTCGTTTGTAAACCAATGCAATGCCCATTGGCTACAATCACTCTGCTTTAAGTATCTTGATACTGAGATTAATTACATGACCGCATGGCAAACCAGAAAGTTGCCATTGTCGACAACTACATGTTCGACTAAGCAAATCCACAAAACGTTTATCATATTGGGATTCTACTTGAAACTTGTATGCGTCAACCCCAAGTACACTCCATGTTACACATTTAGATATTCTATTTGACACTTTATTCTCCGCCCACATAGTAAGCACGTGTGGATTTTTAGCTGCAAGATTGTCGCATGTTAATAAAGATATACAAATACGTAATATGAGCAACGTTTTCAATATATACACAACCTACAAGTTGACGCCTTTTAAAATACCATTGCTGGACTGAATCACGAAATAATTCAATGAGTTTGGTGATAGGAATCTTACGAGCAAATCGAGACAACGCGTTAACGGACTCGGCGCTGTTTGAAGTCATAATTCCATAGTGTTGACCAGGAAAGTGTGCTTGTGCCTATTTATTCAAACCAACTTGTAGTAACTTGTTACGGACATTAGGAACGGCTTCACAAAGGGCATTAAATTACTCTTCAAAATCAGACGTGGTAAAAGCTTTGCATGTCTTCCACCATAGGAGCTCGTTTTTCTTGGCCCTTGTAGATTTTAATCGTAAGTTCATCATTAAATGCCGACAACAAAGACCATGATGTTCATATGGAAACACTTTCCTAATACCCAAGTCAATAGAAGCTTCCCCATCAGATATGATCACCAAATCTGGATTTTCACCGATACACTCTCTAAGCTTTGATAAAAACCATGTCCAACAATCACCGGACTCTGATTTGCCAACACCATATGCAACAGGCAAAATTTGATTATTCCCGTCCATACCGACCACTAAGAACATTGTTCCTTTGAAACTACCTTTTAAATGTGCCCCGTCAATAATAATTACCGGTCGAAGGTAATTCTTAAAACTATGAATCTGTAATACAAAATAATAATACGGCATCAGTAACATATGAATTTTACATGGTCATTAATATATACAAATAAATAAAGTTATATACTAACCGCAACTCCAATAGCAACAAAACACATTTCAAACCGGCTCTTGACATCTGTTAAAATATGAGTCACAGTTCCTGGGTTTGCCCTTTTCAAATTATGGAAATAAGATGGAAGTTCAGAAAATGAATCATTAGAATTTCCCATCAACAAACCCAACGCCCATTCCTTGCCTCGCATAGCTTGTTGGTATGATAAACTAACTGGGAACCTTGAGTTAATGTCTTTCATTATTCCTTTTCCTCTATACACATGTCTGTTATCCTTAAATTGATCTTTAATCAATTCACCAACTAGATGTTTATTTTCTTTTCTTAAACGAGGGTACGCCTGCGTTCGTGAACACGTGTGTTGGTTATTGAAATACCTCACATGAAACACACTAGACTCACCATAGCTATATGCCCTAATACGCCACTCACAATCAGGCTTAACACACGATGCATCAAACATTTTCGGTTTAGATATATTAACTTTGAAATCAAAACACTCTTTCAGACACAATTTCGAAAGCTCCAACTTTAAATGATCCTTATCTTAAAAACACATACCTACACAATCATCACGCGATTTACCACCTGGCACGCTTTTACTATCTGTAACGAATTGATCGGGGGTTAGGTCACGAAGAAAATCTGGCTCATATGATGGTTCAAATGATGGCTCAAACCAAGGCTCTTGGGTCTCTTCAATCGAGAAAATATTATCCCCTGAAAACTTTGGCTCTGAATAAAACTCGTATTTATCAGGCTCGTAATTATCTGGCACACATTTATCTGGATCATGACTATCTGCTGGAACATTTAAATCAAACGGTAATTCTAATTTAGTTGTTGGTGAAGAGCTTGAGGTTGGCAATCTACTAGAACCAACTGACCCACGAAGTTTGATAGACGAACCATTAGAAACAGGTTTCCTTTTAGATGAACCAACACCATCTTCTTGAACTACATACAACTTAAATATTTCATATGGATTTTTTCCAACTATACGCAAAAAAAACGAAATATCACTGTCGTCAAATATGTGGATTGGATCGATAAATGTTGACATTTTATACGATAATCTACTAATATTCTTAGGACCGCAAACTTTTGAAAGCATACCTAAAAATGAAGAGTAAGTAACATCAGTAGATAACGTTAAACCACGCTTTGCACAAACCAACGGAACGTATTCAACGGCACCCCCAACAATATCCCAGTTACCACCGCTATAGATTGCAATGTTCACAGACATTTTGCATGTATTACAAAACTAAACCAAAAAGAAAAAAACAATGGTAAACACTTTTATGGGTTAATGTAAATGGTAAATACTGAACCAAAAAGAAAAAAAAATATCAAAAAGGCTAAGTTCTACTTTTAGCCGCCTAAAATGAAGAAAAATCGAAAGGAGCCGGCTAAGAAGCCACAAAGCCAAGCCGTGAATGGAGCCGGCTCAAGCCAATACAATTTTTGAAAAAATTCGGAGGCCAAGCCGTCTGTTAGACAGCTAGCCGTCTAAATCAAAAAGACGGCTAAACCAGTATTTAGCCGTCCGTTACACGGCTAAGAATGACACGTGTCAAATTCTTATTGGTTCGTACTCTTACAATTGGAATGTTGGCATGGAATTTTATGCCGGCTTTAACCGCATGTTACGTGCAATGTCCATGAAACAGTAGGCTAAATAAGGATGTCCATTTTTGATTAAAATCCTGGTCAAATGTCCATTTGCGTATTTTTTTCCTTTAGTTTGCTTACGTGTAGTCTCTTTTGGAACATTGGGTTTTTATGTATTGTGTCTATTTAGTATTTTAGTATGTCTGGTGTAGGGATGAGATCGGTACCGTACCTGTACCGAACCGGTACCGGTACCGAAAGTACCGGTCCCGAATTTTTTTGAAAAACGGGTACTGATACCGGTACCGAAAATATAGTATGGTACCTGTATTTCGGTACCCGGTACCCTTTTGGTACGTGAATACATTGTTTCATAAACTATTGATTTTCATAATAAGAAGTTAAGAACTAATACTACCTATGGCAATATCATCATCTTTTAAAATATCGTCTATGGCATACACAATTGGTTTCAGTAATGCTTCCGATCGGCGACGGCGTGGTCACCGGAGCCCCAGAGTACGTTGAGGTTGTTTCAGTAGTGGTGCTTTGATCATCTGTGGAGCCTCCGTCCATCTATATGACTATTTTCAAATAATAATAGAAATGATAATCATAATAAAATCTTGTTTTTTTTTTCTTTCTTTGCGGTGATATATGTGTGTGTGCGTGCCTATTGAACATATATACGTAAAATATACGGAAGAGATGTAGGTGAGATGGGTCAACTCAGAGATGGTGAGGAACCAAGAAGATTCATGGCGACTTGATGTATATATGATATTGAATTATATACAAGTTGCATTATAATTATTGATGTATATATATTATGCATGTATGTATAGAGTGTGTGAGAAAGTTGAGATCAGCAAGTGGATGGGTGAATTCATATGAGAGGGGGACCTAGATGTGCATCCCCCAAAGCTTTGATGATTGTGCTATACTGGCTAATAAGAGCATGGTCTCTCTCTATATATATATAATTACAAATATATGTGTATGTGATGATGTCTATCTCGACACCCATTGGTTTGTACCGAGAGAAAGAATAACATTAAATATAGAGATTTTGATGAAGTATCTGATTAGGTAACATGACAAGATCGAAAACCTTTTTCTCGCATCACTTGCATTATTATATTTGCGTATACTACAAATGCAATCATCTTATTCTTGCAGCACTTGCATTATTATATTTGCGTATACTACAAATGCATCCATCTTACTTACATCCACCTTTTTCTCGCAGCACTTGTATTTTCGATATTTTTGGGATTAAAGGGATACTTTTCGGTAAAGTACAGGTACCGGTACCGGTATCGACCAGTACTGATCTCGAAATTAGAGAAAATCAAGTCCCGGTATCGGTACTAGTTTTGGTTTTTTGGTATCGGTACGGTACGGGTACCCGTTACCAAAAGTTCATCCCTAATCTGGTGTTTGTTTAGGTTTGCTTATATATACACTGTTTTGGAACCTATGGAATGTTTGTTCAGGTTTGCTTATGCTTGTGGTGATGTGTTTATGCAATGACAATGGTCGGTTTAACTCTTTCTTTTGTGTACCAAAATGGTTTGTGTATGTAGTCTATTACCATAATGGTTTGAACCATTCTAATTGTTGTGCAACAAAAATGGTTCATTATGTTTTGTGTAAAAGATGGTTGTAGCAAAATGATTCAAGATGTGTTTGTGTCAAAATGCAGTTGTGTACCATAGTGGTTTGAAATATGCTAATTTTTTTTTTTTTTTTGAACGGCAATTTGGATCACTTACGGGCCACTGGCCCATCCGATCATCTCCATCCCATAAGAGGAAACCACCATAGGTGAGAAAACCCCCTGGCCCAGTGGCGGACCCAGAAAATTTTTTCATGGGATCGGAAATTTTTGGGGTTGGTTGAGTAGTGATATATAAGGTGCGTATAACACTATTTTTTTTTCATTGGGGGGCAATCGGGGGGCTATTTTAAAATTTTATGGGGGGCGATCGGGATTTTAGTGCGTATTTTACACTAATTTTTTTTATGGAGGGTGGCTGCTCCACATTCTCCTTAACTAGGTACGCCCCTGCCCTGGCCCAACTTGGACCCCCTTTTTATTTTTTGTCACAATTGAGATTTGAACCCAATACCTCCTCATTTTGATGAAATATTGATATATATCTTTGTCACTAGACTAAGTTAGTGGTTGTGAAACATGCTAATTAATGTGCCAAATAGCTAACAAAAATATGGTACAAAAATGTGCCATATTTGCACTTTTCCATTACAACCGAAAACCATTACAATACAACTATATCATAACAAGTAACGATTAAAATTTGGAAATTCGTTGCTCTTAACAGAAATTACCAATATTAGGAAACCTATCTAACTAGCAATCAAAACCTTCTTCAATTTCCTTGCTTTAGCTTGATTTGATTTTACCTTTTCCTCAAGATTGTTCTTTGATTTAATCAGACCATGGATAACGTCCATAGATCTTTGACACATTTCAGGATCAAACTACCCAATGAATCGACATTTTGATCCCTAGTCATGGAAACAAACAGAAATTAGGCGAAGGAATTGGTTCTTAGATGAGACTAATCGTGTACGTACTTTGCCGGGACACGCATAAAAACGATGACCTAGGTTGCGAGGTGTGCAAGATGTTAGGATTTGTGCTTCTTTCCCACATCAGCAAAAAAACGTTGTTGCCTTCGAATTTTGCTTGAAACAAGCCAAGAACGATGAACTTTAATTTTGAGTTTGAGAAGACAATAGGGGGATTGTAAGTATGGATATTAAAAAAGAAGGGGCAAATAAGTATGGGCAACATGTGACCAGACTTAATGTATGATAGGCTAAAAGATGAAACGTGCAAGCATTTCTAATCATAAAATACATATTCTGTAACTTTAAAAGACGTCAATTGAAATTTAATTAATATCAAAAGGACGTAAAATGTAATTTACTCTTAATTATAGGAACAATTTCATATATACCCCTACAAACTTGTAAATATCATATACTAGTTTATAATCTTGTGTATTACACGGGTTGAATAAATATGATGTTATATACTTATTAATATAAAAAATTTATGTCTTTAAAAACCCATGTATTCCACGGGTTAAATAAACCCTTGTATTGCATGGGTTAAATAAACTCTTTTATTATACGGGTTGAATAAAATATAATGTAATTTGTTAACACATGCATTCATCAACTTGTAGAGTTTATAAAAATATGATTGAACAATTTAATTGATGATAAACACAATTTTAAATTCAAAAATCTTTACATAAAAATTAAAACAAATAATTAATTTAGTTGACTAAAATAGTGAAATTGATTATTAATAGAAGAGAGAGGCGGGAAACTGAAAACTGAAAACTGGGTGGTCAAAAAATGTGACAAGTGTCCTTAAAATTTACTTGTTTATTAAGTAGTATAGATATAGATACTCAATCAAAATTAAAAATATCATATATACACTTACAAACATGTAAAAATATCATATATACCTATTTCATTAAAAACAATTTTAAGATATTATTTTTAAAACTTTAAAACTTCATATTTACCCATGAACAACAGTTTTCTCAAAATATTATATTTAACTTTTTTGTTTTCTTTTATAATTTTACCAATTTTCTTTTATAGCAGTTATACATCGTATATGGAGGAACTCGATTTCTTCTATAGCTATATAATGGTCGCAATCAAGTAAAAAAATAGGTAAATAATCATTTAAATTGAGTTAGGCATGAGATAAAACTAAAATAATTTAAATTAAGTTACGTATGGGTTAAATTAAAATATTAAGTTGTAAAAATTATATAATGGATATGGGTAGAATAGGCATAAAATAAAAAAATCATTTAAATTATGTATATATAATTATTATTTTTTTGAGTATATATGATATTTACCCATATATAGAGGGAGGATCAATAAAAATGAGTTTTGCCTAAGTATACTGAAAATGATTTTTAAAAATTCGATATCCGACTCAATCAAACTCTGATTGAACTCATTCCAATGGCACTGGAACCGGCTCGTCAAGCTTTGCTATCTTAGCTTTTAGGGTTTAACTTTTGGGTTTTAGCATTTAGGGCTTAGTTTTTTAGATTTTAGCTTTTGAGTTTTAGCATTTAGTGTTAAGTTTTTAGGTTTTAGCTTTAGGGTTTAGTTTTAGGGTTTAAGTTTGTGGGTTTAGCTTTAGGTTTTAGCGTTTTTAGCTTTTAGGTTTAAGCTTAGATTTTAGCCTTAGGGTTTAGTGTTAAGGTTTAGGGATTTGTGTTTAGGGTTCGACGGACCAGTTCCAACGCCGTTATAATGAGTTCAATCGGAGTTTGTTAGAGCCGGATATTCAATTTTTAAAAATCATTTTTAGGCTATTTAGTTAGGCAAAAACTAATTTTTTGAGGATCCCCTCAGGGCGTATATTCTCCCTTTATTATATGGTTAACTAGTTTATACCCCGTATAGTACATACGAGGTGAAAAATATCGATACATAAAATTTTATTGTATTTATTTTATATGTGTAAAAATTTATTAAATATACTAAGGATAGAAAAAAAAAATATGTACAAATTAATATATAATTGGGTTTCAAAAATATGTTAATTACTATTTAATTTAATTTGAGTTTCATTGGTATTTGATTGAAAATAAAAGACGTAATTAGATTTCAAAATTTATTATAATAATTGATAATTTAAAATAATTGTGTTTTATTAGTATATTATTATCATTTTATTTAAAAATATATTATTATTAAAATATGGAAGTGTATTTAATAAGAGAGAGAGGCGGGAAAAAATGATAAGAATGAATACGGAGACGACATGTGGCATGAAAAAACCTTTATTTATTAGATAGTACTAGTTTAGATACCGTGTATACACACGGGTGAAAATATCAATAAATAAAATTTTTAAATATTTATGTGTATATTTTACACGTGTAAAAATGTATCATATACAAGGTTAGAAAGCAAAACTCAAAATATGCAAAAAAACTAATATATGATTGGATTTCGAAAATAAATTAAATACTATTTAATGTAATTTGTTTTTTATTTATTATTGGATTGAAAATAAAAGTTAAATAATCAGATTTTCAAAGTTTCATAAGTAATAATTTAAAATAATTGTGTTTTATTAGTACAAATTAATATTTTCTTTAAATATATATTGTTGTTAAAAATAGGAGGTGCATTTAATAAGAGAGAGCCAAGAAAAAATTAATGAGAATAAATGTGAAGGCGACGCGTGTCATGAAAAAAAAACTTTATTTATTATATAGGATACATAGATATTCAAATTTTAAGATGATGGAAGGAATGTAAAAGTTTTGAAAGTTAAAGGGTTTAGACGTAAGTTGTTTTTAGGTTAGATCTTTCAAGATCCGTGTCTGCTCAGAGCTTTGCTTTACGGTTCCAAAGTTACGGGCTTGAGGTATGAATTCTAAGAGCAGTATTTTTTTTTTGTTCTTGTTATTGCTATGATCGAATCTAAAATGAATGATAATGTGTCTAGTTATGATGAAAAAACGGTTCTTTTAAATTTTTAATAAAAATCGAACTATGCCAGAGAGATCGATTCTCCTAAAATTTTGATAAAACCCGTGTCTTTTTTGTGCGATTGTTGTGTTTGGCTGATTGGTTTCGGAATAAAAAAGAGTCGATGATGCCCGAATCGATTTTTCTAAAATTTTGATTAAAAAATCGAGCCGGATTTGAAAAGTGGATTAAAGAACATGGATAATTGCTAGTTGATTTCTGCTCTTAACAGCATTTTTTAGTCTAAAGAACGTATGGTTTGTAAAAACTGATTATTGAGACAGTTTGTGTTAATAAACGATTCTGAAAACGCACCCTTTTCAGCATCAACCTTTGGGTGAAAATTTATACTTCCATTTGTCTTGTGGAAGTTGGAGATCCTTAGTGATAGGAACGAATTCAAGTTCAAGTGTTGTGATATACTAAAATTTTAATAAAAATCTGACTCCCAGAAACAGAGAGAGATCGGTTCTCCTAAATTTTTGATAAAGCCCATGTGTTTGGCTGCATTGGTTGCCTTAAAAAATTGGATAAAAATCGAGTCTTTTTTAGATGAAGGATTGTTAACAGTTTCAATTTTATCAAGACAGTTTGTGTAGACTATCCCAATAGTTCTCCTAAAGTTTTGTTTAAAAACAGTGCCTTTTTTTGTGTTTGGCCGGATTTGAATAAAGAACATGAAGGAGTGTAACAGTTTTTTTCAAGACAGTTTGTGTTAATAAACTGTTATATGATTCTGAAAACTCACCCTTTTCAGCATTAAAGCATCAAGCTTTGGGTGAAAATTTTTATTTTCCTATGCGATAGGAATGGACTCATGTTAGCTCGTTCAAGTGTTGTGATATACTAGCTTTGGCACTAGCGAGTACGTATATACTTCAGGTTCTTAGGTTTATGGCTCTTTTTAGCCTTTTTAATCAGTTGGCAAGGTTGTTGTGTTTTTGGATTCATATTTTAGGATGTGTGTTTAAACTGTTAATTCTTTCTAATTAAAATAGTTGAGTTGCAAGTTTAAAATCAGTTACATTTACCTTCAAGAGTTACTTATTAAAAGGAAGTAAAATATGTATATATTTTTTTGTGGATGGTTAGTTTCTCAAACTTTGTTCTTGGTTCACTGATTGCCTTCTGAAGTTTATTTGTTTTATTTAAAGTTTGAGGGAGCAAATCTCATTTTGAGTGAAACCAAAGATTTCTGCATTAATGAAGTTTGAAAAAATAATACTGTTATGGACATTTTCAGATGGAGCAGAAGCATACTTGTGCTTCCATATGTGATCAGTTACCCACCCTATCTGCAAACCATCCTTGGTTGGTTGATCAGAACTTCGAGGAAGACGTAAACAGAGACCATATTTTCTACACCATGCGGGACCCTCTCTCTCAACACAGGTGTCGAGTTCCTTCGTTCCTCGGGAGGCGTATCCGGGGGTGTTTCCATGGCTGGGTGATTCTCTCCAACCATCCACAAAATCACATGTGGTCTCTTTGGAACCCCGTGACTTCTAAGATCATACGCCTCCCTCGCTTGAGTTTGAGAAATGGAGATCAAGGCTTGGATATTACCCAACAATGTTGTTTGTCGTCCCCTCCCGATGATCATGGTTCAATTTTCATGCTAACATCTAAAACATATGCCATTGTTTTTTGTCGGCTAGACTGTAAAAGAAAGAGGTTAAAATGGGCGGAAACGTCATACGATAAACAGATGAGGAGTATAACTGGTTGTGATGGTGCCTTATTCAGCCTAACTTGTTGCAACGGTAAAGTATATGCCTTAACTACTGCGCGTTCTAAATCTTTTGTCATACACGTTGATATTGTCATCAACGGTAGAGAAGTTGTGATAAGTCTATTGCCGTTTTCGAGGGTCCCGTTTTATTACATGATTGGTTGGGTGAGCATCATTCCTTTTGTGAAAGGATGTTGCACAGAATTGTTCTACATTGGATTAGGTCTTAATGAGGCGGGCCACGTGACGAAGGAAACAGTTGGTGGCGTGTGTGTGTTTAAACTGAACATGAAAACTATAAGATGGAAAAGGATGGAAGATCTGAAAGATGCTGCATTTTTTTTGGACCTTGCTCATGGTTACTCTGTGTTTTATAGCCCTGCAATTGCCTCGGAGTTAGGTGGTTATGTACACTTTCTTGACAGATCTGGCAAAGTAATACACTCATACGACTTCAAGAATAAAACCATAGCCTTATCTTCCATACCAACAAGCCATGTGTCGTCTCGGGACAAAGAAAATGAGATGGTGGTAAGGGATGACGAGGTTGAAGAGTCGCGCCTTGTCAACATTTCGTTTGATGTTTTGAAGGCGATTATGGAGTGTTGTGTCGGCGTGGAATACCTCAACTTCCGTGCTACATGCAAGCATTGTCACTTGGCAGCACCTATGATCCGCTGGAGTAAGGGTGTGAGATTGCACAAGTATTCATTAGCTTCACCATGGTTGATGGTGTTACACAAAGATCAAGGCGTTATCTCTTTTACTGATCCGCTGTTTGGTGACGAGTACTTTATAAAGACACCTCGAGAATTGATTGGTGACTTGGAAATACATTGTTCCATGTATGGTTGGTTGCTTATACGTAGAGATATGGAACCCCTGATGTTCTTTAACCCCTTCACAGGTGATATCCGTGAGCTTCCAAGATCGTTTAATTTAAACACCTATTATTTCTCGGCACCGCCTACTTCCTCTGATTGTATGGTTGTTGGATTTACAACGTGTCTAGAATGCCATGTTTACATCCACTTTGTAGCTCGAGAACCGTCTTGGAGTGGTTTCCGTTTAAACTATCGTGGTAATCGCTCACACTCTTTTCATTTTGCAACACTCTATGGCCGAAATCTATACGCTTTGTATAACAATGGAGGACTTGATTTCATAGACACAGACAACGAAGTTTACACTTGGCGGAAAGTCTTAGCCAGAGGCCCGAGAAGTAGTTGCGGATCTCACAAACAAAACTTTCTAATGAAATGTGATCAACAACTTTTGCTAGTGATCGTGGGTGAGTTTGGAGAACCCGTTGAGGTATTCAAGTTGAATGATTCAACAGAGTGGGAGAAAATAGAGAGTTTAGGAAAGCATGTGATTTATATTGGTGATAAGACATGTCTTTGCATCGAAGCGAAAACACCAGTAATGGCGAACAAGATTTACTTTCCGCGCGTGCATTCTGAGAACAGGAAGATAGTGTTCTATTCTCTCGAAACAAGAAGGTATCACACATCCAATAGCGAAGAAAGTTTTGGGGATTTCATGGGAACAAAACGACACCTCGACCCTCATGTGTGGATTGAACCAAGTTGGTCGTAGGTAGCTTCGTTATTATGTTTTAGTACCTTTTAATTATTTAGTAATAGACTTATAACGTTTAAAATGTCACAATGCATCCTGAGATGTTGGAAATGCAAGAAAAAGAAATGAGTAGTGGTTAATTGTTGAGTCTAGAATTCCAGATCTATTTTGCTGGAGACGTAGGTGAGCCATATATTTTCTCAAAGCCCATCCTGACGTGTAATAGACTTATAACGTTTAAAATGTCACATGCATCCTGAGATGTTGGAAATGCAAGAAAAAGAAATGAGTAGTAGTTAATTGTTGAGTCAGAATTCCAGATCTATTTTGCTGGAGACGTAGGTGAACTATTTTTTCAACTTTCATGCCATATATTTTCTCAAAGCCCATCCTGACGTGTAACTATTTTTTCACTTTTTTCGTCACTGCTTTTATTTTCGTTTCAAAGCCTAGATGTTTAACGCCGTTAAATTTTTCTGTAAAAAGATCAAAATACCCTTTCATTAAGAAAACAAAAATAACATATGTATACACTTGATAATCTATGCTACAAACACTCTGAGGAGATCTTCAAGACTACGCCTATATGTAGTTTTGTTTCTTCAACGACTTCAAATGCCATTAACTAAAAAGCGACGGGGTTGGGGTTGGGTTTAGTGGTAAATAGACAAGAGTGGGAGCATTCACATCAACTCCCTCCATCTTTACCCTTTTCTCTAAATTATAAAGGAATTATGAAAAATGATGTAATTTTACGCTCACATCAGCTCCTCCATCCCCATCTCCATCCTCTATATTTTAGAGGACACTATAACCACCCTTTATATTAAGAGGGTTATCGTTCACCCCATCCCCATCCTCTATACATTATTTTATATGTAAGTGTGTGTGAGTGAAATAAAGAGAGCAAATAATAATAAATAAAATAAGTATTATTTAAATAAAATAAGGGGTAGATATAGGGAGTTTGATGTGGAAGCTTTCTAAAAAGTAAGATATAAATTTAAGAAATAATGATTTTTAGTTAAATTATAGAGATGGATGAGCTGATGTAATTGCACTTATAGTGTTGTTCTCACCCAACCAAATATCTCAAAGTTAAGACCATATGTATAATCTCAGCATACCAAATGAACCATCCTTGTAATTAATTCAAGTAAATATTTATATTAAAAGAAAAATAAGCATGTATAATAGTGTCTAAACAGGTTAAGACACAATTTTAATGGTTTCTTAAACGTGTCACCTCAACACGAAGCTTATTGAGCTCAAACTTAAATTTGTTTAACTCCGTGTTGTACCGTGTTATGTCAGAAATTGCAAACCCTAGGTGTATAATGTAGTAATATCCAAATTTTAAGATAATAGACTCAATGAAAAAGTTTTGAAAATCGAAGGGTCTGTATGTAAATAACAAAAACATAACTAAGTTAAATCGAGCTTCAATTTCCGTTGGCGTTTGGAAGTTACCGCCGTAAAGTTTGAGGTATGAATTCTAACCTTAAATTGATCGAATAATTTGTGGCTACTGATTTCGACAACAACAATGATGAAACTTCGAGCACCTTAATTGAGTTATTTTTTTCTTCCTGTTGTCTAATCGTAAACTACATATATCATCCCTTACTAAAACTATTAATTACATATTTATCCAACCCTTAAAATCAATTACATATTTTCCCTTTGGTATATGTTTTATGAAATAGAAATATGTAATTGACTTTTTGACTTGTGTTTTAGGAAGGGGAAATATGTAAGGCCGCGAAACCCACCGTATAGGTGAGGTGGCAGCGTAGTCCACGAGCGTGGAGGGCCGGCGGGAAGATCTCCACCGGCGTGGAAAGGAAGGGGTAAAGGAGGTGGGGCCAAGGAGTGGGGTCAAGACCAATTATGTTTAAACACATGTGGGTGGAAAATGGAATACCACGCCCCCATATGTGGATACTGTGTGAAAATGATGTGGCGCTGACATTGACGGGTGTGGAGGTATGGAAATATGTAGGTACTCCCCTTAGCCTAATTGACTTTTTAACTTAAAAGAAATATATATATAATAAATGATCTTAGCAAGGATCTATTAATAATGAAGTTTAGTTATGTCATATGTTGTGTTTCAAACATAACAAGATTGCTCCATTAACGAAGTTTGTAAAAATGACTGTTACGAACATTTTCAGATGCATATTTGTGCTTCCATGTGTGATCGCTTACCCACCCTATCTGCAAACCATCCTTGGTTGGTTGATCACAGCCTCGAAGACGACAACAGAGACTATATTTTCTACACCCTATGGAACCCGCTTTCTCAATGCAGGTGTCGAATTCCTTCGTTTCTAGGGAGGCGTATCCAGGGGTGTTTCCATGGCTGGGTGATTCTCTCCAACCATCCACACAACGACATTTGGTCTCTTTGGAACCCCGTGACTTGTAACATCATACGCCTCCCCCCTTGATTTCGAAAAACAGAGATATGAGGTTTGCACATTTTCCGACAATGCTGTTTGTTTGTCATCCCCTCCCGATGATCCAGGTTCAATTCTCATGGTAACAGCTGAAAAATACTCCATTGTTTTTGGATAGTGTTCATGATTACTCTGTGTTTTACAGCCCTGCGGTTGTGTACACAGTAGCCCTATATGGTTCACATTAACAACATAAATTTATTTCGTACATATTAACAATATTTACATTCCAAAACTTCCTCTCTGGTTTTATTTCCCATATGGTTCTCAATAGTTGATGTGTTTTATGTTTTGTGATGTTATATCTTCACTTAGCATTATGATATTTTACTTTGTTTTGTTTCATGTTTGCTTACCACAAAACAAATTGAAAAAAAATCACTATGAGTGTACCTTGAACCAACAATCAACACTATTTAAACATAAAATCAATCACTTCAAAGCAAGTAAAAATCTTTCTATAAAAAACACCATAACATCTGTTGCATCAAACTTAAATATACTTAAATGTTACACAAAACAAATGAACTGGCTTATATATGATTTCCTCAACAACTTCAAACATTCTTTTGAGTTTCTATAAGAGGAAAGTTGACAGTTTTTTCAGTTACCTCCATACCTGTCCCAATGGTATCAGAAGCAGAGTTCTTCACAGCAAATGGGGTTCTTGTGCATTCATTAGACAGTACCTCAGACGCGTTGTTTGAATCCTTGTCCACATTATGAACCGTATTCAAACTTGCTTCACGGTTATGATCTAAAACATCAGAAGTCACAAGACCACTTTTGGTTTTTGGTTTGGAGGTTGGTTGTTCTTGAGATGGTTTAGGACCAGTTTTTTGGGGATTCGGTTTCATGTTTGTATGACTTACAGCTGCTTTAGGTGGTGGAATCTTCCCAAATTTTACGCTGTTTGAGCTGGTTGGACCGTTTGGCAACCTAGACTGAGATCTTACGCCTCCTGTTGGGGTTCGAACACCTGTCTTTCCCTGCATAACAGATATCATCTTTTAGAAAAACTCATTTAAACCTAATCCAACTAATAAACATGTTGGACCCGGCCCCGCAAATCCGTTTAAAATTAAAATTAAAATTAAAACATGTTCTTCAGGAAGTGGATATATTACCCCTTCGTAGGTTCTTTTGTATACTTCGTTTGTAAACCAATGCAATGCCCATTGGCTACAATCACTCTGCTTTAAGTATCTTGATACTGAGATTAATTACATGACCGCATGGCAAACCAGAAAGTTGCCATTGTCGACAACTACATGTTCGACTAAGCAAATCCACAAAACGTTTATCATATTGGGATTCTACTTGAAACTTGTATGCGTCAACCCCAAGTACACTCCATGTTACACATTTAGATATTCTATTTGACACTTTATTCTCCGCCCACATAGTAAGCACGTGTGGATTTTTAGCTGCAAGATTGTCGCACGTGTGGATTTTTAGCTGCAAGATTGTCGCATGTTAATAAAGATATACAAATACGTAATATGAGTAACGTTTTCAATATATACACAACTTGCAAGCTGACGCCTTTTAAAATACCATTGCTGGACTGAATCACGAAAGAATTCAATGAGTTTGGTGATAGGCATCTTACGAGCAAATCGAGACAACGCGTTAATGGACTCGGCGCTGTTTGAAGTCATCATTCCTTAGCGTTGACCACGAAAGTGTGCTTGTGCCCATTTATTCAAACCAACTTCTAGTAACGTGTTACGGACATTAGGAACGGCTTCACAAAGGGCATTAAATTGCTCTTCAAAATCAGACGTGGTAAAAGCTTTGCATGTCTTCAACCATAGGAGCTCGTTTTTCTTGGCCCTTGTAGATTTTAATCGTAAGTTCATCATTAAATGCCGACAACAAAGACCATGATGTTCATATGGAAACAATTTCCTAATACCCAAGTCAATAGAAGCTGGCCCATCAGATATGATCACCAAATCTGGATTTTCACCGATACACTCTCTAAGCTTTGATAAAAACCATGTCCAACAATCACCGGACTCTGATTTGCCAACACCATATGCAACAGGCAAAATTTGATTATTCCCGTCCATACCGACCGCTAAGAACATTGTTCCTTTGAAACTACCTTTTAGATGTGCCCCGTCAATAATAATTACCGGTCGAAGGTAATTCTTAAAACTATGAATCTGTAATACAAAATAATAATACGGCATCAGTAACATATGAATTTTACATGGTCATTAATATATACAAATAAATAAAGTTATATACTAACCACAACTCCAATAGCAACAAAACACATTTCAAACCGGCTCTTGACATCTGTTAAAATATGAGTCACAGTTCCTGGGTTTGCCCTTTTCAAATTATGGAAATAAGCTGGAAGTTCAGAAAATGAATCATTAGAATTTCACATCAACAAACCCAACGCCCATTCCTTGCCTCGCATAGCTTGTTGGTATGATAAACTAACTGGGAACCTTGAGTTAATGTCTTTCATTATTCCTTTTCCTCTATACACATGTCTGCTATCCTTAAATTGATCTTTAATCAATTCACCAACTAGATGTTTATTTGCTTTTCTTAAACGAGGGTACGTCTGCGTTCGTGAACACGTGTGTTGGTTATTGAAATACCTCACATGAAACACACTAGACTCACCATAGCTATATCCCTAATACGCCACTCACAATCAGGCTTAACACACGATGCATCAAACATTTTCGGTTTAGATATATTAACTTTGAAATCAAAACACTCTTTCAGACACAATTTCGAAAGCTCCAACTTTAAATGATCCTTATCTTAAAAACACATACCTACACAATCATCACGCGATTTACCACCCGGCACGCTTTTACTATCTGTAACGAATTGATCGGGGGTTAGGTCACGAAGAAAATCTGGCTCATATGATGGCTCAAACCAAGGCTCTTGGGTCTCTTCAATCGAGAAAATATTATCCCCTGAAAACTTTGGCTCTGAATAAAACTCGTATTTATCAGGCTCGTAATTATCTGGCACACATTTATCTGGATCATGACTATCTGCTGGAACATTTAAATCAAACGGTAATTCTAATTTAGTTGTTGGTGAAGAGCTTGAGGTTGGCAATCTACTAGAACCAACTAACCCACGAAGTTTGTTAGACGAACCATTAGAAACAGGTTTCCTTTTAGATGAACCAACACCATCTTCTTGAACTATATACAACTTAAATATTTCATATGGATTTTTTCCAACTATACGCAAAAAAAACGAAATATCACCGTCGTCAAATATGTCGATTGGATCGATAAATGTTGACATTTTATACGATAATCTACTAATATTCTTAGGACCGCAAACTTTTGAAAGCATACCTAAAAATGAAGAGTAAGTAACATCAGTAGATAACGTTAAACCACGCTTTGCACAAACCAACGGAACGTATTCAACGGCACCCCCAACAATATCTCAGTTACCACCGCTATAGATTGCAATGTTCACATACATTTTGCATGTATTACAAAACTGAACCAAAAAAAAAACAATGGTAAACACTGTTGTGGGTTAATGTAAATGGTAAATACTGAACCAAAAAGAAAAAAAAAATCAAAAACGCTAAGTTCTACTTTTAGCCGCCTAAAATGAAGAAAAATCGAAAGGATCCGGCTAAGAAGCCACAAAGCCAAGCCGTGAATGGAGCCGGCTCAAGCCAATATATAATCGGTACCTGTATTTCGGTACCCGGTACCCTTTTGGTACCCGAATACATTGTTTCATAAATTATTGATTTTCATAATAAGAAGTTAAGAACTAATACTACCTATGGCAATATCATCATCTTTTAAAAAATCGTCTATGTCATACACTATTGGTTTTAATAATGCTTCCGATCGACCGCGGCGTGGTCACCGGAACCCCAGATCGACGGTGGCGTGGTCACCGGAGCCCCAGAGTGCGTTGAGGTTGTTTCAGTAGTGGTGCTTTGATCATCTGTGGAGCCTCCATCCATCTATATGACTATTTTCAAATAATAATAGAAATGATAATCATAATAAAATCTTGTTTTTTTTTTCTTTCTTTGCGGTGATATATGTGTGTGTGCGTGCCTATTGAACATATATACGTAAAATATACGGAAGAGATGTAGGTGAGGTGGGTCAACTCAGAGATGGTGAGGAACCAAGAAGATTCATGGCGACTTGATGTATATATGATATTGAATTATATACAAGTTGCATTATAATTATTGATGTATATATATGATATTGAATTATATACAAGTTGCATTATAATTATTGATGTATATATATTATGTATGTATGTATAGAGTGTGTGAGAAAGATGAGATCAGCAAGTGGATGGGTGAATTCATATGAGAGGGGGACCTAGATGTGCATCCCCCAAAGCTTTGATGATTGTGCTATACTGGCTAATAAGAGCATGGTCTCTCTCTATATATATATAATTACAAATATATGTGTATGTGATGATGATGTCTATCTCGACACCCATTGGTTTGTACCGAGAAAAAGAATAACATTAAATATAGAGATTTTGATGAAGTATCTGATTAGGTAAGATGACAAGATCGAATACCTTTTTCTCGCAGCACTTGCATTATTATATTTGCGTATACTACAAATGCAATCATCTTATTCATGCAGCACTTGCATTATTATATTTGCGTATACTACAAATGCATCCATCTTACTTGCATCCACCTTTTTCTCGCAGCACTTGTATTTTCGATATTTTTGGGATTAAAGGGATACTTTTCGGTAAAGTACAGGTACCGGTATCGACCAGTACTGATATCGAAATTAGAGGAAATCAAGTCTCGGTATTGGTACTCGTTTTGGTTTTTTGGTACCGGTGCGGTACGGGTACCCGTTACCAAAAGCTCATCACTAATCTGGTGTTTGTTTGTATATACACTGTTTTGGAACCTATGGAATGTTTGTTCAGGTTTGCTTATGCTTGTGGTAATGTGTTTATGCAATGACAATGGTCGGTTTAACTCTTTCTTTTGTGTACCAAAATGGTTTGTGTATGTAGCCTATTACCATAATGGTTTGAACCATTCTAATTGTTGTGCAACAAAAATGGTTCATTATGTTTTGTGTAAAAGATGGTTGTAGCAAAATGATTCAAGATGTGTTTGTGTCAAAATGCAGTTGTGTACCACAGTGGTTTGAAACATGCTAATTTTTTATTTTTTTTTTAACGGCAATTTGGATCAATGACGGCCACTGGCCCATCCGATCATCTCCATCCCATAAGAGAAAACCATCATAGGTGAGAAAACCACAATAGGTGAGAAAACCCCCTGCCCAGTGGCGGACCCAGAAAATTTTTTCATGGGATCGGAAATTTTTTGGGTTGGTTGAGTAGTGATATATAAGGTGCGTATAACACTATTTTTTTTTCATTGGGGGGCAATCGGGGGCTATTTTAAAATTTTATGGGGGGCGATCGGGATTTTAGTGCGTATTTTGCACTAATTTTTTTTATGGAGGGTGGCTGCTCCACATTCTCCTTAACTAGGTACGCCCCTGTCCTGGCCCAACTTGGACCCCTTTTTATTTTTTGTCACAAGTGAGATTTGAACCCAATACCTTCTTATTTTGATGAAGTATTGATATATACCTTTATCACTAGACTAAGTTAGTGGTTGTGAAACATGCTAATTAATGTGCCAAATAGCTAACAAAAATATGGTACAAAAATGTGCCATATTTGCGCTTTTCCATTACAACCGAAAACCAATACAATACAACTACATCATAACAAGTAACGATTAAAATTTAGAAATTCGTTGCTCTTAACAGAAATTACCAATATTAGGAAACCTATCTAACTAGCAATCAAAACCTTCTTCAATTTCCTTGCTTTAGCTTGATTTGATTTTACCTTTTCCTCAAGATTGTTCTTTGATTTAATCAGACCATGGATAACGTCCATAGATCTTTGACACATTTCAGGATCAAACTACCCAATGAATCGACATTTTGATCCCTAGTCATGGAAACAAACAGATATTAGGCGAAGGAATTGGTTCTTAGATGAGACTAACCGTGGACGTAATTTGCCGGGACATGCATAAAAACGATGACCTAGGTTGCGAGGTGTGCAAGATGTTAGGATTTGTGCTTCTTTCCCACATCAGCAAAAAAACGTTGTTGCCTTCGAATTTTGCTTGAAACAAGCCAAGAACGATGAACTTTAATTTTGAGTTTGAGAAGACAATAGGGGGATTGTAAGTATGGATATTAAAAAAGAAGGGGCAAGTAAGTATGGGCAACATCTGACCAGACTTAATGTATGATAGGCTAAAAGATGAAACGTGCAAGCATTTCTAATCATAAAATACATTTTCTGTAACTTTAAAAGACGTCAATTGAAATTTAATTAATATCTAAAGGACGTAAAATGTAATTTACTCTTAATTATAGGGACAATTTCATATATACCCTTACAAACTTGTAAATATCATATACTAGTTTATAATCTTGTGTATTACACGGGTTGAATAAATATGATGTTATATACTTATTAATATAAAAAATTTATGTCTTTAAAAAACCATGTATTCCACGGGTTAAATAAACCCTTGTATTGCAAGGGTTAAATAAACTCTTTTATTATACGGGTTGAATAAAATATAATGTAATTTGTTAACACATGCATTCATCAATTTGTAGAGTTTATAAAAATATGATTGAACAATTTAATTGATGATAAACACAATTTTAAATTCAAAAATCTTTACATAAAAATTAAAACAAATAATTAATTTAGTTGACTAAAATAGTGGAATTAATTATTAATAGGAGAGAGAGGCGGGAAACTGAAAACTGGGTGGCCAAAAAATGTGACAAGTGTCCTTAAAATTTACTTGTTTATTAAGTAGTATAGATATAGATACTCAATCAAAATTAAAAATATCATATATACACTTACAAACATGTAAAAATATCATATATACCTATTTCATTAAAAACAATTTTAAGATATTATTTTTAAAACTTTAAAATTTCATATTTACCCATGAACAATAGTTTTCTCAAAATATTATATTTAACTTTTTTGCTTTCTTTTATAATTTTACCAATTTTCGTTTATAACAGTTATACATCGTATATGGAGGAACTCGATTTCTTCTATAGCTATATAATGGTCGCAATCAAGTAAAAAAATAGGTAAATAATCTTTTAAATTGAGTTAGGCATGAGATAAAACTAAAATAATTTAAATTGAGTTATGTATGGGCTAAATTAAAATATTAAGTTGTAAAATTTATATAATGGATATGGGTAGAATAGGCATAAAAAAAAAAATCATTTAAATTATGTATATATATATTTTTTTTGTTAAGTATATATGATATTTACCCATATATAGAGGGAGAATCAATAAAAATGAGTTTTGCCTAAGTATACTAAAAATGATTTTTAAAAATTCGATATCTGACTCGATCAAACTCTGATTGAACTCATTCCAATGGCACTGGAACCGGCTCGTCGAGCTTTGCTATCTTAGCTTTTAAGGTTTAACTTTTGGGTTTTAGCATTTAGCGCTTAGTTTTTTAGGTTTTAGCTTTTGAGTTTTAGCATTTAGTGTTAAGTTTTTAGGTTTTAGCTTTAGGGTTTAGTTTTAGGGTTTAGGTTTGTGGGTTTAGCTTTAGGTTTAGCGTTTTTAGCTTTTAGGGTTAATCTTAGGTTTTAGCCTTAGGGTTTAGTGTTAAGGTTTAGGGATTTGTGTTTAGGGTTCGACGGACCAGTTCCAACGCCGCTATAATGAGTTCAATCGGAGTTTGTTAGAGCCGGATATTCAATTTTTAAAAATCATTTTTAGGCTATTTTGTTGGGCAAAATCTAATTTTTTGGGGATCCCCTCAGGGCGTATATTCTCCCTTTATTATATGGTTAACTAGCTTATACCCCGTGTAGTACACACGGGGTGAAAATATCGATACATAAAATTTTTATGTATTTATTTTATATATGTAAAAATTTATTAAATATACCAAGGATAGAAAAAAAATTTTAAAATATGTACAAATTAATGTATAATTGAGTTTCAAAAATATGTTAATTACTATCTAATTTAATTTGAGTTTCATTGGTATTTGATTGAAAATAAAAGACGTAATTAGATTTCAAAATTTATTATAATAAGTGATAATTTAAAATAATTGTGTTTTATTAGTATATTATTATCATTTTATTTAAAAATATATTATTATTAAAATATGGAAGTGTATTTAATAAGAGAGAGAGGCGGGAAAAAAATGATAAGAATGAATATGGAGACGACATGTGGCATGAAAAAACTTTTATTTATTAGATAGTACTAGTTTAGATACCGTGTATACACACGGGTGAAAATATTAATAAATAAAATTTTTAAATATTTATGTGTATATTTTACACGTGTAAAAATGTATCATATACAAGGTTAGAAAGCAAAACTCAAAATATGCAAAAAAACCAATATATGAATGGATTTCGAAAATAAATTAAATACTATTTAATGTAATTTGTTTTTTATTTATTATTGGATTGAAAATAAAAGTTAAATAATTAAATTTTTAAAGTTTCATAAGTGATAATTTAAAATAATTGTGTTTTATTAGTACAAATTAATATTTTTTTAAATATAAACTGTTGTTAAAAATAGGAGGTGCATTTAATAAGAGAGAGAGAGCCGAGAAAAATTAATGAGAATAAATGTGAAGGCGACGCGTGTCATGAAAAAAAAACTTTATTTATTATATAGGATACATAGATATTCAAATTTTAAGATGATGGAAGGAATGTAAAAGTTTTGAAAGTTAAAGGGTTTAGACGTAAGTTGTTTTTAGGTTAGATCTTTCAAGATCCGTGTCTGCTCAGAGCTTTGCTTTACGGTTCCAAAGTTACGGGCTTGAGGTATGAATTCTAAGAGCAGTATTTTTTTTTTGTTCTTGTTATTGCTATGATCGAATCTAAAATGAATGATAATGTGTCTAGTTATGATGAAAAAACGGTTCTTTTAAATTTTTAATAAAAATCGAACTATGCCAGAGAGATCGATTCTCCTAAAATTTTGATAAAACCCGTGTCTTTTTTGTGCGATTGTTGTGTTTGGCTGATTGGTTTCGGAATAAAAAAGAGTCGATGATGCCCGAATCGATTTTTCTAAAATTTTGATTAAAAAATCGAGCCGGATTTGAAAAGTGGATTAAAGAACATGGATAATTGCTAGTTGATTTCTGCTCTTAACAGCATTTTTTAGTCTAAAGAACGTATGGTTTGTAAAAACTGATTATTGAGACAGTTTGTGTTAATAAACGATTCTGAAAACGCACCCTTTTCAGCATCAACCTTTGGGTGAAAATTTATACTTCCATTTGTCTTGTGGAAGTTGGAGATCCTTAGTGATAGGAACGAATTCAAGTTCAAGTGTTGTGATATACTAAAATTTTAATAAAAATCTGACTCCCAGAAACAGAGAGAGATCGGTTCTCCTAAATTTTTGATAAAGCCCATGTGTTTGGCTGCATTGGTTGCCTTAAAAAATTGGATAAAAATCGAGTCTTTTTTAGATGAAGGATTGTTAACAGTTTCAATTTTATCAAGACAGTTTGTGTAGACTATCCCAATAGTTCTCCTAAAGTTTTGTTTAAAAACAGTGCCTTTTTTTGTGTTTGGCCGGATTTGAATAAAGAACATGAAGGAGTGTAACAGTTTTTTTCAAGACAGTTTGTGTTAATAAACTGTTATATGATTCTGAAAACTCACCCTTTTCAGCATTAAAGCATCAAGCTTTGGGTGAAAATTTTTATTTTCCTATGCGATAGGAATGGACTCATGTTAGCTCGTTCAAGTGTTGTGATATACTAGCTTTGGCACTAGCGAGTACGTATATACTTCAGGTTCTTAGGTTTATGGCTCTTTTTAGCCTTTTTAATCAGTTGGCAAGGTTGTTGTGTTTTTGGATTCATATTTTAGGATGTGTGTTTAAACTGTTAATTCTTTCTAATTAAAATAGTTGAGTTGCAAGTTTAAAATCAGTTACATTTACCTTCAAGAGTTACTTATTAAAAGGAAGTAAAATATGTATATATTTTTTTGTGGATGGTTAGTTTCTCAAACTTTGTTCTTGGTTCACTGATTGCCTTCTGAAGTTTATTTGTTTTATTTAAAGTTTGAGGGAGCAAATCTCATTTTGAGTGAAACCAAAGATTTCTGCATTAATGAAGTTTGAAAAAATAATACTGTTATGGACATTTTCAGATGGAGCAGAAGCATACTTGTGCTTCCATATGTGATCAGTTACCCACCCTATCTGCAAACCATCCTTGGTTGGTTGATCAGAACTTCGAGGAAGACGTAAACAGAGACCATATTTTCTACACCATGCGGGACCCTCTCTCTCAACACAGGTGTCGAGTTCCTTCGTTCCTCGGGAGGCGTATCCGGGGGTGTTTCCATGGCTGGGTGATTCTCTCCAACCATCCACAAAATCACATGTGGTCTCTTTGGAACCCCGTGACTTCTAAGATCATACGCCTCCCTCGCTTGAGTTTGAGAAATGGAGATCAAGGCTTGGATATTACCCAACAATGTTGTTTGTCGTCCCCTCCCGATGATCATGGTTCAATTTTCATGCTAACATCTAAAACATATGCCATTGTTTTTTGTCGGCTAGACTGTAAAAGAAAGAGGTTAAAATGGGCGGAAACGTCATACGATAAACAGATGAGGAGTATAACTGGTTGTGATGGTGCCTTATTCAGCCTAACTTGTTGCAACGGTAAAGTATATGCCTTAACTACTGCGCGTTCTAAATCTTTTGTCATACACGTTGATATTGTCATCAACGGTAGAGAAGTTGTGATAAGTCTATTGCATTTTTCGAGGATCCCGATTTATTCCATGAATGATTGGGTGAGCGTCATTTCTTTTGTGAAAGGATGTTGCACAGAATTGTTCTACATTGGATTAGGTCTTAATGAGGCGGGCCACGTGACGAAGGAAACAGTTTGTGGCGTGTGTGTGTTTAAAATGAACATGAAAACTATAAGATGGAAAAGGATGGAAGATCTGAAAGATGCTGCATTTTTTTTGGACCTTGCTCATGGTTACTCTGTGTTTTATAGCCCTGCAATTGCCTCGGCGTTAGGTGGTTATGTACACTTTCTTGACAGATCTGGCAAAGTAATACACTCATACGACTTCAAGAATAAAACCATAGCCTTATCTTCCATACCAACAAGCCATGTGTCGTCTCGGGACAAAGAAAATGAGATGGTGGTAAGGGATGACGAGGTTGAAGAGTCGCGCCTTGTCAACATTCTGTTTGATGTTTTGAAGGCGATTATGGAGTTTTGTGTCGGCGTGGAATACCTCAACTTCCGTGCTACATGCAAGCAGTGTCACTTGGCAGCACCTATGATCCGCTGGAGTAAGGGTGTGAGATTGCACAAGTATTCATTAGCTTCACCATGGTTGATGGTGTTACACGCCGATCAAGGCGTTATCTCTTTTACTGATCCGCTGTTTGGTGACGAGTACTTTATAAAGACACCTCGAGAATTGATTGGTGACTTGAAAATACATTGTTCCATGTATGGTTGGTTGCTTATACGTAGAGGTATAGAAACCCTGATGTTCTTTAACCCCTTCACAGGTGATATCCGTGAGCTTCCAAGATCGGATAATTTAAACACCTATTATTTCTCGGCACCGCCTACTTCCTCTGATTGTATGGTTGTTGGATTTACAACGTGTACAGAATGCCATGTTTACATCCACTTTGTAGCTCGAGAACCGTCTTGGAGTGGTTTCCGTTTAAACTATCGTGGTAATCGCTCACACTCTTTTCATTTTGCAACACTCTATGGCCGAAATCTATACACTTTGTATAACAATGGAGGACTTGATTTCATAGACACAGACAACGAAGTTTACACTTGGCGGAAAGTCTTAGCCAGAGGCCCGAGAAGTAGTTGCGGATCTCACAAACAAAACTTTCTAATGAAATGTGATCAACAACTTTTGCTAGTGATCGTGGGTGAGTTTGGAGAACCCGTTGAGGTATTCAAGTTGAATGATTCAACAGAGTGGGAGAAAATAGAGAGTTTAGGAAAGCATGTGATTTATATTGGTGATAACACATGTCTTTGCATCGAAGCGAAAACACCAGTAATGGCGAACAAGATTTACTTTCCGCGCGTGCATTCTGAGAACAGGAAGATAGTGTTCTATTCTCTCGAAACAAGAAGGTATCACACATCCAATAGCGAAGAAAGTTTTGGGGATTTCATGGGAACAAAACGACATCTCGACCCTCATGTGTGGATTGAACCAAGTTGGTCGTAGGTAGCTTCGTTATTATGTTTTAGTAATAGACTTATAACGTTTAAAATGTCACATGCATCCTGAGATGTTGGAAATGCAAGAAAAAGAAATGAGTAGTGGTTAATTGTTGAGTCTAGAATTCCAGATCTATTTTGCTGGAGACGTAGGTGAGCCATATATTTTCTTAAAGCCCATCCTGACGTGTAACTATTTTTCACTTTTTTCGTCACTGTGCTTTTATTTTCGTTTCAAAGCCTAGATGTTTAACGCCGTTAAATTTTTCTGTAAATTTTACATGAAAAGATCAAAATACCCTTTCATTAAGAAAACAAAAATAACATATGTATACACTTGATAATCTATGCTACAAACACTCTGAGGAGATCTTCAAGACTACGCCTATATGTAGTTTTGTTTCTTCAACGACTTCAAATGAAATTAACTAAAAAGCGACGGGGTTGGGGTTGGGTTTAGTGGTAAATAGACAAGAGTTGGAGCATTCACATCAACTTCCCCATCTTTACCCTCTTCTCTAAATTATAAAGGAATCATGAAAAATGATGTAATTTTACGCTCACATCAGCTCCTGCATCCCCATCTCCATCCTCTATATTTTAGAGGAAACTATAACCACCCTTTATATTAAGAGGGTTATCGTTCACCCCATCCCCATCCTCTATACATTATTTTATATGTAAGTGTGTGTGAGTGAAATAAAGAGAGCAAATAATAATAAATAAAATAAGTATTATTTAAATAAAATAAGGGGTAGATATAGGGAGTTTGATGTGGAAGCTTTCTAAAAAGTAAGATATAAATTTAAGAAATAATGATTTTTAGTTAAATTATAGAGATGGATAAGCTGATGTAATTGCACTTATAGTGTTGTTCTCACCCCAACCAAATATCTCAAAGTTAAGACCATATGTATAATCTCAGCATACCAAATGAACCATCCTTGTAATTAATTCAAGTAAATATTTATATTAAAAGAAAAATAAACATGTATAATAGTGTCTAAACAGGTTAAGACACAATTTTAATGGTTTCTTAAACGTGTCACCTCAACACGAAGCTTATTGAGCTCAAACTCAAATTTGTTTAACTCCGTGTTGTACCGTGTTATGTCAGAAATTGCAAACCCTAGGTGTATAATGTAGTAATATCCAAATTTTAAGATAATAGACTCAATGAAAAAGTTTTGAAAATCGAAGGGTCTGTTTGTAAATAACAAAAGTTGTTTATAACTAAGTTAAATCGAGCTTCAATTTCCGTTGGCGTTTGGAAGTTACTGCCGTAAAGTTTGAGGTATGAATTCTAACCTTAAATTGATCGAATAATTTGTGGCTACTGATTTTGACAACAACAATGATGAAACTTCGAGCACCTTAATTGAGTTATTTTTTTCTTCCTGTTATCTAATCGTAAACTACATATATCATCCCTTACTAAAACTATTAATTACATATTTATCTAACCTTTAAAATCAATTACATATTTTCCCTTTGGTATATGTTTTATGAAATAGAAATATGTAATTGACTTTTTGACTTGTGTTTTAGGAAGGGGAAATATGTAAGGCCGCGAAACCCACCGTATAGGTGAGGTGGCAGCGTAGTCCACGAGCGTGGAGGGCCGGCGGGAAGATCTCCACCGGCGTGGAAAGGGAGGGGTAAAGGAGGTGGGGCCAAGGAGGTGGGTCAAGACCAATTATGTTTAAACACATGTGGGTGGAAAATGTAATACCACGCCCCCCATATGTGGATACTGTGTGAAAATGATGTGGCGCTGACGTTGACGGGTGTGGAGGTATGGAAATATGTAGGTACTCCCCTTAGCCTAATTGACTTTTTAACTTAAAAGAAATATATATATAATAAATGATCTTAGCAAGGATCTATTAATAATGAAGTTTAGTTATGTCATATGTTGTGTTTCAAACATAACAAGATTGCTCCATTAATTAAGTTTGTAAAAATGACTGTTATGAACATTTTCAGATGCATATTTGTGCTTCCATGTGTGATCGCTTACCCACCCTATCTGCAAACCATCCTTGGTTGGTTGATCACAGCCTCGAAGACGACAACAGAGACTATATTTTCTACACCCTATGGAACCCGCTTTCTCAATGCAGGTGTCGAATTCCTTCGTTTCTAGGGAGGCGTATCCAGGGGTGTTTCCATGGCTGGGTGATTCTCTCCAACCATCCACACAACGACATTTGGTCTCTTTGGAACCCCGTGACTTGTAACATCATACGCCTCCCCCCTTGATTTCGAAAAACAGAGATATGAGGTTTGCACATTTTCCGACAATGCTGTTTGTTTGTCGTCCCCTCCCGATGATCCAGATTCAATTCTCATGGTAACAGCTGAAAAATACTCCATTGTTTTTTGGATAGTGTTCATGATTACTCTGTGTTTTACAGCCCTGCGGTTGTGTACACAGTAGCCCTATATGGTTCACATTAACAACATAAATTTATTTCAATTACATTCCAAAACTTCCTCTCTGGTTTTATTTCCCATATGGTTCTCAATAGTTGATGTGTTTTATGTTTTGTGATGTTATATCTTCACTTAGCATTATGATATTTTACTTTGTTTTGTTTCATGTTTGCTTACCACAAAACAAATGGAAAAAAAATCACTATGAACCAACAATCAACACTATTTAAACATAAAATCAATCACTTCAAAGCAAGTAAAAATCTTTCTATAAAAAACACCATAACATCTGTTACACAAAACAAACATTCTTTTGAGTTTCCTCAAACTTAAATATACTTCAAACATTCTTTTGAGTTTCTCAACAACTTAAATATACTTAAATGTTACACAAAACTTAATGAACTGGCTTATATATGATTTCCTCAACAACTTCAAACATTCTTTTGAGTTTCTATAAGAGGAAAGTTGACAGTTTTTTCAGTTACCTCCATACCTGTCCCAATGGTATCAGAAGCAGAGTTCTTCACAGCAAATGGGGTTCTTGTGCATTCATTAGACAGTACCTCAGACGCGTTGTTTGAATCCTTGTCCACATTATGAACCGTATTCAAACTTGCTTCACGGTTATGATCTAAAACATCAGAAGTCACAAGACCACTTTTGGTTTTTGGTTTGGAGGTCGGTTGTTCTTGAGATGGTTTAAGAATTTGATCTTCGGTTGAAGAAACTGAGAGTATATGACAGTTAAGAATTTGATCTCCAGTTGAATTTGATCCTACTGATCTTACTTGCTAATTAATTTTTGTAGGTTCAGTCTTGGTTTTATTGGTTCATAGGTTCATGCTCTTGTAGATTTCATTGAATACGGCCTTGGTGTGTGGTTAAACCTGTTAGGGTATTACAGCCGTCTGACGCATGAAAGATTTGAGAAGGAGTTCATCGATTGTCCTAAACAGTTTAATACGGATGGAGTCGAAGACTGTGGTCCTTGGGTATGCATGTTTATGGAGAACTTGTAAAGAATCAGTTAATCAAAGCAGTTGGGGTCGACACTGAATTGGAGGTGAAATCGTTCGGGATGCGTTTAGCCAAAATTTGTTATGATCATATTCTACCAGAGGTGGATGAGGATGCAGGTGTTGGTGTTGGTGATGGTGCTAAGGTGGATGCTGTTAGTGGTAAGGATGCAGGTGATGGTGGTAAGGTGGATGGTATTAGTGGTAAGGATGTAGGTGATGGTGGTAAGGTGGATGTTGGTAAGGTGGAGGGAGAGGGTGGTGGTTTGTAATATTAAAACAATAGTTTGTGATGGTGATGTTTTGTAATCTTTAAACAATGCTTGTGGGATGGTGATGGTTTGTAATATTTAAACAATTGTAATGTTTAGAAGGCTTAGCCTATAAAATTAGATGTTTTAGTCTGCTAACTTAAAAGGCTTAGCCTGTAAAATTAGATTTTTTTAGTCTGCTAACTTAGAAGGCTTAGCCTGAAAAATTAGATGTTTTAGTTTGCTAACTTAAAAGGCTTAGCCTGTAAAATTAGATTTTTTAGCCTACTAATTTAGAAGGCTTAGCCTGTAAAATTAGATTTTTTAGCCTGCTAACTTAAAAGGCTTAACCTCTAAATTTAGACGTAAATTAAAACAACAATACGTCCATAAAATACAGTAAATTAAAAATACAATGTCTTAATCAAACACACAATCAGTTCTCATTTAAATCATATTCATACTTCTGTGTTGTTGAGTCATACACAAACTGGCGGAGGTTTTCTTCGTCGACTTCAACATATGTAGCCGGCTCACTTTTTGATTTTGATTCGGATGACATGTCTCTAGAGGGATTTTACACGTGTCTCGAGAGTGGCCAATTTTGTGACACCTACTACAAGATTCTGGTGTAATTTCCTCCCCTTGCGATGGAAGACGATGGTTTGTAATATAGTTTTTTGAGATTATAAAACCACCATATGTGAGAAAACCCCCTGGCCCAGTGGCGGACCCAGAAAATTTTTTCATGGGATCGGAAATTTTTTGGGTTGGTTGAGTAATGATATATAAGGTGCGTATAACACTATTTTTTTTCATTGGGGGGCAATCGGGGGCTATTTTAAAATTTTATGGGGGGCGATCGGGATTTTAGTGCGTATTTTACACTAATTTTTTTTATGGAGGGTGGCTGCTCCACATTCTCCTTAACTAGGTACGCCCCTGTCCTGGCCCAACTTGGACCCCCTTTTTATTTTTTGTCACAAGTGAGATTTGAACCCAATACCTTATTATTTTGATGAAGTATTGATATATACCTTTATCACTAGACTAAGTTAGTGGTTGTGAAACATGCTAATTAATGTGCCAAATAGCTAACAAAAATATGGTACAAAAATGTGCCATATTTGCGCTTTTCCATTACAACCGAAAACCATTACAATACAACTACATCATAACAAGTAACGATTAAAATTTGGAAATTCGTCGCTCTTAACAGAAATTACCAATATTAGGAAACCTATCTAACTAGCAATCAAAACCTTCTTTAATTTCCTTGCTTTAGCTTGATTTGATTTTACCTTTTCCTCAAGATTGTTCTTTGTTTAATCTGACCATGGATAACATCCATAGATCTTTGACACATTTAAGGATCAAACTACCCAATGAATCGACATTTTGATCCCTAGTCATGGAAACAAACAGAAATTAGGCGAAGGAATTGGTTCTTAGATGAGACTAACCGTGGACGTAATTTGCCGAGACATGCATAAAAATGATGACCTAGGTTGCGAGGTGTGCAAGATGTTAGGATTTGTGCTTCTTTCCCACATCAGCAAAAAAACATTGTTGCCTTCGAATTTTGCTTGAAACAAGCCAAGAACGATGAACTTTAATTTTGAGTTTGAGAAGACAATAGGGGGATTGTAAGTATGGATATTAAAAAAGAAGGGGCAAATAAGTATGGGCAACATGTGACCAGACTTAATGTATGATAGGCTAAAAGATGAAACGTGCAAGCATTTCTAATCATAAAATACATATTCTGTAACTTTAAAAGACGTCAATTGAAATTTAATTAATATCTAAAGGACGTAAAATGTAATTTACTCTTAATTATAGGGACAATTTTATATATACCCTTACAAAGTTGTAAATATCATATACTAGTTTATAATCTTGTGTATTACACGGGTTGAATAAATATGATGTTATATACTTACTAATATAAAAAATTTATGTCTTTAAAAACCCATGTATTCCACGGGTTAAATAAACCCTTGTATTGCATGGGTTAAATAAACTCTTTTATTACACGGGTTGAATAAAATATAACCTGACGGTCTAATTCTGTCAATAACCCGAACTCTAACTGCAGGGACTAGTTCTGCCAAGTCCCTAAACTCTATATTTTGACTCTCAAATTCAAAATCAAAAGCAACCAATTCTGTTGACTGTTAAAAGTCAAACCATAACCAAATCAACTCAAATCCGAATATCTCGATCATGTGTGTTGGAATTCATAACCGAAATCGACTTCAATGTTAATCACGACCATCATTGTACATCCAATCTTAGTTAATTTACCGAATTAATATCAATAATGGCCATAAACCTCGTAACCGTCGACCCCCGTCGTTTACACATCAAATTGAGCGAATGCTTGTATCAAATTCGCAAATTCAACTCCTGCGAACAGTCAGTTTACGGTTCGAGCGTAATAGCAAACATGAACACGGGTTAGCTACTCATTGGTATATATATGTTGATTGTACAATAAATCTGGTAAACGTTTATTTATATATTGAAACCTGTGAACTCACCAACCTCGTGTTGACACTTTTACTTACATGTTTTCTCAGGTCGCTAAGTTAAGACACAGGTGCACAACTAGGATCATGCATGGGATGCTCCTGATTTATTGATGTCTTGCTACTTTGATTGTTTTCGTTTTATTATTGTTTGGACTTGGACGTTTGGACTTTCTTTTTGGGGGCGCGTGTATTTTGCGCATTTATTTTCTTTACGCTTCCGCATTTGAACTCTGAACTTTGATTATATTACACTTATGTCCCATGTAGAGTCGTTCAATGTAACTAGTGTCTGAGATCTTGGTTTGTCACTTCCCAAAACGGTAATACTCCGTTAGTTGAAATTGGGGGTGTGACAGATTGGTATCAGAGCCATTGGTTATAGAGAACTAGGATTGCATACTAGACTATAGCCTCACACATTAGTTACACGTCATTTGGATGTTTGGTACTTATACAAAATGTTGCAGGATCATGTCGTCAACCCCACCTCCATCACCTAACGCATCAGGGCATAAGGCACCTGTACTCTCATCCCTGGAGCCCAAAAGGCGTCGGACTACCTCAATTGACCAAGGCGAATCGAGCAACGCACGAGCATTGGATTATGCTCTCAATTGGGATGTATACCCACATATGATCCAAAGGTGGATCGAAATGGGAGATGTTCCATCACCGTACTTTGGATCCGCGTCTTCATCATCTACACTACCTAGCTTACCATGCACCATGGAACAAGCCTTCGCAACATTCGTATCTTATATGTTGAAGGAATTAAGTTTTGTACAAGATGCCACCGAGGAGATACCTAAACTTCTGGAGAATGGACCCCAAGTAGAGAAGAATAAGGTAGGAATAGAACATTTGACTACCGAATTAGCTGCAACGGACCATGTCCACAACCTTTTAGTGGATCGTGTGGCACATCTAGAAACGAGGGCTGACACTATGGATGATGACATGGAGGGAGTTCTGGAGAGATTAGCTACTATGGAAGCTCAGCTACGTGTGGCAAATCACACTGCTGAAGGCCTTCAAGAGAGGGTGACTCACTTGGAAGCCCAACTGCAAGCGGCCCTATTCCCGGAAGACATCCCAGTATCTGACGATGAGGAGGAACCCTTTGAGGAGGAGCCCTTTGAAGAGGAGCCCTTCGAGGAGGAGCCTTTAGAGGGGGAGCCAGCTGAGGAAGAGCCAGTGGAGATCGATGATGCTCAGTCATACGTCTCTTCTGATGACGAGGATGTTTGAGGATCTTCCTAATCTATCTTCCTTTTCATGTTTGTTTTGCTTATGTTATTTCTCTTTTCAAACCTAGATGGGTAAGGTTGTTCCCATCCAATAAAAGCATGAGAAGTTTAATATTTGAGTTATTTATTTTGTAGCCTTACAATTTATTTAATTTTCAAAATATTAGATGTTGTATCTCCTTACTCGTACCTGAATAATGTTTAATATGCGATATATTTCTCATTGTTTTTCATTTGTGATTGTGAAGAATTATGTCTGGGAGAGGATGCGGAGGCCGTGCCGGTGGTCGTGGTACCATTAACATGACGGCAGCAGAGCTAGCAGCTTTGATAAATAATAGTGTGGCAGAGGCCCTAGCAGCACAGAATGCTGCAGGTAAATACTTTAACTATGGACTAATAGTGTCAATCCCTCTCCTAAAGACATTCTTCTAAACTCTATAATTCCAATTCAATTTGTATTTCTAAATCCAGGCCAGCAAAATCAACAGCCAGCTTGCACTTTCAAGGCATTCATGGACTGCAAGCCCCACACCTTTAGTGGAGCTGAAGGAGCCGTTGGATTACTCCGCTGGTTTGTGAAGGTTGAATCAGTAATAGCCATGTGTAACTGCCCCGTGTCTAACCAAGTGAAGTTTGCTGCTGGAACTTTAGAAGGCCCAGCCCTAACATGGTGGAATGCCCAAGTTCAAATGTTGGGACTAGCAATGGCAAATGGACTCCCGTGGGAGGAATTTAAAGCAATGATGAAGGAAGAATACTGCCCACGAGATGAAATCCAAAAGCAAGAAGGAGAATTCTGGAACCTTAAGATGGAAGGTTCGGAAATTGAACTCTACACCACCCGTTCGCACGAACTTGCTACCATGTGCCCACACATGGTGCCTCCGGATTACAAACGGATTGAACTATACATTGGAGGTTTGGTACCTCAGATTCAAAGCATGGTGACCTCATCCAACCCTACCAAAATCCAACAGACCATCAGACTTGCTCACAAATTGACCGATCAGGCGGTGACACAAGGAACTTTACCTCCAAGAGGTTCGGTTTCTAAACCCACCGACAACAATAAGCGCAAGTTCGACCACCACTCCCACTCCCACTCTAATTCTAAAGGATCCCAACCCAACTAACCTCAGCACCAACAGCAGCGAAAGTTTGAGCCTGCTAGAAACTTTAATCAAACGACCTCATCAGGTCCGAATCAGGGAGAATATGCTGGGAGGTACCCCAAGTGCAACAAATGTGGCTATCACCACACGGGCACTTGTGACCGACAACGTTGCCAGCGGTGTGGTAAGATGGGCCACGCTGCGAAGGACTGTAGGGTTGCACTCCCAAAAAAATAACCATTTAAATCACAGGGATTCACGAGAGGATGTTTTCAGTGCGGCAAGGAGGGGCACATTCAAAGGAATTGTCCTCAGTTGAAGAGGAGTGGAAATGGAAATGGCAGTGGTAGTAGTAACGGTAATAACCAGGGCAACAATGGTAACAACCCCAATCAGAACAACAATAACGGTAATAACGGTAATAACGCTGATAATGGAGGAAATGGGGCGAAAGGAAGAGCTTTTGTACTGGGATCTGGAGAAGCTCGCTACGATCATAACGTGGTCACCGGTAAATTTCTCTTAAATAATTACTTTGCTTCTGTCCTTTTTGACACTGGTGCTGATAGGAGTTTTATATCTAAAAAACTTAGTGATATGATAAAAGGAACTCCAACTCTGTTAGAAGCTAAGTATGTAATAGAGATAGCTGACGGCTAAATAATTGAAGCAACCCACATTCTTAAGGGTTGTAAGCTTGATCTAGCTAGCCATATTCTTGATATCGACCTTATGCCGGTCACACTTGGTAGTTTTGATGTAATCGTCGGCATGGATTAGTTATCTAAAAACCAAGCGGAAATCATTTGTCGTGAGAAAATCGTTCGCATACCCCTCCCGAGTGGAGAAATTCTTTCAGTTCAGGGCGAAAGGGTTGGTACTGTCATGGGTATCATATCCTTCATGAAAGCACAAAAATGCCTTCGGAAAGGACATACCACTATCCTAGCTCTTGTTGCCGAGCAACCATCCGAAGAGAAGAAAATTGAAGATATTCCCGTCGTGCGTGAATTTTTGGAGGTATTTCCCGAGGATCTGCCTGGTTTGCCACCGCACTGTCAAGTTGAGTTCCAAATTGATTTAGCACCGGAGCAGCACCGATTGCTCGGGCACCTTACAGACTGGCACCCAGTGAATTGCAGGAACTGTCCACTCAATTGCAAGACTTATTGGATAAAGGTTTCATCCGACATAGTTCATCGCTGTGGGGAGCTCCGGTATTATTTGTCAAGAAGAAGGACGGTACGTTCCGTATGTGTATTGATTACCGGGAGCTGAATAAAGTCACAATCAAGAACCGCTACCCTTTACCTCGTATTGATGACCTTTTTGATCAACTCCAAGGATCAAGTTTCTATTCCAAAATAGATCTTAGGTCCGGCTATCATCAGTTAAGATTCCGAGAAGAAGATATCTCTAAGACTGCATTCAGAACGAGGTACGGCCATTACGAATTTATGGTCATGCCTTTCGGTTTAACCAACGCGCCCGCGGTATTCATGGACCTCATGAACCGTGTGTGTAAGCCTTACCTTGACCAGTTTGTTATCGTTTTCATCGACGGCATCCTCATCTATTCCAAGAACAAGGAGGAACATGAGGAACATCTACGCCTAATTTTAGAACTACTTAAGCGAGAACAACTGTATGCTAAGTTTTCCAAGTGTGAATTTTGGATCCGGGAAGTTCAGTTTCTAAGGCATGTGGTAAATGAGAAAGGGATACATGTCGACCCATCCAAAATAGAAGCCATCAAGAATTGGGCAGCACCGACGACTCCGACTGAGGTGCGACAATTTCTAGGATTGGCTAGATATTACCGTCGATTCATCGAAGGATTTTCCAAAATTGCTCAACCTCTCACCGCCCTAACTCAAAAAGGAAAAGCCTATAATTGGGGCGATAACCAAGAGTCAGCTTTCCAACACCTCAAACGGAAACTTTGCAGTGCACCTATTTTAGCTCTTCCGGAAGGAACCGATGATTTTGTGGTGTATTGTGATGCATCCATCCAAGGCCTGGGTTGTGTCTTAATGCAACGCGAAAAAGTAATCGCATATGCTTCACGTCAGTTAAAGATTCACGAGAAAAACTACACCACTCATGACCTAGAGTTGGGAGCAGTAGTTTTTACACTTAAGATATGGAGACATTACTTGTACGGTACCAAATGCACCATCTACACTGATCACAAGAGCCTCCAGCATATTTTCGAGCAGAAGGAGTTGAACATGCGACAACATCGTTGGGTTGAACTTTTAAATGATTACAACTGTGCGATCCGGTATCATCCGGGTAAAGCTAACGTTGTGGCTGATGCACTAAGCCGAAAGGAAACGAAACCCAAACGAGTTCGAGCATTACAACTTACTATTCACCTTGGATTGCCTGACAGAATCCGTAGTGCTCAACTTGAAGCCTTGAAAGAAGATAACCTACCGTTAGAAGGTACTCGCGGCATGGAAGCACAACTTGAAGTAAAATCTGACGGAATTCGTTACTCTGTCGAACGAATATGGATTCCAGTGTTCGAAAATTTAAGGGAACTAATCATGGATGAAGCTCATAAATCTCGTTACTCCATCCATCCGGGTTCCGATAAAATGTACCATGATCTAAAAGTACTATATTAGTGGCCGAATATGAAGGCTGATATAGCCACCTATGTTAGTAAGTGTCTGACCTGTGCGAAGGTCAAAGTTGAATATCAAAAACCATTCGGTCTCCTGCAGCAACCAGAAATTCCCATGTGGAAATGGGAACAAATATCCATGGATTTCATCACCAAATTACCACGAACTCCTACTGGATGCGATACCATTTGGGTAATTGTTGATCGACTAACAAAATCTGCTCACTTTCTAGCAATCAAAGAAACCGACAAAATGGATAAACTTACTCGTATTTACTTAAAAGAAGTAGTATCTCGGCACGGGGTGCCAATCTCCATTATTTCAGATCGTGATGCACGATTCACTTCTCGCTTCTGGCAGTCATTACATAAGGCCTTAGGCACACGTCTAGATATGAGCACAGCATACCATCCTCAAACTGATGGTCAAACTGAACGTACTATCCAAACTCTGGAGGACATGCTACGAGCTTGTGTGATTGATTTCGGTAACACTTGGGAGTCTCACCTACCGTTGGTGGAGTTCTCCTACAACAACAGCTATCACACTAGCATCAAGGCAGCTCCATTTGAAGCACTTTATGGACGGAAATGTCGTTCTCCCATTTGTTGGACCGAGGTTGGAGATAGCCAACTCACAGGTCCTGAACTTGTATTTGAAACTTCCAAAAAGATCGTCCAAATTAGAAACCGTATGGCGGCAGCTCGTGATCGTCAAAAGAGCTACGCCGACAAACGTCGTAAACCTTTAGAGTTTCAAGTAGGTGACATGGTCTTACTCAAAGTCTCACCTTGGAAAGGTGTCATTCGTTTCGGGAAACGAGGTAAACTGAATCCTCGTTATGTTGGACCTTTCAAAATAATGAAGAGAATTGGACCAGTCGCTTATCAACTGGACCTACCTGAAAGACTTAGTGGTGTACACAACGTCTTTCACGTCTCAAATTTAAAGAAATGCCTGGCAGACGAATCACTCACAGTTCCTCTGGAGGAACTACATGTTGATGAACAGTTACGTTTCATCGAAGAACCTGTCGAAATTATGGATAGGGAAGTAAAAACGTTAAAGCGCAGCAAAATCCCCATTGTTAGAGTCCGTTAGAACTCGAAACGCGGACCGGAATTCACGTGGGAGCGCGAGGATCAGATGATGCGCAAATATCATAATCTGTTCAAGCACTCCGCGTCAAACTCTTAAGGTACTATTCAAATTTTCGGGACGAAAATTCTTTTAACTAGGGGATGATGTGACATCCGAAAAAAAAAATTTATTTTATTATTGTTTAATTTTCGGGACGAAAATTCTTTTAACTAGGGGATGATGTGACAACCCGACTTTTCAGGTTAACTCAGTTAACAATTTCGTTAAAATATCCTAACTGAAACCAGTTAAATCTAACCTGAGGGTCTAATTCTGTCAATAACCCGAACTCTAACTGCAGGGACTAGTTCTGCCAAGTCCCTAAACTCTATATTTTGACTCTCAAAGTCAAAATCAAAAGCAACCAATTCTGTTGACTGTTAAAAGTCAAACCATAACCAAATCAACTCAAATCTGAATATCTCGATCATGTCTGTTGGAATTCATAACCGAAATCGACTTCAATGTTAATCACGACCATCATTGTACATCCAATCTTAGTTAATTTACCGAATTAATATCAATAATGGCCATAAACCTCGTAACCGTCGACCCCCGTCGTTTACACATCAAATTGAGCGAATGCTTGTATCAAATTCGCAAATTCAACTCCTGCGTAGCTTGTACGAAACCTGAAGAAACTTCTGCACACACCAATTCAATCGGAGAAAGAACTAGGATCACCGAAGATCAACGCGTCGGACCGCGACTGTGGTGTAATCGAACTCCGGCAATACATCGTTTATTCTGGTAATTGATATAGTCTTTAGACTCGTTTTATACTGTTAATCAAAAGCCCTATCTTAATCTGGACATCCAATATCGGATTGATCACGATCAATAACCTAGGGTTCATACGTTTCTAGTTTGGTCGAACCCTAGCAATCTGATATCGATTAATGAAATTGAACATATCCTTAGAGTCGTCCCTGCAACTGGATTGAAAGCCCTATGAAATCCAGGGCTCATGTCATCGAATTTAACACGATCCATAACCTAGGGTTCATCATAAACTTGATTTGGGGGTTTCGACCCTAATCCCAATCTCAATCAAATTAACTTACATCAACAGTTTCGCAATCTCGAATACATTAAAACCCCCTTATCAATTTCACCTAACAATATCAAATTGAACTCGATCCAGTAATCTAGGGTTCGTTCATGTGCGATTTAGGGCTTTTGATCCTAGACTCGACCTCAATCCAATTAAACCAAAGGGGTAGTTTCGCAATGTTCCAATCTGTAAAATCCCTATGCTTTCAACTAATTCTATTATCGAATTTGACCTAATTGAATTCATGTTCTTAACTTAGGGTTTCGGGTTTAAAACTGAGAATTAAACGACCATACTCTTAACCGTTTTACAATTAAATGAACACAGATTCAAAAATCTCCGATTTTCTAAACCCCTATACTTTGGTGTTAAATCCTTGTCGAATTGGTTGGATTGGGGCTGGGATTCGATCGAATGTGTATGTGGGGAGGGAACTATCCGGACTTAAGTGTTAAAACCAATTGGTTCGGGTCTAGTACACGATCGCCCTAGTGGGTCGACTGGTTAAAGCTGTGGTGTGTTGTGGGAGAGACCCGGGTTCGAGTCTCTCCACAACCTTTTGTTTTTAAAAATTATTTTAACTAATAATTTAATATAAAAATCAAATTCCATATTATTATACTAATATATAAAAATGTTTTGAACCTGGAAACCACCCGTGGACTCGGGTTTGGTCTTGCAAACCATATTTGTTATTAAAATCTAATTATGAAATAATATGTTCATATTATTTTGTACTGTGGCACAAATTAAAAATAATATATTTTATATATTATTTCCCCCATATTATAAAACATTTTTTTTGTAACGTTTCAAAGTTATAAATAATATAAATATTTATATTGTTTACCCGTAATTACATTCTAGAATAAAATAATATATTATTATTTTACCACATAAATAGTTATCGTATTAACTATGTGAGTGTAAAAATAATATAATAATATTATTTTTCTAAATCATTACTTAATGTCGAAGACAATTGGAAGTGTTTATTTATTACATATTATTTTATCATTCGTCGCGTATCGTATATATCTTAATTATTAATTAAAGAATTATTTTCTCGTGGACACGTTCGTCTACTCTTAAATTCCTAGAATACGTTAAGGCATTAAATCTTCCGTGTCGTCGTTACAAATCCCAACTTGTCCCTAATATATATGTTTATAATTTTAGGGCATACGTAAGTCGTCTGAGACTTACACTCGTGGTTCCAACTTTTTCCTTGTGTGATCCAAATCTCTACTCAAGCTCAGGTGAGTTACACGGCCCCTTTTTACTGCTTTTAAACTGGGGGAGAAAACATGATACAAACTCTTTTGATTTTTGTATTTCATTTTATATCAATTGTTATGACTATGCGTAAACTCTATCATGAAAGTCCTCACATCGAACCGTTTAAATATAAATATAGCGAGGTATGTTGGGTAGTACTACTGGGTTTGACAAACCACACCCGCGTTAGTCGCGCTAACTCGATTGGATATCGAACGGGTGCAATATTGACCTAAACGTGCACCGTTGTTGATAGACCTGGTGGGAGGCAATACGAACAGTCAGTTTACGGTTGCGAGCGTAATAGCAAACATGAACATGGGTTAGCTACTCATTGGTATATATATGTTGATTGTACAATAAATCTGGTAAACGTTTATTTATATATTGAAACCTGTGAACTCACCAACCTCGTGTTGACATTTTTACTTACATGTTTTCTCAGGTCGCTAAGTTAAGACACAGGTGCACAACTAGGATCATGCATGGGATGCTCCTGATTTATTGATGTCTTGCTACTTTGATTGTTTTCGTTTTATTATTGTTTGGACTTAGACGTTTGGACTTTCTTTTTTGGGGCGCGTGTATTTTGCGCATTTATTTTCTTTACGCTTCCGCATTTGAACTCTGAACTTTGATTATGTTACACTTATGTCCCATGTAGAGTCGTTCAATGTAACTAGTGTCTGAGATCCTGGTTTGTCACTTCCCAAAACGGTAATACTCCGTTAGTTGAAATTGGGGGTGTGACAATATCAATAAATAAATTTTTTAAATATTTATGTGTATATTTTTTACACGTGTAAAAATGTATCATATACAAGGTTAGAAAGCAAAACTCAAAATATGCAAAAAAAAACCAATATATGATTGGATTTCGAAAATAAATTAAATACTATTTAATGTAATTTATTTTTTATTTATTATTAGATTGAAAATAAAAGTTAAATAATTAAATTTTCAAAGTTTCATAAGTGATAATTTAAAATAATTGTGTTTTATTAGTACAAATTAATATTTTTTTTAAATATATATTGTTGTTAAAAATAGGAGGTGCATTTAATAAGAGAGAGAGCCGAGAAAAATTAATGAGAATAAATGTGGAGGCGATACGTGTTATGAAAAAAAAACTTTATTTATTATATGGCATAGATGGATATTCAAATTTTAAGATGATGGAAGGAATGTAAAAGTTTTGAAAGTTAAAGGGTTTAGACGTAAGTTGTTTTTAGGTTAGATCTTTCAAGATCCGTGTCTGCTCAGAGCTTTGCTTTACGGTTCCAAAGTTACGGCCTTGAGGTATGAATTCTAAGAGCAGTATTTTTTTTTTTTGTTCTTGTTGATCGAATCTAAAATGAATGATAATGTGTCTAGTTATGATAACGACATCTCGACCCTCATGTGTGGATTGAACCAAGTTGGTCGTAGGTAGCTTCGTTATTATGTTTTAGTAATAGACTTATAACGTTTAAAATGTCACATGCATCCTGAGATGTTGGAAATGCAAGAAAAAGAAATGAGTAGTGGTTAATTGTTGAGTCTAGAATTCCAGATCTATTTTGCTGGAGAAGTAGGTGAACTATTTTTTCAACTTTCATGCCATATATTTTCTTAAAGCCCATCCTGACGTGTAACTATTTTTCACTTTTTTCGTCACTGTGCTTTTATTTTGTTTCAAAGCCTAGATGTTTAACGCAATTAAATTTTTCTGTAAATTTTACGTGAAAAGATCAAAATACCCTTTCATTAAGAAAACAAAAATAACATATGTATACACTTGATAATCTATGCTACAAACACTCTGAGGAGATCTTCAAGACTACGCCTATATGTAGTTTTGTTTCTTCAACGACTTCAAATGCCATTAACTAAAAAGCGACGGGGTTGGGGTTGGGTTGGGGTTAGTGGTAAATAGACAAGAGTTGGAGCATTCACATCAACTCCCCCATCTTTACCCTCTTCTCTAAATTATAAAGGAATCATGAAAAATGATGTAATTTTACGCTCACATCAGCTCCTGCATCCCCGTCTCCATCCTCTATATTTTAGAGGAAACTATAACCACCCTTTATATTAAGAGGTTTATCGTTCACCCCATCCCCATCCTCTATACATTATTTTATATGTAAGTGTGTGTGAGTGAAATAAAGAGAGCAAATAATAATAAATAAGTTTGATGTGGAAGCTTTCTAAAAAGTAAGATATAAATTTAAGAAATAATGATTTTTAGTTAAATTATAGAGATGGATGAGCTGATGTAATTGCACTTATAAGTGTTGTTCTCACCCAACCAAATATCTCAAAGTTAAGACCATATGTATAATCTCACCATACCAAATGAACCATCCTTGTAATTAATTCAAGTAAATATTTATATTAAAAGAAAAATAAACATGTATAATAGTGTCTAAACAGGTTAAGACACAATTTTAATGGTTTCTTAAACGTGTCACCTCAACACGAAGCTTATTGAGCTCAAACTCAATTTTGTTTAACTCCGTGTTGTACCGTGTTATGTCAGAAATTGCAAACCCTAGGTGTATAATGTAGTAATATCCAAATTTTAAGATAATAGACTCAATGAAAAAGTTTTGAAAATCGAAGGGTCTGTATGTAAATAACAAAAGCTGTTTATAACTAAGTTAAATCGAGCTTCAATTTCCGTTGGCGTTTGGAAGTTACCGCCGTAAAGTTTGAGGTATGAATTCTAACCTTAAATTGATCGAATAATTTGTGGCTACTGATTTCGACAACAACAATGATGAAACTTCGAGCACCTTAATTGAGTTATTTTTTTCTTCCTGTTGTCTAATCGTAAACTACATATATCATCCCTTACTAAAACTATTAATTACATATTTATCCAACCCTTAAAATCAATTACATATTTTCCCTTTGGTATATGTTTTATGAAATAGAAATATGTAATTGACTTTTTGACTTGTGTTTTAGGAAGGGGAAATATGTAAGGCCGCGAAACCCACAAGCGTGGAGGGCCGGCGGGAAGATCTCCACCGGCGTGGAAAGGGAGGGGTAAAGGAGGTGGGGCCAAGGAGTGGGGTCAAGACCAATTATGTTTAAACACATGTGGGTGGAAAATTGAATACCACGCCCCCCATATGTGGATACTGTGTGAAAATGATGTGACGCTGACGTTGAGGGGTGTGGAGGTGTGGAAATATGTAGGTACTCCCCTTAGCCTATTTGACTTTTTAACTTAAAAGAAATATATATATATAATAAATGATCTTAGCAAGGATCTATTAATAATGAAGTTTAGTTATGTCATATGTTGTGTTTCAAACATAACAAGATTGCTCCATTAATTAAGTTTGTAAAAATGACTGTTATGAACATTTTCAGATGCATATTTGTGCTTCCATGTGTGATCGCTTACCCACCCTATCTGCAAACCATCCTTGGTTGGTTGATCACAGCCTCGAAGACGACAACAGAGACTATATTTTCTACACCCTATGGAACCCGCTTTCTCAATGCAGGTGTCGAATTCCTTCGTTTCTAGGGAGGCGTATCCAGGGGTGTTTCCATGGCTGGGTGATTCTCTCCAACCATCCACACAACGACATTTGGTCTCTTTGGAACCCCGTGACTTGTAACATCATACGCCTCCCCCTTGATTTCGAAAAACAGAGATATGAGGTTTGCACATTTTCCGACAATGCTGTTTGTTTGTCGTCCCCTCCCGATGATCCAGGTTCAATTCTCATGGTAACAGCTGAAAAATACTCCATTGTTTTTTGGATAGTGTTCATGATTACTCTGTGTTTTATAGCCCTGCGGTTGTGTACACAGTAGCCCTATATGGTTCACATTAACAACATAAATTTATTTCAATTACATTCCAAAACTTCCAATTGATAATCTCTGGTTTTATTTCCCATATGGTTCTCAATAATTGATGTGTTTTATGTTTTGAAATATGTTATATCTTCACTTAGCATTATGATATTTTACTTTGTTTTGTTTCATGTTTGCTTACCACAAAACATATGGGAAAAAAATCACTATGAGTGTACCTTGAACCAACAATCAACGCTATTTAAACATAAAATCAATCACTTCAAAGCAAGTAAAAATCTTGCTATAAAAAACACCATAACATCTGTTGCATCAAACTTAAATATACTTAAATGTTACACAAAACAAATGAACTGGCTTATATATGATTTCCTCAACAACTTCAAACATTCTTTTGAGTTTCTATAAGAGGAAAGTTGACAGTTTTTTCAGTTACCTCCATACCTGTCCCAATGGTATCAGAAGCAGAGTTCTTCACAGCAAATGGGGTTCTTGTGCATTCATTAGACAGTACCTCAGACGCGTTGTTTGAATCCTTGTCCACATTATGAACCGTATTCAAACTTGCTTCACGGTTATGATCTAAAACATCAGAAGTCACAAGACCACTTTTGGTTTTTGGTTTGGAGGTTGGTTGTTCTTGAGATGGTTTAGGACCAGTTTTTTGGGGATTCGGTTTCATGTTTGTATGACTTACAGCTGCTTTAGGTGGTGGAATCTTCCCAAATTTTACGCTGTTTGAGCTGGTTGGACCGTTTGGCAACCTAGACTGAGATCTTACGCCTCCTGTTGGGGTTCGAACACCTGTCTTTCCCTGCATAACAGATATCATCTTTTAGAAAAACTCATTTAAACCTAATCCAACTAATAAACATGTTGGACCCGGCCCCGCCAATCCGTTTAAAATTAAAATTAAAATTTTAAAAAGTTACAAATTATATGTTCAACGCGTTAAAAAAATTCCAACCTGTTTTACCCGTCAAGATAAATGAGGTACACGGTCTGTCTAGGTTACATATGTCATGTCCGGATTAAGGTTGAGTTTTAGACAAAACTAATTAAACGGGTTGTGTTCGGATTAGGTGATACCAACCCACCAACCCAAACGCTAGTCTAATTGGCAACCATAATCAGAAACTGACCCCATCAAAGAACCCGATCTTAGGTGACGGCATTCTAAGTCCAGTTGGTTGAACAGCAGGAGGCCGAGAAAGTGAACCAGTTTGATTTCCATTTGGATTTGAGACTCGAGGCGTTGGAAGCATACTCAAAGCTGAATGGACAGAAGTATCACCATCAAAAGATCTGTAAGAAACACTAGTATCTATACTACTGCTCCTTGATTCTGGAGACCAATCACTTATGGAACTCGCAGGCGATATACTTGAAGAAAAATTAGAACTAACAGGTGCCTGTTTGTTATCCATGCTAATCCTTGATGGTGTTTTGGGGATCATCGATCCAGCTGTAAGTTTAGGAGTTCCAGAATCAACTTTTTTTTTTGAAAATTTTACTTTTACATATGTTCCTGAAGAACAGCTACTAGATGATGAAGATGGTCTTGTGGGGTCTGTTTTGAGTGTGGTTAAAGAACCCAGAGAAGATGATTTGGAACTAATTGAAGGCTTTGGCACAGCCCTTCGAGGACCAATAACTCCAGTTACCTTTGATCCTTGTATAGTTGTTGGTTTTGCTGTTTGAGTTCCTTTATGTGCAACTGTCACATTCAATTTGAAAATAATGCACAACATATTTAAAAATGACAAGCATGAAAAGAGTTAATTACTACCAAAAGTATAAAGAAACCAATAGGTTCTGTTTAATGTTATTGATTGATTAGGGAATACAAGAGCCCTATATAAAGAGCTAAATATTACAATTTAATACCCTCTAGAATACTTAGTCTAACATTCCCCCGCAAGTTGAGGCCGGGGAACGACCTGCAACTTGGACCTTAAGAACAAAAATCTCTGAGAGGATAAAGGTTTGGTGAAGATACCCGCAATCTGATCAGCTGAAGAGATGAATTGAACATTGAGTTGACCATGAGCCACTTGTTCTCGAACAAAGTGAAAATCCACTTCAATATGTTTGGTACGAGCATGAAACACAGGATTGACGGAGAGGTAAGTGGCCCCCAGATTGTCACACCAAAGACTAAAAGGTGAATTCATCGAGATTCAAAGCTCATGTAAGAGAGACTTGAGCCAAATTAGTTCTGCCACAGTATCAGCAAGAGCCTTATATTCAGATTCAGTGGAAAACCTTGAGACAGTTCGTTGTTTACGGGCAGTCCAGGAGACGAGATTTGATCCAAAGTAGATAGCGAAACCTCCCGTGGATCGGCGGTCGAGTGGGCAGCCCGCCCAATCGGAATCAGAGTAAGCTTGCACCGGAGAGGCTGCAATATTCTGCCACTATGTGTCAGTAAAAGCCTGTAAAGAGGAGCTGGAAGTGTGCTAAATAAAGAGACTAAATTCAGCCATCCCTTTTAGGTAACGCAAGATGCATTTGACAGCAGACCAATGGTTTTCTGTAGGAGCCTGAGTTTAAAAAAGCGCTGTGAGGCGCTGCCTTAAGCGCGAGGCGCTGGGCAAAACGCCTCAAATGGGTGAGGCGCCCGAGATACATAAAGCGCTCCGAGGCGCCGCCTCAAGCTTGAGGCGCGAGGCGAGGCGAGGCCCATCATTTTAACCAATTTGGGCCTAAATCTGTATTTGGGCTTAACCTGTGAGGCTGCGACAAATTTAAATAACCCTAAATCAGTTTGTAACCATACGCTACTATAGAAATCACTGGAGCTCAAGAAATTTCGCTAGATAAAAGGTTTGTAACCCCAAATTCGATTACTTTTATGATTTTCTTTGAGTCATATGGTTAAAGGAAGTTCAATCTGAGTTCAAATTTTCTTTTTCTTTGACTATTTCATGCATAATATATATTTTATTATTTTTTTTAGTTTTAACGCCTCGCATACGTGGAGCCCTCGCCTCGTGCCTGAGGCGTGGCGCCTCGGATTTTGGGACCGAAACGCCTCGCCTCGCGCTTTTTTAAACCAAGGTGGGAGCGTGCATGAATTGACACACGCGGTTCACAGCAAAGGAAATATCCGGCCGAGACAAAGTGACGTATAAATTCAGCCGTCCCTTTTAAGTTACGCAAGATGCGTTTGATAGCAGACCAATGGTTTTCTGTGGGAGCGTGCATAAATTGACACATGCGGTTCACAGCAAAGGAAATATCCGGCCGAGACAAAGTGACGTCCTGTAATGCCCTAACAGTTTGACGGTATGGCACTGGATCTGAGAGAAGTGGACTATCATCAATAGTCAAAGTATGAGAAGTACTCAAGGGAGAGGAAACTGGTTTGCAATCAGGGAGACCGAAACAATGAAGGACATCCAAAATGTATTTCCGTTGCGAGAGGAGAATATCCTTGTTATGATGAATAACTTCAACACCCAAAAAATAGTGGAGCTGGCCAAGATCTTTGAGAGCAAAAACGGAGCTGAGATGATGAATAATACTGTCAATGGCCGCGTTGTTATTGCCGGTAATAATGATATCGTCCACATAAACAAGAACATAAACAAGCTTGCCACCGGAGTTGAGAATAAATAGTGATGGATCAGTCTTGGAACCACAAAAACCATGTTGATGAAGGACGGTGGACAACCGTTTGAACCAGGCCCGAGAGGCTTGCTTAAGCCCATTAAGAGACTTATGAAGGAGACATACATGGTTCGGTCGCGTTGGGTCAACAAAACCAGGTGGTTGTTTCATGTAGATTGTCTCCTCTAAATCCCCATGCAAGAAGGCATTTTGTACGTCCAATTGACGAAGAGACCATTCGTTAGATACGAATAGTGCTTGTTTTAATCACAGGACTAAAAGTCTCATGATAGTCAATGCCTGGTAGCTGCTTAAACCCTTTCGCAACAAGACGTGCTTTGTAACGAGTAAATGTGCCCTGAGAGTTTGTCTTTAACCTGTACACCCACTTACAATCAATTATATTAGTTTTGTTGACATAAGGGACTAATGACCACGTTCCATTCTTATGAAGAGCTTTGAGCTCCTCGGTCATGGCAAGACGCCACTCCGGAGATTTGTTGGCAACGGTGAATGAGGGGGGTTCAACAAGTGGTGAGGGAGAACAAATGGTGTTGTAGGTGGAGGGATTATAGGGGGTAGTTTGTTTGGGGTTTTGACGTAGATGAGATGGCCTTGTCCGAGGAGGAGGTGGTGGTGGGGTGGGGACAAAGTTCTGGTTTGGAGGTGGTGACATAGGTGAAGAGTTTGCAGGAGATGGTGGTCAGTGGGACTATATCCAAGGAAGATACATGGTGTGGATCGAAAGTCCATTTTATGGCGATTGTAGGGACGAAGGTAGGGAAAACATTGACAACCGAAAACAAGAAAGAGAGAGAGTAGTCAGGTTTACGCTTAAAAACTTGTTGGAAAGGGGATTTATTTGAGGAAATTCTGGATGGTAGGCGATTTATGAGATAAGTGGCAGTTTCAAAGGCAAAATGCCAAAAACGTTGTGGAAGGTGAGAATGGGCAAGAAGAGCAAGCCAAATTTCCACAACGTAACGGTGACGACGCTCAACAATCCCATTTTGTTCACTAGCATAGGGGCATGAGCGATGATGAATAATTCCAAGATTTGAGAAAAAAGGAGAAAGGTTACGAAACTCCCCTCCCTAGTCGGTTTGAACACTTTTTAGTTTGGTGTTAAATTGTCATTCCACCATATTTACAAAGGTTGTGAAAGTGGAGTAAACATCTGATTTTTGCACATGGGGATAGAACCAAATATAGCGGGAATGGTGATCAACACATAATAAAAAGAAACGATACCCATCAAGAGAAACAGTGGGTGAAGGCCCCCAAACATCACAATATATCAAGTCCAAAATATTATTACTCTGAAACGTAGAGTTATGCAAAGAAAGTTTGGAAGATTTTCCCAACTGACAAGTAATACATAAAGAACATAGTTTTGTAAAAACAGGTAAAGAACAACCAGAAACAATAGAATTGAAAACGCGTTCATGAGGATGTCCAAGACGTTGATGCCAAATGTTTGAGGAAGCTTTGGTTGCAGTGAAGACTTGCTTGGGAATCAGTTTAAGTTGAGGAAGATGGATGGAGTATAGACCATTATCACCGGGACCCGTTAGAAGGGTAATGTGTGAAGACTCGTACTTCACAGCAAAGAAAGAAGAGTAAAGTTCAAAATAAACATGATTGTTAAGGCAAAAATGTTTAACAAATAATAGATTTTTTTTAATAGCATGAACATGAAGGATATTAGAAAGGTTAAAAGTTTTATTAGGTGAAAAGAATGAAGAAGAACCAATGTGAAGAATAGGTAAGGGCTTACCGTCACCAACATAGAGGGAATCATTACCTTGATAGACCTCAGAGCTGTCAAGATTTGATAAGTCAGGAGTTGTGTGGCTGTTAGCACCAGTATCGGGGAACCATGTGGTTCCTGTTGTCGAGCCAAAATCTGAAAAATGTGCTTAATTGGCCTAAGGACTGGACCGAACAGCAGATGCAGGCTGATTTGGGCATTGAGCAGGAAGATGGCCTATACCACAAAATTAAAGTCCAAAAACACTGTGTTCTGGGTTAATGCCCATGCAAACTGTCGAGTGGGATTATTCTGATTGTTGTCACGGCCTCGATTGTTGTAGTTACCACAATAGCGGGAACCTCCTCTACGAGAACCACGATTAACAGGAGGCTACCACTGCCGAAAAGACTGCCCATAACACCCACAAATTCGCCTTTAGCCTCTCCCCTTCAAACTACGGGTTTGGAAGGCTATGATCGAACCCTTTCTGATTACCAATCATCTGTTTGACTATGTGGATGGTACCATCCCAATAGAGTGCAGTTGAAAACCCAATTGAGATGCTTACTGCTGTAAATTAAGGAGTTGAGTTTGGTGAGTTTGGGGGACAGCAAGGTGTCCAGTTGAGGCAGCAAACACCTGTGGTGCAGGGGTTGTTGTGATAGGGTTGGGTTTGTGGATCATGTAATCATGATCAGCCAAGAGGTTGTGTAGTTCATTGAAGGTCACAGGTGGGTGACGAGCTAAAATACTTGGTTTTAAACCGTTGTATTCCTCTCGAAGGCCAGAGAAAGTGAGCATGACAAGGTCTTTATCTTTCATTGGTTTCCTAATATTAGCCAAGGTCGTTGCATATTCTGTTACTCGGGTCAAATAGGTAAGTGGTGTTTCATCACCTTTCATTGTTATTCGAAGTAATTGTGTTTTCAACGTGTATTCACGAGATGCAGTGCATATGCACGCTCTAAAGAGAGCCAAAGATCTCTCGAAGTCGTACCTTGAACATGTTGGAAAGAGGCTTCAGAGATAGTGGAAAGAAGGATCATCCGGACGTGTGCATCACTAGCAATCCACCGGGCATACCTGGGGTTATCAGTTGTGGATGATTCCTTGTCAGATTCGACTGTGATTATGGGCTGTGGACAAGGGATGGTACCATCCACATAGTCAAACAGATGATTGGTAATCAGAAAGGGTTCGATCATAGCCTTCCAATACCCGTAGTTTGAAGGAGAGAGAGTAAAGGCGAATTTGTGGGTGTTATGGGCAGTCTTTTCGGCAGTGGTGAAGGCAGCAAGGGTGGCCATGTTGATTGTTTGTTGGTTGGAAGAGGTCCTGTTGGTTGCGCCGACAGTTTCTTGGCCTGAGGGGTGTTGATTTCTTGGCAGGAAGGTTGATGATCGGTTGCATCAGTGAAGGGAGAGGGCTGATCAGTTTCCTTGGCTCTGATACCAAGAGAAACCAATAGGTTCTGTTTATGTTATTGATTGATTAAGGAATACAATAGAGCCCTATATAAAGAGCTAAATATTACAATTTAATACCCTCTAGAATACTTAGTCTAACAAGTATTTAAAGCATTTGGAAGCCTACAATCTTATTCTAAAGAAATTTAGTTGTTGCGGAATCTGAGTCCAAATTAATTTCAACACAAATTAAAGTCCAAAAACAACTTTTATAATTTAGGGCTTAAACCCAAAATGTAACAAAAATCATAAAACTGTGACGATTTTCTACTTGATTGTGTTTGGAATTAATTTGGAGTCCAAAATTTGGACTAAGCTTGTACAGTTTTGGACGGAATGCGTAATTTTGCACAAAAACAGGGATAAAAATGTAATTTACTAAGAGACGAATGAATCTTGTTTTTTACCATGAACTTTCTTTGCAATAACTTGATCCTTTTTTGCATTAGCACTCAAAGAAGCTCTTTTTGTTAGTGTTGATGTAGCATTCATATTCAAGTTCAGTTTGTTGATTATCTTGGGTTGTGGAATTGATAAAGTATTATCATTTGTTCTTGCACCAAGCTTCATTTAAACAAATTAAACACAAAAGCAGATAAATGTTAGAATAAAGTTGATAATTAGCGTCTACAATCTAGAGGTGGAAATATGAGTCGGTTAGGCAAGTCAAAACGGGTCTTTTTTGTATTGATTTGAAGCCCTTTATGTCCAAAAATCTCAAAATTTTAATAAAAACTAGTGTAGCTAATAATTATAGAAACTACAATAATAATAATAATAATAACAATAATGATATAATAATATAATTTCATGCAATAAAATTACAGTTTGAGCAACTTTTAGAGATAAAAAATAACCTGAATCCCGACTACTTATGATGACAATAGTTTTCAATCATACAACTCAAGAGATCAAAGTAACATACCCGTTTTCCAGAACCAAGATCCACCTTCTTTGATGCTGCAGTGAAAAAGAAAACATAAAAATGTTTTTTGAACTTAAACCTATAATCATGGTTTAAAAAACGGTCGAGGCGCGCGCCTCGCCTCGAGGCGAGGCGGTGAGGAACCAAGTCTAAGGCGACGCCTCAGGGGCCATTTTTGTATGTACGCCTCAAAGGGCTGAGGCGTTCAAAGTGCGCCTCAAGGCGCGCCTCACGTTGTTTTAGACTTTTTCCGATGAAGATAGTTAGAAAAGTTCTATATTTATAAGATATATAATTTTTATATGATGTTTTAGACTTTCTATGATGAAATTAGTAAGGAAAGTTCTATATTTATAAGATATAAAATTTTTATATTTACTTTTTAATTCCACCTCGGGCTTACGCATCGTGAGGCGCAGGGAAAACGCCTCGAGGCGCGATTCCGTTCTTTTAAACTTTGTCTATAATATATACCGATTACTAAAAAATAGAAATAAGAAGATATTAAAGCATTTGGCTTTCATCTATTATATAAAATGTATACTCACAACTGCTAATTTTTTGTTGAGAATCTTTCTTTCCTGATGACACCTTCATACTTGAATTATTAAGGTTAGATGATTTATTAGATTTCTGGATTGAAGCTCTAATATCTCCGAATATTTCAGCTTCAAGGCAATCAAGTGACAAGTTATCACTTTCTAATGTTGAGATTGAATCCATTGATTTGTATACTTCCTCTTTGATTCTTGGTAATTGATGTTTTACAACCTTTTCGCAGCCTTCACTAATAGTTGGCAGCACATCTGCATCAAGAACACCTGTGTGCAACAAAGAAAGTGACTCTAAGAATGAGCAAGGTTAACAAGATGTTTGGATGTGTGATTAGGAAGTGGTTATGTGATAATGATCAAAATTAGAAAATATGTTGCAACAAAATTGGACTTTAAAAATAGTGTTTTGCAGGTGCTTTTGATTTTGAAGTTGTACTAATCCGATAATCAAGTCCCATTATTTAAGAAATTAATAGGTAAAATGGCCATAAAAAACGTTTTTACAAATACAAAAGACACATTTTTTAAATGAGAGAAAAAGATCCTTTTTACTATAAGAAAAATGATGAGAAGGAAAATTTGTTTTACCCTTGAAAAATCAATTATGTTGCGCTAATATGAAACTCATTATCCAAAACTGATTATTATTTGTCAAAAATATTAGAAAAAGATCACTTAAAGTTACTATAATCAGATAATTAGTTCCAAAAAGCATATCCAATAACCCTCCAAAATGAAAGAAGTAACGCCATATTAAAGCGGAATACAACATAAACATGTGACTTGAACTTAAACCTGTAATATATACTAATTATTTAGAAATAGAAATAACAACATATTTAAGAGGTTGACTTTATCCTATTATATAAAAGGTATACTCACAACTGTTAACTTTCGGTTGATAATCTTTCTTTCCTGATGACACCTTGATACTTGAATTATTAAGGTGAGATGATTTATTAGATTTTTGGATTGAAGCTCTAATATCTTCGAATAATTCAGCTTCAAGGCAATCAAGTGACAAATTATCACTTTCTAATGTGGAGATTGAATCCATTGATCTGTATACTTCCTCTTCGATTCCTGGCAACTGATGTTTTACTCCCTTTTCACCTCCTTCAATCATAGTTGACAGCTCGTCTGCATCAAGAACACCTGTGTACAACAAAGAAAGTGATTCTAAGAATGAGAAAGATTAACAGAATGTTTGGATGTGTGATCTGGAAGTTGTTAGGTGAAAAAGATCAAAGTCAGATAATAAGTTGCAACAAAATTGGTCAACAAAATAGTGTTTTGTATGTGCTTTTGATGTTTGAAAGTTGTACTAATATGGAACTCATTAATCAGAGGTAGAAATTACTCGTCAAAACCTCTAAAATAATAGAAGTACAACATTAAAAATGCAAAATGTGTAAAGTTGAAATTATAGCATACCATCACTAGTGAAAAATGCACTGTCCCAAGCTAAACTTTTGCGTAAGTTGAACTTCACATTTTTTCTTGACCTTTCGGGTTCCGGTGTTTCAATCAGTTTAGGCATTTCTTCACTATCTTCACTTGAAGATTTATCACCTGCAGTCTCAACTCCTGTTTGCTCACAACCTATCTCATTCCCAGGTCCTGGATATAGTACAAATATAATTAGCTAGTAACATAATATGGATCAAATCAACTTTCTAAAAATACCTATTTAGTAAGAATTACTATTTGAAAAACTGTTTAGAATCGAAGAACAATTTTAATCACACCTATGACCATCTTAAGAACCAAGAATTCAATGCTAGCATTCAAAAATAATTATCCCCATCAACATATTGGTATTTAGCCACACATGAGAGTATGTTCTCTTACTAATACATAATAAGAGTGTAACTACAAAGTTCACCTATGAAAGTAAGGGACAAAAGGCATTAGAGATTAGACACAATGAAATTTTGGATTTCATTGTTCTTACACCACATAAACTGAAATTATGCACTCATCACTCACCATGACGTCACGTAAAAAAACATAGAATTCCATTGGTCATAAATTAAACAAGATGAAAATGTAAAACTATGAAATGCATCCTTATCTAGAGACTTAAACACCACTTGATTAATTCTTCCATGACTTCTAACACATAAAAATATACCAAGTGACATCTTTGCATGAGCCCCAGACTAAAAAGTACAATTCTTATGTAGCCACTTAATACAAATCTGAAGAGTTAAGCAATATGGGTAAGGTTCACAAGAAAAAGACCTTTAAGGGAAAAAGGGTTAGGGGTTATAGTGGTGACACATGTCATGATACCAACTTTTTAACCTTGATACACCATTTTTCTTGTGCGTCATGCTGTGTTTAAAAAAGCGCCGTGAGGCGCTGCCTTAAGCGCGAGGCGCCCGAGGCGCTGGGCAAAACGCCTCAAATGGGCGAGGCGCCCGAGATACATGAAGCGCTCCGAGGCGCTGCCTTAAGCGCGAGGCGCGAGGCGAGGCGCCGCTTCATGTATTTTCACTTTTTTTAGCTTTAAATCAGTTGGGCTTGGCCCATCATTTAAACCAATTTGGGCCTAAATCTGTAGTTGAGCTTAACTTGTGAGGCTGTGACCAATTTAAATAACCCTAAATCAGGCCTGTAACTATATTTGGGCTTATCCTGTGAGGCTGTGACCAATTTATGAATGTTTAATTATGTTCTAAGCTTTTAACTTCAAAGTATTAAAGTATGTTTTGTGTTTTTATGATTAAGAAGTGAAGTATGTCATGCATAATACATTTTTTTTTATTTTTTTAGTGTTAGCGCCTCGCATACGTGAAGCCCTCGCCTCGCCCCTGAGGCGTGGCGCCTCGGATTTTGGGACCGAAACGCTTCGCCTCGCCTCGCGCTTTTTTAAACCAAGGCGTCATGTGTAAAAATTATCCATTAGGACACTCGTTATACCAACCAACCAACATCATCCGCTTTGCCCACAAGGAGTTCACGGATTTGTTTTTGGTTACGTGAGTGGAAATTTTCCAAGAGATCACCCATCCTGAATTGCTCCCACTCAAGTTCGCTTAACTCTGCAGTCCTTTCATCCTCATCCAACACGTCAGCTGCATTTGAGGCTGGGCATTCATTATGTCCATGTATCTCTCATGTGGATCAGTGGATAAAACAATGCAGCATTTGACTAAGGTCTCACAAGCACTAGAGGATCCAGCTTGCATACATTTATTGAAAAAAACAACAAACGTATGGCCTAACAAGAAGCATTGGGGGCACCAGCTTTTTAATCATATGCATTTTTGTTATAACATAAGAGCATGTTAATACTGTATGTTTTACACAAAATAAACAAAAAATAATAATCAACTGTTATCCCTTGCAAGCATTATCATTCTTTTACCCTGCCCACACCAAGCACAACATAAACCAACCATGAAATATCCAAATTAAGAGTAATCAACATTAGAATTGCCACAAAGAAATCTCCCCTTTGTTTGGGGTTTTAAACTGCTAGACCAAACATAATTCAATACCATTTCCACCAAAATATACCTAAAGATCAAAATATCAAATACACATTTTATCGAACAGCTTCCATGCACAAACTAAGAACACATGTATACATAAATTTAGTAATATTTGTATAAGGTATAGTGTACTAACTTTCAGAAATAAAAATCAACAGTTATAAATACGAAAATAACCTTGAAATTGAAACCAGTCCAATTAGGTTAAACGAAAATTACGTTCATCTTCAGTCAATTCAAGTTACAAGATAACAAATCGGAGCTCAATCCTATGTAACAACGAAAAGATACAAGAAATAACCTGAAGATCGGTCGACGGTAACTGTGGAAGAAGACGAAACAGCGATTAGGAGATCATCGCACTGAGATAAAACGTCGTCGTTGGAGTTACCGGATCTTTTCACTTCAAGATCTTCTCCGGCACTGTCTTCCATCTCACGGATTTGAGAAAACGAAACCCTAATTTGATCTGAAACGATGAAGAAAAGCACACAACTGTGTGAAAGAGAGAGGATCTGAAAAAAGTGGAATGAATTTTTGAATTGGAAGGCGGTCGGTTGAAAATTAGAACGTTTAAAAGAGTAAAATTACAAGTATTGTCCTTCAATTATATGTAAAGTTGCATATCCATCTCAAACTATTTGTTGTTACTTGTTAGGTAACTTGATATGGGTTGTGTACTTGTGTTTTGCTTGTTTGAGTTCGGACCCGTTGTTCGGCCCAAACACGACTTGTTTATGCAAACATGTTCATCTGTTCGACCCACAATTAATCCGAAGTGGTTTAAAGTAAACACAAACTTGTAAATTTTATGTAACGAGATTACGAGTCCTTGAATGCATATTACAATGTATGTTCGTCCTTGTTCCTTTATTTGAAGGGGTAGTTGGAGGATCAAGTGCGGAATGAAGACCAAAAAACTTAGTAACGACTTATTTTATTTTATTACTACAAGTCTCTAGAAAAAATAATTTTTCTACGATTTATTACAAAGTTCAACAATCATTGTTCTTTGGGACATCCTTGCACACGGAGTCACGGATGAAGTCTCATTTTAAAAAGACTTTATTACATGAATGCCCATGTGGTATGTTCACATTCTACTTTCAGTCTCTAGTTTTGAAAATTTACGAGCATAACCCATAGTTTGGCAAAACTTAACGATGTTAGCCCCTAAATTGATGGTCGCTAAATTTCCTGTCAACTTTTTTGAAAATGACCAAACTACACTTATATTAAAATAAAAAAACCTAAATTTTATTAGACCCCGCTCTTTTTAATACACACGTGTTTTTGCGTGTGTATATAATATATTTACGGTGATAAATAATAATTCTATAGAGACATGGGTCACTTTCTGGTGCATCATTATCATTACTTTTTTATTTTTCTCTTCTATTGAATAATGATATTAAATAAATATATTTAATATAATTATAAGTAAAGATATTTCTTATTTAATTTTGGATAGTAATTATATCATTAACCAAATTAACTTAATATTAATTAACATTTATCAATTACATAGAAAAATTAATATCTAGTTAAAAAATATTTTAAAAATTAACTTAACAAAATGTATAACTGTCACATCAAATTACATTTTTAAAGACATATTTTCAAAAATTGTATATCAACAGATTAAATTACATTTTATTCAACTCATGTAATAAATGATAATATCGTACGTGCATTTTGAAAGTAATGATTTTTAATTGTAATACATATATGGTGATTCCGGAAGAAGTGTACTTTCAATAAGGACAAGCACAAACGGGACACTTTGTTTGAAAGTATTGTTAATTTTTCTTATTTATGGTTTGTGATAGAAGTAAAAAAAACGTTAGTATAAGATAGGATAGTTGGATTCATAGTCACTTATTAACATGGTAATGGTTAATTTATGCTATTCAAGAAAAAAAATGATGAAATATAATCGTTTCACAATTATGGGTCTTCACACGTATAACTCATGTTGTCCTTATGTCTAAATCACATAAAATCTTTTCCCAAAGTTATTAAATCAACTAGTTTTGGATATGAACCATGTTTTTTTACATAATTTGTTAGATTACAAAATATACCGCAATATAAATGTAACACTCTAAACAGGTCTCACAGTAACATAGACACGAAAGATGTTGGACTTATATGGAATGTTTGACCTCAAGCATCACAAGCACGTTTTGAATGCATCTACATCTTAGATGTAGATGAGACTAAAACTTCACAATTAAACATGTTTGGTTGAGGATAATCTTACAAGAACTAAATCAGTCTAAACAACATACATATATAAATGAACTCATCCATAGATAGTATTAATACTTTGTGCACAAGTGTTTCAACATTTGTTAACCAAAACCAAAAATGAATATGTTTATTAAATCAATCAAAAACTATATTGTGATAGCAAAATGACAAGTGAATTATAATACATTTGTTTTGTTTTCCTAATTAACCTTTAATTACTCTTGGTATATGAAGATTCCATAGCATAACCTTGGAGCAACCATCTTCTGGGATCCCCTTCAATTTGGTCTCCTCTTCGAGGACTTCTTCTTTCACAAACTTTATAGAATTCTGCAAATGTATGATTATTATAACATAAGGTACATCTTAATACAACGTGAAGTTTTAGAAGTGCTCTTTATGTCTTTTCTGTTTAAACAGGGGGTAAAATGTAACTAAATGGAGTTTTGGGATAGGATGTAAACGACTCGACCACAGCCCGAGCTTGCTTAAGCTTGAGAGCGGCTCGTTTTAATTTAAAAGAGTTCGAGTTCAGCTTGTTTCAAACTCTATTTCTAAATCTCGGGTTCGACTCGTTTATTATATATTACTTATTTCTATACATAATATATATTACATTATATAGTTATATTTATCGTAACTTTATATATAATGATAATTTTCTTATAAATATATTTAACGTATTAAATAAAAGTTATATAAATAATAGTTTATGTTTATGCTCGTGAGCATAGTGAAACCCGGGTTAATCTCGTTTATTAAATGATCTTTAATATAAGCTCGAGCTCTTTAAGTTCGACTCGATTCAAACTTTTTGGTAGCGTACCTGAGAAGTGTGTTGGGCTGACGAAAGGCGGCCCCATCTTTCGGGGTCCCACAAAATCGAGCTATTGAATCCAACGGTTGAGATATGAACAGGTGATCGGGTGGCATAATCTGCGGAATTGTTTAAACTTTTCAAATGCCACCCTATAACTTCTGACGAGTCACAAACTGGCCCCTCGATTCTCACCCTTTGTCTATTTGCTGACAAAAATGCCATTGGCCATGTCCCAAACACCCTACATTCAAAATTCAATCATCAGTAAGTTTGACATCTTACTTGACATAAAAAAAAATCCAATAGTATTAACATTTCAATTTTAGAAACGCTAGAAACTTATAAAAGAATGTCCACAAATAATTTAGAAGAAAACAAGTATATTTACAAATACAAGAATATTGTTTCAAATGATAATAATAAAATTAAAAAAACAATTACTTAGGTCATATATTAGTTTTCGGTTTTATGTGTTATATACGTAAACAATAAATCAAAACACTTGTAGTATCTATAGAGGGGAAACTTACTCGATGGTCCTTATCTCGTCGAAGAAACTTAGATCATAAACGTTATAGAGCGAAGCAAAATGAACGATCCCACTTAACTTGTGATACTCAATGTGCTTAAGCGCGACATTTCTTTGATAGTCCAATTCAACTTCAACATCAGTAAAATTCTCCTTAAACACCAAATGCCTATACATAACATTAGTTTTTCGTAAAATATCAGATACTTCTGTAGATTCAGTCTGTGATTCCACAACAACCCACAACAATGGTGGAGGAACTAACGACAATGTATTCGCCATTTTCCTCAAAAGCACTCCTCGAAGCTCATCTTTGTCATTCGTTGGAGTAACAATGATCACAAGCCTTCTAGGAGTCAAATCTACCTCTTTGTCCATGTCACCCTTTTCGATTTTTTCTTCTTTTGGGACAAGATTAGGCCTTTCTTGTACTTTCATCGAAAAAGATTCATCCAACACGCTCCCATCAAAATTCCCATTTGTGTGTTCCACGCGCTGAGTGGAGATTTCCTTCGGTGGAGGGGAAACCTCTTGTGAACCGTTGGATGCAACAACATGACTAGTAGAAAAAGAAGGTTTGTTTGTAGGGGCAAAGCCGGTGACAAACCCGACGATGAAACATACCAAGAAATGGACTATGGCCTTTTTCCATAAATGGACTTTCTTCTTTGGTCTTTCTGATGATCCCATGGCTGTAAATTTGGGGTGGATGATGATACAAATGAAAATGAGGATGGGTTAATACTTTATATGTTTATGGAGTTGATAAGGGTATAAAAGTAATTTTGACTAGAATAATTAGATGTAACCGGTTGATTCATGGTTTATTTTATACAAGTGAACTCAACTAGTTGGTTGTTTGAATGTCAAATTACTTCATAAAAAAATGCCCAATTGTGTTTTTAAATGTATAAATGATTAGAATAATGTTTTTTTATAATGATAAAATCAAAGAATATATGCTTGTGAAACATAAAAATTAATAGTTTAATATATTACATTTAACAAATAATATTCCATATTGGTGGAGTTTTATTTAAAATGGAAGATGAGGCATTGCTTGAGAAAGTCATCTCTTGAAATAGAAGAAAGAATTTGCTACCAAATAGTTGTTGAGATTATAAATCATCACCTAGAGTTGGTGTGAAACTTAAGCATCACCAAAGTTCTATGTTTTATATTATATTTATTTTAGTAAACATAGTATATGTTTTAAACATTTTTAACAAAACCAACTTTTCTCGCTACTATTTAGACTCATATGGTGTAATTGGTAGTTAATCCACTTTTGGATATGGTGTAATTTTTAGTAGAAGGTGGCTATCCATTTATTTTTATTTAGTGTATCGGTCAAAATTTGGTGATTTTTTTTTAGTGTACTTGGTGATGTATTTTGGGGTGTTTTTGTAGTTTTCGATAACGTTTATATGAGATTGCTTATTGTTATTAAAAAAAATAGACTCATATGTGATACATTCTCTCACTGAAACTCATACAATTAGCATGTTTTCTTCTAGAGTTGAGATAAATGCGACCTGTTATGTTAGAAAAAGAGAGTAAGGGCCTTATTTTATAGCGAAATGAGGTGTTTTGTTAAGCATGGATAGGGGTGTCAAATGGATCGTGTTCGCAGGTTAACATGTTGAACCTAAAACCTTATGTTAAATTTTCTTTTGTTTTTTGGATTTTGGTATAAAACACATTTTATAGTTTTTATAAAAATACACAGAACGGGTCAAAAAGCGAATACACTAATTCAACCAAAAAAAACAACTCATTAGCTAAAATGTTTACAGTATCTACCCGAAACGGACTCAAACCCGTTTAGACTAAATTTAAACCTACAAATTTCATAAGAGGTTCGTGTCTTGTAAGAAATTAAAGCACGACTTTGTTACTCAACTTTGTGAATCAATACATTGTAATAATTTGGTCATACTCTTGTATGATTGTAATAACATAAGCAAGGAGTTAACCCAACCGATAAAATTTGAAGTCTTGCAACATAGAAGCCGTTTTAATCCAACTCAACCAAGCATATTTCAATCCAAATTCGTATGTTTCGATACAAGAAACCAAACAAAGCCACCACCGCCTGTCTAGCACCCAGGTACGAACCCGAAAGCGTAACACAACCACCATCCCCAACAACGAGGCTAGACGAAAGCGACAATAGTAACAAACACACAACACACGAAAACTAGAGAACACGACTAGTTCCGGAAAAACACGCGAAAACTAGAGAACACGACTGGTTTCGTGGAGACATCGGATAAACGTATTGGCCATTTCTAGGTTTATGTGCTACCTTTTCTACTTTCGTTACTCCTTTATCTATTAGTACGAGGTTTATGTGCTACCTTTTCTACTTTCTATACTCCTCTATCTATTAGTACGATTGTTTTTCTCAAAACTTTGTTGTTTATTCGTATGTACCATAACTTTTTTTAGTGCCTTATGTGTTTCAATTTCTTGAAAAATGAAGGTTTTTGGTATAACCAGGGTCTCAGTGAAAGCAGCCACTCTATAGGATAAAAGAAAGATTTGTCCTCACCCCACCCTTCTCAAACCGTACGTGTAATTTCTACTATGAGTGCTTTTTTACCGTGTATATTTGTTTGTAAATTTTTAAGGTATTTTGTTATTTATAATTGTCTCAAATCTTTTTATTGAAATTGAAATAAGTGACACCATATTGATATTTGAGTGGCTTCTTAATTCTTGCTGTTTCAGTGACCTTATTGAAAACTTATGAAGACTTTAGATCATAGTTGAAATGAATAACCCTAACTAAAAAGTTCTTGCTTTAAAAATAAATAAGAAATCTAGGGTTCTCGACCCAATAATGTACCATGAAATGCATTAAATATCAAACAAAATAAAATTAGATTCCAACAGTTGTGAAGTTGAGTTTAGATAACGAAACATAATCTAATTGGGTCCCACAACAACCAAAACTGGGCTTTCATGAAGTAAGTTGTATACCTGTTCCTCATCTTGTGCCTTACTTGAACACTCTTTTCGGCCTATGCTTCCTCCACTTAAGTTTGGGCAATGATAACATCCATTCTGGGACTTCACAGCCAGAAGCTTTCATTACGTTTGCGATGTTTTTTAAGTATCGAACATCGGCTTCTGTGTAAAAAGTAACCGCCTCCCCACTCCTACCTGCTCTCCCCGACCGACCTACAAACAGTAACAAAAACCGGTTAATCAAATGGACGGACGGTTTAGGTAACAGGTTCGTGCCAAAAAGGGTGATCTTTTAGTGCATGGCGAAACGGGCCAGGTTGGGATTAATCTGCCAACACTTTATTGTCCATTTTTATAAATATTAAAAGAATAAATATGATTAGAAAGACAATGCTATGATAATAATAATCTAAATTATTGAATAGAATGGTTTAGAAAGCTATTATGCATTAAAAATGAGCTTTGCTCTGCCAACCGCCCTAAATAGAGAAATGAAAAAAACAGTGACCAAATTATGTATTACCTACAGGACATAAGATTAGCATGTTGGGTAACAAGTTTGGGTTGAAAAGACATATTTAGTACATGCTGAAACGGGCCAGGTTGGTTAGGATGGGTTGACTTGTCAACACTTATTCTTCCAGTTTTTAATAAAAATTTTAAAGTTAATTATGATTATAAATACATTTTTATTACAACAATAATCTAATGTTTGAATAGAACAAATAAACAATATAGAAAATTTTATGCTTTAAAAATGAATTTTGGGTGGCTTTCAACATGTTCGGCCCGTTTCATCCATTCCCCTTTTGACTAAAAACTTCTTTGACCCGTTCAAGTTACAAGACAACCCAAATCAACCCATTCACATAAGTAAATGGGTCAAATATAACTGGCAAGCCAAAACTAAATCCAAGAATTTGCAAAATAAATAAATAATGGTTTAAGTTACATACCAATCCTGTGAATGTATGCTGAAGATGAATCTGGAAAATCATAGTTGATCACACAATTGACCCCTTTGAAATCCATTCCACGGGCAATCACATCAGTCGCAATTAAAACCCATGTTTTACCAGCTCTAAAGTTATCGATAGCATTCTCTCGCTGAATTTAATAATAAAAAATCATCAGATACACAAATCTATTGAGAATGAAAGTTTCAGCTCAACTAACCTCAATCATTCAGTAAGTAAGCCACTGCAAAAGTAAATATCAAGCAATGCATAAGGAAATTAAGATTTACCTGTAACTGAGGTAGATCAGAATGTATTACGTCAACTCTAATATCACTAAATTTCAATTCATTGTAAAGATCCTTTGCCCTTTCTTTGTTTTGAACAAAAACCAGCACTGGTGGATTCAAACTCTGCTCAGATAATTATAATGTGTATAAGATACTAAACGAAATTAAATGTAAAAAATCATACATAGGACCCAACAACATTTTCTGGACAAAATAACATTAAATAAAGGACCCATCCAAATTAAAACATAGTTGATGCATATCTTACCAAAAAAATTGATGAAAAACGTTAACTTAGAATATACTTTTTGGAAGGGTGATGTGAATAATACAGTAACGAATACACAATCACTCAGATTCCAGAGAGGAACAACATTAAATTTTATGCCTGTCAGGACATATAGCTGTGAACTTGTGAATTTCTTTATACCCTCTATTTCTGCTTTTACACAGTTTTAGTTTCATGTTTATTTCAACCACCACATAAAGCATTCACTAGAAACCAGTCATCCCATGTCTTTTACACAATGTCAATTATCAGCACATGATATTAGAAGACAATTTATAACTTATAATCTATCCACTTGATAAAGCAAATGACAAATAATAATCAGGTATATTATGCATATCAGGATGTACCTCTTGGAAGGTTTGACGAAGAGCAATAAGCTTTCCTTCTTCACTACCAACAAATACCAATTTTTGTTTTATCGACTCTGAAGCAGAATTCCTGTTTAAAATAAACATATGTAACAGCTAAACAATAAATCAAAAATATAAAAGAAATACAAAGTTTCATGCTTTACTTACTTCCTGCCAATGATTACACGAACAGCATCATGCATTATTGTGCGTGCAAGTTCTTCAACTGTATCAGGTAAAGTAGCACTAAATAATGAACGGATAATTGAAGGATTTGAACATGCTTTTACAACTGCATCAACCTGTTTTAGTAAACCAAGCTCGAAAAGCTTATCAGATTCATCCAAAACAAGGTATTCAACCCTGCAAAGAAAAAAAAGACAATATGTTGGATAAATTCAACTTTCCAAAGGGTTTATACATTCTCATATCCAAAGTAATGATTCCCATTTTCAAAAACTAAAAGTTATTATTTGAAAATGGACTTCTTACAATATGATGAATTTTCCTGCTACTAAAATGGGATTTGATATTAAGATGGTAATTGGTTTAAATTCAGGATACCTATGGATATGGATTTGATAACAGGGTGGAATGAGAATGGGTATTGATTTCTAAACCCAACCCTTTAGGTGGGTGTGTAAGAATATCAATATTATAGGTACCAACCCATTTCCTCAAATGCATACCCAAACACCCTCAAACAAAACACACCCTAAAGTACCAAATCTTGATCCCCCTGTGTAATTGAAACAACCAAAGTGGTGTTGGTTTGTTATCGGTAATGATTATGGATATAAAATTGGTATGAGAAGAAACTGGATTAGGTTTTCCTTACACACATTTGACATTACTAAAACCCAACCCTAGAGAGAGATTTCAAGATCCCTGATTTCATGAGTTTTCTCAAAACTGTCCCCTTAAAACAAGCACCATCAGCCATCTATCAGTCTCATTCCCACATTCCATGTGTGTGTGTGTGTATAAAAGATAAGGTAATCTACCTGCTTAGATCAAGCTTCCTTTTGGTGACTGCAAATTTTAAACGAAGTGGTGTAGATATGAGAATATCACAAGGAACTTTTGAAAACTCGGCAGTGTTAACAAGCTGCTTAGTCATCAATTTTATATAAAATTTCTTTCCTTTTGCCAGTTTTTTACACTCTCTGTATGTCTGAGAAGCTAGTTCTCGTGTAGGGCAAAGAATTACTGCACGAACACCATCCTTTGAAGCACGCTGATAGTACCAAAAATAATTGTTAAAAAAACATTCAAACATTTCAAATCAATAGCAAATGTCTCAAGTACCTTTAGTTTCATAAGCATAGGACAAACAAATGCCAATGTTTTTCCGGAACCAGTTGGGGCACATGCAAAGCATTCCCTTCCCTACCAAAATTGAAAAAAAAAGGCTTCAAAATAGATGTGAAAGTTTTCATGAAACCTACTACATAAGACCGTTAAACTGAAGTTACAAATTTTGTGTTAAAAATCCAATTAAAGTATTCAACCATGTTTCTTTCATTAAACTTGAGTAACAAAAGATTCTGAATATAAGGAGGCATAAACAGAAAAGGATAGTGTAGTATATAGATCATACAGATAAGAGTATTGGAATAGCCTGCATTTGAATCGGTGTTGGCTCTTTGATTCCGAGTTCTGCTAAATTACGCAAAATATATGGCCTACATTCATATCTGTGAACAAAAAGAAATAATAATAATATATAAATGAAAAACCTCAAGTGAGTTTCATAGTTATAGAGATGGCAATATAGCAGGTGGTGCGGATTGGGTAATGGGTCAAAAATAAATTTGGATTGAAAATAGTAAATTGTACTGGTAGTTATCAATTGGAATGACCCACAAACACTTTTTTGTCGATCTTTTAAACGTTTTATAAATAACTAATGTGTTAACTATATTTAAAAAACAATATAATAATAATTTAGAAGGTTGTAAGGGTGGAGGGGGTCGACTCAGATTGGGGGCTAGGGTTGAGTCGGGTAAGCGGATAGGGGCTCGGGTTCAGGTTAAGGGTTCTACAACCAGTGTTTTAAGCATTTGAATTTGAACATTGGGTAGTTTAGGGGTTCATGGGTTCCACCCCCTCCACCTAAGCATTAAAAGTAAACTTCGGGTGGCTAAACCAGTTTATTTGTTTCCCTTTTAGCTAAAAGTATTATTCGACTCACATGAGAAAAAGCCCAACCCAAATTAATACATTCTTAAGTAAATGGGTCAAAATGCCACCTTAGTATGAATTGAAAAATGAAGTAACAAACAGAAGCTACAATCATCATTTTAGGGTTTGTTCAAAGAAGTGTAGTTGGTTACAATAAAGTGAACTTCATCATGCAATAGACAAGAAACAATTTCAATGCCACACTGCCGTAGAAGTACTTACAATTGCTACAAACAGTATAAATACATACATAAGTACCTTGATTTCAACTCAGAAAAATCTTGAAGAGGTGATGGGATATTACTTCCAGATGTATGAATGTTATGCTTCTTACGAAAAATCGCATCCCTCTGAACTCAAAAAGGGTAAAAAAAGTAACTCAATATCACATGTTTATATAATCATCTCACATTCTACAATCTAACTTGAAGTGTATGAAACACACACATGTATATGTCTATATATAAAGAGGGGGAGAGAGAACCTCCATTTGTCTATATAGTTCTTTCTTCCCTTGAGAAGCTTTATCAGTCTCTTCATTCTCTTCGAGTATTGGTTCCGTCTTTGAGCTCTTAAAAACACTAAATCCTTCTACATTGTCTAAACCAATGAAAGTAATCAAAATAAAATATTAAAAAAAACTCAAAATTATCTCTAGATGTCTTCAATTAAACTTCTAAACTAAACCAGTATTCCAGAATTACCTGAAACGCCCGCCCTTCTCTTCCTCTTTTTAAAAGGCTTCTCTATTGCCTTCACTTCCCTCTTTTTAAAAGGCTTATCTATTTCCTCCATCTCCGCCTTTTCGTTTTCAACAAACGTCTCTTCAGAATCATCACTTTTCTTTATTTCCTGAGCAGGAACAAAGTGTTACAGCAATATAATACATACATAGCTTCATACTGCTTTCACAATTCCAAATATTAACACAGTTACAAAAAAGCAGATTTGTTATGCTACTAATACTAGTTCACACATCCAATGTACTTCACATCTAATATTGAAATCAGACTCCATAACATTTAAGCTGACCTAAAATCCCTAATATTCATTCACGCAACAATTACATCGTACGCAGTTAGCTGCCGTAAGCAGTTCAATTGAATAAACGAACAGAAAGTTGAATTCGAAGTTAAACAGCATCAATGTGTTCTTCAACAATGTAAGGTACGGCAATAGTTCTAGAAATTTAGGTATGGATGATATACCTTGAACCGAGCAAAATCACTGGAGAATTTCTTCCGATTGAATGTGATTCCTGCGAAAAGAAACGAAGGACCTTTATCCATCACTCGTATCTCGATCTCTCCACGCAACGATTAACAGTTCTGCTTCAACCGCCACGAAATTAGGGTTTTTAAAGCACGAACTGTAAGCCTCTGTTTGAGTTGAGAAACTACAAAATAGGCTTGAACTTTTACTGCATTTATAACCCTAAACTATTTGTTATTAAAAGATTATACCTTGATTAACAAGTTATTGCAATTGTTTCCAGTATTGAGTATTGTCTACTACAATTTCTCGAATTAAATAAAAAACTAATATTTTATTTATTTGTTTATCAAATGACTTTCGGTTCAATGGTATATAGGTGATTATATTTTTGTGAGTTGGTTTAAAGTGTTTGTGAGTGAAGTAGAGAGAAAAGTATGTATATTTTGTTTATTTGTGAAAACATTTTTCATTTGTATAAACTTTTTAATATTTTTTTAAAGTGGTTGTGAGTGAAGGAGAGAGAAAAAGATAATGATAAAGGTATAAAAAGTATTATTTAATTTAATATGAGAGAAAAAAATTAGTGATTTTTAGTGTAATAAGAAGTTGCTAGAAATGTTCTAAAAAGTACTTTAGATACGATTTAAAAAGGAAAATTATGATTGAGTTATACATGAAGAATATGCTAGAGTTGAATATGTTAAGATCTAAAGTTGGATGCTTTGATTAAACAGAAGAGATAGTGTCTAATTTTAGGAATGGGCAATCTCCAAATACAAGGTTTTAAAACCCTAAATTGGATAAACAAAACATCGACGTTAAGAAAAAAGCAGGAAAACAAAACTTAATACTAGATTTTTTGTGGGAACAGCTATGCCGCTTCCTAATTTTGAGGGTTACCCCAATCTCCCAATTTTTCGAATCCTTTACCTTCATTTGATTTCCCTCATTTAGTTGTTTCTCTAAATTCAGCTTTAAATGGGCCTGACCCGACCATTGTGATTCATATCAAAATCTCATGTGACTTAATAGAGTTTAAGCTCGTCTTATCTAAAGACTTATGTTTAAAACCCGAGCACAATTGTGAGTTATTTTACACACTAAAGGTCTTTAAACAAGTCTATTAAATCTTTTTAAAACTTTAGGTTTTGTTGAATTATAACTTAAGATGATTAATCAAATGTGTAGGGACATGTATGTGACATATATACCCATTATTGATGGACTGGTAATATTTCAAGTCACATTTAATTAGTTATTATCAAAACTAAGAAAACTAATTAAAGTTTAACAATGTTTTCTCAACGGATACAGTCTACGTTTTGGGATGAAAGAACATGGTCGAGGAGGGGGTGGGGTGTTTAATTTTTAATATTCTTATCATCTTAAGTAAATTACACAAGCAGTCCTCCAATTTAAAGTGTAATTTTTAAAGTCTAAGTTACAATGTAATTTTTAAAAAGGTTAAAATAGTAATCTTATCTGTCCGTAGACCATTGATGAAAGCAAACTAGGTTTTTAAGTACTATATACGTAGTTTTAAAACTTTAGGATGATATTTAAAATTTGGCCCAAACCACAGGGATCATCCGTGTAATTTACTATTATTATTATTATAACTATTACTATTATTATTATTTAAATATATTATTAATTAATAATTGATTATTATTCGATTATTTTAAATTATTTTTGAGCTTTTTGAGTTCAATTTGATTATATTTTTATAATTTGAACTTAGAAACATGTTTTTAGAATCAGTGGCAAATCTTGAAGAAAAACGTATAGACTTGGGATTATTTTTTTCCTATCAGAGGGCAGGAACTTAATACCTATAAAATTTTCGGCCGAATACGTATAAATTAACACTTGTGAGCGAAAAATCAGGCCCCCCGGACCCTCACTAAGCTTCCCCTTGTTTAGAACCCAATTAAAAGAAATAGAAAAGCCTATTCGTGTATTAGATGGTCACTATAATATATACTTTGTAATAAAGGAAAATAATTGGGGACACGTGTCACTCTCTGGTTACTCCTCATTATTATTTTTTCATCTCTTTCTCCTATTAAATATTAAATTTTATTTTTCTCTCTCATATTAAATAACGACATCAAATAATAATCTTTATATTAATAAATAAACTTGTGTGGACACATGTCACTTTGTGGTTCATTTGTATCATTTTTTTCCGTCTATCTGTCTCATATTAAATAATGATATTAAAAGAATTATTTTTAGATTTTTAATATAAATCTAATTACGAATACTCATTGTTTAATTATAAATAGTTCAACCGATGTAATATACCGGTTTATTCAACCCGTGTATTACACGGGTTTTAAAAATATAAAATTTTTATTACTAAGTATATAACATTTTATTTATTCAACCCGTGTAGTACACGAAATTTTAACCTAGTTTGGGTTATAATGGAAGTTTGTTAATGTTAATTTGGATCAAAACAGGTTGAATAGGATTTATTTACTAACAGTTCTTTTGTTTAGTTTTGGAAGTAATTAACGTTTTGTATATGAGATATGATCATAAAAACAAAACTAAAATAATAATTATAATAATGTATTTATTTAGATTTAAAGAATCGGTAAACATATCTTAGTAATGGATCTTAACCGCATTTGACTCGTTTAATTTTTAGTTAAGTCATAAATTTTATACGATTGCCTAACTAATTGACCCATATTCAATTAAAAGGTGCTGGTATTTGCACCGTGACATGTTTTTATGTTACTTGTTTTTATATAAAAAAAAGGTGTTTTTTGAGCCTTTAGCTAGTAGTCTCATTGACAAGAGTATCTTCCCAATATCATACTTTTCAAATGAGACCATACCGGATGCATTTGTTATTATTTGCACATTTATCATAGATAAATATAGGAATATGTTCAATTCAAAACTATTATTTTGACGATAACCAAAATAATCATACATTTTTACACAAATATAAGGATGTATATATGCATTTGTGCATATATAAAGTAAGGATGCATGTATGCATTTGTGTAAAATGAATGGTTCTTTTGGTTCTCGTCAAAATGATGGTTCTCAGTTGAATATGTCCCGATAAATATATAAGGGAATGTGGGTGATTGGAGAGAAAGATGCATATGGCATAAGAGAGTTAAAAAAGAATATGTGATGTATTTCATGGAAGTTATTTTTAAAAACTACATGAGATTAGAGATAAAGACGTACATTTCAATTCATTGAATTCTGACGAACCAAATGCATATAAATGTTTGTTGAAAACTATTAGGACTTGTAGGGTTGAAATCAATCAGTTGGTACGTCTGAAATTCCTGATTTAGGATGATTGTACGGGAAAGTAGAAAATAGGCAAAAGTATGCATATTTACTAAAAGACATGAAATAGGTAGGTCTATAACCCCCCAAAGCTTAAGATTTTAAGTACTTTGTCATGACTTTATTTTTGACACTATGACCGAGACTTTAAAGACATCAATAGAAACTTAAACACGTTTAGTGGTGAAACTTTTATTTCGTTAACATCCATATATTACGTCAAACATTTATCGTTATGACAATTTCTATCATGTATGTGGTAGATAAGAAATTTTTCAAAAGTGTTTTAAACAAACTCGTTATTCTTAATGGGGTATGTCTCATCATCGCAAACGAGGATTCGCCTAAGTTCGTCATGGTTTAGCTAAACGGGTCATGTTTTGTTCCACTAGTTGGGTTCACCGGTTTACCCGTTTAACCCACCTAAATTTATGAATTTGTAAAAGAATATATTTTTTACGCCATAATTTAATATGGTTGATATTTTTATGCCAAATTCAAAAGATAAAAAAGAAATGAGCATAAGTTTTTTACGGTTTAAATGTAGTTATTTCACATATATTTTTATTTTGTATTGTAAATTGTAATTTTAGAATATTATCATCTATACTATATAATAAAGTAAAACCATGAGGGACATGTGTCATTCTTTGGTTACTCGTCATCTTTATTTTTCCGCCTCTCTTATTAAATATTAATTTTTATGTTTCTCTCTCCTATTAAATAATAATATCAAATAATAATTTTTACATTAATAAATAAAATTGTATGGACACATGTCAATTTCTGGTTCCTTTGTATCATTTTTTACTGTCTCTCTCATATTAAATAATGATATTAAAAAAATTTATTTTTAGATTTTTAATATACATCTAATTACGGACACTTATTATTTAATTATAAACAGTTCAACCGATGTAATATACCAGTTTATTCAACCCGTGTATTACACGGACTTTTAAAAATATAATTTTTTTATTACTAAGTATATTATTTATTCAACCCGTGTAATGCACGGAATTTTAACCTAGTACAATATATATGTTTTTAAGTTACACATGTTGTTTTCGTGTCAACTCGTAAAAACTTAACATATTCGAGTTGATGCACTTGACGCGATTTTAAGGTTTGGTTTGCTCCATTAACACCCTAAGAACGGTTGAACCCATTGCAGCTATTTTCTTCATTCTTATCACCCAACCAACACCAATAAGCATTGTTATATTTCTTTAAGAAACAATAAAACATAAACAATATGTGATTCTATAAAAAAATCTTAAAATAATATATATTACCCTTTCAGTTTTATTTTGTTTATTTTAATAGACACTTCTTGTAGTTGTTAGTGTCCACTCACTCCCCTTCCACCTTTCTTTCCCATATTCTTCACTTTGGAAAAGCTTTCGGCCCATTTTCTGATTAGAGTCACATTAATCATAATTCAATACATGAAAGTTTTATGTGCATTTTTGCCATTTAATTTAAGTAATGGGTCCAATTTAAACCTAGCAAAATTGTCTTTCAAGCATACTTCTTAAAATATTAATAGATAAAATATGAACCTAATACGCATGATAAGTTGATTCCATAAACATATATTTTTTTAAAAGTTTTATATTTCAATTTAGAAAAAAAGAAGATATAGTGTATAGTAATAAATCAAATTTAAAGAAATGAATGTTATTTATAAAAAAAGAATAGTTACATTTATGTCAAATTAAAATAAAATATATATTGATAATGTATGTATCTAAACCAAGGGTAAAGGGTATAGAGTCCTTGAACATCATTGGCCTCGCAGTTTATAAGCTCGGTCATCCCCGGGTAAACTCATTGGCGAAAGGTCACCCACGCCCGCTTACGTCGGCATTGCTGGTGACCACGTTCGCCCACCAATCTAGGGGAAACCCACCATCCGAAGACCCATCGTGGTAAAACCCTAGCCCACCTGAGCATACTGCACTAAGTGAGACTCAAACCAATGACCTTCACATTGAAAAGTCATGGAGGTACCTCCTACCAAACCAATTGATCTACGACTCATTAGCTTGAGGGTATCTAGGTAAGAGTTGAAATTGTTTTTGGTTTATGGGTGTTCCATTAATGGCATTCACGTAAGTGTCCTATGTGGCAAGTTCCGTGAATGGGATTTACGAAACTCTGTAAATACTTACATGCTTTATTAACGAGATCACATGGTTTGGACACGTGGACATCCATGAATGTGATTCACATAACTAAATATGGTTAACCAAAACAAATTCAACTCTTACCTAGAATTCCTTATTAGTCGAGAAAACTCTTTAATACGAAACTACATAGTCTCGACAATGTTTAATATAACGTATCTAAGGTGTTAGATTTTATCCATTCTATTAAGTAAGGAATTTTAAGTGAATTTTCTAAAAAAAAAAATGACGAGTAATTTTAATAAACAAACATACAAATCCATAAAATAAAGAAAATCACAAATCTAACTATTTTCTAAATCTGTTATATATTTATAATTTTTTTTTACAACTTTCATAGTCGTTAAAGGCATAATAAATTCGTTTAAAATAACTGATTTAATAAGATAATATGTTTTTGTTGTTTTATAGAAAAAAGAGAGGGCCAAAAATAACGTCCCATAATAACAAATAAAAAAACAAAATAGACAATGAAACGTCATCCACTTTAACCATCAAACCACCTCCAATCACCACCCACCTTCAAAACACCATTCATATGCATGAAGCTTCTAAAACACACCATCATCAACTGCAACTGCACCTTCTGATTATTAACTTAAACAACATGAAGTCATTCACAAACCCTAAATTCAGTCCAGGAAGAACAGAGGACTTCCCTGCGCCATTAATAATGTTTCCACGGAGCAAAAGCAACAGACGAAGCAGGTCACGTGCTAACCCTATGTTCGTCCGCAAAATCAACTCCGGCAACGAAGCTATTCCGGAGCCGTCGTCTCCTAAAGTCACGTGCATCGGTCAAGTTAGAGTAAAACGGTTAAACAACAAGCAAACAACCACCACCGCCGTCCGCCGGTGCAAATGGCTCCGGAGACTAAACCCTAGGCAGCTCCGGCGAGTATGGAGAGAGAAAATCTCGATTTTCAGATGCGATTGCTTCGGAAAATCGGAGAAATTACAGGAACCGGACGCGAATCGGATTACACGCGAAATGAGAGGCGTAATCGGAAAAATTAACGGTGAATTGGTTTCGGAATCGCCGCCGAGAAATGTGTTTTTGTTGACGAGATCTAGATCTGCTCCGTACAGATATTCATCTGCTGGTAAGAGAATTTTGGAGGTAGAAGATGATGAAAGTAGTAAGACGGTTACGGAAGAAAGTGAAGAAGATGAAGGTTCCGTTAATGGAGTTGAAGGATTTAAATCAGAGCCGTTGAATCTGAGCAGGTGTAAATCTGAACCAGCAAGAAGAGGAGATAAGCTTTTTATGAGTTTCAGTTTCAGTTCATTTTAATTGTTTTTACAAAACGACGTGGTTTTGTACGACACTGGTCAAAGTGGTCAACACACTTTGTTACGTTTTACCATTATCTTGTAAAAATACTAATTTTGGATATTAATGAATTCTTATATGACATCTTAATCTATATGCGTAAAAATATGAAAAAAAAATGTTACTCTATCCATTTCAATTATACTGGATTTAAGCTCGTAAAAAGGTAGACTATGTTAACTTTAAAACTTTTATGGTAGACTATGTTAAAAATGTAATAAATATTACATGTGAATATTACTTGATTATTTAAGATACATGTGACATAACTACGGGAACAAACATAAATAACAATTATATCATCTTAGTTGTTCATAAATATAAATATATACGTACAAATCTATACATTCATATACCTATACGACGACAAAATTTTACATCTATGAAACTAAGATCATAAATACGCAAGAAAACATTTTAGAGTAGATTATAGAAATCGTCCGTGAGGTTTGACCCAAAAATCACTTTTCGTCCATGGGTAACACTTAGCACATTTATGATTTAAACAGTTTCATGTTTAATCAGTAACGATTTGATAATATTCTGTTAAGTAACCCTCACGTGCCCATCATGTGAGGGGTAAGATGTCATTTTCAACCAAAAAACTTGATGCCTTACCTTCGGTGATACCCCCAAACTTCCCTTTCATCTTTGTTTTCGTCACTAAGGTTTCTCCCAACGCTGACATTGAGGATCTCCCAACTCCTGCCATTTCCAACTTCAACATTGAGGATCTCTTCGTAAGTTCGTATGACCAATCATCTGTGGAATGTGCGTGGTACCGAAACAAATGATTTCGTGAACCCTAACGAGTGTTATGGTAAGCAATACGATTTTCAGCTTTTGAAGCTCAAATTAGCATTCAAGGTGGTGTTTTTTGTATAAAATTTAACTATTACGTTACGTTTCACATAATTATAGCAAATGAACCTGGCATGTTTGGTATCCAACTATTCCACGGATGATAATTTGTGCATTTGAATGTCAGGAGGTATGAAAATGGCCATGGCAGTTACATTGACATGGTAGAAGCTAGTGATTTCAATATAAATGTGTTAGACAAAATCGTAGACGTTCTAGGTTATAATTATAATGGTCATGGAGTATTTATCTACCATCTTAGGATTTCAGAAATGGATTTGAAATTCGATCTAAGGCCCTTAAATAATGAGCATGATTTGAAAAGGTTGTTTGATTATGTCCAGGGGTGATTAAACTTATTGATGTTCAACATTGTGAGACACCATTGTCCACCTTCTTTTGTAGCACTTGATGTTGGGCCATCTGGAACAAGACATGATCGTTATGAAGAGAATGTGGATAACCTGTTGTGTTACGAGGATTTTGTTGATTTGCTTCATGAAGCTGATGATCATGCTCATGATTTGTGGAAGGCAACTTGGACGAGCGGTTGTTTTATGAGGATGTGGCTAATTTGTTTGATGGAGTTGTGGATGTGGATCCTGAGGTTGAGGTGGAGGTTACCATTGTTATACTTCAGGGTTAGCATTGGTGTAGTTTAGGCTTAGTTTTATGGTAGATATATGTAGTATAAAATTACATATACTTCATGGTTACCATGGTGTAAGCTTTTTGGTATGCAATATGGATCATGATTACCATGGTGTAACTTTGTCGTAAAATATATGTAGTTTGCAAATGAATATTGTCTTGTATAGTTTAGAAATGTCACAGTTTGATCTTATCTTGCAGTTGGGTCATGGGATTAATACCATGCTTGACTTTGGAATAGTCAAAGAGCTTAAACTTGCAGATGCTAGCAACAATCAAGCCAATTGTACATACACACAACTCGAATGTATTTTTATTAACTACAAACAAATGGGGTTCAACAAACAACTTTAATGATTATTTATATTATGCAACAAAGCCATGGATAACTTGGATGAGTTGTTTATATTGCATATATGAATCAGGTCTAATCTGAGGTTTTCACACTACCTACAATTTTTAATCGTTTGACAGTTGCAACATTTGATTTTGTATTTGTGGAAACATTCCATGCTCTAACAGTTGTAATGTCAAATCAGAGCTCAAACCGTAGAGCCAAGTGCTTTGACGGTTGTAATGTCGAAGTTCAGACCAACAATAGGATTTAATGATTTAAGCTTGTGACTACTCGCATGCCTAGGGTTTCGGTTGATCAATATCATCATGACGGGAGTTCGAGAAGAAGAGTGGGAAGCAGGACTTCAAAATTGGTGGTGAAATGACAATCTTACCCCTCATTTGATGTGCACGTGAGAGTGGTTAACACAATCATTAAGCACCGTTACCCAGTTAGACATAAACTGTTAAAATCACAAATGTAGGTGGCTCAAATTGCTAAAACTTTTCGAATTGAATGTAAATTGATTTTTGGACTAAACTTCAGGGATGATTTCTGTAATTTACTCAACACTTTATCTATCTACTTTATATTCACGAATCGTCACGAGTGCTCTGAAATATGTATAAATATGACCAAAACTTTGTATTTTTAAGAAATTGTATATATTCTAAAAAAATCAAGTACTTAAAAGTTTTCAAAAAAAAAAAAGACCAGGCTGGATAATGTACGTTTGAAGTGAACCTGACATATTGTGAAAACAAAGTGTCCACGTGAAATGTTTTCACGTATTTCATTGCTAACATTGTCGTATATACTTAAAAAAGATCGTATTTATGACTTTTCTCATTTATGAATTGTATAGATGCTAATGTCGGTTAGGTGTATTAATAAATTTGACGACATGGGTCCTGACCCTTGAATATGGGAGATTGCATTCGATCCAACTGTTGTTTGGATGAGAACACGACACGGTCTTCACATTATTAGCATCATAGAAAATGAAAGAAAGAAACATGAATTTATAATCATCATAAAGAAATTCTTATGTGGTTTAGAATTAATGTATTTATATATATAATTGAGGCACAAACTCATAGTTGGCAAATATTTACCATTTATATATAGTTTTTTTATGATTTTATTTGTTATTCAAAAACAATATTCATAATTTGGATTTCTATTAAGATGATAGATAGCTTTATACAATGAACCTAAATTTGTACATAACTATATATTATTTATTATTTAATTATGTATTATATTATGATATATATTTATTATTATTATATTTATATAATTAATAAACTCGTATAAGCCAGTGAAACTAATCAAACTTTGTGTATGAATCCCGAACTTCATTTCATTTATTAAATAAAATCCAAATTAGGCTTAAGCATAATTCAATTTAAGTTTTTAACAATTCAATCTCAAGTAATTTCTTAATAACTCCTTTTGATTACACCTCTAATTTTGTGTATACCTTAAAATTTTACTCCATAATCTGATATATACTTCTTTAAATTTGATAAAAAAAAAAGTTTATTAAACAATTAACTAAAGTCTAATATCGCTATGAATAAGTAAAATAGGACCACACGTATTAATAGGCCACGTTTCAGGATGGAATGCATACCCAAATAATCTCTTTGTATTTTGGGGCCACTATTAAAGCCCATTTACTTTTTTCTTCTCATTGTTGACTTTTCATTACTCTAAAATAAAAAAATATATGTAAAATTTAATTTGTACCTTAGAATACTTTGATATTGGTTGAAATGTTTTTAAAACCGGTTTTTTAAATTTTATCGGGTTAGGCACAGAAATGGTTTAATCGGGTTGAGTAGTTAACCGTATAATTTCATAAAAGTGCAACTTCAACTCAAAAAATAATAAAAAAGTACATGATTCCATAATAAAAAAATAATCTAAAAGTTAATCCATAATCAAAACATAGTCCAAAAACACTCAATTTGTCAATAAAAGTGCATAATTGTTTTATGTCATTGGAGTGTTAAATGCATCAAGTTCACGATTGGTTAAAAGATAAAAAGTCACTATCATCGTCATCTTTATCAACAATAGCATAACTATTTTCATTTCCTACAATATTAAATAAGAAGTTTTATCGCTTAAATGTTTTTAACGGCAAACAGAAGAATGATGATTTAACATAGTTTTTACATGGACCGCTATTTTCTGAAGAGGAATATATCAATTATTTTTTTTCTAAACTGTGTCGTATGTAAGGTAATTGATCAACAAGTTTTCTATTTGTGACTTTGTGTGTATCCCGGCAATTTTTTTTTGTTTTAAAGTTCAAACATAAAATTTTACTTGTAACTAAAACCGATACAACGGTATTACCGGTAATACTTGCGGTTCAACTGTCATACCGTTCTTCCAATTTTCCGAGGTCAAACTTACCGGGATAGTGGCCGAGACCCTATTCAACCGGTATTACCGGCCGGTTTAAACCGGTTTTTAAAAGATTGGAAAAACTTAACTCTTTTTCACGAATAAAACTGGTGCTTTTTCATGGTGAAAAACTTAGCAACTTAACGTGCTTATTTTTTTACATGTTGTATAGTTGGTCATTAAAGAGTGGGATACACAGCTTAGCAAATAGCAGGTTATAAGCTGTGAAGATGGTGACGCTTTCAAATGCTTAAATCCCCCACGCTCCTCCGTCATCTCATTTCTCACCAACACACACACACACTCATGGCGATGGATCTGAAAAAGTGTATGATTACTGTTTTCATCCTCTTCCTCCTACTCGCAGTACCTGGTTTCTCCAAAGGTTCGTTCAATAATTATCGTTCAATTCCATTGCTCTCGATAAGTGACGGATCTAAAACAAAAGTTCCAACGGAAATTTTTTTTTGACCGTACTTTCATGTAGATGAAACAAAAAAATTTTTGACCGTACTTTCATATAAACATTTTTTTATGGTAACATGCGACTGACGAGGCGCGGACTGGTTTGGCGGAGGCAACGCCGGTCGGTGGTCTCAGCTCAGGTCGACTGGTCGGTCTCTGACACTCACAGTTCCCGCTCTCTGTCTTTCTTTCTGGCGGGCCACTTGGATAAGTTGGGTTTGAGAATTGAGACTTTGAGGTATTGTGTTTTAATAAAACATTTGGGCTGCCTAAAGCGCAAATGTTTTATTAAAACCCAATACCTCAAAACCTTTAATAAAATGTGGTGAATTTTTTTTTATAAAGTATTAAGTTTTTTTTTATAAAATTTTGGATCTTTTATGAAGTGTTGAGCTTTTAAATTTTTTTGAGAGATAACGTAATTTTTGCCTAGAGGTAACGTAAAGGGTAACCGGATACATAAAACCGTAAAAACTTTTTTTTTTGCATTACGCGTAAAAGTTGAGAGGTAGCGGAGGCTACCTCTAGCCCTAGGGTAGGTCCGCCCTTGCTCTCGATCGTTCTTAAGCCCTAGGTATTTGTACGTTTCTTCATACTTTTGTGCGCGGATTCGTCACGTGCTTGTTTTTCGTGAATCGATTGTGTATCTCTTACATTTTACTGATCGATCTTCGATCTCAGTTTGATGTGGATTTGTTGTTTGTGTAGAAGGACTGAATTCAGAAGTTTATGATATTGACTACCGGGGACCTGAAACTCATTCGCATAGACCGCCACCAAATCGAACCGGAAGTGGTGTTCCTCATAGCAATATCAAGAAGCATCCCCGGTTTAAGAGACAAACAACTCGAAATGCAATAAAGAAGGTTAGATCGTTGTTTGTTTATATGCAAACTTGAAATAGCAATGTTTTAATAATCAAATAAGTTATGCAACCGGCTAACCCGTTGAGCTTATATGAAAAACTGGATGACGTTGTAAATAATAAAATATAAAACTGGTTATTATGTAATTTGGACATGCACTGTTAACGAAATATGGAAGTCGGGATAAACAAAATATAGAGTTTAATTTAGTAATGAACAAGTAAATGAGATTTTGAAAGGATAATAATAATAGTAATTAATTTTTTTGAAAAGCCGGACCAACTACCGGTTGATTCGTCGGTTTAACCGGTCTGACATATAATCAAGGGTACCCAACTGGACCGATTATGTAACCGGTTTCTGGTTCGACCAACTGATCTAGTTCTAAGAACAATGTGAAAATACAATGTGTCCTAACAAATCTCTTAAAACTAAAACTATATCCTTCTTAAGTGATGTACAATCCATTTGACTCGTTTAAATGAATGATTCACACATGTCATGTTCAAGTTATACAATTTTAAGTATATTTGGGTTGGTTGTATCTTTGAAACAAATAAATACGCATATCGTATTTAGATTCAACAATTTAATCCATTAACCCGACACGATTTTCACCTATAGTTTTTTTTCATGGAGTAAAAGAACGTGTTAAGTAAAAATCAGGTTAGATAAAAAAGTTACTTTATTAGTAAAATTATTATTATTTTTTATAAGTCTACTTACATAAACTTTTAGCATATTATTAAATAAAATTGAATTTTTTATTCCAATCATTGTCATAGTTAAAAAGATAATCATAGTTAATGTTTTCTTTATATATCATTCTTTTAGTGATTATATATATATGGTTTTCACCAGGGACGAAAGCTTAACCAGTGAAGGATTATTGATCAATGGTGGCTTAATTACAAGTTCGGGTTGATATATATGTTTTGTGTTATTTTATATATTTTAATGTGTTATATATATATATATATATATATATATATATATATTTAAAATATGCTAAAATGGATATGATTTATGATTTATTGGTAAATGGTTTACACAACCAACAATATATATAAATCAAAGCATTTTAGTCATATTTTTTTGCTTCCATATTATAGCTTTCAATTATGTCATTGTTTTAATATTGGCACAAAGATTGCAATGTAATTTATGAACTTGTTTTCTTGTATAATGCCTGTTATATATAGTATATAATGTGATGATAGTTCCAATTAATGTTTTTAATTATGATTGTTTTATCATTCAACAATATAACGAGTTGGGTTAGTATTTTTATCTGATTTTTTTTAGTGTTACTAAAAGATAAAGGCACAAAAGGGCATGTTTGTAAATAAGTACAACTTGATGACATGTTTGTATTACTTTAGCTCATGATTGTTTAATACATAATCAATTTAAACAGAGAGGTACGAGAACATCATAAGCATTTGTATATTTTACGTTAGTTTTGATGCATAAAGCGGGCGTCATGCGATTCTCTGTTTTCTACTTCAAATTTGTTTTAGTATTAAACGAATCCTCTAGGTTTTCTTTTAAAATATTTTTTTTTACCATCAACAATAAATTTCATTCATATAAGAGTTAGCAGGAGACTAGCAAAAACCCCTATTTCAACACCAAAATCTAAAAAACCATTGCCAAATGACTGCAAATCACCCTATAAAAACAAAGGAAATCAAAATTATAAGACAACTACCTCAATAACCGGGTTTACCACCCATTTCATCGAGTCTAGGCAGACTTTATTCCATGTAATAACCTACATATTATCCACCAATTTATCAATCCATTACTATTCTATCAGAGATCACACAACTTTTGGTCCTTTACAAATCATAAAGATCAGGGAAACGATTTTTAAAAGGGGTAAATCCAAACCAAGTAATTTTTCAAAAGGATGTAATAGACCTATTTCCAAATTTCTTTCTAAAAAGTTCACTGAAAGACCCATTTGTGGAGTCCAGATCTTTGAATATCGAAACGACATACAAGGGGAGGTTTCCCAAAACGGCTTTTACTAGTGTTAGTCTTCCTCCAAAATGAAAGGTTTCTGGCGTTCCTTCCACTTAACTTGTCTTTAAAGTTCCAATGTCGTATCTCAAATGCCATGAATACATACAAGTACATACACATATTCATGAATAAATACATAAATACATACAGTTTTACAACATAGTATGGTTAAGGTATTCACGAGATAGAAAATATACCCAAATCAAACAAATGCACATAATCATTGAAGAAGATTCAAGAACATGTTAAGTCATCAACATAAACTCATAAAAAAATCATATATACATCATCAAAATGAGTTTGGATTCATCTAATATTAGTGAATCAAAGATGTTTATCTAATAAGGCTTACAAAAACCACAACTGAAGTTCTTGGATGAAAACATAGTAGATCTAATAATTAAACCAAGAAAATGAGTAGAAGTTGGTTGTGTGAGGTTAGAATCTCCTTGAAAGTGTTCGATCTTCAATCGTGGCCTCAAGATATGCCCAAAATCACATAAGAGGGTTGGGAGAACTAGGGTTTATGTCAAAAAAAAAATAGAATCTTTGACAAATGAGGAGAAATTGAGTATAAAACCCGACTGTGGGGCCGAACACGACCTTGTCTAAAACTGACATGTCCGTGTGGACCATCTTATCAGTAATATTGGCATTGTTCTTTGCAACATTTGGCTGACATGCCCGTGTCATAAACTTTTGAGTAAATTACAAATTATGTCCTTTAAGTTTATATAAAATTGTAAGTTATGTTCTTTGGTTTAAAAAATCTGAAACCTTTACACACATTGAGTCCTTTTTACTAACTGGAGATAAGTTTTTCTGTTAAATCCAGTCATATGCTTTACACATGATGATAAGATGGTCATTTTAGCTTATAAAGGATGAAAAATGTAATTACTCCAAAAGATATTTTATTAAATAAAAAACCTCTCTCTCATCTCTGATCTGATCTTCAATATCTCAAAACTCTCAATGCAAAAATTCACCATCAGTCTGTATAGATTTAATTATCCTGAAGAAATTTCAAATTTGCAGCCATCATGTTCTTCGATTATAATTTCTCTTTATCCAAGAAAGACATTTAAACAAACTATCTGGTTAAAAACGATGATTCTAGTATTGATTAAAGCAATTTCTTATTATTTTCTTTTGAATTTCTAGTTTATACAACCAGGTGAACGAACACTTCAAAAACTTAATCTTGAACATTGAAAGCTTAAAAAATGTTGGAAAACAACTTGATTTGAATGGCCATTTACTCCCCGTCAGATGATTATCAACATCCGCTCCAAATTTCGATGGAGTAACTTGCAATTTTGGTGGAAAATCGAAGATCTTAGTGGGAACCCAAACAAGAAGTCATAAAACCCGCAACCATTCGGTTCATCTGGGAACAAATCCCCGGACAAGAAAAATATCAATGCCTTTTCTAGCTTCAAACACATCAACATATCTCCATTCTCGATTAAAAAATTACAGTGAAATCACTTTTTGAAGCTTCAACAACGGTTGAACACTTCTTCCTCAAACCTTGTTTTACAGAAGTTGCAGATCTGGCCGGGAAGGTGGTGGTCGCCGGAGGAGATGGAGATCTAGCCGTCGATTCTGTACGGGAGCAACGTTTTGAGACCTAGTCACCGTTAGAAGTAGCAGTGGATTTGGGTAGGTGATTGTGCTGGATAGAGGGTAAAGTCACAGGGGCAACATTAGAAGTAGGTGTCATCAATGGCTACTCGAGCAACATCAGAAGAGGCGATGGAGGAGTGGGTGGGTTTATGAAGAAATGAAGTGTGTGTGGAGTTTAAATTAAACTAGTATTTATCTTGCGCGCGTTGCGGCGCGCTACACCGCGACACACGTGTTGTGACACGTTAAAACGCGAAAACATTAGCATTAACATGTCTACATAAGTTAATCTGTTTTACATGAGTACGGTTTACTAAACTTCATAAAATCTAAAAGCTAGTTAAACACAAAATAACTAAAGGCAAGCATGCTATCTTTATATGAAAATGAAAAATTAAAAAATATACTTTGCAGAACAGCTAGATTTTGCAACCAGCCGTTTATTTATCAACTTTTTCATGCAACTCCATCCACTATTCCAATCCCTGCTTGAGCTAACTCTAAACTGGCATGCTTTTCCCTTTCATTTTTCATGACTGTAAATAAAAAAATACTAAAAAAAGGCACCATCATTTGCTTAAGGTAAATAAAAGGCAAAAAAAAGTAAATGCATACATTATAGGGAGCAAGACAGCCCACTTGCTTCAACAACATCAATTAGCTCTTGTTTTCCATAAACTCAGTTCCATTAGAAGTTCCTCTCTAACAACAAAATACTGTCCATCAAATCATGCCATTAATAACAAAAATAATGTAGAAAAATAAAAGGAAAATGAGATTATGAATATAGCATACTTGTTTTGGCATGTTAAGCTTGGGCTTGACTCTTCATCTTAAACATAAGCATACAGTGAAAGTTTGTCAAAATTTACATTAGGGGTGAAGAGTTTTGTTGGAGCTTTGTGGCGAGGAACCTTTTGTGTACGTCGTAAAATGTTTTCTATATCAGAGCGGACGCTTTTTTTCTTGCAACACATACAACCATTGCAAACATCAGCAACACATATGCCACCCACTGCTACACAACCAGAAATAAGGTCAAGAAATAAACTGGCCCCAACATGATAAAAAACCAAACATTAAAAACTTGTTAATTCACCATAATAATTAGATAATCAATTCCTAATCCAAAGATATCCTTATGCATACACCTTGAAAACAGAATTCAGTTCCAAATTTAGAGGTCAAACATTCAAAGTCAACGCTTTCAAAACTCTAATTTGAGATGAATCTTTTTACTTTTTCTATTACCTCCAAAATGTTAGATTGTTGTAATTTTATTTACTTAAATGCAGTTGTTACTTTTTTTATGAGAAAAGAAACAATTGTCATCCATTTTGACCTCAGACATACAGTCATTTGACCATGAGAAGTTAGATATGGTAAAAACTCTAATTTTTCTGTACATACAGCATACGAAAATTGAAGTTAACCAACATTAGCTACTGTATAGAACAAAGCGTGCAGATTAGCATATTATCAAATATGAAAATCAAATTGCATCAATTAGATACATCTAATGTCTCATATAATACTATTTTTTCATAAATCATAAGCAAACAAATGGAAAAATGTATGAATACCATTCACTTAATTTTTCTGCATATAGTGTTCGTTTTGAGACATAAGGGGCATGGAAAGTATTACCACAATAAGTAGGCATATATGAACTCAAAACATTAAAATGCATAGATATCTGGACGACCAACTCTCAAGCACCCCAAAACAAAACAAAGTCCAACATAAGAATACTAACTCAAAAGATGGTGAATCATTATATATTGTGGCTGGGCCACATTGCTGCTGCTTCTGAGTAGTGTTATGATCATGTGGTAGATGTTCTTGTTTAGTGGCAACTATGTCTTCTTGAGTCCTTGTTATTAGCAGTTATAAATGGCCTACAAACAGGTAAATGTAAGCGATGAGTTTAATAGTCTTTCATAATGTAAATCAATTTGGTTACCTATTTACCAATAGAACCTGCAAAATCCAACCAATAGAACCTGAAAAAAAAATCAGGCCATCACACATGAATCTATGTACCAATAGAACCTGCAAAATCCAACCACAGCTTCAAAACAACAAAATTTGTTCGGGAGAAAACGTGAAATCCTCCAATTCAAATGATACCATCACCGATCCACAGGGAATATGATGAGGGAGCGATAACGTCCACTACCGGTCAATGGGAAATTTCCCTAACGTAGCCCTAAAATCTTCTTCCTAAGCAGTTCAAATTCTTATTATATAAACATGAACAATTCATTAAAAATTTCCATGATCAACACAACAACGCATCATTTCAGGCTCTGATCTGTAAAGAATTGGACAAAGAAACATAAATCCATCATGGCTGCAAATAAATCGGTTGCAACGTGATAGAAACAATTTTTCCTTTCACATTACCATCCGGATTGCCCCGCCAAGATTTGAATTTTCATAATATTTTTAATAAAAGTAATCGTCACAGCCTCTTTGTTCAAACAAAATCCATTGTAAAAACCCCAAATATACGAACTTGTTAAAATTTATAAGCCTTTTGGGGTGAAACAGAAACCAGAAAAGTGTCAAATACGTACATCGCCGTCCGACCAAAGGCACCACCAAACCCGGCAAACACCACAGACACGGCGGTGCAAGAACCACACCACCACCAGCTACGGTTCAGCGATAGGGAAAATATAGCCACACAAACCCTAACGCGTACGTAACACAGAACCCAGATAACAAAAAGATGGTGACAAACACCACAGACACGGCGGTGCAATAACCACACCACCAGCGGCTACGGTTCAGCGACAGGGAAAACATAGCCACACAAACCCTAACACGTGCGTAACGCAAAACCCATATAACAAAAAGATGGTGACAACTGACCATCGTATAAGCAAGAAGCGGCACACGTATAAAGCACCAATCACATACCGGCATGAAGTTCCGTCGAAGGCAACTAAACGCGACCGCTACCATAGCTCCACCTCCACCTCCACCTCCACCACACCACCACCACATAGGATCACATATATAAAAACCAAAAGAAGCATACCTGTACACGATCGTGGCGACAGCACAGCGACAACGACAACGACCGCCTGGAATGATGGTGAGGGTAAACCCTAATTTGGGTGAAATGGGGAAAGAAGAAACGGATCACATACATATAAAAGGCAGAAGAAACCTAGCTGTACATGATGCATTACATGTTGTACATCACTGCTCTACTATTTCTTCCCACGGTCTTTAAATAGTTATTATAATTAAAATTTGGTTTTAGATTACACTTTTTGTCCTTTATATGGTAAAATGACCATTTTATCCTCATGCGTAAAATTAATAGAAAAAGTTAACATCAATTAGTAGAAAGGACTCGATGTGTGTAAATGTTTCAAAAAAAGGACATCCAGTGTAATTATTAAAGTCAAAGGACAATGTCTGTAATTTCATATATAGTTAAAGGACACAATTTGTAATTTACTCTAAACTTTTTCTTCTATGATTTTTTCAATCCTTGAGTTTTTCATAAAAAATCACCAAGTTTCCACCATAAACTATATTATTCAAATAAAACACAAATAAGTTATCAATGAATTTGAAACAAAAAATACTAACGATAGGAAATATGTATTATTTACAAGTATGATTATTAACATAATAGGAAGTCTCCAACAAAGATATACAAATTGTAGAAAGTAAACATGAGTATAAGCAGGGGCGGCCCTAGGGGGGGGCGGAGAGGGCGACCGTCCGGGGCCCGGTCTCATAAGGGGCCCATAGTTTAAAAAAAAATTAATTGAGTTTGATCATTTAGATTGTCTTCACCAGTTACATATTTCATGTTTTAGAATATTACAAAAGCTTGAGTTATATGGGTTGGTTTTAAATTACAAGGAGGTTGCAGGTTCGATTCTTGCAGCCCTCCTTTTTATTTTTCTTCTTTTTAAAATAGATCATTGCTCCCCCTAACTTTAGTTAAATTACAAAAGTCACCCACAACTTTTTAATTATTAATCTGACACCCATGACTTTGAGAAAATGGCATAACTAACCCCTAACTTTATAAATTGGTAATTTGACACTTCTCCCCCCACTTTGGTAAAATGGCAAAACTCACCCATAGCTTTGTAAACTGTTAATTTTACCACCTCAAGTTTAACGAATTTATCGTTTCAATGTTAACTCCTATTCGCGCCACAATTTATCTATTTTTCGAACTCCATGACCGAGTCGTGGCAACTTCATACGTTTCTTTTATGTAATATTAACCCACTTAGAAATTAAAAAAATGCCCACTACTTGTATTATCCATTTATCTTATTAACCCACTTAGAAATTAAAAAAAGCCCACTAGATTTTCAAACTTTTTAAAAAATAACAAAATAATCGTTATTCGTTTGTTATAGTTTTTTATTATGTCACTAGGTTATATACCCATGTATTACACGGGGTTGTTTAGAATTCAAATTTTATATTATTTTTTCATAAAAATAAAAACATTAAGATAATTTAATTTCAAACTTCAAACTTAAATATGGAAAATTAGAAGATTTTAATGAGAAGAAATATGACGACGACACGTGACATTATTTGGAATCATTTATTAGAATAAAGATTATGAGTTTATATTATGGGGCCCGTTTTTTTAAATGTCCCGAACCCAAAACATTTTGAGGAATCTCAGGAACGGTCCTGAGTATAAGCTATAACTATGGATGTTGTATGAAAAGTGCATGAATCTGAAATTAAACCCCAAGAATGTATTGAATTGCAAATTAAGAACGTTTAAGCATGTTTTTGTGCACATTTTAAATACCAACGGTTATGTAATGTAAGTCGATCTTCGTTTGCTCTTTTGATGAGTTATTGGACCTTGACGCTATAATATTCATGGGCCCGAAGCCCAATCCGGTAGTAGATGACTAGAGATGGGCAAAAAAAGCACTTTGAATTTTTAAACCGGTCTTAACCCGAAAACCGGTTCGCCATAAACCGGTTCAAACCCAAAGAAAACCGGCGGTTACAAACCGGTTTGACCTTTCCTGATGCCGACCGGGTTAGGGACCGGTTCCTCTGAACCGGTTCAGAAAACCGGTTCAAACCGGTTTGTTTTCTAATAAAATGCTTTCAAACCTGCGGGCAGGGAATGCAAAACCACGTTCACCGGCACTGCTGCACTTCACCAGCAGCCTGCACATACCTGCACCTGCACATCACCCAACAAAACATTTTCAAATAAATTGCTTTCAAACCTCAAGCATGTGAGTAAAATTAATGGTTCTTGAAAATTACACTCTTGAATGCTAGCTTTTCTTGGAAATTACCACTCTTAATATGATTTGATTTAATTTCATTCTCTCTAGTCATGAGTTTCTCCCAAGTTTCTCCCTCCAAGAATGAGATAACTGTTGATACATACAATTATTCCTCAAAATACCCCGCATTTAATTTTCAACAATTCTTGAACAATGAAACGACAATTTAAGCTAATGGAGGCGTTCCAATATTCCACGATTCACGAATTCATGCTCTTTCTGCTTCGTTTACTTCGCTTAATCACTTTTCCGTTACAAGACAAGTTTCTCCCTCCCATTTAATATGAGTATTAATTTAGTTTCATCCTTCTCTAGTGTTGTTAAATACTTGAATCTGGTAATTCAAACATGATTTTTATCTCTTCTGGTCGTGACTTCAGGTTGCAAATTGATGAAAAGATTCCGAAATAACCCTTCAAGTTTAAGGTTCTATGTGTTTTCTTATTCAATAATTTATCCAAACAGTTTAACATTGCTTTCTCCCTCCCATTTATTGATTTTTTTTAATTAAAAAAAACCGGTTTAAGACCCAAACCGGTCTGTAACCGACCCGGACCGGTTTAATAGATTTGGGTATTCCGTGCTTGTAAACCGGTTTAACCCGAACCGGTTTTGACCAGAAATTGACTAAACCGGTTTGGTTCAGTTCAAAAAAACCGCTTTGTGCACCTCTATAGACGACTATGCTCTCAGATTCGTTGAACAAATTTCCATGGGTCAAGTTTTTTAGAAATAATTACAAGGATGGTCCTGTGGTTTACCTTTAACTTTTGACTTCTAGGAATAGAAAACTAAAACTTTGGCTCAATAGTTCGTACGCTTGTAACAAAGATAGCTCCCAAAATGAATGGCCGATTATGTGAAAAAACTTAAATGCCCTTGAACTTAACAAAATCGAAACATAATACACATACTTATAACTTGAAACTCTTAGTATCATACATGTTACTTTTTACAAACCACATGACTTTTCATGTAATTAACTCTAATTTTTATGACGATTCGAACACAAATATTTTGTACTATTTTGTATGGTTTATTTCTTCATTTAAAAGCTTGAGTTGTTATTCGTTTATGAGATTCTGTATTTTATGAAAACAATTTTCATGACATCATATAGTTATATATTTTTCTTTCACTTTATAATTTCAATTTTTGGTTGTGTTAAATATTTACTTTTTGTTATAGTTATTTGATTTACTATTTAAATTAAATTACCTTTCTACTTTTCTTTATTTCAGTATTCGTTACATAAAAAAATTACATATTTGTAGTTTTTATAATTATAGAGATAAGATTAAATGTTCTCTCTATATTTTGATATTGTCGTTTAGATGTCCATGTGACGTGTACCTTTTGGAATTAGCCTATATAGAAATAATCACCGACTATATGCACTCTTGAAAAGACAAACTAACAAAATTAAGTCTCCCATTTTAAGGTAGTTGATGTGAAGTCTTCGTGTTTTGATGTAACCATATGTTATATTTGGAGTGATCAAAGAGTGATCAAGTCATTATGTTAAATATATGAGATACGTGTAAGCAAATCTTTGTGTAATATATTATCATAGTCACATAGATTGTAATCATATATACATATACACATTGTATTCATATCAAATAAAAAGTGAAACCGTATCAAATAAAAAGTGAAATTTTAAGTCGAAGTGTACGAAACAATCTGGATCATTGATGGTAATTCTTCAATGTTTAAAATTGAGATGGTGTGACAAGATGATAAGTTAAAAAGTGGCTCAAATGACAAAAGAGAAATATTTTCATTTAACTTATTATTATTATTATTATTATTATTATTATTATTATTGTTGTTGAAATATACCATAAATCCAAGAACCACATTATCCTTAATTAGTCTAATATTTATACATGCTTTGTATAATGACTTTTAGAAAAAAAAATGTTAATGCATTGTTGATTGTAAAAGTTCGTATGAACTAGTTACAATGATGCGTCTAGATGACCCAATTACAATAATATGACAAAACCTAGTACAACAGAGCGTCTAAACCACAATGTGTGAAAACATTAGGAAGGTATGTGACCCATGTCAAAGTGTCGGTAAAGATAAAGAGAGTTTTGTGTCATATTTACCAAAGCTTACCAGTGATAAACAGGGTGTCAGATCCACGGGAAGTTAGTGGATGATGTTTTAGCCTAAATTGATTACCATTGACAAACATAATGTAAACTTGATGTTTAGATTGAATATGGAATTTGCTAACAGAAGATAACACAAAGCACCATATTCCAAATGCAATTCAAGAAAATATGTTCACATCCGAGGTTGAATTGGTAGCACAATGTATAAATAGATGGCGCCATATTTTGAGTACATAAGCGAATGAACGTTGTAGTACATATAATAACATTCGTTCGTTAATTACTTTTTTTCTTGACGTCCCGATATAAATTTCGTTAAAAACGGAGTCGTATTAAATTAAATGTATGTTATTTTTTAGGTGTCATGGGTTATATCGACTGACGGTAACGTACTGGTACCGTGAAGAACGAGACCGAGACCTACTGAAAACATCGATTTTGTTATATAACTGTTTTTTACGATCTTTCGATCTCCATAACCGATCCGCCGTAACTTTATACGATTCTTCTATGTATTTAACCACGTTTCTTTTTTATGTTTAGCCACGTTAATGACACCACCTAAGGCGTTTAAGATACGCCTCCCACCGCGTGACACGGACGACTACCGCTGCATAGTGCGAGGCTAATTTTCTAGTTTATTAAATAACTAGGCTAAAAGCCCGTGTATTACACGAGTTGAATAAATAAAATGTTATATACTTAATTAGTAATAAAAAAATATATTTTTAAAAACCCGTGTAATACACAGGGTTGAATAAACCGGTGTATTACATTGGTTGATTAAAATATAATGTAATTTGTTAACACACACTCGTCAAAATATGTATTTAAAAAATGTAATTTGTCGTGACAGTTATAAGCTTTGTAAATTCATATTAAATTCATTTGATTGATGATACGATAAGTATTTATAATGAAATAATAAGTAGCTGTAATTAAATTTATATAAAATATTTAAAAATAAATTCTTTTGATATCATTATTTAATAGGAGAGAGAGGAGGAAAAAAATAATAAAAATGAACCACAAAGTAACACGTGTCCATATAATTTTTATTTATTAATACAAAGATTATTGTTTAATAGGAAAGAGAAGCGGGATATTTAATAATTAATAGAACAGAGAGGCGAAAAACAAAGGGTGAAGAGTAACCAAAGAGTGATACGTACCACAAAACATTTTTATTTATTATGTTAGTAAGATTTCATAAATCTAAAATTGGTATCTACCCGTACGCTTGGTAACTTGAGTTCGACGTTTCTAGTATTTTCATCAATTTTCTTCATTCATCGATAGATATCACCATCACCATTTAATTAAAAATTAAACCCTACCTTTAACCTCTAAATACAATACATGGCTGTAGAGGTGTCCTTTTTACCCGAAACCCAAATACTGAACCCGACCCGAATTAACCCGAACCAAATTAAGATGAAACCCGAATAACCCGAACCCGATTAAGATGGAACCCGAACCCGATTAAGATGGAACCCGAACCCGAAGGTAGTATTCGGTTTGGTAATTGAGTTAAAAAATGTTAATCGGGTTAACCCGAATAATAATAAAACTATATTTCTATTATTTTATTATTTATTTATAAACTTAGCTCAATATACATGTAACAATTTTTAGTGCTTATTTTATTTGAAAATTTTTAATATATGACTGGAAACGGACGCACGGATATGAAGGTGGCAATTCGAAAAGTGAACATTATAGTTGTTAACTTGTTGATTCGATTTGATTTTTTTTTAATTTTACACGATTGGTTGATACGATTTGGTTTTATGTTTATTTTATTTGATGTTTTTTTAGTTAATATATGTGTTTATTGCATGAGTTTGAATTAAAGATCATATTGAGAGTGTTTTTATTTGATATTTTGTGTTTATTATTTGATAAATATAATGTTAAGTTAAATTGTAACGTATGTTTTGCAACCTGTATTTAGAAACCCGAATACCGAATAAGCCGACCTGAATAAACCCAAAACTGAATAACCCGAATCTTATTTGGGTCGGTAAACGGGTTGGATTCTTAAAACAAAAAACCCGAATAACCCGAAACCCGATTAAAAAACCCGAAGAACACCCCTACATGGCTGAGTTCCCTCCGGAGATTATATACGACATCTTGTCAAGAATGCCGATCAAATCTTTGGGTCGTTTCCGGTGCGTATGTAAATCATGGTTCAACTACATCAATGATCCTTACCTTGAAACTGTAGGAATCTGGGTCACTTCTTTATTTAAAGAATAACAATAAAATAATATTAACGAGACTCTCATTAATCATGAGAAATAAATAGTACATTGCCATAAATAAACTGAATGAAAAAGATATAAAACACAATTTATATGTGTCAAATTAATTCAACCGATGTCATTAGCGGGTACTCCAACGAACGCCTTCTTGAATATTCTTGACTCGAGTCTTCACCACGTTGAGTCTTCAACTATGCTCCTTGACTGTAACAATTAACACACTAAAAACGTTGACGGTTTTGGTTGAGGATTCGTGTTCAACACGGGTCCCTTAAAACAGATTTCGCGCCTTCTCTTAGACGAACGCGTCTGTCTCCCAGGGTACAACAACCGGAATAGTACGTGTACTGCCGGAGATGTCTACGCACCCGAGATATCACCGGATAATCTATGTATTTAGAAAAAGGTAGGAAAAATATGAAGTATGAGATGGTGGAAGAATTAGAGAGAGAACTTATCTCTCAATTCTATTAAACTTGTTGACACCAATAGTTCTCTAATGTTTATCTCAACTCTCATGTTATAGTTTTTACTACAATTTTTCTTCTTTTATAAAATGAGCCAACATGTTCATTGTATATCCAAGAGTTCTAATTAAAAATGGCTTTACTCCTAATTAATAGTAATAAACACAAGTTATTAAGAAGAGAGATCAAAAGCCTTTATAATTATGACATGAGTTAATTGTTACACATTTACACAAAAGATGTAACAAATTCTCATTAGAGATACCAAGTTTCAAAAATTCCAATCCAACCACTCAACTTGAGGATCGAAATCACATTCATCTAAGTTAGTGAAAAACCAATTTTCACTAAATTTCCAACAGAAACCATTCACGTCAAGGAAGAACCCACCACTAGTACAAAAACTGTTTTTAGAAGCGGTTGAAATCATTTTTATACCGCCTCAAAAAATATACTCATTTTTTGCAGCGGTTAGAAATTCTTTTTAGCAGCGGTTTTTTTTAATATAATAAATAATAAGGAATGTTTTTTGCAGCGGTTATGTTTTTTAAATATTAATTAATGATAAATGTTTTTTGCAGCGTTTCATATTTCCCGAATATTTTATTAATAATTAAAATTAATGTTTTTTTCTAGTGATTCATATTTCCAGCAAAAAGAAATTCAATACCAATCCAAAACCAATTCAATACACTAGATACTAATTCATATTTTAAAAAAAAAAAAATCAATTAAAATTTGATAAAACCTAGAATTCAATTATCACTCAAGAAGCAATTCAATACACCGTTTACTAATTCATAAATTTATAAATCCAACAATACATAAATTTCTACAAGATAGAAATATATAAAAAGTAAAAAGTATTAACACCAAATCTAATTCAACTTATAGCTCCAATTTGGAATCAAAGTCACAAAAAGCAACGGCATTATGATTCGAAGTAACTCGTCGATATCCTTTTGTTTAGCAACTCTCGTTGTTCGCCAAATCTAAAAATAAATAAATAAAAATGGTTAGATTTAAACTATATTCATTTAGGGTTAAAAAATTTAATTATATATATAAAATACTTACATTCCTGGGAAATTGTTTGTGATAAGTGCAAACAAACTTCATCATAAAGCCCAACACAATGTACCCACATTCCCATTCATTTTCTTGTTGTTTACACTACAATAAATTAACAACTAATTAGATAAAATTTAAGAAAATCAATTAACTAAGACATAGAAATGCATACGTGGACCATACTCCATGTGAATTCTATTTCCTTGAAAACATCTTCAATGACTTTCGAAAGAAGATAATTGTTTTTGTCTTTTTTACCCTTTTCTACCATCATTGGACACCATATAAAAAAACCTTAAATCAAGAAAAAATAAATATGATAGAGTTAATCAATTAAACTATCTACAAATGTTTTTTTACCAAATAAAAAAACCAAAACAACTTACGTCGCAAACCAATGTATGACGGTGATATCAACCCAGCCGTTGGCGAATAGTTGTAACAACGCCTCAATTTCAATAAAGTCTTTTAAGATGTCGGGATACATACCATGAGGCGTTGAAAACTCGATTGGAACAGGATCAAGATGATAATTACCAACGTGCCTTTCTAATTCACTAACCATGCCTTGAATCCATGTAGGTCTTTCTTTTATTGCGTTCAAAGCACTCTTTATATTTCGGGCTTGTTTTTCTTGTTCCGTTTCTTTATTTTGTGGCCATAGGATTTGATTGACTATGGGTATCGCCCACTAAAATAACAAAAACTTGGTTATAATACACATATATTTATACGTATATACATATATATATATATATATATGAGTGTGTGTGTGTGTCTAGTAGTACGATGAAGTGACTAATTACCAAAGAATCGACAAAATCCTTTGAATCGACAAAATTATTCGTATCGATATGAACAGTAGACGACACTTGTTGTTGAACTTCATTGACTTCGGGTGACACAAACTAAAATAACAAACAATTTGTTATAACATACAAAACAAGTCAAACTAAATGAATACAACTACCTCAAGTATATAGGCTGAAGTACTCGTTTCGATGTTACAAGTACGTGTTTGTGGGGAGGTTTAGATTGACCTCGATGATTTGGGACTCGGGGCCTTTCTCAAGGTACTAGTTGATTTGTGGGGTGCCTCGGCGTTCACAATCTACAATTAAACAAAAAATAATAAATACTAATATAAGAAAATATAAAGTAACATATAATAGTTTAATAAACCAAGGACTTAATTGCATAAATGGAATTCATACCCTCATGTGAGATTACTTAACTTTATTTTAGAGATAAAATTAAAAAATATATACATATATATAAAACCAAGTATACCTTTAGTGCGCTTCTTGGCCACTGAATAAAACGAGTAATTGCTTGACACATATATTCAACTTCATCGTCAAGAGTGTCAAAAAGGACCTCCATGTTCTCGTAACCTGGCATGACGGTATCCACTTGTATTTTCACACAATTATCGTCATTGCCTAAATTAACAGATGACGTGCCACGTTCAACGAGTGATTCTCCATGCTTTGACCAACGAGTGTATCTAGGCATAAAACCATGTTTTATCAAATGAAACTCTATATCTTTAATATCATCATATCTTTTGAAATTTTTACAACTCATACAAGGACACCATATCTTTTGACATCTGTCATTCACTCGATTAGCTTCGGCAACTTTAAGAAAACTTTCAACGCCATTCATATATGTTGAGCTAGCACGTGCGCTATCGTACATCCAATATTTACGATCCATCTAAGAATTAAAATAAACAAATAAATGATATAAATGTTTGTATATGATGTAAACGGGTGACTTAAGGCGGTGGATCTTAACCCACTTTTTGAATATTCTATCGTATATGTATACATCTTAACGAGTTGGCTATTTAAGAAAAAATCGGCAGCATTTCTCCTTAACTCCCCAAGTATACGTATACATCGCATACTCGAAAGAGTAGGAGAAATAGCTACCGATTTATTCTCAAATAGTTAACTCGTTAAAACGTATACATATCCTAAATGAGATAGAATGTTCAAAAAGCAGTCCCAGAAAGGAACTATCCAAAATTTATCTCTATTAGATAAATTTTGGATGTGTATATTCTAAAAGGTTATTCTAAATGAATATGCGCATATATATATATATATGGAAAGTATAAAATTAAAACTCACTTGAGTTGAGAACACGCGTGAAAACCATATGTAACTTTTTTATTTTTATTTTTTTAAAGGTAGTTTTTATACACATTTTCGTCACTTAAAAAAACATCAACTAGTTTTTTTTTACATCATGAAAAATTAAAAAACAACAACGTTTTTAGTGTAAATTCATCATGTTACATATGTAAAACATGATGTTACATATATAAATAAAAAAAAAACCACTCAGAGTTTTTTTAATAAAAAATGTTAAAATCATATATATATAAGCTACCCTAAAAAACGTTTTGATTTTTAATAAAGTTTTTACGGATTTTCTCAACTCAAATGGTTTGTATGTGTCTGTATGCGCGTGTGAAATTGATTTAACTAATTGTATTTTAAGCTACCAATAAATAACATACATAAAGGAATGGATTATTAACTACGTAGAAAAAATAAATGTATTATAACCAAAATTTTTTAACCTGTATCTAGAGATGGTGATGGCTGAGCTTGTCTTTTTAGTGATTATTTTTAGTCAGTTCTAACTTGTATCCACACTGATGATCAATGTTTTCAGAACCGGACGGCTTAGAGGTTCACTGGTCGGACCGGATGACGCAATAAATAATATAAATATTCATAAAAATATATAGAAAAATATAAAAATTCCAAATACTACATATACAACCATTTAAACAATTTTGAGTCAAGGACGAGGGTTGTAGGTCTGTATGAATTTTAATTCTTTTGAATCTTCAATTTTAATTTTGATTAGGGTTTTGGAGGACCTGTGGCAGCGTATAAGTTAAAAGGAAAGAGCCAAATTGAGTTAAAATTGTAAATAGAAGTAAGTAGGAAGACTATATGATAAAAAAAATAAAAAAAATAGTAAATTTAAAAAAAAATAAATTTAAATTAAACTACCCGGTTCGACCACCGGTTCGCGGTTCGACCGCTGAACCGCTTGAACCGCCCGGTTCAACCAGCAAACGGTCTCAGAGCATGTAACCGGACCGGTGGAGGTCCCGGTTCCCGGTCCGGTTTTCAAAACATTGCTGATGATGCTTGATATTTGATGCTCTCTAGAAAGAAAAGTTGATACATAAATGGATTAATTAATAACTATATATAAAAACATATACAGTATAACTAAAATTTTCAACCTTTAATTAACTGATTGTTGAGAAAAAGTCAAAACAATTCAATGTGGTTCAAGGAATTGCATAGAAGTTAAGATTCAAGATCACCGATTCTCAGGTTTAGGTGTGCTATTATATAGATAGGTGCTAGGGATTAGATTAAATATATTTCTTAAACATGAACTATAACAGAATTTGAGATATAAAGGGTTACTTTAAAATTAAAATAAATGATAGTAAAGATAAACGTACTAGTTATTAAAATTAAAATAAACTTAAAAATAAAAATCCCACCGCTTCTAAAAATCAAACCCCCTTATAAAAATATTAATATTAAAATAAACTTAAAAATAAAAAAATTAATAAGAACGCTTCTAAAAATTAAAATTTGAATGCACTATTTATTAAAAATAAAATAAACTTAAAAATAAAAATCCCATCGCTTCTAAAAATCAAACCCCCTTATAAAAATATTAATATTAAAATAAACTTAAAAATAAAAAAATTAATAAGACCACTTCTAAAAAATAAAATTTGAATGGACTATTTATTAAAAATAAAATAAACTTAAAAATAAAAATCCCACTGCTTCTAAAAATCAAACCCCCTTATAAAAATATTAATATTAAAATAAACTTAAAAATAAGACCGCTTCTAAAAATTAAAATTTGAATGCACCGCTTCTAAAAATATTTAACGATTTATTAAAAATAAAATTTTAACACAACCGCTTTTAAAAATAAATAAAATATAATTTAAAATAATATTTTAAATCAACCGCTTTTAAAAATATAAAATATTATAATTAAAATAAACGTAAAAATTAAAATTTGAATGCACCGCTTCTAAAAATATTTAACGATTTATTAAAAATAAAATTTTAATACAACCGCTTCTAAAAATAAATCACATTTTATTAACCGCTTCTAATAATAAACCGCTTCTAAAAAACTAATTAAGAACGCTTCAAAAAACAACTTTTGTAGTAGTGCACACCAATCATGTTCCCACGATTCCGGCCTCTTCATCCCAACACCAACAAACTACAATGCAAAATCACTCTTTTAAATTTCCAAGGTACTGTGAAAAAGGAGCCTGCTTTAAATATTTATAGGGATTCATCCTTCTTTGATCCAAAAAACCCGGTTCTAGGTTCATGCAATGGGCTATCTTATAACCAATACCCCTCATATGATGGCGCCATCTTTTTAGCAGTTATCAATCCTCTTACTAAACAATACCGCGATTTGCCACCCTTCACCCGTTTCGAATCATTCACAGGCGCCGAGATTGGTTTTGACGAATCCATCAACACTTTAAAGACATTGTGTGTTATTCTTGAAGATCAAATCTGTTCACCACGGAAACAACTACAACTACGCACCCTGGTTTGTAATTCGGGGACGTGGTCGTGGCGAGAGATAGTCCAAATCCCGGCTTATCCGATAACCGGTGAAGGTGTATTTTGTCACGGGCGTTTGTATTGGTTGGCTAGTCGTGTTAAATACTGGTCACCGCGCGATGGAAGGAAAATAGTGTGGTTTGATGTGAAGACGAAGAAGTTGGGGTTAATAGACGCTCCCACACCGAAAGGATGCGGTTGGAGTCACTATGATCAGGTGGTAGATCTGAACGGTGAAGTTGGATTTGCATTTTTTACGTGGAACCTTAACCGGCTTGTTATCGAGTTATGGATGTTGAAGAAGGAAGGATGGGTGTTTCACTGTTGCTTTGATCTATATCAGGCGCCGTATAATGTAGTGGTTTCGGTGTTCAGTACATGTGATGGGAGACGCTTGTTCGTTTACACCCTGAAAACTGGTGATTTGCGAGAAGTTAATCGGGGTGATCGATGCGAACCAAGTATCGGAATGTACTAAAGCAACTTGTTTTTGATGCATCATATCAACACAAGTGAGAAAAAATAGGTTATACTCATGTATACTTTCTACAATTCATACAATTCACATGTTTAAGTGTAAGCAAATCTTTGTGTAATATATTATCATTAGGCCTCGCAATCTCAACCCAAGCCTATGCATATGGGTCAATTTGGACTTTTTAAAATATAGCAAAGGGTTGCTTGGGTCATTTAATAGCTTTAACGGGTCAAAGTGGGTAGGTGTGAAAATAAAAAAGGGAATGGGCGGGTCAGGATGGGTCCTGACCAGCTTTGTTTCTTACTCCTTTTTCTTCACCGACCCCCAAATTTACCTCCTCTGCTCTATCATTCTTCATATTTCCTTCTACTTCTTGATTCAACAATGTCAATCATCATCTTCATCCCGCCCTCACTTCTTCATAGATTCTCCGATCGCGACCACCACCCTTTCCATCTCGTTCCGTTTCATTTGAAGGTTGTGAGAGCTAGGGTTTTCGCATAAGCTATTGGAAAAGGTTGTCAGAGCATCAACGCAGAAGAGTGGGGATGGGTTCAAACTTCAAATGAAATTGGAAGTTAGTGATTTTGGGTTCTAAATCAGTTTTGATTTCCAAATCAATTTTGGTATGATTAAAACGATCGAAGTTTCTAGGTATGAACAAACACAGGAGTTCTGTTCTTGAAGAAATCGATCAATTGTTTCAGGCTTCCAAATCAGATTTTGTAGAACGACAGATCAGGTTGTTAAGTTGATCTATTATAACCCTATCGCTACTCTCAATCATGAGATTTCTTCATCTTATTTCAATTTCAATCGTTCGATTTATGTGTTCGATTGGGTTCTTTTTCATCTTAACTGTTAATAGCAGCCATGGCGTCCCACGTCGTCTTAAGATATCGTTGACGACAAATATGTTGTTTTTTAAATAATCATCTAAACAAAGTAATTGCTTTTGACTAATCTTCTCCATCAATTTTGAACTGAAAATTTCAGAGTTTGATTTAGAAGAATTATTTGTTGATTTTAAACAAACAGATTTTCATGAAAATAGATTTATGGGTTTAACTTCTCTGAATATTTTCTTGGTTCTATGAATATTTTCACAAGTTATCCAAAACTCTACCTACCTATTTTATTAAGTATAGATTAGATCAAGGTTAATATAAGACGATTTCTGTATAAGTGTGTAAGTTTTATAACAACCCGTTCTGACTCGAACCCGCTTTGACCCGAACCAAAATATCATTTTTTCTTCTAAACAACCCGTTCACCCGAACCCATTCTGATCCATACCCGTTCTGACCCGTGACCTGAACCCGCCCGATCTGCCCAGTTTGCCAGGCCTAATTATCATAGTTACATAGATTGCAACCATATATACATATGGGCATGGTATTCTTATCAAATAAAAAGTGAAACCGTATCAAATAAAAAAGTGAAATTTTAAGTCGAAGTGTACGAAACAATTTGGATCATTGATGGTAATTCTTCAATGTTTAAAATTGAGATGGTGACAAGATGATAAGTTAAAAAGTGGCTCAAATGATAAAGAGAAATATTTTCATTCAACTTTTATATACTTTATTATTATTATTTTTTTAATTATTGTTATTATTGAAATATACCACAAATCCAAGAACCACGGTATCCTTAATTTGAGTCTAATATTTATACATGCTTTTTTATAATGACTTTTAGAAAAATGTTAATACATTGTTTATTATAAAAGGTCGTATGAATTAGTTACAATGATGCATCTAAATGACCCAATTACAATAGTATGGCAAAACTAGTTATAACGGTGCGTCTAAACCACAATGTGTGAAAATATTACGAAGGCATGTGACCGATGTCAAAGTGTCAGTAAAAGATAAAGAGAGTTTTGTGTTATATTTACCAAAGCTTAACAGTGATAAGTATGGTGTCAGATCTATGGGGAGTTAGTGGATGATGTTTTAGCCTAAATTGATTACCATTGACAAACATAATGTAAACTTGATGTTTAGATTGAATATGGAATTTGCTAACACAAGATAACACAAAGCACCATATTCCAAATGCAATACAAGAAAATATGGTCACATCCGAGGTTGAATTGGTAGCACAATGTATAAATAGATTGATAAGACCTTACTAGTAAGCTGTATAGAAATAACTTGGTTACGATGAATGATATGAAACTAAGGAATCTGACATGATGTTACTTAATGATTCTTGACCAGTGAATGACACATACTAAGATGAAGTCACAATATCATCAACATATTACGATAATTGTAATCTAACACAAGAGATTTAATGATTCAAGACCAAAGAACGTGAAGTGTTACTTGAAACCAACAACAATATGTCTTACGTCATACACACGCTAAACACATGAAATTGTTATAATAACCAACATATGCAAATGATCAACACAAATTCAAGTCTAGTAAATATGTATATATCAGATTGAATACAATTGCAAACCCAACCAAGCACCCGGTAGTGATCACGAGTGAATTAGTCTAACATCCACATGATTTTGTAGTGAACGTGATGAATACAAAGTTGAATATGATGGAATTGATGTAGAAATACCTGTGTCACTCAAGTTTTTCTCTTCTCCTTCGTATATTTTCTCTCTATGGACAAATTATGATATTTATAGTCAAATTCCCCCTCAAATGGCCGTCAGAAACCAATCAAAACCGCCCGAAAACCGCCACCACTATAGCCTATGACAACCACAATAGATTACGGTGGGCTAGAAATCCACTACATTTAATACGCTAAGGATCCTCTGTATTATGGTGAACACAACCCAAACTGAGATTTCTAGGGCACCGTAGGCTACGACGACTACAATAGTCTACGGTCAAAAGCCAAGTTTTCTTCTTTTGTTCCTTTATTTGATCCATCCAACTCGCAGAAGTCACAATTTTGGTTTCAAACTTCTGTAGTTGCACGCTTTCCATCATCATTACCTTGCACAAACAAATATACTCAATTAATACAATATAATGCGTCTAAACCATTACAAAGATGCGTAAAAAATGTTTTTAAATATACAAATGAATATATTTCTCCCTTAAAATACATTAGACACATTCATAACCCTTCTTACATTTCATTATCATATAGAAATTTAAAATTGATACACAAGTGTTAAGGTCCAACCAACCATTTCCAATATTAAAGTATAGATATGACTCATAAATTCATCATTACATTGTATTAAAATATCTAATCAAATTATTAAAGTTACCAGTAAAATAGCTTATCCAAATGAAACATTATTTTTTAATTTCTGAAAACAAAAACAACTTTTCCTTTGGAATAATAGAGGTAGCAACCAGAGAAGCATGCTGCCCGAATTTCGTCTTTAAATCGGATTTCACCAATTTGTATACCACCAGATTATCACAATACTTTCAACTTCAAATTTCCGATTGGTTTCCATTTCCAAAAATTGGATTTTACAGCATCAAAACCCCCCAAAAATCAACTAATTTACGCTCATCACGATCGTCAAATCCGTTTGAAACCTCAACCGTAACGTAAACCCTAGCTTTCAACAATGTGTTTTGATCTAATTTCACTGTACATAACACTAGTTAATCATTGATCGTAGCGATGATCAATGCATCGAACCCTAATTCAATGATGTCGTCGTCAACAGGCGGCAATAACGCCGCCGGAAGCGGACAACAACCGTCGGGATTGAAAACCTATTTCAAAACGCCGGAAGGAAGGTATAAGCTTAAGTATGAGAAGAGTCATCCCGCCGGTCTTCTTCACTATGCCCTAGGCAAGTCTGTTACTCAGGTAATATTTTCGGGACTTGATTGACCTAATAGAAATTAATTATCTCTCTCAGTTTTTTAATTGTGTTTTATTTAATTTCATAGTTAGGGCATGTTTAAATTGATGCTAATTTGCTGGATTGTTTATAAATAGCATTTGTTATAATTTGAACAATGGTGATGGTGTATGTGCAAATGGCTTGGGGAAATGATGAATTATCATAGTTCATTCGATCAAATGGCTTTAAAATGCGTGCATCAGGAGTGCATAATGCGATGATGCGGTGATAATATCGCATCGTCGCCGTAGTTGATGCGATGCGATTCCATATGTGACGTGCCTGATGCGTGATGCGGTCTGATGCGACGCATCATGCAATTGAGTTTGAGTATTTGAACAAATTAGACCGTCGACTGAACAAATTTGACCGGAGGTGATGAAAATGTCTTATATTTTGGCGTTTAAAAGTTAACAATTTAGTGTATTATCTATAAATAAACTTTTAGTATTTTTTTTAATTACGAACACCTCAGCATATGTGATGCGCACGCATTGTGGATCACGCACCGGATTTTGGGATCAAAATGCGTCGGAGTGCCATGAGCTTTTTAAAACCAAGCAAATGATACCATATGAGTAAGGAGCAGGATTCCTATGACATTAGATCAGACATCAGAGACAAGGGATGGGTGGAAGCAATTGAATTTGATTTTAAACTGATGTATTTTTTAGGTTGACTTTGACATAATTTAGTTTTGGCAACTTTTATTCCATTAAATATCAAGAAACAGTATAACATTTTGTAGTTGCAAGTTTAAATGCTCAGTTTCAAGTTGAATTTAAAGAAACTAATATTTTTGGGACAAGGAATAAATGATCTTTGCTTCATTGGATTATATACTTGACCAGTCTGTTTTGTAACTAAACAAATGGCTTTATGATTTTATTCATAATCATAATCTGACTTCCAAATCTTAGTTTGTCTAAACAGGTTTACAAGATCCTCTAGGCCCACAAGCCTGATTTATCTCTCAGTTTTCAGAACTCTCTTACATAATAACCAAAACTATATGTACATAGGCCTTAGGTGGATTCAAACCCTGTTAGTCCTTGCTAAAGATAACAAGTAAAAGTTTAGCTTGAATCCAAGTTGCAGATGAACATTTGGATTCACATATTGTTTGATGGTTGTACCACATTATTTCAAATTCAAACCCGGAGTTAAAAGTAATCACATTTCTCTATTTGATATTCATAAGCTTCTTTCTTTTATTTTGCATTTATTATTGTTATTGTTGTTATTATTACTGTTATTTATTTTTGTGATATGCTCGTCAGGTGACTCTGGCTCATCTTAAGGATAAACCCACACATGCCATGTCATCATCATCTTCAAGTATAGGCATTAGTAGTGGTGTAAAATCAGCAGCAGCAAAATTCTTAGGTGGTGGCAATGGGAGTCGAGCACTTAGTTTTGTTGGTGGTAATGGTAGTAGCAAATCTTCAAGTGGGGTGACTAAAGTCGGATCATTGGGTACTTCATATACTAATAGTTATACACCCAATTTAAACTTTGATGGCAAAGGAACTTACCTGATATTCAATGTTGGTGATGCAATTTTCATTAGTGATCTTAATTCTCAAGATAAGGTACCTTTTCTTTGGGTTCAATACATGTAAGTTTACTTAGTTTGGTAAATTTGGATTTTAAGAGGCTTTAATATGTTATGCAGGATCCTATAAAGTCTATACATTTTAGTAATTCAAATCCCATTACCCATGCTTTTGACCCGGACGCTAAAGACGGGCATGATTTGCTCATTGGATTGAGTTGTGGAGATGGTAATTCTTTTTTTTTTTGTCAAAAGAAAAAAAGAAATTCTGATGATTGGCATCATTTTTCAGCTGTATGTCACATGTTTTTATGATTTTTTCAGTTTATTCAGTGTCATTAAGACAGCAATTACAAGATGGTGGAAAAAAGCTTGTTGGAGCCCAACATTATAACAAAGATGGATGTGTTAATAACAGGCAAGACACAAATTTATTCTCTTTACATGCAAATATTTTAATTAAATAAAAAAATGTGGGTTACAAAGTTCAATTAGCTAGAACTATTCAATCATCATTAATACTGTAAGCTATGTATTTTATTTTATACCTTTTTAGATATATCTGATAAAGAAGCCTTGTTGTTTTCAACAGTCGTTGTACTAGTATTGCCTGGGTTCCTAATGGTGATGGAATTTTCATTGTTGCACATGCAGATGGAAATATGTATGTATATGAAAAGGCAAGTTATATAATAATCTGTCAGTCCGATATAGTTTCTACACTAATTAATATGATTGCCAGTGGCAAATTATTCGTACTTTTATTAAAATTCCCGTACTTTTCAGAGTAAAGAAGGTTCAACTGATCCTTCATTCCCGGTTGTCAAGGATCAAACTCAATTTTCTGTTTCACATGCACGCTACAGTAAGGTACTGATTTACCTTTTTGGAGGGTTCAGTTAACCGATTACTTATTTATGGGTTGGTTTTTGTTGAGTTTTAAAATCAGCATGTCACCCAAAGTCTATTCTTAATGCAGACCGCCTCAAAATTGTTTTGTAGATAGATTTGGAATATATTGTAATAATATTGTTTCTGTTATTACAACTAATGCGTTAATTATGTGTAATTTAATAATGGATAAGAAAGTTCTTGCAAGCTAACCGAAACTGACCCATTTTTGACCCAAAGTGACCTGTTGCAATCTTAACTCCTTGCCACCACAATTCTGTTTGGCTTGGTTCTCAGATACCCCTGTGCAGTTGTGTTGACTTTAAGTTGATTTCATTTTACTCGACTTTTGAAGTTAACTGTTGTCCTTCTGTGCAGAATCCAATTTCTAGATGGCATATATGTCGAGGATCGATAAATAGTATTGCATTTTCAAGTGATGGAGGTTATATTGCAACTGTTGGAAGGGATGGTATAATAACATCTTTTGACTTATTTCATATATTGGCTGCTTGTTTTTTTAAATATTTTATTATAAGTAATAGTTGATGCGATTAATCATTGATTGTAGGTTATCTACGAGTTTTTGACTTCAAAACTGAACAACTTATATGCGGAGGCAAAAGCTATTATGGTGCTTTATTGTGTTGCAGTTGGAGGTGAAATAGTCCTTTTAACTCTAATCGCTTAATTAAAGATCACAGTTTGGCCTTTCTGTTGTTTCCTTTTTCGAGTTAAAAGTATTCTAAACATGAATAACTTGAGGTGGAAATTTAGGAACGTTTACTTATGAGTTATGAATGTCTGATTTTGGGTTTTGTTTCTCTGTTTATCGGTTGTGTCAAATAAAAAATTTAGGTAAAATTGTAAAAGGGGAACAAGTCAAATGGGTCAAACAGGTTCAGAGCCACCCAAAGTCTACTTGTAATACATATGACCTCCTAATTTGTTTTTATTCAAAGATTTGATTGTTATATAATTTCTTGTAATCATAATTAACAAACTAGTTTTCCTTTCTTAAAATGGACAAAAAAGTGTTTATGGGCAACCCGACCCATACTAAAAATGACCCATTCTTTCCACCCTATGAATAATTTTCTGTTGTGTTTTCTAATAAACGATTAATAACAGCATGGATGGAAAATACATATTAACGGGAGGCGAAGATGACCTGGTCCAAGTTTGGAGTATGGAAGAACGGAAAATTGTAGCATGGGGTGAAGGACATAGTTCATGGGTAATTTTATTTTATTATTATTACCTGGTAATTCTTACACTCTGTTTAGAGGATCTTTCGCCATTTCTTATATTCTAATAAGCTTACAGGTAAGTGGAGTTGCATTTGATTCATATTGGTCTGCCCCAAATACAGATGGCACTGGGGAAAACATCGTCTATCGGTTTGGTTCTGTTGGTCAGGTAAGGTAGATGATTTTGTTCTAATGCATTAAAATGAATCTTTGGTGTGCTATATATACCAATGTTTCTATCATCATATTTAATGACTAGAGCTCTGATATTACTCTGATTCATCATATATGTTTATCCATCATTTTTTAAACAAGTGATGGACTTTCTAAATTCATTCTGTCTGATTTTGGGCCAGCACATTCTAGTGCTAACAAATTACATATGTGCAGGACACACAAGTGCTATTATGGGATCTTGAAATGGATGAGTTGGTGGTGCCAATGCGCCGGGCTCATGGTGGGTCCCCAACAATGAGTACCGGGAGCCAATCGGCTCACTGGGACCAAACATACCCAGCTGGTACCTTGCGACCTGCACCAAGCATGCGTGATGTTCCAAAGCTATCTCCTTTGGTGGTTCATCGTGTTCACACTGAACCACTTTCGAGTTTGATTTTCACACACGACTATGTGCTTACTGCGTGTCGTGAAGGCCACATCAAGATCTGGACCAGACCAAATTCATCAACCGAGGGTCAACCAATGACATCTGACTCACTTTCGGGCACAAATTTGAAGGAGAAACCATTGTTCTCGGGTAAAGTTGGGAGTCTTAGTTACAAGCAATGATATGATTCGAGTTTTTATGCAGTCTTTCGGCTTTTCAAAGTGCAGTTAATAATATAGTCTAACAACATCAACATGCATGGTGTGTCCTGGGGTAGTGATGAGATGACAACAACATAAAAGTGGACCCTATTTTTTTAAAAAGAAGGGGTACATTTGAACTGACTTCTGGTTGAACATATCCTTTGCCCTTTGAAAGGGTTGTTGATAAGTTATCAGATAACTATATCAGTTGATCTTTATTTTCTGATATCAAAGTTGTAGATGAAGATTTGGTGGTTTTACTTGAAATTGAATAAAAGGGTTGTTGATAAGTTATCAAAGGTTAGAAACCCGGTGTATAATGCATCGACTTTTTATTTTATTACTGATACGAGGTTAGAAACCTGGTGTATAATGCAATGTTATATACTTAGTAATAAAGATTTACATATTACATACTACTTTAGATCCCGTGTATACACACGGGGTGAAAAATATCAATATATAAAATTTTTAAATCTTTATGTGTATATTTTACAGATGTAAAAATATATCATATACTAAGGATAGAAAACAAAACTCAAAATATGTAAAAATAATATATAATTGGGTTTTGAAAATACGTTAACTACCATTTAATATAATTTGATTTTCTTTTATTATTAGATTGAAAATAAAACTTACATAATTAGATTTCAATGTTTCATAAGCGATAATTTAAAATAATTGTGTTTTATTAGTATAATTAATATTTTCTTTAAATATATATTTTTGTTAAAAGATAGAGATGCGAGAAAAAATGATAAGAATGAATGTGGAGGCGACACGTGGTATGGAAAAACCTTTATTTATTATATAGTATAGATTTTTATGATATATTACATAGTTTTTTAATACAAATTTTAGAAACATTGTATAGTTATCTTTTAAAAATGTTTTATAAAAAATGAAAGAAATGTTCAATTTATAAAAATGTTTTATGAACAAACTTAACTTTTTTTAAAATAAAAAAATGTTTTATAAATGAATTATAGAAATCATTGTTATTTAATAGGAGAAAGATGCGGGAAACAAAAAATTATAAAAACAATTACAGAAATTTGTATAATTAATAGAAGAGAGACAGATTAAAGGGTAAAGACACGTGTCAATAGGATTTTTATTTATTATGTATAGAGATGCAAAATAAAATCGAGTATAAATATTCTATAACGTATGATTTTTATTTATTGATGCAACGCTCCAACCAACATAGATCCACTAGGTAGATTGAAATAGAAAATTTTGATTATAAGTTGATGAAATCAATCATAAAGACTAGAATTAGTATCATAAAAGTTGAGCATCTAGTTGTGGCCAACAAGGAACATGAGGCATAGGCAAGTTTGGTGCACTTTATGTAATGTGTCAATGGGATATCCTTTGCAAGATGCTAATTTATTTGTCCTTTTTGCTACTTTCCACCACAACTCACAAGTGCCTTTTTCCTTTTAACCTTATTTATAAGCACATCACTTCACTTACCATTGCTCCAAATCACCAAATCAACCTCTATAAAGTTTCTTAGTTCAAAAACCATAATCGTAATGGCTTTAGAAACATCACTTTCTCAATTTACTGACCTTCAGATGAGGCTCGACAAGCTTTCCAAGAACAAGGAACAAGACCAATGTGCATATCTTTCCATTTGGTGTCAAAAAGTCACTAGCAAGGACGAGGGCCACCCAAGGAGGCGTGGGGTGGTGATTGACATCTCACGTCTTATTGGCATGTTTCATGACGAAACAAATATAAGTTAGTCGTAGTAGTTTAGTAGCAGGGCAACTCGATCCTTTGGCATATGTTTGTGTTTACTCAACCAAACTTTTAGTCTTATATTACTAATCTAAAACCTTTTTGGATAGTTATTATTATTATTATGCAACAAAGATTGTCTTAGCTTTTTCTATCAAACCATCTCATAATACAACTCAATAACTTCTACATAGATTCCCTTTGGTCCTATAACATGTCTTGTTTTTTAGGCTTTTATGAATGGGTAGAAAAACAATACTTGTGGCTAACTTTTGTCAACAAGTCTTTTCGTTTTGGAGGCACCATTCAACTTGCTTTTTGCCTTTTTCAAACGGCCAAACCGGGTTTGAAATAGATGGAACCAAAATATCTATATGAAGTAATCCTTATGTATGAAATTTTAAAAAGTTTATTTACAAAAGTATTAGGTTTTATAACACAAAATGTGCTAAAGTGTTAAAAAATAAAGTTGAAACATGCCAAAAAATATCGCCTCATATTTTACGTCGATGGTATTTATGTACCTTATTATGAAAAAGTGTCGAATCGGTCATTCCATTGACCCATAAAAGCTAGTAGTAGCTTTCATTTATTTTGTTGTATTAATAGTCCAATTATAAAAAAGAAAATAATGATGATAATAATAATAATAACAATCAAAAAATAATAATAATAATAATATAAAAAAGCCAACAAAAACTAATAGTAGTAGAAGAATAATAAAAATAACAATAATGTCAAAGTAATTAATGAGAATGAAAAAAACCAAGTTTTAAGAAACATATTTGTAACTTATCAAGTATGGAGAAAAAATGAGCAAAAACCGTTGGAGGAAAGACTCAAACCTGAGTCTTGCGTGTAAGAGGAGGAAGGGAGGGCCACTAAGTTGGCGACCAGGTTGTTTATAATTTCGAGAAAAAAAATATATAACCTCTAAGACATGTGGCAAAAAGTGAATGAACATGTTACTATTCATCGGTTCTAACTTATTATATACATATACATATACATATACACAACATATAAGATGGCTGTAGGGGTAACCCCTAAATTAGCACGTACATAACAAAGAGTTCTAAATGAGACGAACCACACATCCAAAGCCATGAACTCTTAGTCAACTGGATCACACATCTAAACAAAGTTTTGGATATATGTGCCACCACAACATGATAAAGGATGTGGCACGATTAGATCCCGATATCTGGCCAATATCGAACATGGATACTACATGCGTCACAACCGATAGCTAAGATCTAGGACTAATTGCAGTCCTCGACAAAGCAGCTAACAAGCTTTAGGACCATCATAATAGTCTAAGAACGCCATCCATTATAACTACACGATTACCTAGCATGAGAAGGGCGTTGTATGTCACACCTCGACTAGAGGGCTAGACGTGATGATTGTTAACATATACAAAGTGGCGGAAATAACTTAAACTACATTAACAAATCCCAATAGTCTACACTAGGTCATGGTTACATTACAAAGTCTAGACAATCCGCAAGACTAAAACCCAAATACAATAAAGGAAATGTGGTGTAGACTATATTCCATTATTTGCATCAGAGTGCTATTTATCTAAGGCTTCTTCACCAAATCTTCTAGCAGGATCTCCAAACCATATACAATCTTGTGCCCAACTGGTAATCCCTTCTATGAATTTCTCAATACTTGAATACATGCTTAAAAATAATGGGCCAACATAAAGCTGATGAGCTCGTTCATTTGAAATTATTGTAACAGTTTAATATTCTAAAACATTTGCTTCCTGGTGTACATATCTAACCGCACAAACAACCCTGCACCAATCACATGGCCAGAACTTGCAACCATGCACTGATGTTTCGTCCCGGTTCTCGTTCACACCTCACATATGAAAAAATATAACATTCAGTATGTATGTCGTAACGATTACCCGAATCTCAGTAAGGCTTCCACTGTGCGTGAGGGATACCCAAGTAGTACTACTCATACAACTATAGGCTCGCATCACAATGAGTTAATGGAAATGCAACACAAGTGAGACAATAAGAGATGAGGAATTTAAAAAAAAATTAATCAAATATCATACACTAAAATAAGTCATAAATAAAGCATGTATCAGCCCAAAATAGTAAAAGGTAAAAAGGGCTCACGAGACCCACCTGGATTCTTACACAAATATAAGTATATGACAAAGTTGTGAGCTAGCTACAATGTGTGTGTAATCGCCAAGATATCCCTAGTTATAATTGTGGCATTAGCATATGGTATTAAGGTAACATTATAATACGTGTGATTCAACTCTACTAATTCATTAAGTGTTGTAACCGTTTGGTAATCATTGTTGGATGAGGTAAGTAATTGTATAAGGTTGAGGATAATTCAATAATATTCCTACATTTTATATACATATATAGGGTTGGGTTATATTGGAAACCCAATTGAGTTGTGAAAACTCTAGAAACTCTACATGGACCATTGATTGGTTTTGATCTAGAGGCTAAGATCCTTTTAAACATTTGATCATCTTTTTTATATTATTTTATTACTTTAAAGTACAAAAGGGTAATAAGGACATTTGACATGGATGCAGCTTTGAAATCATTTTTTCTTGGGTAGGGAAATAGTACATTGGGAAGTGTAAAGGGACACATGCAACTATCAATCAAATCATACATTTTTTTCCTTTTTATCATTGATGTGTAGGTGTTCTTTGGGTGTTTATAATGCTTAACTATACGTTTTTATGTGTGATTTAGCATGGAATGCGTTTACTTTGCATGTGTTTATGATTTATAGGTGTTTGGATGCTAAGTACGTGTTTTGGAAGCATTAGAGAGGAAGTAGAGGGATTAGATCGGAAACTATGCAAAAGATGGAGGCTGATGTGGAAGTTCTGGAAGCTAAATCTTGAAACAGACATATCTTGAGCTAGAAAATGAGTTACGAGACCCATAATATATGAATCTTGGGTAGCTCGAGAAGCCGAATCCAAAAAGTTGGTTAAAAAATACACTAGGGGCGTAAGCTTACGCCCTAGGAGCGTAAGCTTACGCCGGTAACATTTTCTGAACAGAAGCTTCAGCTCGGCGGAGTAAGCTTACGCTGGGGGCGTAAGCTTACGCTGGTTACGTTTCAGACGCGGATTTTTAGTGAAATAGTCGATTTTCAGTTTTAATTGGGGGTTTCTTCCCCAAATTCAAAATGATCTTTTTTACATCAGTTTTGGGGCGATTTTGGGAGAGTCTTGGAGGCTAGAAACATATTATTGAAGATTGGTATCAAGAAATTGAAGAATCGAAGATGAATTCCACAACCATGAGCGGCTAATCCACCGGTAATCATTCCCGGGTGGATTGTTTGTATGTTTTTAGGGTTTTATCATGTGCTAGTCTTGAGAAATAATTCTTGTAATCGTTTGGTTTGAAATACTTGAATCTTTGTGTTTAGTATGGTTATGAACTCACGGGAGTCGATAAATTCTTGCACCATTGACCCCGTTAGATGATAATTGCTATGAACTTTGATTTGTGTTGAATCTTTTGATTAATCTAATTCTATATTGTATACATTTGTCTTGATTTCATTCGTGAATATTGTCTTACACTATTTGCCGATGATGTATGAATGTTGATGTTCTTGGTTAGACTTGGTCAATTTGATTTGGATAACCATTTGATTGCTTGAACTCATATGTTGGTGTGATAATCCCTAATTACTTGTGAACTTGAAACCCGGGTGTGATTCCTTTTTAATTATTGTTTACAACTTAAACCATTTGTTTACTACTTGATTACTCATGATCGTTTTGCTAGTTGATAATCATTGCTTGTTGGATTTGTTAATTTCACCTCAATCATTGCTTGTGTTTGCTCAGAAAGACCCATTGCCACTTCATAAATAACATTGTTAATTGAAGTTAAGAACCGACCACAAACTCTTCGTGGTTCGACACCCTTCTTACCCTAACTAGTTTAAGGTGATTAGGACACTCTAATTTTTTATCTTTGACCGGTCCCTTCGACCCCGATCAATCATATTTTTTTTTAAATTTAAACTAAAAAATAGTAACTTATAATTCATCTTTTTTAATATATAAAAAAAGAAATTTAAAATTTCATAGAAACAAGGTATAATTTTTTTTAAATTCCAGGTTTTTTTGATTCCCGAAAGCTTACAAAGAAATAAAAACAAGATTTGTAATTTTTTTATAAGATTTAAACGTGAAATTTTGTTAGTATTAAAAAACGAGATTTTTTAAACCAAGAGACTTTTAATTAAATTAAATTCGATATTTTTGTTAAAACGTAAGATTTTTATATGAAAACTAAAGGGTTTTTTTTATAAAAATCAAAACAGGACTTTTAAAAACGAGACTTAATTTCTTTTCATAAAAAAACAAGGTTATTATATAAAATTTTTTTTTAACTGTTTATTGCTTGAACATTACAATATTTACATTGTGTAAACTGTCATAAACTTTATTTTCAATAATTTATTACATGTTAGTTAACTATACATTTAGGTTTCATATGTATATAACTATTCTAGAATTTGTGAATTATACATATTTGTTACAGAAATATTACATATCGGTTGCATGTTACAGGGATGTTACATGTCTATTGGATGTAATATGCTTAGAAATTTTGAATTATACAAATATAACATTTGAACATATGTAAAAAAAATATTGTAGGATTTGGGAAATATACATACTTGTTAAGTAAAAAAGGGCTAAATGACGAAAACTTAATTTTATTGAAAAAAGAATTATGTAACATAAAAATCCATAATGTTACATATGTATATAACAAATGTTACATATATATCTAACAAAGAAAAACTCCATATATATTATCAGTAACTGTTTATTGATTGAACATTAGAATATTATATTATGTAACTGACAAATGTTACATATGTAGTTAACAAAAAATGTTACATATGAAACATTTGGTAGTTACATCTGTAAATTTTACAAGAAGCATAAAAACTCATACATACAATCCATTACAAATGTGTCTTCATTTCTTGTATAACCAATCATCAATCTATCTTTATCTCTATACCACACTATTTTCTTTCTCATCTCATGCGTTCCGATTTGGGGCCATTAGTTCAACTATTTGCGGGAATAAGAAACATTAATCTATAAACATTATGTAACTAGAAAAATGTTACAGCACGTGTTACATACGTAACAACACAAAAAAATGAGAGTTATTTAAAATTGTTACCTATTTTTTTACACGTGAATTTTTACAATTGTTACATACGTAACAACACAAAAAAACGATAATTTTTTTTACATGTGTTACATACGTAACAACACAAAAAAACTAGAAAAATGCTACCCGTTTTTATATGTAACAGCACGTGTTACATACGTAACAACACAAAAAAACGATAATTTTTTACAATTGTTACATATATTTTTTTTTTAAATCTTCGGCGTTTTTAAAATTTTTTTTATAAAAAGTGACGAAAATATGTAACAAAACTACCCTATTTTTTTTTTCAACATAAAATACAAATGTAAAGAGAGGAGAACAAAAACCATATTTTTTTTAATCAGTAAAGTTAACCATACTTGCATACAACATAAAACACAAATGTAAAGATAGGAGAACAAAAACTATCTTTTTTTTTCAACCAGCAGGTGCAGGGGAGCTCCAGTAAAACAACTTTATTATTATTCAGACCTGATGTTTATCTCTCTTGAAGTTGGATTTTGAAACCAATTAGAATGGATTATAAGATTCTAATGATCAAAGTGATGCCTTTTTAATATTAAAAAAAATGTATATATTATCTGATGTGAAATTCATAAAAAAGAACACATCTACAAGTTATATTTTGTTTTTTTAATTAAATCGTTAAAAACCTAAGTATTTATTCATGAACAAATTATTAAAAAATAAAATAAAATCAAAATTGTGTGCCGAGCACTTTTGCTGCTTACAAATAGCCTATTTTTTACAAACCTTAGAGCCGTCATTCTTCCATCTCCGATGCTTCAAATCGTCGTCACCCCGGGTTCTAAGGCACCACCTCCAATAGCCACCTCCGCTGTCACCCCGGTTTAAACCCACTCGCAATCTAAGTCGTCGGTAGCGACTTTAACAGAAAACATGGAGAGATTGAGAGAAGTGGTGGTGGTAGATTTAGAGAGAGGTAGAGAGAAAAATGATGATGGTAAAGATTTTTGAAAGTAAAAAAAGGATAGAGATATATAAAGTAAATGTGAAGAGAAAAGATAATGTCAGGTCTTGAGATTGTTTGTGGTATTGGAAATGATAAAGTGGGTTTAAAAGGTGGTATTGAAAAAAACAACAAAAGGTATGTAACGAACTAAAATCCGGGTTTCGTTTTCAAATAAATAAAATATTTTAATAAATATTATCGTGAAAATAATATTTATGAAATAAGTTGAAACAAGTGGGTTTCAAGTTAATAATGAAGTTATGTTAGTTTTAACTAACTTTCAGAATGAAATGGGTGAAATGGAAGTTAAGGAGCCAAATGTGTAAATGGCAAAATCTGCCATATTGACTAGCAAAAGTCAAAATAAACCTCATTTGAGTTGTTGAGGTCGTATGTGTTCAAGAGGAGAAAAAGGAGAAATCGATTTTGGAAGCTAAATCGTGCATTTGAGCTTAGATTTGTGAATGTTTTGGCTCACACAACACCTTCCTAACATCAAGTAAGTGATTATCTTCCTTTGATTTCACTTTTAAATGTGTTAGTGAGTGGGTTTTGTAGAAATCCAAAAATGTTGAATGCATGTGGTTAATTGATGTTAGATTATGGATAATCTAGCTAAACTAAAGGTAAAGAGTAGTGATTAACATCCTAGAAGCCTTTGATTTTGATCATGAGAAGTTAGGGTTCATATGGTGAAAATTTGGGGTGTTTGGATCATGATGCTAGAATGATGAATTAGTGCTGGTTAAGTGTTTAGGTGGTAATAAACACTTGAACAAACACCAAATTGACCTAATAAAAGTTATTGAATGAGAAATTAGTGTCAATGTATTGGAAAGAAAGCTCAAGTAGATGAGTTTGTATTGAAAGAGGGTGTTTGGTTATGGGAATAACCCAAACGGGTCAGTTTGGGTTGGAAATGGAAATTGAGTTGTGGACTCAAAATGTGATTATGTATGTATGATAGATTACTAAACTAGGTGTATATGTTTAGGTAATCAAATTGCAAAGCTAGAAGGTGGTGCGGGATCTTCTAACTCAAAAGGTAAGTGCCTTTGCACTTATTTAGTAATGTTGATAATTGGGTGGTATATGTGTTATGATGCATACTATGTGTTGAAATGAATTTGCGTGAATATTGAATGAACTAGTATGTGAAAAAGTATGAATGTAGTTATAGTGATAAAACTAATGGATATGTGTAAATGAATGAATGTGATTATTGTGGAATTACCTTAATGGTTATGTGAATGAATGTAGTTATAGTGATAAAACTATAATGGATATGTGCAATGAATGAATGTATTTATAGTGTAATACTATAATGGATATGTGTGCATGAGGTTATGATCTATGAATCATAATGGATATGAGGTTATGATCTATGAATCATAATGGATATGAGGTTATGGTTAAAATACCATAATGGATATGAGGTTATGATCTAAGTATCATAATGGATATGAGGTTATGGCCTATGAGCCATAATGGATATGAAATGATGGAAATGAATGTTAAATGAAAGAAATGAAACTTGTAGTAGAAATGCAAGTGTTATGAAACCTTAATTGACCAAATGGGTCAAACGGGTCAAATGGGTGGAAACAAGTATTAAATACTTGTTTGTTATGTTTATCTTCATTACTAATGGTGAAATGTTCATGTGGTTATGTAGGAAAAGCTCCGATGAAGGTCAATGTCAAGTCCGAGGCGTTGAAGGATTCTCGTACGCTATTTGGTATTTTGGGGGTTTAAAAGAAAATCCTTAGTTGATATGTAAATTTGAACAAAACTTGATGTTTTGGTGAATGATGATAATGTGAATATGTTGATTATGAAATGGTCAAAATACCAAAGTGTTGGGAGTTTTTTTTTAGAGTTATGATGTTTTGGTGAAAATGGAAAAAATTGGCTAAGTATGGAACTAGGCAAAATACCTTAACTTTCTGTTTACAGGGTGTCTTCGCGGTACGCGAAGGTGGGGAGGGGTTTTCTCGCGCCACGCAAAAGATCTTCCTGCGGACTGGCTAAAAGCTGGTCTTCGCGGTACGCGAAGAATGATGGGAGGTTCTTCGCGGTACGCGAAGAACCCTCCCTGCGGACAGTGTAAACCAGGGTCCCTCGCGGTACGCGAAGGGGTAAAAAAAATAAAATTCTGGGATAAAAGCTTCAGCGCGTTTAAATGTTTTTCTAATTGGTTTTCCAATTAAGGGTGTTACAAGGTATTTCATCAAATGAGCAAGAATCATCATTTATTGGTGGTGGGGGGACAAGCATTGATGGAGAAAAAGACATTAATGGATGAGGAGGGGAAAACATTAATAGGTAATCTACATTTAGTGGTTGAGGATCGAAATGTGTAGAATTTGAGGATTCACCCATTAATGAAAGTTTGAGGAGTAATGAAGAAAAGTGAACGAGGGAAGTGAATTGATTAGAATGAAAGAAATGCAAAATAATAAATAAAGAGTATGAAAGGATCTTGAAAATCGTGGGATGTAATATGGGTTGATAAGATTGATGTAATAAATGAGTAAAGATAGTATGTAATGTGGGAGAATAAAAAAATAATATAAAAAGTCTTGAATAAGAGGAAATTACCTATATACCCTTAAGGGATTAAAATATTGATTGGTGGATTGGATGGGGTGGCTAAATCAGAACCACATAATGGGTTTATAGAGTTTTCACAACTCAATAGGGATTCAACCCATTATATCCTATATATATATATATACTATATAATAAATAAAGGTTTTAGGGGACACTTGTCACTCTCATATTCACCCTCAACATTTTTTTTCTCGTCTATCTCTCCTATTAATTATACAGATTTCTTTAATTTTTTTGTTTCTCGTCTTTCCTTCCTATTAAATAATAATAATTTCTATAATTATTTTAATAAAACAATTTTTATTTAAAAAAATATGTTTGTTCATAAAATATTTTTATGAATTGAACATTTCTTTCATTCCTTTTATAAAATATTTAAAAAAAGTATTTCACCAATGACAACAAACATACAAATTTTATAAAAACTGTTGATTTACAACAAGTTGTCTTTATTCAACCCATGTAATACATGAGTTTTAACCTAGTATATATATACGCTGATTGTGTATATCCACATACATAACAATATAAATATATACGTCACGTGTAACTATATTATATTTTAAAATAGTTATTTAAAAGCTTTAGAAATATTGGTAAGTATTGACCCAAAAATTTTATATAAATAAAATTTACTTTGTAAAATAAATGCATCGGGTCGAGAAAGATAATATTTGTTGTTTTGGATGAATGTATAATTAGTGCGATATCAGAACATGATCCAGAAGTGAAATCCGTCCATCCAACTCAGAGGTTAAATTTGTTACATTCACAAATTATTGATCTGAGCATATAGTTTTGTAACATCCCAAAAAAATAAAAACGACGGTTAAAATGACGAAATAAACGAACGAGGCATGTCGGGTCGGGTCTGATGGGCTAGAAGGGGAGCCTCCCCTATAAATAGCCAAGGTCACAACCCATTTCTCTTATTTGCAACTTCTAGAGAGAGAAACCGTAGAGAGAGAAAGTTGTCGGATCGACACGAGATTTGAGAAGTGTGTTGCTCCATAACTCGTGAGAAGAACCTCCGGATCAGAAGCTCGATTCAGGTAACGATCCGACCTAAATCTGAGTTTTTGTTCGTTTTTAGGATTTTCGGGTTTTGGCTAAAAAGGCAACGATTTTGCGGATGGAACTTAAAAATGAGCTTAGGTATAGCATCTAGAATGAAAACCGAACGTTTTGATCTAAGAAAAGTTGAGAAACTAACTCGATCAGACTCACATGCAAAAGCTTCGGATTTTTGGGAAGACAATCTGTGCAGGTCCATCGAAACTACAAGTTTCGATACGTGCAGGTCCATCGAAACTACAAGTTTCGATACGTGCAGGTCCATCGAAACTACAAGTTTCGATACGTGCAGGTCCATCGAAACTACAAGTTTCGATACGTGCAGGTCCATCGAAACTACCTAGTTTCGATATGTGCAGACTCCATCGAAACTACCTAGTTTCGATATGTGCAGACATCAGAACTGATTAAGTGAAGTCAGTATGTTTAGAAGGGTTAAACCGTAAGAGTCGGTATTGGTCTGATGTGTATCTGACTAATCAATTCAAATCGGAAGTAAAGTTGTTGGACCTTTGTTTAGGACAACCGAGACTAGCTTATAAGGTGAGTTCTAGAAGCCCTCTTTTAAATGTTTTAATAATGTTTTTGGGCTGGTGTGCACACGTGATGATTTTATAAAACGATGTTTATGAAACGATGTTTATGAAATGATATTTACGAAGGTTGTATGTAACGTTTTATAAAATGATGTTTACGAAGGTTGTATGTAACGTTTTATAAAATGATGTTTATGAAGGAAGTGTTTATGAAATATTTTGCCAAAAGAAGTTTACGAAGTGTTTTAACGAAGAGAATGTTTTTAATAAAACGTACGAATGCTTTAACTGAAGTTTTTGAAGTAAAAGAAGCGAAGGTTTACGAAAGTCACAAACGAACGAATCTGCCAATATTCCTTAGGGAATGAAGGTTAAGGGATGAGAAGTATGTTATGGGCCTTTACCTTTTAGGGGCCTCTGTGGCTGGCCAACTGTTGTACAACTGGGGTGATGACGGTCACCAAGGGGATTATCGTGATCCTTGAAGTTTGGTACGATTTACCTTACGGGGTAGTCGTGCTTGAAGTTTGGTACTTGCGCCCGACGGGGCGCAGTGCTTGAAGTTTGGTACGCGCTATCCTTTGGGACGCCGTGCTTGAAGGGTTGGATGACCTAAGTATCGGGCCCTAGGAGTTCCTCACCCGAAGGACAGTACGGTGATGATGGGCCTAGTGGTGGTGATCCTTAAGTTATTCGACCAGTATGTAACGTTTGGAGTTGACGGTTACGAGAAGGCGCAGATTCTATATGTTCGTTGACTTATGAAGTGTTATGTTTGTTATTGCATTATTTACGTACGCTTTTTATTAAATGAAGTATGAAGTGATGTTTTTGGCAATTTATTTGAAGTAAAGGTTTTATGTTAAAACTAGAACTCACCAGCGTAGCTGACGTTTTTAAGTGTGCACATTCAGGTTAAGGTAGGTTATGAGGATGGACGGTGATGCTTGGCAAGCGAGAAGAGTTACCCGGCTGATCATGAAGACTGGCATCCCGTTATGTTTAGTTATGATGTAAATATGTTTTAAACTATGTTTACGCTTCCGCATGTATGAACAAGTTTTAATTATGATGAATGAATGAAGTTTTCCGCTGCGTTATTTGATATTCATGTTTAAGAACTGTTTGTGAATGAGTAAATCCAACAAGTGGGGCCTCCCGGGTTTGGGGCCTTACAAGTTGGTATCAGAGCAATAGTTTGAGAGATTCGGACACTCCCAGTGTCTGAACTTAAACTTTGAATGGGACCGAAAGCGGATGCCAGTACGGGTAACTCGAGCCAAAGCATCAGGTATGAAGGTAGTATATGTATTTACGTATATAGTATGCCTTAGAAAGGGTTAAGTAAGGACTTGTGTTCTGATGGAATCACAAAGGTGGTCAAATAGAAATCGAAAGGTAGTGTAATGGTTAATTACAAATGGCCAGTGTATATTAACATCTTACAGTGCTTATTGAATTCTATTTGTTAACTAGCGTGATGACATTGGATTTCTTGTCTTATAGAACGAAATGGCGAGAAGAGGAAACGGAAGGCGTGGTGGCCGTACCGGTGGTCGTACCGGCGGACGAAATGGTGGGCGTGGCAGGATCCCTGCGCGCCAAGAGTATAGTGAAGAGGGAAGTGTTCACACTGAACCGGCGGTTAGTGTGCATGAAGCCGAGCAGACACAGGTTGAAGAACAACCCTTCACCTTTGAACCAGAAGTGAGAGCAGCTATAGCTCGAGAGTTTACGGAGTTGATGAAGACTTCTCTGCCAGGTCTGTTGGCAGAAGCATTGAAGCAGGTCAATGCGGCGGGCGGGTCTAGTGCGGCAATTGGTGCTCAGAACAATGAGACCGACAACGCACCGCCTGCTCGCGGATGCGACTATAAGTCCTTTAAGGCATGTGACCCACCGGTCCTCACTGGAAAGAAAGACGCGGTGGCTACATTTGACTGGGTGATCCGTATGGAAGCTGCCATTCGCCTGAGCGAGTGTCGAACGGATCTAGTTGTAAAATTTGCTGCTAACTCCTTGAGGGAGGAAGCATCCCATTGGTGGGAAGGTATACGTCAGGCAAAAGGGAGCGAGATTGTGGATACGATGGTGTGGGCTGACTTGAAAACTTTGGTGATAAAGAATTTCTGCCCAAGGAACGAGATTGAGAAGGTAGAGAGGGAATTTCTGGGTTTGAAGGCCGGGAGCATGACGCACCGGCAGTACACAACCCGATTTAATGAACTGGCACGTCTGGTGCCACACCTTGTCACGACGGAAGAAAGAAAAATTTCATGTTACATTCAAGGGTTGCCGGACCAGGTCCGCACCTATGTCAAGGCAAACGCCCCTACTACCTATGATTCGGTAGTAGAACTGAGCGGCGTAGTATTTGATGATCTGGCGCTGAATGTTGTTGCCATTGAAGAACCTAAGAAGAAGTTGAGTTTTCCCGCTAAACGATCGGGTGGGAAGTTGTTTGGGGCTCGGGACAAGCAGGCCAGGGTAGGCGAGATGGCAGTCTGTGGGAAATGTGGGGTAAGACATGCAGGCGAATGTCGGTTAGGATCGAATCTATGCTTTAAATGCGGCAAGACCGGACATTACTCCCGTGAATGCCCGCAAGGCTACAAATGCTACAATTGTGGGGAAAGTGGTCATATGAGTCGGGAATGCACCAAGCCCAGGATGGGGGAAACCGGGAAGGGAAAGGGCCCGGAAAAGAAGGGAGAGGGATCTCATGCAAAGACTCGTGCGTACGCACTGACGCAGGAACAAGCCAGGGCGGATCCCGATGTGGCGTCAGGTACGTTCGTCCTTGACAACACTCTTGTTTCTGTGTTATTTGATTCGGGTGCCGGTAAGAGTTTTATATCTGCGTCTTTTTGTAAGAGAATGAAGTACGCTGCCAGTAAGTTAGAAAGGGCCTTTAGCGTAGAAACCGCTGAGGGTAGAACTACAAGAGTAACCGATGTAGTTAACAACTCCACGATAAAGATAGAAGGTCATAGATTTCCTGTCAAATTGTTCGTTATGGTTTTGGGAGGGTTCGATGTTGTGTTGGGTATGGATTGGCTAACTGCCAATGATGCGCAAATTATTTGTAAACGAAAGATAATCCAACTCAAGGCTCCGGATGGTAGCAAAGTCGAAGTCTTTGGAGATCGTGACGCCCCGATGCCAAATGTCATCTCAATGATTAAGGCAACGAATTATTTGAGGCGCGGATGCGAGGCTTATCTGGTATATGTAATTGATAAGTGTAGGGAAGTGAAGGAACTAGACGATGTACCCGTGGTACGCGAGTACCCGGAGGTGTTTCCAGAGGATTTTCCTGGGATACCACCCGATAGAGAAATTGAGTTCCGAATTGACTTAGTACCAGATGCCCAGCCCGTGGCTAAGGCTCCATATCGACTAGCACCAGTGGAGATGAAGGAACTTATGGTTCAACTAGACGAGTTACTTGAGAAAGGATTTATTCAACCGAGCATCTCGCCGTGGGGTGCTCCGGTGTTGTTTGTAAAGAAGAAAGATGGTTCGATGAGAATGTGTATCGATTACCGCGAGTTGAATAAACGAACGGTGAAGAACAAGTACCCTTTACCAAGGATCGATGACCTGTTCGACCAGTTGCAAGGCGCAAGTTGGTTCTCGAAAATCGACCTTCGGTCCGGGTACCATCAGTTGAAGGTGAGGGAAGAAGACATACCGAAAACTGCATTTCGCACGCGTTATGGACATTTCGAGTTCCGCGTAATGTCTTTCGGATTGACGAACGCCCCCGCAGCATTCATGGATTTAATGAATAGGGTGTGTCGACCGATGCTGGATCGATCGGTAATCGTGTTCATCGATGATATCCTTATCTACTCCAAGAATGAGGGTGATCACGCGTGTCACTTGAAGGAAGTATTGGAAGCTCTGAAGAATGAGAAGTTGTATGCTAAGTTCTCCAAATGTGCGTTCTGGCTTAGGGAAGTCCAGTTCCTAGGTCACGTTATTGGCCCGAACGGCATTATGGTTGACCCAACAAAGATAGTAACGGTAAGTGAATGGGACATTCCTAAGACGCCAACTGAAATCCGCAGTTTCTTGGGATTGGCGGGCTACTATCGGAGATTCATCCAGGATTTCTCGAAAATAGCTTCGCCATTGACAAAGTTGACTCGGAAAGAAGTAAAGTACGAATGAGGTTCGACCCAGGATGAGGCGTTTAAGGAATTGAAAGAGAAGCTAACACAAGCTCCAGTCTTGGCCCTTCCCGAGGGCAGTGAAGACCTGGTGGCATACTCTGATGCGTCGGGTCAGGGATTAGGGTGTGTGTTGATGCAACGCGGTAGAGTAATTGCATATGCGTCGCGGCAGTTGAAAGTTCACGAAGTCAACTATCCGACTCACGATTTGGAACTTGCTGCTGTCGTATTCGCATTAAAAATCTGGAGGCACTACCTGTACGGGGTAAAATTTACTGTTTACTCTGACCACAAAAGTTTGAAGTACTTCTTCGAACAAAAGGAGCTTAATATGAGGCAGAGGAGATGGTTGGAACTCCTGAAGGACTATGACTGTGAAATAATGTACCATCCTGGAAAAGGCAAACGTGGTGGCTGACGCTCTAAGCCGAAAGGATGTGCCTACTCCTATTAGAGTGAAAGCTTGCCAATTGGTGGTAACATCGGATGTGATGAGCGAGATCGAAAAAGCTCAAGATGAGGCACTTAAAGAAGAAAACATAAAGAAGGAAAGGATGGTTGGCCAACAGGACAAGTTGGAATATAACACCCTTGGTGTTAGAACGCGTTATGGATGGGTATGGATACCTATGGGTGGCGAGCTTAGAACTAAAATCTTGGATGAGGCTCATAAGTCTCGTTACTCTATCCATCCCGGTACCAACAAAATGTACCAAGACCTGAAGAAGGACTACTGGTGGCCTGGAATGAAATGTGATGTAACGAAGTATGTAAGCAAGTGCTTGACTTGCTCGCAAGTAAAGGCTGAACACCAGAAACCGTATGGAAAGATTCAACCACTTGATATACCAGAATGGAAGTGGGAACACATTACCATGGACTTCATAACCAAGCTACCTCGCACAGCTAAAGGTCATGACACCATTTGGGTAATTGTGGACCGATTAACAAAGAGTGCTCATTTCCTACCTATTCGCGAGACGTTCTCGTCGGAAAGGTTAGCGGAAGTATTTATTAACGAAGTAGTAGCACGGCATGGGATGCCTTTGACAATAGTATCCGACCGGGACACACGATTCACATCGAGGTTCTGGAAAAGATTTCACGAAGTGATGGGCATGAGGCTTAATATCAGCACAGCATACCACCCGCAAACGGATGGTCAGTCCGAAAGGACCATTCAGACATTGGAAGATATGCTCCGTGCTTGTATTATCGACTTTGGTGGCAGTTGGGACAGTCATCTGCCGTTAGCCGAATTCTCCTACAACAATAGTCATCACACGACTATAGGCATGCCGCCTTACGAAATGTTGTATGGTAGAAGATGCAGGACCCCGGTTTGTTGGGGTGAGATTGGACAGAAGGAGTTAGGAAGTCTGGAAGTCATAAAAGAAACGTCGGAAAGGTTTGATCAAATCAAAGCTCGAATGAAGGCCGCACAAGATCGCCAGAAATCCTATGCGGATAGACGACGAAGGCCTATCGAGTTTGATGTTGGGGATAGAGTAATGTTGAAAGTGTCGCCCTGGAAGGGAATCATACGATTCAGGAAGAGAGGAAAGTTAAGTTCGAGGTTTGTCGGACCGTTCAGGATAATGGCACGGGTTGGGGAAGTCGCTTATCGGTTGGAGTTGCCTGATGAGTTAAGTGGGATTCATCCTACCTTCCATGTATCACACTTGCGAAAGTGTTTGGCGGATGAATCGGCTCACGTACCACTTACCGACATCGAGGTCGACAACAGCCTTAATTACATCGAAGAACCCGTGGCCATCTTAGACAGGAAGGAGAAGCGGTTGCGTAATAAGGTTATCCAATTGGTTAAAGTCCAATGGAAACATCGGAAGGGATCAGAAGCCACTTGGGAAACGGAGAAGGAAATGAGGGAGTCGTACCCTCATCTATTTGACTTATGATAGGTTTCGGGGACGAAACCTATTGTAAGGGGGGTAGACTTGTAACATCCCAAAAAAATTGTAAGGCCCCTTTCCTGAAAGGCCTCACTTATTGGATTTACTCATCAACACATAGCACTTTAAACGTAAGGCATTCATTAATACAGCGGAAACGATTTAATCTTCTTTACATACGCAGCGGAAACATAAACATGTCTAATACAAATTGTCTTTAACAACGTCAAGCTAAAATATAACATAAACATAATCGGGATGCCAGACACTGATCTTCGGGTAACTCTTCTCTCTAAGCCCAAGCATCCACATCCATCATCTAAACCTGCACTTAACTGATATGCATACTAAAAATCAGCAACGCTGAGTGAGTTCTAACGTTTACTTTAAATCAATTATACAAAAGATTTACTAAAACATATATACTGCCAATAAGGCTAAACTTAACACACTTTACTTTTCAAACAGTTTAAAACGTATAATAAACCGTCAATTCCTCTTTACTGTACTGCCCTCATGGCTTACATCCATGAACCGACAAGTACCTGGTCAATGCCCCCATGATCAACGACCATGAACCGACAATACCGCTTATCCGTCAATTCCTTGTCACTACTGTACCGCCCCCATGGCTTTCATCCATGAACCGACGAGTACCTGGTCAATGCCCCCATGATCAACGACCATGAACCGACAATACCCTGGTCAATGCCCCCATGGCTTACATCCATGAACCGACAATACCGCTTAACGCTAAGGGGAGGTTGCGTGGACCTCCCGAGCAACCGCCGTCACTCATACCAATTGTACAACTGTTAACGAACCCTAAGGTTCTTACTAATGGGTAGAACCCATATCTGACATCTTGTACAAGTAACATCTGTCCCAAGGACCTTTATAGCTGGTACATATTCCTGAAGGAAAACTGTTCACTTTACTGTTCATAAATATTTCTGTAAATCTTGCTCATAACTTAACATATATCATGCCTTTGTTTATGTATATAAAAATATAGTAAACGCTTGCCAAATGATATATCTTTGCTTTTACTGAAACATAGCTTATCATAAAATACATCTTACTTTCTGAAACATAGCTTATCATATATATCATGCCTTTGTTTATGTATATGAAAATATAGTAAACGCTTGCCAAATGATATATCTTTGCTTTTACTGAAACATAGCTTATCATAAAATACATCTTACTTTCTGAAACATAACTTATCATATATATCATGCCTTTGTTTATGTATATGAAAATATAGTAAACGCTTGTCAAATGATATATCTTACTTTACTGAAAACATACTAGCACATATATCATGCCTTTGTTTATGTATATGAAAATATAGTAAACGCTTGCCAAATGATATATTTTACTTTACTGAAAACATACTAGCACATATATCATGCCTTTGTTTATGTATATGAAAATATAGTAAACGCTTGCCAAATGATATATCTTACTTTACTGAAAACATACTTTTGCCTCTTTTAAACCTTTCACTAAAACATGGCTTTTCTCTTCAGTTTATAATATATAAAATATAATAAACACTTTACACTAAGTATGCACACCACCCCTAAAGAAGGCAAAAAGGGGATTAGAACTCACTTGGTATCTTAGCGGGGATGTCCTACTGGAATCTCACACAATCTGTACAATCATAAAAATTCGTCACATATCAGACTCATCGAAACTTCCTAGTTTCGGTACCTGCAGACCTATCGAAACTCCTAGTTTCGATACATGCTGACTATCGAAACTCCTAGTTTCGACATATGTTGACTATCGAAACTACCTAGTTTCGATACATGTGACCTATCGAAACTACCTAGTTTCGGTACCTGCAGGCCTATCGAAACTCCTAGTTTCGATACATGCTGACTATCGAAACTCCTAGTTTCGACATATGTTGACTATCGAAACTACCTAGTTTCGATACATGTGACCTATCGAAACTACCTAGTTTCGGTACCTGCAGACCTATCGAAACTCCTAGTTTCGATACATGTCCCAGACCAGTCTTCTTCCCCACAAAACCCTAACTCGCATGCAGATCTGACATCGTCAAGATCCGAACTTTTTACATTCAAAACTTGTGTTTTCTAACCGAGAGTCTAGATCTATACTTCGTTTTCATTTTTAAACGTAAAAACCCAACCTTTACTTGATTTTTCCTTCAAAACCCGATATAATATAAAAATGCAGATCTGGAACAAATGGTTACCTGAAATCGCTTCCTTTTCGTTGATAAACACTCACGAGACTCTTGCTAACGATCCTTGAAGCTCTAGTCCGAAAACCGGGACTTTCTCTCTCTAGGCTCTCTCTCGCTTTCTCTCTCTAGAATTCCGAAAATGGTGTTGCAAATGAGGGTTTGGGGCTGGTCTTGAGACTTATAAGGGCCCAAACCCTTGCCCCTTTCGGCCCATACACCCCGGCCCAAGCCCGATTCCTTTCTTTTTATTTAAGTTTTAATTCCTCGTGAATTCTCTCGTGCTCTAAAACTCGGGATGTTACAAGTCTACCCTCCTTACAATAGGTTTCGTCCTCGAAACCTGCCATAAGCTATACCGATAGCAAATCACAGAATGGGTGGCATAAACCGTAGCTATGCAAGGCAGCTTGGTCATGAAGGCCATTGTGATTAACTACCGCTGAGGATCTAATCCGGGTAATATCTAGTTCTAAGGCTCCTAAGCTGATGGGGCTAACTAATCATTCAAGGAAATAAAATCATAAACTTGGCATATCACAAATAAGAGTTTGCAACGTACCTTACTGAGTCATCTGGTAAACCCTTGCTGTGGCCTTGTTGATGTAAGGTTCTTTCTCTGCACCCTTACCCTTTCCGGATCCTCCCGCTTCCGGCTCTTTGCGCTTCCTACAATCTCGGCTCACGTGTCCCTGTCCCCCACAATTGTGGCATCTTGGCCTTTCCGGGCAGTCCCGTGATTGGTGTCCAAACTTGCCACACCTGAAACATCCCACCTGACCCGCCTTACATTCACCTCCATGTCTCCTCCCACATTTACCGCATAGACCCTCTGCTTCTACCCTCGCCCTCCTATCGTTAGGACCCTGGAGTTCCTCAGCAGTGCGCTTAGCTGCTTGTTTCTTGGGTGCTTCAGCAATGACTTCAGAGGCAATGTCATCATAGACAACTCCGCTCAGAACAACCACCGACTCAAAGGTACTCGGTGTGTTGGCCTTTACAAAGGTACGTATCTTTGGAGGCAACCCCTGAACATAATAATGAATCCTCCTCTCCTCTGACGTTACAAGATGAGGCACCAGACGCGCCAACTCATTGTACTTTGAAGTATATTGCCGGTGAGTCATGAGTCCGGCTTGCAGAGTCAAGAATTCCCTTTCCACCTTGTGGACCTCATTCTTAGGACAAAACTTTTCAGTTACCAACGCTTTCAGGTCACTCCACCTCATCAATCCGACCGCTTGGTCACCCTTAGCCTGTTTCACAGTTTCCCACCAGTGTGCGGCTTCCCCTTTCAATGTCTTTGCAGCGAACATGACTGCTTGTTCCGGTCGACATTCACTAAGACGAATGGTCGACTCCATGCCGTTAATCCAATCTAAGGTATCTGATGCTTCCTTTTCCCCAGTAAGCACGGGTGGATCACAACCCCGAAATGCCTTATAGTCACAGCCGCGAGCAGGCGGTGCAACATTTTCTACTAGATTTGGTCCTCCTATTGCTGGAAGCACCACAGGCTCTTCAGTTGTGTTAGGGCTCTCCTTGGCCTTCCTCAAGGCTTCGTCTAGTATGGCCGGTAAGGTTTCCTTCAACAGTCGGGTAAACTCACGGCCAATAGCTGCTTGCACGGCCGGCTCGAACTCGAATGTCTGATCATCTTCTGCCGCATGTTCAACATTGTGCTGACTGACCACCGTATCAGTATGGGTAGTGTGAACACTCCCTTCAATCACTTGGTTTGTGCTAGCTCCACCGTGGCGGCCTGTACGCCCACCACGTCTTCCTCCTCCACCCCCTCTAGTTCCTCCACGTCTAGCCATTTCTAACTGAAAGATAGAGAACAAAAGATTTAATTTCATCATGCTAGGGAATATGTAGAACACAATAAGTAAGGTAAGATGTTAATATACACTGGCCATCTGTAATTAACCATTACATCACATCTTGTTTTCTATTTATTCGCTTTCATGGTTCCACTAAAGCCTCTATTCTTATCTTGACACTCTAAAGGTAAACTTTACTTACTATACGCTTCTGATGCTTTGGCTTGAGTTACCCGTACTGGCATCCGCTAATTGTCCCATTCTCAGTTTAAGTCTGGACATCGGGGATGTCCAAATCTCTCAAACTATGGCTCTGATACCAACTTGTAAGGCCCCTTTCCTGAAAGGCCTCACTTATTGGATTTACTCATCAACACATAGCACTTTAAACGTAAGGCATTCATTAATACAGCGGAAACGATTTAATCTTCTTTACATACGCAGCGGAAACATAAACATGTCTAATACAAATTGTCTTTAACAACGTCAAGCTAAAATATAACATAAACATAATCGGGATGCCAGACACTGATCTTCGGGTAACTCTTCTCTCTAAGCCCAAGCATCCACATCCATCATCTAAACCTGCACTTAACTGATATGCATACTAAAAATCAGCAACGCTGAGTGAGTTCTAACGTTTACTTTAAATCAATTATACAAAAGATTTACTAAAACATATATACTGCCAATAAGGCTAAACTTAACACACTTTACTTTTCAAACAGTTTAAAACGTATAATAAACCGTCAATTCCTCTTTACTGTACTGCCCTCATGGCTTACATCCATGAACCGACAAGTACCTGGTCAATGCCCCCATGATCAACGACCATGAACCGACAATACCGCTTATCCGTCAATTCCTTGTCACTACTGTACCGCCCCCATGGCTTTCATCCATGAACCGACGAGTACCTGGTCAATGCCCCCATGATCAACGACCATGAACCGACAATACCCTGGTCAATGCCCCCATGGCTTACATCCATGAACCGACAATACCGCTTAACGCTAAGGGGAGGTTGCGTGGACCTCCCGAGCAACCGCCGTCACTCATACCAATTGTACAACTGTTAACGAACCCTAAGGTTCTTACTAATGGGTAGAACCCATATCTAACATCTTGTACAAGTAACATCTGTCCCAAGGACCTTTATAGCTGGTACATATTCCCGAAGGAAAACTGTTCACTTTACTGTTCATAAATATTTCTGTAAATCTTGCTCATAACTTAACATATATCATGCCTTTGTTTATGTATATAAAAATATAGTAAACGCTTGCCAAATGATATATCTTTGCTTTTACTGAAACATAGCTTATCATAAAATACATCTTACTTTCTGAAACATAGCTTATCATATATATCATGCCTTTGTTTATGTATATGAAAATATAGTAAACGCTTGCCAAATGATATATCTTTGCTTTTACTGAAACATAGCTTATCATAAAATACATCTTACTTTCTGAAACATAACTTATCATATATATCATGCCTTTGTTTATGTATATGAAAATATAGTAAACGCTTGTCAAATGATATATCTTACTTTACTGAAAACATACTAGCACATATATCATGCCTTTGTTTATGTATATGAAAATATAGTAAACGCTTGCCAAATGATATATTTTACTTTACTGAAAACATACTAGCACATATATCATGCCTTTGTTTATGTATATGAAAATATAGTAAACGCTTGCCAAATGATATATCTTACTTTACTGAAAACATACTTTTGCCTCTTTTAAACCTTTCACTAAAACATGGCTTTTCTCTTCAGTTTATAATATATAAAATATAATAAACACTTTACACTAAGTATGCACACCACCCCTAAAGAAGGCAAAAAGGGGATTAGAACTCACTTGGTATCTTAGCGGGGATGTCCTACTGGAATCTCACACAATCTGTACAATCATAAAAATTCGTCACATATCAGACTCATCGAAACTTCCTAGTTTCGGTACCTGCAGACCTATCGAAACTCCTAGTTTCGATACATGCTGACTATCGAAACTCCTAGTTTCGACATATGTTGACTATCGAAACTACCTAGTTTCGATACATGTGACCTATCGAAACTACCTAGTTTCGGTACCTGCAGGCCTATCAAAACTCCTAGTTTCGATACATGCTGACTATCGAAACTCCTAGTTTCGACATATGTTGACTATCGAAACTACCTAGTTTCGATACATGTGACCTATCGAAACTACCTAGTTTCGGTACCTGCAGACCTATCGAAACTCCTAGTTTCGATACATGTCCCAGACCAGTCTTCTTCCCCACAAAACCCTAACTCGCATGCAGATCTGACATCGTCAAGATCCGAACTTTTTACATTCAAAACTTGTGTTTTCTAACCGAGAGTCTAGATCTATACTTCGTTTTCATTTTTAAACGTAAAAACCCAACCTTTACTTGATTTTTCCTTCAAAACCCGATATAATATAAAAATGCAGATCTGGAACAAATGGTTACCTGAAATCGCTTCCTTTTCGTTGATAAACACTCACGAGACTCTTGCTAACGATCCTTGAAGCTCTAGTCCGAAAACCGGGACTTTCTCTCTCTAGGCTCTCTCTCGCTTTCTCTCTCTAGAATTCCGAAAATGGTGTTGCAAATGAGGGTTTGGGGCTGGTCTTGAGACTTATAAGGGCCCAAACCCTTGCCCCTTTCGGCCCATACACCCCGGCCCAAGCCCGATTCCTTTCTTTTTATTTAAGTTTTAATTCCTCGTGAATTCTCTCGTGCTCTAAAACTCGGGATGTTACAAGTCTACCCTCCTTACAATAGGTTTCGTCCTCGAAACCTGCCATAAGCTATACCGATAGCAAATCACAGAATGGGTGGCATAAACCGTAGCTATGCAAGGCAGCTTGGTCATGAAGGCCATTGTGATTAACTACCGCTGAGGATCTAATCCGGGTAATATCTAGTTCTAAGGCTCCTAAGCTGATGGGGCTAACTAATCATTCAAGGAAATAAAATCATAAACTTGGCATATCACAAATAAGAGTTTGCAACGTACCTTACTGAGTCATCTGGTAAACCCTTGCTGTGGCCTTGTTGATGTAAGGTTCTTTCTCTGCACCCTTACCCTTTCCGGATCCTCCCGCTTCCGGCTCTTTGCGCTTCCTACAATCTCGGCTCACGTGTCCCTGTCCCCCACAATTGTGGCATCTTGGCCTTTCCGGGCAGTCCCGTGATTGGTGTCCAAACTTGCCACACCTGAAACATCCCACCTGACCCGCCTTACATTCACCTCCATGTCTCCTCCCACATTTACCGCATAGACCCTCTGCTTCTACCCTCGCCCTCCTATCGTTAGGACCCTGGAGTTCCTCAGCAGTGCGCTTAGCTGCTTGTTTCTTGGGTGCTTCAGCAATGACTTCAGAGGCAATGTCATCATAGACAACTCCGCTCAGAACAACCACCGACTCAAAGGTACTCGGTGTGTTGGCCTTTACAAAGGTACGTATCTTTGGAGGCAACCCCTGAACATAATAATGAATCCTCCTCTCCTCTGACGTTACAAGATGAGGCACCAGACGCGCCAACTCATTGTACTTTGAAGTATATTGCCGGTGAGTCATGAGTCCGGCTTGCAGAGTCAAGAATTCCCTTTCCACCTTGTGGACCTCATTCTTAGGACAAAACTTTTCAGTTACCAACGCTTTCAGGTCACTCCACCTCATCAATCCGACCGCTTGGTCACCCTTAGCCTGTTTCACAGTTTCCCACCAGTGTGCGGCTTCCCCTTTCAATGTCTTTGCAGCGAACATGACTGCTTGTTCCGGTCGACATTCACTAAGACGAATGGTCGACTCCATGCCGTTAATCCAATCTAAGGTATCTGATGCTTCCTTTTCCCCAGTAAGCACGGGTGGATCACAACCCCGAAATGCCTTATAGTCACAGCCGCGAGCAGGCGGTGCAACATTTTCTACTAGATTTGGTCCTCCTATTGCTGGAAGCACCACAGGCTCTTCAGTTGTGTTAGGGCTCTCCTTGGCCTTCCTCAAGGCTTCGTCTAGTATGGCCGGTAAGGTTTCCTTCAACAGTCGGGTAAACTCACGGCCAATAGCTGCTTGCACGGCCGGCTCGAACTCGAATGTCTGATCATCTTCTGCCGCATGTTCAACATTGTGCTGACTGACCACCGTATCAGTATGGGTAGTGTGAACACTCCCTTCAATCACTTGGTTTGTGCTAGCTCCACCGTGGCGGCCTGTACGCCCACCACGTCTTCCTCCTCCACCCCCTCTAGTTCCTCCACGTCTAGCCATTTCTAACTGAAAGATAGAGAACAAAAGATTTAATTTCATCATGCTAGGGAATATGTAGAACACAATAAGTAAGGTAAGATGTTAATATACACTGGCCATCTGTAATTAACCATTACATCACATCTTGTTTTCTATTTATTCGCTTTCATGGTTCCACTAAAGCCTCTATTCTTATCTTGACACTCTAAAGGTAAACTTTACTTACTATACGCTTCTGATGCTTTGGCTTGAGTTACCCGTACTGGCATCCGCTAATTGTCCCATTCTCAGTTTAAGTCTGGACATCGGGGATGTCCAAATCTCTCAAACTATGGCTCTGATACCAACTTGTAAGGCCCCTTTCCTGAAAGGCCTCACTTATTGGATTTACTCATCAACACATAGCACTTTAAACGTAAGGCATTCATTAATACAGCGGAAACGATTTAATCTTCTTTACATACGCAGCGGAAACATAAACATGTCTAATACAAATTGTCTTTAACAACGTCAAGCTAAAATATAACATAAACATAATCGGGATGCCAGACACTGATCTTCGGGTAACTCTTCTCTCTAAGCCCAAGCATCCACATCCATCATCTAAACCTGCACTTAACTGATATGCATACTAAAAATCAGCAACGCTGAGTGAGTTCTAACGTTTACTTTAAATCAATTATACAAAAGATTTACTAAAACATATATACTGCCAATAAGGCTAAACTTAACACACTTTACTTTTCAAACAGTTTAAAACGTATAATAAACCGTCAATTCCTCTTTACTGTACTGCCCTCATGGCTTACATCCATGAACCGACAAGTACCTGGTCAATGCCCCCATGATCAACGACCATGAACCGACAATACCGCTTATCCGTCAATTCCTTGTCACTACTGTACCGCCCCCATGGCTTTCATCCATGAACCGACGAGTACCTGGTCAATGCCCCCATGATCAACGACCATGAACCGACAATACCCTGGTCAATGCCCCCATGGCTTACATCCATGAACCGACAATACCGCTTAACGCTAAGGGGAGGTTGCGTGGACCTCCCGAGCAACCGCCGTCACTCATACCAATTGTACAACTGTTAACGAACCCTAAGGTTCTTACTAATGGGTAGAACCCATATCTAACATCTTGTACAAGTAACATCTGTCCCAAGGACCTTTATAGCTGGTACATATTCCCGAAGGAAAACTGTTCACTTTACTGTTCATAAATATTTCTGTAAATCTTGCTCATAACTTAACATATATCATGCCTTTGTTTATGTATATAAAAATATAGTAAACGCTTGCCAAATGATATATCTTTGCTTTTACTGAAACATAGCTTATCATAAAATACATCTTACTTTCTGAAACATAGCTTATCATATATATCATGCCTTTGTTTATGTATATGAAAATATAGTAAACGCTTGCCAAATGATATATCTTTGCTTTTACTGAAACATAGCTTATCATAAAATACATCTTACTTTCTGAAACATAACTTATCATATATATCATGCCTTTGTTTATGTATATGAAAATATAGTAAACGCTTGTCAAATGATATATCTTACTTTACTGAAAACATACTAGCACATATATCATGCCTTTGTTTATGTATATGAAAATATAGTAAACGCTTGCCAAATGATATATTTTACTTTACTGAAAACATACTAGCACATATATCATGCCTTTGTTTATGTATATGAAAATATAGTAAACGCTTGCCAAATGATATATCTTACTTTACTGAAAACATACTTTTGCCTCTTTTAAACCTTTCACTAAAACATGGCTTTTCTCTTCAGTTTATAATATATAAAATATAATAAACACTTTACACTAAGTATGCACACCACCCCTAAAGAAGGCAAAAAGGGGATTAGAACTCACTTGGTATCTTAGCGGGGATGTCCTACTGGAATCTCACACAATCTGTACAATCATAAAAATTCGTCACATATCAGACTCATCGAAACTTCCTAGTTTCGGTACCTGCAGACCTATCGAAACTCCTAGTTTCGATACATGCTGACTATCGAAACTCCTAGTTTCGACATATGTTGACTATCGAAACTACCTAGTTTCGATACATGTGACCTATCGAAACTACCTAGTTTCGGTACCTGCAGGCCTATCAAAACTCCTAGTTTCGATACATGCTGACTATCGAAACTCCTAGTTTCGACATATGTTGACTATCGAAACTACCTAGTTTCGATACATGTGACCTATCGAAACTACCTAGTTTCGGTACCTGCAGACCTATCGAAACTCCTAGTTTCGATACATGTCCCAGACCAGTCTTCTTCCCCACAAAACCCTAACTCGCATGCAGATCTGACATCGTCAAGATCCGAACTTTTTACATTCAAAACTTGTGTTTTCTAACCGAGAGTCTAGATCTATACTTCGTTTTCATTTTTAAACGTAAAAACCCAACCTTTACTTGATTTTTCCTTCAAAACCCGATATAATATAAAAATGCAGATCTGGAACAAATGGTTACCTGAAATCGCTTCCTTTTCGTTGATAAACACTCACGAGACTCTTGCTAACGATCCTTGAAGCTCTAGTCCGAAAACCGGGACTTTCTCTCTCTAGGCTCTCTCTCGCTTTCTCTCTCTAGAATTCCGAAAATGGTGTTGCAAATGAGGGTTTGGGGCTGGTCTTGAGACTTATAAGGGCCCAAACCCTTGCCCCTTTCGGCCCATACACCCCGGCCCAAGCCCGATTCCTTTCTTTTTATTTAAGTTTTAATTCCTCGTGAATTCTCTCGTGCTCTAAAACTCGGGATGTTACAAAAATAAAAACGACGGTTAAAATGACGAAATAAACGAACGAGGCATGTCGGGTCGGGTCTGATGGGCTAGAAGGGGAGCCTCCCCTATAAATAGCCAAGGTCACAACCCATTTCTCTCATTTGCAACTTCTAGAGAGAGAAACCGTAGAGAGAGAAAGTTGTCGGATCGACACGAGATTTGAGAAGTGTGTTGCTCCATAACTCGTGAGAAGAACCTCCGGATCAGAAGCTCGATTCAGGTAACGATCCGACCTAAATCTGAGTTTTTGTTCGTTTTTGGGATTTTCGGGTTTTGGCTAAAAAGGCAACGATTTTGCGGATGGAACTTAAAAATGAGCTTATGTATAACATCTAGAATGAAAACCGAATGTTTTGATCTAAGAAAAGTTGAGAAACTAACTCGATCAGACTCACATGCAAAAGCTTCGGATTTTTGGGAAGACAATCTGTGCAGGTCTATCGAAACTACAAGTTTCGATACGTGCAGGTCCATCGAAACTACAAGTTTCGATACGTGCAGGTCCATCGAAACTACAAGTTTCGATACGTGCAGGTCCATCGAAACTACAAGTTTCGATACGTGCAGGTCCATCGAAACTACCTAGTTTCGATATGTGCAGACTCCATCGAAACTACCTAGTTTCGATATGTGCAGACATCAGAACTGATTAAGTGAAGTCAGTATGTTTAGAAGGGTTAAACCGTTAGAGTCGGTATTGGTCTGATGTGTATCTGACTAATCAATTCAGATCGGAAGTGAAGTTGTTGGACCTTTGTTTAGGACAACCGAGACTAGCTTATAAGGTGAGTTCTAGAAGCCCTCTTTTAAATGTTTTAATAATGTTTTTGGGCTGGTGTGCACACGTGATGATTTTATAAAACGATGTTTATGAAACGATGTTTATGAAATGATATTTACGAAGGTTGTATGTAACGTTTTATAAAATGATGTTTACGAAGGTTGTATGTAACGTTTTATAAAATGATGTTTATGAAGGAAGTGTTTATGAAATATTTTGCCAAAAGAAGTTTACGAAGTGTTTTAACGAAGAGAATGTTTTTAATAAAACGTACGAATGCTTTAACTGAAGTTTTTGAAGTAAAAGAAGCGAAGGTTTACGAAAGTCACAAACGAACGAATCTGCCAATATTCCTTAGGGAATGAAGGTTAAGGGATGGGAAGTATGTTATGGGCCTTTACCTTTTAGGGGCCTCTGTGGCTGGCCAACTGTTGTATAACTGGGGTGATGACGGTCACCAAGGGGATTATCGTGATCCTTGAAGTTTGGTACGATTTACCTTACGGGGTAGTCGTGCTTGAAGTTTGGCACTTGCGCCCGACGGGGCGCAGTGCTTGAAGTTTGGTACGCGCTATCCTTTGGGACGCCGTGCTTGAAGGGTTGGATGACCTAAGTATCGGGCCCTAGGAGTTCCTCACCCGAAGGACAGTACGGTGATGATGGGCCTAGTGGTGGTGATCCTTAAGTTATTCGACCAGTATGTAACGTTTGGAGTTGACGGTTACGAGAAGGCGCAGATTCTATATGTTCGTTGACTTATGAAGTGTTATGTTTGTTATTGCATTATTTACGTACGCTTTTTATTAAATGAAGTATGAAGTGATGTTTTTGGCAATTTATTTGAAGTAAAGGTTTTATGTTAAAACTAGAACTCACCAGCGTAGCTGACGTTTTTAAGTGTGCACATTCAGGTTAAGGTAGGTTATGAGGATGGACGGTGATGCTTGGCAAGCGAGAAGAGTTACCCGGCTGATCATGAAGACTGGCATCCCGTTATGTTTAGTTATGATGTAAATATGTTTTAAACTATGTTTACGCTTCCGCATGTATGAACAAGTTTTAATTATGATGAATGAATGAAGTTTTCCGCTGCGTTATTTGATATTCATGTTTAAGAACTGTTTGTGAATGAGTAAATCCAACAAGTGGGGCCTCCCGGGTTTGGGGCCTTACAAGTTTCTCAAAGGCCAGAAATAAAATCCGTATAAACCACATTTGCCATCCGCCCATCCGTAGAGGTGCACAAAAAAACCGGTCTTTTTTTTTCAACCCGGTCTAAACCGTCAAACCGGTTTTGGGCAAACCGGTTCGGGTTACACTAAAACCGCCGGTTATGAACCGGTTTAAAGCATGCAGAAGAAGATCGGGTTAGGGACCGGTTTGTGTGAACCGGTTTTTAAACCGGTTTTTTCGCTGGAACTAAAACTAGCCGTTGTTCAACGGCTTTATAGCCGTTAGGGCCGAATTTGACCCTTTTTTTAGCCTTTTTTCACATATAATTCACTATAAATAGGTGGGGGTTGTTTAGGTTTAATCACACCTCTTTCTACACTCTCTAATCTCTAAAACCGCTCTTTAAACGCTCTTAAACGCTCTCTAAACTCTCTCTAAATTCAAAAAAAAAAAGCATGACAAGTTTTGGTGTTGGTGGTTCCTCAAACGAAGTTACCGTTGTGGAAATTCTACCAACAACGAGAAATCCGGCAATTTAGTGCAATTACGATATATGTTTGTTGTCAAACGGGAAGGAACGTGCTCGTTGCAAGATGTGTGGTGCGTTTTTGGGGAAAGATTCAAACACTAGTTTGAGATCTCATATGGAAAAATCGTGTCCGTCCTTGAAGAGAAATCCAATTGAAGGTCAAGCCTCGATGACATCCGAAGGAGGAATTTGAAACTTTGATCCAAATATTGTTCGAGATCGAATGGCGAAGTTAGTGATCCAAGAAGGATTACCGTTCAACCACTTTGACAATCCGCGCTTGACAAAATGATTCAAGAGACACTCCAACCACGTTATCATCAAGTAAGTTGCACAACCATTAGACGAGATTGTATAAAAATGTGGGAAAAAGTAAAAAAAGAATTAATTTTGGGATTTGAAAATTTGAAAACCGGTGTAAACTTAACCACCGATGTTTGGTCGGCTCCACATGGTATACCCGATTCGTACCTTTGCGTTACCGCGCATTGGGTTGATCCCAATACGTGGCAAATGATGAAGCGTACAATCGCGTTTGACTTGTTTGAATATCCACACACCGGCGAAAACTTATTTTATATATTAGATGGTGTTATAACCGAATTTAAATTACAAAATAAACTTTTTTCAATGTCTTTTGATAATGCATCAAATAATACAAATGCGGTTCAAAAACTAAAAATAAAATATAAACCGGTTTCCAACGGCGTTTTTTTTCCATAGTCGATGTGTCGCACACATCATTAACTTGGCGGTGCAAGCCGGGCTTGCAATTGAAGAGGTTTCAAACTTAACATATGCTTTTCGACTAATGCTTAAAGATATTTTTAGTAACAAAAAAAGATACCATGATTATATTAGATTTTGTCTTGAAACGAATAATCTTTGCTTAGGTCCGAATTGGGACGTCGAGACAAGATGGAACTTGACTTATAATATGTTTTATAGCGCTTTACGACAAAGAGAAACTTTATAAATATTTCACGAAATGCTTGCCTCAAAACCTCGTCGTAAAGTTCTAAAGTTTCCGTCTACGAGTTGGGACATTTTAAAAGACGTAACCGAATTGCTTGAAGTTTTCAAAACCGCCACCACTTTTTTATCCGGTGTTTATTATCACACAAGTCCATTAACTCTAAAACAAATATATTTAATGGCTAACAAGTTGTATGAACTTGAAAATAAAAGCACTCTTTTTACAAAAATGATAGAACCGATGAAAGAAAAATTAGTAAAATATTTTAAAGAATTGCCTCCCGTTATAACTTGTGCCGCCGCGTTAAACCCTACCATAAATGTTTTCGGGGTTGAAACGTTGATTGATAAAATTACTTACGCTTTGAATTTGGATAGTGAAGACATCCATTTTGCACAAGGCACAAAAACATATTTTAACAAATGTTTACAAGATTTATTTGATGTTTATTTACATAAATATGGTACAACTCTGACTCCACATGATACAATGGGTACATCATCAAGTGGTAGCTCGAGAGATGTTAATTTAAATTTATATAACGAAATGTTAAATGAATTTAGTAAACGGGCTCGAGGTACCACCCCGAGTAGCGAACTCGGAAGGTATATTGACACAAACTTTTTAGCGTTTATGCCTCCTACCGTTTTTGAGGAGTTTGATATTTTGGCTTGGTGGAAAAAAAAGAAGCTTCGTTTCTGATTCTTTCCGCCATGGCCCGTGATGTACTAACCGTCCAAGCTTCCACGGTAGCTTCGGAATCTGCGTTTTTCTTTTAGTGGCATGGTCTTATCGATACGAAGGACTAGACTCACCCCCCTGACGATGGAAATGTGCATTTGCTTGAAGGACCATTTGGATGCGATTGATAGGATACAAGACCAAACTTCTCTCGAAGACGAAATTCAAGCCGAAGAAATCATACACAACAACGAGGTTGATCTTGGAATATCCGAACCAGTCACCGATGAAGAACTAGCCGAAGATGCAAGGCTACAAAGCTCCAGTTCCGAAGACAACGCACAAGAATAATCAATCAATATTCCAAAAAATAAAAATATATATTGTCATTTGTAACGTTTTCCAATTTTATAATTTTATCTTGTAATGTTTTTTTAATTTCTGAACTTTTTAAATATTAATAAACGTTGCACTTTATGTTTTATATTTGTTATATATTTTATTTTAATTTTTTATTAAAAATATCGAATTTATATGAATTTATTTGATTTTTCTAACAAAAACCGGTTTAAACTGGTTTATAGGGGCAAACCGGTTTAAACTGGTTTATAGGGCAAACCGGTTTGTAACCAACCCTAACCGGTTTAACCATTTAGACATTTTCCACCTTCGAAACCGGTTTAACCCGAACCGGTTTAGGGTCAAACCGGTTTTGACTTTTCGTTGACCAAACCGGTTCGGTTTGGGTTAAAAAACCGATTGGTCACCTCTACCCATCCGTGTAATTAGTTCAAAACAAAAATGGGGTTTGGCCCAGTTTCATACATATAATCTTATCGGGCTACTTTATCCTTTAAACCCAATTCATTCTGCAATTGGATCTATGGTAGGGTCTGGCCTTATACCCTCTTTTGGTCAAGCCTTTTGTTTATAACATTGTTGTATTGTTATTCATAGTGTAGTGTAGGTTTCATAAGAATAAGAGCAAGTCTTTTTCACTTGCTAGTGAAAACTACGTACTAACTCGCAACTCTATCAGTTCATTGGTCAGATTGGTTAGAGAGGTCGAATCGATCTTACAACCGATTGATGCCATATTCAATTTAAAATACCAAAAATATAACAAATTTGGGTAACCGTTAGAGAAACAAGTGTTTTAAATTAAGAAAACATATATAGATATTGGAAAAATAAAATAAAGATCTTTATTCTAATAAATGATTCCAAAAAATGCCATGTGTCATTATCATATTTTTTTTCATTAAAATATTTTAATTTTTCCTATTTTAAGTAAGTTTAAATTTTGAAATTTAATTATCTTAATGTTTTTATTTTTCAAAAAAAATAATATAAAACTTGAATTCAAATTATTACTTAATTATGCGTCTTCAACGGCTAAAATTAAATATGATTATGTGTCTCAACGGGGCAACACCATATATTACTAGACAAAACATGTATCGTCAATTTAATTAGATTAGTTATATTTTTTAAAATGTTAATATAGTTTATTAGAGAATCGACCTAAGTTTGTAATAATAATAACAATATCAATAAATATCAGATAACAAAAGATAAGAGGATAAAAAATCAAAATAATAATAATAATAAATTAATAAATAAATAAAGATGATAGAAATACCACTTTCTCAAATTAAAGCACTCTCGTCAAATCAAGCTTTTTTAAATCTTTTCTTTTTTAACTTTTGCTATAATTACCTTCCGTTTTGTTTCACATGATTTTTTTTTCATTTTATATAAATTAAATTTAGATACTTTTTAAAATATAACTATTTATTAAGTAAATTGTTATAAAAACTGACAGTTTTAAATGGTTGGCTTTTAAAAAAACACCGGGGTTTTATATAAAAAGGAAATTTGCTTTTTTATAAAATTATTTTTTTCATATGTTGAAATATAACAATACCAAATTAAAGATTTTATAAAGTTCACAACGTCAATTTTACCAAATTACAAAATAACCGTTAGAATCTTATAAATTTAAAAAAGTTTTAAAATATAACTAGTAGTATACAACAACACATCCTTGCAATCAAATTCGATTTTTTGAATTTTTTTAATCATCATTTTATTTTCTTGTATTTTTTATCATTAAAAACTTATAAACTATAAAACGGATTAAAAACGTTACAATATCAAAACTATTTTCTTTTAATTTTAAAACATTTATCTTTATGCATCGCATAAATCTACCTTTTCACCGGCATGTCGAGCAAAAATAGTTCATTTATTATAAATAATAATAAGGATTATTGGATTTTAATAATCCTACCTTTTACCAATTGGCCAATAATAATCCCAACTGAGAATATTCTTTCCACCGGTTCATACTTTCAAACTATTTTTTTACATTGAACCCCGTTAAAAAAACTTAACGCCGTTAGAGTTTATATGACATGGACATCTGCAAACCGCCGGAAAGTCGAGCCAAACTAGCAATGGTCTCGTGGTGGCTTTTGAAATTGGCTCTGGTGGCGTTTAAATGGTCTCGTTTGTCCGGAAAGTCCAAACAGAGACAACGGTGGTGTTTAACGAGACTAATTAAACATCATCAAAACCAATTTCAAAAACCAACACGAGACCACTGATAGTTTGGCTCGACTTTCCGGCGGTTTGCAGATCTCCACGTCATATAAACTCTAACGACGTTAAGTTTTTTTAACGGAGGTCCAATGTAAAAAAATAGTTTGAAAGTAGGGTCCGGTGGTAAGAATATTCTCAGTTGGGATTATTATTGGCCAATTGGTAAAATGTGAGATTATTAAAATCCAATAATTCTAATAATAATGATAATAATAGTATTATTAAAAAAAATATCCATTTGCTAAAATTCTTTGTTTATGAACATTGAGGCTACTTTTGTTGAAAACTTTTGAAAGGAAATTTTATCATGGCACACCTTTCTTTGTGATTAAAAAAAAAGCCTCAGGATATACGTGCATTTAATCAGATTTTTTTAGTATAAGGTTATACGAGGCATAATACGACCGTATTGGACAATTTCGGACCATATTGACACAATATGGTATTGGGCAATTTTAGACACAATACGCCGTATTGGGCATTTTTGGACAAAATACGATTGTATTGATGACCGAATATGATTGATGTGGTGTCTGTTTGCTGTTGTTTGGCTTTTTGAATATACGAGTCGTATAGAGGGAATCGTATAAAAGGTGTATCTATAAAGACAACCAAAAAAAAAGTTCTCTTTATTTTTTGATCCAACAAGAATGTGGGTTAGACTCTTTGGGTCGCATCTTGTCTCATCAACTATTCAAACCTAAGAACAAATTTTTAACATATGTTTTTTGCTTCAAACATGTTTCCAACATATAGCCCCTTTTTTGGGAAAATCACCAAAATAGCCATTGATCCAATCCCATTTATCAATATAGCCGTTGACTTTTCTTTTTACCAAAATAGCCAAAATGACGAAATTTTGCCATATTATTTCGCCTCAAATTTTCGCCTTTTTTTTAATTATGTGGGTCCGAATGGCGATTAGGTGTGGCAAAAATTTTGGAAAACGGTGAAATTTTTTGAAAAGTGGCGAAAATTCTTAGAATCTTGAAAAATGGCGAAAATTTCAAAAAAGTGGCGAAAATTTAACCACTTTTGACGAAAATTCCAGAGAATCTTTGAAAATTTTGAACATGGCGAAAATTTCAAAAAAGTGACGAAAATTTGACCATTTTTGGTGAAAATTTAGAGAATCTTGAAAAAGTGACGAAAATTTCAAAAAAGTGGCGAAAATTCAGTGATTTGACCGGTCTGCGAAAATCTCGAAAAAAGTGATGAAAATGTTGAAAAAATGACAAAAATTTGAAAAAATGAAAAACAACTGAACTACCCACACCAGATTCCTCAGTAACGTACAAAGACAACAATTCATTTGGTTGATTTAAAACAACATTTTAAAAAAATAAAACATCACTATCATCCAATAGATCAATTGAATGTGTGTAAATAGACATTTTATAAGAAAAACGAATCCATTGCTAAACCCACATTTTTCACAAATAAGATTTTTCAAACCCACATAACTAATATTACTAGGAACACAAAAAACACGTCGAAAACATTTTTTTTTACAGGAACGTACTCCTCAACACTATTAACAAAGTCTCATTTTCCACCGGTACATAAAATATGAGTAAACTGCCATTTTCGTCCCTGTGGTTTGGTCAAAATTGCCACTTTCATCCAATAGTTTGTTTTTTTGTATCTGGGTCCTCATGGTTTTAAAATATTGTCATTTTCATCCTCGTGGTTTTAAAATATTGCCACTTTCATCCAGTCAGCTAACACCGTCTGTTTTTCTCAGTTAAATGAGGGGTATTTCAGTCCTTTTACTTATTTGTTTTATTTTTTCATCTTTTTTACTCTCACTTTTTAATCATCCCCAATTTAACCTCTAATTTAATCATCCACCTGCTGGCCTTCTTCCTCTTTTCCTGACCAGTTTCCGACGAGCACCACTGGAACACCTCCGTCGCTTGTTTCTATGATTAAAAAGTGAGAGTAAAAAAGATGAAGAAATAAAACAAATATGTAAAAGGACTGAAATACCCCTCATTTAATTGAGAAAAACGGACGGTGTTAGCTGACTGGATGAAAGTGGCAATATTTTAAAACCACGAGGACCCAGATACAAAAAAACAAACTATTGGATGAAAGTGGCAATTTTGACCAAACCACAGGGACGAAAATGACAGTTTACTCTAAAATAATATTACAAGACATTACTTAAAAATAAATGGTAAGTGGATGGATAAAAGGATGAAGTTTATAAGTGGATGTATAAAAGGATGAAGTTTATAAGTGGATGGAATGTGAAAGAAATTTTTAAGTGAATGGTAAAGTTGATGAAGTTTGTTAGATAAGTGCAAAAAATGAATGGTAGGGAGGGGTATATATATTTGTTTCAAAAGAATATTTTATTAAAATTCGTTTTTTTAAATAAAAATTATATTTTATTATTTTTCAAAAATTAAAAATAAAAAATTACATGATTTTTTTTAATTTAAAAATATATTTTTTTATTTTATTAAAATTCCTTTAACAAAAATTAAATGAAAAGATTTTAAGAAACAAAAATTTTTAAAAAAATTATATAATTTTTATTAAAATTATATATTATTTTTATTAAATTTAAAAAAATAATAATATTTTCAGGTAAAATCGGAAAAATTAATAATATTTTAATATTAAAAATTAAATTATAATTTAAACTTGAAATGGCGAAAATATGCCATATTTTTTCGCCGGTTTAAAAAATGGCGAAAATTTGTTTTTTTAGCGAAAATTCAGGTAATAATTGACGATTTTTAGGATTTTTGACGAAATTTTGGCCAAAAATTTCACTAATGGCGAAAATTTGGCCCAAAATTTCGTCATTTTGACAAATGACATCACCCTATTGGTTGGCTATTTTGGTAAAAAAAAACTCAATGGCTATATTAGTAAATGGGATTGGATCAATGGCTATTTTGGTGATTTTTCCCCCTTTTTCTCAATCTCTATGTGATCAACAATCATGGTTTTCTTTCTTATCAATAATTTGTACGGCACAAGGAATGTATGTCAGAGTTAAGACATGATAACTTTCTTTTTAGCTTTAAATGAAGTGAACGGACCAGATTATCATTTATTCGTGTTCGCTCGTTTAACTTTAGCTGAGTAACATACAGACATTTAAACAAATGGATTTTCTTGTTCATATTTGTTTATTAATAAAATAAATATGTTCATGTTCATTTGTTCATATTCTAGTTGGACATAAACGAATACAAATGAAGATAAAGTAACACAAACAAACACAGATAAAGTAATCAATAATATCCAAAATAAAGTCAGAATATCAGTAGTAACATTTTAAAAGTAAACGGTACTGGTTGAACTGAGCCGGTGAATTTAAAATGGTCTACACTCAACTTCTTTGAGTTAATATGTTAACAAACATAAAGGAACAAGCGGGACATGTTTTCATGTTCTTTTTTAGCTAAATTAACGAACAATTTTGTTCATGTTCGTTATTAAATAAACGAACTTCCGGTCATTAGTTTACATGCCTAATTTTTTTTTCTAAGTCAGAAGTTAACTAACCAGGAGCAATGCACAACTTTCATTGCAGGGACACAAGTAACAATAACAACTGGAAATAACTAACCACATGACATTAATAATTTAATATGCATATATATCATCTATGGATGGTATTTTACAACCTGTGAAATAAACCAGAGTTGCAAGTGAAGGGGTGTACAAATGAGAGATCTCCCAGAGGTTTTTTTAGGCCATTTCCTTCATCAATAATTTACAAAATTATAAAAGATTAACATCCTTCACATTAAAAATCTAATTAGAACAAAAGGCCTTTCAAAGTTAGCTACTTTTTTCAACTGCCACAGATCATTCTTTCAAGAAAACAAAAACATTTTTCTGGGCAGCAAAAATCTCCCTTTTTTTCTTTGATCATCTAGAGATATCATAGTCAGTGAATTCAAGTTGTTGCTCCATTTCCCAGCATAATTTTGAAGCAACTCCTTCATGGCATGGAACATATTCCTGTTATTCATCATTTAAGCAAGTCGGTTTATCGAGTCAAAGTGACTAAATTCAACTTTAGAATGACATGAAATCTATCAACTTTTTTCAAGAAAAGTTCAATACCCGTTGTAATTTTATGACAGATGGTAGAAATAGAAGGAGATTGATGCTCAAACTTAAGTGAATACATAAAAATTTTGGATTTTTAATTGGTGGCAGAAATAGGAGACTGATGGAACATATTCCTGTTATTCATCATTTAAGCAAGTCGGTTTATCGAGTCAAAGTGACTAAATTCAACTTTAGAATGACATGAAATCTATCAACTTTTTTCAAGAAAAGTTCAATACCCGTTGTAATTTTATGACAGATGGTAGAAATAGAAGGAGATTGATGCTCAAACTTAAGTGAATACATAAAAATTTTGGATTTTTAAAGTTAGATGTTTGACCAAGAAAGTCAAAGGATTAGTCTCACTTCTAATTTCCAGACCAAAACCTTAGAACGACATGAAATCTATAAGATTTTTTTCAAGAAGTTTGATACTAGTAGATTTACAATTGGTGGCAGAAATAGGAGACTGATGTGAAAATTTTAAAGAACTCATAAAAAGATTGAATTTTTAAAGCCATTTGTTTGACCTAGAAAGTCAAAGGGTAAGTCTCACCTCCAATTTCCGGACCAAAACCTTAGCTGTTGGAGCAGAAACAATAATGTGGCGCGCACTTGGGCTAATGAAGCCTTCTTCAACTGCTTTATCGATAAACGACAATAATGAGTTGTAGTACCCATCCACATTTAGCAAGCCAACCTGCAAGATTTTTCAAAATCTCAATCCCTTTCTATAACAATAAATGGATTTGTAAATTTGACGAAAAAAGGTACTTTAGACAATTTACCGGCTTATCATGAATGCCGAGTTGAGCCCATGTTATCACTTCAAGAAGCTCTTCAAGTGTGCCATACCCACCTGCAATCAAATTACATCAGTCAATTTCTTGCCACAACAGAAATATATGTTGATCTAACAAATGAACAACCTTAGCTAATGTTTAATGCATTAAATCTACAAAATTGTATAGAAATCGTTGACTGACAATAACAGTCAACGATTTCTGCATCTTACAAAATTAACTTTTGTCAGCATTACTTCAATTTTAACTGTCTTGTCCTATGCAAAATTACAATGAAAACACTCATTATTGTGGTCTTGTTTCTTCTATTTTAGTTTGTGGTCCTATTTATTGCAAAATACCCACAAAATAAAAAATATATATATATAGAAAAAGAGCAAACTTTTTTTTACCAAGGGTCACCCTAGATAGGCTTCCTCTTCTCGTTTATGCGCATAAATAAGGAGTTTGAAATAACTTATACCAAACTGCTTATTTAGTTTTAATTGTTTTATTAAAAAATAATCAAATCAGAATGTAGTAGGCCATCTAAAACATAAATAAAACAACTTATCAGGTATATTTTCTATTATATAATCATGGCATTGACAATAACATAAATATAAAAAAACATAAAATACTTTAAAAATAATACAATACCTGAAAGTACAATTAAGCAATTATATTTTTTATACACATTTAATCAACTAAATTTAATACAAAGTTATAAAAATGTACATTTTATGAATTCAACAATCAACATTTCAAGTATATAAATATTTTTTACTATTTTTAATTAAAATGATTTAATTATAATTTAATAAAAAGAAAGTTTATTTTACTTGGAAAATAGATTAAAAAAAAATAGAAAAGAAAAATGAAGTGTGGCCCACAATACCAGGGTTCCCTCCATACCCCTAGGATATTCTTTCCCTTGCTGGACTATTTAAGCGCCCCAAAGGGATCCCCCGGCAATATCATGTCACGTGGAAAGTAGAGTTGCTAATCCTCTTTAGGGTCACTCTAGTTCGGCTGGTTTTAATAAAAATTTTAAACCAAATCGCTAACTAAGGTTTCGAATAAAGACAAATTAAAAAAACGGCCGGGTTGGTTGGGTCAGCTCGACCGATCAGTTTTGGCAGTTTGACGGTATTAATCAATTTTTTTAAAGATAATTTTATATTAATTTTTTTAAAGTGATAAAAGATGATTTATGAATATAATACACATAGAGTGCTTTATATTCCTAAAATGAAAAGTAAATAATAAATACTACACGTCAGGTCAAGCCGAACTGTGAACAGTGTTGTAAAAATCGCGCCTAGGCGCCGATTAGTCGCTAGGCGGCCGGTCGAGGAGTAATTTTGGCCAAATCGCTAGGCGGCCCTAGACGGTGAACATTCCGGCGAAAACCTGAAATTTCCGGCCAAATTCCGGCGAAAACTTGAAAATTCCGGCCAAATTCCAGCGAAAACCTTTGGTGTGGTTTAAAAATGAACATTTTTATAAAAATTACATATAAAAATGTGTGTATATATATAAAAAACTGAAAATTACATATAAAAATTCCAACGCGATTAATCCCGCCTAGGCCCTACCCCACCGCCCGACTAGCGCTTAGCGATTTTTACAACCATGACTGTGAACGGAATCATATATGTTTCAAACCGTCTAAACACACCAACTTGCTGCGGAATCATATATGTTTCAAACCGTATAAAAAGACCCAGGTTCTATCCCCACTGTCATTACTTTAGGAAGGGGCATTGTGACTCAATGAAGGAAGACCGGGATCTTTGTGATCTCTGGTTCGATCCCGAGGGAGTCCGGGTTTTACCACCAGTGGGCTTTCGGGTGGGTGGTTTTTCCCCGGAACTGGAGATAACTTGGAGCGCTTAAGGGCTCCGTACGGCTGGGTTGGGCCAGCTGGCGGTGGCCTTTTGCCAATGGATCACCCTGTACGGAGTACCTAGGCAATTCTCTGTTTGTTGGCCGTTCAAAAAATAATAATAATAAAGTAAAAAGATCACAACTTTGCTTCTGTTTCTGTCAAAACAAATGTAGCTTCTGTTTTTTGTACTTTATGCATTGAAAGTTGAACCTTTGATTGAGAAAGACCAAAGAAACTAAAAGGGTTCCCTATATTGTGAGCTAATTAACCAAGCATATTCTTAAATCCCAATTATCCCTAACTACTTTCCTTGATGATAACTCTAGTAAGACCACTTTGCATCACACACAATACAAGTGTTTAAAAAATGTCTCATGTTTTCAAAGATAAATGTTAAAATGTTTATTTCTTGAGATAGAAATGCGTTCAATACATAACCAATTTAAGAAAAAAAAATCAAGAAAACACATAAACACTTAAACTTATTGTTTGCTGGATATAATGCAAGAAAAAAGCTTATGAGAATATGAAAATAAAAAAAAAATTGAAAAATGGAAGAAAGAAAGAAAAGCAACTATCCTAGCATGCAGTTTTTCATCCCAAAAGGATGATTTTAATAAAAAGTGAAGCATTTTTTTATATTTTGAGAAGAATAATGGTGCATTTGCATAAAAAAAATAATAATTAATGACTCAAAAAAGTGATCACCAATTAAAGCTTCTTTCAACTAATGATGAATTTGTACATAGAATTTGAGTGAGAATATGAAGGCTTATAATAAAACCTGGTAAAGCAATAAAGGCATCAGAATGCTTAGCCATTTCTGCTTTCCTCTGGTGCATATCAGCCACTGCTTTCACTTCTCCTACTGTTTCACCAGTTAACTGCAGAAAATAAAAACCTAAAATTATTTAAAAAAAATAAAAAACTAGTTTTGAACACAAGTTATCATAGTGTTGCAGAAATGGTCGACTTTCAATAATCTTTGGAAATTAAAGAATTCAAAGCTTGCAGTTCATAAAGCACACAAGTAAAAAATTTGCTATATTGATTTGTACAACATGCATTAGAAGTTGCATACTCATGTGAGCTTGGCATTTTCTGAATCAGAAAAGGAGCTTTGAAAATAAATATTTGGAACAAGAAAAAACATATAGCAGACAAGCCACCAAACATTTTATCTGGATAAGGCTACAAGTAACAAGGACCAAAAAGAAACAAATTTCAAAAACAAATTTTCATTTCACCCAAAAAATAATATCAATCACATTGATTTGAAAAATATAAAACTATTATTCAGAAAAGAGTGTTTCATCTTGGTATTTAAAGAAGTTTATTGCCATGAAACTTCTTAAATAGGCAGGTTAACAAATGTATGACCACTTTTAGTGAAGAAACTTCCCAAATTATTACAAGATTTCTGTTTTAATAATAATAATAATAATATTGTAATTATTATTATTACTAGGTTATAAACCTTGTGTATTACACGGGTCGAGTAAAATGTAGTTTTATATATTTAATAATAAATACTTACATATTACATATTTATGGCATATTACATAGTTTTTTAATACAAATTTTAGAAACGTCATATAGTTACTTTTTAAAAATTACTATAAAAAGAATGCAAAAATGTTCAATTTCTAAAAATGTTTTATGAACAAACCTATATTTTTTTAAATAAAAAACATTTTATAAAAAGAATTATAGAAATCTTTATTATTTAATAGGAGAGAGACGAAAAACAAAAAAATTATTAAAAAACAATTAAGGAAAATTTGTGCAATTAATATGAGAGATAGGCGGGAAAATTTGTCTAACCAAAACATTTACTTATTATAAAGTATAGATTATGATTATTCTGAAAAGAGTGTTTCATCTTGGAATTTAAAGAAGTTTATAGCCATGAAACTTCTTAAACACGCAAGATAACAAATGTATATCGCTTTTAGTCAAGAAACTTCACAAATATTACAAGATTTCTATTTTTTAATTACTATTAATATAATTATGAATATTCTGAAAAGAGTGATTTATCTTGGAATTTAAAGAAGTTTATAGTCATGAAACTTCCTAAATATGCAAGATAACACATGTATTACTGCTTTTAGTCAAGAAACTTCCCAAATATTATAAGATCTCTATATTTTAATTATAATAATATATTTTTTAACAACAAAGGTTACTGCTACTGCATCAATAATTCTAAACTGATGCATTGCTCAGGTTTGAACCTCGAACCTCTCCTCTAAGAGGCATATGTCGATGGCAAGTGGCTAACCCTACATTGGCAATTATAGTAATATTATTTTGATTATTATGTGTTTGGATTGCACAAATCCCAGGTTGTTAAATATATATTTTTATAAAAGTTACAAGACTTTTTGGGTAAAAATGGCAGACTTACCTCTCTAGGCATGAGTGTCTTGGGAATGACCCTGCAATAGAACAATAACATGACAAAAATCAATATAATCTTTAGTTTTCTGTTAATATAATCTTTAATTTTCGATTAATATAATCTTTTACAGATACAAAACACACTTTGTCTCTCCATCTTACCCAATAACATGGCGACCACCATCATGAACAGCTTGTGAAACCAATCCCATTAACCCAATGCTCCCTCCTCCATACACCAAATCAATATTTCTTGAAACCTGCAAATTGCATGATCACTGAGTCAACTCGGTCAAAAAACCCACTTTGATCTTGTCACTAGAAAAAGGGTTTCTCTCTGTTTCAACAACAACTTACATACATGCAAGATTCAAGATTGAAACTTTAAATCAAGAAAATAAAACCCACAAAGTCTTAAACCATTTTGCTCATTCATGACCCATGAAACAGAATCTTGAAAAACAACATAGGTTTTCTTGATTTCAAGAAACCCCATATTAAAATCTTGAAAAAGAAATACATAAATACCAATTCTTTTCCAAGCTCAATTGCAGCATCTTGATAGCTGGTTTTCTTGCCTTGGCTACTCCCACAGAAAACACAAATCCTTTTGAACTTTGACACCATCATTTCAACATTAAGCTCCATTTTTGGTTTGAAGCTTGTTTGTATCCAATTTCCCCAATAACAAATTTGGGGGGAAGTTGCTTGTTGTGATGAAGAATTAGAACACACCCACACAGTAAATAAAGACACTAGAACACACACTAAGCCCAAAAGGAATATGGGAACTGATGGCACAGGTAGATAGTATTAGTACCAACGGATTTGTGTCAAATCAAAACAGGAGAGAGAGAGTGTGTGTTAGTGTAAAATTAGTCCTTTTTATGGCATCACCATTGCTTTGCTTTTGAGGCAACCTATTGTCTAACCATGCTTCTATATGTACAAGGTTTATGGCACGTGACTAACCCCACCCCCATTCCTTACTAAGCTACCGCCCAATCCAACATATTCTTCAAAATGAATTATACTAAGGGTTGTGGATCGTTATTCGGTTGGTAACCCGGTGATAAGAGTCAAATATTTAAATTCTAATATAGAGTAGAGTAGATGAGTGTTGAGTCATCATTCTAAAAAAGTAACTTTGTATAAAAGTAAACAAGTTTCAAAAGTGTTTCAATAAGGTCAGTTAATACGCATTTTACACGGTATGTACCATCGAGTATTCTATGATAAGTGACCTAATTGGAACACTTTTGAAACTTTATTGGTGTTTTCCCCATTCTAAAACAAATTAGGTTATTTGATGGTTTAAACAAAAGATATGTTTACATAATTCACATTCAAATATTCGGGTCGGTATATCGAAAATCACACAAAAACCAAAATTTGAATTTGTTGCCAACCCAACTAAAAAAATCGGATTTTAGTTTTGTAAGTCTGTTCAAATATTGAACACTTTATATTCGTAAATAACTAGAAATTAAAAACCGTGCTACGCGGCGGAAATGTATTGTATAATAAATCAAAAACGTTAAAACGTACGAAAGTTTCTTAAGTGTTCCATTTAATTAACTCAAAGTTTTTTTGTCTATTTAAAATCACTCAATTTTCATTAAATGTTCCAATTCTATGTAATATTTGTATAAATGTTTAATTTTTTAAAATTGAATGAAGCAAATGAAATATATATGAATATTAGTTATCAATAAGTAAAATTTTTATTCAATTAACTTAAAATAGAAGGTAATAGTGAAGAAATAAAAGTTCATCAAATAATAAACAAGTTTTAAAATTGTTATATTTAAGTCGAATTGGAAAAAAAATAATTGCTAAATAGTAATCAAGATTTATATAAGTTTCATATATCTCATTCAATATTAAAAAATTTAAACATTTATAAAAATATTTTTATAGGATTGGAACACCTACTGAAAGTTGAGTGACTTTAGAGGGACAAAAAAACTTTGAGGTATTTAAATGGAACACTTGAGAAACTTGGTTACTATTATGTAAAGTTATCCCAAAAAGAAAAATAAAAAATACAAAGACCCCGCGTTTCGCGGTAGGAACGTACTCGATTTTGAATACAACTCCGTTTAAAAAAACGGGAACGTTCGATTTTGAATACAGCTCCGTTTAAAAAACGGGAATATTCACAAAAAAAACAAAAATCAGCTGTACATTTCGTTCTTTTTTAAACTTAATGAACAAAAATTATTATGAAGAAACAAAATTATAAGAATTATAAAGAGGTTGAAAACATATATTCATTATAGTGTAAAGGTTCTAAATGAAAAATAAAACTTGCTCCACTCAAATGATGCCATGTGTCACTATTATCCAATGATAATAGAGTACTGTAGAGGTACTCTCAATCTCATTTTGAATTGTAGTACTAGTAATGTATCTAATAGTTCAATTCTGAACACTTTATTAATTTATTTATTTATTAACATATTTCAATTTTATATTTTCAAAGGATATCATTAATACATTTTTTAACAGCAAAAGCTCGGACACCCGGGCTCACCCTGACAAACGGATCACCCTTCCGTTCAAATAACAGAAACGTGATGACCCGGCCTCACATCATCTAGGAAGAAACCCATAACAGGAAAACTTACTGGCTCAACCTGAAACAATTTTATACCAAACAATATTCAAACTTATAATTATAACTTCTCATTTAAAAAGGTGTGGGATTACCATTTGAAAAGTACATGAAGTAAAATCTTTTGAAAGATATATGTATATCAGTTCTTCATGACATACTTTATGTTAACTATTCATTAAAAACAATTCAAGTATAGATAAACTATTTCTATGTAAGTTATGGTCAACCCACTCTCACTTTGACACTTGTTCAGTCAACATGAAATGCTTCCATTAAAATATTCATCCACTTCCCCCATTTCACTTCCTCAAGCATGCCCCCTCTACACATCGCCCATCACCACCCTCTACACCATGCTTATTAATTATTATAATCAAATAAACAATTTATTATTTTATTCTATTTCCAAATGATGATGAATATTATATAAAAATATATGCATACGTGTGAAATGTCAGAAATGTAAAATGTTAGATTTACAAACAGTTTAGGAAAAAAGAATAATTATATATACCGATCAAATAAAACGAGCGGTTACTTTATCGGAATCTATAAAACTTGACTGAAAGTGTGTTTCGAGAAGGTAAAATGTAAGATCATAAATTTATAAAGAGAATAAGAAAACATATAAGGGGTGATCTATTTGACTATTTTAGTTTGTAACTAAATTGTTCTAAATTATTTATAAAACGTCTAACAAAAAGATTAAGACACATGACAAGATCAAAGACAAATATAAGAAGAAAGACTATGTTTTATGTGTGTCAAATATTAAATTAATTTACTTTTAGACATGTTTTTTATACATATGTAATGTAACATCACTATTCACTCATATTAAATGTATTGCAAATGTATACTAAGATAGGAATTCAATTGATTGTATATAACATTAGCATGTTGCCATGTTACATATTGTCTTCTCCTAAATGCAACCCAAATCCATCGAAACTTAATAATAATAATAACAATTGATAATAATAATATTAATACTGATACTAATACAAAATGGTGTCTCGTCCTCTAGAGGTCGACGGTTTGATTCCAGCTTTGGACTCAAGGGTAGATTATATGGGTTTATGAGTTGTTATTCCAAAACAAAAAAAAATGTTACTAATATTTATAAAATAAAAATAATAATTTACTCAAATTGACACTTAATTAAGAAAATTTATTCTAAAATCTAAATATAGTATAAGTACTAGGGATGAGATCGGTACCGGTACCGAATTTATAGAAAAGTGGATACCGGTACCAAATCTATCGGTACGGTACCGGTATTTATTACAAAATGTTCATCTTTTTCGGTACCGGTACCGAAAATACCGGTACCGAATTTATTGAAAAATGGGTACCGATACCGGTACTCGATACCAAATGCTCATCCCTAATAAGTACGTATCTTTTTGACATATTTAAGAAGTTAATACCATCGGATCTACAAGCAACGTAAGGGCGCGACGTCTAACGTGACAGGAGGGGTTGGGGGAAGGGAGACATCGGCATGGCAAGGAGGGTGGATTCGTAGAAGTTGTAGTTTGCTAATGTGGTATTTAAGACTTGGATAATTTAAGTATGATATAAGTTTGTTATTTGATATTTCTATAAAGAGAAACATACAAAATCATCAAAATAAAACTCACCTAGCCTGACCACGACACTGATTTTATATCACTCATCGAGATACTAAGATATAGAGTGATATACTTGAAAAGAAGAAACCGTACAATACAACTACCTTACAACACGTGTTGCTTGGAAGTCGTGTTTGAAAGCCTAACCACGTTGCCTTGGTAAAACCGACCAAGTGAAATCTTGCAATGTGGTCATGAATCAATATGAATCAATGTATTAAGTAAGTTGTGTGTGTGATATTGTTTGAACATAAGATAAGGTACAAAATGCCACACAATGTGACTGTTGGTCCCGAACTATTATATGTGGAAATAAAAGCATAAAGCACAAATATAGGACACAAGAAAAGACAATTCTACCATGTGGGATATATGTTTACAAACAAGTGTAGAAAAAGAAAATAGAGAATAATTATTAAAACTTAGAGTTTATTTTGAGAGGGGTGGTAGCAAAATAGCTACAATGGTAGTAGCAATGTTTTGAAAACATATAAGAACGGTTGATCCAACAAATTAAACAAATGTTGGTGTTATTGGTCTGGTTATGAGTTAATGGATGTGACACAAATAAACCAGACGGTTTTGGGTGAACTAGACAAAACAAATGAAAGTAGTAGCAGACGTGATTATTTATACTTGCCTCCTCCTTTTGCTGGTTGACCAGATATTGAGACGAGGCTAACCGATTGAACCAATATATAGAGAAAGTTGTTAGTTTAACAACTAGTCTGATTTTCAAAACATTGATTACTACTTACTAGTCATGTTATTTCATGAAAAAAAATAGTGTTATATAATGATATACTCAATGCTATAAAGCTTATCTTATATAAGTTAAACTTTATATTTAACATGTTCAACCAAATATTTCAAGTTTAAAATAATAACCTAAATAACCGAATTTTACTAGCTAAAATAGCACATGATTGCAAAATCATTGATTTTATAGGGTTAACATAGAAACCAAGACAAAATAGAAAATGACAAATCACTAAATTATCGTGCAATTTGGATTCGAAACACCAAATATTTGGATTATGGGTCCACAATTGAGTAGACCGCCAAATATCATTTGACTAGATCATCTAACCCTTAGATCTTTACGTGTGGGATAATTGTAAACCTTGTAACCTTTCTCGGTTGAAAGTTATGCCCGTCTATTGTTAGGGTGGTGGGAGTGGTACCCTCTCACTCAAAACTACCATCTCAAACCATCAATAATAATATGACACCTCATTTACACAAACTACCCTACATGGTGGGAGTGGTGTCCTCCAAGTACCCTCCAACCCATCTCATTTAGCCATTAAAAACGTTCGAATTGGACTTCTTTTGGAGGGTTTCCAAAGCCGCTCACACTACCAGCACTTCCTTAGGCGGTGTACCCACATACCCGAGATCTACGTACCCAAGCACCACTCCCACCACCCTTATGTTTTTCACGCGTTTTCTCAGTGTGGGGGTAATTCTTTGTGAGCACGTGCAACTCCTATATGATACTTGTTTTCTATTACATAATACATGCCCATTTCACAATCTTTTCAAGGAAAGATATGCTATATGATATGTGTCATCTCCTGTCCCTTCAAACCCTACCACACCATATGCATAAAAGGTTCTAACTATTCATGTTAATAACAAGACAAATCGATATCGCATATGTAGAATGAGTGAATTAAGGAATGCGAGTTTTGATAGCGCAAAACCCTATCATATCATTCTTGATGAAACAAAAAGAGTAAAGATGGCAAGCATGAATCATATAAACCACATTAAAATCACAACAAATCGAAAAAGGATTTGTCAGAGATCGACTCAAACTTGATACATCTCTCGAGCTTTCAGATGTAGCTTCCTAGTCGTTAACGATATTTTGTTATGGATCATGTTCATCGTTTAACGTAAAATATAACAAAAAAGTTACGTTAAATACGTTATAATATAAGGAGTTAGGAGTATATATTGAACTTGATCAAACGATCAAATCATTAATAAGACGATTAACGGTTAGATTCAATTAACTAATAAAGTCGTATCACCTACTTAGATTTTGATTTTACTAAAACAAGATATGATACTCAAATCATAAGAGAATAATCGTGGGACCAAAATTATAACTCGTTGTGCCATGTCATCAATGGGGGCGATGGTTAACATGGTGGGCACCTCTAAGATTCCAAAGCCTAAATTGAAGGGATTTGGAGTGGGTTGCTAGGAGAAGAATGAAGAATAGAAGATCGTGTTTTAATTTGACTTTTGTTGTTTATTTTGTTGTTGTTGGGATATAGTCCGGAAAGGGGTCTGGGCATATCCCAAAAACTCAAGTCCGAATAACTTCCCACAAAATAGCGCAACAATAGACTGGGCCATCAGGCTCAGAAGCCGGGCCTAATTCAAACCCGGATGAACGGAATAAGGCCCGGATAAAAGGAATAAGGCCCAGATAAAACACAACAAAAGAGACAAACAGATAACAGTAAAAAGGAGACAAGAATCGACATGTCAGACTACGAACCAATCAACAAGAAAGACCCGACAATGCATAAACTATTACTAACAACCTTAAAAATAGCTCTGGCATTACTAACAACCTCAATGACGCGAGGAGTTGTCCCATGCTAAAGACAAACCATCACCAGGTATAAATACTCCACTAAACCTAAGGTATAAGGATTCCGGTTCATACACACTCCTTACTTGCATTCTCCCTTCAAAACCTATACTTATTCTCACACCGGAAACTGATCACAACGACACCCCTCGGGGTCCTCATTGTGACGAGACTAACGGTGTTTCTATTTTGCTAGGTATAACCAAGCACATCCTTTTTGGAATTGATATCCAGATCGCCATCCAGAGGTCTTGGAGTTTAGAAAAAACATATATTAATTATCTTTTATTTTTTATGACGGCAATATATGTACACGTAAAATGTAAAATAACAAGTAAAATATTTGTTGTTGCATAACTTTTAACCTACTCGAATGTTATATTTCCTATATTACATCTTAAGGTCACGTTCATCAAAATTATACCATGTAGATGTCGATCGTCTGCTTGATTAGTGAAAAACTTATTTACTGCAAAACTATTTAATCAGATTTCTTTTATATCTACAACTATACGCATAGTATAAAATAAAATTTAAGCAAAAAACTGTGAAAACTATATAATATTATATGTAGTGCTTTGTTGATATGATAGGAGAGTGAAAGAGAATAAAGTGGATTGTTTATACAAGGGCATGGGGTATGCCCATGTGAATGTGAATGGTGTGCGCAAAATGTTCACGCCACGTGAGCGTCACCTCACCCACCCATATTTCTAACACTACTCTCACATTGGAGGGGTAGTGAGTGTGAGTGGTGTTAGCATTAATTATTTTATTTATTTATACAAGTTACATTAATTAATTAAATATAGACATAATTAAAAATAAATATAAATAAAATAGTATTATTAAAAAGTTACAAAACAATAACTAAGAAACTAAACGTAAATAAGCTACTCTAGTGAACGATCGTAAACGTGCTCGATCAAGTTATCTATATAGTTGTAAGAAACTAATATAAAATGTATTTTTATTTGAGCAAACCGTTGGTCAACGACCACAAACGTCTAGTTTCTTCTGTGAGTGGGCTCACACCATTAACTCACATCCCCTCATGACAATTACGCGCTTCACAGAGCTCTTGGGGGGTCTATCGGACGCCCTAACCAGCATTTGTATTACAATTTGAGTAAAATGTATGCGTGTTTACTTGATTCTCATAGTACTCGGATTAAAACTGATTATGTATTAATTATAAGAAAAATAATTATTTGCATAAATTGGTTATTTGTGATTGTAACTACTTTACATAATAACTTTTTTTATTTAATTAAATTCGTACATATTCCAAATATTTTGTGATGCATAGCATGATGTAAGTAAGAACTCCTTTATGAGAAACATGATTTCAAAGCGTCAATTAAGAATAACGAAATTTCCGTCGTGTTATACGGTGTTTCTCAATCATTCATATAGTTTAAAAGGTGAAATGAAATTTTATGTTTTAGTTATAAATTTAAATTTAAATATATACTTTTATAAATATAGAGTGGGTGAATAAATTATTTGTCACTTTTAATGAAAACTTATTAGCAAGTTTTGTAAAAGAGATTTTTCTTAAGTAATGTAAATAAGCACTAGATATAAAGATATTATCATAAAAACATAATTGATTATATCAGTTCTCTTGAAAGTTAACAAACTCAACTTACGTTCACTCCTTGGTCTTCCATCGAGGGTTGTGATTCATCAATGTCTCTCTTAATAATAGAGATCACCGATGCACGAACATTTATCTAGAAAGGTATAGTTTAGGGTTTAGGGACCAACTTATTAGTATAAAGATTGTGAAATAAGAACGATGGTTCTTCAAGTTTTTGTTGTTTCTTCTTTTACTTCAGTCTTGATATCGTGATTGAAAGATGTAAATGAATTAATCACTCAAGAAAGTATTTAGTGTTATGTTTTTTTTTCAAATGCAAGAGGTTGAGTCTAATGTTGGAAAGAGAGTTGTTTAAATTTCGGTGTGAAAGAGATTTTAAAAATCTAACAAGGCTACGGTCGAGGAAAAGAGTTTTATATCAAGATTGCAAAACACGGGGTTGATGCATACTATCTAGTTCAAATTCGTTCTTGCAAGGGTGAGGGGGCACCTTACTCATCCAACAATTTTACTCATTAAACTGCCCAATATAATTTTGTCACCTCAAAACTATTCATTTACTCATGTTTTATTGGAAACGCCTACTCACTCACCAAAACTACTCACACACTCACCTATCACACTCGTTTGGTTCAAACTTTACTACCCCCTTTTACTCGGGCTCCTCTCTCCTACTCGGCGATGCCCGAGTAGGGCGCCCCTCTCACCCTAAAGGTTAATATTTGTTCTAGAAGAATCTTATTAAATAGATTGCCTACCCGCGTGAACCTTGATTATAACATATGGATATCCCGTCTATCTTATATCCATTATGCGGGATTGAGCCGGAGAGTTCTAATCATATTGTGATAGCATCAAAAGTATTTGAAATATGCTTTGTGTGTAGTTAGGGATTGGTTGCCTGCCGACTCTTAATCCGACCAATCTTATGGAGTGGTTCGACAGCTTCAATATGGTGATGTTGAAGAAGTATGTGTTAGGGTCGGTGATTTTTTGTTCATGGTGGTTGATTTGGAGACTTCGGCACGATGCGGTATTTCTTAAAAAGAAGATCAAAAAGGAGGTTTTATTTGATGATTTGTTCCATATTTCTTATTTATGATACTGTAGTAGGAATAAAAAATATAAGCTTAATTGGACATATTAGATTCAAAATCCCATGATGTACTTGTAATTATTTTTTCCCCTAGCTAGTTACTTATTAGTCGTGGTTTATAAAATTATGCCGTTCAAAAAAAATATACAAAACACCTTTTATGATTAAGATTGGAATTATCAATTAACTTAAAAGAAAGTGTCTGTGGAGAATAGTAAATGACAACTCTCTCCCTCTAACTTTGACAAATAGTAAATTCTCTCCCAACTTTAGCAAATGATAAAAAAAAAAACCCTAAACTTTGTAAAATTTCATTTTAACTACTTAAGTTTCTAAAGTTTAGAGTTTACTCCCTGTAATATATATAATATGATAGTTTTTTCAATAACTTTCGTTGGTTAATTATATTTTTTCTTGACGTCCCGTATAAATTTTGTTAAAAACGGAGTTGTATTCCAAATAGGGTATTTTTTTAGGTATTATGATTTATATCGATTGAGGGTAACATGCTGGTACCGTGAAGAATGAGACTGACACCGACTGGAAAATATCGTATCGTTATATGACTGTCTTTTATCTATGTTCCGATCTCCACAACCGAGTCGCCGTAACTTCATACGTTTCTTTATGTATTTACCATGTTTTTTTCGTAGCCATGTTAATATCACCGCCTCAACCGTATAAAGTTCGCCTCCCGCCGCGGAACGCGGGGCAAAATTTCTCGTTGATTTATAAATTTGTTTCGAGTGATTATAATTCTATGTAAAGTTCCTTTCAAATCTCGAATTGTTGAGTTTTTTCTTGATTACGCAAAGATAAGCATCCTTGTTGTCGATTAAGTTGTTTGTCTTGATTTGTTTGAAGAATTTTGTCCGGACCATTTTTTTGAGTTGAAATTTTGAGTCAGATTGAAATCCGTTTATTTAAGTGTTCATGTTCGTTCATTTGTTTCGTTTAAGTTAAATTAACGAACACGAACAAGTCTTGTTTGTGTTCGTTCAGTTCGTTTATAGGCCTACATGAGGGTTTTGATAAGGCCAGTTAGCTGTTTAGAAATGAATAGATGGATTTAATTGTTTATATAGATTAATGGGTAGGTCCAGTTAACTAATTAATTTATAATATGTTTGTATTTGTTAATTAGTTTATAACAATTAATAAGTTTATATTTATAAAATTTTGAACTTTTAATTTATTTTTTTGGGTGTCATTTTAGTAAAAAAAAATCCATGGGGTCGGTGTCAAAGTTTCTTGGGGGCTGCTTGGGATTCAAACGTATATATGACAAACAAACAAAAAAATCAAAGGTGAGTACTCTCATATTGGATTGTAAAATCGCGTCTCATACTCGTCAGGTACCCGCTTATATATTACCCATCGGTATCGAGTATATTCATTACTCTATTAAAAATTACATCTTGGGCATCGTGTATACATTTCTTACTGTTTTTAGTTTTTGTATAATTTTATTATCCAGGATATTAGAAATAAAAGAATTAAAAAGTCAGTAAGTTAGTAAACTACTTCATCACCCAAAGACAAAGAAAAATAAAAAGAAATTAATGTTTACGGATATGATTCTTGTAAACAAGTTTGTATGCTTCGGGTAATCCGGCTATGTATTACTTAATAATACCATACCTGAAATAATAATATTTAGGTTATTCGGATTGAGTTATTCAACTTTTGATTTGGTTTTTATGTGAAATTGAATAAAACTCAGGTTAACGGTTTGATTCTTGGATTTATGTGTTTTAACTGAATATACATATAGCCTACTGAAGATTTAATCTTTGATATTTATTAATATTAGTTTATTAAATATTTGGTTGAGTTTGTATTAGAGTAGGATTGAGTTTGTTTGTTTATTTGATTATTTAATTAAGTTTGAGTTTGATTAGGATTAGTATATGTTTATTATAAATAGATGGTTATGATTCATGTAATTGGTGTGGTATTTGATATTAATAAAAAGTGTCGATCTTTGTGATCAATATTGTCGGTGTTTTATTGTTCGAGTTTGATCTAATTATCCATCAATTGGTATCAGATCTATCGTGAGAAAACAAAAAGCTCGAATCGTTTGAAGAAGACGATCAACAACAATCAAGCAACCTAGCACACAGGAGATGTGTGACGGCAGAAGCAAAGGAGAAAAGAAAATCTATTTTAAAGTTAAGCAACCAAGAAGGAAGGTTGTTGACCTTAATCGTGGGTGTACATCGAACAAAAAAGTTAAGGAAAATAGAACCAAGCACAGGCGTGTATTTGTTGGCGGCTGAGAAGAAAAAGTATCGAGGCGGCGAGATTATTTCTTTTGTGGGGAGAAATTAAGAAGCAAGTACGTTAATATTTATTGAGAAGACACACAAGCAGGGGAGAGGATTGAGCTTGAAGGAAAACAAGCATACAAGCAGGATAAACGAAAAAAAAGGAGAATTGAATGGAAGCGAGCACACGACAAGAAGATATCGAAAGGGTTCTGCGTGAGCCAGGGTTCTGAGTGAGCCAAAGATCGAGACCAAGGAGAGGTTCTGTGTGAGCCAAGAAGATAGTGTTCTGGGTGAGCCTAGAAGATAGTGTTCTGGGTGAGCCAAGAAGATCGAGCTCTGTGTGAGCCAAGGGAAGGAGTTCTGTGTGAACTAAGGAAGAAGAGTTTTGCGTGAATCGATTGAGAAGAGGAGACCAAAGAAAAAAAGGCGTTCTGTGTGAGCGGATTCTATGTGAACAAGAGAATTTCTGTGTGAAATATAAACATGGCAGAAAAGGATGTGAGACGTGTTGGGATTCAGTGATGATCAGTTTGACTTTTGTAAAAAACGGGTTTTGACAGAGAAATTAATTGATTCGGTTAATTAATAAATACGCAGCGGAAAATAAAACCATAACATATTTAACAGCACTGACAAACCGAACAGGATCTGGTTATGAACACGCAAACACAAAAAAAACAATTAATCTACTGATGAGATTAATTATACCTTAGTGGTTAATGATTAACCGATTGAGACACCTAAGGTACAACGAACCGATGTTAGATCACAAACCAAAACACGGGAACGGGTGGCACCGAGAATCGTCGGATAAGGCGGCAGACGGTGGCAGCTTTGGTGGCCGGGAGTCGCAAGACAGAAGCCCTTTCTTTTGGTTTTTGTCGACAGCAGCTTTTGAAAAAAAACAAGAAGTCGACCAATTACTTCTTCTTCTTGCGGCTGCTATATCTTCTTGGTCAAACCAACATGGGATTATTATTATATATACATATAATAATTATAAACCTAATTAAATTATTTTTGGGCCCAAAGTCCAATACGAGATAACAAGCCTGAACACGTTTTAATGTTTTAATGAAAGATTAAAACAAGATATATAATTATTATTTGTAAACTAGTATAAATAATAATTCTCGTCTAACGAATATATATATATATAATATCGTCTCGCTAACAGTTCGTAATTACCAGTTAAGCAGATTAAGTGGATTTAATGTTCGTTGCCCTAGGTGTAACTCTTACGGGTCATAGCTCGGTCAGCCGCGTTGTCCATTGGGTCGGTCCATAAAATCCAACAATCTCCCACTTGGACGATCCACGATAAATCAACCCAAATAGTCAGCGGTGCTCTAGCTGCACATGGTTGTCCCTAACAAGGTATGACGCTTTAAAGTCATTAACCAAATATCTCGGTGTTAGTAACAGCTAACTAAAGCAAGACAATAGACTTATGTCAATAGTTGTCATCCATCCTTTCCGTATAAAACATCAATTGAATCAATGAGACATGGATTTAGTTCATTCTCATATGGCGTTCAATTATTATTGTTCTCGATCAAGAATCAAAGTGGTCCAATCAAACACACAGTAAGTTTGGGTAAGGCCTTACACTTCAGCAGTTTGAATCAACGAGGGCGCCACGATGCCTATCTGTTACATATAATGTAAGAGTACAGAATCCCTTATTGACTACATACAACTCCCACTGAACTTCAGAACTATTCCTAATCAACGTCTTTATGACTGGCAGTTACGCGACAGCGTTTGACAGTGATTAAAGAATGGTTCTTGGTAAACGGCAGTTCTAGTACGTATCTCAGGTCAAAGGATACTAATGAATATACCAATAGCAAAACATCTTATGACAAAGATCCATGAAGATGATTTGATGCGAGTTACATCCAACGTAATTCAAAATGAGGCCTGTGAAGTTCGGAGTCAACTCCTTGAGCCGAAGTTCAGAAAAGTCTTAATTCAGAGACGTTCTCACGAGTCTGACCGACTACGGATAATTAAGAATACAAGATTCATGGATTAAACGTATTAAAATCGAACACAGTTATAAGAATTCAGAATTGCATTTAAATCAGTAAACCAAAAAGAATTCAAAAGTACAACTGTTTAATTGTTCACACATTCAAAATACTAAATCAAAACATATCACTAGCGAATTTAATACCAATAGCATCTCTGTGAAGATCATGCTTGTCCTGAGTCATGGGCTTAGTAAACGTGTCCGCTAGGTTTTGATCTGTGTCTACTTTGCTTATCACGATGTCTCCACGTTCCACAATTTCCCGTATATAGTGGAACTTCCTTTGAATGTGCTTGGTTTTGTGATGAGATCTGGGCTCTTTGGCTTGAGCTATAGCACCTGTGTTATCACAAAGTATCTCTATTGGTTGGCGAATACTCAGAACCACATCGAGGTCAGTAATGAATTTCTTCATCCAAGCAGTTTCCTTAGCAGCATCTGATGCGGCTATATACTCAGATTCGATGGTTGAATCCACCACTACACTCTGCTTGGAGCTTTTCCATGAGACAGCTCCTCTATTAAGAGTGAATACGAAACCCGACTGTGAGCGAGAGTCATCTCGGTCAGTTTAAAAGCTAGCATCAGTGTAACACCGCACAGTGAGCTCCTCCTTCACTCATCCGAATATTAAGAACATGTCTTTGGTCCTTCTTAAGTACCTCAGGATGTTCTTGACTGCAGTCCAATGGGCAATGCCAGGACTTTGCTGGAAACGGCTGGTCATGCTTAAAGCATACGAGACGTCAAGTCTAGTGCACAACATAGCATACATGATAGAACCAATCGCTGAGGCATATGGAATTGCTTCCATTTCCTTAATTTGAATGTCCGTGGAAGGAGATTGTGATTTGTTCAACACAGTGCCTTTAGTCATCAGAACACCTCATTTCTTGGAGTTTTCCATCCTAAAGCGTGTCATCATTTTGTCTATGTAAGTACTCTGACTTAGCCCTAGAAGCCGCTTAGATCTATCCCTGTAGATCTTGATTCCTAGAATGTAAGCCGCTTCTCCAAGATCCTTCATTGCAAAACAAGATCCTAACCATTGTTTGACTTTGTCAAGCAAAGGGATGTTGTTTCCAATGATCAGTATATCATCCACATACAAGATGAGAAATGATATAGTGCTCCCACTAGCCTTTCTGTAAACACAAGTGTAGGTCCCGGGAGCCTCGTCGCGCAGCGGAAATAACACGATCTGTTCTGTGATTTGTGTGGGAACAAAGAGAACGAAGTAGATAAACACGAACAAAGACAAAAGATAATGAAACGAAACATAATCCATAACAAAGAAGTCATCCCGTATTACAGACTACATACCGAAGGAACACACATCTCTCATCTAAGCTCACGGTCCAGGGGTCCGGAGAGCTCTTCCCGACCCGGACACCTCTCAACCTGTTCCAGAGTTCCACCTACAAATGAAGACAAGTCTTCTATTTATAGGGGCATGAACACTTCCTGCGTACTTGACAAGTACGCAAGGCAAAAGCCTTGCGTACTTACTAAGTACGCAGGACCAAACTGGTGTGCGGGCTAAGTACTCAGGAACACCCTCCTACGTACTAGCCACGTACACCGATGCATAGAATTTAATCTATAGTTACAAAACATGCTTCTACAACAAGGCTCATCTTTATTCTTGACAAAACCAAATTCTTTGATTTTCTGATCAAAATGAAGATTCCAGCTTCGAGATGCCTGTTTAAGTCCATAAATGGACTTATTCAGTTTGCAGACCCTACTAGGATACTTTGGATCAACAAAACCGTCAGGCTAAACCATATAGACATCTTCAAAGAGATGTCCATTAAGAAAAGCAGTTTTGACATCCATTTGCCATATCTCGTAATCACGGTACGTGGCTATGGCAAGCAGTATCCTGATCGATTTGATCATAGCAACGGGTGAGAAAGTTTCATCATAGTCAATACCTTGAGTTTGAGTGAAACCCTTTGCAACTAGCCGTGCTTTATAAGTTTGTACATTACCATGCATGTCGGTTTTTATTTTGAAAATCCATTTGCTCCCTATTGCCCGAGAACCGGGGGGTAGTTCAATCAAGTCCAAGACCTGATTATCACGCATAGATTGCATCTCGGCGTTCATGGCTTCAAGCCATTTCTCGGATTCAGGATCTGAGATAGCAGATTTGTAGTTTGTAGGTTCGTTATTTGACTTAGCTACTAACAGGACTTTAGAATCTTCAAGATACCATAGGTGTTTATTAGGTTCTTTACGAGACCTGCTACTTTTGCGAACGCTTGTGTTTATGTTTGATTCATCAGCAACAACTTCTTGCTGATCAGACGCTCCGACTTCCTCAGCGGTTGTTTGTGTTTCTCGAATTTCTTCAAGATCCATAATATTATTTTCGGTTCCTCGATTTAGAAGATCTTCCTCGAGAAAGCGTCCTTTTCTTTTGATGGAAACAATGTTTGCATCAGGATGATAGAAATAATATCCGTTTTTGTTGTAGTAACCGACGAAAACACCTTTTTCGCCTCTGGGATCGAGCTTGTCATCAGAATCGCTGGTGACATATGCATCACATCCCCATACTCTAAGGTAAGACAAATTGGGTTTAGACTCGTGCCATATCTCATATGGGGTTTTGTTCACCTTCTTAGTCGGTGCCAGATTTACAAGGCGGGCGGCGGTCATAAGAGCATAACTCCAGAAGGAGTGAGGCAAGTTAGTTCTACACATCATCGATCGAACCATATTAAGTAGGGTTCGATTTCTCCTCTCGCTCACGCCATAAAGTTGGGGTGTGCCAGGAGGAGTGGGCAGAGAAATAATTCCGTGCTCCTTCAGATGATTAAGAAATTCTAAGCTGAGATATTCGCCACCTCGATCTGATCGAAGTGTCTTGATAGATTTATCGAGTTGTTTCTCTATTTCGTTTTGAAACTCTTTGAACTTTTCAAATGTTTCATGCTTATGTTTCATAAGATATACATAAGCATATCGACTATAATCGTCAATAAATGAAACGAAGTATCTTTCATGATTTCTAGACATGGTTCTGAAAGGGCCACACACATCGGTGTGTATAAGGCCTAGCAGATCATTGGCTCGTTCACCAACATGATTGAAGGGGTACTTTGTGAGTTTGTCAGCTAAACAAGACTCGCAATTATCAAATGAGTCATGTCTGGTAGGTTCAAGAATTCCCTCGGATTGGAGTCTTTTAATGCGTGTCTTACTTATGTGGCCAAGTCGACAATGCCATAGAAAGTATCATTAATGCCAGATTTGATACGTTTAGAAAGATTATATATGTTATTGTCAGTTTGAACGTTAATCTCATAAATACCGTTTTGAGCTTTAGCCTCAAAATAAAAGATATCATTTAAGTAGACAGGAATAGCAATACCATTAAAAACATACTTAAATCCTTGTTCAAATAATAAAGAAACTGAAATAATGTTTCTGGTTAAACCAGGTGCAAACAAACAATTGTTTAAAACAACCACAAGGCTAGAAGGACATGAGAGATGATATGTTCCAGTTGCATGAACTGGTACTCTTTTCCCATCACCAACGATGAGCTCCATGTCGCCTTATTTCAGCTTCCTCCAACTTTTAGGCTCCTGCAAGACATTAATGATGTGGTATCCACATCCAGTATCAAATACCCATGTGTTGCTAGAAACAGTAAAAATTTCAATAACATAAATGAGAATACCTGAAGAGATGCCCTTACCACTGGCCCTCTTCAGCTTCAGCTTGGCTAGATATTCAGGACAGTTACGTTTCCAGTGTCCCATTTTGTTGCATTCAAAGTATTAGCGCTCCTCAAGAGGGGGTGCTTTTGAAGCTTTCTTGTTATTGTTGGTGGCAGGCTTGGCAGCAACATTAACCTTCTTCTTGTCTTTGCTATTATAACCTCTTTTCTTGGGGTTAGGTTTTTTAACACCAGCAGAGATGACCATCAGAACTTGATTTTTCTTTCCTTGGATATTCATCTCGGCCGTTCTGAGCATACCATGTAGCTCGGCCACTGTCTTCTCCAAGCCATTCATGTTGAAATTCATTACGAATTGAGCATAGGAGCTTGGGAGAGAGTTTAAGATGAAATCAGTAGCCATGTCATCCTTCATGGGATATCCAAGTTTGTTCATCTGGTCGATGTACCCTTTCATCTTAAGTACATGAGCACTAACAGGCGTGCCCTCTTGCATCGTGCAACGAATGAGCTGAGACATGGTTTCATAGCGTTCTTGTCGGGCTTGTTTCAGGAACATGCTCTTAAGTTGTTCAATCATGTCAAAGGCACTCAGGTCCTCCATGCTCTTTTGGAGCTCACGGGACATGCAAGCTAGCATAAGGCAGGCCACCTCAGTGGCATCATCTCTTTGTTTTTCCCAGGCCTTACGAGCGACAGTCGTGTTACCATTGGGTGCCTCAGGGACTGGTGCATTAAGAACATAGAGCTTCTTGGCCATTTTGAGAACTATTCTCAGATTGCACTGCCATGAGAGAAAATTGGTGTTATCCAGCTTTTCATTCTCAAGGATAGACTTGAGAGCAAAGGAGTTATTAGTATTATTATTTTCAGTAGACATATGTCAAGATAAGCAAAGAAAATAAATTAATATAAAGAAAGTGAAAAGTCCTTATTAATTTATGACCCAATTACAGAAATTAGAATAAGGAGTGAGAATCTAGCTAAATCAGTCACTAATGGTAGCTGTGGCATACAACATTAGTAAGTGGGTAACTAGACTGATAATTAGTGTCAATTGTGGAAAGATGCACAACTCTCGTGTATGAGGCCGCTAAGACAAGACATGTCTATGCATTGATACGTTTAGCCTCATCTATGCCCACTTTTAATCTCTTGACAGCTGGGGCATGTAACAAGAGAGAAAAGAAACAGTCGTCCTAAAACAGGTACTTGCGGAAGGGTCGGATGTGTCAACGAAACCCTTGCGCCTTGGAAGGATAAACTACGCATCCAGTGCGGTGTTGTGGCTCCAAACACCGATGTTTCATTTTATGCTCCAAGTGTTCCTTATAATACGATGACATAGACCATTGGTTTTAAATATGGGTTCCAATTTTAGTGTTTACCGAAAAGGGTCAAACACAAATAATGATTAAATCATATGTGTGTTGTAAAAGTCAGTTTTACTATTTAAAGTCATGGCAAATTTGATGAACCCTTTCACCTCTCAGGACACTTAATTTTAAATAACCTATTAAAACTAAGTTTGTCACGATTTGAATAACCAGTTAAAGTTAATAGTTGAAAACTATTAAGTTATAAGTTTTGAAATTAAATTTAGTTTAAATTGCAAAACTTAAGCGGTTATTTATTTTATAAAAACAAGCCATTTGTTATTTTTATAAAATTCTACAAGTTGTAAAATTAGAACTTGTGGTGACAGATTGTGACATTTTAAAACTCCTTTTAAAACGATTGGCGTTTGGTTGGTTTATAATAAATTTAAGTTATAAAAAATCAAAAGCAACCATAAAGCAAATAAATATGTAAATCTTTTAGGGTCAAGTTTGTTTGATCTTGCTAGAGCCAGTTAGCAAGACCAAACGGGTCACGGGGTTCACAAAATCAAAACAACCACAAGGATGGACTTCCGTGCATCTAGTCGTCTCGGATGACTCCCACTGAATCCATGATTCTTGTTGCATCTTCAGATTTGTTTTCGGGTTTTTATTACATTACATAAAATAAAAAAAACTATTCTATTACAACTTTGAGCCATCAAAAGTGGGCCAAAACCATAAAACCAAAAACCGAATAATAAACACAAACAACTCAATCACATGGGTCGGGCCAGATTTACATATTCAACACAATCACATACGGGCAATATATTTGGTCAAATAAAATAAAAATCGACCAAATTAATAAATAAAAAAATTGCCCCAAAAGCAGATCAGATCGGAAACTTCAAGACAATTAAAGTTTGTGATTAATCTAGCCGGTGAAACTAGACCGGTTCCGATTTGCGTGTTATAACCCAGGCTCTGATACCACTGTTGAGATTCAGTGGTGATCAGTTTGACTTTTGTAAAAAATGGGTTTTGACAGAGAAATTAATTGATTCAGTTAATTAATAAATATGCAGCGAAAAATAAAATCATAACCTATTTAACAGCACTGACAAACCGAACAGGATCTGGTTATGAACACGCAAACACAAAAAAAAACAATTAATTTACTGATGAGATTAATTATACCTTAGTGGTTAATGATTAACCGGTTGAGACACCTAAGGTACAACGAACCGATGCTAGATCACGAACCAAAACACGGGAACGGGTGGCACCGAGAATCGCCGGATAAGGCGGCAGACGGTGGCAGCTTTGGTGGCCGAGAGTCGCAAGACAGAAGCCCTTTCTTTTGGTTTTTGTCGACAACAGCTTTTGAAAAAAAACAAGAAGTCGACCAATTACTTGTTCTTCTTGCGGCTGTTGTATCTTCTTGGTCAAATCAATATGGGATTATTATTATTATTATTATTATATATACATATAATAATTATAAACCTAATTAAATTATTTCCGGGCCCAAAGTCTAATACGAGATAACAAGCCTAAACCCGTTTTAATGTTTTAATGAAAGATTAAAACAAGATATATAATTATTATTTATAAACTAGTATAAATAATAATTCTCGTCTAACGAATATATATATATATATATAATATCGTCTCGCTAACAGTTCGTAATTACCAGTTAAGTGGATTTAATGTTCGTTGCCCTAGGTGTAACTCTTACGGGTCATAGCTCGGTCAGTCGCGTTGTCCATCGGGTCGGTCCATAAAATCCAACAAGATGTTGGTTGCTGGTGGCAGAATGGGTATTACAGGTGCTACGATTGAAGGGTATCAACCAAAGAGGTCAAATGAAGATGGTTGGTATTTCAATGGCTATGGATGGTGTTATGGTGGCTATGAGTATTCCGGTCGATACCGGTGTTGATGATGCGACCACCAACAGTGGTAATATGTTTGTCGGAGAAGATTCGGCAAAGGCGGAAGTCAAATTGCAAGTTTTTGAGTCTTCTAAAAAATCATTTTTCCAACCAGATGAGATAAGTGGTGAAAAAGAGAATGAAACGGTGGTTGTGATGGAAAATAATGTCAAAATCTTGTCGGTTCAAAAAGCAGATTTTATTGACGTAAATAAAGAGATGGATGTTGGAGATCAAAGTATTTGGCATGTGAAGAATAACCAAGCTAATAATTTGTTTTGTGATGAGCCACGAGATATGCCAAATAAATCACGTGGTAATAGAAAAACTGAAGATGGTGGGTTAGAGGTGCATATCAAGCACACGAAATAGAAAGATAAAAGCAAGGAATGTAATCCAAGAATCAAAATTAAATAGACGCAAATATTATTACTGATTAAGGATCTAGGAGGTACAAATTCAAGATTAAGGGGGAGAATAAAGATTTAATCTTGATATTTATTAATATTAGTTTATTAATTATTTGGTTGAGTTTGTATTAGAGTATGATTGAGTTTGTTTGTTTATTTGATTATTTAATTAAGTTTGAGTTTGGTTAGGATTAGTAAATGTTTATTATAAATAGATGGTTAGGATTTATGTAATTGGTGTGGTCTTTGATATTAATAAAAGTGTCGATCTTTGTGATCAATAATAGTCAAGTGTTAACAGATCATCAATGATCGTTATTATGAGTCTTTAGTAATATTTAACGGTATCTTAAAACTAAGACGACTTTGGTTCCATGAAACATTGCTTGGTTTACTTAAGATATAAACATGTGACACTTGGTGGAAATCACACTTCACATGGAATTTGTACTAAAAAGGCAAAAACATGAAACGTCATTTTGCGGTTCAATCTCAAACTGTTTGGTGCTAAATTGGTACCAGCCGGCTAAGGAACCGGAATACTTTGGTCTAGTGAGTTCATTGAATTCATGTTTTTGGTTTTGACCCATTTCACGACTCTTAAATATGACCGGCTAAAATGGTTAAAATTCAAATTAGGTATTTCGATTATAGATTAAAGGAAAACTAAATTGAAAACTAAAATGTCTCTTAGTCAAAATTTAAATAATAGCAAAATGGATTTTAATACTTCATACTATGATCCATTGGTCGATAATAATTCATACTCGCAATTTGACAAATGACGCTCTTAATTGTCACTTTCATTTCAGGATTCTAGGCTGCCTTTGGTTGATGGAGTGTGGAAGAGAATTGCAAATTCGTGTTATAAGCTTAACATAAAAGGTATTGTTCTTTTTTCTTCTCTAAATAAGAAAGTTGATAAAGGTATTGTGCTTTTAGATTGTCTTCCTACGATGCAAAATTTGGTGGGTAAGGGTATCGATATCCCTTCTTCTTTATGTCATATATGTTCTTTTCATGTTGAAACAGTAGTTTGTCTTTTTGGTGGTTGTGATGTTTTTAGAACGTGGCAGGCGATTAGAAGACGGTTGAATGTTGATTTTCCAAGTTCTTTGGAGCCAAGGTTGTTAAACTATTGGCTTGATTCGATCGCTATGGTAAAATGCAAGAAAGAGTTCTTTGTGCTGTTATCATGTCCGTGTGTTGGATGCTTTGAGGTTCCGGGGTGAAGTTCTTTTTAATAAAGATAAAGACTCGGAGAAGAATTATATTTTTGATTAGGTTGTGAAAGGTTTTTTTTGTGGTTTTCTAATAGGAAACACCAGGCAACCATTATTTGGGTTGAGTGACTACAAAATCCACTAATGTTTTTATAATTGTTATTTTTTCCATTTAGTTTCTATCTGCTTGGGTGCCTTTTTAAATATTAACTTATGCAGTTCAGACAAAAAAACTTTTACTTTCGTTACAAAAGCAATCTCAGTAGTATAATTTTCAAAGAATTACACTTGTTTATACTTAACTTTTACTCGATTTTCATTTGTACGTTTCCTCATTTCAATCATAAACATCATTGTGAACGAAAATCATCTCAAAATCTATGATGATTTTGCGAATATGATTGCATTTATCAATGAAAGTGAAAATTATGAGTGTTATTAGTTAAATTGTTAATATTAATTATCATCGACTATTAACTAATAGTTTAGATTATTAAAATCGAATTTACCTTAGATAATCTCACTTTTTTTTGTTGGTTAATTTGTTTTTTTAATAGAATAAACTACAAAGTGGAGGTCATGGATTTGAGACTTAGATCAATTGGTTTGCTATGAGTCACTCCTGTGGCCTTTTAATGTGAAGGTCATAAGTTAGAAACTCACTTTCACAGTGAGCCTTCGGGTGGTGGGTTTCCCTTTGAATGGTGGGCGGGCTGAGTTGGGTCATTAGCGTTGTCTGCGTTCGCGGACGTGATTAGACTCACTTTCACAGTGAGCCTTCGGGTGGTGGGTTTCCCCTTGAATGGTGGGCGGGCTGGGTCGGGTCATTAGCGTTGTCTGCGTTCGCGGACGTGATTAGACTCACTTCCACAATGAGCCTTCGGGTGGTGGGTTTCCCCTTGAATTGTGGGCGAGCTGGGTTGGGTCATAAACGTTGTCTGCGTTCGCGGACGTGAGTGACCTTCGTCAATTAGTTTACCCGAATAACCGGACTTAGTATTCGTTGGCGGTTAAAAAAAACTACAAAGATATTCGATTGTCGTTTTAGAGGCCGTGTCGTGTCCGGTCATTTTGCAGCCGACTGCGGTGGTCCAATATGGCGGCTACACCACTCCTGGCCGGGCCCACCCTTTAACCCCGACAGGCTAAAGTTTCTTTGACACCAACCGATCATACATTTTCCTCCACTTAATTGGATAACCACCACACTTTCTATCCCTTTTCTGCTATTTTCTAAATAATTTTACTTTTCTTTTTATTTAAACTGTCCAGAACTTACAAAACTTGCATATGAGATTAGCACCTAGAACGTTTATTTTTATTAATTACATTAAAATATATAGTTTAAGGTTCTTTACTTTTATAATTCATATTTTTAAATCAATGAAATCCTAATGGGAAAATATTGATACACATATGTAGATTTAGAGTGTAGTTGTACATGATAAATACATTTAACTTTCTTTTTTTCTTTTTTAGAATAGAACTAACTTGTTTTTTTAAATATCAAGTCACACACTCATCTAATATACTTTTAAGCTACTTTCAAAGTGGTGTAGTGGTAGAAAGTCTGGGCTCTTCAAAGGAGACTCAGGTTCAATCTTCACTTGCAACATTTTGGGGGTGGCATTGGAGGCAATGAAGGGAGACTTTTGGCAACGCAAGTTTGATCCTTGAGCCGAACGGGTTTTACTGCTAGCTTGTTGTTGTGCCTTCGGGCAAGCGGGTTAGCGGGTTTTTCCCCAGGTTCACGGTGTAGTTAGGGCTTGGACCACCTGATGCCGTCTGCGCTCGCGGGGCAGGGTTGCCTTTAGCCATCAGGTTACCCGGGGTGGTCCAGGTGTTTGCTTTGCCTTTCTAAAAAAATCTAATCTACTTTTAATTATACTTTACAATCTATAACGAGACTTGAACCCTTGACCTCTAAGACATCATTTAATACACACGAATACCATTGGACTAAATACCTTTTAATAAAATTGAGCTAAGTATACCGTGTAAGTAAGAACTCACAAGCATGACTAAGAACTCACATTACAGATGTGAGACTGGCATGCTAATAACATGTAAGAGTGTTCATAAACCATTAAAATTGATTGAAAACTCAAACTGAAATAAAATCAACATGTTCGATTGGATTGAGCTTACCCACATAAAACATTTTGATTAGTTGTGTCGCGGATTAAGGATTTGTTCCTTCTTATTGTGGCTATGGAGGTGAAGGTTTTCCAATGCCACTATTAGGCTGGTAAATGAATTGAATGAACATGAATGGGGCTTATTCATGTTAGTTAATTTAACATTAACCGTACAAATGAGCGAACACGAACAATTAAACAAATGGAGCGAAAATAAACAAATGTAAATGAATGAACATAAATGAGCGTTCACGAACAAGGTACGTGTTAATGTTCATTCATTTAATTAAATGAACAAAAAACCATGTTCATGTTTGTTCGTCTATTAAATGAATAAACATAAATGAACTTCCCACAAACCGTTTAGTGAACGTCGGCTCACTTACAAGTTTAATCACTATGAATTTGACATATGAAGTTGCTAATGGTAGGGTTACCGGTTTACAGTTTGAAAAACAGGTTTAATAATTCGGCCAATTATTTGAAACATGTAACTGGATCTGTAAAACGAATCGCCCACTTAACCTTTATTATTATTTTCTCATTTTTAAATATACAGTTATTGTATATATAATACTCATAAACCATATCATTTTAAAAAATTTAATACATAACGATGTTTTAAATAATAAAACAAAAAAGTGATTCAAACTATCAAAACAAACCATCCTAACCAATTTAGCTTCCGGTTTTTCAAAACCATACTACGTGGATTAGCCAAAACTTTCATAAAAACCGGCCTAACCAAATCATAAACATCCTCATGACATGTGCTTCGACCCAAAATCTTTACTCTTAGAATTAAAAAAAGTGAGCGTACCCCAAGGCTCTCCTCTCTCCCTTTTTTTTAGCCATCATTATATTTTATAGACGCGTACTATAACATAATACAACATACTATATTGTACATTATAATTATAATTACTTAACGGATGTATGACACAAAAAGTAAAACAAAATATCTAGCATTAAACATAGCACTTAAATAAACCCGTTACACCAAAGAATCTAATAACAACAAATATTAAGTTTATAAAGTAATACTTACAACAATTCTACATTTGAAAAGATAGATATAAAATATAAGAAATTTAGCACTTAAATAAACCCGTTACACCAAGAATTTAACAACAACAAATATTAAATTTATAAAAGGATATAAATAAAATATAAGAAAATTATAAATGAATTCAAGTAGTATGATAAAGGGGTGGTCTTTAATTCTTTCATTCTCTCAAAAGGTGCTAGGAGAGCAATGCCTTTAGACACCCATGTTCTTGCATTACGTGACAATGACATAGGCTTGTTCGGGTCGGTTTGACTTTGGTCAAAGTATTTTGTTGTATTATATATAACTTCAAGTTTCGGGTTCAAATTGACATCTTCAAATTCCTATTTATGAGGCCAATGAATGAAGTATATTTAAAACCAAAAAGATATTTTGAAGCGTGTCCTTTTAGATAAAGTATTTAGGATGTATAGAAAGAATTGAAAATGTCACTTTAAGTAGTCGATTTGAGTTTATGTATTATTAGATAGAGAGAGAAGTATAATAAGTATCGATTTTTATGCCGACAAATAAATTAAAGGGCCTTATATTTACATCATTTTTTTTTATAAATTTGGAGTTAAGTATAAAGACTGTATATTAATTAAGTTTATAAACTTTATTATGTAAAAACGAATCTATTAATTAAATTTATATAAGTTTAGAGATTTAATCAAACATTTATTAGAAGTTAAGTATCAAGAATTTTACATTATATTTTTATCATGTAACAATAAAAAATTTATGCTCAAAATTTAAGAATATCTAAGAGTTTTATTTATTTATTTCATTTTTTATATTAATTTTTAACTTTTAACTCATTAAATTTTTTTTATTTAAATGTTATATTGAAGATGTTATGGTGATTATCGTCGGCAAGAGAAATGCACTTGCACATGCATTTGTTTCTGAATATATTTTTGAGTTTTGAAATTTAGTTAAACTTCTAGAGCTAATATTATTATTAAATACAAAACAATAATGTTGTATTGTACTTTTAATTAAAGCTGTATGTTACCCTGGATTTAGCATTTATGCTCTTGAAATTATATTCGATTAACAGTTGTGAAATTTATGATCGTTAGATTGGACGGGTTGATGAAACTGGAAACCAGTTTTTTTCACTGCTAACTTACATCAAAGACTCTGAATTATGGTAATTCTAAAACACGATATGGTTAGATTTTATTGTTTTGAACGTATTACATACATTTATTTGGAAATTTGCATAAAAGATGTTTTATGTTTTCATTCCGTTACATTTTGCTTAAAAGTTGTTTTTAATTGGTTAATATATAAACAATAACAATAAATCAATTAAATTGGTTGTGTATATGCATTTTTATATAAAAAAATATCAATATGATATACAAATAGTTGCACATGTTTATTGAGTGAAAGTGTGAAGGAATAGCAAGATTACGTCCAATTTGGCTCCTCCATGGAAAGTCTATCAAGAAACCACTAACTTTAATCATACAATGGAAGGATCGGAAATCATTAACCATTTTTGAGTGATCTCATATCATTTAGTGTGCAAATCATTTTTGTGCCCAATGGTGTTCTGACACGTGGATAATATAAATATGCAATATTTTCTTTTAGTTTCATTTTGTGGGTCCGTTGAAATGAGGAAGGGATCGAAAAGCAGAAATAAAGAATAGAAAATGGTGTAGACTAAAGAAAAATCTTGCTATTGTGGTACTTTCTTCAAGATGGGTACTTCTTGATTCTTTCACACTCTTTTCCTTTGTTAAATTAATCTATCTTAAAGACTTTAGGTCATACCCACATCTGTTTTTATATTTTATGTATTATATAAAAGGGCACTTGTTTCTCGTATTTACAAAGGGTCAGGGGAAGGTTTGAATTGTTTCACGATCTGATATACGTATATACTACACTTTGTGTAGGGTTGACATAATATGTCAGACACGACACGATAAGACACGATAACCTGTTGTGTTCAACACGAACACGACACGATAACCTGTTGTGTTCAACACGAACACGACACGATAACTAATCGTGTCATTTTTTCGAAACACGAACACGACCTATTTAGAAACAGGTCACCTGTTAAGGGACCTGTTTAGAGACCTGTTTAAAGAGAGAATAAATATAACCCATGTAACAAAAGAAAAAAATGCCAAAACTTAATAAAATTTTAAAAAATCCAATCCTAACATCCATTAATATAATAAAGAGTAAATTACAAATTGTGTCCTTTAACTATATATTAAATTGCAGATATTGTCCTTTGGCTTCAATAATTACACTGGATGTCCTTTTTTTGAAACCTTTGCACACATTTCGTCCTTTTCACTAACATTGGTCAACTTTTTCTTTTAAATCCCCCATGTGCCTTGCACATGAGGGCAATTTAGTCATTTTACCGTATTAAGTACGAAAAGTGTAATTTAAAATTCAAATTAATAAAACTCGATTCTTTCTACTCTCTCTCAGGAAACCCAACCCCACCACTTGCCCCATATTTGTTCTTCCCCATCTATACACACTGTGCTCCTCCCACCCACCTCCGCTGTTGAATCCCTCTACTCCTCCCCGTCTTTATTTTCAAGGACACTCCATCTTCGTCACATACGAACCCCCTCTCTCAATTTCGAGGTTTACATTTCCCGGGAAGACTCCGTCATAAATCTGATTTTCCATCGTCTCACCATGATTTGGCATCCGATAAAAACACATAAACAAAACCGAAGCAGAGGCCGAATTCAAGCAGATTTCCGAAGCCTAGGACATACTTAATGATCCTCAGAAGCGTCAGATCTACGATCTCTATGACGAAGAAGCTATCAAGTCCGACCAAGTTCCTTTGCCGCCTCCTTCTTCATCCGGCCGCGGTTACTCTGTCGACCACCATACAACAATAACAATCACGAGCATCCTAATCCTGAATTTTGGTGGTTCGGGGAAGTTGCACACATTTGGATTAGGCGCAAGATGAGCAGATTCCAGCCCCATATGATTTTCTCTGCATCCTTTTGAATAAGTTTCATACTGGGTTCAGAATTTGGATTCATTTTGCAAGATTAGTCCAACAAAAAAAACATGATTACTTGATGTAAAAGTCGTTCCTTAATTCCTAAAAGCTACTCAAGTTCTTTAGTTTCTTCGAATCTTACTTTTTGATTTCAGTTGATGGCTTTAAAGGTCAAGAATCAAAAATCGTTAAACCATAGTGAATTAATTAAACAAATAAACAACAGCAATATCGGTTTGAATGGAGATGGCAACACCCCATTTAATTTTTTATTTGTTTTTGTGAATGAGGAGTAGACACACAGAGAAGAAGATGGGTGTGGTGGGTGGGGGAGTAAATTATAAAAATAGTAAATTAAGAATAACTTACATAAATAGTCCTTTTAATTAAAAAGACAATTATACCCTTATGTGCAACGCATATGATTATATTTAACAGAAAAAATTAACCTCAGTTAGTGAAAAGGACTAAATATGTGCAAAGGTTTCAAAAAAAGGACATCCAATGTAATTTTTGAAGTCAAAGGACATAACCTGCAATTTTAACTATAGTTAAAGGACATAATTTGTAATTTACTCTATAATAAATTCAAAACCTTTTTAAAACAAAAATACATAAAAGCGAAATTAATTAATGGAATCGGCCTAGAATCTATATTCAAATAGGATGTTAAGTGTTAACATGTCCCTAACGGGTCTTAACAAGTTAACATGTCTTTAACCTGTTAAGACACAAATTTAACATGTCCCTAACGTGTCGACATGTTTAAGACACAAAACGTGTTAAGGTCAAACACGGGACATGTTAATTACGTGTCGTGTCGTGTTAACAGGTTCGTGTCAAAAATTGTCATCCCTAACTTTGTGCAAGAGATTGTTTCACACGGCTTGAACACATGACCTAAAAGTCACAAAGTAGCAACATCTTATGTATTATATCTTTCTTATATGTATCATAGGGTTATACTTTATAATATAGTAGTATTATGTTGTGTAGTTTAATCCTACAAGACTAAAGTTAATGTTCGCATAACTATCAGTTTCGATAATTGGTCGTTATACCTGTCCACTGGTAGAACCGGTTTTAAAAAAACGGATGACGTTGTAGATAATTCAAAATTTTAAAACATATATATAATTAATTTAAAATTGGTATAGATTTGCAACGTTAACAGAAATATGAATTATGAAATAAATAAAATATAGAGCTTAAAACAGTAAATTAATCCATAAATTATATTTTGGATTAAAAAAAATAAAACTCTAGTTTGACCGTCGGTCCGGTTTGCCGGTTTAACCGGTCTAACCCATAACAAGAATGTTCAAATAGAGGCAATTCAAAAGTATTCAAATGGACCTGTTATGCAGCTGGTTTTCAGTCAAATCAATTGCAGATGAACCAAAGAAGAGACACAAGATGTTGGACGACATATTTCTACTTCAAAGACTTGTTAAAAACAAATAAACATTTCATGGTCAAACTAAAAGATTGGGAGAAGGAATTAGGTCTTAATTGGAACTTAAGATTATTAATAATCATACATATAAAGAATATTCATGAGATGAGGTGCAAGTGTTTAACCCTTTTTCTTCATGCACTAAAAGCATAATTTGAATTGAATAATGCAACCTAAACACTATGATTAAGTCTCTATTGCTCATTTTTATCTAACATGCATGACATAAGGTGTGACATAGGAAATAACTATAATATAACCACCATTTGGCTTTAAGTCAAAGATACAAAGGTAAAAGTAATCATTTAGGCCACAAATCTTGTGTATTTTGCCATAATTCAAACTACTTACAATAATAGCCGAAATCATTTAACATATGACCAAAAATAAGTTATTAGTAAGCATGCTTTCCCAATAAAAATGGAGTAATCATTGTCTAATTAATCAAATATTTGTAAATTAAAGCATTAACTTTGTCAAAAGTGTTTTTGTTAAGACAAGGGATAATGCTCGTTTTGGGTTGACCTATAAATAACAAATTAAGAATTTTGCGGACCCATTCATGGAACAGTGAGAATATGACAAAAGGGCTGGAAATAAGTCAAGCTTTAAAATATCGTAACACTGAAACGATAAATAATCATAAAACCCAAGACTAGTCTTAGGGGAAGATCAGGATGGACCGGACTTTAGGGTTGGCTCGACCATCGAGACCAAATTGTGTTAATGTAGGGCTACCAATTCAACGTTCTCTTTCTGGTTTTTTAGGAAATTTTAAGTTACTAGGTAAATCATGTAAAATCAAAGTGCTAACAACATTGTTTGTTGTGAAAACAAAGTGCTATGTTCATCATCAGCAAGTGCTAAAGATGTCGAATGACTCAGACCACTAGGTGAATGTGACATAATACTCTAGCTTAAAGTCCACTAGTTCACAACTATACAATGATTATAGAAACCTCAAAGATAAGTACATGATCTCACAACGATCGGGTCGGACCGGACCCACAAATGGTCCACCATGACGACCATTTCTTGCCATTGTTGGACAAGCTTTCATGGTCGACTTTATAAATGTCGACACACGTTTGAACCGGATGGTTTGATGACTGTTTGGGGGAACTGTAGAGGTCCACCACACACTATTGTTGAATTGGATTAGACTTTAGTGTGTGTAATCTGACAAACACAAACCTGTTCGTATAGGCCCATTTGAAGGTGTGCATAGGGGCTCATAATAATGATATAGGATGTGAACAATATTAGGGTTATTGTTTTTCTTTTTATCAAACAGTGTGTTGAATCATTTAGAAACCATTTATCCATTTATCGCGTTTAATGGAGGTTCTTTTAGGAATTTATCGAATAGTTACTAAACCATAAACCCGGTGAGTTTTGGGCTCAAACCGAACCAAAACTGAAATTTCAGTTTTTCAATGTTAAGAACCGTTTTTATTTTAGTTTTACATATGGTTTTAAATCAGTTATGGGTCGATTTTCAGTTTTACATTTGGGGTTGAAATGTTTATGACTACACAAAATTAGCCCAAAATAATGGACTTGGGTCTTAACTTTTGGTTTAAATTTTTTTAACCACTAATTAATGAATTTAAGCCTAAAACTTTAGCCAAAAATAATTAATTTGAGCCATAAATCTAATAACAAACAAGTTTGGTGCGGTGCGGTGCGGCTCGGTTCGGTTTTGGGTGGGTTCGATGCAGCTCGATTCAGTTTTCGAACAAGGTATAACTGAAGCCGAACCTTAATTTTCGGTTTAAAAAAAACAAAGCCGAAATTGCGGATTATTGGTTTAAGTCGGTTATTTCAGTTGTTCAATTCAGCTACAGTTGCCCGTATTGATACTTTCAAAAAAATAATCCAAACCAACCATTTAAGATTGACCCAAATCAACCCGACCCTAGCATTTCCTACTACAAAACGGCACGTTTCAACCCAAACCCGTTTTAACCTGTTACTTGACCCGTCCATCTTGGCACAACCAATTGTTCCTTTGACCCAAGTTGCGGATCAACAACCTCATTCCTATGCATACCCTTTCACCATAACTATCATGAACCTAGATATAACTTGTACTAGGATACAACCTCAAAAAACACAATTGTGAACCATCTAAAACATACATCACTAAACTAAACACCTACAGGATCTACTAGTTGCAGCGTTGGCGTAACACGATACATGTACGTAGATGAAACTGCACCTTTACACAAGATTTTTAAGGCTGACGCCTTTGTGGAGGTACAGCAACACTAACTTGAATGTTTCTGCCATCAAGATCCTGCCCCAGAAACATTACAACGGTTCAGCAGACCAAAAAAATCGAAATGGTTATGGAAGAAGCAAAAGGGTCCACTTACAACACCATCAAGTGATTTGACCGCGCTATAAACCTCATCTGCACAACTGTAAGTCACAAAACCGAAACCCCTTGATCTACCACTATCTTTATCATAAAATACTTTAGCTTGCATAACATTTCCATGCTCCCAAAATAAAGTTTCAAGGGTTTCATTGTCAACATTCCATGAAAGGTTTCCAACATAAACCACGTTGTTGGTGTTGTTCTCACTTGTTTCATGATCTCTCGGTTTCTTGATGAATGATTTCTTTCTTGGTGGTGGCCCGTAATTGACCTTTAGTTGTCTCCCATATAACTCCTATGATTTCAAAAGGATCTAACTCATTAATGTTTTTAAATGAAACAAAAATCAGGAAATTATGTGAACAGGTAATTTAATGTTCAATAGGTAAATCAAACATTCAAAAACTAGATCACATTACTAGGACTCGAGAACAAAACATAGTTCCAGAATTTTCTTCACTATAGGGGTTTGAGCTCAAATTACATGTGTCTTTCTTTTATTTGTTCCACGTCTAGAGATGAGTGGTATGTATACCAGAAATGGACAAATGGTAGTGTAACCGAGACCACTAGCGTGCCCTATGTAGTCAAAAGCGCCCCAGAGGCCCGGCAGCGTGCTTACGCTAGGTGCCTCAGGCATATGCAAGGCACTGCCCTTCCTCCATGACCATGAGCAACGAAGGCGCATGCTTTTGTCTGCGAGGCAGTCGCTTGATTCTGTCTAGGCATTGAACCGACCAAAAACGACATGGGAATAGTAATAATTTTGACATTATTATCATTGCACTTTTGTCTTGGGTGTGAACTTTTTTTCGCACCTTGCGTTTAGGCAACACGCCAACCCGTTACTCCTTGAGTGTGTCTTGCGCCTCCGACTACCTATGTTTTAGTGTCGACATATATTGGGTTTACGTAGATAAATATTGATGTTCAGCACCTTCAGAGAAGCTTTAATGTGTGATTAAAAATGAACCCATTTGTCTTTCCCTATCTTTTAGTTGTATAACCAAAGATAGAGAAGGGAAGACAACCCATCAAAAACTTGAATCTACCAAAGACAAAAATACCCCTAAGATCAACCAAAATTCCTAATAAACAGACAGATTTATTTCCATGTATTTCTTAGTTCTAACCACGGTGACACGTTTCTTAAGCCTAGTTTGTGACTTGTGTGCAAAACGAACAAAATCTCTACGCGTGTATTAAAACGGTTATATTCCATCAAAGAACTTACATATCCATCAAACTTCTTTGCAGCTGCTTCAGCTTCTTTGACTGATGACATCTTTACAAAAGCAAAACCTCTGCTTCTTCTGTTCAATTTGTCATATACAACCTGCAAAAAAAATATTCAAATGCACCCAAAGAAATCTTTAATAGAAGCATACATGCCTTTAATGAACAAAACTTGCACTTACTGTGGTTATAGTTTACATGTATTAGTACATAGGTTAGAAACCCGTGTTTTACACGGGCGTAGGATAAACGAAATATTAAATAGTTAGCAATGAATATTTTAGAATTAATAAAGAAAATATTAAATAGTTCGCAAGGAAACATTATATAGCTAGTAACGAAGAAAAAATAAGCGTGAAAAAGAATCTTAGGCTCACAGAATTGTCACAAGTGACGCAATCAGTTACTTATTTATTAGGTATAGATCTAACTATCCAAAAAGAGTACACATAATCATTACTCAGCAATGAAATTAACTACCTAAACTGAATCTATACCAAAATCCATTCATGTATTTAAATGAACACACAGCTAAAAACACAGTTTTCACCAGAATATGAATGCTTTATAGGTATAATAGCAGTAATTGTACCTCAAAAGTCAAAAACCTCAAACCCTAAATAAGCATATATTAAATAAAGTTCAAAATCAGTAAATTAGACCTAAAAAACGAACAAAAACAGTTTGAAAACAATAAATTAGACCTAAAAACACACAAAAATTGAAATGAAAACATCAAATTATACCTCTGCCGTCTCAACATGTCCAGATTGTTCAAATAACAGAGCAAGAGCCGCGTTATCAACGTGAAAGGGCAAATTACCGACGAAAAGTTTGAGTTCAGGGGAGAAATCCAGCTCCAATTCTTCATCGACGCCGGTTGATAGATCCGGTGAGACGACAACTTTTGTGACGAATCGAGACGACGGTGTGGCCTCAAAGAGCCTGTTCGGAGTGGAAGGGAAGATGCGTAGGGAAGCTGGAAATATAGTTTGAGAGAGAACAGATAGGGTTTTAGATGAAGGAAGAGGAAGAAAGTGAAGGGAGACCGAAGAGGAAGCCATGAGTGTGAGAGGGTTTATGGGGTTTTAGAAATCTGAATCGGTTGGAAGAAGATAAGACCTCTAGTTATAAATCACTTTTCCTCCTTTTTTTTCCGTTAAAAAAAGGTTGTTAGGAAGACGAGTTTTTTACGGCTTCTTTCTATCTCCTTTCACTAATCTCCGTAAAGGTCTATGGAGTTTTTTTTTTCATTCCTTTTATAAATTGAATGATTTTGTTTAAATAACGACCTCAAAGATGAGTGGCCTAACCCATGCCTATATCCATGACCTGACTCACGACCCGATCCATGACCTGACCCATCATGACCGAACCATGACTCGACCCATACCTATATCCATGACCTGATCCATGACCCGACCTATGTCTAGACCCATGACTGAACCATGACTCAACCCATACCCTGACCCTTGACCTGAACCATGACCCACCCATGCCCCGAACCATGACTCGACCCATACCCTGACACATGAACCGAACCATGACCCACCCATGCCCTGAACCATGACCAGTCGATTGAACCTACCCATGCCCTCCTGACCCATGACTCGAACCATGGCACCGCCCATGGTCCGACCCATGACCCCGAACAATATCTCGTCCCATGACCCGAACCATGTCTCGACCCATAGCCTGAGCCATGGCCCGACCCATGACCCCAGCCATGACCCTTCCCATGACCAGTCCCATGCCTCATCTCATGCCCCGAACCATGGCCCGAACCATGACCTGACCCATTCCCCAAATCATGACCCCATCTATGACCTGACCCATGCCCCAAACCATGACCCCATCCATGCCCTGATCCTTAACCTGAACCGTGGCCTAGCCCATGGCCCATCCCATTACACGACCCATGACCCGACACATATGATAAAATATTTTATTTTTCATGAAATATATTTTCATTTCTACCAAACAGCACGAAGTAGTGATTCATTTCATTCTCATATGGTAACCAAACAGAACAATAAGAATTGTAATGATCCATTTCTTTCCTTTGTCTATTCCATTTACTCGTCAATTCCATTCACTCGTCAATTCCATTCACTCGTTCATTTCATTACCTCATACCAAATAGACCCTAAAAGATTCACAAAATTCAATCCTAACCAAAGTATGAACTACAATCAAAATGTTACATACTCGAATAACCTGTTTTCTTTTAATTCCAAGATCTTTCTTTAATGGGTTGCTCATCAATTAACTATTTGGCCCAAATTAATTCATGGCATTCATTTTGATTTCACTAAAGCCCACGTGATCTTGCTTTGATTTAAACTCTAGCCCACATAATCACTCCCATATTTTTGTTAGTTTTTTTTAGAACGTAAAATTTCTTTTAATCCTATAATTAGTGTGTATTGGGATTTGAACCTGTGATATTTAAACATTAGGTGCTATTATAGGCTTTGTCTCTATCATTGGGCCACCAACCCGAGATTGACATATTTTTGTTGGTTAATGAAGATGTAATGACCCTAGCGGAAAATATCAGCTGCGCGCAAGCATAGCTTGCGGCGGAAGAAACGCTTCTGACAAGTATTTCACAAAAGGATTGAGACACCTGCGCACGAAAGGATCCTGCACAGAAGAATCAGAGAATGTCGCCATAGAGGAGACCCCACCATGCACCTCAGTGGTCCTGACACATAAGACAAGGCTCCCACTAACGGTTGTCAGTTAGGGGACAAAAAGGAAATTCTTGATAAGGACCTCTCCACCAATCACGTGTGCGCCAGGTCAGCCCTACAAAAGGGACATCATAGTACTTCCTCTCACTATAAATAGCAGATCACACCTCAGGTATAATCTATCTACTCCATTTACACACTCACATATTCTTTCATACTCAAGATACTTATTCTCACGCCGGATGCCCGATACAGGGATTATCCCCTCCCTGTAACGCCCTAACGCGTCGTTACCTTGTGTAGGGTTTCATCGAGGTTCGGAGAAACGACCCCCATTCGGCTACTCATTGAAGCTCGCGTGATCTATACACCGGATAGCTCTTAACCCGTTGGTGTCTGGGTTTACAGTTAACACAACTTTTTTTCCCTTTTCGTTGGCATAGTCCACGAGAGTTCCTGTTTCATGTTTGCCAATTTAAAATTAAATCATGAATTACACAATAAATTAGTTCTTGGGTCCGTCACTGGTCGGGTCGGGTCGTGTTGTAATCCGGGTTGGATGTGCACCTCTATACGTAGAAAGGACATAGATATACCATTTCTTCATTTTAGCTAGTTAATAGAGGGATCAACACTTGTGAGACCAAAGTTCATACAAATGTAGTTAATGTTTTATGAACTTCTATGAAATTAAGTTAACTCCTTGAGATTGAAGAAAAGATGAAATTCATTTGTTTGATATAAGATTTATGGAGATAGATTTTAAGCATAACCATTCATTGCCTTTTTAGGAAGCAACACCCATATGGTTAGGCGACCCATAACCAACGAAAAAACCGATTAATCGAAAACCAAACAGTTAACGTTGTCGAATAGCCAAACATTTCAGTTTCGGTTAGGTTTTCGGTTAGGGCTGAAAACCAAACCGAACCAACCCGTGCGCACACCCATAAATAACACAAGTAAATACAATCATTATTTTAGAAATGTTATAAATATTATTGATTATGGTTGTCAATATAATTAAATATGGATTAATACTTATAGTGGTTACTATTTTATCCATAAATATGTATTCATTATATTAGTTACAAAAGACTATATATATGTGGTCTAGTTGTTTATTGATGATATACATGAAGAGTTCTATCATTCTTCTATTCTTCTCATGTCTCTCTACTCTCTCTATTGTCATATACATATTATATGTTGCTATTAGGCTGTTGTTATACAATACGTTATCAGCACGAGGCTTTTGATAGTTTATTCTATGAAGGCGTAATGGTCATGATTCTCGGAATTGATTTTGCAATTTGTTTCACCAAAGCATGTTCAATCAAATCATCATACAAGTAAGTTTATTTATTCGTAGTTGTAACACTCTAAATTGGAAAAAACCAATTTATAAAACATTTACACACGCGGAAGCATTATCTCAAGAATTTTTTTTTTACCCTTCGCGTATCGCGAAGACCCAGGGTAATCCTTTCGCGTACCACGAGGGAACCCCAGATAAACCTGCCTGAGAACTTGGTTCTTCGCGTGTCACGAAGAACCTCCTCTCCATCTTTGCGTACCGCGAAGACCCCAAATTTTGGCTGACTAGCTTTCAAGCCTTCGCGTGGCACGAAAGACTTTCCTCCGTCTTTCGCGTACCGCGAAGAAGCCCAGTAAACAGAAAGTTTACATTTCCTGTCCAGTTCCATACTTAGCCAATTTTCCAACATTTTCACCAATTCAACATTTCCCAAAAGTTTCCCAACACTTGGGTTTTGTCCAAACATATATACAACCATTATAACCCAAAACATGTTTCAATTTGTCAATATACACCACATTAACGGATTTTTCCTTTAAAATCCCAAAAACACCCCATATGCATACGAGAATCATCCACACCTTGGACTTGACATTGACCTACATCGGAGCTTTCCCTACATAACCACATTAACATAACACCGTTAGTAATGACGATAAACATATTCAAACAAGTATTTACACTTGTTTTCACCCCTTTCACCCATTTGACCCATTTGACCCGTTTGCACCCATTTGGTCAATTAAGGTTCTTTACACGTGCATTTCCACTACAAGTTTCATTCTTTTCTTATAACATTCATATTTCACCATTTCATATCCATTATGGCACTTAGGCCATAACCTCATATCCATTATGATACTTAGATCATAACCTCATATCCATTATGGTATTTTAACCATAACCTCATATCCATTATGATTCATAGATCATGATCTCATATCCATTATGATCCATAGATCATAACCTCATTTCCATTATGATTCTTAGATCATAACCTCATTCACACCTATCCATTATAGTATTACACTATAACTACATTCAATCATTGCACATATCCATTATAGCATTTCAACTATAACTACATTCATTCACATAACCATTTTGGTATTTCCACTATAACCACATACATTCCTTTACACATATCCGTTATAGTTATATCACTATAACTATATTCATACTTTACCACATACTAGTTCATTCAATAATCACACACATTCATTTCAACACGTAGTATACATCATAACACATATACCACTCATTTATCAACATTACTAAGTAAGTGCATAGGCACTTACCTCTTGAGTTAGAAGATCCCGCACCACCTTCTAGCTTTGCAATTTGATTACTTAAACATGTACACATAGTTTAGTAATCTAACATACATACATAATTACATTACAATTGGGTTCACAACCCAAATCTCCATTCCCAACCCAAACTGACTCGTTTGGGTTAACCAAACACCATCTATTAATACAAACTCACCTACTTGAGTTTTCTTTCCAATACCTTGACACTAATTTCTCATTCAATTACTTTTATTAGGTCAATTTGGTGTTTGTTCAAGTGTCTAATACCACCTAAACACTTAATCATCACTAATTCCACATTCTAGCATCATTATCCGAACACCCCCAATTTTCACCATATAAACCCTAACTTCTCATAATCAAAATTGTCGCACCCCTAAATTCCACTAACGGAGTTTTACGTTTGGTGTGTGACAAAGCAGGATCTCGGTCATTAGTTACATCAAACGACACTATATGGGACATAAATTAAATATCATAAAAGTTCGGAGTTAATGCGAAAGCATTTAAACAAGAAAGTAAATGCGCGAAACAAATGCGCTCAAGTCTAATAAGACAAGTAAATTGTTTTAAATGTTTGCATAAGGATGAAATGATAGTAGGACTCCATGCATGTCCTAAGTGTGCAACTTGTGCCTTAGCAACCTGAGAAACATGTAAGAAAAAGTGTCAAAACGAGGTTGGTGAGTTCACAGGTTTGTAAATGGATAAACTTGTTTGAGTGTTTGCAGGATCCACATACGTAAGTCACACATATTGCTAGCTAGACAATGTACAAGTTACTCTAAGCATTCGCAACCGAAGCTGACTGTTTGTGTTTGGGTGCCTTCCGCCATTGCTAACATCAACAATAGCAAGTGTTTAGGACAATTTACACCAGTTAGACCTCCAATCAAGTTAGCGCGTCTAACCCGGGTGGGGTTTGTCAAACCCAGTAGTACTACTCAAATTTCCTCGCTATACTCCATATATTAACGGTCTGAGTGTGTAAGGACTTTGCATGTTATGTTTGCACTTAGGTACACAAGTGGTAATGAAATAATATGTGATCCATGTTCGTTCATGAGAATGTGTCTCCCCGGAGGGAAGACAAGTAAACGGATGTTTGTTCGTATGCATGTTTCTTCCCAACAGAAAACAAGTAAAATATTGTTTGTTTGCATGCATGTTTCTTCCCAACGGGAAAACAAGTAAAATGATGTTTGTGTATATGCATGTTTCTCCCCCAATAGAAAACAAGTAAAAAGGGGCCGTGAAAACTCACATTCGTTGCGTAGTAGGTAGTATCACACAAGTATGAGATTTGAATCTCAAGCGTTAGCCCAACACGGCTCACGAATGCCCTAGAATTACATCATAATTATTAGGGATAAAATAGGATATATTGGGGTATGTGACGACGACACAGAATGTTGAATGTCCTAAAAGAAACGCTCTAATGACCAAAGAGTATACGAATATGTCCATGGGAATGAGAATTCTTAATTAATAATTAAGATATATATACGTTACGCGACGAATGACAAAATAATATAAAATTTATTCGAATGTTTGTACCATTAAACTAATGGCCTAAGAAAATAATATAGTTTAAATATTATTTTTAGATTTAACAAAATATCATAATAAACAATTGTGCGACAAAAATAATAAATCTATTATTTTATTCGAGGATAAAAACGAGTATAAATAGTTATATTATTTATTTGTTTAGAATGTTACAAAAAATCTATAAACGAAATAATATATATATTATTTTTACTTTAGATCACGGGTTGAAAATAACCTAATTATATTATTTATTCGGGGTCATAGGTTAAATAAACATGTTATTATAAAAGTGTGAAATTATATTAAAGATGGGTTATAAAATCTACACCCGAGCCTACGGGTGATTTTCCGGCTAAAACATGTTTATATATTATTAAAACAATATGGGAATTTATTGTTTATGTGAAAATCAATGAAACAGCCCCCCAAAAATAATATTGTAGGAGACCGGATTCGAACCCGGGTCTCCTGCGTGTGAGTACAGTGCTTTAACCATCTCTGCCCATTTGTGAATCGTGACAGAACTGAACTAGAAACGGTTTTAACTATCCAACACCCTGAGCCCTTTCCCCTTTGCATGAACCGAAGGAAAATCCAGTCTCAAACTCAACGAATTCGATCACAATTAACCAAGATGACACTTGGGTTTCGTTCACTAGTGTTTTTCGAATGTGTGGGTGGATTTAATTGCAAAAACACTTATTTTAGGTTTGTTAAATCTCTGTTCGAATAAGTCGAAACCCTAGATTGAACTTTGAATCAAATTGATCAATTTAGATAATAATAGTGGCTGGATTCATAGGGCTTTGAAAGAGTTGTTAATTGCGAATCCAATCATATAGTTTAATTGAATTGAGATAAGTATAGACCGGTGCTCGATTAAACCGATTTGGTTATGAACCCTAGAATTGGTTCGAGTTCAATTCGTTGTTATAAGCCTCTAAGAGGTTAGGGCTTCTGAATTAGAGGTGGAAACGAAGCTAATGGAGAATTCAATTACATGAGATGATAACAGAAGTGTGGAGATCGACTAAAAGTCAGTCGCGGCTCCCCTGGCCACTCTTCGGCGTTCACGGCTGTGTCTCCGATCACAAAGGATGGTGCAACAGGTTCAAGGATGTTCTTTTGAGGTGCGCAGATGCTTGATTGTGGGAAATAGTGATCGAATTGATACGAATTTGTGTGTAATTAGGATGAACTCGACGGTTACATCTTTAATGAGCATAATTGGGTTTAATTCGCTTAATGACGATGATTAAAACTGTAATGATGACCGTTAATGACCTCAATGTGCCATTTAAGTTACAAATTCAAACATAATTCAGTTGTAGTTGCGACTTTGAGTCAAGAACTATGAGATTTGACTTTACAAAAGTCAACGAACCAAAATGTCTTTGATTTTGACTTTTTAAGTCAACAAATTAGATTTAGAGCAATTACAACTTTGGTCCATGTAGTTTTAGATGTATTTGAGTTTGGATATATGCAAAATTAGTCCCTGAGGTTTGAGATAGGGTTAAATAGGTTAAGATTTCTAAAAGTTAGGACTGTCACAAAAATTAAAGGGTTATAGGATGTTAATCACCACTCTTTACCTTTAGTTTAGCTAGATTATCCACAATCTAACACCAATTAACTACATGCATACATGAATTTCGGATTTCCACAAAACCCACCTACTAACACAATTAAAGGTGAAATCAATGGAAGATTACACTTATTTGATGTTACGAAGGTGATGTGTGAGCCAAAACCTTCACAAATCCAAGCTCAAATGCCCGATTTAGGCTTCAATTGAGTTTTCTCCTTTTTCTCCTCTTGAACACCAACGACCTCAACACCTCAAATGAGGTTAATTTTGACTTCTCCAAGTCAAAATGGCAGATTTGCCATGTTACACTTTGGCCCCTCAACTTTCATTTCACCAATTTCATTCCAAAACTAGTTAAAACTAGTATAAACCCATTACTAACTTGAAACCCACTTGTTTCAACTTATTTTTAAAATATTATTTTCACCATAATATTTATTGAAATATTTTATTTATTTGAAAAACGAAATCCGGATTTTAGTTCGTTACAGTAATCTTTACATGATCATAACTATATACATATGATATATAAATTATGTGTATGTGTTTATGTTAAAAATTATGAACCAATTAATGCTTAAAGAAAATTTATAACTAAATACTTTGATGTTATTGATTATATCGAATTGATTTTTCATTATGATTATCTTTGAATTGCTTAACCTTAATGATAAGTTTGATGAATAACATCCTACAATTGTTCTTTATATGATGTATATTACAATTATGTTGTTATGTGTTTCTACATAAGCATATGTGTGTGACTTTTGAAACCCCATAAATTATCGATCGTGGTCGATGATAAATCATTAGTAATAGTTTTAAAAAAAAGAGATTGATAATATCATAATCTTGATCACCTAATACATCATATTATGTATGTCTTACTAAATTTATATAATTGTTGTGTAAAAAAAACAAAAGGAAAACCTTCATATTAATTTACTAGTTATTTCATATCATTTTATTAGTTGCTAATAAATTTTGATGTTTCATAATTATTCATTACTACATATCATAATATTGTAGGTTTCATGTTTCATATTCATAACCATTCATATCACTTTACTAGTTATTCAATGACATTTATTAACATCTACATAATTACTTTGATGTTACATATATTTATAATAATTCAATAATGCATAATGCTTTCAAATGTGATATTAACATATTGATTATGTAATTAATTTTAGAGTAATGACCAAATATGTTTGACATTCATTATTTAAATTTATTTGGAATTGATTTGCTTGAAAAAAAAATTTAATCATAACCTCTATTTATGACATTTAAGAGGATTATCAAGATTACTTCGTTACAATTGTTATAGTTGTTTTTACATTATATATATGAAAAGTATAATATTGTTATGACGTTGCTTCAATTACTAAATATACGAAAATATTATAATTTGATTTGTCAATATCTAATTGAAAAAAAAAACTATGATGTTACTTTTGTTTAATTAGATATTCCATAGAAACAATTGTAACATAAAAAAATATATATAATGAGTTTTTAAACCGCATTCATGATATTTTAATGTCTTGTAATAACGACATTTACTTCATTTGTGATTTTATGGTTTGAAATGACCAATATGAAGTTAATGGCCATTATTTATTTTTGGGGTTGTTTATATTCTCTTTGTTAATAATCATAAGAAAAATAGATAAAAAAGTGTTCAACTGAATTATGAAATCATGACTACATGTGACACATATAATTTTTTGAAGAAAAAATGGTATGTCTTTGTGTCATCAATATATATTTCATATGTGACATGCATTAAATATTTTGATGAATATGAATGACATTAAAAATAATTTATGTAGAAAATGATCTCTAATGATTTTGCAATTTTATTAAGGACTTTATAATAATGAATATGACTTGTTTATATAATTGTATGTTATATGTTATAACTTTGGTAATCATATGATTTAACTTGATATGTGTCTTCTAAAGGCTATAAAATATTTATATAATCGGTCTTGAATAAAGTAACTAAAAGACTAAAGTTGTGTATTATTATCATTATTATTAAAGAGTGTAAGCAAGTTTAAAAGATCCACTTATTTGAAACATTTAAGGTAAAGACATGACACCCGAAGTGTCATACTCCCTAAAGCTCATTACAAATCTATAAAAGGTTGTAAGATTTTAGAAAGATAATGAGCATAAGACGATCACAATTACTTCCCAATTGATATTATGTGATGAGAAGGTTATTTATAAACAAATGTTGAATAAAACAATTTCCATTTTTAAATCTCAAATATACTCTTAAAGTAGCAATATTATTAAAGAATATATTTAAGGTTTGAAACGACCACCATGATATTGTATGGTTTTAATCCATTCCTTGAAGTGAATGTGATAATCATGTATATAACTAAGGAAATTGTAACGATAACCATGCTAATAATAAGACCAACCGTGTTAATAATGAAATCGGCCACAAGAAGTGGCACACTAAGGGAGTGATTATACGGGAACTAAATATGGAAAAGTGTTACAACATGAATGTTTTATCTTCTATTTAAAAAAAACATGGGCGCAACTAAAACGTATAGGATCATAAACCAGAAGTTTATTGATCGAGATTATTGAACAAATTGGCATGACGGGTTAGACCAGCCCGAGTCAATAATGATGTGAAATATATTGAAGAACCAGAAGATTTTTCAAACTGATAATTAGTAAGTATTGTTTGCTCTTAAGGGATTTCAATTATCACCAACTAAAGTAAGGTTTGAATCCTAAAATATTCTGGAAAATGATAAAAGATATATATCATAATGCGTATACCATTTAGTGTCTTAAATCGATGCACCGTCTAAATGGTTATCAAATTTGCAACTTGAAGTTTGCGTAATATATGGCTTAGCTAATAAGATAGCAAACACATTATTCCAGAATAACACATTTATTTTAGTAATAACAGTGATATTAATCCCAAGTTACTAAGAATTGTTGGAATAAGTGGTGAATATCATATATTCATACATAAATTGTTTTTTCTTGAGACGAGCACTACATGTCCAATAATTATGAGAGAAACAATTCATTTTTGGGACCATGTTATGTACATGTTGCAATGGTAATTCACATCAAGCCTAAAGTTATTCTATTTTCTCCCAATTACAATCGGTTTTTAGCCAGAAACCAAGTATTTCCCATCTAAGTTATTTTAGGTTATGCGATATGTGTTGTAATTGCTCCACCACGATGCACAAAGATGGGACCTCAAAGTAGGTTGTGAGTACATGTTGGAAATGAATAGCTATCTATAATTAAGTTATTAGAGTCATTAACATTACGACTCAGTTTATGGAATCAACATTCCCATCATGAGGGGGAGATTAAAAGCAGTTGGAAAGTGAAATAATTTTGAATGAGTTATCTCTATATTATCTTGATCCTCAAACTAAGTATGAACCAGATGTTCAAAAGATAATTCATAAGATCAGCAAATAAATTACCAGACATATTCACTAACCTTAAAAGAGTGACGAAGTCACATATACCAACTGTTGGTGCTCCAATTAAGATTAATACCCTAGAAGGACGACTACATATTGGTAGTAAGTATAAGACACGTTTGAAACGTGATAGAACATTCGATTCCAAATAAAAAAAATCCTCGAAAAATAGAGCAAATTATAATGAATATGGTCAAGTCGAGGTAAAAGTACAAGGGTCCATTAAAGATACATTAGACATGATGGTTCCCGAATAACCTCAGGTACCTGAAAATAATGAAATATCGGTAAATTATATCATGTCTATAAATAATATGGAATCGAAACAAGATCGACGTCGATAATACTTTTGTATATAATAGCGATTGAAATAATCGAAATGATGAGGATAAGGAATGTATCTGCCTATAAATGAAAATATATAAATGATTGGCCAAAATGTAAAGACGCAAATGTGGCAGAATTAAATTCTCTCATGTACCAGTAGTTCATACAACTGAAGTTGTAAAATATGTTCAACTAGGTCTTTTGTGCATAACTATGATGTAAAAATGAAATTAAGCGATATATGGCAAATGGAGGCACAAGATTTTTGTAAAGACCTAGAACTGAATATGAGGAGATATATTCTCTAGTGGTGGATGCAAACGTCTTTTCAGTATCTTATTAATCTGGTAATACGAGAGAGAAGTGACATGCGTCTAATGGATATTATGATATCCTAACTATATATTTCACTTGATAATGAAATTTACATGAAATCCCTGAAGGATTTAAATTGTCAAAATCATGTAAACTAAGTTCTCGAGAACATTATGATTATTATATATATAGTCGGGTGAAACAACGTTATGTTTATAGTATACACTCATGAAATGAATATAGTTGAAACTCGAAATGAGTTTTTAAAGCAATTGAGTGCTTAAAAATAATATTTGAAACATCTTAATGATGTAACTTTGAGTACGAAACTATGAAATGATACAATAAAGATTTTGAAAATGAAACAATTTCTTTGCATATGATATAGAAATTGATGTGATAAATGAGGAAGTTTATGTGTTAAAACTCTTGATGAGTGTATGAACATAAATAATCATTGATAACAAATCCTCAAGAAATATATCATATGAAGTGATAGGGACTAAAATAGTCATGTCGAATGCATATACTCGACTCAGTGATTATCTCGAAAAGAGAGAAATATATGATATAATTGGTCTATGTGTTTTTATTAAAAGAACAATAGTATATGTTGATGATATAATTGTATCTCCTGAGAGATTGAAAAGAGTTCAATTAGTTCAAGAACGAACTTGAAATAAAAGATGGTATTACAATTTATGTCTTGGTTGGCATCTCATACATTTGTATAATGATAATTTTATCCATTAATCAAATACATTTAGAAGATGTTGGAACATTTAATATGGATAAAGCTTACCATCTAAGTACGTTAAATATTAGATAATCATTGTCACTTATCATCTCTTATCAAATAATGAGAAATATGTTGTCCATAAGTACAATAATTAAGTACAACTGATACATTTTGTTTCGTGCTAGGCCCTTGTCCGAAAATGAGACATTGGAATGGGTAAAACAAATAACAATGAAGGTACAAAATGTATTGTATATATTTTACTAACCCATCAAAACAAGTTTGGTTAGTTTTGTACATGCAGAGAATGTAACACAACACGATCATGGATCTTGTGATATTTGTTTATGGGATGAGACACTAGGAGTTTTATATGAAGAAAATACATTATCGGTCGATATAAAGAGTTGCACATTAAAGATCAAGTAGCAAATCATTGACTACAAAAATTTTGAGCAACTTGCACAATCGAAACTCATCAATTGAAGGTTATAAAAATCAGGGGGAGTAATACGCGTTGCACTCTTTTTCCCTTAGCTAAGGTTTTGTCCCACAAGGTTTTCCCTAGCAGGGTTTTTAACGAGCCAGCATCAACAAGCGTATTAAGTATGATATATGATAACCAAAGGGTAGTGTTATAAATATTATTGATTATGGTTATCAATATAATTAAATATGGATTAATACTTATAGTGGTTACTATTTTATCCATAAATATGTATTCATTGTATTAGTTACAAAAGACTATATATATATATGTGGTCTAGTTGTTTATTGATGATATACATGAATAGAGTTCTATCATTCTTCTATTCTTCTCATATATCTCTACTCTCTCTATTATCATATACATATTATATGTTGCTATTAGGTTGTTGTTATACAACAAGAAATACAATTAAAAACAAAGGAAATTAATTTTGTTATCTTCGTCTTTCGGCTTTTTGCGATTTTGTCCAAATAATTTGATTGGTTTTGCTATGTCTCCAAAATTGTACGGATTGGAATTATTGTGCATCGTATATCCAAAACGAAAAAAATTAAAAATTTACAAATTAGATATATAAATATATTGTACAATTTAATTGAATACGTGAATAAATATATATAGCTACTGTGAATTATTGGTTATTAAATTCTTTTAGTAGTCTGTATAGTTATGAATATATAAATTTTTGATTTATAAGTTTTAATAAGATTACTAGATTATTATTTGTTGTATAAAAACCTCAAGTAAAAAAAACTTTGTTCTATCTATTTTCAGTTTACATTAAGATTGTTATCATTTTCTATATAAAAAAAATTAATGCTAATAAATTGTAATGTTTTTTTTCCTAACACATCGGCTTTTCACTAAAATTTACTTATAAAAATATATCTTTTAAGAATGTCCTCTTGTTTTCAGAAGCTTTTTAAAAAAATTAACATTTATGGTTACCTTTATAAACAAAAATAACATATACATCTAGTTGTATTGTTTTATAACCTCCTTCCATTATAATATACAATTTTTAACTGTTTTTTAAACACGCGTTTCAGTTATTACTATCTTATTTAGAAACTTAAGAAAATGACCAGTGAAAGGCTACCAAATATGCAACAATGTTTCATCTGCACACCTTCATTCATGCTTGTTTCTTTTTAAGTTAACTTAAACTTTTAACTTCATGTAATTTTTTTACTCATCCAACATCAATGAGAACTCACCAAGCATCAAAATGCAATCAAAGTCGTCTTTTTAACTCTCCAAAGGGACTTTACACGTTTAAAGAAAGGGTACAAACAATGGATGAACACAAAAGTGGTTCCAATGATGTAGGAAGTATGACATTACATTGTTGACTATGATAACATGATACGTCTTTGTATTTACTTTCTCACTATGTAAAAATGTTGAACGTAATATTTAAAAGAGTACATTTTGTTTTTAGTCCACGAGGTTTGGCCTATTTAATCATTTCAATTTTAAAAGGAGTAACATATAAACTCATGTGATTTGTATTTTGTAATGTTTTGGTCTATTTTGACTAACTCTGTTAGATTTTTTGGTTAACTAAAAAGGTAATTCAATCATTTTAAATCTGATGGACTATTTATGTAAATCATTAAGATAACTTGATGTTTATGAGGTGCTATTTTTTGTAATTTTTTATATTATATATAACCCTAAAACTAAATACCTTTAATGCGGATCTAATTAAATCTTGAGTTTGGTACGTGAGTAGTTTTTCAAGCTCAAGCTTGGCTCGGGTTCGACTCGTTTATCATTTATTAATTAATATATCTATACTTTCTAATAAATAAATGTTTTTCGTGAGACACTTGTTATTTTTCTATGCATTCTCAACCTTTATTTCCCGCATTTTGCTGCAATTAATTATACAAAATTTTTAATTGTTTTTATAATTTTCTATTTTCCGCCTCCCTCTCCTATTAAATAATAATTTTTTTATAAAACATTTTTTATTTAAAAAGTAGGTTTTTTTCATAAAAGATTTTTATAAATTGAGCATTTCTTTCATTCTTTTTATAAAACATTTTAAAAAAGAACTATATAACGTTTCCAGAATTTGTATTAAAAAATATATAATTTGTCATAAATATGTAATATGTAAATTATTATTATTAAGTATATAACATTGTATTTATTCAACCCTTGTAATACACCGGGTTTCTAACCTAGTATGTATATATATACATACAAATATTTATAATTATTTTTATATATAAATTTTGTAAATATATATTTAATATATTATAAAATTTATAAATAATAGGAACGTCACGAACCAGCTCGATAAGTGAAGCTCGTTTATTAAACAAACTTATTTTTAGCCTCGAGCTACGACTCATTTATAGACGAACTTCACTTATTAAACAAACTTATTATATATTTGATCTTTCATTTATAGACGAGCCAACTCGAACCAGATGTTATATAATTAAAAGAAGAATAACATGTTTTAGAAAACTATTTGTTTTCCTTTAAAAAAAAACTATTTGTTTGGATTCCGAAGAAACGAATATGCTTGATTGAAACAAAATGAGTAAAAAAGTCTTGATTTTTCCAAAATGAAAAAAACATTTATAAACCCATTTTAAATGTTAAAAGCAATCCTTTTTATCCACAAAATGAAAAAAAAAAAACAAGTTTCTTTTTGATTTTACTGGTTTTCACTCGGATTTTTACAAGATAGCTTCGTAGCACTCCGAGCCCCTGCTATTAATTATTACACCATCACACACACACACACACACTCTCTCTCTCCATCTTGAAAAGATCGTATTCTCACACCTACGGTCTCAATTAGACCCCCATCAGATCCAGATGACCTATAATTGATCTTCATCAGCTTTCAATCACAAAGCAGAAACGAAGCATCCGGAAGAAGAACAATCAGCAATAAAAGGTAAAACCCTAATTGATTGATTAATGTTAGTATTAACTGGTTTTAAGTTTGACTTTCTCTAGATTTTGTAAGAACGGATTTAGGATTTTAGAGAAACGAATCTAATCAGATCCCGGGGTTTAAATCTGAGTGATGTAGATTTCTAGGGTTTTGAGTATTGTGAATTTGGGGTTTATGGTGATGAACTGATGGTAAAGATCTGAGTTGGTTGTTAAGTTGTATGGATCTGCAATTTGGGACTTGTATTCATGAAATTGATGTGAATTGAATTGGGGGTTATGATGCTGATGATTGTGAATTGAATTGGGTTTAAACTTTAAATGCAATTACTGATATCAATCACTGTTTCACCCTTCCCAAATGTGGGAATCTAAAAGTCATATTGTTGGTCAAACTTGTACATATCAGGCCGGTCAGTGCTAAACAAACGTCACCGACACACCATCCAGACACCGCTGAACGTATGACAACGAATTATGGTCATACGGGTCGTATTAGGGCCAAATCATAAACGATTTGTATGATGTGGTTGACTGACAAAGAAAGCACTAATGTGACTATTGAAAAAGTAATACGGACCGTTTGACCATTTTTTGCTATACGGCCCGGGTTTAACTGGCAAAGAAATAACTGATTTGACCACCGACAAAGTCATACGGCCTATATGATGTGATATGCAAGTTGGTGTGTACTATTGGGGGTAGTGTTTGTATGACATGACCCTATCAGCCCCAATTAACCCAGCTGACATTTTTCTGAAGTCTTTAGAAAAGAATGGCAATTTGGGATTATCAAATTTTGTTTTCTGGTGATTTCTTTTGTCATGAATTAACTTGGACTGGTATTTCTAAAGAGACTTGAACTCACAAGCTAGGGTTATGACTTTGACTGTATCCCTGATTTATTATACGAATCGTATTATGAATGTAATAGTCAACTCTTGATTAGCATGAATTTATTAACTGAGTTCTTGTGAATAAGCTACACCATCACCTAGTTTGGTAAGAATGCTTTGTAAGTTAATGGCATTGTATAAATATGAACTTCGTTACATTTTAAATAAATGACTTTAAATTTGTTTTAATGTTTTTTCCTTTTGTTTTTGTGAAATCAGGATTTAGTTTCACGTGACCCTTTTGGATTCAGGACGACATGCTCATGTCAAATTTGGATATTTATTTTTCAAAGCTGACATGAAGGTGGTTATGATTGTGACCACAACGAGTGTCAAAATCTTGCTATGCCAACAATTATCATGTGATTGAAACCAGTAGAGCAGATCTCATCCGTTAGTTAATCGTTGAAGATTAACAAAACCATTGATTTGTCAATTACATGACTGCAATCTTGTTTCTCTAATTAGTGTTATTACAGTTATTTCTGAAATGGAGACAAACGATATGATCACAAAATCCCAACCGAACATGTCACCCAGGCTGCTTCCAGCTGTCTTACCGGTGGTTTTTATTGCAATTACATATGTTGATCCAGGAAAATGGGTTGCAGCAATTGAGGGTGGGGCCCGTTTTGGGTTTGATCTCATTGTACTTATGTTTTTATTTAGTTTGGCTGCTGTTCTCTGTCAATACCTTTCAGCTGCTATTGCTGTGGTTACCGGGAGAGATCTTGCCCAGGTACATTTTTTGGTGTTTATGATTGATGATTGTAAGAAATTATGGTTTTTGTTTGTTTAAAATTAATTGGTAAATTGACCAAGAATGATAATTTTTTGAAAAAAAAGGAGACATTTTGTGAAGTGGGAGTAAAAGTCTATCAAATTAGGTTACAAGAAGGGTATAGTGTTAATTTTATTTTGGCCTTGGGTTATTGGTTTAGTTGCAGCAGACATGAAACTGATTCTTTGACCTAAATTGACCAAGAGGGTCTTTTTTGTGGAAAAAAGGTGGTGTTTTGTGAAATGGGAGTAAATGTTTATCAAATCAAGTTAAAAACATGGGTACATAGGTTTTTTAAGTGTATCTTATAAAACTTATTATCTCACCTAATTTGATCAAAAGGACATTTCTGTGAAAAAAGAAGAGAGAGTTTTGTGAAATGGGAGTAAAAGTTTATCAAATTTGGTTAAAAAAGGGGGCACATATATATATATATATATATTTATTTATTTTTAATTAATCAGCTTTGTTTTGAATGATACGAAACTAACTGTTAAATAACGAGAGGTGATTTGTACGCAGTTTCTTTAATTTCATACATCAATTATACGTGTTTGGATAGTTTTACCCTCACACACTTGAATGGTAAAAAATGAGTTAAAGTCTCAAAGAGTGTAAAATTGTCCAAACATGTTGTTGTGTATGAAGTAAGAAAAGTTGTGCAAATCACATATCTTAATTAACCAAATAATCATAACAAAATATGTTAATCCAAACATCAAGAATGTGGATTATTTTCTTTATTAACCAAATCTCTTTCTATTTCTGTATGTTTATGTAGATTTGTAGTACGGAGTATGATACAATCACATGTGTGTTCTTGGGGATTCAAGCTGAACTATCTATGATCGCTTTGGACCTAACAATGGTAATTTTTATCCCTCCTAATTACACATATTTTCAAGTTTCAACAAATAACGATCTTCATTGATCATACTAATGTATAAACTCTCCTATTTTGCAAGCTTTTGGGAACCGCACATGCGCTTAATCTTACATTTGGCATCGGTCTCTTCACTTGTGTCGTTTTGACTTCTCTCGATACTTTTATATTTCCAGTTTTCTCTAGTTACTTGGTAAGTTCATTCTCCTATCTTTTTCTCATTTGTTTATGTACGTATTCTATAATTACGATTGATATAATGACATATTATGTTGTTTAGGAGAATGGGAAAGCAAAGTTCGTATGCATGTGGTTGGCAACCATAACTTTATTTTCTTATTTCTTTGGGGTGGTTACGAGTCAACGGGACACGTCACTATCAATGGGCGGGATGCTTACAAATTTAAATGGGGAAAGTGCTTTTGCACTAATGGGTCTTCTTGGTGCAAGTATCATGCCTCATAATTTTTATCTACATTCGTCTATGGTGCAGGTATATTGCTGTACTTGAATACGGTTCCTTCTTAAAATTCTCAGTTTTATATTTGATTTTTGTAATGAAAAAGTACAGGGGTCGGTTAGATATGGGTTGAAAGGATGCATATATGTATGTGTATATATTATACATCTATAAGGTTATAACTGCATCAATATTTGATATTAAACTATGTTAATATTGCTTTGATGCACGCATAACTTGATGACACAACGTTACGATTTCTAAATTAGAAACTATTAAATAAAAGGGAATGTTTTTTTAATTTTCTATCAAGTTTCTGATTGTTCGTATCTTTGCAGCAACATCAGGGACCAACACAAATTTCAAAAGAAGCTTTATGCCAGGACCATCTTTTCGCCATTTCTTGTGTTTTCAGTGGCATTTTCGTCATTAATTACATACTCATGAACTCAGCAGCAAATGTGTTCTTTAGCACCGGGCTCGATTTGCTTACGTTTCAGGACGCATTGTCTCTAATGGACCAGGTTACGCTGCTAAAAAAAGTTTATTTTTGTATATTTTTATCTTAATTCATTGTATAATAAAGTATGAACTATGATCGTACTTTTGAATAATTTGGTTTTTAAAAATCTGTTCCAGGTATTTAGGAGCCTTATGGCACCTTTTGCTCTAATTTTCGTTCTGGTTCTTTCGTATCATACAACAGCGCTGACGTGGAAATTCAGTGGCCAGTCGGTCCTCCTTAATTTTTTTAAAATCAACATTCCCGGTTGGTGTCATCACTCAACAATCAGATTCATTTCCTTAATTCCAGCACTTATATCCACGTGGCATTCGGGGGCCGAAGGTGCATATCAACTTATGTTGTTTACTCAAATAACAGTGGCGATTTTGCTCCCGTCATCAGTGGTTCCGCTCTTTCGCGTTGCTTCATCAAGATCGATAATGGGTGTGAACAAAATTACACAAGTTGTCGAGTTTTTAATATGGGTTACTTATATCGGGACACTTGGGTTGGTGATTGTGTTTGTGGTTGAGATGGTGTTTGGAAACAGTGACTGGGCTAGTAATCTGAGGTGGACGATGAGTGTCCCGTATGTTTTCATCCTCATGATTGCGGTTTTCTCCCTCTCACTTATGCTTTGGCTTGTTGTAACACCTTTGAAATCTGCAAGTTCCGTACCTGATGTTCAAAAGTGGGATAGCGTTCAAGATATTGTTTCTGAATCATCAGTTATTGAAGAAAAAATAGAAAACCCGAGAGAAATTCAAGAAATGATGTGCCCCCCCGAAAGTGATTTTGATTCAACTCGTGATTTTAATTTGCCTGAAGAACTTTTAGACTATGATAACGGGCCTCGTTTGACTACCATTGAAGAAAATTCTTCTTATATTACTTCTTCATTGCAGCAGCCTGATGATTCACCGACAATAGTTGAAAGTGTCCCGAGCCCCGTTTTGAAAAAGGAAATTGATGATTCGGTTGAAAAGACATTGAGAATAGATGGAAACATGCATTTGGTGAAAGAGCCTGACTGTGAACCTGTGGAACCACCGAAAATGGCATCAGGAACAGGAACAGATCAATCTCCAACCTCTAACGGGCCGGGTTCATTCAGGAGTCTTAGCGGGAAAAACGATGACACCATGAGTGGGCCCGCGAGTCTTTCAAAGCTAGCCGGGTTAGGGCGGGCCGCCAGACGTCAATTAGCTACAACACTAGACGATTTCTGGAAACTTCTTTTTGATTTACACGGGGAAATGACACAAGATGCCAAAATCAACAAACTTGATAAATTGTTCGGGATTGATGCTAAAGTAAACTTAAAGGCTAGCCCAGTTGTTACAAATATGACTAACCCTGAAATTGATCCAATTTATGGGGTGCAACGGGGGTCAACTTCTTTGTTGACCAGCTATCAACAATTACTAGATGCATATGCACCTAACCCGGGCCTAAATGTGATGGATCCTGAGAAACGATACCATAGTTTGCGCCTACCGCAAGTTTCTGGCTCGTACATGGATCAGCCCGCTACGGTTCATGGGTATCAAATCAAGTCATATATAACTCAAACAAAACAAAATTCTGATTACTTTAAAAATCAAATCGAACCGCTTTCTCCTAAATCACCACCAGTCCTTTCTTCAAACTACAAATCCCCAGTATCCTTGACGAAAACCCAACAGAACGGGCTACGACCTGCAAAGCCACCTGGTTTTCCAGACCCGGTTGTGTCCAGGAACAGCTCAATGCAACCCGAACGAACTCATCACAATCTTCAGCCCGCAGGCCCAGTTGAGAATGTGCATGAGAAGAAGTATTACAGCATGCCAGATATTTCGGGCCTCCTTTCAAATCGGGAGTCCAAGATTTTACCTGAACGCGATGGTGGTTTGAGATATGGAACTCTTGGGCAGTCGGTTTATACGGGGCCGTTATACAGATCCGGTGGTTACGGTGGCTTGTCTTATTCGAATTTATCCAAGGATGCAGCTGCTTACCACCCAGTTTCAAGTTATGGGTCAGGGTTAGGGTCAGACACATGGTCCATGTGGTCCAAACAGCCATCTGAACAGTTCGGTGTAGCCGAAAAGGTCCACCCTAGGTCCAATTTGAGCACTCAAGAAACGACTACACCTGTTGTGGATTCTGAAGCAAATCTTTTAAAATCTTTTAGGCTTTGTGTTTTTAAACTTTTGAAACTTGAAGGGTCTGAATGGCTATTTAATCAAAATGGGGGCTTAGATGAGGATCTTGTGGACCGTGTGGCTGTTCGGGAAAGATTTCTTTATGAAATTGAGGTGAACCGGGTGTCCCGTGGTGGTGGAACAAAAGTTGATGAAACCGAGTATAATAAGTATCTTGTAACATCGGTTCCTAACTGCGGTGAGGACTGTGTTTGGAGAATCGAGTTGATAAAAAGCTATGGTGTTTGGTGTATGCACAGGATTCTCGAGCTTTCGCTTATGGAAAGTAGGCCCGAGCTTTGGGGGAAGTACACCTACGTTCTTAACCGTCTCCAGGTAACTATTTTCTAAATGGGTCAACTCGGGCTATTTTTATGTATAAAGGTCTATTTTACTGCAGTTAGTCTAAAAGTAGATGGGTCAAACGGGTCAAACATGTCAAATGAGCAAAAGTCATCCAAAGTGTATTTATACCGCAACAAATTCTCATTAAACATTTTACTAAAAAAAAGCTAGATTATTTTTGAAACAGTATAGTTTTTATAATCATATTTAACACTAGTTTTTATACAAAAAGGTTAACTTTCTGGACAGAAAGTTAAGAAAGTGTTTTTGGGTCAACCCTACCCGACATTTTCAAAAAAGTCAAATATTTGAATTATCGTTTCACTTGTTTAGGGAATAATCGAACCGGCATTTTCTAAACCTCGCGTGCCAGCAAGCCCGTGTTTCTGCCTTCAAGTTCCAGACTCACGCCAACAGATATCATCACCGCCCAAATCCATCACCAGTTTGCCGCCTCCAGCGAAACCTAGCAAAGGGAAATGCACCACCGCCGCCAGTCTCTTGGACATAGTAAAAAACGTCGAGACCGCCATCTCGTGTAGAAAAGGTCGACCCGGAACTGCAGCCGGTGATGTGGCATTCCCCAAAGGAAAAGAAAACCTGGCATCTGTCCTTAAACGGTACAAACGCCGGTTACTAGCCGTGGCTCCAGACGCGCTGAGCCGGAGCCCATAGGCCCCGGGCTTCTTTGTTCACTATTTAAATGAATCTTTTTTTCGGTTCTCTGATATTTATAAACAACTCGATCTTTCAGTCTTTCTTAGCTTCCAGGTTTTATATTATGTTCAGTTACATCAGTTCCAAGGTGACGATGACGGTGACGGTGGTGGTGGGCTCGGAAGAAAAAGAAAAAGAAATGTTTGAAGTAGAATAATGGAGTGTTTTTTTTTCTTTGGGTAGATCTGAAACGATGTCGTTATGTTGTGTAAATATTTCTACTCTAGCGACAAGATGGTCTACTATCAAGATGAGATGATGGTTGTGTTTGTTCGTTGTTTTTTACATAGAAACAAATATAAACTGAATATATTTCGGTGTTGTTTTTAATTAATAATTTCTAGTGTTGCAATCTTTTACCATAGAGCAAATTACAAATTACGTCGTTTTTTAAGTATTACATAAATTTCAGATTACGTTCTTTAACTGAGGAAATTACATATTACGTTCTTTAACTGAGGAAATTGCAGAATACGTCATTTATGTTTTAAAAAACTTGGACGTTACGATCTTTGGTCTGACGACCGTTAAGTCGGGTCACGTGCCTCTCATGTGAGGGTAAAATGGTCTCTGATTTTTTGTAAAAACAAAACATTAAACGATTAAAACTCAAAACGACTATTACAAGAACACAACTGTTACAAGTAAAAATAAAACTCTTTCAGTTACACTAATTTTTTTGTTCAACTTGTCAAAACCTGAAAATTTAACCAAGCTAAATCCTAAAAATGAGAGGCCTTAAACAATAATTTTTTTTTGTATAATCGAGTAACCCATGCCTAAATATAATAGTGCACAGTAAATTGTATAGTACATCTCTATAATGAAAATAAAAGTAGGACAACATATCCGGACTCGTGGATTAATTTACCGGCAATGATATATTTGTATGTGTATTTGATCTTTTTAGCTTTTTAATTTTATTTGTAAATGATTTTTTTTTAATATCAAGTGTTAACTAATTGAAAACACAACTCCCAAAGGGAAATTACATAGAGATAGAAGGCAAACGGGCAACAAGCTGTGCCGCCAACCCTTTTTGAATAGCAAAACCAAGTCTTTTAAAAACTACATCTACAGATCTTGGGGTCATAACATTACTATGCATGAAAATTGGATTTTTTTTTTAAAGGCAGTGTGTACATTTAGGTTTGAAATTTTTTCATATTGAATTCTAGTTTCATTATTTTACAAGGAAAAAGATAGAAGGAAAGAAACAAAGGGGTTTTAAGTTTGGTGTGTGTTTTTCACAAACATTTTGGTATCTTGGCCAGAAGAAATCCAACCCAATTTCACCTAAAGTTTTGTAAACGCTTCATTTTTTTTTGAAAGATTTTGATCCGAATTTAGTTACTTTTGTTCACTAGTAATTATCAGAAAATGTTTATATAATTGATTTTAGAGATGGGTTTAACCCATCAACATTTTTTGTTACTTTTAAAATAAGGAGACAAGTAACAAAATCAAGAGACATTAATAGCATCTAGAATCAACATCTTTATATTCATCTTTCTCTATTATTTAGAGTTTTCTTATATTTTACACCTACACCAGAATTCCTATCTTTAAATTATTTAGAGTTTTCTTATATTTTACACCTATACCAGGATTCCTATCTTTAAATTTTATATTTTAGTAAATAGAGATTCTCTAAATATAAAGAATCATTTTAATCAAACTCTATATTTTTTTGTGAGTGTTTATGAAAAAGAAAAAAAATAATATAATAAGTGCTTGTGAATGAGATAAAGATAGAGATAGAGAATGTGATGTGGGAGGTTAAAACAAATTGAGATAAATATGAAAAAAAATGTGATATTTAGTTTACAGCATCATCAGAGATCTCTATAATTTAACTAAATATTACATTTTTCAAAAATTTTATTTAAATTTGGTTTAACCTCTTATATCTCATTCTCTGTCTCTATCTCTATTTCACTCACAAACACTTATTTTATTACTTTTTCTCTTTCTTAAGCACTCATAAAAAATATAAAGATCAATGAAAATGGATCTCTATATTTATTAAACTATAAAATTTAAATATAGAGATGGAGATACAGATCCTGATTAAGGTGTAAAATATAAGAAATCTTTAAATAAATAGAGATAGAGATGTAAATAAAGATCCTGTTGTGAATGCTCTAAAAAAAGATATAAACATTTGTGAACAATCAACATCATTTATTACTAGATGATAAGTTAAATATAAAAATAGAAGTAAATAACATTTTCTTTTTAATCTTATAAATATATACGAGGTGTTGAATATGATTCAAACAACTATATAACTAAAGAATAATCCGGTTTGTTTTCGTAGTGAATTGATTTTGAATGGCATGATCAATTGTATACATTTTTAAAAGATTTCAATCTTATTCGGTCATCTGGCTCGTTTTATTTTCTATTCGTTTAAATTTTATCCGTTGTCTTGCAAAATAAAAATATACTCTAAACGCTTAGAGCCGAGTTTCGAGTAATGAGTTATTTAAAAAGACATGCTTGAGGATTGAATGGTTTTAAATGGGTCGTGTTTGCAGGTTGACGGGATCAACCCGGCATGAAACCGAACACGGCAAAAACCCAAAAATCATGTCTAACACATGAACCCAAACACGACATGAATATTCGCGGGTTGACACGAAATAGACTCATTTAACCAGATTTTTTATTTTTCGTATATTAATACTTTAAAATTTTAAATTTTACAACCAAAAATACAAATGTATATAAAACAATGATATTTTAAATATAAAATATTGTGTCCATTTCTCTTCTTAATTTTAAATTTTGGCATAAAATACACAACCAGTTTAATTTATAGTATAATAGACATTTAAAAAATAAACAGGTCAAGCCGCGAACCCGTCTAAATGACACGAGGCACGAGCATGCCTGTTTAGCTAAACGGGTTCAACCCGAAGTTGTTTATACTATATCCAAACTCATAAATTAATTTTGTATTAGGTTCGTGTTAGTGTTATAAATTCAGACCCTTATATTTATCAAATGTAGATGACCTCTCACCCCTATAAAAAGTGCACAAACCTTTTGCATCCAAGCCAAACACAAACTCATCCACACTAAAATTACAATATTAACCCCAAGGTACATGGCACCATTCAAGCTCTTCTTCTTGTATTTAATACTTGCGATATCACTTTTCGGCACTGGTAAGGTCATCGTCGGCGACCCTTTGCCCAAACATCGATCATCCAAATACCTCCGTTTCCCATCTCCTAGCCCTCCAATGTTAACTCCGCCATCACGGCGAACACCACCACGACGAACACCACCACGACGCATACCAACCCCACCATCACCACCTCAATTTGTAATATCATTACCACCTAAATTCATAACACCAACTCCACCTAAATCCGTAACACCATCTCCACCTCAATCCATAACACCATCACCACCTAAATCTCTAACACCATCACCACCTACATCTCTAACACCATCTCCACCTCAATTTGTAACACCATCTCCACCTAAATCTGTAACACCATCTCCATCTCAGTCCGTAACACCATCTCCACCTGGTCAATCTACACCATTCCCACCTCAATCTATAACACCATCTCCATCTCAATCTATAACACCATCTCCACCCTATCAATCTGTAACACCATCTCCACCTCAACCTGTAACCCCATCTCCACCCAATCAATCTATAACACCATCTCCACTAACACCATCACCACCTCAGTTTATAACACCATCTCCACCCGATCAATCTGTAACACCATCACCACCTGATCAATCTATAATACCATCTCCACCTGATCAATCTATAACACCATCTCCAGCTGATCAATCTGTAACACCATCACCACCTCAATTTGCAACACCATCTCCACCTGATCAATTTGTAACACCATCTCCACCTGATCAATCTGTAACACCATCACCACCTCTATTTGCAACACCATCTACACCTGATCAATCTATAACCCCATCTCCGCCTCAGTTGGTAACACCATCAGGACCTGATCAATCTATAACACCATCTCCACCTGAACAATCTGTAACACCATCTCCACCTGATCAATCTGTAACACCCTCTCCACCTAATAAATGTATAACACCATCTCCGCCTTAATTTGTAAGACCACCACACCATCTCCACCTTAATTTGTAACAGTGTAGCATCATAACCCCCAAATTCTATAACACACGTGGCCGCTACCAGACATCGTTATTCAACCACCCCTAGCCCTTAAATCAAAATTCACTTTATGAGGGAAGTTTATTGTTGTTTAGGATATCAATATATACATGGTGAAAGGTCTTTTCTATCTAGTTAAAGATTAATACTGACTAAGAATAATATTGTCTTCCAATTTGAATTATTTAAGGTTTGTTTTACTAGATCGAATGTTAATGTTTCATCTATAGAGTTTTTTTTCGCACGTAAAGGAATCGAGTTTTGTCTCTCAAAGTGACATGTTACGTATAAAAACTTCAACAAATTCTATAAGTTCATGCTCCTCATGTTCGTAAGTCCCAATTTTATGATAAAATTAATAAACCCGACTTGTCAAAGATTTGTTAGAAGTTATTTCATTATATGACGTTATGACTTTTTGTTTTAGTTAGTTTAAGTACCAAGATATAATAACTAAACAAAAAGCCTTTATATATAAGTAGATATAATTTTAATTTATTTGTATTATTATGGTCCATCGGATGAAAAACTTTTGATGGACAATTTCGTCCTTCAAGAAACTATAAATATGGATGCTTACTAAATTTGCTTAATGTCCAATTAAACAATACACATACATATTTTGTTTTTTTTATTTAAGTGTAGGAGAAAATGAACAACTCCATAAATATAATATAGCATCATAAGTCGGACATTTACTATTACAACATATCATCAAACACCAAATAAAATTTTTTAATAAGTGAGTTTCCTTATATTTTAATTTTTTTTGTTAATATAATCAACATATGTTAATTGAGAGGGTAGATAAAACTTGATGCAATCTCATGTGTAGCAATATTTTTTATTTCACTAACAAATCTTGTTTATTAATTATTACGACTTAATACATTTGCGTATAGTAAACGACTCATCTCATTCATTCCATTACGTTAATGCATGACTTACGATTGTTAGTAGATTACCACGATCTACCAAACACACAATATGACTTATCATCACTGTGGATGGCCACTTACAATACAATACAATACATTTATCTTCACACATATGCGCGTACACATATCTTTTCATGTAAATTAAAGTAATTGAACCAACGAGATATTACTTGATTTATTATTAATATGAAAGATCAAATATAATATATTGTTATTATTATTATTATTTTGTTTTATTAATCAAGGAACACAAGGAAAAATCGATTGACATTTTAGTAAAGAAACTTAGTTTTGACCAACATATTTATTACACTTTGCCCAACGGTGATATGTGATAAACATGTATACCTAACATTGGGAATGATCTAATCTATCTCTAAATCAATTTTATAAAGATGTTAGGAAGAAACGAGTGAACAATTAAAGTCGAGAATGGAACAAATCTTCAGGTTAAAGCTATTGGAATTCTCTTACTTATATTATATGATGGTTTCAAATTAATACTCGAAGATGTATTATGGATTCCTATTTAAGTATAATAAAATAAAGTGACCATCACTTAAAATATTGACATAATTTGTTACGGTTGTTTAGGGAATAATCGAAGTTGTCGTTAGACTTAGCCGGAGCCCATAGGTCGAGTTATTCATAAGCAACTCGATCTTTTAGTTTTTCTTAGCTTCTAGGTTTTTTATTTTGATGCACATGGAGTCATGATTTAAATGGTTTAAACACAATCGAGTTAATCAATGGATTTCAACTGATAATTAGGTGAACGAAATCTATAATTTAAATTTTAAATAAACAAAAAATAAATAAAAGATAGTGAAGAGACAAATAGGTTGTCTTTTTTTTTAGATTCTTAATTTAATTAGTAAATGAAAATTTGCATTTTAATAAGGAAAATGTGTATTTGTTTAAGTTTTGAACTTTTTGCATGTCGACTTCAAATTTTCAATATTTTACAAGGAAAAAGATAGAAAGAAAGAAACAAAGGGGTTTTAAGTTTGGCGTGTATATTTCACAAACATTTTGGTATCTTAGCTAGAAGAAATCCAACCCAATTTACCTAAAGTTTAAAAACGCTCCTTTTTTTTATTTTGAAATATTTTGATCCGAATTTAGTTACTTTTGTTCACTAGCAATTATCAGAAAATATTTATAAAATTTATTTAGAGATAGTTGAATACAAGGTCAGATGCGTTACGCTAAGTAGTTAATAAAACAAGTTTGATTTATAGTATTATGTTTAGTATAGGTTTCGTTTTGTAATGATTTATTTTTAACACTGTATTGTACTATTATAAATACCGATGTAAATACAAAAAAAACACTAATAAAAGAATTTTCCAAACTCTAATAGTTTTCTGTATCAACAATTTTTTTTTTCAATGTAACATATAACAAATCTCAAGAAATTATAGAAGAGAGAAACACATGTGACATGTCAACATCATATAATAAAAGGATTCATCAGATTTAAAAAAGTTATAGAAGGTATTTTTTCTTTTTAGTTCTATAAATACATAAGTTGTTAAATATAAATAAATAACCAGTGAATGCTAATGTGTGTTGCGATGGTAATGTTATCGAAATGTTGAAAAAAAATAGTAAAACAAGCCTGTGTATTTATTTTTTCTTAAAATGTTAACGAACATAAGTTATTATAAAAAAACATCAAATTAAGTAAAATAATAAACAATTTAAGTAAAATATAGATTTATCAAATGTGGACGCCCTCCACCTCTATAAAAGTGTACAACCCTTACGAACTTTTTTCCATCCAACCCAAACATAAACTCATACGCACTGAAATTACAATATTACCCCTAGATACATGGCACCATTCAATCTCTTCGTCTTGTCTTTCCTATTTGTAATCTCACTTTCCGGCACCGGTAAGGTCCTATAGCCGACGGCCCTTTGCCCAACTTTCCAGTACCCAATTGCACCCCCTTTACCATCTCTTAGACCTCCAATGTTAATACCACCATTACTACGATCACCACCACCACGACGAACACCGCCACCATTCACTCTTGCCTTGCCTTTCAGGTTTTAAACCATCCATGTATTGCATCTTGGCATAACGCCCCTGTCTTAGCCTACTAACACACACACATATACACTAACTCATACCTGACGCTTCTGGCTTTTGGTTACACGTGATGACATTTCCTAGACATTGGTCCCATTCTCAGTCTAAGTCTAAGCATCGAGGATGCCCGGATTATTTAAACCACTGTTCTGAAACCAACTTGTAAGGGCCCAAACCCGGGAACCCGTCACGTTGGCATACACGTAAGCACAGTAGTAAATGACATCAAATCGTCTCAATAAATGCAGCGGAAAACAAACAGTCAACAGTGGTCAACGACCCAAATCTCAAACATAATCCAACAAGTAATAATATCTAAACCATTCAACATCATAACGGAAAGTAAATGTCATCACAATGATCACGGTAACCAAACGCCATCCAGAAGCCGCCAGCTCACATTTTCTCTTTACCTTAAATACATGCTAAAAGTCAGTTACGCTGAGTGAGTTCTATAGTAATTCGTTCGAGGATGTTAAGTCCCGAACCTTTATTAAAAACTATTTACGTCACAAAGGTTTTCTCATTTCTTTACCATTTAATCAAATATATATTTTATCGACATACACGAAATCATGTCGACTAGTCTAAGGACTCGTACAGTCATGACTCGTTGACTGATCATCGTCAGTCACAACAACCCACCGACCAACACCGACTTACGATCACGCTTAAGCAACCCATTTCATCCGACTAAGGTCAGACTAAATTCCCGTCGACTAGGGTCGACACGATATCAAGTAACCTCTTACCATAAGGTCACGACATTAAATTACATGACACCAAACCCTACACATACAACTATAACTATCATTTTACAACGCAATTATTAACGTTAAACCCCTTATCATTTTGCGCCTTCGCTATATTGCACATTGCATGTATTCATGTCCAAAACTACAAAACGTTTAAAAGAGGGCGATAGAAACTCACCTTTGCTAGACGCAACTCGTTCACTAGAACTTGCTAACTTCTCGTGCTCGTCCTTCGACCTCGTACCTAACAATTACACAATACACGACCCAACGTTCGTCTAATCGCTCACTCACTCGACCATCCCTGCGTTATGCATGATCGCATGCATATGCATGACGCCATGCAAAACCCTAATCGCCATGCAAACCGCCCATGCACATATGCGCACCCGTACACTATCATGGCGGTTATATCGGCTATCTCTAGCTCCCCTCGTGGCTACCGATAACTCCCAGCCGGTTCCCGCCGCCTCCGGCCACCGCTGCCACAGGTCCACCGCGCTGTCGTCGTGTCGTCCTCGTCCCCGCCTGTCACAACCCCGGGCTACCCCTGCCCGGGCGTCGCGAGACAACGCTGGTATCTGAATGCGGTCCCATATATTTGGGCAGCGGAAGTCTTTGTTTTTACTTGATGCCTTTTTGTAATGAAATGTAATGTAAATAACCTCAAGGGTTAATTCTATACATTTGTCAAAACTTGGGATCCACGTCCCTTTTCATTTCATGATAATAGACATTCAAAAGTCTATTATATAATGTACATCTGCTGAATTAATTTACATAATACAAGCCATTTAAAATGTCTAGGATCTATGTCCGTTTCAACATTTGGTCTTGTATTAGTCTGCCACAGGGATTTAAATATGCCTAAAGATCTTGTCTTTACTGCACCACCCTGAATTTAATGATTTCTTTCACTACCTGTGAAAAACGTTTTGAAAATGAACATCAGCATAAAGCCGGTGAATCACATTTAACTGACACGAAAATGATTTCTAACATAAACCAAATTAAAGCCTTTAAGCACGTTTTCTTTGACGATAAATCTACACATTCAGCAGTCTTTTTCACCTGAAGTATATACCACCTACATACACCGGGTCTCTGCCATGGGGTCAACTGGCTGAGCTCTATGTCTCAGACTGATAGCCTATTCCCAGGGTCGTGATGCTAAGAACCTTGTTCTTAGTCTTACATGATCTGCTAAGGAACCATATCCTCAGTCTTATGATATCCCCTTACATGATCTGTACCCAGCCACGGAAGGGGATTTCACCCTCCTCATGTATACCATTTGATCAAATATACGTATGCTTATGGCCTGAATGCTATCACGTAGATTACCCTTATGATTAAAGCATTTAATTTGTTTCATGCCGTTTTCGTAAATAAAATGGTTTTCTTGTTTGAAAAGCGTTAAATGTGTTCACCTTGATTTTGATGGCTGGTAGGGTTGTAGGCTTCGGAATTTGAGCAGAACCTCGACACGTTTCTTCCTAGGGAAGATACGATTAACGAGAATATATATGAGAGAATATATATATAATTGCGGCTATATATATATGAATAGTTTTAACGATACCTACTTTGCGGGATTTGGACAGAACTACGGCTTGAGTTGGGTGTCGTAGGATTCTTGAACAGCGCTTCGGGACGTTGTGGAGTTTTGAGAGATCGGGTTTGTGTGAAACGAATGTTTGGAAACTGTACAGAATTTCAATCCCGTTGAAGGCCTTTTATAGGCTGATTTTCCAGTCCCTCGCGTACCGCGAGGCCGGCCAAGGAAATCCCTCGCGTACCGCGAGAGGATGAGGTGTCACGAACGGTGCTGAGTCAGCATGACACGTGGCGGCGGGTGGCAAGGGTGAATGACACGTGTTTTCTGGCCCTGACGCGTGTACTATTCCCTCGCGTACCGCGAGGCTTGGTTGGGAATCTTCTCGCGTACCGCGAGAAGGTGTAAATCTGGCGTATAAGCAGTCCCCTCGCGTACCGCGAGGTTTTGTCAAAATCTCCCTCGCGTACCGCGAGGGAGTGAAATTTTGAAATTTTCTTTTCTTTTTATTTTGGGTGTTACATCCTCCCCTCCTTTAGAATAATCTCGTCCTCGAGATTCATTGAAAGAGATGTGGATACTTTTTGCGCATTTCTGACTCAAGTTCCCAAGTATATTCTGGGCCACGCCTGGAGTCCCATCTTATTTTGACTAACGCCAATTGCTTTCGTTTAAGCTTTTTGATTTGTCGGTCTTCAATTTGTAACGGTCGTTCAATGAATTTGAGCTTTTCATTTACTTCCACATCTTGTAAAGGCATCAGCAAGGATTCATCAGCTAAACACTTACGTAGGTTTGATACATGGAATATATCGTGTACTCCACCCATCTCTACTGGTAGTTCAAGCTGATAGGCAACAGGTCCGATTTGTTTAATGATTTTGAAAGGTCCAACAAAACGTGGACTTAATTTTCCTTTCTTTCCGAAACGAATAACACCTTTCCAAGGTGAAACTTTTAATAATACCTTGTCACCGATTTGAAATTCTAACGGCTTTCTTCGTTTATCTGCATAACTCTTTTGTCGATCTCTAGCCATTTTTAGACGTTCTCGTATTTGCAAGATTTTATCGGTAGTTTCTTGGACTATCTCTGGTCCTGATAGTTGATTTTCTCCGATATCTGACCAACATACAGGCGTTCGACATTTCCGTCCGTACAATGCTTCAAATGGTGCGGCCTGAATACTTGTGTGATAACTATTGTTGTATGAGAATTCCATTAGAGGTAAATGATCATCCCAATTACCTCCAAAGTCTATCACACAGGCTCGGAGCATATCTTCTAGGGTTTGTATGGTTCTTTCGCTCTGCCCATCAGTTTGTGGATGATAAGCAGTGCTAAGATTCAATCGAGTTCCTAGAGCTGTTTGAAAACTTTGCCAGAATCGAGATGTGAAGCGACTATCTCTATCTGACACTATGGATAGAGGCACACCATGTAACGTTACAATTTCATTAACGTGAATTTGCGCCATTTTGTCCATACTCATGGTGTCCTTGATAGATAGAAAGTGAGCTGATTTGGTTAAACGGTCAATGATAACCCAGATTGCATTATTTCCACGAGTGGTTCGAGGAAGTTTGGTAATAAAGTCCATAGTTATCAATTCCCATTTCCAAACTGGTAATTCTAACTGTTGCAATAATCCAGCTGGCTTTTGGTGTTCGGCTTTGACTTTGGAACAAGTCAAACATTTTGCTACGTAGATAGCAATGTTCTTTTTCATACCAATCCACCAGTAACTTTCTTTGAGGTTCTTGTACATTTTATCACTTCCTGGGTGCATGGTGTATTTGGACTTGTGTGCTTCTTCGAGGATTCGCTCTCGAAGATCACCTGTAACTGGTACCCAAATACGTTTATTCATGCGAAGGATATTATCTTCTCCTTTGATCAGTAAATCAAGCATTCCTTTCATTCCTTCTTTTTCAAAGTTACCTTCCTTCAAAGCTAACTCTTGTGCCTCTTTTAACTGACTTACAAGATCAATTTGTAGTTCAAGTCTGAGAGAACGTACTCTCTTTGGCTTGACATTTTCTTTTCGGCTCAAGGCATCTGCTACTACATTTGCCTTTCCTTCATGATAACAAATTTCACAATCATAATCATTCAGGATTTCCATCCATCTTCTTTGTCTCATATTTAACTCCTTCTGGCTAAATATGTACTTGAGACTTTTATGATCAGTGTAGATTGTGAACTTAACCCCATAGAGATAGTGTCGCCATAACTTTAAAGCAAAGATTATAGCGCCCAATTCTAGATCGTGGGTTGAGTAGTTTTTCTCATGAATTTTCAACTGACGAGATGCATAAGCAATGACTTTCTTGCGTTGCATTAATACGCAACCTAAACCAGTATGTGAGGCGTCACAGTAAACTACGAAGTCTTCAATACCATCTGGTAAGGATAAGATAGGTGCGTTTGTCAGTTTTTGTTTCAAGGTTTCAAAAGATTCAGATTGTTTGGGTCCCCATTCGTATTTTACAGATTTCCGAGTTAGGGATGTGAGTGGGATTGCTATACGAGAAAAATTTTGAATGAACCGGCGGTAATATCCCGCTAATCCCAGAAAACTACGAATTTCGGTGGGTGACTTGGGAATTTCCCATTTGGATATAGCTTCAATTTTGGAAGGATCTACTTGAATTCCGTTCACGTTGATGACATGACCAAGAAATTGTACTTCCGTTAACCAAAATTCGCATTTGGAAAACTTAGCATATAATTTCTCTTTTCGAAGAAGTTCAAGTATGGTTCGAAGATGAGTTTCGTGTTCAACTTGGGTTTTGGAATAAATAAGTATGTCATCAATAAAAACTATGACAAACTTATCCAAGTAAGGTTTGCAGACACGATTCATCATGTCCATGAATGCGGCAGGAGCATTTGTAAGTCCAAATGGCATAACCGTGAACTCGAAATGTCCATACCGTGTTCGAAATGCAGTTTTTGAGATATCGTTATCATGCACTTTCAACTGATGATAACCTGAACGAAGATCGATCTTTGAAAAATGACAAGCTCCTTGGAGTTGATCGAATAAATCGTCAATCCTTGGGAGTGGGTATCGGTTTTTAATGGTAACTTTATTTAATTCCCGATAATCAATACACATGCGCATTGATCCGTCTTTCTTCTTAACAAAGAGAATTGGAGCTCCCCAGGGTGAAGAACTTGGTTGGATAAAACCTTTCTCAAGAAGTTCATCCAATTGTTTCTTGAGTTCTGCCATTTCTGTGGGTGCCAGTCTGTACGGGGATTTGGCAATTGGAGTTGCACCAGGTACAAGGTTGATTCGAAATTCTACCTCTCGTTCTGGTGGTAATCCAGGCAGTTCTTCAGGAAAAACGTCTGGAAATTCAGATACTACATGTACTGATTCTATCTTCTTCTCCTTTTCCAAGGCAGTAATTGATACCAGACATGCCAGATATCCTTTTCTTAAGCACTTGGTTGCTTTAAGTATGGAGATTATCTGGATAGGTTTTGTGGGTTTATCACCTTGGATAGTTAGAGTTTTGTTTGTTGGTGTAACGAGTTTTACAACTTGTTGATTACAAAGGATTTCGGCTTGGTTATTGGATAACCAATCCATCCCCAAAACAATGTCAAAGCCAGTTATTGACATTGGTAACAATTGTACTGGGATAGTGAAACCAGCCAATGTAATGTAACAATTGTTCAGTGATTGGGATATTTTTATCAAATCACCGTTCGCTGTTTCTACTTCATATGTTTCAGCTAAGGGACTTAATGGTTCGTTTAATAGATTACAGAAATTATAATCTATAAAACTCCGGTTCGCACCTGAGTCAAATAAGACCTTAGCATAAACATTATTAAGAAGAAACGTACCGGTAATTACGTCCGGCGTTCTCTCAGCTTGATTAGCATTCATGACAAATGCTCGCACGATCTTTTTGGTTTCTGGAGTTATCTTAACTCCTGATCCTCCAGCTCCTCTGGTCTTTGCAAACTTAGGGCAATTCGTTCTGATGTGCCCTGGCTCTCCATAATTGAAACAAGTAATCATTCCCTTTCTCTTGAAGCAATTCTCAGTAGTGTGACCTGAGACCTTGCAATGATTACAGAATGGAGTTTCAAAAACACACTTTCCACTATGCCTGCGTCCGCATGTTTTGCATGATGGATTGTTAAATGGTAACCCCTTTTGCCCAAAGTTCTTGCTAAATCTTTTGGCCTCGGGTTTTGATTTTATAGAGGATTCGACTTTCTTCTTTTCCTCTATATTTCTGATTAGTCCAGCCGTCATGGTACCGGTCAATTCTACGGTGGACTCAATGGTTTTTGGTGAGACAACCTTCACCAAATCACGGATCTCTGGAACTAA